>CM028132.1:1340597857-1341844285 GCA_016271365.2 Neoceratodus forsteri
TTGGTTGTGGCTGCAGCCAATGGGGTCCAGGTAACATCTGGCATATTCGGGTCTCCCATCAACAGTATCTCCCCTTTCTCTGCCATCCTAAGAATGCCTTCTATCATATCCTTGTCCATTCCCTCCCTCTGACATGGAGGTCTGTATACAACCCCTGTGCGGATTGTGGTGCCATTTCCAGTCTCTAAGGTGCCCCACAGTGCCTCCTCGCCTCCCTGTTTACTCTTTTGTTCAGTTGCTTTTATCCCTTCCTTTACATAGAGAGCTACTCCTCCCCCTCTTCTCCCCTCCCTGTCTTTCCTGTAGGTTATATACCCTGGTATGTTAACATCCCAGTCATGGTTATCTGTGTACCATGTTTCTGTGACTGCTACTATATCCAGGCATCCCTCTTCCATCAAGGTCACCAGTTCAGGGAACTTGTTGCCCAGACTACGGGCATTGGTACTCATTACCCTCCATTTCCTGATGGCCTTACTCCTATTTGCTCCATCCCTGTCCTTATTGCCTTTGTCACTTTCCCCATTTACCCCTGCCCTTCTCCCTTTCGACATCTCTATCTTGGTGTTTACCTCACTTACTACCCTGACTTTTTGGGGGCTAGGATTTCCCTGCTCCTTTCCAGTGCCTCACCCCTTGGCTAGTTTAAATGCTTGCCAATGAAGCATTTAAACCTATCACCTGGTGTAACCCCCCTGCAAATGGGGGTTCCCAAAAGACTTCCAGGAGCTTGCTTGAATGCTCCAAGCCTGAATGGTGTTTGGCGTTTAAGCCATTTATCAGTGAGTGTTTTTAGAGCCTCTGGTACTGTCTCTTTAAGAGCTGTCTGCTTGCAGACATAATTAGTTTGTATGGGGGGACTGTGTGCTTCTCTGTTTGAGTACCACTCGAGCTGCTGCCAATTCACTCCATTTTTGCAGTCACTAGGAGTGCAAAGGGAACCTATCTGAAAGATGTAACTGTTTGCCAGAAATCATTTACAGTAATAATGAAATTACAGTTTGTCTAACCTGCTTTCTTTGCAGTCAGAACTGTGTCTGCCTAGTTCCCCATTCTGGTTTTGAACTGCTGAACTGGACCAATCAATGTGGGGTAAGCTAGCTCCAAAATGGTGCCTTGGACGAATCAGAACTTGGACTCATAATCTGAGCCAGCCACAAGAGGATTGTATGGGCAGTGACTCTGGGAGATGTAGTTTAGACTTCGGCGCCTTTTTGGACCAACAGCAGCAGTCTATTGTGAGTGACAGCCAATCCAGTCAAGAACTGGGAGGAACTCAAAGGAAGTGCCCGGTTTTGTCTGTTGGAGCTTCAGTTTAGCTCTGGAGTGAAGGGGAAAGAAACCCTGTGCTCCTTCAGTGCACAGTTTCAGTCAAAAAACGCGTGTAAGGTCCAGAGTTCCGGTCTGCAGCTTGTGTAACTGCTTGTTAGGACTGAATCCGTCCTGTGAAGAGAATCAAAGGATATCTGAAGAGTAGAAACCAGGCTCACCCTGTAGAAGACTGGAGGAATTGCGGAATGCACTCGGTCTGTCAGGAACTGAATCTGCTGTGTTCTCCGGTATTGTGCAGTAATTGCGATCGGGATACAGATGCAGCCTGCCTGGTATAGTGCTTTTACCATATAAATGTGTGAAGAGGTTTGTGTACCTCAAGTGAATCCTGCTGCCATTACGTGACTTTTGCCTGTGACTGTTTACCATATAAATGTGTGAGGAGTCTCTTGGAGCTCAAGAGTAGCCCTGCTGACATTGAAGGACCCTATCTTGTTTGGAGGTCGTGAGTACTAATTCAGGGTCGCTCCCTGTTGAATTGCTACATTAAATCCAAATGGAATTACTGTACTGCTGACTGTTTAATTTTCCTTTTCTCTGTGTGAAAGGGCCCCTACCAGCTGCCACGGTTTGGACTAGCCACTAGGGCTTGGGTACCCAGGGATAGTAACTGATAGGGATAGGCCTGTGCACAGAGCCATAGGTAGATGAGTAGAGTGATAAGCTAATTAACCTGATTTCCCCCTGTCCTTGTTATATCCCCCTAAATAAATCAGAGCTGCTTGTTTCAGCAAAGTTATACTGCCTGGAGGTATTTGTCTATGTTAAAATATTGTACTGTGATTGTTGCACTGTATCTTGTTTTCAGGGGGTCCCAGTGCCTGAACCAGTTCTGGGGTAAGTGTATATGAAGGTAATTTGATATACTGTGTGGGCCACTAGTGGGAAGAAAGGGGTTGCAGTGTCCCAGAGGGCTGTGACCAAGTAAGTTTAACTATTGCAAACCCTGACCTCTGGGTGGAGGCACCTGCCATTGGATCCAGGCCCCTCAACCTGTTAGTGGCAAATCAGGCAGGGGTAGTAGCCCCTGGGATAGCGCCATCTAGGGGTTACACTAGGATACTGGGTCCCCTCCTGGACAGATGTAGCCCATCATGCCAGTATAGGCCTGCATCACTCCAGGTGGACCCCCAGTCCCCAATGAAACCAAATCCCTGAGCTATGCACCAGTTTTTCAACCACTGATTGAATCCCATGGTGTGGAGCACCCTAGCCTCACCTATGCCATAGACAGGCAGCACCTCTGAGAAGGTTACCGTGTGTGCTACTTGTCTAAGGCCCCTCCCCAACTCCACAAACTCTTCCTGCACTGCTCTGATCCCTTTCTTAGCCAGGTCATTTGTCCCTAGGTGGACAATGACATCCAGCTCCCTTCCCTGTGCAGCTGCTCAAGCGATCCTGAGGATTCGCTCCCTGTCTCTCCATGCCATGGCGCCAGGCAGGCACCTTACCTCCCTTTCCACTTCCTCCCCCACTTCTACCTTCCTAACAATGGATTCCACCACCAGGAGTTGTTTCCTTCTCCTGTGGGGTCCCATGCCACCCTCCTGTGGGTCTCCCTTGTGGAGGTTCCCAGCATCCTCCTTGGTCTCCACTGTGGGTGCCTCCATAGAGGAACCAGACTTTGCCAGAACGGCATATAAATTGTGGAGAGGTACAACTGGAGGGATTCGCCTCTGTTCCACCACCCTCCCTGAGCCCATTGTGGTCCAACTGCTCCTCTTTCTTGGCAACCTCTGAGGCAACGGCAGTGGCACTGGTGGTCCCTGGATGGAAGAGGAGGTCCCACAAATACTGGCCAGCTCAGCCTGGAGATGAGCAACCTCCTCCCTCAGCCCAGAGAGGTGCCTGCAGATGGGACAACACTGCATCCTCCAGAACATCTCCCAGAAGACTGCTGCTCCACAGCCACTGCACTGCACCACTCCCATCATGTCTTATTTCTGGCCCTTTCACTGTTGTTTGGAATCCTTCCTCTTTCCTCTGTTTTTTTTTTTTTCTTCACTCCCTACTAACTTACTGCCTCTGTGCCCTTTAAGCTCCTGATCATCCTGTTCTGAGACAAGAAGATTCTATATTTCTCAGTAGACCCCTTACTTGCTCAGAGGCAGACCTCCAACAGCTAGAGGGGGTTGGAGAGCTACTCTTACCCTTCTAGGACGGTGAGTCTTTGGTGGCTCTGTGATCACACTTCCTGCTCCCAAACAGGAAGTTCCTGTTGTCAGTCAAATCCTGTGCCTATAAAAGTAGAACTAGCTTTGGAAAGGAGGGCAATATAGACCAGGTAGAGAAGTCCAGTCACACAGCAGTCCTTCCTCCTGGTGTTCTCTGCCAAGCCTCTCACTGACAAGTTTCACTAGTTATCCCCTTAATTATTTTAGAATTCTGGGGTGAATTCCATCAGGCCCCATTGCTTTGTCCACCTTCAGTTTTAGGAGTTCTTTCAGAACCCTTTCTTCTGTGAAAAGACTGGGATTGACAACCCTATCCAGAGTGCTTCTGTTAATTGGATTAGGCACCTCTCCTCCTCTTTTGTGAATACTGAGCAGAAATATTCATTCAGTATCCCTGCTTTTTCACTGTCCCCCTCTGCCCACCCACTGTCCATCATATTCAGCCTCATTATCCCTCCCTTTGTCTTTCTATGCTCCCTGATGTACCTATAAAAGGTTTTATCCCTCTTCTTAACAGAGTTGGCTATCTTTTCCTCAGTTTGGGCCTTTGCTGTTCTGACTTCCCTCCCTGCTTCCTTCTGCCTTAACTGGAACAGCTCTTTGTCCTGCTCCTTCTGTGTTACCTTATACTTCCTGAATGCTATATTTTTCTCCTTGACCTTCCCTGCCTCCTCTTTTGAGAACCATAGTGGCTTTTTCTTTCACTTTGATTTGTTTATTTGCTTCACACAAAGGCTTGTTGCCTCTGTGATGGTAGTTTTGATGTTTCCCCATTGTTACTCCACCCCTCCTTCTAGTCTGTTTGCTAGTGCTTTTCTAAGGCACTCTCCCATCTTGCCAAAGTCAGACTTCCTGAAGTCCAGTACCCTCTCTTTTGTATTGCTTGACTCTGTAGCTGAGTTTATTGTGAACCACACTGTTTGGTGGTCACTTGTTCCCAGATGGCTACCCACTTCTAGATCTGAGCTCCTCTCACTGTCCCCATTTGAGAGTATGAGGTCTAAGATTGCTCCCTCATGAGTGGATTCCAAAACTAGCTGTCAGAGGCATGCCACCTGTAGGGCATCGAGAATGGCCCTGCTCTTGGATGTGGTTGCAGCAAATGTGCTCCAGTTAACATCTGGCATATTCAGGTCTCCTATTAACAGTATCTCCCCTTTCTCTGCCATCCTAAGAATGCCTACTATCATATCCTTGTCCATTCCCTCCCCCTGACATGAGGGTATGTATACAACCCCTGAGCGGACTGTGGTGCCATTTCCAGTCTTTAAGGTGACCCATAGTGCCTCCTCTCCTCCCTGTTTACTCTTTTGTTCGGTTGCTATTATCCCTTCCCTTACATAGAAAGCTACTCCTCCCCCTCTTCCCCCTTCCTGTCTCTCCTGTAGTTTGTGTACCCTGGTATGTTAACATCCCAGTCATGGTTCTCTGTGTACCATGTTTCTGTGACTGCTACGATATCCAGGCATCCCTCTTCCATCATGTCCAGCTGTTCAGGGAGCTTGTTGCCCAGACTATGGGCATTGGTGCTCATTACCCTCCATTTCCTAATGACCTTACCACTTTTTGCCCCATCCCTGTCCTTATTGCCTTTGTCACTTTCTACATTTACCCCTGCCTTTCTCCCTATCGACATCTCTAACTTGGTGTTTACCTCACTTACTACCCTGACTTTTTTTTGGGGGGGCTAGGATTTCCCTGCCCTTTCCTCGTGCCTCCTTGGTTAGTTTAAATGCTTGCCAATGAAGCATTTAAACCTATCACCTAGGATCCTGGTTCCCCTCCTGGACAGATGCAGACCATCATGCCAGTATAGGCCTGCATCACTCCAGGTGGACCCCCAGACCCCAGTGAAGCCAAATCCCTGAGCTCTGCACCAGTTTTTCAACCACTGATTGAATCCCATGGTGTGGAGCACCCTAGCCTCACCTACGCCATAGACAGGCAGCACCTCCGAGAAGGTTACCGTGCATGCTAATTGTCTAAGGCCCCTCCCCAACTCCACAAACTCTTCCTGCACTGCTCTGATCCCTTTCTTAGCCAGGTCATTTGTCCCTAGGTGGACAGTGACATCCAGCTCCTCCCTGTGCAGCTGCTCCAGCGATTCTGAGGATTCGCTCCCTGTCCCTCCAAGCCATGGTGCCAGGCAGGCACCTTACCTCCCTCTCCCCTTCCTCCCCCAGTTCTACCCTCCTAACAATGGAGTCCCCCACCAGGAGTTGTTTCATTCCCCTGCGGGATCCCATGCCACCCTGTTGTGGGTCTCCTTTGCGGAGGTTCCCAGCATCCTCCTTGGTCTCCACTGCGGGTGCCTCCAAAGAGGAACCACACTTTGCCAGAACGGCATATAAATTGTGGAGAGGTACAACTGGAGGGATGCACCTCTGTTCCACCACCCCCACCCTCCCTGAGGTACTCCTCTCCCAACTCCTCCTTACAGCACTTGTTTATTGCCTTGAGACTGCTCTAGGTACAGCTTTGCACTCTGATTGTACTGTTGCATTATTGTACTTTTTGTTATACTGTACTGCCTATAAAATTTGTACCTGTGGACTCCCATTTTTGTCTAACTGTTCCTACATCATGAGTAACTTTCTTCTATCTAATATTGTATAATCTGTGTGTTATTACCCTCAGTGTTACCCCTCCCCCTCAGGTCTCACTGTGAGATGAGCAACTTGTTGTTCAGTGTGCCCTCCTGCTGAAACATTTCAATAAATAAATAAATAAAAGATGTACACACACTGGAGCTCCCTTCCTGCTCCATGACAGTGGCAATGCTGGCAGGATTCTGATCTTCACTACAGACAAGAACCTACGGTACATGTCCCAGTGCACCACCTGGTATGCGCATGGTACATTCAAGACTGTACCACCACACTTCACGCAGCTGTACGCCATACACAGGGTGCAGTATTGTACAGTGTTCCCCAGTGTGTACATACTTTTGTTGAACAAGGCGGGGCAACGTATACACAGGTGTTCAGCGCATTGAAGGAGCTCCATGTTGGCCTGAAACCCACAACCATAGTTATGGACTTTGAGCAGGCCGCAATAAAGTCCTTCTCTACAGTATTCCCAGACATGAGCCAGCACAGCTGTTTTTTCCACCTATGCCAGGCCCTGTGACGGAAAATACAGGAGGTGCCCGACCTCATGTGGCGTTATGTTGAGGAGGAGGACTTCACCTTCCATGTTCGCCTGCTTCCCACCATGACATTCCTGCCCCCAGGTGAGGTGTCCACTGTCTTTGAGGTGCTGCAGTCCTGGGAATTCTACGTACATCATGATGAACCGCTGGCTTCTGTGCTGGACTACTTCGAGGACACCTGTGTTGGCCAGCCAATCCATGGTGGTGTCCGCTGCCATCCACTGTTTCCAGTGGAACTGTGGAGCTGTTCTGAGTCCAGTAGGATGGGCACTACCCACACAAACAATTCTGCTGAGGGCTGGCACCATACATTCAGCACCCTCATTGGCACCTGTCACCCCAGCCTATGGCGCTTCATAGACGCCCTGAAGGCTGAACAGTGACTGCATGAGCTCAAGATTGAGCATTGCATCTCAGGACGGTATGTGTCACCCTTGTGGAAGAGGTACAAGGACACACAAGCCACATCCAGCAGATCATGCAAGAGTGTGGCATGCGGAGCATGTATGACTATCTGCATGGCATCATGCACAACTTTCAGTTGCAGGTGTGAGGGTGCACACACCTTTTCACATGCCCACCCCCCAATTTCAACACGCTGCCTCCCTGTCTGTTGATGGGGATTGATTGTACCCGTGGCACGGTGTGGGTGCGGTTACCTGTGCCTGACTGACACCATTGTGGGAGGTTCCCAGGGTATACCTGCCTCTGAGATGGGTGGGATTATGCCTCTGCTGTTGGGGGGGGAGTGTGCATCTGCTGTTGGGAGGATTGTGCTCCTGATGTTGGGGTGTGCATCTGATGCTGGGGTAGTGCTCCTGATGTGGGGGGAGAATATGCATCTCATGTTGGGGGATTGTGCCCTGATGTTGGCGGGGGTTGTGCTCCTGATGGGGAGATTGTGCCCCTGATGTGGGAGAAGGGGGATTGTGCTCCTGGTGTGAGGTGGGTTGGGGATTGTGCCACTGCTGTGATGCCATGGCACACAACGCACAGGTTGTAGGTCTAGGGCTGGTCACACAATGGTGGGGGGTTGGGGTATTCACATGGTGGTGGGGTGTCAGGTTTGTTCACACACTGGTGGGAGGCTGGGGTCTGACACACCGTGTGTTGTTTGCCTGTCTGCACATTGGAATAAACATTGTACACCTGCTGATGCCATTGTCTGCTGTCTCTTCCTCTTGTTGTGTGCCCACCAGTGCCAGCAACCTGTCAGTCTGTGTGGTGTTGCATGCACATCATGCCAGCCATGCCCATGGCCAGTGCAGCACCCCTGTGCATCATCCCTGCACATGTGTGTAACTCCTCATGCGTGCCCATTGCCCGCCTCATGTTGTTTGTGTCCAGCGGTGCATCTCCCACACAGGCATGTATGCACAGCATTGCTGGTACACCCACAACCATGGTCACAGTGTGACCATGTCCCTGGTGGCCCAGTGGCACATCCTCTATGCTGTTACCATCCAATGAGCAACTGTGCAGCCTGGCATGGTACAACAGGGCCCCCCTGGCCAGTGGGACCATGCCACATGCTGGGCTGTTCCTGACACGGGCATGTGGGCATAAGATGGGTCCAGAATGCACCACGGACTGTGGGGGCATTGTCAGCTGCTATTCGGAGGTTGGCACAGTCTTGCATCCGGGGGGGCATACAGCGTTGGGCACTGGTCCTCAGGTGGTGTTTGCAGCTGCTGGCTCAGGGGGGTCTTGCAGGGCTGTTGCCTGCAGGGGCATTCCGGCTGCTGCCTGGGGCCCATGGTATTGTTGTATACCCCGCATGGCTGGGTTGCCTACTGTCATGAGGGCACTCCTGTGCCATGGGTGTCGGCCTCCACGCGGTGGGGATGGCTATCATTCCAGGTGCTGGGGTGTGTTACCAGGGGTTCTGGGTTTGTCCACCTGTGCCATTTCCCTGTGTCCCTCCATTCCACAGGCCACTGCCTGTGCCCTGCGCACCTTCACCCTGGCACCATTCCTCTGTCCTGTGGGTTGCTTGTGGCATGCTGCGGTATAGTTGCTGCCCCCCTTGGTCCACGGCCGGGTTGGTCAGCAGTCCCGTTTCTATCCCCGGTCCACCTGTCCCACCACCCCTTCAGTGCTCTGTGGCCACCTTATGGCATTCCCTCTGGGTGGTGCTCCCCGTGTGGGCAGGCATGCCTGTTGGCTGTCTTGGTGGGTGTCCTGTGTCCCTGCTCACCCCAGTGGTGGGTGCTCCCTTCAGTGTTCCATCCCCACGCCCCCCCCCATGGTGTTTTTGGGCAGTGGTGCCTTTAGCTGTGCTGTGCCGTTCTGGATGTTTTCCACAGCAGGTGGTGTTTGCTGCCTGCGTGATGCCTGTCCTGCGGTATTCTGTCCTGCAATGTGTTGTACCGCCGACATTGCAGGCAGTGATGTTATTGCCGCTTTGTACTGTCTGGCGATATTTTGACCTGCTATGTTACTGGCCCAATCCAAAGATCCCATTGCACTTATTGAAGAAGAGTAGTGGAGTTTCCTCTGTGTCATGACCAAAAGTCCCCTTTTAATAAAACAGGTTCAAGCAACCCCCACCCAGGATGCACAGTTAACTGTGCCTTTTCTGGTCAAAAATTACAAATAAAATAGTAAAGAATGGTGCTTTATTGCTGTGGAGTTAAAAGTTCATCAAGTTTGTCTTCACTGACCTTTCTATATGAGGCAAGTTTTCAAGAAAGCCTAGGCATGTTGCCTGAGTGCGAATATCTCAGACAAGTGTGAGAAAGGGCATTATGGTATGCTCATTTCCCGTGAGGATGTAGTAATTTTGTAACTACTGGCAAACTCTGTACATCTTGTTTCCAAAATTACATTTTGACACTGAGAGTGCTGGGTAGGTGGCTGTTCTCATAGGTTTGTACTTCTGCCCAGGGAAAGCTGCAGTTCTGTTTTGGCTACCTAATAACTTAAAATAAAATTAAGCTATCAATCTTTCAAACTCTGGTATGTTTTTACACATCTTGGAGTCAGAGATCGGTTTCGTAACATGCACTGTGGTATGCACTGTTCCCGTTGGTAAACTGAGGTTAAATCTGCCCAAGCCAACCCTTACTAGCAAAGAAAAAGTTAATGATCAGGAGTTTATTTTGTTACAGGCCCTCCAAACATGCCGGGCACCTTTCTAAGACTACAGTTTGCCATTTGTTTTTTCACAGTTCCAGCTCCTGTGTGATGCTTTACTGAAAAAACGTGGTACTGAGTGAGCTGGCAGAAACAGTGCCCTCCTTGTTTTAGGTATGAATGTCTTGGACACTACTTTGGCAGCTGCTGCTTCTGCTGCTCCTATAAAAGTGCCATTTGTGTTTCTGTAGTTAAAACTGCAAGGTTTTTGTATTTTATTTCTTCTGGGAGGAGGCAGCATAACATAGTGGTTAGTGAACAGAGCTGTGAGGGCTCAAAACCTGGTTTGAATCCCCAAAACGCTGGTACTTACTCACTGTGTAACCTTGAGCCCCTCTCTTTTTTTCCTAACCCTCCTCCCCGAGCTTTCCTGAACCTTGGTTAAGTTCCATTAACCTGTCGATGTTAAAATTGATTGGGGAATACCAGTAAATAAAAAGGTGGGTGAGGATCGCTGGAGACCATTTAGGGTCTACTGGGACAGAACAGGCAGGGAAGAAAACTGGGCAGATTGGGTGGGCCAGTCAGTCTTTTTCTGCCAACAAATTCTATGTTTCTAAGTACCTAATGGCTGCTGCTGCTGCTGCCAACTGTCCTGTAAAGCACTCTGAATTACAGTGTGTATGAAAGGTGTTATATGAAACCAAATCCATTTCCTTCCTTTAAAAATGAAATAAGCAAGCTGACATGTCGGTGCAGAGGCAAGGCTGTTACTTGTTATGCCAGAGACCAGGGTTCAAGAATGTCAGGAGCTAGGGGGAGGAAGATGCTCTCCTTTTTTCAGGAAGGGTGGGTTACAGGCTCTGCAGCAACACTGCCTTCTGGCTGACCACAAGTGGTGGTGCAGTTGGACCGGCAGATGGGAGTGAGGAGGATGCTGGCTGTGTCTAAATGTGAGAACTGCTCAGTGTACACACATGCTCCATAATGCCCTGTATCCTGACATTCTAAGAGATGAATGTACATGGAAAGCCCCTGAAGTGAGTAGCGTGATACTGCACCTCTTGGCCCTGTGGACCGACTGGCCTATCCGCCTCTGTACAGCCCCCTGATGAAGCTCATCACGGATGCAGGAGCAGCACCATGGACCAAGGTAAGAGCCAGAGGAGGGAAGCATATGGCTGGTGGGAGGGGGGTCAGCTAAGTAGAGTATGGCTGCTCTGGTAAAGAGGGATACGCAATACACAGGAGCCCCTCGCTATATTGAACGCAAAGGAAGCCATAACTAGTGTTCATTATAGCTCTCCATTGTTACATCAAGGGACGCTTGTATACAGTATACAACCAGTGCATCTCTCGCCATCATGTGTCAGTCACCACCAATTACAGTACAGAACCTAAAATAGGACTTTCTCTCTCTTTCTCTTGATCTTTGCTGATTGATATTGTACTTTTTATCTTCCTCAACTCACAAACCTCTTTCACAGCTCTGGTCAGATACAAGCATTTTTTTTCTCCCCGTCAGAAACACTCCCCTCTGCTGTACTTTGCTACAGTACTCTCTCTCCTTTTTAAATTGCAGACCTCGTTCATGGCTCTGTTCAGATCCCTATGGTATTACCTCTTTGCTACAGCAGCTCCAATCAGGCCATCTGCCTCCTCCCTTACTCATGGATCTCTTTTGCTGCTTGAAAATCTAACATCAGCACTCTCCAACCTTGTTTCTATCCCCCTCCCTCCACCCTGACTTACAAGTCACAAACCTCGGCTGATTCGATTTCTGACTGCTGTGGATGGTAACATGCAGTGAGTAGGATGCGAGATCAAATGTGATTGATGGTACAGCTACAGTATCAGCAAAACACTTTTATACACCAGCACCTTTATTTACTGTATGTATTCCATCACAAACGATTGCTAAACTGAACAGCAGGAGACAGGTGTCAGGCGAGTGAGTGGTCGGTACAATGAAAGTGCACCACACGCTATCAGAGTGGAATCATTAAACATTTTAAAGCACTTTCTACAGTTGGAATAATATTATGTACTGTCTCCTGTGAGATGGATGTGGGGAGAGGAAGGCAGGGCTTTATCAACCCAACCAGCTCCGATCTTCCAGGAATCAATCTTCACCATTGATTCACGCTAGTGGATCTTAGTCAGAGGTGGTAGGACCCTTTGGAGCCAGAACTTTTCAGGAGGGCTGGTGCCGAGGCAAGCTGCACACACGTGCGTCACTGCAAGACTGTACTGCATGGCTTACCTCAGCATTAGTCCTCAATCGCTTCAGTTCCTTTTTTCCTGACATCGAGTACGCATCAGTGATGACGTCTGTGACAGGATTGAATACGGCCCTGTCCCAGTTATTATGCAGAAAGTGTTTACATGCAAGGGTCTGTTCTATCCTCTCCTTTTCTGTCTTCTCTGTCTGGTTGCACAACCAAATTTTCTTGTAAGACCTAGGACTTGATCACCCCAACTGTCTTGCAATTCTCTGCCTCTCGCTATCTCTCTACCCTCACTTGCTGTTCTGTCTTTTCTACCCCCTTGCATATCTGCTGGTATAAAAATATATGTGAATCATTTTGGTGAAATGTAATTGATACTGGAATCCCTTTTGTTTAAAACTGTATATAGTTAGAATGTTAAAATGATTGCAAAAAGCTGTTTGGAACTCAAGAGGTTAACCTGTTTGCAAACTCTCCGAGAAGCTGTTAGCAAGAGGTCAGTTCTGGGTCACAATGTACTTTTTGCTCCACTTGTTGAAACTTACAAGAACACTGTGTAAAAAGCATGCTGTTTTCTTAACGAGCAGGGGTTGCAAAGCTTTTAAAAACAGCTACAATTTTTTGCAAGGGAGAGACAGAGACTGGAAATTGAGAAGAAACCCAGTTGAACTTTCTCTGTTTATACTGCCTTTGTAAGTATTTATACTGAACAATTTTATATTACTGCTATTAATAATAAAACTCTTGTTTCGAATTTTACAACTGCTTCTGGTTTTCCTGTGCTCCCTGACCTGTGCCTCAATGACAACATCGCTGTCCCACCAGGAGTCGGAACCTCAGGTCTATATGACAGCAGTGTTCAGTTCTCTCAGCTTTAGTGTTTAAAGCTAGAGTTTGTTACTTTTGTGTCAGTGTAGTGATTTTATTAACATTTTTCTGTCAGTCTCTTTCAGCCCTACCAAGTCAAGGGTTAATGGTTATGGGGGATGACGTGAGGGAGCATTCCCAAGCAAGCTGCTCTGGCAGCAGGGCCATGTCTGATCCATCTTCCCTGTTGGGGAACAGTTCTGACAACAGGCAGTCCTGTGCTTGGAAGGAAGAGATGTACTCCCTGAAGCACAAAAAGAAGCAGGCCTCTTCTGGTTCTGCCACAGCCAAGAGAGGAGAGTGAGACAAAACCTTTGTTCCCCCCTGAGGCTTTAAAAATCTCTTTCTGCTGACCTTGAAAAACAAAAACTCACTACAATGACTGGAAGAGGTTCTAAAAAAGAAAGGGACACCAGATCCACCAAGAAAATGGCATCTAGTACTGCAAATGAAGCAAGATTAATGGGTGATTTACAGCGCTGAGAAAGAAGTCGCTGTCCCGAAACACCGCAGGGCTCTGAATACGATACCGATGGAGAGACAGAAAATCTCACTCACAGCTGGTTTGAAACTTTGCTGAAAGAGATTCAGGGATCGTGGGCAGAAAATAAAAGGGGAATTTAAAAATATTTCAGCTAAGCTTACAAAGCTAGAGAAGCTACTTGACCATGTCGAAGAACGGGTTTCCTCTATTGAAGACGCCACTAGACAACTAGGCCAAGTTGTGGAATCTCTGCTGCATCATGCTAATGCACTTCATTCTAAATGCTTAGACCTAGAAGGGAGGTCAGGTAGAGAAAATTTACAAATTAATGGGCTGGCAGAAGGCTCTGAAACTCACCCGATGTTAGACTTTATCGAAAACATGCTATGAGACATTTTGGATTTGCCGGCAGAGTACCAGCTCGGTATTGAATGAGCTCATCACTCGCTGATCCCTAAGCCAGCCGACTCTACTGCCTGACCAAGATCCATTGTACTAAAGTTTGCAAGCTACAAAGTCAAAGAGGGCATGTTACAGAGGGCTTGGTCAAAGAAAGATACTACTTACTTATCCTCCAAATTGTCTTTCGACCAAGATTACCCTCCAGAAATCCAACAAGCTACGGTTGCTTGTGCTCCACTTCTTTGGAGATTGAAGGTAGAGAACATTAGGTTTCAGTCCCTGTTCCCTGCCCAACTAAGGATCCATTGAGAAGACAGCACCATTACATACCAGTCGGCAGAAGCAGCAAAAGAGGCTATGATAAGGAAGGGTATTCAGGTTCCAGTTCCAGGAGGGGAACTAAATGCCTGGAAGCATCTGTTTTACCAGGAATGACAGATGAGTGCAAACAAAAAGAAACCTGGCTCGGGGCCCCTTTCAACTCCGGAAGCGCTTCAACAAATCGGGTCTCTTCTGAAAAATCTTAAGTCGCAGGACACTGTACCAACTTCTTCTAAGCAGACCTGACTGAAAACATTTGAAGCCACTATTCTGGCTTCTTATGACTGGTCGAGTCCACAGGGATCAGGTGTCTTTCACTTTTGACATCAATTATCTGTTTTCTGCAGTGAAGTTGTTGTTCTTGTGAGTGCACAGCGATAGCTATGTATGACATTCGATCTCACCTAGTCTGAAGTTCTATCACTTAGCGGCAAGTCATACGACCACCTGAGCGCTCTGTGTTTTATAGCATTCAGGGAGTGCTACAGGTGCCGCTTTATTGATACTGAGTGATCGTTGGAGCTGTCTCTGAACATCTTGACTCAGGTTACTACCAAGCTTCTGTACTGAACGTTTTAACCTAGCAATGGGACAGGCGCTTAGTGACAGTAGCTGATGCCAATTGCTAAGCTGTGACTTCCTTTATGCAGTAATATTTTTTTTTTTTTTTACATGTACTCGGGAGTTCTTTCTGTTTTAATATTTAATAAGGGAAAACATTGGACAGGCAGAATGAAATAACTTGCCTTCTTTCTAAAGTTCTGGGTTGACTAGGAAAATTTTTAGGCAACAAGGCAATGTTTTGTTATGTTCAGCCCTTGAATTTGCTTTTGAGCTGCAAATCTAAGTTTAAGGTATAGTCATGTGGGTTTTGGTAGACCCAGAATATATACCAAGCCCTTTTTTTTTTTTATATATATTTCTACCGTACTATATAGGCGGTCCTGAGAGCCTATACTATAATACCATAACTAAAGCAATATCTTTCTCTAGCTCAGGTTCAAGACTTGTTTGGTGCCCAACTTAAAATTTTAGATTACATCACTAAACCTCGGGGGAGGCAACAGAGTCTTCCCTGAATTTGATTCCCTTTCACAGCTTAATCTTGTTACAGGAGCCTAGAAGAGGGCCTCACACCAAAGAGGCATCCCCCCTTCTTATCCCCTTCCCCGAACCCTAATATGGGTGTACACGTGGAAAGAGCCAAGGAGTCCGATTCTTGAGACTCCCTACCATGGAAGTTTCTAAGTTTTGAGGTTGTTACTGCCCTGTTGGCAATTATGTTGTATGCAGTGTTGTTTAATACTTATGGTCTCCTATTCACAGTCCATCGAAACTGCTGTTGGTTCTCTTGTTATAACTTAGATATATCTGAAGTCATCTGCATTGTGAAAGATAACCAGATAAATGGATAACAAGGGTTCGATAGTTTGTTCATATAATGTACACTGGCTTTCCAACCCTGTTAAATGGAGTAAAATACTTAATTGTTTGCAGCACTCCGCTGCTGATTTTATTTTTTTTACAAGAGACACACATGCCTGTCACAGAACATGTAAAATTAGCCAGATTTGGTTTTGGTTCCTTTACTGCCTCATCTTATAATAATGTACGTAGATGGGGAGAGACCATATTGATCCCCCCAGGTCCCATTCAAACAGCTAGATACACTGGATGACAAACAAGGATGTTATGTCTTAATAAAGAGAAAGTTTCAAGGTGCCCCAATTACTTTAGCTTCTGTTTAATTCCCACCTGGTCCCACCTTCTCCCTCTACCGAACCTTTTTTTTAGCTCTGCAAAATTGGGTGGAAGGTTTAATTATTTGTGGGGGCGATTTAAACTTAATATTCAACCCACAACTTAATACAACTTCAAAGATCCCACATATAGAACATTGGGTGGCCCGAGAGGTGGTTAGACTGTTGGGGGAGATGGGGTTTGAAGACATTTGGCATTGTTTAAATAGGCAGCGGAGAAACTATACTTTCTATTCCACTGCGCACCAGATGTATTCCCATATTGATTATTTTTTACTCCCTAGGGAAGCCCGAGGTAAAGTGGCAGACAGCTGGATGGGTGACTTTACCCTCTCTGATCATGCCCCCCTCTTTCTGAAAGCTGACCTAGGGGTCTTTTGTAAGACCACGTTTTGACAACTGAATGTTTCACTTTTGCAATACTCTAGAGATTAGTGAATCAATAGAAAATGCCTTTAAGCAGGATATTGCTGAGAATACATCTACAGATGTCTCCATTTCCATATTGTAGGACACTGACAAAGCAGTTCTGAGGGGGAAATTTATTCAAATTTCAGCCCAAAAAAAGGAAATGAGGGAGGCCAGGTAGACACAGTTGGTTGAGCAAATCTGACAGCTGGAAGACCAGCAAAAGATGAAAGTGGACAGGCAGCAAACAAAACAGTTGCAGGCCTTAAAAAAAGAGTATGGGGACATAGATACATAGACACTGTCGGCAGATAAGGGCTTACGGCCCACCCAGTATGCCCATTCGAGCTTCTAAGTTCACTTTATGTTTTCCTAGAAGTCTGTTGCCCCTTACCCCTGACCTCTAGAATTCCCTTATGTCTATCACATGCATTCTTAAATCCTTCTAGATTATTATGTAGAACAAAAGTTGTTATTCCTAAAACAAAAATATTACGATGGAGGTCCACGTTCACTAAAACTACTAGCAGGCAGACTCCGTATTCAAGGAGCTCGAGCCAATATTCCAACATTAAAACATCCAAAAACTACTCGAAATTTACACTCTGTTCCTGATTTTGCTGAGGCTTTTTGGGAGTACTACATCGATCTCTATGCGGCCGACCCTGACCCTGACCAAGAATCTATCAAATGGTTCCTGGAACCCCTTAATCTTCCAAAACTTTTACCACAACAATGAGAAACTCTGATAAAGCCCATATCAATAGCAGAACTCAAAGCAGAGATAGGTAATTTAAAAAACGGGAAATGCCCAGGTATGGACGGCCTGCCAGCCGAATTTTATAAATGTTTTAAAGAAATGGTGAGCCCCTTGCTTCTGAATGTGTTTAATCAGCTCCTCACTGATGAAGGCCGGCCCCCACCATCTTGGTCCTAAGCTATTATCTCTGTAATTCCTCAAGCCCGGAAAGGACCCCCTCTCAATGTGCTTCTTATAGGCCCATATCTTTACTAAACAATGGCTACAAATTGTATAAGTCCATTTTTTATTTATTTAGTTATTTAGTCAATCATAGGTATTACAACCGTTTGAGTCATAGACTCATTTACAAAGGCTCCACGTCAACATAGTCATACATTCAGAGATAGTACATTAGTGGAACATCACATTTCAAGTAATTACATATAATAGCCAAGGTGGCTGAAAGTCTACACATGTAGTAGCTAGGGTATTGATATTATTACAGTGGAACAATTATATAGTACAAGTGCAGCCTCTGGGGCGTTGTCATATAGTAGTAATAGCGATCTGTACAATAGTGAGACAACACAGTTTTAAGGAAGTATTTACATATAGTAGCCTGGGTGGCTGTTGACCTATACATTTAGTAGTTAGGATATTGGTATTAGTACAGGAGGTATAGTTACAGTGTAGATGCAGCCTCTAGGGCATTGTCATATAGCAGGGACAGAGATCAGCAGCAGAGATGTCCTATACAGTTAGTCCTATATGTAACCTCCCTACAAATGGGGGTCACTAAAAAGCCTTCCTTGGGTGAGTCTAAATGCTCTCTGCCCGGCTGGTGTCATGTATTTCAACCAATTTAAAAAATAATTGAGTGAGAGTGCCTAATGCCTCCATATACTGTCACTTTAAGAGCTGCCAAACCACAGTATAATTAATTTGAACTGGGGGGGACTGTGTGTTTCCCTGCTCAAGTCCCGCCTGAGCCACTGAGTAGATCGTTCCATTCTGCAGTCACTATATGTGCAAGATGTAATTAGCTGCAGGTAATTTGTTAGAGTGATAATGACAGTACAGTTTATCTAACCTACCTTTCTTGCAGCTGGGACTCTGTGTGTTTTGCCCCTCCATTTTGGATCTGAACTGCTTAATAGGTCCAATTCATGGGGAGGGGCTCCTTAAGATGGAGCCTGCGGGCAAATCAGCACTTGGACTCTCAAATGGAGCCAGCCACAAGGGGCTTGTATGAAGACAGTCTCTGGGAAATGTAGTTTGGACCGTGGCGCCTTTTTTCGCCAATAGAGGGAGCCTGTTGTGACTGACAAGGAGAATCAGCCAACTGCAACCTTTTGGATTTGGGGGAAATGCCCGGACTGTCTGCTGGGAGAGTCAGTCTGAGCATGGAGCTGGAAGAGTGAGCAGCTTAGGGGCTGCTGCCCACGGGCAGCTGGAACCACGCTGAGGCCTGAAAAGGCCTGTCTTTTCGGTCAGCTCTCCTGAAGGGAGAGAAAAGGACTGTTTTTTCTCAGATCAAGTATGTGAACATGTGTGAAAAAGGAAAGCAGTTGTTGTGGCCTAGATAATGGGCAACCAAGTGTGGAAAAGAGATTCTGAAGAGGAGCCTTGATTTTCAGACAGAGATTCTGAAGAGGAACCTTGATGCTGAAGTGCCCTGAGGTTTGGGGCAGAAGAGAGCTGTGTTTGAAGTTGGAAGCTGAGGGGGAAACCACCCCGAGGGTTAATGCAGCCATTGTGCGCAGTAGATTCCTGCGGTAAGTGTGGAGGCCATAAGCTGGCCTGCATCCATTAGTAAGTGTAATTGACAGCGACTCGAAGCTTCAGAGTGAGAGAAGAAGCAGAAGTCATTTTGGGACCAGACTTAACCTGAAGAAGACCGAAAGTGTGCAGAATTGCGATCGGCCTGTCAGGACTCTGTGGTCTGGTACAGTAAGTGACCTTTACATATAAATGCGTGGAGTGCTTGTGGGGATTGAGATTTGAGTAGCCCCCCCATGTATGAACTGTGTGCTGTGCTGGGAGTGTGATTCCCTAGCAGGGTTCGAACTGAATCCGCATTTGGGTCAGAGAAAAATGCCTTGGTAGCCAGGCTAAATCTTCTGAAGTGACCAGCTGCTTGCCTGGTAGTGTTCTGTGTACTGCATCTGCCTGTATTGAGAGCAAGTGAGCCCTGCCACAAGGGCTGAGGCCAGCTATTCTGTTTCTCTTGGCAATCCGGGACAATCTGCATTGCATTCAGTTTCAGCATTGAATCTGTGAGTACAAATCAGGGTAGCTCCCTGCCATCATCTAACTGCAAGTGTTCCATCTGATTACTTTTTTCCTTTCTTACTTCATGAACTGAGCCTACTGGCTCCGGATTACAAATTGGGTATTGTGCAAGTGTTTTCCATTTCAGGGCCCCAACCAGCTACACCGATCCTGGCTAGCCCCCATCCTGGGTACCCAGTGAAAGTGACATTTAGAGACTCTGAAATTGTGCACAGTACTGTGATTGTTAATGTTAATGTATAATATCTGTTTGAACTTGTGCTTGTGCTGAAATACTGTACAGTGGTTATTGTATTACTGCATCTTACTTTACAGGTGATCCCCAGAGTCAAGCTGATCGAACCAGTCCTGGGGGTAAGTGTATACTGTGAAGATATTGCTGCTATATTGTGTCGGCCACTAGTGTGAAGAAAGGGGGGTTGGCTGTGACCAAGTCATGCCAGACTGTCTTAACCCCCCGACCTCTGGGTGGAGGCACCCGCCATTGGACCTAGGCCCCTCAACCTGTTAGCACTTACGCAGGCAGGGGTAGTAGCCATTGGGATAGTGCTACCTGGGGGTTACATATACAATTGGTGGCTATGTCAATGGGGAGCGGCCATATTGCAGCTCTGTGCAGGTCAGTTAGGAGGATTAGCAGCTGCACTGGCATTGGCGCAAGGAGAGAATGTGTTTTTTTAGGATGGTCTTGAAGTGTCCTAGATTGGGAATGGAGGTTTTGGCTGGAGGGAGCTCATTGTACCAGGCAGGAGCTCTATAGGGGAATGATCTTTGAGCAAGGGAGGTTCTGACCCTGGGCACGGTCCACAGATGCTTGTTGGCAGAACAAGCGGTTGCAATGTGGGAACATGAGAGTAGTGAGGCTGAGACCCCCAATGGAGTTAACCCTAGGTGGATTTTTTTTGTGAGGAGACAGGATTGATATTGTAGTCTTTCCTCAAGGGTGAAGATGTTTGTAAGAGCATAGAGGATGCAAGTATGGGAGCATTTGTCTGCGCCTAGGAGGAGTCGGCACACTTTATTAATGGCTATGTGAATTTTGCTTAGGATGGAGTTGTCAGCAGCAGAGTAGATAGGGAGCCCATAGTCAGTGAGAGAGAGGACAGAAGAGGTGACAGCCAGGTTGAGAGCCTCTGCTGTCAGGCAGTCATTGTGCCAGTATAGGAGGCCAATATGGGTAATAATGGCTGAGGTCAGGATGTTAATGTGGGCAGAATGAGAAGGCTGCAACTTTTGCTACCTGCTCTTATCCATCAGGACCAAGTGGGCTTTATTCCTGCCCGACAGGCCCAAGACAACTTGAGATGAGCTGTGCATATTATAGATTATATCAACAAAAATGAGATACCATCCCTTTTGTTAAGACTCGATGCCGAAAAGGTATTTGATAAGGTCTCTTGGTCTTTCCTCCACCAAGTCCTTTCTGGGTTTGAGTTTCCCCAAATCTTCATATGCAGTTTATTTAAACTATACCAGACCCCAACAGGATACATCCATGCTAATGGCCTCATTTCTTCTAAATTTCAATTTGAACGTGGTACACATCCGGGCTGTCCTCTCACCCCTATTTTGTTTGCCCTCTATATAGAACCATTGGCTCAAAGTATTTGACAAAAGCACTCAATTCAAGGCATTCAGCTAGAGAAGACTGACAATAAAATAGCATTGTATGCTGATGATATTTTGTTGTATTTGTTGATTCCAGAACACTCTCTCCCAGCTGTCTGTGAACAGCTTGAGCAATTTTCTGTCATATCAGGTTATACCTTAAATAGAACCAAAACTGAAATATTAAGTTTCTACTATAAGGCATCAAAAACTTTAAAACAAACCTTCCCAATGAACTGGGATATGCCCTCAGTGAAGTACCTTGGTATACGGATAGGAACCAATTTGTCACAGCTATACTCACTGAATTTTCCCCCCTTAGTTTCTTAGTAGTGTGCAGATTTTAAAAGATGGTCATTACTCCCTTCCTCTATATATACACAGAGTCAAGCCCTGAAGCTAAATGCCCTTCCATGTTATTAATATCTTTTTCAATGTGTTCCTTGCAAAATTCCATATGCAGATTTAAAGACATGGCAAAAGCAATTTTTTTACATTCATCTGGGGTAATAAGAGACCCCATGTCTCAAAAGACCTGTTGTATCTTCCTAAGTCACAAGGGGGCCTAGCTGTTCCAGACCTTCTCATATACTGGGTGATGGTCCAAATGAGGGTGGCTCTTCCCTGTGAGAACAATAATTATTCTTCCTCTCGGAAACAGATTGACCTAGCTATGCACAGAGATCCACCCTTGCAAGCTTGGATGTTTTCTTGGTCTGGTGCTTCACAGTATATTTCAACCATCTCAGGGACCCAAGCAGTGTTAGAGGGATGGGGTAGGGGCACTAGTAAAGGTTTGTCCAAATCACAGCTATGGCTGTACAACTGGTGGATTTATGATCCGGACTTTGGTCCAGCCATGACAGACCCCTGGTTTGCACAGCAAACTAAAAGAGATATAGCAGCTCCTAGACATTTACTTTAGGCACATACGGTTATACCTTTTGAAATGGCTCAACAATGTTTTGGGAAGGGGGGCAAATGATAGATTTAGATATTATCAATTATGGGATTATATTGACATTAAGCTTAGAGCAATGGCCTCAAAAACTTGAAGTTTAATAACTGACACTCCATTCCTAGGGACACTGCCCTCTCAACATGGGGAGAAAGCCATAACTCTCTTGTACCAACAGTGTTTGAGGGATCTGGCTTACTGTGTGACCTGTTTATGACATAGATGGAAGGAGGACCTCCAAATTACAATTACAGATAAACAGTGGGCCAGAATCTGGCAAAATACATGGAGGACATTCTCCTCCCCTTTCTGGAGAGAGTTCTTATGGAAATTAATAACCCAATATTTCCTCGTACCAGCTCAAGTCTCTCATTGGGACAAGTCAGTCACACCAGGATGTCGGAGAAACTGTGGGGAAATGCATGCCTCACAGGCTCATATTTTTTGATCCTGCCCTATCATTGTAGAATACTGGAGAACCATATCTACTCACTTGGAACAGATTTTTGGTATTCCCCCACCTCTAGGACCTATACACTTAGTCCTTGGAGTTTTCCCTGATCAGCTAAAGAGGAGGGAGGCAAAATATTTATGGATAATACTAGTGGCTGGGGCCGTGAAAGCTATCACTAAAAGATGATTGCTCAAAGACCCCCCCACAGTGGTCGAGTTGGAGAAACTAATGTTTAATTTACAACAATGGGCCCAGAAATGTCAACATAGGTGGATGAGATGGGACTTATACAATGTCGGCCATTCTTAAGTATAGCCCTGTGTACAATAAGTCCATCTCTTACACTAATGTTGACCTGTGTACCACTTTGGTTTTATTAGATCTTAAAAAGACAGAACACATTAAGAACTGAATGATTAAGTACTTTAATAATTTTTAGCTGTTATCAACTTCACTGTATCCTCGGGAATGGACTTTCCATCTTTCTACTGTCGTAGATGGGACTGTATAATTTAGGGGTTACACTATGGAGACCGAGTCTTCATTTTATCTTATTTTATTTAACTTAAAGTGTTAACTTCTTGTTTATAGTGTACCTTCTGGCTTCAGTACAGTGTGGTATGTTTATCACTTAAACTTCAATAAACTAAGTATGAAAAATAAAAGAAGGCCTGTTCCTGAAATTCCCAGTCACAGTCGGGTTCTTGGCATCATTCGCCCTCAAGTTCTTTCTTTTCCCATCAGGAGGGGAAGAAGCAGTACGCTCAAGGTCACCCTCTGTGAGGTCTGCCACAAGATCCTCAGCCTCCTGGAGTCAGAGGCCCTCACAGGTGCTGCTGGCGTCACTGGGGGCCCCAGATTGGGGCCGGT
Source organism: Neoceratodus forsteri (assembly GCA_016271365.2). Lineage (NCBI taxonomy): Eukaryota > Metazoa > Chordata > Ceratodontiformes > Ceratodontidae > Neoceratodus > Neoceratodus forsteri. Next base: position 1,340,620,984 of record CM028132.1, read on the forward strand.
GGAACTAGAGCTGCAGGCAGGGTCCTCAAGTTGGGTAAAGCGTTTGAACTCCAGCAACAGCCCCTGGGTCCTTGCAGGTGACCATGCTGCCAACTGCTGTCCTACTGTCTGCATCCTCATTGTGTCACTGTAATGGAATCTGCCACGGTACCATTGCTGATCACTTTGATGACGACTGAGTCATCATCAGTGGGGTCAGCATCACTTTCGGTGCTGGGTTTAGGCCCTTTGGGTTCTAGTACCACCCTTGGTGCCAGGGATCTCCATGGGGCCAGATTCATTTCCGGTTACAGCACTGCCTCTTGCACCAGCCCATCATCCCTTGGGACCAGTGTTGCCGGTGTTACTGAGGCCGCATTCTGGATTGGAGGGCCTACCATCCACCCCCCTCCCAACCGTTACCTTCCCTACGGGGAAGATGTGGAGGGGGGCAAGTCTGATCCTGACATTATCATTTCTGTGAGCAGCAATAGAAACTCTTTCTTTATTGTGGGCTGTTCAAACCCAGGCCCTTCTTCTGTTCCACAGGAGTATCCAACTGTCCAGGTTTTGCTTAGGAATATGCATTCTCAGCCTTTGACCCAGGTAAGCGTCTCCATCTGTAGTGGTTTAACTTTTCTCTATCATGCCGGTCAATTTAGTTCCTCCTATTTTGCCCACATTTGAGACCTTGTCAGATGTGATGTAGAATAGATCTGCCTCTATCCCTTCTGTCTGCAAGCAGATAGACAGGAAATAAACTGCCCCTGAGGACAGACCAGTGTATACTTCTCAATTGGAAGGCTCTGCCTATGGTTCAATGGCAAGCAGCCAGCCACTCTCACTTCCTGAGCTATATAAACTGTTCCCCTTAGCCTCCTTCTGAAGCATTTTTCCTTTGTTGGCCAGAGGCTCTGTCCATTTGCTCTGTGCTTGGCTGAGGCCTGCCCTGAACCCCCTTGCTGCTTCTTTCTGTTGGACTCTGCGAATTGTTCGTCTGCTTCTGGTTTGTATTTATGCTTCTGGCCTGTGCTTCCTTTTATTTCCTGCCTGTTTGTTCTCTGTTTGTGTCTTGGTTTTGTTTTCTTTTTTTTGGAGGGGGTACCAATTGTTCTTCCCTCACTTGCTCCTGCCTGTTTGGCCTTTTGTTTTGTAGCCCCTGCTACTGTTTTAGTTACTCCCATTGCTATTGTACCCAGTGCTTGTGTTTTTACACAACCTAGTGCTGTTTCCCATGCTGTAGGATTACTTGCTCCCCATGCTGTTAAGTCTGATTGTTTTCACCTGATTTAATGCTCCCTCTGAAGCTTGCTATGCAGTTCAATCGTGCTAGTCCCTGTCCATACACAGCTGTTCTACCCTGAGGTCTGCTAAAGCTCCTGCTGAGGCTGTTAAACTAGCTTTAATATCTGCATGTGGTTCTCGGCCCTTCCATCGCTTTCTTGTTTGTCCTATGGCGGGGACTGGGAGTGTTTGGGGAGTCGTGGCCCCATGTGGCTAATTAATTTTGTTCCACATCCTGCCTTCACCACCGAAAATTCTCAGAGTATTTGTCACCTTGATTTGGTTTCTCTATGCCTGGCTGGCTTGCACCACTATCATGCTGCCCCCATTTACATTCATGTCCCCATTGCTACTATGTTTTGCAGACTTGTGTGTCAGTCTGCCTATTCCTGTTGCTTACTGACCTATGTGTAGGTCCGATTATCGTTATGCTTCCCTGAACACTTACCCTGCTTTACTGAACTATGTCTGGATCACCCCTGATTTACGCCATCATTGCTCACTGCTCCCTGCCATCTGCCCTCTGCAAGCTCTCAGCACTCAATGCTTCTTCAGCTCCTCAGCAGTCCCTGGGCAAGCCAGCCTTAGCATTCTGGCACGGGGTTTCCCTGCAGCTGACAGTCTCGCTCTGCGCTTAGGGTCCGCAGCTTGGGCATGCGAAGCTTGAAGTGAGGTCCTTCTCACCTGGCCCATAGCTGGGAATGTCCTCGCTCCGGGTGGAACTTGTGTCATTTGATGTACTGATGGCACCCCAAGTTGTAGAATTTATGACTCAGCCATGAAGGGAGGTTATCGCTGATTTTCTTTAGCTCCAGTGTTCCACTTTAACATAGTCTGTTGGCTCTAGTGGTTCCCTGGCTAGGCACTTTCACCGCATTCTCCCCACACCCCCCTCAGGTTCACCTTTTATTTTTTGTTTTGTGTTTTTTGTTTTGGATCAGTTGGTTGGGTGCATGCCTGAGGGTCATTCCTTTCCTCCTCCCGCCTTGGAGCATCGGTTGCAGAGCTACCATCTCGCAACCCTCCATGGCGTTCTTGTTAGAAGGATGGAGTGAGAGTTTCCCTCTAAATTGGAATATTTTTCCACTTTCTTGTTTGGGACTTCCAAATTGCAGTAGCAGAGCTGTCACTAATACAATTATCTCACGCCTGGAGGGAAGGTGACCTAGGCCTTGGATCCCTAGAGATTTCCTCCTGAAAGGGTTTTTTTTCTCTCCTCCGTGCCGAAGGTCTTAATACCTAGTTAGTAATTCGTAGTTCCATTAGTTAGGATCCACTGTTGGATGGAGGGGGATGGTGTCCCTTCTTGGCCGTTCCCTCTCTCCTTAGGAAGTCCCTTCTTCCTTTTGCAACCCATTGGACTCATCCCATGGCCGCCCTGCTATCCCATTGAGTGATCAAGCTGCCTCATGCTTATTTATTAACATGGCTTACAACTTCTGATTATTTAAACGTTTCTTACTACTTCTTTGCATTACCCATATGCTTCATAATATTGCTTTCTTTTTTGGGCTTCTTCCTAAGGTACCTTTGGCCAAGAGAAGTGTCCCGCGGCACCTCTAGAGGGTTCCTTGCCTTGGTACCCCTACAGTGTGGTAATTCCTCCAGAATAGAGTGTGCAAACGGGCAAAACCTAAGTACACAGTCTCTCAAGCATAAATCTTACTAGCTGCGTAGGCCATTGAATTGGAAGGCTCTACCTATGGTTCGACGTACAAGCAGCCAGCCACTCCCACTTCCTGAGCTATATAAGCTGTTCCCCTTAGCCTCCTTCTGAAGCACTTTTCCTTTGCCCCACCATCCTGCCCTCCTCCTCCAGCGGCAGTGTCTCTCTCCCAGGGGCTTCCTCCTAAGGTACCTTTAGCCAAGGGAGGCATTCCGCGGCACCTTTAGGGGTGGAACCCTCTAGAGGGTTCCTTGCCTTGGTACCCCTACAGGGTGGTAATTCCTCCGGAATAGAGTACGCTAATGGACAAAACCTAAGTACATAGTTGCACAAGCATAACACTTACTGGCTGCTTAGACCATTGAACCTATAGCTGATGCTATTGTTATTCTCACTGAGAATGACAAAGTAATTCTTCCCCATGAGGTCACCATGCACCCTCACACAAGATTGACACTTTTGGCAAGCAGGCTTTCACAGCAGCTGCCCTTAACCTGCAGATTGTGAGCTATAAAGGGCATTTCTCCAAATATGAGTATACCCTGTGGAGCTTGCTTAAGTCTCTGGCAGAGTCCCCGTCAGATTCTGAAACTAAGCAAAAGATTCAGCAGACTGCCAGACATGGAACTGAGTCTTAACAGTCATCAGCTCAAAGCTGTTATGGATGTGTTTGGTTCTGCCTCCCACTCTTCTGCAGCAGGCATCTGTATCAGAAGGCATTCCTGACTGTGTACTGCTAGATTTTCTCAGGATGTTCAGGAACAGGTTATGAATGTTACCTTTGATAGTACTTACCACTTTGGACAGCAGGTAGAGAAGTCTCTTGAGGTGACTCAGAAATCTTGAATGACCCTTAAGAATTCAAGGTTAGTTCCAGCTAACCCTCAGAGGGGAAAAGGACTTGGTTCCTTTCAGAACTGGGAGTCCTTTTGCGGGAAAGGCAGGGAAGTCCAAAACAAATCTCATCCTCCTCAGCCTCAGAAGAAGGTGCAACCAAAGGCAAAGATACAGAAAGTACCCAGTTCCACCCTCTGAAGCTCTGACCTTGGTCCTGCCTCAGCTGTCCAAGCAAGGCAGACCTCTCTTCCCCCGTGGCAGGAGGCACCTGACCCAGTTTTACCATCAGTGGGATTTCATTACTATGGACAAGTGGGTCCTAAGGATTATCTGGAAGGGACACTGCCTGGACACCACAGAAATCCCTCCAAACTATCCACTCAGAAGGCAGCCTCTCTTATTAGTCTGTATGTCAGAGCATCTGCTACAGGAGATTGTGAGTCTTCTGAGCAACAGAGCAGTAGACATAGTGTCAGAGTCAGAATGAAACATAGGCTTCTACTCCTGCTAATTCATAGTACCAAAGAAATCAGGAGGAATGTGTCCCATTCTCCACCCCAGAAACCTGAACAAGTTCATGGATCGAGAAAAATTTTAAATGATTTCTCTGGGGTCTTTGCTTGCCTTTCTGAAAACTCAGGATTGATTAGCTTCCCTAGATATGCAGGATGCATACCAATACATACTGGTGCACCCCAGCCACCACAGATAATTTTTATTTGTTGTGCTGGAACAGCATTAACAGTTCCGAGTCCTGCCTTTTGGGCTTTCCACGGCATCTCAAGTCTTTAACAGCATGCTTTGCAGTACTTGCAGTGCATCTGAGAGATTGTCTGACAGCCAACCCATCCAGGCAGGAGATGGAACAGGCAGTGGCCACAGCCTCTCAGTTCCTTATCTTCATGGTGGTTCTGATGAATCTAGAGAAGTCTCCGCTTCAAACCTCACAGCAGCTGCTGTTTGTAGGAGCTTTTCTGGATATGACCAAGGCCTGAGCCTTCCTTCCAGATGGCAGAGTGTAGGTGATCCTGCAGATGGCATGCTACATAATAGAGCGCAAATCTGTTCAAGCCCACTCCATGCAATGCATGCTGGGTCTGATAGCCTCCTCAGTGTTCACAGTGACTCTGGCATGGTTGCATATGAGAATGACTGAAAGGGATGCTCAATGTACAGTGGGCACAAGTATCACATCCTCAGACCTACCCCATTCAGGTGACCAAGCCCCTGGTTCAGCCACACACATGGTGATCAATGCAGGGCAGTCTACTCCAGGGCTTTCCCTTCTCCCAGTTGGAGCCTCAGGTGACTCTCGCCATGGCTGCCTCCTTGTTGGGAGGAGCCCACTTCATGGTCTTGAAAAACAAGGTGTCTGGGACCCATCAGAGACTCACCTATTCGTCAGTGTGTTGGAGATGCAAGCTGTTTTGTACAGCATGCAAGCCATAGTGACGCCTGTCAGCCACAAAACAGTCCTCCTTTAATGTTTTTATCGGTGACATTGCGGAGTGGCTAGAAGGAAAAGTATGCCTCTTTGCAGATGACACAAAGATCTGCAACAGGGTTGATACACAAGGGGGGGATTGAAAGGATGAGAAGGGACTTGGCAAGGTTGGAGGAATGGTCAAAGGTATGGCAGCTTAGATTCAGTGCAGAGTAATGCACCTGGGAAACAAAAACCAAGGGGAAGAGTACACAGTGGGGGGGGGGTACTAACAACAAAAATGGAACGGGACCCAGGGGTAGTCATATCAGATGACCTAAAGGTAGGCAAGCAATGTGAGAAGGCAATAAGGAGGGCTGGGTGGATACTGGGATGCATAGGGAGAAGCATCACCAGTAGAAAACAGGAAGTTGTTATCTCTTTGTTCAGACAGTTGGTGAGACCCCATCTGGAGTACTGCGTGAAGTTCTGGAGACCCCATCTCCGCAAGGACATAGACAGGAGAGAGGCAGTCCAGAAGAGGGCAACTAAAATGGTGTAGGGGCTGCACCAGGAGCCATATGAAGAGAGACTAAATGAGCTTAATATGTATACCCTAGAGGAAAGGAGGGAGAGGGGGAACATGATAGAAACATTCAAGCACCTCAAGGGAATCAACAAAGTCCAAGAGGGGAGCATCTTTCACAAAAAGACATGTATAAGAACAAGGGGGCACAATTTGAAGATAGAGGGGGGACGACTCAGGAACAACGTGAGGAAGTATTTTTTCACAGAGAGGGTGGTGGACGCATGGAATGGCCTTCCAGAGGAGGTAGTGGGGTCAAAAACAGTGGGGAAATTCAAGAATGCATGGGACAGACATAAAGCAATTCTAGTGGGGGGTAGGAGGAAGTAGGCTGTTGGTTAACTAAGATCTGCAGCTTATCCAAAAGGTAGGGAAATGGGCAGACTGGGTGGGCCAAGCAGTCCGTATCTGCTGTCAAAGTCTATGCTTCTCCTCCAGATAGACAAGTCTGTGATGTATTACATCAACGAGCAAGGAGGGGCTCACTCTTACCTTCTCTGCAGGGAGGCGATGAGAGCGTGGGAAGGGTGCCTGGAGCAGAGGATCCTGCTGCAATCTATTTATCAGCCAGGAGGCCTCACAACCTTCCTTGTCTGGGCTGCCTTTTCACCAGCATCCACCAGAGGCCAGGCAAGCATTGGGCTCTGCCTACCCTCCCCCAAAGGAGGAGAGCAGTTCTACGGATGCTCAGTCCTCCTCCTCCTTCTCCTCCTCCTCCAGCTGGCCCTCCAACACCCCAGATACACTTCTGAACACAGGTTGTGGGCATCACAAGTGGTAGCACTACTGCTGCGCCTGCGGGCCGGCACAGCTTACAACTTTATTGGAGAGGGGGCGGCATTCTGGGCCCTGACCATTGGTAACTATTACAATCTGGTATACACCCCTACTAGTGTTATAATATGATTTCTGTGTTCTGTTTGAATTAAAGGAGTAGTACACCCTCATATCTTGTAAATGTTCTTTGTTTCCTTGTCAGCAGATAACTCTTATGGTGTAGCTGTTGGGGTATATGTTTGCTTGAGTTTGTTTTCACTGTTCACACCAGCCCCTGTAAGTAGCCTGGGCCGGGGGGGGGGCCTCCATTTTCTGGTTGTTGAAATGTCATTGTCCAAGAGCTGCATTAGCATATGGGAACATGATGCCGCAGCGTCCATTTACACCACGTAGCTCTATGCTGAAAGTATTCATAACCTGAAACACTCTCCAGAAACACACAAATTGAATGCAGTTTAAAGGAAAACCTTGCATTACATCTAAGACAGTTTGTAAAGCTAATTAAAGGTAAATGTGGTAGTTTTAACACCTTGCTGCAACTTGTTTTGTTGAATTCTAAGTAAGCCGACAGACATACTGTGAAGTCTAAAGAGTGCTGACATGTCATGTTCTCATATGCTAACGCAGCTCTCAGGCTCAATGAGATTTCAACAACCAGAAAATGGAGCCCAGGCTAGTTACAGAGGCTACTGTGAACAGTGAAAATGAGCTAAAGCAAACACATGCAGTACATTCCCAACAGCGACACGAAAAGAGTTGTCTATAGACAAGGAAACAAAGAACATTTACAAGATATGAGGGTGCATGGCTCCTTTAAACATAATGCAAAATGCATAAAACTAAAATGTGGTGTATATGGGGTCTGGGTAACACATAGCGGGTGTGTCTACAATGGAGGGGGAGCACAGAGGCACCAAAGGACTCTGGCTTACACATTTAATTTTCCTAGTTACACCACTGGATTGGAGGACGGGAACTACAGCCATGATAATATGCCAGCAGTATGCCAAGGTTTGGAATCTTCCATTGTTCTTGCATTTTCTTTTTTACATTTTTGATGCACTGTATGATAAACAGTATACATTGTACATAAGAGGCAGCACATGTGGCATAGCTCCTTGTCCTTAAGGTTGACAATGACCTACAGAGATAAGCATAGTAACTACTAAGGATGCCCCTTTAGGTACAGGTTACAACAGATTGCAATAAAGGAGTAAAGTCCCGTAGAATAAACATGCAGTTCAGTTTGCTGTCACCCACTCTGAGACACTGCCATCTATTGGCTATGTTTTCCTACCCCTCACAGGATAGGGAGAATTCAGTGGGAGGGCTGATATGTCCAGGGAGAAGGCTCAGCTGTTAAAAGAAGTCCTGGGCTCAATCAGGTTGCATACCACCTCGCCATGTTGTGCATATATGATGCCAGGTGGGGGAAAAGCCTGTAAGAAAAGAGTGTTTTTTAAGTTCACAAACTGAGCGGGCCATTGTACGCACTGAAATTTGAGTCATGCCTGACTTTCTAGGACAAAATATAAAGCATAACATTTCAGCTATTTAAAGAGCAATCAAAACATGGCAGATTTTACAATAGTGTCTCAAATTCAGAGATCACTTCGGTGACGTCACCGCAGCAATGGCTGCCTAGTTGAAGCGCTCCGGAGCTGTTCAGTTTATATTAAAATCCACCAGTGGTAAATCATCATCAAAAATACAGATTTTCCTACCTAGATCGTGGGGAGATGACGATCAGCAGGTCCTGATACAGAAATTTGCAGGCTGCCAAGTTAAAAACCTTGATGGATTCAGATAAAAAGTCGGGCCCTCCCAGAGACGCTTGCTCTGCTTCTCCAGTGAGCAGTCTTGCTGACTCAGAGGATAACTTTGATGGGTGTGATAAAGGGATGATTCTTTCAAAATTAGATGATATTTTTAGAGCCATTCACTGGGTTGAATCATCAGTAGCAGATCTTAAAGCGGACTTAAGAGCCATTGATAAATGGACCACTGCAGTGGAGGAATGTGTTGGCTGCCTAGCTGATTCCTCTGGCCAGCATGACCGGGCCATTCTCTATTTACTAACTAGAGAGAGGGAGCTTCAACTAAAACTGGACGATCAAGAAAACTGCACGTCGGAACAATTTCCGCATCTACGAAGTTCCCAAAGACATGAAAAAGTCCTTTGAATCAGTAGAAGCATTTCTAGTACATATCCTAGAGAATAGGACACAGAGAGTAATAGTAAATGGAGTCCACTCTGAAGAAAGGGGGTTACTAGTGGGGTACCACAGGGTTCAGTATTAGGACCAGTCCTCTTCAATGTCTTTATAAGCAACATTGCAGAGGGACTGGAAGGAAAAATATGTCTCTTTGCAGATGACACAAAGATCTGCAACAGAGTTGATGCACAAGGTGGGGTGGAAAGGATGAGAAGGGACTTGGCAAGGTTAGAGGAATGATCAAATGTATGGCAGCTTAGATTCAGTGCTAAAAAGTGCAAGGTAATGCACCTGGGAAACAAAAACCCAGGGGAAGAGTACACAATGGGGGGTGAGATACTAACAACAACAAAAATGGAAAGGGACCTAGGGGTAGTCATATCAGATGACCTAAAGGTGGGCATGCAACGTGAGAGGGCAACAAGGAGGGCTGGGGGGGATACTGGGATGCATAGGGAGAGGCATCACCAGTAGAAAACAGGAAGTTATTATCCCTCTGTACAGACAGCTGGTCAAACTCCATCTGGAGTACTGCATGCGGCTCTGGAGACCCAATCTCCGCAAAGACATAGACAGGATGGAAGCTGTCCAGAGGAGGGCAACTAAAATGGTGCAGGGTCTGCACCAGAAGACATATGAAGAGAGACTTAAGGAGCTTAATATGTATAGCCTCGAGGAAAGGAGGGAGAGAGGGGACATGATGAAACTTTCAAAGTACCTCAAGGAATCAACAAAGTCCAAGAGGTAGCATCTTTCAAAAAGAGTGTGCAAGAACAAGGGGCACAATTTGAAGATAGAGAGGGCAGCTCAGAGGTAATTTAAGGAAGTACTTTTTCACAGAGAGGGTTGTGGATGCATGGAACGACCTTCCGGAGGAGATTGTGGAGTCAAAAACAGTTGTGGAATTCAAGCATACATGGGACAGTCATAAGGCAATTCTAGGGGGTGGGGTCAGGAAGAAGTAGGCTGCTGATTAACTAGGATCTGCAGCTTATCCATTAGGTAGGGAAATGGGCATACTGGGTGGGCCAAGCGGTCCTTATCTGCCATCAAATTCTATGTTTCTATCCTATGGGAAGTACTGAAAATTTCAGAAGATATCCCTCTCCCAATCGAGAGAGCACACCGCTCACCAGTCCTCAAGCCAAAAATTCAAACTGCAAGGCCCCGTTCCTTAATAGCCCTCATGTTAAACTATCAGGATTGCCAAATGGTCCTCCAAACAGCTTGGAAATTAAAGGAAGTTAAAACTGATAACCAGAGACTGTTCTTTGACCAAGACTTTTCTGACCTGCTTAATGAAAAGAGAAAGCTGGTTTGGGAAATCATAAAACAAGCAAAAGAGATGAAAATACATATACAGCTTTACTAACCTGCCAAGCTTCACATACATACTGAAAAGGGTCCTGTGCTTTTCGTTACTCTGAGATGCGACACATTTGCTGAAACAACTGGACCTTCACTGCCACGAAATGCACACTGACGCGCTGGAGAATGAAATCTTCCACTCCGCATGGTAGAGGGCTGGTAGACCCAAGTGAGCACAAACTTCCACGATCACCTGGCCATCTCACTTAAACCAAGACCTGAAGGAGATCCTGGGCAGGGAGAATAAACTTTTCCTCTCAGATGGTATGACACGAGGTAAAGCGGCAGCTTGGAACTCGACTTGAACTTTTCAAAGGTACTGATCATTTCTTTATTTGCCTTCACAACCACATTTGCTGGTTGTGTCTCTCCCCTTGTGTGGTTACAGTCCTGCACACTACGGAGAACCCAGGCTCATTGGCAGCGGCACTCTCTACCAATTTATATGCATTTCCTACTCGTAGGAACCTGGATGGCTAACGCCTAACCATGACTTAGAACTGATTGGAATCTAATAATTGCACCCCATTTGGAGCTCGGCAAAACACCATCTTGGAAGGACATTTTGGACTTATCAGAATGCTTGCTGATGGGATCTTGAATTTAAGGCCTGGTGGGGTGTTTTTGGGTCTGGGTGAAGATCTTTCACATTTACATTATAATTTCCCTCCTGGGCCTGCTGATTTTTGACTTAGTAAGTGAGGGTACGTGCTTGGAGGCACGAAAAGTAGGGTCAGCCTCCCAGTAAAGTAATCGTGCTCCAGGGGAGTAAACAACTAATAGAAAAGGCACAATTATGCCACTGGTTAAAGAAGGGGAGGAGCTTCGCCCCTCTCCTCCCTGGGTATTTTCTTTTTGTTTACAATTAAAGGACATGAGCAGCCCCGGATAGTTTGCTGGGTGGACCACAGAGAATTGAGGGGTTTTAATGCTTTATGGCTATCCTTGGTCCCCCATTGGGCAGTGACATTCCTCTCCAACTGATTCCACAGAATCAGACCTACAAGTTGTAGGAGCTTGAGCTTAGGCTCGATTCACCCCACGGCTATGGGGTAACATCACTAAATTATTGCAGCTAGGAAGCGAGTTAAAAGTTTTAACAGTTAAAAGTTTACTGTTTATAGTCGTGTTTTATTACACTGTTTACAATGAGTTTGTTTGTAGGTATACCTGCCTACCAAGTTAATAGTTTATCTGTTAATATGGCTGTCTTAACTGTGGGATATAGAGGGTTTTCAGAGGAAATAATTGAAATTGAGGGGCATGGGGGTTCCTGGGCAGGGCCTAACAGACAGACAATGTGGAGAATGTTAATAGTAGAGGATAATATCACCCCTAGATATGGGTACCCTTAAGGTAACATCCCTGAATGTTCAGGGTATTAACTCCCCAATTAAACGGACAAAGATACTTCACTATTTAAAAACAGATAAAGACTAGCATAGGTCTTGGCCTGGAAACCAGACTCTCAGACTTGGAGCACGGGAAATTGAAGCGGAGCTGGGTGGGAAAGGTGATATATTCCTCACACCCTTTGGGTAAACGAGCAGGGGTAGCAGTTTTACTCCGAAGAGATTTACCACTTGAAATCACCTCAGAAGTCAATGTGGAGAATGGGAGAGGGTTAATAATTATGAAAAAAATGTTCTCTCAGGTAATTCGTATTATAAATATATATATGCCCCCAATAGGGACGACCCATCCTTCTTTTTTAAGATGTTTGAGAAGATAGCGGAACTGGGTGAGGGAATGATTATGATGGGGAGGGGAATTCAGTTGTGTCCCCAACCCACAGTATGATCACTCCTCCCAAAACTCAACAACAAACAAAGGTATGAGCAGGGCAATAAGGGTTAGTATGAATGAATTAGCCCTAGTGGATGTCTGGAGAGATCTTAATAAGGCAGCCAGGGATTACTCCTTTTATTCCCCACCAAATGGTGTATACTCCAGAACTGATTATTTTTTTATGTAGCAGTCCAGACTTCCACAGGGTCAAAAATTGTGATATCCTCCCTCGTTTGGTCTCTGATCACTCTGCTGTGGTACAGACTTTGGAATTGGGAAATTGAACAAAGACATCACAGTGGAGAATGAACTCCTCCCTCCTGGACAGGCAGAAGTTTAGAACCCACAATCTTTAACCCACATTCGTATTATAAATATATATATGCCCCAATAGGGACGACCCATCCTTCTTTGTTAAGATGTTTGAGAAGATAGCCAACTAATTAAAGATTACCAGCTGCATAATTCGGTGATAGGCCCAGACTCTAAATGTTTTTGGGATGAATTAAAAGCTGTAATGCGGGGAGAAATTATCTCGTTTGCATCCCATCTCAAAAAAACCTGATTGGAAAGACAAAAAAATTTTGAGACTAAACTAAAACAACTGGAATTCCAGGCCAAGCAGAGAGGACCCTACAGAGAAGATTTAAATAAAGATTTAAAAGAAACAAGAAAATAGCTACAAAACATCTTAGATTCTCAAACAGAAGGGAAATTAAGGTACGGGAATCAAAAGTACTATGAACATGGCAAAAGGGCCAGCAGACTGCTTGCCTTTCGGTTAAGACGGGCTCAGGCTGACCAATATGTTACGGTCCTAAAAACAATTAAACGGGGTCCCCATCCCAGATATACACAACCATGGACATTGCAGAAGCCTTTAGGGAATATTATAGGAACTTACATGACCCGCCCTCCAAGACTCCAAATACTAAAGATTCAATCCGGAACTTTTTGGATAAGGTCTCCCTCCCTAAGTTAACAGAAGACCTTCAGATGCAGTTGGATTCCCCTATTACATCTACTGAGGTGGCCCAGGTCATCCAGAATTTGAAGGGAGGCAAATCCCCTGGCACTGACAGGTTTAATGCCGAATTTTACCAAAGATTAAGTGAGGCTTTGGTTCCTACCCTGGTTCAGGTCTTCGGTAAACAAAGGCAGGAATGTGGATTTCCAACATCTTGGAAGGAAGCCTATATCACAGTTATCCCTAAGGAAGGAAAGCCCCCAGATGCAGGCAGTTCCTATAGACCGATTTCACACTGAACATGGATTCTAAGATCTTTACAAAGATCTTAGCAAATAGAGTCAATGCTGTGCTCCCCGACTTGGTTCACCCAGACCAAGCGGGATTCATCCAGAACAGATATCTTAAGGACAATATCAGACGTTGCCTGAATATACTACACACAGGCAGACAGGGGAAAGAATAGCAGGTGGCCATAGCAGTCGACGCAGAAAAAGCATTTGATCGCTTGTGTTGGGACTTCCTTCTGGAAGTACTACTTAAATATGGATTTGGAAACCAATTTATAGAGTGGATAGAAGGAATTTATAACAATCCTACGGCCATAGTTAAAGTGAACAGTATGATTTCCCAGACACTGAAGATCAATAGGGGCACCAGGCAGGGCTGCCCTGTCCCCGAACCTTTTTGCCCTCAGTATGGAGCCCTTAGCCCAATTAATCAGAGTACACAAAGACGTAGTTGGTATTACTGTGGGGGGAGAAGAAAATAGAATTTCCCTCTATACTGACGACACCATGTTATATTTAAGAGACTCCCTGAAAATTTTCCCTACACTAAATCAGATTTTAGTGGAATATAATCAGGTGTCTGGTTTTAAAATAAGTAATGACAAAACATAAGTGATTCTAGTTAGTGGCCAATGCATCAGAGAATTGGAGCAATTAATTCCCTTTAGATGGGTCACATCTCAAATTAGATATTTGAGCATCTACATTCCTACTGACTTGAAAAAATTATACCATGTGAATTATAACAAATTGTTTCAGGAGGTCTCTACTGACCTGAAGGGATGGAGTACCCTTCTCCTGTCCCTGCTTGGGAGAATTGAAGCTATTAAAATGAACATACTCCCTCGTTTTTTTGTTTTTGTTTAATACCCTTCCCCTGCAGATTCCGAGCACAGAGTGGAAAAAAAATCACCAAAGCCTTACACCAGTTTTTCTGGGGTGGAAGGCGGGCAAGAATTGCCTGGGAGACATTACAGTGGACTAGGGACGGAGGGGGTCTTGGGCTCCCTAACTTTAGAACTTATTATCAAACAGCACAGTTGGGAGCCTGGGTAACTACCTAGTGAATGATCCTAGTAATACCTGGGTTTCTCAGGAAATACAAGGTCAGCCAGGTTTAACTCCACAATTATACTTCAATGGGTCCCCAGCTTATCTCTTTAAAAAAAGCATAGGAAACCCCCGGACTAGGCAAACTTATAGGATCTGTGGTGAAGTCAAGAAAGATTTGTCTATAAAGAATACACTATCTAATAGGACAGCAATTACTAACTGCACAGACTTTGTCCTTCCAAGGATGGATCTTGCTTTCACCCACTGGAAAAGAAAAGGTCTCAGATTCTTTAACCAGTTTATTCACGCAGGCCAAATCAAAACCTTCCAGGCTCTTCAGCGTGATTTCCAGCTCCCCAGTTCCCATTTTTTCAGATACCTTCAGGTAATATCTTTTCTTAAAACTGAGAATAATATAATTGCTGTGCAACAACCCCCTTCTCTGTTGACACAGACCGTATGGGACTCAGTCCTTATCCTGAGTGAAAATAAATTAATCTCCAGACTTATGGAGGCACATAGAGCCACCAAGGAGCTGCCACCCCCCCCATGTCAGACTGAATAGGAACTGGAGATACACACCCAACTAAATGAAGCTACCTGGCAGAGTGTTTGGGATGGGGTTAAAAGCACCTCTGCATCCAATAACTGGAAAGAATTTAGATGGAAAATTGTTTCCAGATTTTTTTATATTCCCACAAGAACAAAACATTATAAAACAGGGGGCACGGATTTATGCTGGAGAGGCTGTGGGGGAGTAGGGTCCCATTTCCATATTTTTTGGGACTGCCCTGTAATACTGCCCTATTGGGCGGAGATAGGCTCCCATATCGGGCATATGTTGGACTGGGGAGAAAAACCTGTTTTTCCGATCTTGATCTTGGGCTTACTCCCGAAGGAACAAAGATCTAATGGCCAAAAATCATTTATTGGCATATTGTTGTTAGCAGCTTGTAAGGCCATCACAAGACGCTGGCTTACCCAAACTGCTCCCACAGCAGAGGAATGGGTTACTATAGTAAAAGATATCTCAAGTGTAGAAAAGATTATAGCTGGCCTGCGCCCACAGAAAGACAAGTACAATCAGATTTGGTTTCCCTTCATGCACTTAATAGAAGAGCTGCAGGGCACTCCAGTCCTGGAGCAACTAGCCCTAGGATATTAAACTAAGGGCCCCCCCTCCGACTAAATAGGAGTTAAGTTCAGAGGAGGCAACCTTTATCTCCGGTCTGTTTTCCTCTAATGCTCCCTAACCCCATGCCGTTCCCACTTGAAATAAACATTGGCCTTTTATGATCTACCTAATGGAGTTTTCCCCCTTTTAGGTCAACCTTAATACCTCAGCTTTTAACAAACCAGCCATACACCAAGTTATTTAGGTTTGATACTTTTTTTTTATTATACATTTATTTGTTTGTCTATGATATATGGAAGTCTGAGCATATGCTTTTCTGTGGAAATCAGTTGACCTTTTATCGGTACTTAATGAAAAAGCAGAATCCACTGATGAACCGCAGTTCCATTGTTCCAGTCGACAGCACCTGGATAAAAAGAGACATTAATACAAATTGGTTAATCTGTTCTAACTTAAATATTAACTTATAATGTTAACTCTTCTAATTTTGATGACCTGATCAAATGTATGTATAATTGTCATATGCACAGCACTTCATGGAATAAAATTGAAGTTTCAAATTCAGAGATCAGCAGTAAACTCAAGTTAGAATACTCGGAGTTCAGTAACGTCTTTACCATGCAGTTCCACACAAATGTAGTGGGCTTGTGCTCGAAAAGGTACTTAAAGTCATTACAATACCCTTGTGGCAGACTTCAGGTGTCCTGAATTTACTCCACTGGTTCAGCCATGCCCCTAGAAAGCAGTTTCTCTGTGAGTGTTGCCGCTGAAATGGGGTCCGTGAAAATGGAGGATTTGCAGTCTGGCTGGGAACAACAGCTGGGTCCTGATCCCTCATTCCAGGAGTGACTTTTTTTAACTTGCCGAAGATCTTTTTTATGGGCCCAGGTCTTGGAGAAAATATCAGGGAAGAATGCAATTCTGCCTTTCCCTACTAGATAATACCCTCGAGCCCTGGCTGCTTGCAGTAGGGGGATACGGGACTTCTGGCTTAATAGTGTGACAATGGCAGTAAGTGATCTCTGCATGTCCCCATCACACAGTCTCTGGCACATGGGGATTGCAAATGCTGTTAGGATTTTTGTTGTCACATAGCTTTTTCTCCCATCGGGACGCTGACTGGTGTGGCTTCGGCTCTCCCTCACTTGAGAGAGCTCTGGTTGGCCCCTCAGGGTGTCATGAACCCTGCCAGCGTCCCTTTTCCATTTTCTTCCATTCCCCATTGCTGGGGCACACACCTCAGTGTGCGTACATGGAGGTGCATGCATGCTGCAGAGTCTTGCAGCACCCTCCTGTTTGTTGTTGTCCCAGACCCGAACTACCACCAGACCTCCACCAGGCGGCAGTTGTTCAGTGGGAATGACAATCCACCCTCCCTGGAGAGGAGAGCAGTCCTACTGACGCTCAGCCTTCTCCCTCCCTGGTTCACCCCGCAGCAACCCGCACTCACCACCAAACACGGGTCACCGGTGTGGCAGGAGGTAAGGCGCCAGCACTTCAGCCCTCCACACCACTGGGCCAGCCGTGCTTTTAGGATTTTGACTCCAGTATCCAGTGCTAGAAGTTGCAGCTCTGTAAAAATAAGTCATTTGGTGGCACTGCAAAGGTTGGCTTTGCTTGATAGTTTAGGAGGGATGCCAGCATTCCGCATGTTAGCTTGCCTGTGGGTATTTTCAAGTGCCTCCACTTTCATTTTCAAGTACTGCAAGTCCTTCACGACTGCTGCATTAAATTACCCCTTCCATTCACCTTCTTCAGCCAGTTCTTTAAGAGCCGCAGAGTTCTCAGTGGTTCTTGTTCTCATAGTCCGCTCGTTTAGCCTCAACACTGGCCAGCCACTTATTAGTTTCCTTCCCCATCCGCTATCTTTTGCAGCATTGCCAGGATTTGCATGGCTAAGAGGTCAGGTATTTTACACCAGGCTGAGCAGGCCCCAGTCCCTTTGGGCAGGCTGGTGGTGAAAGGTAGGCATCCATCACTTCAGCTGACTGCTTTAGGTCTCTTTTCAGCCCCAAGGTTTGTCACGGCTGTATACTGCTCCCAGCAGTGCAAAAACAACTAAAGTTCCAGCAGTTTAGATACACATATAGTGTTATTAGAGCATGTGGAGAATGGAGCTCTAGCTGAAGACGTCTGCCATGCTTGCTGTTCTGCAGCACCACTCATTGTAATTGCATTTCATTCTGTTGTTGCTCAGGGAGGGAGGGTGACTCTTGCTGTCATATGACTCTCCACTGGTAGCCCAGGAGAATGCAGTCATGTGGGCAGGAATACGCGGCTCCAGACTGAGTTGAAATCCTACCTCCAGTGCTGACTTGGGATGTAGTGGTGTTTGTTATGCTAAATTCAGTCCTGTGCTGGGGAGTGCAGTCACAGAGTGTGGTGGGTGGACCTAGTACCAGCTGACCTCTGGCTGGCCAGAAAGGTCTCTTGTCTCAAGTTGTGCCATAGTTAAGTGGAGCATTGGGGGCGAGATGACAAATAGGTAAAAACAATGGTAGTACTTGGGCAAATGATGTCTCTACACTTTCCCCATTGAATTGTGGTGCCTTGACCTATTGAGTCTCTCCCACCACCACATTTGGGAAAGTTCTGGCACGACCTCTTCCCAACACCCAACTGGCAATCTGCATTCAGAGAGATAAGTCTAAGACAACATATAAGGGGACAGCAGTGGATGTATGGGAAGAGACATTGATGATTATACGCCTGGCATCCAAGGTTTGTGGATGGGATGAAAGCAGTGATTAAAGTGAGGGGGAGCTTGGGGGGACTAGTCCCCCTTCGGCCTCTTGGGGTTCTGATTGGGGGAACTGTTGTGCGCCCCCCCACCCATTTTAAATTAATACTGTGCCTTTAAGTTGCCTGGCTATGAGGATCGGCGTCCACCCTGCTTGCACACAATGATGGCTCAGGGACGGAAAGGAGACTGATTGTAAATTAATGAGCACTGCGAACAGCTGATGATACATTCCTCCTCTCCCCGCCCCCAATTCTGTGTCGGTGTACTAGTACTTACTGCTGCTGGTCGAGGGAGTGACTAGGCTAGCTGCCAGCTAATGTACCACCCCTCGGGTCATCGTCCCACCCCTTGCCCTGTCTAATCTTCTATCATCACACTACACACAGACCAAAAGACACAGATTATTTTCTGAGTTACTTACCCAGTCTGTGGCAAACTGTTAGTCTGTGTTGGCCTGGTCAGGGGACTGGAGTGACTAGGCTAGAGAGACGAGTAGCCACCCACTAAGGTACTGCCCACCCGGTCCTTTGTCCCGCTCCTTGCTCTGCCTACCCCTGCCCATTCACCTTCATTCAGTAGTACTTAGTAATAAGCACTGTACCTCCTCTCTGCATCTCGTCTGGGCAGCGCACCAGGTGACTGTCATTCAGGTTGTCACCTGTCCTGTGTGTCGGCTTGGAGTTGCAGAGTGCAATTGGTATGCGTGGAGGAGGAGAGGCAGGCTGTGGGCAGGATCAGATCTTCTGTTGGCTGCTTGCTGCATCAGAAAGAATTTACCTTCTCGGAGAGTCAACTTAGTACTTCGATCGACTTGTGTTTGAAAAGAAAATGGCAAAATAAAAAATATACCAGTTTATCTGTTGATTAATAATTTGTTTATTATTATTACAATGTAACGTGTGGGTGGGGAAAAACATAAAAAATTAAAACAGAGCCACAGAGTAGAAGACTTTCATTTTGAGGCCCAGTCAGTCAGAGAGGGAGAAGGGAGGAGGGAGCTGACTGAGTTGATGTACAACTCTCATGATCATCTTTTGACTCCAAGCAGTACTAGTAAGTGAAGGGGACCACCACTACTAGAAACAAAGTCTGGTCAGATCCACCATGGCTGCATAATGAAGTTAGTGAAGTTGTGTGGGCCCCTCCTGTTCAACGCCTACGTCTCTGACATAAGGACAGGTATCAGGAGTGAGATGAGTCTCTTTGCGGATGACTCAAAACTGGGGGCGGTGGTGGATGGGGAGGAAGGGAGGGTGGCTCTACAGGGGGACCTGGAGGCTCTGGTAAGATGGTCTAGAAAGTGGAAGCTGAGGTTCAATGCAGGGAAATGCAAGGTACTGCACCTGGGGGCCAGAAACCCGGAGCAAGTGTACACCCTGGGAAATGCTACAAGTCTCAATGGCTGAGAGGGACCTGGGGGTGGTGGTGGATGTCAATATGAACAACTCGGAGACTTGTAGGAGGGCAGCAGCCAAGGCCAACAGGATGCTGGGATGCATCGCTAGGGGGATCACCTCCAGAAGGAGGGAAGTGATACTCCCTCTGTATAACTGCTTGGTGAGGCGCACCTCGAGTACTGCGTGCAGTTTTGGAGGCCACACTTAAAGAGGGACATTAAACTCCTGGAGAGGGTCCAGAGAAGGCAACCAAAATGATTTGGGGCTTGGGGGACAGGACCTATGAGAAGAGGCTCAAGAGCTAAATATGTACACATTGGAAGAGAGAAGGGACCGGGGGACATGATAGAGGTCTTCAGGTACATGAAGGGGGTAAATAGGGGAGGAACAGTCAGGGTGCTTCGAAGGAAGGAGGAGGAGGGTGCCACTAGGGGGCATGGGTGGAAGCTGGAAGGGGGGATGATTCAGGGGAGAAAGGAGGAGGAGGAGGTGCTACTTCACTGAGAGGGTGGTGGAGCCATGGAATGCGCTGCCTAGGGGGCTGGTGGAGGCAGAGATGGTGGAGGGGTTCAAGAGGGGGTGGGACAGGTATGGAGAAGGGTTCTGGAAGCAAAATCCAATGCAGCGAGAATATCCGGAACTGGGAAGGGAGATGCCAGAGAAGGCGAGGGGGGCAGCAAGGTCAGCTCCCAGGGTGGGGGCTGACCAAACGAGCAGACGCGAAAGGCCTATTCCTAGGCCTATTCTGCTGCCATTTTAGTATGTTAGTATGTTAGTGTGGAATTGTTAAGGAGGTATGGAGAAACAACACAATGATTTATAAGTAGCAAGATTTGTTTTTGTTTCTGTTCTAAGGAAGGCATACACATTATTAGAAAAATACATGGAGGTATGCATTTTAATGGAGGGAATAGGAAGCAATATAGGTTTACAAAGAACCCCAGAGCAAATGCTGCTGAGGTATGTGTTATCCCAGATGATATTGGCTGGACAGCCAAATTTTAAAGAAAACACAATTGCACATATCCCAATAATGCAAAGCATTGTGGGAAACATATGCAAATCCCCATGATGGTACAGAAGGTGGCAGTACATGAAAAAGTAATGGCTGGCATATGTTCAGCCTTGGGATTATTTACAGATTTTTTTTTTTTTTAGAGAAACAGATTTTTTTTTTCCATGAGGTGATGTAAGTTATATCTAAGCAATGTGTTGATGTCAGGAAGTCAGGTGTAATGATGGACTGTTAGCAGAGAAAATGTGATAGTAACTTTCAGAGGGGTCACTTTTGATAAGGGTAAGGTAGTTATGTTTGTGATAATGGGAATATTAGGAAAGTATGAGGTCTATGCAGAAGTGGAGTACAAATATGCACAGTTTCATAAGTATGTGCTCAGAGCGCAGGCAAATGTGATATGCAGGTAAGTTTTAGAAACAGGTAAAAATAGCGATACATGCAATTGATAGAAAGATAGATAATTACATAGACATATAGATAGAGAGACGCACACAGACAGACAGACAGGCATAATAGGAATGGCAATGAAGTATTAAAGTGACACCAATCCCACCTCCACCTTTGAGAGATGGACAGGCATTAGGGTGTGCCTTTGGGTCATTGCCCATAACGCTCACGCCATTTCACTTCACCCTACCCTGCAGACACAGACAAGTGTTGAGGTTTGCCTTGGGGTGTTCAAGCTTTACGCTCACCCCATTCCATAAGGAAATATGCTGAAATGGGTACAGTACTGTATAAGAAAATGGAGTGAACTTTGGGGCTGAAGAGTCAAAGGCACACCTTGAGACCTGTCACTGGCTGCAGGGTGGGGATGGGGGTGAAATGGCGTGAGCATTACTGTTGACAATCCCAAGTCACACCCTTGATGCCTGTCAGTCCCTACAGGGCAGGGTGTTATGGTCAGAAACCCTAATGCCCTGGGTGTTGTTATGTGACTTCTTAACCTAGCAACAGCATTTAATGCGTTACATTATAAGGACAAGTAAATGTTTTTAATACATGGACAGGCTTGGGGGTGTGCCTTTGGGTCATTAGCCATAACGCTCATACCATTTCACCTCACCCTATCCTGCAGACACAGACAAGTGTTGAGGTTTACCTTGGGGTGTTCAAGCTTTACACTCACTCCATTCCATAAGGAAATATGCAGAAATGTGTGCAGTACTGTATAAGAAAATGGAGTGAACTTTGGGGCTGAAGAGTCAAAGGCACACCTCAAGACTTCTGGTTCTAGCCCAGAGCTCCACAGTAACTCCCGAACAAATACCCTCCATCGAACACTTTACGCGATCCTAAGCAGTAAATTAACGACTTTGAAAGGTAACGGAGGGTATTCTGTACCTGAACTGGTGTCCTTCATACATGGTGAGCAGAAATGGAGAGCGATGCAGAGAGATTGGAATCGGAGGCCTCTGGCCCTGAATATGTTCAAGAGGCTAAAGTTAAGGGCCAGGGTAGAACCTCACAGAAAGCCTACGTTCTGCAGCAAAACCCAAACCGAAGAAAGCGTAGCTCGACCTTATCTATGAAGAACTTCTCTCATTTAGGGCTGAAGTTAAGCAGCTCTATGGGGAGCTCAGAAAGGATGTGATGCTACTGGAGCAGTGGGCCAATGATACTGAAAGGCAGCTAACGGCCACCAAAAACTGGGTAGATGACCTGGAACTCCAATATCAGCAATTACAACAGCAGCAAGAAGCTTTGGAGGCTAGACAGGAGGATGCTGAAAATAGAGCCAGAAGAGAGAACATCCATATTTACTGTATACCGGAGAGCGCTGAGGGCCCAAACATTAAGGACTTTGTAGATAATCTCCTGCACACAACCTTGGTACTGCCAGAAGGGTTTTAGCTCCACCTCGAGAGAGTACGCCAGGCCCTAGTCCCAAAGCCGTTGGATCCTGCGGCTCCTCCCAGCTCTATTATAGTGCGCTTCAATAGCTTTGCTACCAAAGAGCAGATTCTCCTGATGGCATGGCACAAACAGAAGATTTATTTCAGACAGAAAAGTTTCTATCTTGATCATGATTATGCGCCAAAAACCATGAGGCAATGCAGGGCTTTCCTACCATTGTTACCAGTCATCAAAGCTGTGGGGCATATATTTTCAACTCCCTACCCAGACCATTTAATTGTACACCTTTCAAATGGCAAAAAAGAGTATTCTACAGTGTAGGAAGCTAAGCAGGACCTTACCAAGATGGGCCTCCATTTTCCTGAATGCTCAGGCGGAGCTCCAGACCCTACCTCCAGACCTCCACGATGGCAAGTGGTTCAGACAGGCATGAAGACGGGGAAGAATAACACCCAAGATGCAAAGACCACACTGGCCACATTTCATCACTCTGACTCTGCTACCAGAACTGATCAGACCTGAGAGACTTTTTGCTGAAGTGACTCATATGCTAACAGGTTAGTGGACGGGTGGGGGTGAGGGGTAATCCCCAGAACCCTTCTTCCCTACTACCCTGACTCTAGGCCTGAACTATTACCATTGATTATTATACTGCTATTAAAAATACTTGAGCCATTTGCCGAGGTGGTGTTGGGAGTAGGTGCCATCTCTCTCCCCCCCCCCCACGACTTAGTGACCAGCTGGTGTTGCATGAGATTAATGCTGTACTTGGAGCATTTTTGTTGCCCAACAAGTTTATGCACACTAATCTGAGCTTTTAAGTTGGACTGCATCGCACAAACTTTCAGAGGGACAGCTGCACCAGCTTTAAGTTTAGGACTCCTATAATGGGAGTGGAGACTCACACTAGGTGCCTGATATGAGTGGTTGTATGAGATCTGGGGCGTTTAAATTCCTTTCTTCCCAAATTTATTGCTTTCTCCTAATTTGACTTTATGTTGGAGTGTGTATTTGATCCCAAGAGGCCCCAGGCTTTATTGATCTGGGTCTATCCTCCTTTCCCATAGGTTCCGGTTTTGTACCGACTGACCACATAGGATATATAGGGAGGAAGAGGTTGTCCTCCCCCCCCTTGGAAGTACTAGTCTGTGCTGTTTTTTTCTTGTTTAATAAGCCATACTAGTAGACAATATGTTTATATGTTGTATAGAGCTACGCCCAGTCAGGCAAGCTGTTATATAGTTATATGTTTGGTTATTTGTTCAATAGAGGTACATTGCTCAGACGACGGGTTCTGTTTTTGGACCCAGAACCAAATCTCATCCTTGCTATCGTACCCTTGTCAATAACTCAAATTTTGGTGAAATGTTACGGTTGGCGAAGGTTGGGGAACTGGCCTTTTATAGGGCAGATTGATAGACAGTGGCGGGAAAAGGGTGGTGTTTTCATCAGAAATGTGGGATCTTCCGATATGATTATTAAGGATGGATAGTTCACCTTGTAAAGTGCTTTCGATTAATATCAATGGAATTAACAGCCCAGTTAAGCGCTCTAGGTTACTTCAATACATTAAAAGACAGGCTCCAGATAGCACATATATACAGGAAACTCATCTAACACAGATGGAGCACCTGAAGTTGGGGGAAGGCGGAAGGTTTAAGATATATTCAGCTTCCAGTAAAACCGGTCGTAGACGAGGTGTAGTCATATTACTCCCTGCAACCTTACCATTAGAGGTTGAGTGGAATATGCTGATCCTGCTGGTTGCTTTGTTGTACTCCAGGGAAAGTTATTTGGTCAGGACATAACCCTCGCTAATGTTTATCTACCACGTGCATCTCCCCAGCTTTTTAATAAAATTACTGAGCTTCATAAGGGGTTATTGATTATGGGGGGGGGGGATTTTAACATCACATTGAATCCTAAAATAGATACCTCTAATCCCCTTGCACATAGAAAATCTCCAGCCCAGAGGTGATTGTCCTCTCAGATTAAAGCTTTGGGGTTTCTAGATGTTTGGAGGCATTTTTACCCCAGCGGGGGAGGGTTTACTTATGACTCGCCAAGATTTTAAAACCTCGTCTTGAATAGACTACTTTTTTATTTCAGTAGAACACATGGATGTGCTAAGAGACCTTTCCCTAAATGTTCCTTTTTTGTCAGACCACACCCCATTACTACTCAAAATAGATTTGGGGGAGACCACGTCGACAGATGCTTTGGAGACTTAATTTATCTCTGCTCAAGGAGCAGGAACTTAAAGATTTCTTACAAACCAGGATCCCACAGATTATCCTCGAAAACACCTCCCCTGACACCCTGGCAACCCTGGTGTGGGACACACTGAAGGTGGTAATCCGATGGGAATTGATTGCTTATAGTGCACGAAAGCAAAAACAGAGGGAGCGTAGATATAAGCAGCTCCAAGCTCGTTGGCACTTCAACAAGGTCAGGGACAGAGTGATTCACTCAGAGAGCAGGAAATTAGACACCTTAAAGGGGAGCTTCAAGCTATAATCAATTACCAAATGCAAGCTAAGCTACAACAATTAAAGAGATATTACTATGAAGGTGGGCCTAGAGGGGCACGTACCTTAGCTAGGAGACTCCGAGGTGCAAGGCAGGCGGCTACAATAACAAAATTAAAAGACCCTGTATCAGGGGTGCTGAAAGACACTGCTCCGGAAATTCTTTCTATATTTCAGAATTACTATAGGGAGTTATACTCCAACACAACCCCGAACATAGGATACAACAATTCTCTCCCCTGCCTTTCTCCAAATTAACCCCTCTTCAGCAGGATGCAATTAAGGCCCCAGTATCAAAAATGGAAATCAAGCAGGCAATTAGACGGGCCAAGCCCCTCAAGTCTCCGGGCCCTGATGGTTTTCCTCAGGAATGGTATAAAGCCCTCCTTCCCTTACTCTTGAATTTGATGGGACAAACATTTACTGAAGTACAACTGGGAAATCCCCCTTCAATTTTATGGGCATACGCAGTGATCTCAACAATCCCTAAACTGTACAGAGACCCCAGGCACCCAGAATCATATAGGCCCATCTCTATTTTAAATTACAACTATAGATTATATATGTCAGTATGGGCCTGGAGATTTGAGGATACATTACCTGATTTAATCCATCAGGACCAAGCTGGCTTCCTAAAGAATAAACAAACTTCAGATAATACACTTAGAATCATACATCTTTTGTCCTATATCTCCAGGTCCTCACTCCCTGTTGTGGTGGCTAGTCTCGATGCTTACAAGGCATTCAACCGGGTGCTTTGGAGCTACCTCTGGCGGGTGTTAAGAGCATTTGGATTCCCAGAGGAATTTGTTAAATGGCTTAGTAACCTGCATGCTAATCCCACGGCCTATATCAGGGTTAATGGCTCTCTGTCCTCCCCTATCAATCTGAAACAGGGGACTAGGCAGGGTTGTCCCTTATCGCCATTGTTATTCACCCTTTACATAAAGCCTTTGGCTCTGGCAATAAGAACCTCTAGAGAAGTACATGGGGTTGAAGTAGGAGGAGACTCCTACTGTATGTCACTCTATGCAGATGATGTGCTGTTGACCTTAAAAGACCCTGAGATATTATTGCAGGGAGCTTGGCAAACTCTGCATAATTTTGCCTTGATATCTGGCTATGTTATTAATTCCTTGAAGACTGAGGTTCTGGCCTTGAATTTTACCCCCTCCCCCCAACTTAAACAAAACTTACCCCTTAAGTGGCAAACCACGAAGTTAAAATATCTTGGTATTCAGCTGCCACTACAAGTATCTAACGTCACTTTGGTAAATTATGAACCGATGACACGGGTCCTAGAGGCGGATATACATAAATGGTCTCTGATGACGCTCCCCTTCTATTTGAGAATTGCTATAATACAATCTAATGTTCTGCCACAATTATTATATTTATTTCAAACAATCCCTTTCCTTCCCCCCAAAATGTACTTTGATACATGGAATAAGCTCCCATCTCGATTTATGTGGGATGGATGTAGGCCACGTGTCCGCTAGTCCTCGCTACAATTGTCAAAAGACAGGGGAGGGCTAAATGTCCCGGATTTGAATCAGTATGCAATGTCAGTGCGAATAACTCGAATTCTCACCTGGGTGAATGCCAGCCTCCAAGAAAATAGAATGTTTTCTCAATGATATGCATAATCCACAAAAGGTAATTTTTGCTCCTCCTGCTGACATACCTGCATTGGCAGATTTTGATAGAGGGGCCAGACAGACCTTGCAAATCTGGTATAGATTTAGAGCTGTACCTGCCATGGAACCTGTGTTTTTATTTTTTGCAGCTACTTTTTGCAGAAATAGATTTCCTACCCACTCAATTTGACCTAACATTTCGCATTTGGCATAGGAAGGGTCTCACATTTATTTTTCAATTTTTAGATTCACAGGTGCTAGCCCCATTTGCCCAGCTCCAAAGTGAATTTAACCTGTAAAATTCAGATCGTTACAGGTATTTACAGGTGCTTGATTTTCTTATACATAAGGACCCTTTAAGGAATTGCCTCCCTGATCCCATGCCCCTGTTCTTCCAGCTGGTTATTAATGCTATACGGGGATCTATACAGATCTTCCTGGACATAAAGTCTCCACCACTCGTTCACACTGATGGGATCTACGCCGGAGGTGCTAGGACCCAGTGGGAGCAAACTTTTCAAGAGGGTCAGCATCAGAGATGGCACCGCGAGGAAGCGGCACCATGAGCCCCGGCTCGTGCAGCAAAGACTGTCTCAGCGTTGACCCTTCAACTGCCTCAGTTCCTTTTTTCCTGCCATCAAGTGTGCTTCAGTGATGACGTCGCTCACCTTCTGGGAGTCAAACTTCAAACTATCAGCTTAGTTTTCAGTTTTATTGTTTTGTAGTTTAACTTCCAATAAGTACTGATTATATTTAATTTTACTTATTATAAGAAAGAAGTCTTCAGCCCTCCATTGACGGAGTCGACCATGAGTGGGTCAGGTGACGGTAGGGAGACTTCGTATGAAAGGTGTTCAGTCAGCCAGGCTGGGTCCAGTCCGCTGCCCTCTTCAGAGGGAGGGTCTGACAATGGACGGTCCGATGCTCGGGGAGATGGGCGGTCTCCCTGAGAGCATAAAAAGAAACGGTCCCACTCACTGCTTCGTTTGGCCTCAAGTTCTTCCTCGGCACACAAGTTGAAAAAGAAAAGGCAACACTCGAGGTCACCTTTTGGTATGTCTGCACGTAGACAGTTGGTTATTGGGGCCAGGTGCCAGTCTCCACCTCTGTCGGAGTCACCGGTTTCTGTCTCCGGTGGCCGACCTCCTTGACACCGGAGTCCCTCCCTGCCTATTGGAGGGCTTCTGATGAGCAGTTTCACCAGTGGGCTGCTCTTATGAAGCAGTGAGCTTGGAGGTTGGTCCAGCTGCCTGATCCGGTCACTCTGAGGCTGAGGCCTTTGGGCCATTTGGGTTCAGAGGGACTGGTAGTGCGGTTGGGCCTTCATAGTCGTGCAGTGCCTTCCTCGGTGCTGTCGACTCTGCGCTTGGGTGTTTTCCCCCCTCACATGGCTGCGGCACAGGGGTCCACACCGATGCCCCTATCTCCTTCCAGTTTTCCTTCTTTTTCTTCAAATCACAACTTTCAGACCCTTGGGACACTCTCAGCACCATCCATGGCGCCGAGGGCACTCTCAGCACCATCCGCAGCACCAAGGACTCTGTCAGTGCTGTCTGCGGTGCCAGGGGCTCTGTCGGCACCGTCCATGGTGCCACGGGCTCTGTTGGCACTGTGGCCTCTGTTGGTGCCTTGTGCTGGGCTGTTTCCAGTGGTGCCGACTTCCTTGTGCTCGGCGTCATTTTCTTTGTCGGCACTGAGGCTTGGTGTGGTGGCATCCGGCCTCCAGGGGTTCTTGACTCTGATTCTTTCCTCTTCTACTTTTCCTCCTGATTTTCACTCCTTTCCTGTCCATACAGTCCCTCCTGGACTGTCAGGAGATGATTTTGAGCCTGACCCAGATCTTTGACTGGGTGATGATGTTGATGACACTGCCTTGGGAGTAGGGATCAATCCATCTGCAGAGCCTGTGGTCGAAGACCTTTCCTTTAAGTCTCTGCTTAAAAATTTAAATTCTACTCTTTCTCTCCAGACTACAGAAGTCGATCCTGGGAGGCTTTTAAGACTCCAATACCTCCATGTCCCGGAGATCCTTATGGATTTAACTCCTCTGGTACAGCCCTCTTTTGAGACCCTCTCTCAGATGGTATGGAAGAATCCTGCTCTTATTGCTTCCGTAGCTTAGTCCATAGATAGGAAGTATGCCCCTCCCAAGGATCACCCCATATTGGCCTCACAAGCCTTTGCTGATCCCATTGTAGTCTTGGCAGAGAATGATAAGGCTGTTCTTCCTCAGGCATCTACAGCCCACCTATAAATAAAGAATCTCACAAGATAGACACCTTAGGTAAGAGAGTCTTTGCTGCCTCCACCCTGGGTATGCATATTGCCAGCTACCAGGGCTATTTTTCTCAATATGAGTATCTTCTTTGGCATTCACTCAAACAAACGGTAGAAGCTCCCCCCCAAATCAGAAGCTAATTCAGAGCTACTTCAGACCATAACCAGGGTTATCGAGTCCAAAAACCAACACGTTAAAGCTGCAATGGACGCTTTCGATACCGCTTCCCGAGAGGCGACGGCTGGCATCTGCACCCGTCGCCACTCTTGACTACATACTTTGGGCTTCGTGAACGATGCCCAGCAGTAGGTCATGGCTTTACCTTTTGGTGGTATGTATCTGTTCGGGCCCCAGGTGGAGTAAGGTCTGGAGGCCACATGGAAGACTAGGTCTGCCATTAAGATGGCTAGACCTGCACCCGGCCCCCTCCTGGGGGGGGGGTGCCAACAAGCATCAATTTCACAACCGTCAGTCCTTTCAGGGCAAAGGCAGAGGAGATTTTAACAAAAATCATTTCCCTCAGCCACAAAAAAAATGCAGCAGAAGGCACAAGGGCCCAAAGCACCCAGTGCCACCTTCTGAATTTCTGGCCCAGGTCCCACCTCAACTGTCCGTGGGGGAGTCCTCCTCAGCAGTGGGAGGATGTCTGACTCAGTTCTACAACCAGTGGAAATCCATAATATCAGACAAATGGGTCCTCCGGATAATCTGCAAAGGGTACTTGCTCAATCTTTCAGAAATCCCTCTGGATCATCCTCCCAAATGACAGCCCAGGCTGTCGACACTACAGTCAGACCTTCTTGCTTCCGAGGTACAAGGCCTTCTGAACAACAGGGCAGTAGAAGTTGTTCCGTTGGATCAACGAAACACAGGTTTCTACTCCCATGCTTACATAGATACATAGACACATAGACAGTGTCGGCAGATAAGACCTATGGCCCACCTAGTCTGCCCATTTGAGCTTGTAAGTTCAGTTTGTTTTCCTGAAGTCTATTTCCCTTACCCTGACCTCTAGAATTCCTTTATGTCTATCCCATGCATTCTTAAATCCGTGATTGTTTCAGCCCCACCACTTCCTCTGGCAGGGTGTTCCACTTGTCCACCACCCGTTCTGTGAAGAAATTCTTTCTCATGTTTCCTCTGAATCGTCCTCCTCCAACTTCATCCCATGCCCTCTAGTCCTGAAACATCTTTTCGCTTAAAAATAGTGTTTTCCTGCACCCTGTTCCTCCTGTAAGATACTTGTATGTCTCTATCATATCCCTCTCTCCCTCCTCTCCTCCAGGAGTACATGTTCAGTTCCTTCAACCTGTCTTCAGGACTTGTGATGCAATCCATGCACCATCTTTGTTGCCCTCCTCTGAACCTTCTCTACCCTGTCTATGTCCTTACGTAGGTATGGTCTCCAGAACTGTACACTGTACTCCAGGTGGGGCCTCACTAGTGTCTTGTATGCGGAATTATGACCTCCCTTTTCCTGCTGGTGATGCCCCTGCCTATACATCCCAGCATCCTATTTGCTTTACCTGATGCCTTGTCACACTGTTTCCCTACCTTGAGGTCATCAGAGATGACAACCCCAAGATCCCTTTCCTGCTTGGTGCATGCTATATCCTCACCCCCAACTGATATATTGTGCCTGGTTTTTGTGCCCCATATGCATTATCTTGCACTTCTTTGCATTGAATTTCAACTGCCAAACCCTTGACCATTCTTCAAGTTTCTGCAGGTCCCTTCTCATTCTGTCTACTCCCTCTGGTGTGTCTACTCTGTTACAGAGCTTTGTGTCATCAGCGAACAGTGAAATTCTGCCTTCTAGATCCTGTGCAATGTCATTGATGAAGATGTTGAATAGGACCGGTATCAGCACTGATCCCTGTGGTACCCCACTGGTCACTCTTCCCTCTGTGGAGTGACAGCCATTTACCACCACCCTCTGTGTCCTGCCACCCAGCCAGTTACCTACCCACCACACTACTGTCCTGCCCACACCCATATTCCCCAGTTTGTGTAATAGTCTTCTATGTGGCACCGTGTCAAAGGCCTTGCTGAAGTGCAGATAGGCCATGTCCACTGCCCTCCCCTGATCCACCTCCCTAGTCACCCAGTCATAAAATTCAATGAGGTTGGTCTGACATGACCTCCCCCTGGTGAAACCATGCTGCCTTGGGTCCTGTAGTCCATTGACAACCAGATGTTCCACCAATCTCTCCTTCAGTAGTGCTTCCATGATCTTTCCCACTACCGAGGTGAGGCTGACTGGTCTGTAGTTCCCTGCTTCCTCTTTGTTCCCACTTTTGTATAAAGGGACTACATCTGCTGTCCTCCAGTCTTTGGGTACCTCCCTGTTTCCAGTGATTGGCTGAACAGGATAGCCAGAGGTTCAGCCACCACCTCTCTTAGTTCTTTAAGGACCCTGGGTGCACCCATCTGGCCCCATTGCTTTATCAGCTCTTATTACTTCCAGTTCCTTCAGGACCCTTTCTCTTGTAAAGGGACTTGTGTCCATTTCTGCACCATTCTCACCCTTGTACTCCCTTCAGACCCATTACCCCCTTTCCTTAGTAAAGACTGAGCAGAAATACCTGTTCAGTATGTCAGCTTTACTGTTGTCATCCTCCACGCGGCTCCCATCCTCCCCCTTCAGTCTCACTATCCCTCCCTTTGTCTTTCTTTTTTCACTTATGTACCTGTAAAATGTTTTGTCCCCTTTACTCACTGATTTTGCAATGTGTTCTTCTGTCTGAGCTTTGGCTTCCCTTACTGACTTCCCTGCCTCCCTTTGTTTCTCCTGGTACTTCTCCCTATCCCCTTCTGCCTGTGTCTTTTTGTATTGCCTGAATGCAATCTTTTTGGCTTTCACTTCTTTGCTACCTCTGTGGAAAACCATAATGGTCTCCTCTTCCTTTTCCTCTTGCTAACCTGCTTAATGCATAATTCTGTTGTTCTTATAATCCCATTTTAAATACTGCCCACTGTTCCTCGACCCTGATTCCTGTCCCATTCCTTAATGCCTCTTTCAAGTATCTCCCATTTTCCCAAAGTCTGCACCCCTAAAATCCAGGATCGTGTTTTTGTGTGGTTTGGTTCTGCTCTTTCTGTGATTTCAAACCACAATGACTGGTGGTCACTGTTACCCAGGTGCTCCCCACTGTTACCCCATCACACTGTCCCTGTTTGTGAGCACAAGGTCTAGTATTGCCTTCTGCCAGTTGGTTCCATGACCAGTTGCTTGAGGAAGGCACCTGAAGGAGTCAGGACAAATCTGCTCCTAGTTGATGCTGCTGCTGGGATGCTCCAGTCCACGTCTGGTATATTGAAGTCTCAACCAGTACTACCTCACCGTGCCTGCCATCCTTTGGATGCTAGCATCAACTCTATCTGTTTCTTCCTCCTGGGCTGGTGGTCTATAGACCACACCTGTCTGGATGGCTGGCCCATTTTCCTTTCCAGCTTAACCCACAGTATCTCTCCCCATTTTGTTCCTCCTGGATCTGTGTGGCCCTTATGTCATTTTTCACATACAGTGCCACTCCTCCTCTCTTCCTGCCTGCTCTGTCTCTTCTGAATATGTTGTAGCCAGGTATGGCCATCTCCCAGTCATGGTTATCATTACCAGGTTTCAGTGATGGCCACAATGTCCAGGTCTGACTGTACCATGACAGCCTCCAGATCTTCCATCTTGTTGCTAAGGCTCCTGGCATTTGCACACATGGCTTTCCATGATTTGACCTCCTAGACTGCTTCACTGTTCTACTCCAGCCCCTTCCTTGGTTGTCATTTATCCCTGGTTCTCCTTGCTGTCTGCCCTTCTGCTGAATTTTGACCCTTTTCTGCTTATCCACCTTTTGGACACTAATCTCCATCTTTTGCACACTGCTTTGCAGAGATAGCCCTCCTCTGGTTCACTGGTTCACTGCTAGCTGTGGGGGTGAGTAAGTAGGTACCGTCCTTGCTGGCCTGCCCCCTTTGCTAGTTTAAGTACTTGTCAATGTAGCATTTAAACTTATCATTAGTGCTTGGATCCCCTCCAGGATGGATGCAGGCCGTCAGGCTTGAACAAACCTCCATCCCGGTCCCCAGTCACCAATGAATCCAAACCCTTCCTCACAGCACCAGTTCTTCAACCATGAGTTAAAGTTCCTGGTGCATGCACTCCTATGCTTCCCTTCTCACAGGTAGTACTTGAGAAAGTGACAGAAGTAGCTACTTGCTTGAGACCCTCCCCAGTTTCCTAAACTCTTCCTGAACTTCCTTTGGCTCCCCATTTGCCAAGTCATTAGTACCTAGGTGGATATGACATCCAGCTCACCCTCCGTCTTGCCTTCCCAGTGATCCCCAGTATCTTCCTTCCATCCCTCCATGCAATGGCACCTGGTGGGCACCTCACCTCCCTGTCCTCCCCTTCTGTGTTCCTAGCTGGATCCCTCTTACGATGGAGTCCCCCACCAGGATTCGCTTCTTCCTCCTCTGGGGTCCACTGCTTTCCCCACTGAGGTCACCTCCTTGGCTAACCTCCACATCCTTTCCTTCCACTTCTCTGGGTACCTCTATTTGGTTGTCCTCATTTGCCAGTGTGGCATATGAGTTCTTGAGAAGAATAGGATCTGGGATGTGCCTCTGCCTGACTGCTCTAACCCTCTGTCTTGCCTAATCGAAGAGTCACAAAGGAATAATCACACTTGGCATTCACACATCAGCACAATTTATTGCAAGCAAAAGATAATTACACTTCATTTAACAGCAATATTACTATCAGCATTAATATATACTTCAATTAAGCAAAACATGATACATCACCGATTCAATAAAGCATCATCCAAGCCTTTTCCCAGTAGCTGGGGAAGCCCCTAAATCATCTCACAGCCTGGCCAGGAGTTTTGAACTGGGAGAAAGTTCCACAGCGATGCGTCCACCCTGCAGATGAGGCTTCCAACCAGGCATTGAGAAAGCTACATTTATATCTTATTCTATGCTAAAAATAATCGGTGTAGCCTTCATAGTGTTGTTTTCCCACATTCTAGAAGCTGGCGGGCTCCAGGATGCTGAAAATTCACACGATAAGGACTGCTCAGAATTCCCTATACCGGCTAGGTCACTGTGCTCCAAACACTGGCGGGTGCCTAGAACACTATGAGCTAAGCAGAAGTTTAAACAAAACTACAAAAACAGGTTGCCTGATAATATGCACCTTCAAGTCAGCAAAATACACTGTCTGAAGCAAAACATAATATGAGGCTATCTAAAGAACAAAACACCAATTAAATGAAGCAGCATGTAAAATGGAGTCACACAATACAAAATGGAGTATAAAATGACATACATTACATGAAATAGCATACAAAATGGATTGACAATAATCAACATATTATACTATCACTACACCCTCCCTGAGCCCACTGTCATCCAAGTGCTCCTCATTCTCGGCATCCTTTGAGGCAGCTGCATTGGACTGGGTGGTCCCTGGATAGGGGTGATGGTACTCCTGACCCAGTTTACTTCCGCTCTGAGTCTGGCTACCTCATCCCGCAGTCCAGAGAGATGCATGCAGATAGGGCAGCACCTCAGTGTCCAGAAGGTCTGCCTGAATATGGCTGCTCTACAGCCACTGCATTGCACCACTCCCCACATTATACTGCAATTCCACTACTTGTCTGCTACTGAAGCTCTCTTAGTTCTCTTTTTATTTATTTACAGTACTAAAAATCCTGTAACTGATCCTCAGATATATATATTTTTTTTTAAGTTAAAAGAAACCAATAAATAAATAAATGAGTCAAAACACTTGTCGTGCTGAGGGTGGTCTTCTTCCCCCTTATGCCCCTCCTACTTCACACCTCTTACTATACCCTGTGTTTAGCTCCTGTTAATCAGATTTATCAGTGCATATAATTAAGAGTTGGGGAAGGGGGAAATAAAATTGCAGCAATTAAAGACAGCACAGAATTACACCACCATGTTTTAAATTTTCAACAGCCCAAAACAATTATAAGTAAAGACAACACAGAAAGAAAGTATAGTGTCACTACAAGCCTACAATCTAAGTTTAAAAGAAAATACCATTTACCAGTTACTCTAAAGCACTGAATTGAATATGTTTCCTTCCTTCACCTTCTGGCTTCTTCTGAGAAGATGAACCTCTGTTTGCTGCTTTAACTGTGACTAAGCCCCACCTCCAGTTATCACGGTAGCTGAGGTCAGAGGCCAGACAATTAACACCCTTCACCCAGCTACAGGACAGTCAGACAAGCCAAGATAAAATTTGCAGCAATTAAAGACAGCACAGAATTACACCACCACTATGTTTTAAATTTTCAACAGCCCAAAAACAATTATAAGTAAAGACAACACAGAAAGAAAGTATAGTGTCACTACAAGCCTACAATCTAAGTTTAAAAGAAAAATACCATTTACCAGTTACTCTAAAGCACTGAATTGAATATGTTTCCTTCCTTCACCTTCTGGCTTCTTCCTGGTCCCGAAGAAAATTGGTAGAATGCGCTCCATTCTGGATCTCAGAAACTTAAACAAGTTCCTTCACAAAGAAAAGTTCAAGATGATATCACTAGGTACCCTGCTACCTTTGCTTCATTAACATGATTGGCTAGCCTCCCTGGACATGCAGGATGCCTACCAACACATGCCTATACACCCAAAGCACCACAGATACCTAAGGTTCATGGCGATGGGTCAACACTATCAGTTCAGAGTCCTGCTCTTTTGGCTATCCTCGGCGCCTCGAGTTTTTACAGAGTGTTGTGCAATTCTCACGGTGCATCTCAGGAAAATCGGAATACAAGTGTTCCCATATCTGGACAATTGGCTCCTAGCAAGTCCCTCCAGACAAGGAACTCTGGATGCTGTAGCCACGGCCTCAGACTTCCTTACATCCATGGGAGTCCTGCTAAATCTCAACAAGTTGCAGTTGCAGCCCTCCCAGAAGCTCCTCTTTATAGGAACTCTTCTGGACACCTCCTGTGTGAAGGCTTTTCTCCCAGAGGACAGAAGGAGCGATATCTTACAGATGGCCCAATACAGCAGAGGAAAACAACTCGGTTCGAGCTATCTCGATGCAACAGATGCTGGGTCTAATGGCATCCTCGGTGTTCACTGTACCCTTAGCACATCTCCACATGAGAACCTCTCAGTGGATGCTCAGTACTCAGTGATCACCCTCAGTCCTTTCCCATCAAGGTGACAGAACCTCTAAAGAGATCACTCACCTCGTGGTCACAGGAGGACAACTTTCTGGAAGGATATCCCTTTGCTCCTCTGGATCATCAGATCTCCATTGCCAGGGACACGTCCCTGATGGGGTGGGGAGCTCATTTCCAGAATCTCCACACCCAAGGTACGTGGACTTAGGATGAGTCCCAGCTTCACATAAGCTTCCTGAAAATGAGAGTCGTCCTCTATGCAGTCTGAGCCTTGAAGGACATACTCTGTCACAAGAACATTCTCCTTCAAACGGACAACAAGGCAGTGATGTATTACATCAACAAGCAGGGTGGTGCACACTCTTACCCATTATGCAGGGAAGCTATGAGAGTGTGGAAATGGTGCCTGGAGCACAAGGCTCTAAGTCACATGGTTTACCTGCCAGGAGCACAAAACGAGCTGGCAGACTGTCTCAGCAGAACAGAGACAGATCCTCATGAGTGGTCTCTCGACTTAACCGTTGTTCAGTCACTCTTCAAAGAATGGGGAACTCCAGACCTGGACCTTTTTGCGTCCTCACTCAATGCAAAACTGTCTCTCTTCTGCTCCAGAAATCCAGGACCTGGCATTTTCTGTCAGGATGCGTTCAGGCTGCGGTGGACAAGAAGCTTTCTATACGCCTTTCCTCCTCTTCCGCTAATTCAGAGGGTACTTCTCAAATTCAAGTCTCAGAGGGCAGAATGATTCTCATTGCCCCCTTCTGGCCTCGGCAGATATGGTTCCCGCTGTTCAACAGTCTGTCAGAAACCCTCCCGAAGATGCTTCCCCTTCAGACGAACCTTCTGACCCAGGGTCCCGTGGTCCATCACAATCTGAGGTCGCTTCACCTTCAGCTCCTGAATAGATAGAGGTGAATAGGTTCAATGTTTCTCGTAGGGTTTCAGATATTCTTTTGGCTGCGTGTAAGCCAGCCACTAGAAAAACCTACACAGCCAAATGGAAGCATTTCTCTATATGGTGTGCAAAATCCTCTTTGAACCCTTTTTCCTGCCCACCAAATAAAGTCTTGGAGTACCTTTTAGACCTCTCCAAATACAGTTCTGCAGTACTCCACAGTCAAAGTTCATCTTTGTGCCATTTCGGCATATCTTGAGCCAGTGCTTTCCGTGTCACTGGCTCAGTTACCTGTAGTTAAGAGGTTTCTTCGGGGTATTGTGCATACTAGACCTCCTATCAGATGTCCAGTCACTGCCTGGGACATTAACCTTGTGATAGACATTCTCACTCGTAAACCTTTTGAGCCTCTAGCTACTTGTGACTTGAAATTCCTCACTTGGAAAATGGCCTTCCTGGTTGGCCATCACTTCGGCCCGCAGAGTTTCTGAAATACATGCACTGGTCACAGACCCCTCGTACACTGTATTTCACAAGGACAAAGTAGTTCTTAGGACTCATCCTAAGTTTCTTCCTAAGGTTGTCTCAGAATTCCATCTAAACGAACCTTTAGTCCTGCCTACCTACTTTGCGAACTTCCAGAATGAAGGGGAGCGTACCCTTCATTCACTAGATGCTAAGAGAGCACTGCGATTCTATCTAGATGGAACAAAAGCAATTTGCAAGGCTCAACAACTGCTTGTTTCCTTCATCGGGACCTGGATGGGTTAGTCTGTTGATATTAGATGCATTTCAGCGTGACTGGTGGCATGCCTTCGCCACTGCTATTCTATGGCACAGGTCAAGCTGGAAGGCAGAGTGTATGCTCTCTCTGCCAGAGCAGTTGTGGCATCTCTGGCAGAAATCCGTAATGTGCCCATTGCAGATATTTGCAATGCGGCTACTTGGAGCTCAGTGCATACTTTCGTTAAGCACTATGCCTTGGATGTCCATGTCAGACGACATCTGTCATTTGGCAGGACCATTCTTAACGGACTTCTGTCTTAAGTATGTGAGCTCCTATCTTCTGCCACCCGTCTCAGGGGATTATTAGCTCGGTACTCTCCCATTAGTGTGAATGAGTGGTGGAGACTTCATGTCCAAGAAGATATGGAAATTACGTATCTACTGTAATTCTTGATCTTCTTGGATGAAGTCTCCACCACTCATTCACACGCTCAACCACCATCCCCCAAGCTCACTTCTCTGTTTTTGGTCTTCACTCCCTCGATGGCTGGGCTGTGAAGACTTTATCATTGACCCTTCTTACACGGGTCATTCGGACTATCTTATGTCCGATTTTTAGGTTAGTCCTTCTAGGTTAGTTACACTGCACCTCCTTGGGGAAAAAAGGTACTGAGGCGGTTGGAGGTTCGATGCTGAGATAGTCTTTGCCGCATGAGCCAGGGCTCGTGGTGCCGCTTCCTTGCGGCGCTATCTCTGGCACCAGACCTCTTTAAAAGTTCACTCCCGCTGGGTCCTAGCACCTCCGATGTAGATCCCCTTAGTGTGAATGAGTGGTAGAGACGCCATCCAAGAAGATCAAGAATTACAGTAGGCACATAATTTCCATTTACATCTAATTGGATTATTGTACAGAGGAATAAGAGAAATTATCTCTGATTCATCCAAGTCAGTGATGGAAGCATGGAACAGGGAACTGTCTTCTCGGGTGATTTATGACCTCTGGGTCAAGTATACTTGCCCCTCGTTAGGGATCTCTCTGGCCCTTTATTGGAGAGAATTTGCATGGAAATCTCACATTAGATATTTTAATACAATGGCTAAACTGGTTAAAATCTTTCCTGCACTGGTGGCTGACTGCTGGAGACAACGTGGAAGTGAGGGATGAGCAGGTACACATTTTTGGAGGGTTTAGCAAATTACAAGTGTTCTGGCAACAAGTTGAGCAGTTACATAAACTTAATTTTCTTCACAGAATAATTTAAATTTAGTAACAGTGGTAATACAAAGCAATTACTCAGACAACTTGAAAACTGTAACTACTTTATATTGTACATTGACACCCCATAAGGTCCTCCTTGAAATTGAGATGCAAATGTCACACATTTATCAGTTTTCTAACAGGAATATTTTACTATCCTAAATACATTTCTTGCTTCAGTAGCTGCTCAGCACATCTAGTGCATGACCTACTTATTGACATTTTATACCTGCTATGCAGTGTACTGTTGCTTACTACACCAACATCATGAACCATAAAACAGATGACTGCCATAACTAGGGAGGCAGTATAGCACAGTGGTTTAAGGCTCTGAGCTGCAAATCTGGAGATCTGGGTTTGAATCCCACAGCCCTCACTTGTATACTGGATGACACTGAGCAAGTCACTTAACTTCCATGTGCTCCCAGGTTGCCCCTGTAAATAAGATTTTAGCTTAGTGTGCCACTCCTGGTTAAACAATTGAAAGAAAAAAAACACAATATATTATTTTTCTTGCTTTATTTTGCTACTACACGTTTTGACTAATACATCCATCCTTAAATGTACTTTTTATAGCTTATGTGTCTGTGACCTAGGCAGGACTACACTTAAAATCATACACATACATAAATAAATCATCAGAATAACATTTATTTCAGTAGTATCTCCTTCCTTTTCAGGTGCCCATGACACTATGTATATATATTTATATCTTTTAACTTCAAAGCACTAAACCTATTCAAATGCACAAAACACAAGACTATATTCTCTTCACACATTACTGCTAAATTTCAGGTCCCAGAGAAATACAAATGTAGAGCTTCCCCTAGCTATTTGGATGGGTGCTTCAGCTGCGTTGGGGGTATAAAAAGCTTTTAAGAAACAAACACTCTAGTATCCAATATGGGATAGTCTTCTTTAGGTGACATATTTTACTCCTTTGTGGGCTTATACCTTAATTGTCATTCTTGTGTTGCAAGTCCTTGCTTTCCTCAAGTGCTGTAATTTCAGGATGCAGTTTCACAAGTGCTGTATAAGGATGCAGTTTCAGGCACTCCTTAATTACTTTCTTTTTCCTTCTGAACCTTAAGCTCTGATGTCCCAGGCAGCTCTGACAGTTGGTTGTTCCAACATGATAGAGCCACCTCATGCCCCTTCCACATGAACCAAAATAAAAGTGGGGGTGGATCTTTAGGAGCTTCTCAGGTGGAGGTGGGGGTGGATCTTATCCCCCCCTGCAAAAAAACTAATGCTGCCTCCCACTAATCAGGTTCCAGTTCTTGTACCTCCCATTTAAGAAAAAGAATAGTGCCATGTAACCATTGACTAAAATAAAAGTGTATTTATTTGAGACGGAAAGCATTTCTTGGAGGAGGGTAAGGTGGAAGAGACTATTTACACCTTCAGCCAGTTCCACGGACAGAAAACATGACATCAGCCCTTTTGTACATGCAAAACATCTGCAGGCTCTGCCTACTGCAGCCGTAAAAAAAGAGCCTCAGCTCAGTCAGCCAGAATAAGATCTGAGGAAGCTTAATTTTCTTTTTCCTAAGGGGAGAGAGAGAGAGAGAGAGAGAGAGAGAGAGCTGATGGATCTCACTGACCTGACAGACTAACTTGGGGCTGGGGCTGATCTCTCATTTTTATTTTTTATTGAGGTGTGTGTGTGTTGATGAACAGTAGTACGGGGGGGTAATACAGAAAAAACTCAGCCAGTTCCATGGACAGAAAACGTCACATCAGCCCTTTTGTACATTCAAAACATCTGCAGGCTCCGCCCACTGCAGCTGTAAAAAAAGAGCCTCAACTCAGTCAGCCAGAATAAGATCTGAAGAAGCTTAATTTTCTTTCCTGGGAGAGAGAGAGCTGATAGATCTCACTGACCTGATAAACTAACTTGGAGGCAGGGGGCTGATCTCTCATTTTTTTTTTATTGAGGTACATGTGTGTTGATGAACAGTGGTACTGGGGGGGGAGGTATTAGAGAAAAAAAACTCAGCCAAAAAGAAGTTCAGTTTTTCCCCCAGTTTAGTTAGAGAGGGAGGGAGCTGACTGAGCTTGTAACCAGACTTGGGGTTGATTATCTCTCATTGACCACCACTAGTGAGAGGGATTACTAGGGGAAAAAAGTTCCTCAACCGGAAAGAATTAAAATTACATTTTTTGTTTTTGCTGTCAGTGTCGGGAGGGAGCTCGGAGCTGAATGAGCTCAGTGAGCTGATGAACATACTTGGGGCTGAAATCTCTCGGGGTTTTGAGGTGGTGTTGACCAGTAGTTAGGCAGAGTGGACTACTGGGGGAAAGATTTCGGGGGATAGTGACCTGCCCTGGAATCGGATGACATGCTTACTTGTAGCTTTATGAATCACATGATATATTATGAAATGAATGTGAATGATCCTGCTACACGCTACATCCTGAGACACTGAAGCAATTGTTAATTACAAAAAAGAAAAAAAGCCAAACAGCAGCAGACCACCAGTAGCTCTACCTTGTTTGTCAAGCCTCAAGGCAAAGGCAGTGTTTCACTGATTGTGTGTGTAGTGTGTGACTTGGTAAAAAAAAGAAAAAAGATTAAGCGAGGGCTGCAGCTGTGAGGGGTATCTCAGCATGTGCCCTAGCTAGCTAGCCCTAATTGTTCGTAAAAGTTTTGTGATCTGTTTAGCGGGTATTGGGTTAAAAAAAAAAAAGAAACCATCAGCGTACAGAGCTGGTGCTGGGCTGTTTTGTCTTGAGGGATTGCAGTGTTGCTTGCCTTGTCTTCTCACCCTCAGCAAGTGAAGGGATCTTGTGAATAAAAATAAATTCAAAAATAACAGAAAACAGGGCTGTTGCCTTGAGAGTTGCCAGTGTCAGCTGCTAGCCGGGCAGGTTCCAGCCTCTCAACAGGGGCTGAGGGGGAATCTTGTTGAGCCTTTAAGTGTCAGGGAGAGAGAAACAGCCCCCACCCCCACCCCCAAAAAACTGCCCATTTGCAGGAATCTTTCTTGTGAAAAATAATACAGAAACAAACACAGAGTTGTCTTGAGGACCGTAGTGTCTGTTGGGCTCTCAGCTGTAGGGGCCGCTGAACTGAGTGGTGATTTTGTTGAGCCTTTGAGTGAGGGGGGACAGTAAAACATTTAGAAAAAAACAGCCCATTTGCAGGGATCTTTCTTGTGAAAAGAAATACATAAACAAAAAGTCAGATAACAGGATAGTTTTGAGGGACGCAGTTTCGGCTGGCTAGGCTCTCAGCTGGCGATAGAGAGGCTGATTGGTGGATTTTGGTGACGCTTTCATTGAGAGGAACAGAGTCATTGAAACAAATAGAAAGGTTAGCAGGAATCTGTTGTGGAAGTGAATAAATATAAAAAACACACTCATCAAGTGTTGGTTCAGCTCTCTGCAAGTCTTAAGTGCTTGAGGTCGGAGGATTGACCGGTTTGACTAGGGTACAGAACAAAACTTGTGACCTTTTATCTATCTTATTTTCCCTGTAACTCAACGTTTGTACAAGGGTAGTGCACAGCTATGTCCATGAAGAGGAAATTGTCTGGTGCAGAGTTTTGCAAGGCCAGATCATGACGATTATTGGAGCAGTCAGTGCACAGTACCAGGGCAATATCTGATTTTTTCAAAAGCGAAACTTCACGCCTCTCCATGGAGCAGCAACCTAGGCACTCTGAGTCACTTTCAGTTGACCGATATGAAACAGTTACTGAGCAACCTGAATTGCCCGCCTCTGAGAACACTTAAAGAAGAACTGTTCTTCTGGAAGTGCTGCAACCCTCTGGTGAGCAACAAAACAGAGCAGATACAGTACGATCTACATCACCTGTGCAGTCATCATCGTCCACGTCCACTGAGCATATTGAAAGCATAGAATGTTAGACCGCAGAGGCTGATTCATTATCTGTGACCAGCCATTTGCCTAACTGTTGGACAGCTGATCAGGGAGCGTATTTCAAGAATGCACACAAGTGGTTATTCATCCTCAACAAGAAGCCCGGCTGCTCAACCTGCAAGGAAGCAAACCTTGTTTCTGGTGTTTCATTTGCCAAGGAATGAGCTGCTGGTGAAATCTCACCATATGGTGTAGACAAAGCGAGACAGCTACTCTTGCTCCAAAAGAAAGTTTCAAAACATGAGAAGTCACTAGGACACCAAAACGTTGATGAACTCTTAAAGAAATGTGACAAAAAAGTTATTGAGAAGGCTGCTGAAAGGTTGACAAGTGAACATGTTGAAGCTTCTGCATGAGTCATGATAACAGCATATTATATAGCCAAAGAGAACTGCCCATTTACTGACCATCCAAAACTACTTGAGCTCCAAACACTAAACTGAGCTTCTGTTGGCTCATATCTGCAGTCTAATGTAACCTGTTCTGACATGATTGACACAATTTCTGAAGAAATGAGGAGGAACCTAATGAGATACATAGTACAGACCAGATGCCCCATGTCTGTTCTGGTCGATGAAAGTACAGCAGTGAGCAACAGGGGCCAGCCCGCTGTTGCAGCGGTTGGATTTCCACTTGCGACACCGGTGACCTGGGTTTGGGAATGGACTCGGGTTGTCAGAGGGCCGGCCAGGGGGAGAAGGATCAAGCGCCCCACGACTGTTCTCCTCCTTCAGAGGGAGGGTACGGGATGTTGCCAGTGCAAGGGGGACCCTGGTGGAGGCCAGGAGTGCCACAGCATACGATGCCAGCAAGGTTTCAAGGGTGCGGGATGGACGTTGGCATCATTGCACGTTCCCGCCCCCCAGGGGAAGAAAACCAAGCCTGCCTCTCTCTGCCTAAGTGATGCCCTTCCCTCAGCTGTGATCAGCTCTCCAGGCTGACTCTCACCCTATCCCATTGTTTGTGGCACCTTATGGGCTGTGTGCCACGTCTGTGCCCTGGGGGTATTCCAGGGGGCCCTGGAAGTACGGCTTATATGGGGATGCCGCAGCCAAGGGGTCTGTGACTGGGTGGATGGCCTGGCAGAGAGAGGTGTGGCACAAAAAGAATAAACTGCAAAAAAAAAAAACAGTGAGCAACAGATCATTTACATACATGTGCACATGGAAAAGGAATCAACTCATGTTATGTTTTTCCTCCAAGTGGTACAATTGTCTGACACAACTGCACAGGGATTTCATGATGCACTCTTATCCACGTTGTCACGATATGGCTTGGGAGACGAAGAGCTCAGGACAATGTGGGTGTGTCTCGCATGTGATGGTGCAAGTTTGATGCTCAGTAAGAGAGAGGGTCTTGGAGCATTGCTGTGCCTCAAATATCCAAATCTGTTTGTGTGGCACTGCCTCAGTCACAGATTGGAACTTTCAGTGGCTGATGCCATTGACTGCTGCAATGCTGTGAATCACTTCAAGATATTTCTAGATAAACTGTACTCATTTTACATCTGTTCACCTAAGAATGCATGAGAATTACAAGTGACTGCGGAGGCTTTCTCCACTCAGGTAGCTAAACTTGGTAGGTTTTTGTCGACTTGGTGGGTTGCTAGTAGCTACCATGCTGTTTATGCTGTATGGAAGTCCTTCGCTGCACTAATTAAACACTTGAAATCAGTTTGTGATGATGCTAAGAGAAGCTCTGACAATAAGAAGCTCTGTCGTGGTCTGCTGAGCAAGGTGACATCCACTACCTTCATCCTCAACATGGGCATAACGATGGATGCTCTTGACGAACTACAGTTTTTGTCAAAACATCTACAGAATCAGGGTGTGACAGTGATTGACACTGACAGATACATTAAACATTGCATACAGGTATTCAACAAGATGAAGGATCGGTCTGGCACATATACAACAGAAGCTGAAGCTGCAGTTGAACGCAAAGAGTTCCATGGTGTCTTGTTGGTAGAGGATAGATGGGGCAATGCCATTTCTCGTCAACAGCTCTACCAAGCCTTGATAGACATGATGGCAACAAGACTGACATCAGAGGAAGTATT
This sequence comes from Neoceratodus forsteri, assembly GCA_016271365.2. Classification (NCBI taxonomy): domain Eukaryota; kingdom Metazoa; phylum Chordata; order Ceratodontiformes; family Ceratodontidae; genus Neoceratodus; species Neoceratodus forsteri. The sequence continues at coordinate 1,340,665,792 of CM028132.1, forward strand.
AGTAAAGTGTGTTGCTACTCTCCAGCCAGACTTCTGGCCTGAGGATGTAGAGGTTGGCTTTGGAGAAGTGGAGTTACAGACTCTCGTTAATAGATTTGGGCATCTAGAGCAACTCCCGGAATGGAATGCTGTAAGGAGTGATTTTGATAACTTTGTGTCATTCAGAGGTCGCTGAAAAGACAGTCCCTATGCAGGTTGCTGTCTATAATTAACACAATCCCTGTGAGCACAGTGGACTGCGAGTGAGGTTTCAGCACAATGAACATTATTGCCAGCCCAGTGCGTAACAAACTTACTGTTGACCATCTGTCTAACTTGATGTTTATTAGCCTCTCTGGCCCACCAGTGAATGGATTTGATGCCATTAAATTTGCCAAAACATGGCTGAGAACGCATCGATCGGTCATACACCAGCATGAGGGATAGGGAATCCATCAGTGATCCACATGTCTGCTTGTTTAAATACATGATGCAATAGTATACCCTGACTGTCTTTACTGAAAGAGACATGCAAAATATCAAAATGTTATGCGCTGTCACACTCACACACATATCCAGCCTAGTTCAAGCTAGAAGTCACATCACGGGACACTGAATTCTGTTTCAGTTTCTCTGGAGTGTACATTTCAAAAGAAAAAAGAATAATATTACAGGATGAAAACTTGAAAGCGAGGGAGTTATTTTATTACCGTTCATACAAAAAAACATTGCTGTTTACTTCATCCGTGCATTCTGATGCCTTTCAGTAGGCTGGTATAACCACAATGCATCATTTTACATTAATTTTCAAAAAAATGTCAGGGGGGCTGGCCCCTATACAGATGTCAGGATTTATACCCACTCACAACTTTATGGCTGCATCATGACACCCTCACCTTGTCATGCCACACTGGTACCCTTCCCTTCTTAATTTTGCCTCTACTTTAAACAAACATATGAACAATACAAGATGAAAACTTGCAGTAGAGGGAGTTTTTTTTTTTTTACTATTACTCATCCCAAAAAACATTGCTGTTTACTGTACCTTAGCATTCTGCTGTATTTCAGTAGGCTGAGGCTACTGAAAAGGAGCAGAATGCTGAGATAATCAGCAATGTTTTTTTCTGTGATTAATAGAGAAAAAAAACACTCCTCTCCAGCAAGTTTTCCTCTTGTATTGTTCATATTTTTTTTTTTAATTACAGGTAAAAATAATCTTGTGTAGCAGTCCAGAGTGACAGGTTGTCATTATGCAACCACAAAGTTTTGAGGGGACATAAAATCCTAACATCTGTAGGGGGCTTGCCCCCAGAAAATTTTTGAAAATAGGTTTCAAATGCAGCATTTTGGTGACTTTTAGCATGCGGTTCATTAAGCAAATTCATACCATGCTGCTGAAAGGCAGCAGAATGCTGATAAAGTAAAGAGCAATTTTTTTTTGTTTGTTTTGTTTTTATGATTAATCGTAAAAAATGTCACTCCCTCTCCTGAAAGTTTTCAGGTAAAAGTAAGGAGGGCACCAGTCCAGCATGACAGAGTGTGATGATGCAACCACAAAGTTTTGAGGGGGCATAAAAAGCCTAACATCTGCAGGAAGGGGGCCTCCCCCCCAAATATTTTTTGTAAATTGATGTAAAAGTGGTGCATTTTGTTGGCTTTTAGCAGGTGGTTAAGCAGATTCATCATACCAGCAGGCTGGTATGAATGTACTTAACTGCCCCTGCTAAAAGCCACCAAAATGCACCATTTCACATCATTTTTTTAAAAAAAATTCTGGGGAGTATGCCCCCCAGACCCCCCTACAGATGTTGGGATTTTATGTCCCCTCAAAATTGTCTAATTGCATCATGACACCCTCTCACTCTGTCATGCTAGACTGGTACCCTTCTTACTTTTACCTGTACTTTTAAAAAATATATGAATTGTGCAAGATGAAAACTTGCAGGACAGGGAGTGGGACTAATTTTTTTTTACTATTAATCATACAAAAAACATTGCTGTTTACTTTACCTTAGCATTCTGCTGCATTTCAGTAGGCGGCTATGAATCTACTTAATTGCCTGCTAAAAGCCACCAAAATGCATCATTTTGCATCAGTCTTTCAAAATTTTACAGGGGGGGAGCAGGGCATGCCCCCGGACCTCCCCTACAGAGGTTAGAATTTCGTACCCTGGCGCCCCTCTGACTATAGAATTCCCTCTGTTCTAAATGTCTGCTTTAACCACCGGATGAAAGACAGCTTAGCTCACTTGGTAAGATGGGAAAACAGAAAAAAAATTTTTTTTTAATTAAACTGAAATCTCAACTTTGAACACAAAATTGTGTATGTAAAATGTTAAGATTTTACCTAGAATCCTATCAGTAATCTTTGATTTGTTCCAGAAAATCTGAGCTTATTTTTCTTCCATTTTTTTCTTTTTGGCCCTGAATCACTGACCTTCTTCTGCAGTTGTATCTTATGCAGCAGGCCTCCCAGCACTGTCTGCTGCCCCCCCCCACCGCCATACGCTGTTGTCCTTAACAGATTTTTTCCAGGCCAGCTAGGGAGGTAGGCTAGAGAATAGTTCTACATAAACCAATTTAGCAAGATTAGTTCTACAATAGTCTGGACAGGGATTTTGTGACCATGCTTGAGAACACTTCCCTTATCTGCCATGAGCCAGAAAATGTCCATAATGCAGCGGTGTGTGAACTGGACAGTAGAACCAAACGTCAGCATAAGCCTGAATGCTGTAGTAAAGATCAGTTCACCTCTGCGTTCAGGTGTGGCCACACTAAACAGCTTTCGTTTAACTGGTATTGAGAACCATTCTTGAGAACCATTCTGTAGTCTGGACAGGGCCTCAGTCTGTATGCTAAGCAAGTTAGACACTTGGTTTAACTTTGCTAAATTGGTTTTAAAGCTGTAGTCTTGATAGAGCGTAGACATTATAAACCACGTTAACTTTGCTAACCAGTTTACAAGCTGCTATAGTCTGGACAGACCACAGATTATATATATATATATATATATATATATGTATGTACACATATATATATATATATATATATGTGTGTATGTATGTATGTAGGTCCTTCTTCAACTGATTTCCCAGTTGCTGTTGAAGGGATCGGTACCTGTCCTACGACACACACCTCTGTGTTCCCCTCCATTCTTGGGAAATGACCCCTCCCCAGTGGGACAGTTAGCCTCCCCTTTCTAAAAGCTGCCTGTAAATAAATGTGATAAGAAAAAGAGAGATGGGGCCCCTTTGAAGTCAGGGGGTGCCAAATGGGTGGGGTAGTGGGGTGGGGGTAGTGAGGCAGCGTTTTCTATTTAGACCACTCACTCACTTTAAAGTGCACCAGTTATAAGTCTGCAGGCCTCATTCAGCGCGAGTGAGATACGTCTTAAGGTAGAGTCAAGTCGGAGCCATAGACTACTAAACCATAGTCTATGGTGGACAGGATGGAGCTAGTAACAGCTATTCTCAGGGCCTCGGGGTCATATAATGATGGTGCCGGTATAGGACACCTAGCCTAGAGCTGACTGCCTTCGAGATATGGTTAACATGAAGGCTGTATGACAGGGAGCTGTCAAGCGTGATCCCAAGGTATTTGAAATCTTGAACTTGCTCTAGTGTTTGGTTCAGGTTGTTCATAACAGTAAGGTTAGCAGTTTTATGTTTGTTTTGAGGGCTTGAGAAAAGCAGTTTTCAACCAGATTAAAATTGACTTGCAGATCACAAGAGAATGAGTGTATCTTTATGGCTTGAAAAGAGGACAGCATCATCCACATAGAGTGTCATGTTGTTGTTACATGCTTTCAGGAGGTTATTGATATAGATGCTAAATAGGATGGGGCCAAGGATTGACCCTTGTGGGACTACTGATCTCACTAGAAGGCTACTAGAGAGGGTGTCATGAATTTTCACTTGCTGTGTTCTGCCCTGAAGGTAGCTACTGAATCAGCAAGTCACCGCATTTGAGATTCCCAGGGCAGGGAGGGATTGAATAAAGAGTTGGTGGTTGATGATATTGAAGGCCTTTGTAAGGCCAACAAAGATTGCACCAAGTAAGCAAGAATTACCTAGGGCATTGTGGATGTGGTCAGTAAACTCAAGGAGGGCAGTAGTTGTACTATGGGCTTTTCTGAAGCTGTGCTGCTGCAGACATTGACTGTTGTATTTGTCAATGTACTCCATCTGGTCCGTGATGATGCACTCGAGTGCTGTAGGTAGAGGGGGGGAAGGATTGATATGAGGCGATAGTTGGGAGTGTTGTGTCCTATCACCGTTTTTATGTACGGGTGTGACGACAGCAGCTTTCCATTGTTGAGGGAATTGTCTAAGGGAGAGTGATAGGTTTAGAAGTTTAAAGAGAGCTTTTAGAGTAACGAGTGAGAGGATGAGCAGTTTTAGATTAAAAGTGTCACTACTAAACCTGGATTTACCGAGCACTTTTAGTAGATATTTTTTGGACTCTGCTAGTGTGACTTTCCTAAAATAGAACGGAGGGGTCTTGTTGTGGGGAATCGGTGCTTCTTTGTCACCTTTCAATGGAGAGACATTAAAGAAATAAGGGGGAGCACAGAACTGAGGTCCGAGAAAGCGGCATTAAAGGTGTCCACAATTTGTTTGTGGTCCTGTATGGTAGTACCATTGACTTCTAACAGTGAAGGGGATGATTTATTGGGCTTGCCAGTTAGACTTTTGATGTTTTCCCAAAAATTGTGACTATTACCCCAGGAGTTGGTGAGTTAATTCTTATAATACTCCAGTTTGGCTCTGCGAATTTCTCGGGTACATAGGTTATGGGCAACCTTGTATAGCTGCTTGTCACCTTGTCGGTCAGTTGCCAGTGTATGGTGCCAGAGATTGTCTCTTATCTCTCAAGAAGCTTAATAGGGCCAGAGTGATCCATGGGCTCACTGAGCCTTTTAGTTTTTTTTTCTGATAAGGGGCAGATTTGTCATAGGCCACATTAAATTGTGTTATAAAGTAATTTAGCGTTTGATCTATGTCGTTGGCTGTATCAAGGGGTGACCAGTCAGTTTGGGCAAGGAAGGCTTGAAATTGTTTAGTCATCCCTTTTTTAGGACACAGTGGTAGAAAACCTTTGCCTGTAGTTTTAGAGTTCTGTTAGACCAGTGACATATAACAGGTGAGTGGTCAGTCAGGGAATCGGAAAGAACAATAGTGTTAGAGATTCTTCTGGGGTGTGTGATGAGGATTAGGTCCAGGAGGGAGCTACTGCCTGTTCTATAATTTATCCTGGTAGGGTTAGCTCTACCATCTGACTGATGTCAATGGCTGCAGTAGAATCTTTATAAGGGTCAGCTTCAGGGGTGAACCAGTTGATGTTAAAGTTACCCAGGACCACTGTCTCCGTGTGATGAGTGATGTTTTCCAGATAGTCAATGACCATCTTGAAACCGGATGCTTGGTCACATGGAGGAATATATACAGACCTTATGGTAAGTGATTTCCCTTGTTGTTCGAGAGTTATTCTGACAGCTAGGGCTTTTGAGTAGCCAGCAGAGGGGTCAACCAGGATGGCTCTGGCTTTTAAGGTGTCATTCAGGTAAATGGCACAGCCCCCATCCTTTTTTCCAACACAGTCTTGCCTGAAAAGTTCGTAATCTGGAAGGAAGACTGCTGAGTTGGGGACCTTCGGGGAAAGCCAAGTTTCATTGAGGGGAGAATGTCAGGTTTGTGTTATGTCACCCAGACCTGGAGATCATCTAATCTGGGTAGAAGGCTACGAATGTTCGTAGTGGCTATCTTTTTTTATATGTACTTTATTGTCATAGTACAGTTTACATGTATTTCAACTTTGTCATAACAGTTTTTCTTTTTTTTTTGTTTTATTGTGCTAAGTTAGCTGAACATTCTTGACTTAATTAATTCCATTTAACTGTTTATAGCAAAATGAATTTGTGAATAAACAAGAGAAAGAAAGAAAATAAAAATGTTTGTAACATTACAGAGGTGAACCTAGGTTAATATATTACTCAGATGTTTCCTTAGTCCAGTTTTCCTAAAAAATCCACTTCATTTATTTCTATCTTATAATGAATTAATTATTTCATAATATCATTTGCATAATATCATTTGCATTGAAGGTGCGCTTTCAAGATCTATGGGGTTGCTAAAGGTTACGTCCACCAATCTTCCTCCCTCTCCAGTTAGATATTAAAATATTAGCTTAAGGGAGTCTAGTTTTTAGTTTGTTCATCTCCCTTAAACAATGAATCCATTCAATTCAAAAGAGCCCATCTAGACCATCTTTTTAGGCCTTTTGTTGTGGTATCTCTTAACTGGTAGGTCAGTTCCTCCATATGTTGTATATCATTTATAATTTGGGTCCATTCCTCAACAGCTGGTGGGATGGATTGTATCCAGTGTCTTGTTATGGCTTTGTTATATGCTAGCACACATATGTACCAGAAATACAAGGTGTCTGCTCCCTTCACTCCTTCAGGAGGTAGACCCAGTGTTAGATTGTGTAATGTTAGTGGGGTATGTATCAGAAATAATCTAATAATCTTATCCCCTATATCTTTTCTAAATTGGTCTATTCTGGAGCATAAATAAAAAATAAGTAAGGGGGTTGCCTTTTTCTTTAACAAGTGTCGCCAGCAACAGGCTGAACCCGAGGATGAATATTTAGAGACTTTGTCTGGTGTTAGAAAGAAACATACTCTAACTTTCCATGGATGTTCCTGCCAGAGAGGTGACATGGTGGCCTTCGGAGAAGCCCAAATTCTAGCCCATAAGGGGGCGGGGAGAGAAAAACTAGCCTCTCTTTCCCATTTAGCCTGTAAAAGCTGGGACCCTCCTTCCTCATGTGAATTCAAATACTTATATATCTTGGTATTAGCATGTTTAGCACTGCCTAGTGAAAAGAGGTCACAAAGTTGTTTCAAAACTCTCTATTGTGAAATCCTCCTGTTGACGTAGTTTATATTGTATATAGGTATACATCTGCAGGTAATATATTTTTTCCCCTGGCGTCCTTCCCCATTTTTGAGCACACTCTGTGAAGGAAAGTATGACATCTCCCCTCAGTATTTGCATGGGTGCATAAAGCCCCTTATTTGCCTGTTTCTTATACCATGTCTCTCTCTGACCTGGAATAAAATGTATGTCTGACCTAAACCACCTCACCGTCCACATTTCTGTCTGGGCCTACATATGCATGGAATAAATCCCATGTCTCCAGGGTCACGCGAAAGCAAATATTTTCTTTTAGATATTATGGCCTAACAGTTGTAAACAGGCTGGTTTATATATAAAAATCAGGGCTCAGGGCCTCCTCTGTCTCCTGCCAGTGTGGTTTCGCTGGGGTCTGGTTCCAAAAAAGTACCCACTTTATTTGTGCTGCTATCCCGTATTCCCTAAGATTGGGAACTGCTCGTCCCCCCTTCTGTTTAGTGGACAACATTAATGATCTGCGGACTCTAGGTCTGCGGTTATTCCAGATAAAGTTAAAGTCCCTAGCATGTTGGTACTGAAACCACTTTTGAGAAGGAGTAACCGGTATGCATTGAAATATGTATAGTAGTCGTGGAAGGTAATTCATTTTCATAGCTTGGATTCTAGCATACATGGGTAGTGGAAGCAATGACCACCTTCTAATGTCTATCTGTAACTGCTGTTCTATGGGCTTGTAGTTATCCACTGTCCACAAATAAGTGGGCATTTGTTACCCTCAAAGTCACCCCAAAGTATTTTAGTGTTGTAAGGTCCCATTTCATCTTATATCTTGCCTTCAGGTATTGAGGGGGGTTATAATTATATCTAAGTACTTCAGTTTTTGTAGTGTTTAATTTATAACCTGATAGTTCTGAAAATGTTTTCATTTTTGCCATGACCTGTGTTAATGAGACTTCTGGATCGGTCAAATATAGTAACACATCATCGATGTATAGCGCCACCTTGTGCGTATTGGGTCCTATCGTAATTCCTTTTATCTATGGATCATTGTGGATCCACTGAGCCAATAGGCTCAATGTATAGGGTGAATAAAAGGGGAGAGAGGGGACATCCCTGTCAGGTTCCTCTATTGAGGTTAATTCTTTGTGAAATCATACCGTTGGTATGGATGTAAGCTTGTGGTTCTGTATATAAAAGTCTGATTAGATTTATAAATTTGTCTGGAAAAGCAAACCCGGCAAGTACCCCATAAAGAAAGTCCAATTTACTCAGTCAAAAGCTTTTTCCCCGTCAAGACTCATTAAGAGAGCTGGTGTTTTTTGTTGGTTAAGGTGATCAATAATATGTATGGTACGCCTCACACTGTCAGCTGCCTGTCTGTCTACAACAAATCCTGTTTGGTCTTTATTTACTATGGTTGGGATTAGATATTGTAATCTTTTTGCTATGATAGAAGTTAGCACTTTATAGTCCACATTTAGGATTGAGATGGGCCTATATGATGCGCATAGGGTGGGGTCCTTGCCGGGTTTGGGGAGGACCAAATAATGTCCTGTCTCCGGAAGGGGGAGGTTGAGTCTTCAGCCATTATTCCCTGATAAATGTTTTTTAAATTGGGACATGAGTTCGAAATTTTTTAAAATTCCATGGGAAGTCCATCATTCCCTGGCGCCTTCCCTGTCTTCCCATCCCGTATTACTGCATTTATTTCAGCTTCTGAAATAGGGCATAGAAGTTGATCTTTCCAACTGTCTGGGACCTGGGGGAGATTCAGGTCTCCTAAAATATTCTGTATCTCTTGTAGTGGGGGATCCCCTGGCTGGGAATATAGATGTTGATAATACGACTGGAATGTTTCCATTATATGTTCTAATTTTGGGCTTTTTACTCAGTCAATGGGTGTTCGATGTTTACTATATGTGTCCTTGCCCTCTTAGCCCTTAATTGGATGGCTAGGCATCTGATGACCCTCGGGCCACCTTCATGATAGCTTTGCCTTACATATTGTAGGTTATATTCTACCTTAGCATCTAGAATGTTGTTTAATTCTCTTTTGTATTTTACTAGCTCTTTTTCTCTTTGGGCCAAAAAGCACCCCTGCTGTTGTGTTTCAAGATTCTTTATCTGGCTTTCCAACATTTGTTGTTTTTGTTTATTCTGCTTTTTTCTGGCCGAAGCTATAGCCACCAGTTTCCCCCGAATGACAGCCTTAAGCAAATTCCAAAGCATTCCTTTACTAGTCTCTCCAGTATCATTGTCTTGTATGGTTTGTGTAATTAACTGAGGTAATTGGTCCTGGACCTCTTTATCTCTAAGTAAGGAAAGATTAAGTCTCCAGAAAGTATTGCGAGGGGGGAGGACTAGGTCTAGCTATATTATCAGCGGGGCATGGTCCGACAAACTAAAGGATCCTATTTCACACTTTTGTATTTTTGCCATCGCATCTCAATTCAAGTAGAAATAATCTAACTGAGAATATACATGGTACGTTGCTGAATAATGTGTGTAACCTTTCGCTGGGCCTTCCACAAAGGTCCAAGCGTCTTGAAGGCCTAGTTTCTGTAGCAGGGCTGTGGTAAACTCAGGTACTGGAGGAGAGGGGGTTTCCCTGAGTAAGATAGTCAGGGTACAGCTGCAGCTGATTCGACTGATTGGCTGCAGCTGCACAGACAGAAGAGCTTTAAAAACAGGAAGGAAAAGCCAGCAGAGAGTTGCTGCAGGGGTAGAGGGCTGACAAGTTGCTTGGATGTGTTCCAGAACAGGAGTCCCTTAAGCAACCCTCAGGAGATTGGTCTTCTGAATTAGGCCAAAAAGAAAAAAGTTATTTCCATTGTGAGTTTTCCGTTTTACTGTTTGTGTTCTTCCAGAAGGTCTAGCCTTCTGGAAAAGGGAGGTTTCTAGTTAGGGTCGGGGATTGTTTAGTCAGCACTCCCACCCGGAGCTAGGCCTCTTTATTTCTGTTTTTGTTTCATTTTCCCCGGTGGGGCTTAAAAAGGAAAAGGTCAGAAGCCCAAAGTTCTGTGTCACCAACCATATTAAGAAAATAAAAATATACCTGGTTGGTTTGATGTTAACAAACTGGTCTTCTTGAGACTCCTTAACCACCGCAAAGCTGATCCTGAATCCCGTGGCGAGGCTGCCAGGTTGCTGTAGAATTTGGCTGGAATCCGAACCACCCCGGAGTAAAGGAGACCAGGCATGGAGGACATGGTGAAAGCCTTGATCCAGGCTACGGCAGCCCAGCAGGAAGCTACCCGGGCTCAACAAGAGATGAACCAGTTGCTGCTCACACAGACGGCCCAGAAGTACCACAGCTGGAGATTCCGGGAGTTGGCGAAGCCACGGTCGCAGATGTATGACCTCCTCCACTTGGCCAAGAAGTGGTTGCAACCCAAGCTCCATAGCGCTGCCAAAATCATGGAGCTCCTGGTAATGGACCGGTTCTTAAGAGGACTACCCCCCAGCCTACGGCAGTGGGCTGGACAGGCCGACCCCGCTTCCTGTGATGAACTGGTCACCTTGGTGCAGCGGCATTATGCCATGAAGGAACTTTCCCAAGGTCGATGGGATCGGCTACCCCCGGGACTTGGGGCGGACTACAAACCAGAGATACCGACCCCCCGAGAGGTTGGACCGGACAAGGCCCGGGAGAAGGACTACCGAAGAGCAGTCTGAGGCTGCGAAGGGACTTTCAGGTTCGAAAATAGAGGGGGACCTGACCTCCCCTAGAAGCCCAAAGGGTCCAGGGTCACCCCAAGAACGCTACCGCTGTTATGGGTGCGGGGAGCGGGGACATGTAATTGCCAACTGCCCGAATGGGGTCGAACCAATGCAGTACAACTGGGGTGGGTCCCCACAGAACGATTGACATTTGATTAATGTGGTAGGGGTGGTCGCCACTTCACACCGATTTACCTGGGTGGTTAAAGTAAACGGACAGGCCGTTATGGCCCTTGTCGACTCGGGAGTGAGGTCACATCTAGCAGTTTTATTACCCCACGAAAGAAGTTACTGGTAAGCACAGGGGAGGAGAGGCAGGTCACGGTGGGGTCCTCCCCGACATGATCCTGTCCTGGTGGGTCGAGATTTCCTGAGGTTTGAGACATTACTCCATGAGGGGGAACCCGGGAGGCCAGGCCCCAGTAACCCAGGCTATGGTACTAGAACTCCGAGGGGTCGGAGGAGTCACCCGATTATTTCCCTCACGGGCATTGGGACCCCGAGTTGTATGGGGAGGCAGTAAAGTCCTGGAAATCACAAAAAGAACGCAGGGATTGTAAAAAGTTAGGGACCAAGATACTGGCTGCCAATGGCAGGTCCATGCTGGTGGGAGGTAGAACCCCGCTCCCAGAGGGAAAACAGGGTGAATGGTCTGGTGCCCGAAGGGAGAGTTGCAGGCAGGAAGAGGAGGACCCAGAAGCGAAGACAGAGTCGAATCCCCCTGAGTTGAGTACCCTGGGGATAGCCTCCAGGAACTTTGGTCAGGAGCAAATAGACAGCTTCTCTTTCAGAATATCTGGTCAGAGGTTGTGGAGATTAACGGGGTGCCAGTAGAAGGCAAAGCCAAGGGACCCAGACCGTATTTCACGTTAAATAATGACCTCCTATACCGAGTGATACCGGATGAAGAACATGATGTGGAACAGTTGCTGGTCCCCCGCCAGCACAGGAAGGCGGTACTGGATTTGGCACACGCTCACCTTCTCGGAGGACACCTTGGGGTCGAAAAAACAATGCGCCGCATACTCTGAAGATTCTACTGACCTGGAATTTATGCCGAGGTAAGGAGGTACTGTGCTTCATGCCCAGAATGCCAGTTGGCGTCCCCGTTGCTGAAGATAAGAGCCCCGTTGGTGCCCTTGCCAATCATCGATGAACCCTTCGCGAGGATTGCGATGGACCTGGTAGGCCCCCTAGACAGGTCAGCCCAGGGCCACCAACACATCCTGGTCATCGTAGTCTACACTTCAAGATATCCAGAAGTGATCCCGCTCCGTCACACGGCCTCGAAGTTGATTGCCCGAGAGCTAATGCAAGTCTTCGCGAGGGTCAGATTCCCAAAGGAGATACTGACGGACCAGGGTACTCCCTTTGTCTCACGTTTAATGAAGGAGCTTTGCAGACTCCTCCAGATCCGAGCTCTGAGAACCTCAGTGTACCACCCCCAGACAGATGGTCTGGTCGAACGATTTAATCGGACTTTGAAGGGGATGTTGCGGAAAGTCGTGAGCCGAGACGAAAAGGACTGGGACTTACTACTTTCCTACTTAATGCTCACTATCCAAGAGGTCCCACAGGCATCTACCGGATTCTCCCCCTTCAAGTTGTTATATGCCCGCCGGCCCAGGGGTATTCTTGATATACTAAAGGAGGACTGGGAAGAGCAACCGCCACAAGGAGTCAGTGTGATTGGGTATATCTCCCAAATGCAGGAAAGATTGGCCCGGGTCACTCCTATTGTCTGGAAACATTTAGAAAAGGCCCAAGAGACCCAACAGACTTATTATAACTGCCAGGCAAGGATCCAGAAGTTCCAGCCGGGGGATCAGGTGATGGTCCTGGTTCCCACAGTAGAAAGCAAACTGCTCACCAGGTGGCAGGGTCCATACGAGGTCGTGGAAGCTGTTGGTGATGTGAACTATAAAGTAAGCCAACCCAATCGCAGAAAGAAGTTCCAAATATACCATATTAACCTCCTGAAGGCATGGCAAGACCGGGAGGCCTGCTGTGTCTCGTTGCCCGTGAGCCCAGCAGAAGGTAAAACAGAGGGGCAAGTCCATATCTCACCCAAGCTGTCTCCTACACAGTACAAAGAAGCAGTGGAAATGGTTCAGCGAAACCGGGATGTGTTCTCCGAATGACCTGGTCAGACGGTCGCAGCCTACCACGACATTGTGACAGCTGCGGGCATAAGGATAAGGGAAAGACCCTACCATATCCCAGAGGCCAAGAGGAAAGAAATCTGAGCCGAAGTCGAGAGGATATTGAAGCTCAACGTCATAGAAGAGTCCCATAGTGAATGGTCAAGCCCCATCATCCTCGTGCCAAAACCAGATAATACTTGGAGGTTCTGTAATGATTTCAGGAAACTAAACGAGGTATCACAGTTTGATACATACCCCCTACCTAGGGTTGACAAACTGATCGACCAGTTGGGGAAGGCCAGATACTGCTCCACCTTGGACCTTACGAAGGGATATTGGCAGATCCCACTCACAAGGGCAGCCCAGGAGAAGACTGCCTTCATCGCCCCGGGGGGTTTATACCACCACTACAAAGTCCTCCCATTTGGTCTACATGGAGCACCTGCGACCTTTCAGCGCATGATGGACCGACTGCTGCGCCCACATTCTCACTGTGCTGCCACCTATATCAATGATGTGGTCATCCATAGTACGGACTGGGAAACGCACCTTCAGAAGGTCGAGGCCGTACAAGATACGTTACGAGAAGCCGGGTTGACAGTGAACCCTGCCAAATGTAAGATCGGCTTGTCAGAGGCAAAATACTTGGGCTATGTGGTTGAACGGGGATAGGTTGAAGGTAGAAGCAATTCAAAACTGGCCCCAACCAAACAAGAAGAAGCAAGTGAGGGCTTTCCTAGGGTTAGTCAGTTACTACCGGAGGTTCATCCCTCACTTTGCCACTTGAGCCGCTCCATTAACAAAGTTAACCAGGGCGAAAGCACCGGATGTCGTGAGATGGTCGGAAGCAGCAGAGGCATTCACCGCCCTCAAGACGGCCCTCTGTTCTGATCCGGTACTGGTCTCCCCAGATTTCGATAAAGAATTAATTCTGCAAACAGATGCTTTTGATGTTGGAATGGGGGCAGTACTCTCCCAGGTGGTAGCAGGTGAAGAGCACCCCATCCTGTACCTCAGTAGGAAGTTGTTACCCCGGGAACAGCGGTATGCCATAGTGGAAAAGGAGTGTCTTGCAGTGAAGTGGATGACGGAAACCCTCAGATATTACTTACTAGGTCGCAAGTTCACTCTGGTGACGGACCATGCTCTACTCAAGTGGATGCAAACAAACAGGGAAAAAAATGCCAGAGTGACGAGATGGTTCCTTGCACTACAACCATACCACTTTGTGGTCCACCACAGAGCGGCGGGAACACTGAATGGAAATGCGGACGGACTTTCCCAAAGACTCTACTTCTCGGCACAGGCCACCCAACCCTATAGTGTTGAGCTGGGGAGGGGGATATGTGGTAAACTCAGGTACTGGAGGAGAGGGGGTTTCCCTGAGTAAGATAGTCAGGGTACAACTGCAGCTGATTCGGCTGATTGGCTGCAGCTGCACAGACAGGAGAACTTTAAAAACAGGAAGAAAAGCCAGCAGGTAGTTGCTGCAGGGGTAGAGGACTAACAAGCTGCTTGTATGTGTTCCAGAACAGGAGTCCCTTAAGCAACCCTCTGGAGATTGGTCTCCTGAATTAGGCCAAAAGAGAAAAAAGTTATTACCATTGTGAGTTTTCCGTTTTACTGTTTGAGTTCATCCAGAAGGTCTAGCCTTCTGGAAAAGGGGGGTTTCTAGTTAGGGTCGGGGATCGTCTAGACAGCGCTCCCACCCAGAGCTAGGCCTCTTTATTTCTGTTTTTGTTTCATTTTCCCCGGTGGGGCTTAAAAAGGAAAAGGGCAGAAGCCCAAAGTTCTGTGTCACCAACCATATTAAGAAAATAACAATATACCTGGTTGGTTTGATGTTAACAAACTGGTCTTCCTGAGACTCCTTAACCACCGCAAAGCTGATCCTGAATCTCGTGGCAAGGCTGCGTCTTGTCACCGGGCCTTTATTTGTTTTTGTAATTTAGTTACCTTCCTGGGGGATTTTGAGGTTGTATCTTTTCTCTGGTCCCGGAGCATGTTCCAGTCCCCCCTATTAGTAATGTCCCCTCCGCTTTTTCTGCTATCAAGGTTAAAATCTGTCTGTAACTTTCACATACGGAGCCTGGAGGGACATATATCGATACCACTGTCAGTCTGTTTCCATTTAAATTCCCTTTAACTAAGGCAAATCTACCCTCTTTATCGGTTACTTGTTCCAGCACTTCAAACGGAGTACTGTGTGGGATTATTACGGCTACACCTCTACATCTGCCCCCGATATGGTGAAAAATATATCTCCAAAAATCCAAAGCCTTTTAATTTCAAGTGTTCCTCATCCAAAAGATGAGTTTCTTGCATTAGGACAAGATCTGCCCTGTGCTTCTTAATCTGTCCAATTATTTTTTTACTCCGGATTGGATTAGTTAATCCATTTACATTGAATGAGAGCACTTTAATCCCCATTACTCCAAAAATTAAGATCTATCTGAGAGTGGATAAACTTGCCTCTCCTTTTTCCCCTTTCTCTCCAGTGCACCTTCCTCTGGATTATTTGCATTTTTATACCTAGGTTCCTTAAATAATTAAGTATGACAAACTGAAAAAATGGCGAACTTGCCATACGTGGCCACAACCATCGCCAACTAGAACTATATACAATCCTTCCAAGGTAGGGGAACATTTTAGTTCTCTAACTCTGCGAGTTAGTATCCAGCAGAGATGTAGTGTTAGGTATTATCCCCCAATGGGGATCCACTACTGGGGCAGTAGCTAGTAAACCAAGGTCCCAGCTATAAGTCTGTCCCTTTATTATATGATAACGCCACTAATGTCTAGTCTTATTAATAAACCAAAGCTCTCTTTTCTCCTCCCCCCTCAAGAGACTCATATACCATGTGGTTATAATTTAAGCGAGGGCTATTAGTCTTGACTTTTCTTATTGCCGACTGTCAGGCTCCCCTGCTGTATTTCTATATTTCCCCTTCTTTCAATGTAGCCCCTGGCATTTAATAAACAATGCTTAAAGTCTCTTATAGAAAGTTAGCACAGGTAAAATTAAGCAGTTTCCAAAATGAATAATAACCAAAAGCAGTAATACTGGACACGCTTAAGCAGTTTGTTAATCTGGCCCTTCCCCTTGTCCCTTCGTCTCAACTTGTTTGCACATTTATATGTACAGTTCATTTTACTGCTTTCTCTCCCTTTTCTGTTAGGAATGGGCTTACCGACCATGTCGATCGTCGCCAAATCAGGGAGGCTGTATGGACTGGGGTGTAAATAAGAGCGTAGCCTCCGGTTCATAAATCAGAATTCCCTCAGGTATTCATTCCCTGCTGCTCATTCTATTGTGGCTATGGCTATGCTCGGGTCTGTTGCAGCCTGTTGCGGATATGAGCGAGAGACCTCTGTGTAGAGAGTGTGTCCGCCTGTTTATCTGTTCCACCCTGAAGATGTTCTCCCAGGCGCCTGAGGTTCCTATCTTTGGCCTTTGTGATGGTTCGTTGGCCCTCCTCCACCATGATCCCCCTGTGTTCAAGCTCCTTCGAAACGTCTTCAGGTGAGGAATATAATCTGGTCACCTCTTCCCAAAACACTTTCATTTTTGCTGGGTAGGGTGTTTGGAACCTGATCTTTTTGGAACGGAGTGCTTTCATCATTGGTCAGTACTAAAGTCTCATTTTCTGGATCTCCAGTGGATAATCCTGATCTATATAAAGCCTGGTGCCATTATATTTAATCTCTCCCATCTGCCAGGCCCGATGTAGTACTTCCTCTTTTACCGCATAGCTTGAAAATTTCATGAGGACCTGGCATGGTCTGGCTGCAGGATCTGTGGGTTTCGGTCCGCTTGTTCTATGGGCCCACTTGATTTTTATCTGCAACGTGGGTGGCAGGGCCAATATATCTTGTAGGAGATCCTGGAGAAAATGTGCTATGTTTCCTTCCTCTGAGCCCTCTGGTAACCCCGATAATCATAAGTTATCTCTATGGGACCTTGCCTCTAGGTCCACACATTTTGCCTGTAATTGGTCAACATAATCCAAAACAGTGGTCAGGGCTTCCATATGTAGCAATGAGCCATTTTCCAACCGGGATACCCTGTAGTCTACTTCTTTAATTGCTGTGTCCATATCTGCCAACTTTCAGTGTAATTTTTAAATTCCGTTTTTGTTTCTTTTCTCATTTCCAATATTTCTGCCAGTGTTGTGTCTAACTGAGCTTTCTTTCTTGTTCCAGCTTCAGTGATTTGAGTTGCAGTCTGTAGCATCTGGCCTGTCGGCAAGGAGCTCATGTCCCAGTCGTCTTGCAGTATCAGGAGCCATCTAGTGTAGTTTGCCCTCGCTTGAGGGGATTTTTAGTTTGCTGCGAGTCCCCCCTTCCCTTTTGGAGGCATTTTGATTTAAATGGGTTAGTTTGCTGTGGGGTAAATTGAGCTTTTTCGGTCTCTCAAGGAGGGAGCCGCGGTTCTAGGTCTGCTAAGGAGCTGTGGCAGAACCGGAAGACCGTAGTGGCTATTTTTAGGAATTTATGGTTTACATTTTTACAGTCTGGGGAAAGAGGGGGACCGGGGTTGAAGTGAATGTTTCCTGATAGAAGTAGTAGAAGCAGGGCAATGCTACGCAGGTAAAAGGCAATAGACTTCAGCAGGGTACTACGTCTCCACATATGGTATTTTAAGCAAGGACTGTTTATCCTTGGGGAGAGTAGGAGTTGGAAGAGAGGGTACACTGCTAGTGGGGGATGATTTGGTCAATAGCTGACATGGGGGTCACTTAGCAGACCCAAGGTTCATGGTGTTTAGTGGTAGAGTGTCAAGTGGTGTGACATCAGAGAGTGTGTATGGGATAAGGGAACAGCTATGAGGGAGGCTATAGGTGGGCAGTAGAAAAAGGAGAAGGAGGGTGATGGGGTCATGTAGATTTGAGGCAACATGGATGCAGGGTGCAGGGAAAAAACAGGTGTGATGGGAGCAGTATAGATGAGGTAGGAAAGAGATAGCAAACAGTAGAGATGAGGTACGAAAGTGTGATAGTGAATGAGGTGAATTTACAAAAAGCAAAATAGGGGCAGTATTAGGAAGGAAGAGGTTCAAGGAACTATATAGATTTTTTCTTTAGATTTATTTTAAGTGTATGTTTCTATCTTTTATTTTTTTTTATCTATGAAAAAGGAAAAAGTTGCTATCACTTTGGGTGTAGACTTAAAGGCAGCTAGTCAGATTTTAAGAGGGGGCATGAGGGAGAGGAAAAGGTAGAGAAAAACACAGGAAAGCTGGTGCAAGAAAGAGAGAGAGAGAGAGAGAGAGATGGGAAAAAGAAATCAGATGCACAAGGCTCCCTCTAGTGTTAACAGATGAGAATGAGCTAGTGGGGAAGTGGGTACTTAGTTAAAACAGATGCACTGATCATGTGATCCACATCTACTATGAACTAAAAAGCCCAGATAGGGTGGGCGGGAGGGGAGGGTGGGGAGTCGGCACACAGTGCCAGTGGGAACTACAGACTCAGAACCAGTAGAAGAGAAATGGAGCTGCAGGTATTAGAAAATGGCAAGAAAGACGTTTTCCTGCAGGACAGGGTTGTGGAGCGGGCACCAATTGGCAGCAACCTAGGAGGGTAGGCACCAAATTTAAAATCACCAACTGTCCACCCCACCGTACCTAGATTGCTGTGGGGAGCGGAAAGGTGGCAGTGCCTCTGAGGAGAGATCCAAACTGCAAAGCTCAGTTGCAGCAAGGAGGAGCTTGCCTGTTCAGGGCTGTCTGACCCCTAGATTGCTGTGGGAGCGGGCAGGCAGCAGTGCCTCTGAGGAGGGATCCAAACCGCAAAGCGCAGTTGCAGGTAGGACAAAACTGTGGTTTAGTAGTCTACGGCTTTGCTACTGAGTCTACCTTAAAACGTATCTCACTTATGCTGAATAAGGCCTGCAGGCTTATAACTGGTGCAGATAGCCTAACACATACATGTGACCTCTACATACTGTCCAACTTGCTTCACTTAAAAGACAGGATATCCTACCAATCCTGTCTATTTGTGAAAAAATTTGCCTTGGCCTTACTCCCCCTGCACCCCGACCCTTCCTAACACTGGCACCAAACTCCCGCAGCACGTGCAGTACATCCAAACATTCCTACATTGTCCCTTTTTGTCAGACCTCTCAGGCACAATGGACTTTCAGTTACAGAGCACCTACCTTGATAAATGGCCTCCCCTGTTAAGTAGCTACTGTGTCAACACTCGGCCCGTACAAGTCTAGACTCTGGAAATATCTCACCAATCTTAGTTGTGGTGATTGTACACCCGAAGCAGTCCCTGTGCTTCGCTCTTTACGTCTGTAGCGCTTCCCCCTCTCCTTAATGCTCATCTCTAATCTACCACTTATCCTATATCCTCTCCCCACTACCCCCTACTTGCACCCCTACCGTATGTTTCAACCTCTTACTCACTGTCTTACCCAACCGCTGCACCAGCCTCACACTCTGCTACCCCTTATGTTCCTCTACCTCACCTCTTTTCATCCATATCAGTCTGTTATCTTTCACCCCTCCTCCGTCCCCACTCTGTTTCTCTATTGTTCCATTCTCACCTCCTCACTTACCCCTATTGCCTCCCTTTTCTCCCCCTACTTTCACTTTTGTTTCCCTTTCCTATCATATCTTCACATTGCTGTCTCCCCATCACACTGTCCCCTTGTTGTCGCTCCCTCTGACTCCCCTTCTTTCCCTCCTAGTCTTTACCACACTACTGTCATTGAGGCCCATACCCATAGTGCCCCCATCTCTTTTTCTCACCAACTGCAACCCACCTGCCCACTCCTTTTCCCACCCCCTGCAACCCACCTGCCCACTCCTTTCTTCTAGCACTTGGTATGCCACTACTTACACTCTTGACAATGTCACCACAGTTGCTACTTCCTGATTTGTTACCTCAAATTGTCTCCAGTGTAACCATGACTGAAATTTTGTACTACTTGCTCATTTGTCTGTTTGTATAGTGTCTGGTCTTTACCTCTCTGTATTTCTGTAAATTTGTGTTGACGTGGAACCTTTGTAAAAGAACTGTTGTTTCAAAGGTATTTCATTCCTAGATCTTAATAAATAAACAATAAATAAATAAAATACCCGCCTACTCCAGTGATCCTTCTTCCTGCCTCAGAAGGCCTGCACTGGCACCCATAAAGTCTCTAGGGAGCAGTGCTGTAGCAGAGGATTGTGCTGATCCCACCCAGAGGTTACCTTGCCTAATTAGATTAGAATCTTACCTTTGTATCCATTGTACCTAAACCTTATGCATGTCTTGTAAACGCTCATTTATTGATTGTATTGTAGCCATTACACCTAAACCAAAATTTGTCTCTTATAAACTCTCATTTATGGATTGTACTGTAAATGTGTTACTCCTGTATGTGCCTTGTACCTGGGTCACACCTGGAAACGAGCCTCAGCTCAGTGTGCCTTTCCCAGTCACCAATTTTAAATAAATAAATAATGAATAAAGAGGATCCTGTGGGACTTGCAATCCATTTCTTGCCATGCTGCAGTGGTGTTCTGGTCTCTGGAGACAACAGCTATGCATCATAAAGTTTGTAAGACTTTGGCATTTCTCCCTAATGTGCAGTCCTATATACTGTAACTCGCTACCTACTGATGTACGTGACTCCTCTACTGTACCATTATAACATCTGAACAGAGAATTAAATCATGTGGTTAAGCCAGTAACTTGTTTTACTATAGTATAAGAGAGCATTGTATATTGTGTGGGTGTATGTTTGTACTTGGGTATTGAGCAATATGATTGTATTGCTACACTTAGGAACATCTGCTGAGTTTATAGCCCTCTCTTGGCAGGAAACCATTGTAAACAAGCTGTCCAGCTTTCTGGGATATATAATATCCTATAAATATAATTTTATAAAAAAAAATGTACTACACTAAAAAGAGAGTGAGGGAGTGTTATCAAGATAAAATGTAGGTTCTAATTACTTAGATACAGGTTACTATCCACACTTGGGCAGTCTTCCACTCATCATGCTCAAGGCCACTGGTTTTCAGTTTTTACCAGAAAAACGGGTAACATTCCAGAATTTGAACTGCCTGCACACCCGGTAAAGACAAAGAATTTCTCAGAATCTTTCATTTTATACCAGATCAGGAAATAAACAGAACTTGTAGTTTTCTTGTAATTGCTTCCTGTACCATATTCAGTTTGCTTCATTTAATGCTCTGCATATTAAGCCTACTTTTATTCTGACTATTTATACACATACTAAAAGAATGACAGTAGAATCCTGTCAATCCTGTCAATCCTGTACAATCTGGAAATTAGACTAACAGTCACTGGTGCAGTTCCCAGAATTTCAAATCTTGAAAACAAAATTTCATTACTTTAATCATCGTGAATCAGTGGCCTTGATCATGCTTAGTCATTGGAATAGTTTTCAAGCTTGACTCTTCTTACCACCCAGGCATGTGGTCTTCCAGATCCACCCCCACTGCTCTCAGATGATTTCTTCTGCTGGAAAAAACGGGTCTTCTCCTTCACTACTCCTACTTGTAAATTGGGTTCTTCAGTATTTCCAGGCATTTTCAGTTTTTCTTCAAAATGTTTGAAGGCCACGATGCAGGGAGAGTCAGATCAGGCCCTGGACAAGGTGACCAAGAGACAGGATTGTTTTGTCTGCCAAGTTTACTTGGTTACGTCTCTGGGCATTTGTGTGGCCAGTTTTGTGGGGCAGATTGCTAGGTATAGCCATGATTTACTTGGACCACTCTCGGATCTGTGGCCTCTACTGCCTGAGGATAACCAGCAGGAACATACAGACATCCAGAACATGGGATTCTCAGTGGTCAAACAACAGTTGCTGGTGGCCCTGGAGTCAGTTGACATGTTGGCCAGGGTTGTGGCAGCAGCTGTTTACCTAAGTTATTGGACATAGCTGAATCTTTAACACTTCATGCAAGAAATACAGCAGAGAGTGGTGGGTCTTCCCTCATGTGAAAGGTTCTGTTAGGGCCAGAGGCCGAGGGGTACCTGACTCAGACTGAGAAGTTCAGTGTCACCTTGAAATTAGTCACTTCAGATCTTCATCAAGGAAATCTCTTGCAGCAGGTCACACCAATAGGAATATCCCAGCCGCAGGCATCATTTCCAGATGGAGGATTTTGTTAGCAGTCGACCTGGGACTGCCCACGACAACACCACATGTTGTATCCTGGTACGCATAAAAGTAGGCGGTCCCAGGTGTTCTTTATTTCTTTTCCCACCATGACCTGCACGCTACACATCTGTGTTCAGAGTACAGCTTCAGTTGATGACAAAAAGGATACCCAAAATTAAGTTTTCCGCGCAGCGTTCCCAGTTTTGTCGTGCCTTTCACCCATGTCGTCTTCAGACCCTTTATTTCGCAAGTGCACCTGTGGCCAGAAGATTGTTACAGGAGACCTTCAAGAAGTTTGTGTCTTGGGCCCAGCTCATGATACCTGTACTTGTGTCCTGTGTCAGCACTTCAGTAAAGCCACTAAGAGATGGAGACTCCAGCTGCTTAGAGAGCACCTTATGGAGCAAAAAGTTACCCTCCTGGAGCAGCAGCATCATTCCAAGATGCCCCATAAGTCTTTGTTATCATCCTCTAGTTCCCACCATTCTGGTAAGGCACGCACGTCGATGAAGCGAACAGGCACAAAGGAGAAACACAAACACTCCAGTAGGAGTAAGCATTCTCCCCCCATTTCCTCCCTGTCTACATCCTCACCACCTGCTACTACAGTTTCACTGGCAGTACTCAATACTAGAACTGTTTTGGCTGCTCTTTCAGAGGCTGTGGCTAAGTTGTCTTCTACTCCGTCGACAACCCCTGGCCCTTCCTCCACCCATTCGTTGACGAAGCCCTCATCAGTGATCTCTCCAGTTGTGACTAAATTGCAGCTTCCACTGCTGCCGCCTCCATCGCAGGAAGGTCTCTTTATCGCCCCTTGATGAGCCCCACTGGGTCATTGGTGACCCTAAACACTGGGACTGGACAATATACTGTGAGCTCTTTCAAACAACATGAAGATTTGCTGTATTCTGAGATATGCAGTTAGCCCTTCCAGTTCAGCTGCCCCGGAGATGAAAGAGTTAACTCTGTGCAGAAGTATAGAATGTTGAGCTCAAGCTCGGTTTTCAAACCACTGTCCTAGGTACATTCTATGTAACCATCCGATTTCTTACTCCTCCTAACTGTGAAAACGCTCCATAGATTTCTCCTCGCTGTTTCTGTTATTGTTGCTGTTTTTCGCCGGTTTCTTTCAACCGCGTTTGTTTTTCGGTTCTTCAAACCTCTGTCTACGGTACAAGTTAGACTAGATTAGATATTGGGAAGAAATCGGGTAAGTCTCGGTTCTTTCTTCGGTTTGCATAACCGGAGGGGAACTGACTTCTTTTCTTCATTTTTTAGGTAAATTGTGTAAATTCTTGTGTCTTCTGGGCTCCGGCGTTTTTGTTTAAAAAAAAAAAATGGATTTTGTCGTTTTTTTCCACCAACCACTAACCCGGTTGCCAACCAAATACTTTTTGGTTACTCTGGTCTGACCGCCTCTTAAGTGTAACTTTGGCTTTTAATGCATTATGTCTGAGAAACCCAAGAGAAAGACTGGACCCACTGGGTTTAAGCACTGCACAGAGTGTGGAGACGCTTTTGCCAAAGCAGATCCTCACCTTATCTGTGTTTACTGTCTGGGGTTTGACCACCTGAAAACAGACTGCCAGATCTGCTTTAACATTCCTAAGGCCACGCTGGATAAGCCTTTAGCCTGGCTTAAGGAAAGAATGGCTGAGAAGTCCGGTAACCCAGATGGCAGGTCTGGTTCGGTTCCAGAGATTTTAGCCGAACCAGAAGAGGTGCCCTCTGACCAGGGCGATACTTCTTCGGGCCAAAGGAAAGCTGATACAGAGGCCTTGGTACCAGCCAAAAAGAAGAGGAAATCTGCCGGTTCAGTTCCTAAATATCCAATTCTCACTGCTGAAGAATTGCTAAAGCGATTCATATTGTATAATCGCCCATCTGAATAGAGCGAACTGCCACCCACACAGCCAGTTCAGTTGGTTTCCGGTTCTGCTCCCACTGATCCTTATGATCCAGAAGCCTACTATGAGATAGAGTGGGAGGATGATGAGGAGGAAGATGGGGAAGACTTGGGTGAACCCGTAGAGCCTGACATCTCTCCAGATAGGCCTGATTCAGTTTCCCCTCCCAGGCAAGGGGATTCTTCCTCTCATTTTACTTTTTATAAAAAAGTGGCAGAGACCTTGCAGCTGCCTGCAGTGGAGGCAACTGAGGAAGAGGAAGAGCCTGACTTCCTAGAAATGATGGACATCCTTGAGTCTAAGAGACTTTCCATTCCTCTGCATAAGTCTCTAAAAAAGCATACAAAATTCTGCAGATGCCTACCTCTATCCCCCAGTTGATGATGGATAGGAGGTATATGCTTTCAGGTTCAGGTACAGAGCTTCTTTATAACCACTGTAGCCATGTAGGGGTGGTCCAGGCTGCTACCTGTGACAAAGCTGGCATTCCCTTGGCATCTCACCCCCGTGAGGACTCCAGGAAGGTGGATGCTAAGGGTAAGAAACAGTATTTAACATCCTCTCTGGGGCTCAGGCAAGCTTCATACATGGCCTGTGTAGCCAGGTACCAGAAGTCCAAGTGGGAGTCTATCTTAGACATGGCTAAAAATGCTCCTCCCCAGCGGCCAAGGAGCTGGAGCAGGTGGCTGCTGATGGTATTGAGGCATCCAAGGTACAATTCCATGCTGCTGTGGACTCCAGTGACATGTCATCAAGAGTCATGGCTACGTCTATCTCTTTAAGGAGATTTGCTTGGCTCAGATGTACCAACCTGTCACAAGATACCCAGGCTGAGGCCATAGATTTCCCTGTCACCCAGAACTCTCTGGGGAGCAAACAGAGATGTACATGAAAAGGATGGATGAATACAGGACAACCTACAGGAGTGCAGCTGCAAAAGACAAAGCTGCTACCCCTCAGAAGCAGTAATCTAGGGCTGGCAGGGGTAGGCCTTGTCAGAGGCCTTTCTACCATGCTCAGGCCTCCTCTGCTTATCAACAGCAGAGGGATTTCTTCAGAGGGAGAGGTAGGAGGGGGATGAGCAGGGCTGCATCCACTTCTCAGCCAAAAACCCCTGCCATGCAGACACCCTGATGTGTCAGTCAGGGCCGCCTCCCTTTTACCAGTAGGGGGCAGGTTGGCTCATTATCTTCAGGCCTGGAAGTCTGTCACTACAGACAGGTGAGTCCTGGAAGTGGTGAGCCAGGGTCTTGCTCTGAATTTCAAAAGATTTCCCAGATCCAGAGCAAGAACTTTCAAACCTGCAAACCAGCTAGAAACATCTCTCTTGGAATCAGAGGTTTCTTCCCTACTGCAGTTGAGGGCAGTGGAACTTGTTCCTCTCATTCATCGGTGTAGGCAGGCATACTCCAAGCACTCCATGGTGTGCAATTTTATTTAAGGGGGTAGCAAATGGCTCTGAACTGCTTCTTTTTTCCATGAAAACTAAAAGAAAATGCTGAACCTTTCTGTAATTTTATTCATAGGAGCCAAAACTAGAAGGACTGGTCACTAATACTCTCTTTGCATCCCAAGGACAATACAACTTTACAGGCTCTGGGCTAGTATGTGGGTGTCTTAGGGAACAATGCATGGCATTTGTATTTACCCATGCATGGCAACAACCACTGTCACGAGGTACAAAAGTTGTATTTATTGTGCCAAATAAGGCAACAAACACGGTCTGAGTGTACATTTGTATATGTACATTTGTATATTGTCTGGCTACACCCCTGGGGGGGGTGGCTCACCCTAACAAGGGGGGGTAGGGTAGCAGTGAGTCCACTTGGTGTGCAGATCTGAAATCCCTGGCTACACCCCTGCTCCCATTCACAGGGGAAAAGGGTTGTACTCAAGGTACTTCCTTACCCCAAAGAAAACTGGGGAGTGGTGGCCCATCCTAGATCTCAGGTACCTAAACAAACATCTCACAAGACCCAAGTTCAAAATGGTGACTTTGAACATGATTATTCCCTCTCTAAGGCCAGGAGACTGGTTAGCCTCCCTGGACCTCAAGAATGCCTACTTCCACATACCTATCAGACACTCCCACAGAAAGTACCTCAGGTTCGAGTTACCTTCAGGCCACTACCAATTCAGGGCAATGCTTTTTGGCCTTTCTTCTGCTCCCAGAACCTTCACAAAATGCCTAGCAGTGGTGGTGGCATTCCTAAGGAAGCAAGGGGTTTCAGTTTTTCCTTACCTGGATGACTGGCTTATTGTAGGTTAGTCTCCAGAGCAGGTCAGAAGCCCTGGTCTTAGTTCAAGACAGTTTAAGCTCTCTAGGGTTTCTGGTAAATCTGCTCAAGTTAGTGCTAGAGCCAGCTCAGCTTTTGGTCTTCATAGGGGCAGACCTGTATACTGTTCTGGCAAAAGCCTTTCTGCCTGTGCAGAGGGTGAGCAATCTGGTTCATCTAGCAAGCTCCTTCAGAGTTCAAGTGTCTCACCTAGCAGGACATTTTCTTCAGCTGCTGGGCCACATGGCAGCATCTGCTGCAGTGGTCCCAGGAGCCAGGTTCCAAATGAGGGACATTCAGTTTCACCTCAGGTCCTTTGGGTCTCAGAGGAAGGCTCCCCTATCCAAGCTAATCTCAGTGACTCCTACTTTGATCCAGGCTCTCCAATGGTGGTTGTAGGAGGACAACCTCAGGGAAGGTGTTCATCTTCTTCAGCAGTCCTCTTCAGTAGTTCTCACTACAGATGCATCCCTTCTGGGTTGGGGAGCTCACCTAGGGAATATCACCTCCCATGGAAAGTGGTCTCACCAGGAGTCTCTACTCCACACCAACCTGCTGGAGCTCAGGGCTGTGTTCCTAGCCTTGCTGTCATTCTCAAAGGAGGTACAGGGCGAGGTGGGCCAGGTTAGGACAGACCACACCACTACCATGTACTACATAAACAAACAGGGAGGGACAAGGTCCTCGGCCTTGTGCACAGAAGCCATGAAAATTTGGAGTCTGTCGTACCCTCTTCAAGTCTCTCTGATAGCAGTGCATTTGCCAGGCAAGGACAATGTGCTAGCAGATGATCTCAGCAGGATAACCCAGAGCCACCACAAGTGGTCTCTGAACAAGGAGATACTGCAAGTAGTATTCAAGAAATGAGGCACTCCAGAGATAGATCTGTTTGCAGCCCCAGATAATCACCAGCTGCCTCAGTTCTGCTGCAGTCCTCCAGTTCTGGGCTCTGTGCCTCTGGATGCACTGATCCTGAAATGGACAGGCAGGTTCCTGTATGCCTTCCCTCCATTCACTCTTCTCTTTAGGGTGTTGGTCAAGATCAGGAGTCAGCCTTGTACTGTGATCCTGATTGCACCAGACTGGGCCAGAGAGCCTTGGTACCCCCTGCTACTGTCTCTATCAGTGGCATGTCTGATCTGCCTTCCCAAGAAGCACAAGCTGCTGACCTCCTCTCAGGGGAGAATCTGGTATCCCAGCCTCAGTTCTCTCAGGCTCAATGCCGGCTACTGAGGAGTTAGAATATGCAGGATTGCATCTATCTCAAGGAGTACTGGCTATCTTAAAGGTTTCTAGAAAACCTGCCACCAGAAAAACCTATAATTCCAAGTGGAAGAGATACATAGATACATAGACAGTGTCGGCAGATAAGGGCCTATGGCCCACCTAGTCTGCCCATTTGAGTTTGTAACTTCAGTTTATGTTTTCCTAGAACTCTGTTGCCCCTTACCCCTGACCTCCAGAATTCCTTTATGTCTATCCCATGCATTCTTAAATCCCGTGATTGTTTCAGCTCCCACCACTTCCTCAGGCAGGGTGTTCCACTTGTCCACCACCCGTTCTGTGAAGAAATTCTTCCTCACATTTCCTCTGAATCATCCTCCCTCCAACTTCATCCCATGCCCTCTAGTCCTGGAATATCTTTTTCGCTTAAAAATAGTGTATTCTTGCACTCTTTTCCTCCCTTCTTTCCATCTTTCCGTCTGGTGTACTCAGAAAGATCTAGATCCTCATTCAGCAGGTTCGGCTCGTACATTGGATTATTTGGTTCACTTGCATTCTCCAGGCCTTAGGCCTTCTACTCTCAAAGTGCATCTAGCAGCTGTGTCTGCATATCTCTCTGCAGGGAAGGGCCCTTCCCTGGCATCTCACTCAGTTTTTAAGAAATTCTTTAAGGGGTTGTTAACATTTACACCCTCCTCATAGGGAACCTACCCCATCTTGGGATCTGAATGTGTGCATAGCTCAGCTAATGCAACCTCCCTTTGAACCTATATGTTCAGCTGAGCTTAAGTACTTAATCTGGAAAACTATCTTCCTGGTAGCCATCACCTCTGCTAGGAGGATTAGTGAGCTACAGACTTTATCAGTGGAAGCTGATTATATTTTGTTCCACAGAGATAAGGTTGTTCTTAAAACTAATAGGAAGTTTCTCCCTAAGGTGGTTTCAGATTTTCACCTTAATCAGACTATGACTCTTCCTCAGGGGAGTGAAGATTGCACAGCCTGGATGTAAAAAGGGCCATTAGCTACTATTTTGACCAGACAAAGGCCCATCAGAAGGAATGCACCCAGTTGTTCCTCACCTATGGTGAGGTGGGCAAAGTTAAGCCAACTACCAGAAGGACCATTACCAGGTGGATTGTCTTGTGTATCCAGTTCTGTTATAACAAACTGGGGAAAGAGCCACCTGCAGGCCTGAGGGCTCACTCACCTCTTCTTGAGATCTGTAAAGCAGCCACCTGGAAGACTGTACACACATTCACTAAGCACTACTGCCTGGATAAACAGGCTAGAAGTGATGCCAGGTTTGGCACAGCAGTATTGCAGGGCTTGTTTCCTAAGTAGGTTCTGTACCCACCTCCATAGGATACTGCTTGATAGTCTGCATATGTCAGAATACAGCAAGACTTCATGTTCTTTGAAGAAAAAATTACTTACCATAGTAATCTTGTTTCTTCTAATGGAGTCTTGCTGTAGTCTGACCTCCCTCCCTACCTCCCCTAATAGAACCTTGCAGAACTTTCCCTATCAAGGGATGGCATTGCTAGTGCTGCACCTCAGGGTGCAGGTCTGGTATATTTTTTCTTGGACTTTTCAACTTGAATCTTTGTTGTCCAGTGATTGGCCATTAGTCAGGTGGCTGTGTTTTTAATATTATTATTACTAGTGTTTTTTCACTACTAGAAATTAGTTAGTGTCAGGTCACTTAGTGCTCGTAAGAATCTGATGGTTAAATAGAATGTACCTGGAACAGTGGTTTGAAAACTGAGCTCAAGCTCAACGTTTTATGCTTCTCCATAGAGTTAACTCTTTCATCTCCAGGGCAGTTGAACTAGAAGGGCTAATTGCATATGTCAGAATATGGCAAGACTCCATTAGAAGAAACAAGATTACAATGGTAAGTAATTTTTTCTTCTCGCTCCCGTCGACATCTTGTCTGTCGACATTGGGGATATCATTCCCCCCTTCCCCGGCAGCGGATCGATTGGTGCCCCAACCAACATGAGTTTCCTCCATCACACCTATAGAATCTGTTCACAGGAACCCTGTGACCACTTTGCCCTCTCAGTTAGCTATGGTGAATGTTCAGACATTGGCCATTACTGTTCTTGACTTGACTAATGGCAATCCTCCTTCTCACACAGGAGTGACTTCTGCCCCGTTCTGGTACCTACTAGATGCTCTTCTGCCTCTAGAATGGCCAGTACCTCTCCGGCATCCCCAGGTCCCTCACCAGACATTGAATTGGAGGATCCATGTTTGCAGTAGTGGGAACAGGAGGACCATGAGGAGGATACTGATCAAGGGAAGCTTCCCCTTTCTCGGATTCCTCCGCCACCTCCGTGACTGAGGAGCCTGCTCCATGTCTTCCATGTTCCCCTCCAGATGATCCAAGTTTCTCAGATATTATGCAACACCTCCAGAAAACCTTCGGTTTCTAGCCAGCTACTTAGGCCTACCTGACAGTTCTACACTGGTCATCCCTCTCTTACTGGAAGCCTATGGAAAAGTGATTTTGGCTGCATGGCAGCAGCCTTTTTCTATCCCTTCTGTGCCTGGAAAGGCTGACAGAACTGATCAGGCTGCAGCAGAAGACCCTTATTTCATTTCTCCATTACAAGTGGATTCTGTGCTGATTAATGCGGCCCATGATAGATCAGTTAGACCTAAGCATCTTCATGCCCAGCTTCCAGATAAGGAGTCCCATAAGCTTGACGCTATGGGGAAGAGAATGTTTTTGTCTTCCACAATGGCACTTAGAATTCTGAACTATATGGGTTATCTCCTCAGATACCAAGAAGAGTTGTGGAAGGCGGCACAGGCCTCAGTACAAACCCTCCCTGATGTTGTCCCTGAGGAGGAGCTTGTCACCACTTTAAAAACTGCTTCTGCGGTACATCACCATCTTTTACATGCAGCCTATGATGCCATTGACTCTACGGCTCGTGCTTCCACCGCTGGAATCTGTCTTAGACGTCATTCCTGGTTCCGGTTGTCTGGGTTTGCTCCAGATATACAGCATTCTATCCTAAACGCTCCTTTTCAATTCAATTCCATTTTTATTTTATACTGGAAAGTATGTGAGCAAAAATGCCCATTTTCACAAATGCCCAGTGGTACAGAAAATTGATGATACGGAGAAAAAAGTGAAACAAAATTTGCAAAATTTTACGGCATTTACAATAGGAACAGTGTATATGACAGGATCATCTAGATTAGAAAAAAGAATACAAAGCACACAACAAAAGAGCCAATAAACAGATACAAATAAACTCTAAGGTAGTTCAAGGGTTAGTGGATATCCAGGAGGGGTTGACTACTGGAGCAAGCACAATTGGAGAATTGAAGGAGGTGGTCCTTGAGGGAGGAGGTGAATGAGCTGATTGAATTACAGGCCTGAAGTTCAGGGGGCAGTTTATTGTAAACTTTTGGGCCCTTGTATGTGATAGAGTCCTGCGTATGCTTAGTGCGGTAAAAAGGGGTGTCAAAGATATGACAGGCAGCCTTGTACTGCGCTTGGGAACTGATAAGGGGAAAAGGGAATTAACGCTGAACGGCAGCAGGTTATGGTGAACTTTATGAAGGAAAGAGAACATTTTATGTTGGAACATGCCTTCAAGGGTGAGCCAGTTGAGGGAGGCATAGAGGTACAGTGATGGGTCATCCAGGGGAGACTGGTCACAAAGCATGCAATATTATTGTATGTAGTCTTGAGTTTGGAGAAAAGGGGGGATGTGTTCGGGGGAGTAGACAATAGAGCCATCATTGAGGAGGGGCAGGAGAAGACAGCTGGCGAGGTGTAGTCTGGAGACAGGGATAATGAATTTTCTGATTCTGTACAAGAGACCTAGCCTCAAATGGATTTTCTTAATGAGGTTGGTAATATGGATATTGTAGGTCAGGTGAGGGTCTGAGTACAGTCCAAGGTATTTGAATTCATAGACTTGTTCTATGATGTTACCAAGATTGTCTGAGAGGGATCTGCCCAATGTCTGGGGCTTTTCTTGGACCAGAGAAGATCATAAACTTGGTCTTCACGGAGTTGAGAACCATGCCTTTGGCAGAGAACCAAGTGTGTAGCTTGCTGAAGTCAGACTGCAAGTTACTGAACATTGTATCCAGGTTAGTGTCACTGCAGTAGAGGTCCGCGTCATCAGCATAAAGGACTAGTTGGGTGGTTTCGCAGATGAAAGGGAGGTTATTGATGAAGAGCGAGAACAGGAGTGGGCCCAGGGTGGAGCCCTGGGGTACCCCATATTTAATCGGACATTCAGCAGAAAAATGTTAACATTAGTTTTCTGTGATCTGCCGTAGAGGTAGCTTCTGTCCCATTTGACAACATTTTATTTTATTTTATTTTTTTTTATTTTTTCGGAGTTCCCGCCCTGCCATCTGATGTCCCCCCCCCCGCGCCAACCGGGTATTAGGCCCCCTCCCCTTCAGCCCCCATGACTTACCCCTTGTGGCAGGGGGTGGGGAGACCCTCAACCCACCAGTCCAGATCCAGTTCGGGGGAAGTGCCCTCCCGGTGGCACTGCAAGGGGGGACAATCGTCATCTGTGGCGAGGACTCCATTTTTCTATTTTTCTCCCCTGTGGAGAGGGGCATGCAATGACCCCAGTGGAGGGAGCGCACACGCATCTGCACATGCTCCTCCAGGCAACTGCCCCATCTCCGCCCCTCTTCTGCAACATTGGCACACTGCCCCCCAGCCTCTACTAGGGGGCCAGTCAAGCACCGACCACTGGCATCCCCCCCCTCCCCAGAGAAGGAGAGCAGTCCCTCAGATGCTCGATCCTTCTCCAACCCTGCCAACCCCCGGTGACCCGTGCTTGTTCCCGCGAACACGGGTTGACGGTGTAGTGTGAGGTAAGGCATCCAGTGCCTCAGCTCTCAGTGCCACCAGGCTGGCCCAACATTTTCAGATATGTGGAAGACCTTAAGGGTGTCCAGGAGAAGGCCATGGTCGACCAGGTCAAACACCTTGATCAGGTCCACAAAGACAGAGCCTGTGTACTGGCCCTCATCGCTTGCCTTGAGGATATCACTGATGAACCTGTCCAGGGCAGTTTCGGTGCTATATCTGGATCTGAAACCATGCTGGGCAACAGAGAGTAAGTTATGATGGTCGAAGAAGGCGGTGAGCTGGGTATGAACATTTTCAATGATTTTGGAGAGGGGAGCAAGGAGGGAGATAGGTTGGTAATTCCCTACTTCATTCCTTGACCCAGACTTGAACAGTGGTTTGACAGTGGCAGTTTTCCAGGTGCTAGGGAAATTGCCGGAGCAGAGTGAGTGGTTATGTATGTTGGTGATGGGGACCGCTAATGAATTAATGGCCAGTTTAAGGATTTTAAAGTCAATTCAGTCCACCCCTTTGCTGGGTTTAGGGTTGTTACTTTAGATGAGCTTTATGGTATCCAAGGGTTTTAGGACCCTAAAGGGTCCTAAGGGTTTTAAGAGTGATGAGCTTTATGCCCCTCAGACTCAGGATATCTTGACGTCCCTGCAGACTTCATGTCATACTCTACAGTCAGTACACTCCCTATACCACACTCAATCGAAACCCAAATATAAATGGAATTTTTGTAGACCTGCCAATAGACAGCTGTCTGCTAACAAGCTACCCAACAAGCGAAAAGCTCAAGTCTCCTTGCCAGGCCCTCGTCCTAACCCCAAGGCTTCTTGTTATAACCCCTCTGTCCCCCAACAGGAACACCCTAC
This sequence comes from Neoceratodus forsteri, assembly GCA_016271365.2. NCBI lineage: Eukaryota > Metazoa > Chordata > Ceratodontiformes > Ceratodontidae > Neoceratodus > Neoceratodus forsteri. The sequence goes on from CM028132.1 coordinate 1,340,698,806, forward strand.
TGCCTGAAGGTCCCCCCGAGTCTGTGGGATTAGAGGCCCTTCCCACAGCAGTAGGGGGCAGATTCTACCTATGTCCTACAGGGTTGGGAAAGTATAACAACAGATGCATGGGTGCTTCAACTGATACAATCAGAACACACTCTAGAATTGAGGTCAGTACCACCTGATATGCCCCCAAGGGTCTCTTGCTAACCCCCGACCACAAATCGGTATTGGCAACAGAGATACAAGCCCTTGTACTAAGAAACACGATAGAACCAGCCCCCCTTCTTCAACGGGGCCGGGGAATTTACTCCCATTTCTTTCTGGTCCCAAAATGGATGGGGTATCTATGACATATTCTAGATCTTGGGGAAACTGAATCTTTATAGAATACAAGAAATTCAGGATGATCACTTTTCAAACACTTCTACCCCTTCTAAACAAGGGAGACTGGCTCTGTGTGCTGGACATGAAAGATGCATACTTACACATAAAGATCCACTGATGGTATCTTCACTTTTGTTTCCAAAACAATCATTACCAGTTCAGGGCCCTGCCTTTCAGTTTGAACTCTGCACTCTGGGTGTTCACGAAGTACCTTGCAGTGGCATTGGCTGCCCTCAGAAGAGCAGGCCACTACGTCTTTCCTTATCTAGATGACTGGCTTCATAAGGACTCATCAAAACAACAGTTGGCAACCACTCTATCCCAAACACTCTAGATGTTTGCTTCTTTGGGAATAACATTCAACATACCAAAATCCAAATTGGATTACACTCAGTGTCTTTAGTACATTGGGGCCATGCTGGATACCTCAGTGGGCTTGGCTTTTCTCCACCACGATCAAGCAGAAAAACTGATTGCTCTGGCATTCCGGTTGGGTGACAGCAGGTTCATCTCTGCCTGTGACTATATGAGGTTACTGGAACATATGGCAGCTGCCATCCTGACTGTACCAGATGCTCAGTTACACATGAGGATATTACAGTGGACACAAAGAGTGCAGTGGAACCTAAGAACAAATGATTTCAAGGCAGAAGTTATGATCTCCACCCCTGTGCTTTGAGATCTTCAGTGGTGGCTGTCTCTGGACAACCTATTACATGGTGTCCCATTTCAGGCTCCCATCTCTATCTGCACGTGACCTCCGATGCCTCTTCCCACAGTTGAGGAGCCTATCTGGACATTCTGCAAACCCAGAGGGTGTGGAATCAGAGAAGCACGTCTCCACATCGATATTTTGGAGATGAGAGTGGTACTATACGTCCTACAGGTGTTCGAGGACCTACTACCAACAGGTGGTCTTCAGTTTCACATGGACAACTCCATGGTTGTACATTATCTCAACAAACAAGGAGGGACACATTCCTACCCCTTGTGCTGGGATGCGATGAGAGTGTGGTATGGGGCAATCCAACTCGTCCCCTTCCCATTTGCCCCACCTTTCTCACTCAAGCACAGGGAACCCTTCTCCATTCCAACCTTCACTCCCTGCTTCTGCATGCTTGGCTCCTGAGGACATAGTCCTTTCCAGGTTCCAAGTCTCCCCTCTAGTAGGGGAGGTATTGAGAGCAGCTTGTCAGCCTTCCACCAGGGTGAATTATTCTGTGAAGTGGAAACATTTTAATACCTGGGCCGTGGACGAAGGGTTGGACCCATACACATGTCTGCCTCAACACATCCTAGACTATTTACTTTCTCTATCAGACAGTTGACTAAAATACTCTTCTGTAAAAGTACATGTGTCGGTGATATCTGCCTTTCATGTCCCAGTAGGTGACAAACCTTCAACTCAACTGGAGGTTGTGAAGACCTTCTTGAAGTATATCCTTCACCTTAAGCCTCCCATATAGAACCCCCTACCTCCATGGGACCTACATTTTGTTCTAGAAAAGCTCACTTTGCCCCCCTTTGAGCCTGCAGTCACATGTAAGCTGCAATTCCTCTCCTGGAAAGCTCTTTCTTTTGTTGCGATTACATCAGCTAGACATGTTTCTGAGTTACAAGCACTTATGTGCAAAGAGCCCTACCTGAATTTTCACAAGGATAGGGCATCGTTATACACAAGTCCTAATTTTCTCCCAAAAGTGGTGTCGGAATTCACTTTGAATCAATCCATACACTTACTGGTGTATTTTGAGGAACCTACTAATCTAAGAGAAGCTTTGCTCCATACGTTAGATGTACATAGAATTTTGTGTTACTATCTTATACGTACCAAAGCACAGTGCAAATCAGTACAACTTTTTGTTTCTTTCACCCTAGGTAAAGAGGTCAATTCTATTTCTAAGCAGTGCTTGTCCACATGGTTGGCCAACTGCATTACTTTTTATTGTAAAACATATATTAAACAACTCCAAGGTGTGGTGAAATCTCACTCCACATGAGGAATAGCCACCTCAGTGGCATGCTTTTGAGGTGTTTCAGCAACTGAAATTTATGAAGCAGCAACATGGTCAAAAGTCCACACCTTTTCCAAATATTATAGTTTGGACATTGCATCCAAAAGAAGGACCAGTTTTGATCGGGCAGGCCTACATGGCCTGCTGTCTTGTTTTCTTTCTGTCTCCCCCACCCTTTTTCCTTCCCAGCTGCTGGGGACTCATTCCTATTGGTGTGACCTGCTACAAGAGATTTCCTTGATAAAGATACAGTAGTACAGTTGCCTAAGAACTTACCATAACCATAGACTTTCAAGAGAATCTCTTGCAGCAGGTCATGCTGTCCCTCCTTCCCTCCGGCCCCCTTGCTTCCTGCTCTAGGAGGGAGGCTTGCCCCTGCTTTCGGGAAAATATCAGGGTGCTCCTACTTTCTCCTTGGTTCGTCTCAGAGGCCTTATGAGACATATAATCATACAAGGTCACTAAGGGGGAAAACAGAACTGAGAGGCATTTGGGACCGCTCACTTTTATACGTACCAGGACACAACACATGGTGTCATCATGGGTGGTCCCAGGTCGACTGCTACCAAAATCCTCTGGCTAGAAACGACGCCTGCGGCTGGGATATTCCTATTGGTGTGACCTGTTGCAAGAGATTCTCTTGAAGATTTACTGTTATGGTAAGTTCTTATGCAACTGTACTTTATTATTACTAAACAGACTGAGACTACCAAGCAGTGCCACAGCAGTATTAGCAGTACCACCTGCCAATTCCATCAACCCCAAGGACTCCAGATGAGGCCATTGTGAAAGCAGTGGTTGTATTGCCTCCAGCGGCCAGGCCACCAGGTTTGCCTCTAAAAGCAAAAAGTTGAGAGATGGGGGGCCCCATCCCCTGTCTGCAGCTCCTGGTTGGGGGGGGAGAGAGATATCTCTCTATTTCCATGGACTGATAGGTCCTTGAAGTGGTAGGTTTCAGGCTGTCTCTTAATTTTGAGACTGCCTTTGTGTTGGCCCCATGCACATCTGGAAGACAGACGTGCTACCACTGGTTTCTCTATCAGTGCTACAGAACAAGGGGCAACTGCTACTAGTGAGACAAGTGATAGAGCCTGTCTCAGATAATACAGCTCAGCAGGGTTTCATGTTCTGATACTTTCTGGTACCCAGGTGAATGGAGGGATAGTCCCCCATACTCAAGCTACACAACCAAGATCTTTCTATCACATACAGTGTTCAAGGGTGAGCTCTGCAAGTTCTTGTGGTCCTCTGATAAATGCTCATGTACTTAATGCACTGTATCTGCTGCTGTAACTTGCTTTTCTGTTGCTTTTCCAGCTGTTCTTATGATGTATTTGCTCATATGTGTTTCTTGTCATTGCTGAATGGTTTGACTTCTACTGCGTATGTCTGTACACCTGTACTTGTGTACCCTTGTGACCCTGTGATACTATTGTTTAATGTTGTGCTCTCTCAGACCATGCCTGAAAATAGGCATTGTATTGTCTAGTGCATCTACCTGATAAACAAAAACTAAATAAATAATTAAACATCCTGACAAATGCATCTGCCAATGGAGGTTTCGTATGGTACCACTGAATCCGGTTATCCTTTCACTGGATCTGCCTTGTTTGACAGCAGGCTTCTCACTGGCAGGTCTGTGTAGTAGGTGGAGGGTACCAGGGACCTGGCCACCTTGATGTTCCAGCAGATAGGTCTTCTTGTCAGCCTGGGCAAATTAGAGCCGACTCTGGAGCAGGTTATGGTGTTCATCAGGGTGGAACTAGACTTGTTACAAGTCAGAATGTGCTTACCCCATCAGAGAGGGCAGGGGATCTGTAACTCTGCCTGGCCATTTTGGGTTTGGCGATTGTGCCCGACCCGGGATTTTCTCAAGCTTCTGTGCTTTATGGTTTCTACCACAGCCATGGTCTATTGGGCATGTTGGCACATGAGAACAATCCAGTGAGAAAAGATGCTCTTAACCATGGACCAGCTGGTTTGGGTGACCCAGCTGATGCTGGATGCCATCTGGTGGTGGCTGTCCCTGCCAGACATCTTGGAAGGAATACACTTCATCTGGCCTTAGCCCTCAGTCACACTGTTGAAAGTTGCCTCCCTAGCTGGCTGGAAGGGGGCACCCGAAGGACCTCAAGACACATGACATTTGATCACTGAATGAGTTCAGAATGTACATTATCTGCTTGAGCTTCAAGCACTGCACCTAGCACTGTTGGAGTTCACTCTGCTGGTCAAGGGCCAGGTTCTCGAGGTCAGCACAGACATCCTGGCTGTCATGTTGTACCTGAATAAGCAGGGTAGCATGCACTTCTACCTGCTGTGTCAGAAGGCATTGCAGACATGGTCCCTGGCTCACTCGCTACAGATGCCCCTCGTGGTGGTCAAGGGCTGGAACATCTGCTTCCTCCAGTGCATGAACCACCTCCACTGTGAGACCTGTCACTGGATCTAACACTGCTTACAGGCAAACTGTTTGAGCCTATGGACCTGTGTCATTTGTCACATTTGTTGGGGAAGATTACTTTTTTGGTCAACATCCCCTCAGCCAGGCATGAAAGTGAACCCAGGCGCTTCATGTGGAGTCAGTATCTGGCAGTATCTGATTTTCCATAAGGAAAAAGTTGTCCTACGCACACCTATGTGAAATTTCTGCCCACAGTCATTTCAGAATTCCATTTCAACCAGGCCTTGATGTTTCTCCTGCTTATTCTGAAGCCCCATACTTTGGATGCCAGTCTGGTGGTGCACACGCTTGCTGTCCACAGGGCTCTGCTTTTTTATTGAGAGCATAAGGCAGAATTTCATGGTGAGGTTCATCAGCTGTTCATTACTTGTGCTGAAGTCGCCCAAAGCAGACTGACAACCAAACAGTCCACTGGCAGGTGGCTCACCTTCTGAAGTGTTCTGTGCTATCATTTTGCAGAGAAAGAGTCACCTGGCAGATTAAAGGCTCACTTCACTGGACATGCTGCTGCTTCTGTTGCTGCTGCCAGGTGTTTTGCCATTGCAGAGATTTGTAGTGCTGTTATGTGCCCTAATGAACATATGTTCATATCTGATTACAGCATCACTGTACACAGCTTTCGGAAGTCTACTTTTTGGTCCTCAGCCCTCTAGTCTCTATCTCCCTAAAAACCTGGTGTGCAGCCAGCCTGGTGGTGCAGAGGGTGGGCATCTAGCCTTACATCGTGTCACGCCGGCGACCCAGGTTTGGGAACGATCCCGGGTCATCGGGGAGCCAGCCGGGGGGGGGCAGGGTAAGGAGCAGAATTACCTCTCCTGGGGTGGACGCTGTCCCTCCCATAGTCCCATCCCACCAAGTGGAGGTCTGGTGGAGATGTAGGCAGGAGGACAGCTAGTAGGTTGGGGCACTCTGCAGTGCCTCACGTGCGCGTGCCTCCACACGCATACATTCAGTGCCCCAGACGCACACGGGTACAAGGGGGATTAAAGGGGAAAAACTATAAATAAAAAAGAAAAAAAAATACTGGTGTGCACACCTTTCTCCTTCCTCTGGAAGACTGGTCATAATCTGCCTGGGTGGATAGTGATCTCTAGGTAGTTAGAAAAAATAGTTACTTACTGGTAACTGCAGTTCTACTGCTAGTATTCAGTTCACATCCACTCAACCTCCCAAACCTGTCCTGCAGGTCTTGCATTCACCTCCTTCACAGCTCTTATTTAGGATTTTCTGTGCCATAGGCAAACATTGCCTTTGAAGGTTTTTTCTTTCTTTTTTAATTTTTTTAATCTCTTTTACCTCCTACGTGCTCCACTTCAATCTCTCCTTCAGGCTCGCCAAGGCTGCTCTGATCCATCTGCCCTCCGAGCCTCCAGTCCCACATGGCAGCCACCCCCCAGGGTAACCGGGCGCAACCCTTCACCGGATGGGTCCCCTTCTCTGAGGGGGAATGCGCCAGCCCTGGGGGAGCAGGCCAGTGCTACACTTAGCCCCAGGGTGCTGCTGGGATGGAAGACTCAGCAGGGATATGAATGGCACCAGAGAGCCGGGCAGCCATCATCCGGCTGACGTGGAGCAGTATTTCCGCTTTTTCTGGTGCGTTCCCTCCTGTGTGTGTCTGTAGTGCTCCTGGTCTCCACCAGAGGCCGCTACAGTGTGACATCAACCCACTACCCACTCCAGAAGAGGAGAGCAGTCCTACAGATGCTCGATCCTCTCCTTCCCCTGCCAGCCCCCGGTGTCCCGAGTCCATTCCCTAACCCAGGTCATGGGTCGAGGTAAGGCACCAGCACCTCAGCCCTCTGCACCACCGGGGCTGGCTCAAAGACTTTTGTTGTATAGGTTTTTATCTTCCAAGCAGGTATGGGCGGCTTGCTCAGCCCTGTCCCCATCATCTGCGGCTGTCTCGAGTCTCCTCTGGTCTCAGGGGACTTTTTATCTCCCCCAGATTGCCCCTTGCACCAGGACCAGGAAGAGAGAATCTGATCTCAGGTGTCCTGCCTTAAGGATCCCCTCAAAAATAAATACCTATTCAGAATGTTGACAGTTGCAGCCTTAAAGTCTGTTACCCATCAATGGCTGTCTCCCTTGCCTCCCTCCGAGGCAGAATGGTTACTCTTGGCAAAAGAAATCAGAATAATGGAAGAGATGTATATCACAATATACCTGAAATATAATGGAGAAAATTTAAATGTACTGATGAGATGGACTAAATGGGATGTGCATGTTGACAACAGTTCACAGGCCCAACATAGCACCGATACCTAAATTTAGCCTGTGTAACAGACTTAGACAAGTACCAAAATACAGTCTCTTCAGTCTGTGAACCCATCTGGAACATAAGAATAAGGAAAATGCCTGCTTAAATTATCTAACAGTTAATGCTCGTGTTCAGTTTTGTCTATATTGTATGACCTATACCAGTGAATGGACTATATCTGTCTTGACTTTGTCCCCTTGTTGTTACAATGCAATAAAATTTTAATAAAAAAAAAAAAATTGAGAGGAAGGCCATCTGAACCACAGCAAGAGCAAGGATTTATAATAGCTCACACAGAACCACTGTAATACTAATAGGGGAGGAAGAATGTTCTTGATAAGGCAAGATGTTTGATGGTAGGGATTGGGAAGTGTGGCCAACAGGGTTGGGGTGATAAGAGATTTAGTTTACCTTTTATTGTTTCTGCAACACCAAAGAACAGGTAAGCAGAAAGGTTGAGCCCATAAATTATTGGTCTTCCTTTGATTTGAAAATATGAGCAACATTTTCATTTTAGATGGTTAACCTTTGATCTTCTTTGAGGATATATAGTTACATAATAGTTGTCGGCAGAAGAAGACCCCGTGGTCCATCTAATGTGCCATGTGCCTTGTCCCTTCTCCAAGGCTGTTGAGGTTTTTAAGAAAAGGACATTTCCTAGAGCTTTCTTGCAGCATGTCCTTATAGCTTGGTTAAAACTCCAGCAGATCTCACACAAGTCCTCACATTGTGAGATATCTCTTCCATTGGACAACACCTTTGGAACTATACCCACCTCAGCGCTAGAACCACACACAAACGTTTGCTAGCTGGGGACCGCCCATGATGACATCATGTGTCAACGTCTACTAAACATGGGGGGCCCCATCACTCCTCAGTTCTTGTACCGCCATTGATCATCCTCTTCGGACCTGTTGTTGGAAATGTCATCGGCTAGACGTTGCCATTTTTGCCTTATTTGCTTTACCAGTGTTTTTTTCATCATCTGTGCATCCCACAGAAATCTAAAGATGCTTTATTTCAATACAGTGAGTGCAGAGATAAAATTTACAAAGAAGACACACATGAGGTCTATGTGTGTTGTTTGGGCCTCTCTCACAATGTGAGGACTTGTGAGATCTGCCAGAGTTTTAACCAAGTTACAAGGCAATGCTGCAAGAAAGCTCTAGAAAATGTCCTTCTCCTGAAAACCTCAACAGCCTTGGAGAAGGAACAAGGCCCAAAATCAGTGTCACCGTCCAAGCTGGCCAAACCGTGGCTGCCAAAATTGTAGGACCAGAACAGGGAGTGGTCGGTGTCATGGCCCTCCTTATAGTTGGTCTTTAAACACAAGTGCAAAGATAAAAAGAAGTCTGCTTCCCCGATGCAGTTCCGGTTGCCATCGAAACGGTGTACTTGACCACTCTGGAGGCATTGACAACAGCCCCTCCCAACCATCGATGAGACACTACGGTCAGGGCTTGGCTCAGGCACTGCCATACCTACTGTGGATGCTACGACACCATCATTGCTGAGTCAGAGTCCATCATCGACCAATGTAGTCACGACCCCTGACCAGGGCATTATTGACTCTCAAGCTGTGCTGGCATCATTTTCCGAGATGATACAATGCATTCTGCCTGGCTTGCATGTGCAGACTGTTATTCCATCAAGGGGTCTCACTGGCTCTCAGCCTCCATCAATGACATTTTCCAGCACACAGCAAATCACTTCTCCTCAGCTGCCACTGGCATCGCTGGCGCATTCAGCAGCTCCCGTCATTGACAGAGAAGCCAACGACAAGGTTGAATATAATCCTGACCTTGTGATGGAGGAGGATTATGAAAAGGAGGAGGGATATGAGGAAGAACAGTATGTGCCAAGATCCAGTCCTACCTCTCCTCCTGCAGTGAAGACTCAGTGGTGTATACCTCCAGGTCTCCTCCTGAGGACCCTACTTTTCAGTCCGTGATGCAGGAAATGCAGACTGTAATGGGCTTCGCTATGGAGGAGAAAGACTCCACTAAAAGGAACCTTATGGAGTTTCTGGAGGTCCCTTGCACTTCCACCATTATTATTCCACCAGTATATCCTGCACTGGAGGATGCTGCATGGTACAGATCTAACTCACTGCCTATAGTACCCAGAAAGACTGATAAGCAGTATCCAGCCCCATCTGCTAAGTCTTATTATGCTAATCAGCCAGAAATTGACTATGTGGTAATCATAGCTGCTCAAGATAGGTCTAAAGCACCTAGACACATGAGTATGTTGCCTCCTGATAAAGAATCTAGGAGGCTGAGTGTGATGGTCAAATGCGTGTATGCCTATGTCTCACTAGGCCTTGGAATTGCAAATTACCAGGTCTGTATGATCAAATATCAAAATAGCTTGTGGTGACCTGTAAAAGCTACAGCCCAGGCTTTGCCTGAGGGTTCTGCCAAGAATGAGTTACTTAAAACTTTAACGTCTGGTGCTGTAGTTAGCAAACATTTGCTCCACTCAGCCTGTGATGTGTCTGATGTCTCTGCCAGGGCTGCTGCTTCTGGCATTTGTATGAAGTGATATTCTTGACTCAGGCTTGCTGGTATGGTAGTTGATGTGCAACAAGCAGTTTTAAATGCTGCTTTTAGATGGACAAAACTGTTTGGTTATGATATAGAAGAAGCCGTAACAGGTCTTCGGACATCTAAAATGACTCTAAGGTCTGTTAAGTCCCATATCCCACTCCAGCTAGGGGTCATGGGGGGCTTCTACTAGTCTGCTGCCAAAAGTGGATGTGCCCACCATCAGCAAGGCAGATGTGGGGGAGATGGTGCCTGCCTGCCTGGTTCCTTTCCCCCAGGTGTCCATACAGAAGCACACAAAACAGTAGGTACTCGTGGCACTGGCACCACCGGTTCTGCATGACTATCTACAGGATATACCCCACTCCAAAGGTTATATTAAGGAGTAGATATGGGAGGTGGACTCTCCCTGTATTTAAAGCAATAAAGAGAGATTATAACACTGCAAACTGTCTTTCCCCTATCATGAACAGGGGACTGACTTTGTTTCCTGGACAAGATGGAGAAGTACTGTCATGTCAAGATCAGACAAGCTCAAATGCAATACATCTGCTTTGTCCGGGGGGAGAAGTACTACCAGTTTAGAGTCTGGCCATTTGGCTTGGCTTCTGTGCCATGGGTCTTTACCAACTGCTTGGCAGTAGTGGCAGCAGCTCTTCAAAGGGAAGGCCTGTATGTCTTTCCTACCTGGATGACTGGCTGTTGGAAGCCAGTTCCAGGGAACAGCTCCTACATACATTGTCTTGGACAAAGCACTTGTGCGAGGCTTTGGGGCCACAAGACTTGTACCAAAGACTGGGATGACTCCATGGTAATGACTACAGTACATAGAAGCAGTTTTGGATATAGAGAAGGGTTATGCTTTTCTGCCGCAGGACAGGCAGACAACCTGACTGCCTTACCACAGCTAGTATACAGGAGTCTCTTAAGTCTCCTTGCTACGACCGTGGGGTGATAACACTGGCCAGTCTTTATATGAGAATCCCTCAGTGGACACTAAGGGTCTAGTGGGCAATGAGATTATGATTGTGGGATCTGTCCTGCAGCCTTTGTATCAGCCAGACATCTCCCAGATCTTCAAAACATCTTAGCAGATGCATTAAGCTGGTCACAGTTCAAAATTCAGAAATGAGAACTGTTGACCTCCATAGTAAATGATCTCTTCGCAAGATGGGGTTGTCCAGAGTGGGACCTTTTTGTGTTCCCACACAACACAGGACTGCAGCGTTTCTGCTTGCTCACTCTAGGGCTTGAATTTTTCTGGCGAGACGAGTTGTCTCTCTTTTATAAAGGAAACTCCTTATCTGCATTTTCCCCAATTCCACTAATACAGAGGGTGCTGCTGAGGCTGCAGAGGGGAAATTCCACTCTCGGCTTAATTGCTCCATTATGGCCTCATCAGATATGGTTTCCACTTCTGCACCAGATGACAGTGGAGCCTCCTGTTGCCCTACCAATGTGTCAGGGCCTGTTGTTACAGGACAAGGGGTTCCTGGTCCATCCAAACCTGACATCCCTCTGTTTACACACATGGCATCTGAAAACAAAGCCATAGCACATTTCGGGGTATCCCCTAAGCTTGCTGATGTGCTGGTGGTGGCTAGAAAGCCTTCTACCAAACATACATATTCCTTGAAATAGAAGCAGTTCACTTTGTGTGCTACTTCCAGAAATTTGGACCCATATACATGTTCTGCAAATGTGGTGCTGGAATACTTACTGTCATTGTCTGACTCTGGTCTACAGTATTCCTCACTTAAGGTGCATTTGGCTGCCGGCCCAGTGGCACTGAGGGTTGAGGAGCTGGATGCCACACCTCATGCCACGCCGGCAACCCGGGTTCGGGAAGGGATCTGGGTTGTCGGGGATTGGCAGGGGAGGAAAGGAACGAGTGTCCAGAGGACAGCTCTCCTTTTCTGGGAGGGAGGGGGTCTCTGTTCTCACCGTCTAGCTGTCTCTAGTGGAGACTGGGGTCTCTCAGCAGTTGGGAACCAGCTTGCAGGGAATTGGCTGTGGTGGCACTTTTGCAGGCATGTTCAGGAGCGTACATGCGTTACGCTGAAGTGCATTGCACCATCAAACCAATGGGGGGAAAGAAAGCTCAAAAATACCTCCTTCCCATTGGTAGGCGAAGGCGGGTCTAGCGGCGCCAGGCAGCACATCCAGTGTCGGGCTGGGGTGCCCTCCTGGTCTCTCTGTGTTCATCTCCACCAGACACTTTCAGGCAGAGCGCCAGTCGGAGTCAGTGGTCCTTGCTCCCGGGGGACGTAGATCCGGGGGGTACAGAGGTGGATCGTGGGGAGTGCCTGCAACCAGGAGGAGTACCCGGGCTTCAGGCAGATGGGATCAGCCAGGTAAGCCCCATGACCTCGCTGGAGAGAGTCCAATGTGTGAAGGGAAAATAAAGTCAACAAAAAAAAAAAAAAGATGCATCTGGCTGCTATATCAGCTTACCATGCCCCTACTAATGGTAGCATGGTCACACAGTTGGAGGTGTCCCATACTGTTTTGCAAGATATTTGCATATGAAACCTCTTATCCACAATCTAGCCCCACCTTGGGACTTGAATTTAGTTCTTGAGAAATTGATGTTGGCTCCTTTTGTACTTGCCGCGAGTTGTGGCTTACATTTCCTGTCATGGAGAATGTTATTTTTGGTAGCAACCACTTCTGCTCAAAGGATTTCAGAGCTATAGGCTCCAAAGTGTGAGCCTCCATATTTGGCATTTACAAAGACAGAGTTTCTTTGTGTATAAACCCTAAGTTTTTACCGAAGGTGATATCTGAATTAACACTGAGTCAAATGCACCTTCCTATTTATTGCCCTGAGCATGCCAGTCAGGGTGAGACACTGCTCCATAATCTGGATGTACATAGAATACTCAGATGCTATGTGAAGCGAACCAAGAGCTACAGAAAGTCCTCTCAGCTTTTTGTTTTGTTCGCCCCTGGGAAAGAGAGCGCCCCTGTGTTTAAACAGTACCTGTTCAAATGGATGGTACATTGTATTACGTTCTGTTATAAGACTTACAGTAAGGAACTTCTTGCAGCGGTTCATGGCCACTCCACAAGGGGGATGACCACTTCTACTGGTTGTTTCAGAAATGTTTCTGCTGCTTTGTCTTCTTATTGGCTGCTAAGAAAGCTATAACACGATATTGGGGAAGACCAGATCCTCCTACAGTGGATTCCTGGCACATCATAATGAAAGAAATACATCAAATGGGAAAACTGCTGCCAGTCATGACAAATTAGAAAGATTCAATACTAAATGGCAACATAAGGTAGTATATGCCTCAATGATCGATGCAGCCTTTGTACCCTAAAATAACCCTATTAAGGAAAATAAAGATATTTATTTACCATGGGTTACAAATAACAAGTTATAGCAGACCAGTTTACAGTTTACATATCATACAACGAGATTGGTGTATTGTCACGGGGAGAGCGGAGTCAGATTCACCCAAAACTTACCAAGTATAAAGTCAAGAGTTAAATGTTAATAGGAGCTTTGTAACAGAACAATCATAGCTGTTCCACCATGGTAAATTATATGTTCAGTATGTCTAAATCATTTACAGTCAACCTAAGACTACGGCACTGTTGATGGATGTTGTAAAATGCATAACATGTAATTTATACGAGAAAATGTCTCAATAAAAAGAAACAATTTAGAAATGTTTCTACTACTGACATTTGTGCTGCAGCCACATGGAGCACTGTCCAGACCTTCACTAAATATTACAGTCTGGACATAGTCTCTCGTAGACGTGCTGGCTTTGGGCTTACTGTACTGCAAGGCCTACTGTCTTGAATGTATATATCAAACTGTACCAGCCTCCCAGTGGGTTTTGGGACTGCTTGGGACTCGTTCCAAAGGTGTGGCCTAATTGAAGAGATATCCTCTAAGAAGATAGAACAGTTATGTACTTACCTTAAAAATAGATCTTCGAGAGTCTTTCTTCCATTAGGCCATGCCATCACTCCCTCTGTCCCCTTTTGCTTCAGTGAGGGTTGCACCAGATATTCTGCCTAATCCTAATCCATGGCTATTATATCCAGCACCATTTCTTACCTTGTATGCTTGGTGCTGGTCTTTTCTCCTGGTTTCCCATGTTTGGAGGTCATCCAAGTCTCATCTTCGGTGTGGACCTGAGGAGTGATGGGGCTGCCCACGTTTATATAGAAACTGATGCATGATGTCATCGTGGGTGGCCCCTGGTTAGCAAAAGTTTCTGTGTAGTCCTAGCACTGATGAGGGTTTAGTTACAAAGGTGTTCTTTTTCAAACTAGGACAGCATCCCTGCAAGCTATAGTGCAACATTTAAAGGGTGCATTTATTAGAAGATTTCATACTTAAATAGAACTCTGTTTTGCAAGTTTCTTTGGCTAGACCGATCATTGGTAGGTGCTCTTACTTACTGACAAACCAGATATTGTTCTTGGAGAGCTTATTGCAAGTCTGGTTTATTTAGCCCGTGTGTCACTCCTGGCATAAAACCCTGCTTTTCTTGTTTTAAGGCTTATCTCACTGGATGAAGAAAGCTCGGCAAAATGTGAAGCTAAACCAGGTATGAATGCAGTCATTCAGAGTAAAAAGTCATCCAGAGTTCCACATTACTGTCAGCAGGATGGTTCAATGACAGCCCATTACAGTTAAGTAGATGCAGCCAAGGTGATTACTAAAAATTAAATGGAGGAACATGTTGACCAGATATAATGGAGGAATTCAACTTTTTCTGCAGTAGGTGGTCCACATCCACAGCTACTACAGTGGGTAGGGCTAGTTTGGAGGAATTCCCACCACCACCACCACCAGTTGAATGTGGAGTTAGGCAGATGCTCTGCTTGGACATGGAGCTAATAAACCTACTGTTGGACCTTTAGTCATCATTGGCTGTACCAGCGCACAGTACTGGGGCCATGGTCACTGACCCAGTGCTCTGTGTATGGGCATGGTCACTACTGGCTGAGTCAGTGCACACTGCTGGAGAGATGACTGCCATTGGCTGAGTTACTACAAACTGCTGGGATCATGGTCAACATGTGCAGGACCACCACACACTACTGAGACCATTATCCAATTGGCTGTGCCACTGGACACTGCTGAGACCATCATCATCATTGGCTGTGTCACAGCACACTGCTAAGACCATAGTCACCATTGACAGTGGCACCGCACCCTGCTGAGACAATGGCTCTCATTGACTGTGCTACCACACACTGCTGAGACCATGGTTCCAATTGGCTGTACCACTGCACACTGCTGAGATGGTGGTCCTCATTGACAGTGACACCACACACTGCTGAGACCATGGTTCCAATTGGCTGTACCACTGCACACTGCTGAGATGGTGGTCCTCATTGACAGTGACACCACACACTGCTGAAACCATGGTTCTCCCTGGCTGTGTCACCATACATCGTGAGCCCATGGTCCCCATTGGAGTACCACTGCACACTGCCGAGACCATGGTACCTATCAGCTGTCCCTCAATACATTAAAGGAGATAGGAAATTATTTTGACAGTTAACTGCCTTTGATCTTCCTTTCCATACCAGTTATATATTCTGATATGCTTTGATCAATTTTTGATTGATTGATTGTTCAAGAGGGAGTCTTTTCATTGTTGGTCCTTCCTGCTGTTTAAAATAAATTACATTGGAGACTTATTTGCAGTTCTCAGTGTTTACTTTATTGTGAGGAGGACCTGAGTGACACTGCTTTTTGAACGTGCTTTCAGCTTTGAATGAGCTGACTGCTAGCTGTGGTGAGCACCGATTCCTCTTTGCTTGTCGTGGCATATTCTTTTGGACCTGTATTCATCTGACTGTCTTGGAATGGGTGTTACTAATGTCATAGAATGTTCAGGCAGTGTGAAGAGAGAGGGATTCAGGGCAGTTACCAAGGCAACAAAATTAGATTATTTTTTTTTTTAACAAAAAAGGTCAAAAGCATATAAGAATATTGAATATACACTAAAGGGACAACAGGGGTACATTTAGAAGTGTAAAAAATTGTTTTCTATCACCTTTAAGACCTTGGTCCCAACTGTCTGTGCCGCTGCACACTGCTGAGACCATGGGCCCATCGACTGTATCACCATACACTGCTGAGACAATGATCCCCATTGATTTAGCACTGCACACTGCTGAGACTGTGGTCACCACTGGCAGTGCCATTGCACACTGCTGAGACCATGGGCCCATCGACTGTATCACCATACACTGCTGAGACAATGATCCCCATTGATTTAGCACTGCACACTGCTGAGACTGTGGTCACCATTGGCAGTGCCACTGCACACTGCTGAGACCATGGGCCCATCGACTGTATCACCATACACTGCTGAGACAATGATCCCCATTGATTTAGCACTGCACACTGCTGAGACTGTGGTCACCATTCGCAGTGCCATTGCACACTGCTGAGACCATAAGCACCACGGGCAAAGCCACTGCACAGTGCTGAGACCATGGTCGCCACTGACGGTGCTGCCACACACTGTTGAGACCCATGGTCACTGCTGGGTGAGCCAGTGAAACCTGTTGAAGCCATGGTCACCATTAGCTGAGCTAGTACATCTCACACACCACTGAGGCCATGGTCAACACTGGCTGTACCACTGCACACTTCTGAGACCATGGTAGCAACTGACTGAACCAGGGCACACTAATGGGGTCTCAGCTGCCATTTGCAGAGTGCAACTGCAATGAACTCTCTAATGTTGCCACTGTTTATCACCAGCAGTGACTGTCAGTAGCGGCTGGTGGCAGGGATAATAAGATTGCTGGGGAAAAGACAAAGGAATAAAACACTACCAAAGGAAAGCCCAACTAAGATGCAATATCTCTATAGCACAAATTGTGTCGGCCACAGGTGGACTTTTACTTACATTTTATGCTCCCACACAGGCCTGTTACATCAGCTTGTGCCATCTTCCCAGCTCCAGTGCTTCCTTACTTGTGACAGGGAGATACAGCCATGGCTGACCACCTATGGAGGGGCCTTCAGGGTGGAACAACCCTCTCTATAACAGCCATCCAGCACTCTTGGTGGTTGCACAGGACCATACAGTACCGGGTATCACATGCAGGCCACTGGCTTGACTTCATAAATCCGGGCTTAGGTCAAGATTTTTTTTTATCCCCTGAATCTTCATGATAGCATGATCATGACTGTCTAATATTTAACAAAAACATATGTTGGCAAGTATAATACCAGTACCTTATTCATTTTACTTTTCTGTTGTAGAGACTGAGGACCAAAATGGCAGCATTTCCCTGAACAAAGGGGCTATGCACACAATGTTGGGGAGCCCAGACACAAGTAAGAACAGAACAGCATTTACTGGATAAGGTTGCTATTACTGATAAAGGATGCGCCTGAAGCTGCGCACTCACTCAATTGTAAAACTGTCTTTTTTTTTTATTTCATCAAAATGCTTTTTAGGCCTCTTGGGAAACAGGCTGGCGGTTTGTGCCATGTTTAACACAGAACTTTAAAAGAAGACGTATGTAGTGAAAGACAAAGTAAAATTAAACACTGAATAATTCATTAATTGTGTCTGTTGTGAGCTTGAACGTAAGTCTAACTAACCTGTTGCCTCCAAGGCTCTTGGTCAGATTGATTTTTATCAGACATCGTTTCAATATTTGTATTTTTCATTTTTACATAGATACATAGACAGTGTCGGCAGATAAGGGCCAATGGCCCACCCAGTCTGCCCATTTGAGCTTGTAAGTTCAGTTTATGTTTTCCTAGAAGTCTATTGCCCCTTACCACTGACCTCCAGAATTCCTATATGTCTATCCCATGCATTTTTAAATCCCGTAATTGTTTCAGTCCCCACTACTTCCTCTGGTAGGGTGTTCCACTTGTCCACCAACCGTTCTGTGAAGAAATTCTTCCTCACGTTTCCTCTGAATCATCCTCCCTCCAACTTCATCCCATGCCTTCTACTCCTGGAACATCTTTTTCGCTCAAAAATAGTGTATTCCAGCACCCTGTTCCTCCCTGTAAGATACTTGTATGTCTCTATCATATCCCCTCTCTCCCTCCTCTCCTCCAGGGAGTACATATTCAATTCCTTCAACCTGTCCTCATAGGACTTGTGATGCAATCCATCTACCATCTTTGTTGCCCTCCTCTGAACCTTCTCTACCCTGTCTATGTCCTTATGTAGGTAAGGTCTCCAGAACTGTACACTGTACTCCAGGTGGGGCCTCACTAGTGTTTTGTATAGTGGAATTATGACCTCCCTTTTCCTGCTGGTGATGCCCCTGCCTATGCATCCCAGCATCCTATTTGCTTTACCTGCTGCCTTGTCACACTGTTTCCTCACCTTGAGGTCACCAGAGATGATAACCCCAAGATCTCTTTTCTGCTTGGTGCACGCTTATATCCTCACCCCCAACTGATATATTGTGCCTGGGTTTTGTGCCCCATGTGCATTATCTTGCCTCTTTGCATTGAATTTCAACTGCCAAACCCCTGACCATTCTTCAAGTTTCTGCAGGTCCCTTATCATTCTGTCTACACCCTCTGGTGTGTCTACTCTGTTACAGAGCTTTGTGTCATCAGCGAACAGTGAAATTCTGCCTTCTAGGTCCCTACGCAATGTCACTGATGAAGATGTTGAATAGGACCGGTCCCAGCACTGATCCCTGTGAGTACCCACTGGTCACTCTTCCCTCTGTGGAGTGACAGCCATTTACCACCACCATCTGTGTCCTGCCGCCCAGCCAGTTACCTACCCACCACACTACTGTCCTGCCCACACCCATATTCCCAGTTTGTGTAATAGTCTTCTATGTGGCACAGTGTCAAAGGCCTTGCTGAAGTCCAGATAGGCCATGTCCACTGCCCTTCCTGATCCACCTCCCTAGTCACCCAGTCAAAAATTCAACGAGGTTGGTCTGACATGACTCCCCTGGTGAAACCATGCTGCCTTGGGTCCTGTAGTCCATTGACAACCAGATGTTCCACCAATCTCTCCTTCAGTAGTGCTTCCATGATCTTCCCCACTACAGAGGTAAGGCTGACTGGTCTGTAGTTCCCCGCTTCCTCTTTGTTCCCACTTTTGTATAAGGAGACTACATCTGCTATCCTCCAGTCTTTGGGTACCTCCCCTGTTTCCAGTGATCGGCTAAACAGGATAGCCAGAGGTTCAACCACCACCTCATTTTAGTTGTATATAGGAATATTTCCCAACAGCAAATGACAATTATAAATAAAAATGGAGGCAGTGTTTTTTACTATTATCTGTGGTTTATATTTATCCAGTTTTAAACACCCACACTCCTTGAGGTGTCTCGGATTTGCAGCTTTTAGTTTCATTTGGTATATTGATTGCTGGCAACTGTGTTGTTATTTTTATGTTGTCTTGCACCTGCGCAAGAAACATGTTGCGGTAACTTCGGAATAGCAGGTTTTGGAGGCGCGGTTCTGTTGTGGTCTGTGGCACCACTGCTTTTTGGGGCTGGGCTCCGTGGCACGAATTAAATTGCATGCTGTCTATGACAGCAGTGCAAAAGTGTGTCCACCACCTTGAAAGGTTTTAGCCGCTGCAATGAGGGAGCTCCACCTCTTTGCAGGGTGTGCCTTTCCCGGTGTAAGTTTCAGTGCGACATGGCGGCGGCTGTACTGTCTGCCTCGCACAGTCCCCAGAAAAGCCAACTTAGAGGGGTGCCCAATCCCCCTGTCGGCATCATCATGCCCCGCTCCTCAGTTCATCTGCCAATGGGGGTAGCCCAATCCCCATCAGCATCATTCCCCCCAACACTCTTTTTTATTTGCCGATGGGGATTGGACACCCTACAGTCCCCCCTGAAAAAAAAACATAGGTGACACCCTCCCCAGTTCATTTGCCAGCGGGGCACAATCCCGTCAGCATCATCCCCAAACCACTCTTTTTATTTACAGGTGCCCAACTCCGTCGGCTCAAGTCCCCCAAAAAAAACACGAGGTGGCATGCTGGGAGCCCACCCAGCGTGTCAAATGTACCTGTAAAATAAAACCTTCCCGCAATGTTTTTCCCCGTAAGTAGAAAACAGTCCCTCGAGTCTGCAGCCTCATCCCCAACCCGTGCCCACCTTCTGCATACCCTGCCTCCCCACACACACACCCTCACCCCATATTTACCTCCGGGCCCGGCGTGAAGATCTTCGTGGACCGGGAACACGTCTGCACTCTTCAAAGCCAACTGCATAACTGAAGAAATGCCGGTAAGCTGTATAATGGCATAAATAGGGTTTTTTCAACTTTGATACATATCTTGGGCATTTTGGGGAATTTTGCCACCAAATTTTCAACATGGGGGTTATTGGGACCCCTCCTCTTGAATTCAGTTACTGTCATGGCGTTATTCGGTCCCGAAAGGTGATTTTGCAGTCACTGCGTGGAATCACCCTTCGGGACCGATTAACAAAACAACAGTGCCACTGTTCATGGGGTGGCCTCTCAAAAAGCCTGTGTTGCAAATTTGTTGAAAAAATCGAAAAAATGACTGTTTTACGAGCGCGCGTTGCGCAGTTTCCACGCACGCTTGTAACTTCAACAAATCTGTAATATTTTCACTCCAGATTTTCAACATTGGCATTTTTCCACACATCCTTATGAATAGTACAGCTGCCATTTTTCACATCCTGGCTGAAATGTGTTTTCGCACTTCTGGTGCAGAATAGCATGGTCGCTGTGGGTAATCAGTGTTTGGGACAGAGTAAGAAAATCACAGTGATACTGTTCACGAGCAGAGGTTCTAAAATGCCTTTGTTGAAAATCTGGTGATGAAAGTCCATTAAGTGACTGTGCTATGAGTGTGCATTGCACAGTGTTCACGCACCCTCGTCATTTTTCACATCCTGGCCAAAATGTGTTTTCGCACTTCCAGCGCAGAATAGCGTGGTCGCTGTGGGAAATCAGTATTTGGGACAGATTAGGAAAACACAATGCCTCTGTTCATGAGCAGAGGTCCTAAAATGCCTATGTTGAAAATCAGGTGACAAACGTCTATAAAATGACTGTTTTACAAGCGTGCGTTGTGCAGTTTCCACGCACGCTCATAACTTCGATAATTTTTAATATTTGTACTCCAGATTTTCACCATTGCCATTTTTTCACACCTCCTTATGATCAGTACAGCTTTCATTTTCCACATCCTACCTGAACTGTGTTTTCGCACATCCGGCGCACAGTGGCTCAGTCGCTGTAGAAAAACAATGTTCAGAACAGAGTAAGAAAATCACAGTAACACTGTTCATGAGCAAAGGTCCCAAAATGCCTATGTTGAAAATTTGGTGAAAAAATTCCATAAAATGACTATGTTACAAGCGTGGATGCGCAGTGTCCTTGCACAGTCGTAAGTTTGAGAATTTGTAATATTTTCACTCCAGATTTTCAACATTGTCATTTTTGCACACCTTCTTATGAACAGTTCAGCTCTCATTTGTCACATCCTGCCCAAAATGTAGTTTCACACATCTGGCACACAATCACACGGTCACTGTGGGAAATTAACGTTCGGGTAGATTAAGATGATCATAGTGCCACTGTTCATGAGCAGAGATACCAAAATGGCTATGTTAAAAAATTTGGTGAAATAATTCCACTAAATGACTGTGTTACGAGTGTGCAATGTGCAGTTTTCACACACGCTCATAACTTCGAGAATGTTTAATATTTTCACTCCAGATTTCCCACATTGCCATCTCTTCACACCTCCTTATCAATGGTGCAGCTGACATTTTCATGTGGTGCAGAATGGCACGGTCACTGTGGGAAATCAACGTTCGAGTCAGATTAACAAAATCACAGGGGCACTGTTCATGAACAGAGGTCCCAAATGCTTTCATGAGGTGGGGTCATAAAAAGGCCATGTTTTAAAATTTGGAGTGCAAATACCAACACACGCCCAGGGCATTAGGGTTTCTAACCATTACATCTCACCCTGTACAGACTAACAGGCATCAGGGGTGTGTCTTTGGATTGTCTGTTGTACTGCTCACGCCATTGGTCCTCCACCTCCACCCTGCAGCCACTGACAGGCATCAAGGTGTGCCTTGGACCCTTCAGCCCCAGAGTTCAACCCATTCTCCTATGCTGCACCCATCTCAACGTACTTCCTTATGAAATGGGGTGAGCATAAGGCCAGATGACCCCAAGGCACAACACGACACTTGTCAGACTCTGCAGGGTAGGGTGAGGTGAAATAGCATGAGCAATAAGGCCAGCGACCAAAACGCACACCCCAATGCCTGTCACTCTCTGCAGGGCGGGTGGGGTTGATGTTCGTTCTATACTTCACTGCTACTTCTATGATGTGTCTCTCTAAATCCTGCACTACCAATACCAAAACCAGCAAGACAACATTCGGCATTGCCAAATGATTGTTTTATTTTGGGACCCTGGGTTTGATTTTCAAAGCCCCACTTATGACCCAAGGTGCCTGCATCAAAGGGAATTGATGCAAATTTTGAAAGGTTAAGAGATACATAGAGTTAGAAATAAACTGGAAAACATGGAAAAATCTGAAGTCGAAGATATCTGGGGGGCAATAAAGGACTCTGTCCTAGAGGCAACAAAGCTCTGCATCAGAACAACAAAGAAAAGAGACAGACACTGGAAGCCCATATGGTTCACTGATCAGGTCCGAACAGCTATCAGGGGCAAAAGGGACGTCTTCCATAGGTTCAAAAAATACAGAGGGGTAGACGAATGGGAGGATTACATCAGAAAGAATAAGGAAGCAATGAGGGTGGTGAGGGAGGCAAAGGCAGAGACAGAGCTTAGGATTGTTCCTCCTGGCTATTGAAGATTGTTTTGTTACAGCATAGACCCGACTATTTTGACTGGGTTGGATTATTTTACGCTATCCGGAAGGTGAATCTGTCTTGATCCTGTACTGTGGTCTAAGGCTCTGTGAAGGGTCTGAAACTGAGAGTGGTGGATTGTTTTGGGGTGGGCCTTCCTTCTTTTTGTTCCTGTGTGATAATTCCAATTTTTTTTTTTTTTTTGCTTGTTAGTTCTTCCACCCCCACTACGTGAGAGGTGGTGGGGGTGATTTTCATTGAACTTTGAACTGGAGTGGTGAGAGGACTCTAGTTTTATTACATTTGCTTTCTCCTCTGTGTGAGAGGCAGCGGAGTCGACTGTTTTGGACAATTAAATGCTGGAGTTGTAAGAGAAATCCAGCATAATATACCTAGTCTAATATTTATTATTTTTCCATTTATTATATAAAGTCTTTTTTGGAGTTTTTATTTATTTTTTATTAGTAGGTAATTTTGGGAGAAGGTTGGAATTTTATGAGGTGGGAGCAATACGGGTTACTGTCGATAGAAGACGTGTTGGCCTGTTGCTCTCCCGGTCAGGCACTACTCCCCTGCCGAACTCCGGGACCTCCAGCCCTTTCATTCTCCTCCTCTGCCTGCAGAGGTTTATAACCAATATAGGGCTTTAGGTATTGTTAGTAGAAAGAGGAGGTGGACTGGGGGTCCCCGGACTCCAGGGGGTGGGAGAGCAGGGCGGCTGTATCAGGGTTGTGCGGTCCAGGAGACGCCCTGTGGCGAAATGGTCTTTAGATCGTGGTCTGTCATGTCTGGTTACCATACCCAAGGGCTCCTGTAATTCTGGGCAGATAATTCGGTCAGCCCCGAAACCCCATCCGACTCAAGTGGGACTCAATGCCAGGTCTATTAGAAACAAGACTGCAATTATTGCTGATCTTGTTGGGACAGCAGACCTGGCTTGCATCACCGAAACCTGGCTTGATGACAACATGGGCCCAGAGTGGGGCAAATAGGGTCACCAGGTCACCAAATGCGACCTGGCCAATCATTCTGGCCACCGGATTTCTGTAAGAACCCGCCATTCTGGTGAGTAGTAAGCCACACCTTCAGCACGCATGCGCAGTAGCTCAGCAGCCTTGTCAATGAATTTTGAGCTGAGCTGCCGGAATCATGTGTCTGTGAGGATCGAGACAGGGCCGCCAGCGATGGGGGGCAGCTGGTACAACTGTCCCAGGCCGGTGGGTCAGAGGGCCCGGCAGCATCCCCCCATCACTGTCAGTTAACAATTGGCACTGGTAGCAGAACTCCCTTGGGCCCCCCCCCGTGCTTGTTCTGCCCCACAGTCCTGGAACTCCACAGTCTCCCTCCCCCAGTTGAGTTATCTGTGCATCCTGGCCCTAGGCTGTGCTCTCTCAACCTTGCTTGGCTTGCTGTCAGGCAGGCAGCTGCGCTGCAGGTCATTGGGATGGCAGGGTGGGACAATTGGGCCATGGGATTGGTGGATGCCAGGTGTTGATTGGTGGTGACTGCCTGTCATGTCACAGTTCAGTGACTCGGCACGTACGGCAGCTCCTTCACGCAGTCGCACCATGCACGGTAGTCCAGACAGAGAGAGGGCCTCGTGCTCGTCATCGTCTGTCTCATTGACCGACTCGAGGAGAAGTCGACATTTTGTTGTTGCTTGCTTCTTCAGGGAGGCTGGGGGAACATCTGAGTAGGGCCCCATTGGATTCGTCGCCATCAAGTACACTATTTTGTTTTATCCGGATAGCCGCAGCAGTGTTTGTTTAAATTGTTTGTTAGTTGTGACTGAGGTGTGGGCCTGGGCTGGAGACAGTGGAAGGCGGGCAGGGCAGGCAGACCCGGTGGAGATCGATTCAAGCCGACCACCACGGTTGTGGATTGTGGTGCGTGTGTGCTAGTGTTGCTGAAGTTGCGGACCAGAGGAGGATGGAGGCCAGTCCACCCACCACTCCACAAGTCTGCAAAAGCCAGCGAGAGAGAGTGAGAGAGGATTGGAGCTGTCGCTGAGGAGTTAAAGGTAGGTAGGACATGATGCAGGTTTACCTTCAGTGCTTCGTATGTGGTGCTTGGAAGTTCCCAGCTACAGAGGCAAGGAGACAGTGAAAAAAAAAAGCAATAAGGATTAAAATGTTTTCAACTTTAAAAAATAAAATGAGTAACAGTGGTAGTCATGTTAATTGTCTTCTGAAATGTAGGAAGAGAGTATGGACAAAACAGCAGACTACAATATAAATAATTGTAAAGAAGAGACAAAATTGAGACATAACTAAGGGAAGCCATATACGAGGCAGCATTCCCAGGGTGGGAGGGACACAGAGCATAAGCCACTGTAGAGCTAGACTTGGAGGCATTGATTGTTACTGGGGGTGCGGGCCGGGGGACTGTCTGGCTGTATAGCATAGAGGTTAGGCCCACTTAGAGTAATGAGCTGCAAATGTGCTTTGGATATCCAGCAGACCTGGATTTGATTCCCACAACCTATACTTGCATACTATGCGACTCTGAGCATGTCACTTAACCTCCCCAGTGCTCCTGGGCCACCCCGGCTTAAACACACCATTACCAGAAGAATTTAAAAAAAAATGCCTTGTGAGAAGACAGAACCTGCTGAGGTAAACTGTTCAGTTCTCAGGGACAGTACAAGAGGAGGCAGAGAGAAAAACTGCTAGAACAGGAGGGGGCAGAGCAAATAAAAAGATGGGTGCTGAATGCAAGTCCCTGGAAGAGGAGGAGGAGGAGGAGGAGGAGGAGGAGGAGGAGAATGTTGCTGTAGCTGTAGAAGCAGCGTGCAAACAAGAGCAAGGTGGTATCTGGGAGACTGAGGTTTGTTAGCAAGTCCCAGAATGCCACACTTGCATCAGATGTGGATGGGACCAGATCTACAGTATCTGATCCACACCGACCACCACAGAATGGGGTAGGGGAGCAAATGAAGAGCCCATACTGGAAAGGGGGGGGCAGTGCCTCATAAACAGAATAATAATTTTAAAAAGCAACTCTGAATCTGTGTTTTAGTAATGATTTGACTATCAATGTCTGCAAATGTGTGACATCCCTACCCTTCCTTAACTGGTCAGTCACTGACTCACTGCAACAGAACAGGCACCAAAAGTGAAGTTCTCTGAGGGGCTTGGAGTTTGTTTGCCCTGTGGACTGTGTGGAGTAAGTCATGGGGGACAGCTTGGAAGGGTAATGGGGATGATGGGTCAGAAAGATGAATGGGTAAGGGGTTCATGAAGAGGGACATAAGACTGAATTTAGAGGGAGGATGCACCTTGAATTGGCCTAATTTCATTATGTAACTTAACTGAGTACAAGTAAAGTACTAATTCTTTCGTTTATATGAGTGTAATAGCTTTCATTCATTGAGTGGCGTGGCGGTGCATTATTTATTTAAATATAAATTTACTCATTTATTGATTTATATATGTCTTGCAAGGGGATGGGTGGCTGAGGGGGGCCCAGACCTAAAGGTGTGTCCCGGGCCCAGAAATTTCTATCGGCTGCCCTGGATCGAGACTCATTTAGATTGCGTGGCCATGAGTGAGAGACAGTGCAGTCATGTGATTGGAATTGCCTCTGTTTGTCTACGTGCCTGGGAGGAGGAGGAGGAGGAAGAAATCCATCAGTCCAGCGCATCACCCACCAGCGAGTCTGCACAGAGGAGGACACCAAGGAGGAATCACAAGGTGAGCAATTGGGTGCTCACCTGGGTGGTGGGACTCGATTATCACTGGGAAAGCCTACCATGCACCATTCTGATTTCAGGCAGTGAGAGAGGGAGATGGGAGTGAGCTCAGTGAGAGCGTAACTTTGCTTGTGTGTGTATGTGGTGGGGGGGGGCTGAATTAGCAATTGAATAGTCACTGGCACTGCATCAAAAGCCCTTTTAAGGGCTCAGTGAATAAAAGATACAGAGTGACACTGACTACACTGTTTCTTCGGTCCTGATCTGGGCATTTTCAAGCGAGACAGTTTAAATTTAAAGCAGGCAACAATGTGCTGCCTTGGGGGGGTGGGAATCCAGTCTGGTCACAGTGTTTCTCTGCTGGTCCCAACTTCTGCCGCAGGTGTAAAAAAATTGGCCACCTAAAAAAAATTTTGGCCACCAGATTTTAAGGTGTGGGACACATTTCCAGCCCTTCCCTAATAGGCCTGCCCCTGTGGAGATGGCCAGATACCGCCCATTGAGGGGTGTAACCCCAGAGGGCTCTTGGCAGTATTAGGCCTATAGGGAGTTCCAAGGGTGGGCGAGGATCCAGAGAATCTAGTTTTGGCCTATAATAACACTATCACTGAGGCTCTGGATGCTATCGCCCCAATCCGTGCTCACCCCGTCTCTCTCCGTCCTCGGTCCCCTTGGTTTGATGGGACCTTGAGGGAGCTGAGACGGGTGGGACGAAGGCTAGAGTGTCGCTGGCAGAGAACAGCCCTTGATGTCAACCACCTTAGATTGATGGATCATTATCAAAGCTATCAATCAGCAATCTCACGTAAGAAGGCAGAGTTCCTGTCCGGTGAGATAGCTGCTGCTCAAAACCGACCAGCTCAGCTCTTTCGAACCGTGTACAGGCTGTGCAACCCAGCCTGTCTACAGGTTCGAGGAGTTTTTTCACAAGATAAGTGTGATGAGTTTGCTCAATTTTTTGTAGATAAGGTGGCCAGCATCAGGGCTGAAATCTGTCCATCACCCTCTATGGGGGTTAGTGGTGGTCGGTGTATGGTCACTTTCCCTCTGTCTTCTTGGATATCTTTCGACCGACCGGAGATAGGGGATGTCATGCGGAATGTCCAGAAACTGTGGTCAACTTGCTGTAGTTTGGATCTGGGCCCTACATGCCTAATATTAGGGTGTTTAGAGATCATTGGCCCAGTCCTTGCAGAGATTGTTTAGTGCTGTTTAGATTTGGCAGAGTTCCCTAGCTCCCTGAAAGAGGCGGTGGTGACACCGCTTCTTAAGAAAGCTTCTTTGGACCCAAGCATCTGTGCAAACTACAGACCTATCTCTGACCTTCCCTTTGTTGGGAAGGTGATTGAGAAAGTAGTTGCGCTGCAACTGGAGAACCATTTTACCATCCACGATGTCTTTGATCCTCTCCAATCAGGTTTCCGGAAGAGACATAGTACCGAGACCGCTGTGGTTCAGGTGCTTAATTATCTCCTGATGGCTAGAGACCAGAAGCGTTGTTCCGTCATGGTGTTTCTGGATCTCTCCTCAGCGTTCGACACTTTGGACCATGGGGTTCTGCTCAAGCATCTGAGGGTCATCTGTGGACTGGCTGGTCCAGTTCTTAGATGGTTTCATTCTTTCCTAGCTGCCAGGTCTCAGAGGGTGGTTTTGTTTTTTTTTTCCTCTGAGCCATTCTCTCTGCTGTGCAGGGACCTCAGGGCTCGGTGCTGTTCCCCATGTTGTTTGCAGTGTATCTGCTGCCCCTCGGAGACATTGTAAGACAATATGAGCTGAGTTTTCACTGCTATGCAGATGACTGGCAGTTCTATCTGTCTTTTGCAACCAACCAGGATAGTGCAGTCTCGATGTTTAACAGCTGTCTGGCCGAAATCCATGACTGGATGAAGTCCAGTTGGCTGAAATTGAATTCTGGGAAGACTGAGGTGTTGGTTGTGGATCTGGGGCACCGCATAGAGAGGTCGGTGGTGGGGTTACCTTCCAGGCTTTGACTCGATGGTGTACAGCTGCCCACCTCTGAATGGGTGCATAATTTGGGGGTGGTATTTGATGATGGACTGACACTGTGGGCGCAGGTGTCGGCAGTCGTCAGATCTTCCTTTTACCATCTTAGGAACATCGCCAGAATTAAGCACCTTGTTCCGTCCAATGATTTTCCCATGTTGATCCATGCTTTCGTGACCTTGTGCCTTGACTACTGCAACTCCCTATACCTAGGGCTTCCGGGGGTTGATGTCTGCCGCTTGCAGCTGGTGCAGAATGCTGCGGCATGATTATTGACTGGGACTTAATGCACCAGCCATATTACTTCCGTACTGCGCGATCTGCACTGGCTGCCTATACAATGGCGGACCACCTTCAAGGTTGGTCTTCTGACCTATAAAGCCCTACACGGACTGGGACCGGGTTACCTGCAAGAGCTCCTAGTTTCTTACAGCCCTGGCCAACCTCTCCGTTCAACTGATGAGGGGTTGTTAGAGGTTCCCAGGGTGCGGTTGAAGACATCTGGTGCCAGGGCTTTTATGTTCGTGTCGCCATCCCTGTGGAACTCTCTACCTCGTCAGATTAGAGAGCGTGGGACCATAGACAGCTTCAAGACCAGTTTAAAAACCTATTTATTCAAACAGTCTTTTAATATCTGAAGTTTTAGGAATTCTGAGGATTTTTAATTGAAGTCATTGTTTTTATATGATTTTAGTGAATTGTCTTTTGATGTCCTGTATGTAAAGCGCTTTGATGTTTGAATTGCGCTATACTAATAAAAATATTATTATTATTATTATTATTGCAGAGGGGATAAAGACGGGAGAAAAACACTTCTTTCATTACATTCAGGAAAAAAGAAGGAAAGAGGGAGGGACTACAAAACTGCTGGATGGGGTTGGACTGGTGGAGAAAGATGGTCAAAAGGCAAATCTTCTCAATAACTTATTTTACTCGGTATTTACTCGGTTGGGTGAAGACATAAGCAGGCATATCAAGAAGGTCTCCCAATCGGGGGAGTCACGTGATGCGGGAGACCGAGTAGCTGGGTCCGCTTGAGCTCCGTCTTCTACTCCGCTATTCTGATTAAAGATATCCATTTAGAAGTAAGCAATCGATCGATCTGTCCAGGGCAACATTGGAAGAGTGTGCCGTGAAGAGTTTTATGGAGGCAGATATGTGTAAGCAGCCCCCGAAACACACCCCGCCTGCAACACCCGAGAAGGTGGCTAAAAAGCCTAAGGCCTCGACCTCTGAGCTGGGTCACGGGGAGAGTGTGTGCAGCAACACGGTAGAACCGCTTACCCTGGCACGGTTTCTGGATGAGATGGACCCTCTTAAAATAACGATTCTGGAAGTCGCTGGCGAAGTTAAAAATATAAATGCAGCTATAGAGGACTTATCCAGAAGAGCTACGGATACCGAGGCACGGGTCTTCTCGTTGGAAAAAAGCAAAGACACGATGGAGTCGTCGGTAATCAAACTAACACAGAAAATCCAGAAATTAGAAAATAAGGTGGAGGATCTAGAAGGCCGAAGTCGGCGTAACAACGTCATTATTCTAGGGTTACCTGAAAAAGCTGAGGCCAATAGCCCGATTGCATTTGCTCAGAAGTTGGCAGAGAAAATAGCAGGGCCTTCCCCTTATGGGCCTAAATATATCGTCGAGAGGGCACACAGGGCATTGCGCCCATTACCACCATCTGATCACCCACCAAGGCCATTTATAATTAAATTTTTGAACTACCAGGAAAAGCAACTTTTGATTTCCAAGGCGAAGGAGGATAAAGATATATTCTGGGACAGTACCAAGCTAAGGATCGCTCAGGACCTTCCTTTAACAGTCAGACAGAAGAGAGCTGCCTATCATCCTCTCGTCAAGAAGCTGATTCCTGCAGGAGTGAAGTTCAGGATGGGATACCCCGCGAGGCTCCAAGTATATATTGGGAAGGAGTGGAAATCTTTGAGTCTCCAGATTCTGCTGCGCCAGTCTTGAGAGAAGCATTCCCTGATCTCTTTAAGGACACTTGAGTTAAGAAGGGCCACATTAATGGTGATTTCTGGAGTCTCAATGCTGATTTATTTGGGCGAAATGGAACTTTCTGTCTCTTATTTTGGGTTCGAACCCGGGTATACCGGAAGGTCCATCTGGTTAACTTCCTTGTCCTCAGCGTTCCGGAGCTGCAAGGGATGTTATGCCCTGCATTTTGGTTATTTGGACTCATGAAGCAAATGCCCCTAGGCGACTCTTGATAGTGCTGGTCTGTCCTTCATTTGGCTTTTCAAGGGCTGCATCTCGTGGAAAGGACAATTGTTTTAACTGTTGTGGAACATTTTTGTTTCTTCAGGGTCTGGATTACATGGTTTTTGTGGGCCTTCCTTCTTCTGGACATACCTGTTTGGACTTTTTAGTATACTTCAGGACTTCTCCTTTTGGACATAAAGCAGTTTTGCTTAAGTATGTGTGGAATTATGTTTGGGACATTACCTGGTATCGGTTTTTTTTTTCTCTTTTCCCAATCACCTTTTCCCAATTGTTTCTTGTAACCCCGGTACCTTTTTGTATACCTTGTCCTGGCGGAGTAGCTGGCGGAGTGGGGCCGGGAAGGCAATGTACCCTGTTGTCATGGGCCATATTGTGAATTGGGTTGGTGGGGGGCGGGGGATGTGCTGGAATCTGGGGGATTATGTGGGTTTTGGGATGGGGTTGATTTTTTGGGTTTTGGGGGGGGTCTCTTGACTAATGAGGGTTTGGGTTTTGGACACAAGGAACAGGGTTACATGGGGCAGACAGGATGGGTTAATAATTGACAGTTGGTTACACCTTTCTTTAGGCTATGGCGATAGATACCTGTATTAAATTTTGTAAGTTGAATGTTAAGGGAGCTAGGCAACGAGTCAAGCAATATAAGATACTGAAATACTTGGAGATAGCTAAAGTTAAGATTGCTTTCCTACAAGAAACACACTTATCACTCGAGGAAAGTAAAAATCTGAGGAAAAGGCAGTTTGGTGAAATCTTCTCTGCCCAGGGTACCACAAAGAGTAAGGGAGTCTCGATTCTAGTACATAGGTCGATACCTTTTGTTTCCAATCAGGTTATTTCAGATAAGGATGGGAGGTTCGTATTCACTGTTGGGAAGTTATTTAGGAGGGAAGTACTGTTGGGTTCGGTTTATGGACCAAACTCGGACAGCCAGGATTTTTTAACTAAGTTACTCCAAAGGCTATTACCTTTTGTTCACTTGCCCATAATTCTAGGTGGGGATTTTAATATGGTCCTGGACCCCACATTAGACAGGTCTTCAGGACTACGCATGTGCCTCTCCCCGGCTACCTTAGCTCTAACCGATTTATTGGTTAAGTTGGGCCTAGCTGATGTGTGGAGGGTTTTGCATCCACAAGCCAAAGAATACTCCTTTTTTTCACCGGTACACATGTCGGGCTCGAGAATAGATTACATCTTCCTTTCCCGGGTTCTACTTAAGGGGTCTTTACCGCGGAGATTGTGGCTGCCCCCTTGTCGGATCACTCGGCTGTGGAGGTTATGATCTCATTCCCATCGGCTTTGGGTAGGGGCAACAGGTGGAAAATTAACAACCAGTTACTTCGGTTACCCAAAGTTGTCCAATCCCTGAACTCTCAGCTTGAAGAATTCTTAGTTTTGAATTCTACTGGAGAAACCAGGCGGACATACTTTGGGCAACTTTAAAGGTTTTATGAGGGGCCTCCTTATTAGGGCAGGCTACCATTATGAAAAAGAAACCAATGCTCTAATGGTAGATAAGCTGAGAACGATTAAGGAACTGCAGGCTTCATTGGTCACTAATCCACTTGAGGAAATAGAGATTAAGTTAGCTAAGGTTAGGGACGAATACCTTAAAATGTTGGGGGATCAACCTGAGCTGGCCATCATTAAAACTCAGGCTGTATACACAGACCAAGGGGAGAAGCCGGGCAGGCTGCTAGCAAGGCGGTTAGCACAGCTGGAAGCATCTCGACTCATTGAAGGAGTCAAATCGGGTAGAGATGGGTTGATTAAAACCACCCCAGAGGACATTGTCCGTGTCTTTTCTGATTATTATGAGGTATTGTATGGAGGTATGCAATTCCCCCACCGTTGAGTAACATTCAGCAATTCCTTGAAAAGATACCGCTTCCCAGTTTGGTGGGGGTAGATAATAAGGTCCTGATAGCAGACATCACTTATAATGAAATAGAGGATGCGATTAGAGTTCTACCATTGCATAAAACCCCTGGCCCGGATGGGTTTTCACCCAATTTCTATAAAACCTTCTCTACCCAACTGATTCCGTTGCTGGCCGGCCTATACCGGTATATTTTATCGGGACAGGAAGTGGATAAATACCTTTTTGAGGCCTTAATAGTGTTGATCCCTAAGCCGAATAAGCCACTTGAAAACCCAGGTAGTTATCTCCCCATATCCCTACTTAATTATGATATCAAAATACTGGCAAAAATTCTGGCTGAGCGTATTGGCAAATTCCTGCCGCATTTGATAGGACAGGAGCAAGTGGGGTTTATGAGGGGTAGATCCTCAGCCGATCATTTTAGGACGTTGTCCCACGTCTTCTCGGCCTCCTCGGAGGCCGAGGCCCCCCAGGCCTTGGTCTCCTTGGATGCCGAGAAGGCATTTGATAAGGTTCACTGGTCCTATCTTTATCAAGTGATGTTAAGGGTAGGTTTTCCCGATCAGTTTGTTGATTGGATTAAGGCCTTGTATGCGAATCCGACGGCAAGGGTGACCTGTAATGGTGTTATATCAGACCCTTTGTGTTAAAGGCAGGGACAAGGCAGGGTTGTCCTTATCTCCCTTACTTAATCTTTATTTAGAGCCCCTTATTAGGTATATTGTATCTAATGACACGATTTCTGGGATCAAGGTGAGGATCAGACCATTAAGGTTACCGCTTTGCGGACGACCTCCTGATCTATTTATCAGATCCGGTCTCTTCCGTTCCTGTCCTGTTAAATGTAATCAAGGAGTTTAGCCTAGTATCCAATTATAAGCTAAACCAAGATAAGACAGTAGTTTTTCCTCTTTCTAATGGGGTTTTCAAAAAAGATATCATTGAGATGGGCCTGGGCTGGAATTCTAAATCTCTTAACTACTTGGGGCTCTTCCTAACTGTAAATCAGGATCGTCTTCAGCATCTCAATCTGGATACTCTAGTTCGGACTATCGATCTGGTTATGAAAAGGTGGGCTCAATTTTCTCTATCATTATGGGGCAGGATCAGCATAGTAAAAATGAATATTTTTCCCAGGCTTTTTTATCCATTATCTATGTTAAATATTCAACTCCCGATGGTCTGGTTCAGTAGAATACATAAATTAATAGCCAATTTTGTCTGGAATTTTAAGAAGGCAAGGATGTATAATAAACTGGCGCCCCAAAACTCATATGACCTACGGCTTTCTCATTTTGCACTATATTACTGGGCCGCTCAGATTAACAAATCTGACGGGTGGCTGGGCTCCTCTACTCGGATCGGCAGAAGGAATATGTTCCTCTCTGGTTTGATCTTGAACTCTCTATTATTAAGGGATCAGGTCTTAACCAGGAGGCCTTGGTGTTTTCTCCCCAGATTAATACCTCTCTTGCAAACTTCCCTATTGGTGTTTCCCTCAGGACTCATGATCAAGTCTGCAGCTTTTTGAAATATGAGTATAGGTTAGATCGTCTCAGCCTCTCATTGGCAGCCCATGTTGGTTGATTGGAGGAAGCCAATTAGGTATGGATGGTTACCGGTTAGAGGATAGTAGGTTGGGAGATTTTTCGACGAGGATGGCAAGCTCTATATGACCCCCAGATACTCAATAGGTTGAATCTATCGGTGAATGAGTGTTTTAAGGTATATCAGGTGTCATCTCATAGTTCAGAAGCTAGGAATTAGTGGTTTTAAACCTCCTAAGATAGATTTTTGGGAGAGTATTAGACCGTTGGTGGGTACTCAACATGCAATATCCAAAATATATGAGGTACTTCTGTGCTGGGCTTTTCCAGATGGGTTTTCTCCTCCATCAGTGTGGGGCAGTGCTTTTCCTAATTTGGACTTAGACTGGGTCCAGATATGGTCTAATTGTCATAGGTTTTTGAAGCAGGACCCTCTTAAATTAATTCAATTCAAGATTTTACATAACATCTATTATTCTCCCCAGAAACTGTTTAACTTAAAAATGTTACCGGACTCGTGCTGTTTTAGGTGTGGGTCAGAAGGAGGAGACCTATTGCATATATTTTGGCATTGTTCTAAGATTGCCCAGTTATGGTTAGACATCAAAGATAACGTGAGCCCTCTTCTGGGCCTAGAAGAACTGTTTAAACCAGAAATCTGTATATTAGGATACATGCCTGAGGTCTTTGTCACGCAGAGGAAATTTCATATTTTCCTGATTTCTATTTCAGTTAAGAGGCTCGTGCTCAGACATTGGAAGGAATCCAATAGAATCCATTACTCTGAATGGTTATCGGAGTTGTTAGCCATACTTAGGCTAGAGAGACGTATTGCAATATTGCATGATCAGCTCCCTAGGTTCGAGAAAATCTGGTCTCCCTTAGTATGTGCCTATTCATGAGTACCATGTATCAAACTTTTTTGTCTGTACAAGCTTTGTCTGCTATCATTATTGTTTTTCTTGTTTTCTTTTGGTTTTTTTTTTATCTCTGTGTCCAGGGGGAGGGTGGGTGTCGAGAGGCCCCAGGGGAGGGGGATGGGGGAGGGAGGAGGGAAGGAGAGCGTTTATTTAAGAGGTGCTCATTTGCGCTTTTATGTTTTACATGTATGTAAATTGTGTGGTATTATGCACCCTGTGATGCATTGTATTTGAAGAGTATCGCCTCTTCTTACTCTAATATGTCAATAAAAAGTTAATGGCAAAAAAAAAAAGAATGTCTCCCAATCCTTGGTGGATTGATTTTTTTTTAACATGTCACTGTTATTTTCACCTGTCGGCATGCCACGTTCAGCCTGCCTGGCCCCCCCAGTTCCGACACCCGGAATTACCGGGGCTTACCTTATGCCCGGCCTGGGAGCTGTGCCTGCAGAGGGTCGGGCGTCATCCTGCCTGCCGGGTGTTTTCTCCTTTGTTTTCTCTCCCATTACTTGGGGCCCCAGGAGTAGAGATGCATACACATGCATGTGCTCTATGGTTCCGGCAACAGCCCCTTCCGCCCACCCATTGCCCTAGCGCCATTGCACCCCTCTGGCTTGCACTGCAGCTTTGCCTCCACTAGGAGGCAGACCATGGCCGAGGGATGCAACCCCACCACCCTGGATAGGAGAGGAGAGCTGCCTTTCAGCCGCTACTACCAGCTCCGCACCCTCCCCCCCATTGCTGGCCTCCAACGGCCCATGCTCATACCCAAACACGGATCGCCGGCATGGCGCAAGGTAAGGCATCCTGCACTTCAGCCCTCAGCACCACCGGGCCTCCTTTCTGGATTTATTAGTCCGTGTCGGTACAAGGGAAAATACTGGTCCAATGCTGGGGAGCATTACAAGAGTTACCGATAGACGGATACTGGTAATGGGAAATCTGTTATTTATCACAGGATCAGAGATGGGCTGGCAGCCCTCAAGCCAGACAAAGCACAGGGACCAGATGGATTGCATTCAAGAGTACTAAAAGAATTAGCAGAAGAGTTAGCCGGTCCCCTGGCACACTTATTCAACAGATCACTGGATATGTTAGTGGTTCCAAGGGACTGGAGAGTGGCGGACGTGGTCCCACTTCACAAGGGGGAGAGCAGGGAAGAGATGGGGAATTTCAGACTGGTTAGTCTCACTTCTGTGGTGGGAAAACTAATGGAAACCTTGATTAAGCAAGACCTTGTGCAATACCTAGAGGAGAACAGCCTCCAGGACACCAGACAACATGGATTCATGGCA
The DNA here is from genome assembly GCA_016271365.2 of Neoceratodus forsteri. Classification (NCBI taxonomy): domain Eukaryota; kingdom Metazoa; phylum Chordata; order Ceratodontiformes; family Ceratodontidae; genus Neoceratodus; species Neoceratodus forsteri. The sequence continues at coordinate 1,340,734,854 of CM028132.1, forward strand.
GGAAGGTTGTACCAGACAAATCTAATCACCTTTTTGACTGGGTGACAAGGATACTAGATAGGGGACATGAAGTGGACCTTCTCTATTTTGATTTCAGCAAGGCATTTGATTCTGTACCACACAGGCATCTGCTGAGGAAACTGAAGGACATAGGGGTCACAAAAGCCGTTGCCTCAGAGGTTGTCAAGAAAGAGGAGCGGTTGGACCACAGTGGGCTCAGGGAGGGTGAGGGTGGTGGAACAGAGGTGCATTCCTTCAGTTGTACCTCTCAACAGTTCCTATGCTGTTCTGGCAAAGTGTGGTTCCTCTATGGAGGCACCCGCAGTGGAGACCAAGGAGGATGCTGGTAACCTCCACAAGGAAAACCCATAGGAGGGTGGCATGGATTCCCACAGGGGAAGGAAACAACTCCTGGTGGGGGACTCCATTGTTAGGAAGATAGAACTTGGAGAGGAAGGGGAGAGGGAGGTAAGGTGCCTGCCTGGCACCATGGCTTGGAGGGACAGGGAGTGAATCCTCAGGATCGCCGGAGCAGCTGCACAGGGGAGGGAGCTGGATGTCATTGTCCACCTAGGGACAAATGACCTGGCTAAAAAAGGGATCATCGCAGTGCAGGAAGAGTTTGTGGAGTTGGGGAGGGGCCTTAGACAAGTAGCATGCAAGGTAACCTTCTCGGAGGTGCTGCCTGTCTATGGCGAAGGTGAGGCTAGGGTGCTCCACACCACGGGATTCAATCAGTGGTTGAAAAACTGGTGCAGAGCTCAGGGATTTGGCTTCATTGGGGACTGGGGGTCCACCTGGAGTGATGCAGGCCTATACTGGCATGATGGGCTGCATCTGTCCAGGAGGGAAACCAGGATACTAGGTGATAGGTTTAAATGCTTCATTGGCTAAACTAGCCAAGGGGGGAGGCACTGGAAAGGAGCATGGAAATCCTAGCCCCCCAAAAAAAGTCAGGGCAGTAAGTGAGGTAAACACCAAGATAGAGATGTCAATAGGGAGAAGGGCTGGGGTAAATGGAGAACGTGACAAAGGCAATAAGGACAGGGATGGGGCAAAAAGGAGTAAGGCCATCAGGAAATGGAGGGTAATGAGTACCAATGCCAGTAGTCTGGGCAACAAGCTCCCTGAACTGGTGGCCTTGATGGAAGAGGGATGTCTGGATATTGTAGCAGTCACAGAAACATGGTATACAGAGAACCAAGACTGGGATGTTAACATACCAGGGTACATAACCTACAGGAGAGACAGGTAGGGGAGAAGAGGGGGAGGAGTAGCTCTCTATGTGAAAGATGGGATAAAAGCAACTGAACAAAAGAGTAAACAGGGAGGAGAGGAGGCACTGTGGGTCACCTTAGAGACTGGACATGGCACCACAGTCCGCACAGGGTTTGTATACAGACCCCCATGTCGGGGGAAGGAATGGACAAGGATATGATAGAAGGCATTCTTAGGATGGCAGAAAACGGGGATATACTGTTGATGGGAGACCTGAATATGCCAGATGTTAACTGGAGCACATTTGCTACAGCCACATCCAAGAGCAGGGCCATTCTCGATGCCCTACAGGTGGCATGCCTCGGACAGCTAGTTTCGGAACCCACTCAGGAGGGAGCAATCTTAGACCATGTACTCTCAAATGGGGACAGTGAGAGGATCTCAGATCTAGAAGTAGGTTGCCATCTGGGAACAAGTGACCATCAAACAGTGTGGTCCACGATAAACTCTGCTACAGAATCAAGCCATACAAAAGTGAGGGTACTGGACTTCAGGAGGGCTGACTTTGGAAGATGGGAGAGTGCCTTAGAAAAGCACTAGCAAACAGGCTAGAAGGAGGGGTGGAGCAACAGTTGGGAAAAATCAAAACTGCCATCACAGAGGCAACAAGCCTTTGTGTCAAGCAAATAAACAAATCAAAATGAAAGAAAAAGCCACTATGGTTCTCAAAAGAGGTGGCAGGGAAAGTCAGGGAGAAAAAGATAGCATTCAGGAAGTATAAGGAAACACAAAAGGAGCAGGACAGAGAGCTGTACCAGTTAAGACAGAAGAAAATAGGGAGGGAAGTCAGAATAGCAAAGGCCCAAACTGAGGAAAAGATAGCCAACTCAGTTAAGAAGGGGGATAAAACCTTTTATTGGTGGGCGCTGTGGACCACCCAACATAGCGGCAGCTTGTTTTTAGGCTTCTTTTTTATCTTAACTTATAGCGATATTCAGATACCGAAAGAGTTTCTGAGCACTTTAGGCTGCGTGGGAACAGCTGGAGTCTGAGACATGAGCCCTATAAAAGATAATAGGCAAGCAATGCCAAAGCTAGATGTGTTTCTCGCCTCACCGAAAGGCCCAAGAGAAACTGGAGCTGGATCACTCACCATATCAGCAAACGAAGTCCCGAATCCCCAATTGATGGCTATGCTGCAGAAAATACAAAGCGACAGGGGAAGAGACAAACCGCCGTATGACAGCAGTGGAAGCTCATTTCACTGAATTAGACACTAAGGTGCAGACAAATGTTTCTGGTATCAGTGAGCTCCAGGCAGAAGGCGAGCGGCAACAGGAAAGAAATGCGATGTTTGTGAAATACCTCATTTTTCTCAGGGCTAAAGTAGGGGCCTTAGAGAACGCGCAGCGACAGCCTAACGTGCATATTGTAGGCTTTCCTCCCAGGTTTGCCAGTGCTACTGAAATCCTCACAGCAGTCTCCAGAATTATTTTTTATCAATCTGGGCTTATTATCTGAGGATTACAGGGTCACAGTAATCAAGGCTTTTGTGATTCCCTATGCGGATAAGGTCGAAGGACCCTGGGTATGCTTGACCGTTAACCGCTGTTGTCACATTGTCGAGCCCTGAGACTCGGATTCCTCTACTCAGAAATGCCAGGCAGAGAGGCAATATGGTATGGGAGGGCAGTAAATTTGTTTTTTTTTCGGACCTTTCGTCCCAGTCACCAAATCGGAAGAAGGCACTCCAGCTTACGAAAAAACATCTGCTTGAAAATGGATTTGCAGCTCAGTTGGTGTTCCCTGCAAGACTTCAGGTTCGCCATGCCGGTAAGACTCATATCTTATCAGACCCAGATGCGGCAGCGGCCTTTGCTTCTAAGTTCATTGCATCCCAGATGGCTTCGGCTGAAAAAGAAGGGGACTCTGACCAGGAAAATGATACTAATGATTGAGCTCAGTATGGCTTTCTAATGGATTCAGCTATATACCCCAGAGGTGGGATTGAGGTGGGATCTTGGACATCCTATGGTTGAGATTTTGAGGGAGCCACAGTATTATATATTTTTCCTTTTTTTTACCTGTATTCACTCCTTTAGTTACCACCGTTTTAGCGTTAGCCATGTTTTGATTGTTAAACTTCAAAACTATGAGAAATAAAAACTCCTGCTTAAATACCCCACTCAATTTGTGAGCTATAAAGTACAATCCTAACTTTTTATATGTCTCCCTACCAGTCAACAGGTTTGACCTTAGTGGTAGGGGTGCGAAGCAACTTAATTGAGCCAAGGCTATCTGGTGTAATTTTACACTATTATACTATCCCTTATTAAGATGTTCAGCCCTCCGTATACATATTTTAGTATCCTGCTAGGAACAGAAATATTGGTAAATATCCTGCAAGGCACAGATCAAGTGAGAGTGCTCACTCCTACAATATTATCCAGCTATAATATTTGTATCCTTCGAATATATGGTTGTCCAGACTCAACAAAAGGAATGTATTCTGTATTTAAAGTGCATGATTGAACACTTATCTGGTACTTTTAAGAGTTGTACACTAAAATGTACTGCTGTATTATTCCATGTAACATGGTAGTTACTCTGTTCTTGTATGAAAACCAATGTAACCCCTAGGTGGTGCTATCCCAAGGGCTACTACGCCTGTCTGCTTGGCTAGTAGCAAGTTAAAGGGCCTGAGTTCTGAAACCGGTGCCTCCACCTAGAGGTCAGGGTTGGTAGTGGTCAAGCTAACCTGGACACAGCCCTCCGGGACACTGTAACCCCCCGTTTCCCCTCTAGTGGCCTGAACACTGTACAGTGATCACTTTCACAATACCCCTGGTACAACACACAAGTACCCACACTGTTTGCACTTACCACCAGGGCTGGTTCCTCTGGCTCGACCATGGGGATCCCCTGTAAAACAAGGTTATGCACAGCAAATAGCAACAGTACAGTACTTTAAGCACAAACTAGAACCACAGTCAGATTACATGCAGAAAAAGTTAGATCTGATTTATTCAGGGGACCTGAACAGGGAAGGGGCAAAATCAGGTTAATTAGCTTAAAGGTTATATCAATCAAGCAGTTATGCATGTGCTTTGAGTCCCCCCACATAGTCACACCTCTGGGTACCCAGGTGGAGAAGAGATGGGCTAGCCAGGACTGTTGCCCGGGGTTGCAGCTGGTTGGGGCCCTGTGATAGAAAACACAACATGCACGGTACACAATATTTGTAATCCGGAGCCAGAGGGCTCAGTTCATAAAGAAAACGAAACAAGACACTCAGATAACACACTCAGATTAAGCTGTTGTTGCATGGAGCTACCCTGGTATTTACTCACGATACCCAAGACTGGACACAGGCTGGACAAAAATCGAGACTGCAGGTGGTTAATGTGGAATGCCAGGAGAAGCAGGGCCCACACGAGTCGCAGAGGCGTCGTTCCTGTTCAAGCGTGTAGCAGGGAGCTGATCCTCGGGCAAGTCTCTCGTCGATGGCTTCTCTGTGCAGCGGGTAGTCTGGCTGGACCAGTCTGACAAGGCCCAGACCGCATGGAGACAAATTCGGATGTAGTCTATTTTGGGCTGGATACAGCTTCCAGCAAGCAGAACACAGTTCACACAGTGGGGAACTAACTCACGACCCACTAGCAACAAATAACACATTTACATGTAAGGGAATTCTACTGTACCAGGCAAAGCGCTTCCCGGTCACAATCGCAAAGTCTCTGCACACACCGGGAGCTTAGGGGTAGCTGGAACTCCTGACAGGCCGATTACATTCAGCAAAATCTTTGGTCTTCTTCAGGTTGAGCCTTGCCCACTTCAGTAGGTTACTTCAGTCACAAAAACTTGGATTTAGTCCAAAATAATTCTCTTCTCTCCCTGTCATGAGCAGCAGGCAGACATGCAAGCCAAAAACTCAGCCTTTTCACAGTTCTCCCATGCAAATCCACTCAGGATTGCTGCTCAGAATCACTTCAGCTCCTCTCATTTCACTTCCCAGCTCAGAACTAACTGAACATTGCAAGCAGTGTGGGATTTCCCCAAGATCCAAAAGGTTTGGTTGGTTGATTTGGCTGTCAGTCAAAGCAAGAGCTCCCCCTTCTGTTGCAAAAAAGGCGCAAAAAATTCCCAAACTACAGTTTCTACAGATTTTGAATTCAGACAGCTCCTGTAGTCCGGCTACATTTTAGGTCCCACCAGAACTGATTGGTCCAATTTGCAGTCCAGGACCAAGATAATGGAGACAAAAAAAAACAGTTCTTGCTACAAAGAAAGCAAGTTAGACAAACTACATTATCATTATCACTCTAAATGATTTTCAGCAAATAGTTACATCTTTCAACAGAGCTCCCTCTCAGATTACTTATGCTGCAATCAGGCAGCTCTTAAAGAGACAGCACACAGAGGCCACACAGGCTCTGGCAGTCACATTTAAACTGTTAAAACGCAGGACACCAGCTTGGCAGTGAGCATTTAGGCAAGCTCAAGGAAGACTTTTTGGGAACCCCCATTTGTAGGGGGGTTGCACCCTTCCCTGCCTGGGAAAACTTGGCATCCGCGTCAAGTCTGTACCATCATAACACTGAAAATGCAACATATACAAGACATTTATACCATTAGTATGCTATACAAGTACTATCTGATTCATCAATTGGCATAACTTGCCACTTTACCATACATTTCAATGTACTCCACTATATCATTTCCATTCTGACAATACATTATGCATATTTCACACAGGTACAGTAAGTTGAACATTACTATACAGAATCATGTAATAACTTCTTGTACTCTAAACAATGCAAAAGGGGGCCCTTTCCTATCAGTTAACCTGGGGCTGGATGGGGCAGGGGCACCATGGTGAGAGGGCAGAACAAGTAACCTGTAATGGGCCGTCAAGCTCAATTTGGGCAGTGAGCTCTGAGACACATAAACACCTTTGTGTACTACATTAAGAGGCAAATCCACTGGCCTCCTGGGGCAATCGTAACTGAAGCGCACCACTGGCTTGACAGCTCGGCCAGTCTTTCTGGGGTGAACAACCACATTCTCTGTACTTTCAGCAATGGTCTTGGAGCTTTCATCACTTGTGAGGGGTGCCTGTGCATGAAGGGGAATGTCCGAGCTGGGAGCACTGTCAGCCCCTTGCTCTGTAGTCTCTGTTTCTACAACACTTGGCTCATTTTGAAGACACTCTGGCACTGAGGGGGGGTTGTCAGCACTCTCGTAGTATTCCTCAATTCTGGCATGTCACCAGAAAGACTCACACCATCAGCCTCTCCTTCAGGCAAATCATACAGTTCCACAATACACAAAGACTCAGCATCCTCAGACGTGATACTTTGCACTTCACCTTCAGGGAGCATTGGCTCCAAGGATGATGCTGGGGCGTTAGGCAGTCCAGAAGGCCCAGCTTCATCCCCAAAATTCAACATAGGATTTCCACGAAACAGCTGACTCAGTTCATATGAGGGGTAATAGGCATTATCACACTCACTGTCATCCGAGTTAGACTGGCAGTCACTATCATTCTGGGCCTGCTGCAGGGAAGTCTTAAATCGGCAACCACGGGGCAGACTGACTCTGTTTCTTTCTTGCAGCAGCACGAGTCACTGGTCCAGGGGAATCAATCTCGGTTGGTTCAGCCTCAATTATAACTTGACCAATAGGTAGCAAATGGACGGTGCATTGTCTTGACAGCTTTGGAGTTATTCTCTGGGTGCACTTTGTACACTGGCAAATCATCCAACTTTCCAAACATGACATGGGGAAGATGGTGCCATCGATCAGCAATTTTGTGTTTACCATGCAATCCTAAATTTCGCAACAACACACGGTCTCCAGGCCTAAGCTCTTGAGCCTTTACTTTTCTATCATGTCTCTCTTTGTTGGCTAGATCTCTTTTGGTGGCCATTGTCTGGGCCAGTTGATAGGCATGGTTCAGTTGAGCTTTCAGTTTTTGTACATATTGCAGGTAATCTTCGGCTCAGACCCCATCGGGAGAAACCCCAAAACAGACATCAACAGGCAACCGGGCCTCTCTCCTGAACATGAGGTGGTAGGGAGAGAACCCGGCAGCATCATTCTTTGTGTAATTGTATGCGTGTACCAAGGTGCTAATCTGCTGGCTCCATTTATGCTTATCTTTTGGGTGGAGGGTGCCTAGCATGTCTAGCAGGGTGCGGTTAAAGCATTCTGGTTGAGCATCCCCCTGCGGGTGATAAGGGTGGTTCTTGACTTTCACACCCACCACAGAGAGAGCATTTCTTTGATTAGCCGACTCTCAAAGTCCCGGCCCTGATCAGCATGAATCTGCTGGGGGGCACCATAGTGGAAAAAGAAATTTTCCCACTAGCACCTTGGCCACGGTAGATGCTTTTAGATCTTTGGTGGGAAAAGCTTGTGCATGCCATGTGAAATGGTCCGTAACCACTAACTACTGTCCAGCACAGCCCGAGTAGGAATACCATTCACAGCCACGGTAGTCTCCATTGAAGGGCCCACTATTTTGGACCAGTCTGGAGGGACAGCAGTAGGGGCCTGGATGGACGATTTAGCCACAAAGGGGTTTGAGTTAGGATGTCTGAAGCCTTCACTGTGGTCATTTTGTGCACCCCTTGACCACTGATTTGTTTTCCAAAGCTCTCCTTGAAGCCAGTTCACCACTTTCTCTAGGTCTTGCTGAGACTGGCATTCCCTCTTCATATGGCCATCCTTTCCACAGTTGTGACAAATGATAGACTCCTGGGTCATCCTTGGAGAGAACATTGCATGAGGAACTGAAGTAGTAGCAAGGGATTGGGGTCCAATATCTGCTTGTAGAGGTGAGAGGGTTGCAACATGTCTCAATAGTTCCTTTAGGGTGGCAGTCAATTCTTTGATTTCAGCCTGGGAGCTATCCTCGGTAGAGGATGCCTGAGGGTGCACCCCCACCCCCATGGCAGTCACATCCTGAAAGGGACCAGAATCTTGTTCCATGTGGGAAACCCTTGCAGAGTCACCTGTCTTCAACTCTCGGACTTCCTTTAGTAGCTCATCTTTCCAAAACTGGGCCCAGGGAGGGAAGTCCTTTGCATTCTCAGAGTGCTTGTTAGGTGCCGACGTTTGCCCCTGAACCCCACTTGGATGATCACTCTCTGTCACTTGCACAGTAGCAGAAGATATTGGTGAAATTCACCTTCAGGGTCACCTTTGCTCAACCCCCCAAATTTATTTCATTAGCTCGTTATTATAAGAGGGGGGCGATTCCAGTCGGTTGGCGAGGCGCAACTGAAGCAGTAACAATTCTGAAAATGGAGCAGACTTAAGGATCCGGTACAGCCTAGTTCAATGAAATCCATTAGAAGGCAAACTACCCTTTCTGAGGCACTCTTGTAGCAGCTTTTCACGCCGAGGTACATACACAGACAATGGCTCCCCTGAGTACTGCTGGGCATTTCTTACTCTCCACCACAGGTCCTCCTCTGAATCCGGGCTCCCATACACATTCTCCAATGCATCAAGATAGTCCTGTGCAGTTGCTTCGGGGTTATTGGCTCACTTGGCATGGATAGTAGCCAGGGCAGGACCTCGGAGGCTCTCACTCAACCTCTTTCATTTCTCTACTTCTGAGCATTGCCATTCAAGTACTAGAGGGGCAACATAGTTTATCCAGGTCTCCCAGTCATCCTCCCCCTTGGGGGTGGGGAAGGTGCCTGAGAAGATTCTTAACCTTCGGTAGGAGTCATGACTAATGGCAGGTACAGATACAGGGGCCAGCATTGTCATGGGCACAGAAGGCGGGCAGTAACAGGTGCTGGAGTGGGAGGAGGCTATTGGGAGGAACACCCCAGGTGGCAGGAATAGTTTCTTAAAGTCCTCGACGGTTTTGCCTTCCTCCAGCAACAACTTAGCAAATTTCTCCTCAAAAGTCTCAGATAATAGGGGGAACTCATCCTCCCCGGGGTCTTTTCTGTCTCTAGTTATCACTCTCCAGGCGGCTGGGACCCCTTCTGGGGCAATAGTCCATGGCACTTTGGAACTGTCCACTGGGTCACTACACTCTACTAACGCCATGAAAGTTTGGGTGGTCAAATCAGCCGGTCGCCCCACCACCACAGCGTTTGTTAAACATTCAACTTTGGAAAGTACTCCTTCTACAACGTCTTTACCAATGTTCAGGGGAATATCCAATACAAACAGGGCATTGTGAGGGTCAATCTCCTGCCCTGTACACCACCCTACCAACTGGTGCACAGCCACTTCTGTTGGGGTAGCCATTTATGTTTGACAATAATTCGTAATTTTGGCCACTAGAAGACACAAAATCCTAGCGGTGAGCCTCCAAGATGTAACCCCTAGGTGGCACTATCCCAAGGGCTACTATCCCTGTCTGCTTGGCTAGTAGCAGGTTAAGGGGCCTGAGTTCTGAAATGAGTGCCTTCACCCAGAGGTCAGGGTTGGTAGTGGTCAAGCTAACCTGGGCATAGCCCTCCGGGACACTGTAACCACCCCTCTTTCCCCTCTGGTGACCTGAACAGTGTACAATGATCACTTTCACAATAGCCCTAGTACAACACACAAGTACCCACACTGTTTGCACTAACCACCAGGGCTGGTTCCTCTGGCTTGACCATGGGGACCCCCTGTAAAACAAGGTTATGCACAGCAAATAGCAACAGTACAGTACTTTGAGCACAAACTGGAACCACAGTCAGATTACATGCAGAAAAAGTTAGATCTGATTTATTCAGGGGACTTGAACAAGAAAGGGACAAAATAAGGTTAATTAGCTTAAAGGTTATATCAATCAAGCAGTTATGCATGCACTTTGAGTCCCCCCACACAGTCACACCTCTGGGTACCCAGGTGGAGAAGAGATGGGCTAGCTAGGACTGTTACCCGGGGTTGCAGCTGGTTGGGGCCCTGTGATGGAAAACACAACATGCACGGTACACAATATTTGTAATCTGGAGCCAGAGGGCTCAGTTCGAAAAGGAAACGAAACAACAAGACAATCAGATGACACACTCAGATTAAGCTGTTGTTGCATGGAGCTACCCTGGTATTTACTCACGATACCCAAGACTGGACACAGGCTGGATGAAAATCAAGACTGCAGGTGGTTAATCTGGAATGCCAGGAGAAGCAAGGCCCACAAGAGTTGCAGAGGTGTCGTTCCTGTTCAAGCGTGGAGCAGGGAGCTGATCCTGAGGCAGGTCTCTCGTCGATGGCTTCTCTGTGCAGTGGGTAGTCTGGCTGGGCCAGTCTGGCAAGGCCCAGACCACATGGAGACAAATTCAGATGCAGTCCATTTTGGGCTGGATACAGCTTCCGGCAAGCAGAACACAGTTCGCACAGTGGGGAACTAACTCATGACCCACTAGCAGCAAATAACACATTTACATGTAAGGGAATTCTACTGTACCAGGCAAAGCGCTCCCCGGTCACAATCGCAAAGTCTCTGCACACACTGGGAGCTTAGGGGTAGCTGGAACTCCTGACAGGCCGATCTCATTCAGCAAAATCTTCGGTCTTCTTCAGGTTGAGCCTTGCCCACTTCAGTAGCTTACTTTAGTCAAACAAACTTGGATTTAGTCCAAAATAATTCTCTTCTCTCCCTGTCATGAGCAACAGACAGACATGCAAGCCAAAAACGCAGCCTTTTCACAGTTCTCCCATGCGAATCCACTCAGGATTGCTGCTCAGAATCACTTCAGCTCCTCTCATTTCACTTCCCAGCTCAGAACTAACTGAAAAATTGCAAGCAGTGTGGGATTTCCCCAAGATCCAAAAGGTTTGGTTGGCAGATTTGGCAGTCAGTCAAAGCAAGAGCTCCCCCTTCTGTTGCAAAAAAGCCCCAAACTACAGTTTCTACAGATTTTGAATTCAGACAGGTCCTGTAGTCTGGCTATATTTTAGGTCCCACCAGAACTGATTGGTCCAATTTGCAGTCCAGGACCAAGATAGTGGAGACAAAACAAAACAGTCCTTGCTACAATGAAAGCAGGTTAGACAAACTACATTATCATTATCACTCCAAATGATTTTCAGGAAATAGTTACATCTTTCAACAGAGCTCCCTCTCAGATTACTTATGCTGCAATCAGGCAGCTCTTAAAGAGACAGCACACAGAGGCCACACAGGCTCTGGCAATCACATTTAAACTGCTAAAACGCAGGACACCAGCCTGGCAGTGAGCATTTAGGCAAGCTAAAGGAGGACTTTTTGGGAACCCCCATTTGTAGGGGGGTTACACCAATAAACATAAAGTTAAAAAAAAAAACTTTTATAGATGCATCAGGGAGCATAGAAAGACAAAGGGAGGGATAGTGAGGCTGAATAGAATGGACAGTGGGTGGGCAGAGAGGGACAGTGAAAAAGCAGGGATACTGAATGAATATTTCTGCTCAGTATTCACAGAAGAGGAGGAGGGGGAGGTGCCTAATCCAATTAACAGAAGCACTCTTGATAGGGGGGTCGATCCCAGTCCTTTCACAGAAGAAAGGGTTCTGAAAGAACTCCTAAAACTGAAGGTGGACAAAGCAATGGGTCCTGATGGAATTCACCCCAGAATTCTAAAATAATTAAGGGGAGAACTAGTGAAACCACTGACTACCCTTTTTAACAAATCATGGGAGGATGGTGTGGTACCTGAGGACTGGAGGAAGGCAGATGTGATTCCCCTTCACAAAAGTGGGACCAAGACAGAAGCAGAAAACTATAGACCTGTCAGTTTGACCTCTGTGGTAGAGAAAGTGATGGAATCACTTCTGAAGGAAATAATTGTTGAGTACCTAGAGGCCACAGGACCCAAGGCAGCATGGGTTCACAGCGGGAAGGTCATGTCAGAACCTAATTGATTTCTTTGACTGGGTGACCAAAGTAGTAGACCAGGGAGGGGCTGTGGACATGGCCTACCTAGACTTTAGCAAGGCATTTGACACAGTCCCACACAAAAGATTAATAGTCAAATTAACCAGCCTGGGACTGGGTTCCAGGGTGGTAGCCTGGGTAAAACAGTGGCTGGACAACAGGACACAGAAGGTAATTGTGAATGGAGTCCACGCTGAAGAAAGAGGGGTTACTAGTGGGGTACCGCAGGGTTCAGTACTGGGTCCAGTCCTTTTTAATGTCTCTATAAGTGACATTGCAGAGGGACTGGAAGGAAAAGTATGCCTGTTTGCAGATGACACAAAGATCTGCAACAGGGTCGATACACAAGGAGGCGTGGAATAGTTGAGAAGGGACTTGGCAAGGTTGGAGGAATGGTCAGAAGTATGGTAGCTTGGATTCAATGCAAAGAAGTGCAAAATAATGCACCTGGGAAACAAAAACCCAGCGGAAGATTACTAAGTTGGGGGGGAGGTAGTAACAACAACAAAAATGGAAAGGGACCTGGGGTAAATCATATCAGATGACCTTAAGGTTAGCAAGCAATATGAGAAGGCAGTAGGGAGGACTGGGGGTACTGGGATGTATAGGGAGAGGCATCACCAGCAGAAAACAGGAAGTTGTTATCCCTCTGTACAGACAGTTGGTAAGACCCCATCTGAAGTACTGCATGCAGTTCTGGAGACCCCACCTCTGCAAAGACAGACATGGTGGAGGCTGTCCAGAGGAGGGTAGCCAAAATGGTGCAGGGTCTGCAAGAGAAGCCATACGAGGAGAGACTAAAGGAGCTTAATATGTATATCCTTGAGGAAAGGAGGGAGAGGGGGGACATGATAGAAACTTTTAAGTACCTCAGTGGAATCAACAAAGTCCAAGAGGGTAGCATCTTTCAGAAAAAGAGATGTGCAAGAACAAGGGGACACAATTTAAAGATAGAGGGGGGCAGTTCAGGGGCAATGTGAGGAAGTATTTTTTCACAGAGAAGGTGATGGATGCATGGAACAGCCTTCCTGAGGAGGTTGTGGGGTCTAAAACTGTGGGAGAATTCAAGAATGCATGGGACAGACATAAGGCAATTCTTGTGGGGGGTAAGAAGAAATAGGCTGTTGGTTAACTAGGATCTGCAGCTTATCCTGTAGGTAGGGAAATGGGCAGACTAGGTGGGCCAAGCGGTCCTTATCTTCCGTCAAAGTCTATGTTTCTAGTCAGATGGGCAGGCAACTGGCTCACAGACAGGAGTCAAAGGGTGGCAATAAATGGGATGAGGTTAACCGTGGGCTCGGTTACTAGTGGGGTTCCACAAGGATCTGTGTTGGGCCCTGTTCACTTTGACATATTCATCAGTGACATAGGCAGTGGTATCCAGGGTGAGCTAGCCTTGTTTGTGGATGACACCACGCTCGGAGGGTGGGTGGACACTCTTGAAGGTGTTAGGGACCTACAGGAAGACCTCCAGAAATTGGAAAGGTGGTCAAATCTGTGGCAGTTGAAATTCAACACAAAAAAGTGCAAAGTGATGCATCTCGGTAAAGGGAACCCAGGGATGAATAATTGGTTCAATGAGGTTAAATTGAGCACCTCACAGGAAGAGAGGGACCTGGGAGTCATTATTAGAGACACCATGAAGCAGATGAGCCAGTATAATAAAGCATACAGCAGGGCCAACAAAATGTTGGGGTGTACAGGCGCGGGGGGGATTGATAGCAGGAAGAGGGAAGTGATCACCCCCCCTCTACAGATCCCTGGTTAGACTACACCTAGAGTACTGTATTCAGTTTTGGAGGGCGCATTTGAGGAAGGAAAGGGACAGGTTGAAATCAGTGCAGAGGTTGGGGACAAAGACGATCCAGGGTCTGCAGGGATTCCCCTGTGAAGAACGACTAGCAGCATTGAATATGTACTCACTGGAAACCAAGAGGGAGAGGGGCGACGTGATAGAACCATTCAAGTTCCTAAACGGCATAAACAAAGTGCCGGACATTGAGGAGCTGCTCCATAGGGTCACCAACACAACCAGAGGGCATGAATGGAAGCTGGGGGCGGGGGGAGTTTCAGGAGGGAGCTAAAGAAATATAACTTCACGGAAGTGGTGGAGCCATGTAGTAGTCTGCCTGCAGATGTGGTGGGGGCAGAGACTGCGACAAGTTTCAAACATAGGTGGTACAGAGCTAGGGCACAACTTCAAGACATTAAAGCAAGTATATAGTAATTTAGGGTGGGGGGTAGCCCTCACCAGGACAGTTGCTAGATCCTGGGCATTTCATGGGCAGACTCGATGGACCCTGGGTCTCCTTCTGCCATTGTTTTTCTATGTTTCTGTGTTTCAAGTGGCACATTGCATCAAAAGTTGCAGCACTGCTGATTTTCGAATTCAGGCTGCGTTGACAATGGGGGGTCGTGCGCCAAGCCAACCCTGTGCCACCCTTGCACCAAAAGTGGTGGTGCACCTCAGCAAAAGGGGGCTTGCACCATGTCAGGGCTGCAACATCCCCTTATTTGTGATTTTGGAAGCCCCACCATGGCTACAAGTTGGGGCTGTGGCTAGACCAGCCATGACCAAGCCTCCCTTGCTGGAACAGTACAGGCAGATCCATGCAGACCACCTCCTACACTGTTGGGAACTGTGTCTGTCACATACATGAGTGATGTACAATATGACCACACCCACCCAACATGTCCTGACTAATGTTCCAACATGGCAGGGTGCAGTAGCAGGGATAAAACTTCCCCACTCCAGTATATGTGATGCTGGTCCTTTGTCCTACTGTCTGCCACACCCCTCTCTGACATCTGCCTATTGGGGTGTCCTCACACTGTGCTGTAACTACACCAGCACTTGTATCTGTAGTATGCCACTACTTGGAGGGCTGTGCAGCAGGGGAATGTTGCGCTGCCCGGTGTACTTCCCCGTCCACCAACTGCACCTAGTACCCTATAGCCATTGACTGTCGTCACATGTCGGGGACTGTGCAAGCTCCAGGAAAGCTGCCAGGGGTGGTGGTACCTGGGGTTCTGGGGCAAGGTCCGTGCATGACTACCAGGGAGTACCATGTCCTTGAGTCTGTACAACTGTCTAGGGCACATCTGCTTGGGCCACCTGTTTACCCTGCCACGCCCGCCGTGCCCACTGTGGCAACTCCCAGGTCTGTCATTCATGTCTCATGATCTCGCAGGCTCCTCCCCTCCCCCAACATCACAGTTCTGGGCTGGCATTGCCTCAGGTGTGGAGGGCTTGATGGGACTCTCCATCAAACTCTCCTAGTGTGCCAACTCTTTAGCATGATACTCTGCCTGTGGTAACTCAGGGAACTTTGTCACAGGGACCCCTGTTCTACTAAATCTGGCACCGGGCCCCTGGCGCACCTGGAGTTTGCTGCAGGTAGGGATAGGCACAACGTGCACTGGTGTAGCAGCTTTTTGAAAATCAAACCCCCTGTGTAACTGAAGGTGTTTAAAACCAGAAAAAAATATTTTTTTTAATACTTAAAACTTGGTGTTAGGAAATATACATACAACTGAAAACAAGTGTCAAAACTGATTAAAAATCCTTGTTTCCCAAAGACTGTCATCAGAAAACATGATAGAAAACATTTTATGTCTCGTGGGGTTATCCCCTTCACTGCTCTGCAAGCCGCATTTCAGCTCTCTCAAACAGACCACTAGAGATACCTACAACTTAGTTCATAGCTCCAAGATAGAGCGGGGGTGGGCTTGTCCTACCTCACCGGAGAAGCTCTCCCAACTTCCTAACCTATTAATTTTGCACCTTTGAGGCGACACCTGGACACACTCCAGTATATGTGGTGCTGGGTCTGCAATATAGTGCAGAGGTTAGAGCACTAAGCTACAAACCAAAGGATCTCCCATAGTCATGGGTTTGAATCCCACAACCACCAGAAGGACACTGCCCCAGAACCAGTTGTTGCACATGTCAGATCACTTCATACAAGGGGGTGGTGGAAAGGATGAGAAGAAACTTGGAAAGGTTGGAGGAATGGTCAAAAGTATGTCAGCTTAGATTCAATGAAAAGAAGTGCAAAGTAATAATGTACCTGGGAAACAAAAACCCACGAGCGGAGTACACAATTGGGGGGGAGGTACTAACAACAACGAAAATGGAAAGGGTCCTGGGGTAGTCATATCAGATGACCTAAAGATAAGCAAGCAATGTGAGAAGGCAGTAAGTGGGCTGGGGGATACTGGGATGTATAGGGAGAGGCATCACCAGTAGAAAACAGGAAGTTGTTATCCCTCTGTACAGTTGGTGAGACTCTGTCTGGAGTACTGCATGCAGTTCTGGAGACCCCATCTCCGCAAGGATATAGACAGGAGGGAGGCGGGGGGGCGCTGTTGAGCCTGAGCAACATGGCCATTCTTAGATACAGTTCATCAAAACGGCTTGCTTTGGGAGCTAAAAGTAAGAACTCCCGGGTTAGACTGGACAACATCCTATATAGCAACTTACAACAGAAGACTAACACTACAAAATGTGAAATCCTTGGAAGGATCGCAGCCTTCATGAGGGTGCAAAATCTAGAAATGCTGCCGCTTCCTCTGCCACACGGTCTACCCCTCATCAACAGGTCGCAGACTCAGAGAATGCAGGTGAGGAAACTCTACAATCTCTCGGCCTTATAATAAACAGGCTAATTTCTTTCCGATCTGGCAGATAAAATTGATGGTATTGCCAGTAGGGTGACTAACCTAGAAACCACAGTCGACTTAGTCTCGGCCGAGTCATCTGAAGCTAAAAAGCGATCCGATGCTGCTATGGGTGCCATCACCAGTATGCTTAAAGAAAACAAACACTTGCGAATGCGGCTGGAAACCTTAGAAAATCAAACTAGGGCTTCAAATATTTGTTTTTTAGGTCTCCCAGAGGGCTGTGAGGGCGACCATCTGGTTCTATTTCTGCACGATTGGCTCTGACAGCAGTTTGCAGGAGATGCCAGTGCGTGTATTAAAGGAATACAGAAGGCTTACAGAATAACAGCCAGAGGGAGGCCGGACAACCCTGAGGCCCCGCGAGCAGTTCTGGCAGTAACGGATGGTGTGGCAGCTAGGGACTACCTAATAGCTTCAGCCAGAGAGCACAAAATGCTCTTATATGAAGGGGAGATGGTGCGATTATATCCAGACATTAGCTATGCCACCAGGCAAAGGCGTAAACAGTTCAATGGCACCAGAGCGCTCCTACATGAGGCGGGGATCCAGCACAGCATAATTTTCCCTGCACGCCTGAGGATAACACACCAGGGCAAGGTCTTCATTTTCTCAGACCTGAAGGAAGTTAATCAATGGGCTCTTAAACAAGCTCCAAGAAAAAGATGTTCAGGGGACCAGGAGGATAATTTCTCTGATGACGATGAGTCATGAAAAGCATGACTGGGTTACCCTACTTCAGAGCGAGGAGAACCAGAGAAATCCTGCTTTCAAAAATTCTGTAACTCCCGAGATGGGTGTGCGTGAGTACCTAAACAGACCTTCGTGAGGACTCTCACTCTTGGACATTTTATTTTTCTGTCATTGCTCTGTTTACAGTGTCTGTGCACCAGTTATAATTTGTTGATGCTGTTTAAGCCAGCTGTTCAATAAGTAAAGCTTGGCCGCGTTTAGCTGTGCTCAGGAAATTCTTGAAGTTCCAGCTACTCGTTACAGCATAATTTGAGTTCCTAAGTCAGTTATTTGTGAAACTGATGTAGTACTATCTTAATAGATATAGCACCTTTAGCTGTGCCCTTACTAAAGATAAAGCATGGACCTTATTATAGTCCCTCCCTGGAGGTGACAGAACTCTTGGACTTTATGTATTAGAATTGAACAGTATTCTTCCATGCAGCTCTTGGGTTTTTAAAAACAGCTATGAAGCATTGTATTAAAAATGGCACATAATAGATAGCAACCTCCCAAGATGTATCTTAAAGTAGTAGAATAAGCACAGTATTGTAAATTTTGAAGAGTGGCAACCTCACTGGGTCCATTTTATTAACATTTGATATGTCACTGCTTGGAATGTATTCTATTTGTTTACATGAAACAATAAATACAAAGTATAAAAAAAAGAAGAGAAAGAGGGAGGCAGTCCAGAAGAAGGAAAGTGAAATGGTGCAGGATCTGCACCGGAAGCTATACGAGGAGAGAGAGACTAAAGGAGCTTAATATGTATACCCTTGAGGAAAGGGGGGGCATGATAGAATCTTTCAAGTACCTCAGGGGAATCAACAAAGTCCAAGAGGGTAGCATCTTTCAGAAAAAAAAGATGTGCAAGAACAAAGGGGCACTATTTGAAGATAGAGGGGGCACAGCTCAGGTGCAACGTGAGGAAGTATTTCTTCACAGAGAGGGTGGTGGACACATGGAACAACCTTCCTGAGGATGTTGTGGGGTCCAAAACAGTGGGGGAATTCAAGAATGCATGGGACAGACATAAGGTAATTCTGGTGGGGGGTAGGAAGAATTAGGCTGTTGGTTAACTAAGATCTGCAGCTTATCCAATAGGTAGGGGAAATGGACAGACTGGGTGGGCCAAGCGATTCTTATCTGCCGTGAAACTCCATGTATCACCTCATTGGTCATCTGCACAGAGCATTAGAAGAGACATCTCAGGAATCAATGAATTCTGTTCTCCAGAGATGGAACACAGAGTTGGACACCAGCCATATGATTTCCACTTGGCGTAAGTATGCTATTCCTGTGTACAGATTGACCTCAGTTACTTATTGGAGAGAGTTCTCCAGGAAGTGCAGGTCCCATTTCATCAATTTTCCAGATATAGTGGCAGAATATGGTGGACCAGCTTCAGGGGACGACTGTTAGCTAATCAAGCTCATGAATTTTAGGATTGTCCCAAGCTTACTCCCTTCTGGCAGTCTTGTCTTTTGCCAGTTGGAAGCAGTGTTTGACTATCCTGGGGCAGTGACTCCTTCCATAATTTTGTTAGCTATTCCATCCAAAGGCAGCTCCCTGGCTTCTCTTAATTCTGATCCTAACGGCAAAAGAAGCAATCACCAAGCTGTGGCAGAAGCCCCCCCCCCATCTCTGTGCCTGAGGGATGGCAAAAGACTGTTTCAGAGAGCTATTCCTTGGAGTGCCTGCTTATATGCTAGCTAATAAGGTTGGCTTATTTTGCACCAGATGGTGCAGATGGGCTCTGCATCAACTAGAGCACTGCCCAGACTTTGTAACCTGAGGTTAGCCTTCTACCACCACCACCCTCTGCTGAAGACAGCAATGTTGTGGCAGTTAGACACCTTAGCCTCTGCCACTTTCTTTGCCTGGCTTCAAAGTTACTGGGCCCCTCTCCTCCCCCTAGCCTCAAAGGGCTAATCACGGTCAAGTCCATTCATAGGAGCCTCCGCACCTCAGGACAAACTCTCCTCGTGGTTCCTAAAACAAGGACCAAAGCTGGGTCCAGATCCTTCTCGTTCACAGCCCCTTCCAGCTGGAACAACCTCCCACAGGAGGTAAGGGAGGCAGGGTCGGGCCTGCTTCCGTCCAAACTCAAAGCCCACCTGCTCAACAGAGTACCTTGACAATGCCTTAGGACCTGACCTCACGTCACCCCTGATCCTCTTAGGAAGGTGACCCGACTCCTAGCAATGTAGCTGTTATCCCATGCTCTCCTAGATCTTCATGTTTATGTGCATGCAACATGTTGTTATATTTCCTACTCTGGAGGTCTCTCTGACTGTATGTTCCAACTCTTCCTACTCTGATTGTAACCCTATGTAATCCAGCTCTGTAACACAATAAGTCATCTTTCAACTTGTACTGTTCTGTTACTTGTATGTTATTTTTGTTATTGTATGTTATTTTTAACCCCGGGTCGCCCCTGAAAAAGGGACCTCCGGGGCCCAGTGGGCCTACCCGGTCAACAAAATTCAATAAATAAATAAATAAATATTACTAAGGAGAATAAATATGTGTTGGTATCATCTGAGGTGCAAATTAATTGTCATCTATATATTTAATTATTTATTTATTTATTTATTTCACTCTCTTTCTTTCCCCTGGGTCCCCAGGTCGGCATCCATTTCAGCCACCCTTCTAGCCCCATACTCTGACAAGAGACTGCTACCCCTCTTCTCCTATGGCTGACCCCAGTGGCGGGGCAGCGAGGAGCACCCCAAGCTCTGCTCACCTCAAACAAGATCCAGTTCAGGGAGTGTCATTCGGGGTCTGGGCCTGCGGTGGGTGGCTGCCTCATCAAGCTGACCTGGGACCATTTTTCCCTTGTTTTCTCCCCTGAGAGTAGGGTGTGCAATGAGGTCAGGAGAGGGAGCGTGCACGCGTCCGCACATGCTCCTCCCAGCGCTTGCCCCACTCAGTTGTTTGCTTGCAGCATCGGTGCTCTGTCCCCCAGCTGCTGCCAGGGGTCAGAAGCACACCAACAGCTGGAATCCCCCCTTCCCAGAGAGGGAGAGAGAGAGAGTAGTCCCTCAGATGCTTGATCCCTCTCTGCCCCTGCCGACCCCCGGTGACCTGTTCTCGTTCCTGAACACGAGTCGCCAGTGTAGCGCGAGGTAAGGCAACCAGCACCTCAGTCTTCAGTGCCACCAGGCCGGCAGTCATCTATATATTTAAATATGGGGATTGTTTCTGGCCCTTATGAATCACTCCCTGGGGAATTACCAGAATATATGACACTGACAGGCTTTCCTTCGAAAGCCAAGTCAAGAACTTGATACACGTACAGAAGTAAAATGTTATCTATTGCATCTTTTTACAGCACTCTGAGTCTCAACTAATGGGTATTCTGCCATTTCCTCACAGGCTGATGCACAAAAAACTTCTAATATAGAAACATAGAATTTGATGGCAGATAAGGACCGCTTGACCCACCTAGTCTGCCCATTTCTTTACCTAATGGATAAGCTGCAGATCCTAGTTAACCAACAGCCTACTTCCTCCTACCCCCCACTAGAATTGTCTTATGTCTGTCCCATACATTCTTGAATTCACCCACTGTTTTTGACTCCTCAACCTCCTCAGGAAGGCTGATCCATGCATCCACAACCCTCTCCGTGAAAAATACTTCCTCACATTATCTCTGAGACGTCCCCCCTCTATCTTCAGATTTTGCCCCCTTGTTCTTGCACATCTCTTTTTCTGAAAGATGCTACTCTCTTGGACTTTGTTGATTCCCTTGTGCTACTTGAAAGTTTCTATCATGTCCCCCCTCTCCCTCCTTTCCTTGAGGGTATACATATTAAGCTCCTTTAGTCTCTTTTCGTATGTCTTCTGGTGCAGACCCCGCACCATTTTTATTGCCCTCCTCTGGACAGCCTCTACCCTATGTCTTTGCGGAGATGGGGTCTCCAGAACTGCATGCAGTACTCCAGATGGGGTCTCACAAACTGTCTGTATGAAGGGATAACAACTTCCTGTTTTCTACTGGTGATGCCTTTCCATTTGCATCCCAGTATCCCCCGCAGCCCTCCTTACTGCCTTCTCACATTGTTTGCCCACCTTTAAGTCATCTGATATAACTACCCAAGTCCCTTTCCATTTTTGTTGTTGTCAGTATCTCACCCCCCATTGTGTACTCTTCCCCTGGGTTTTTGTTTCCTAGGTGCATTACTTTGCACTTCTTTGCACTGAATCTACGCTGCCATACATTTGACCATTCCTCCAACCTTTCCAAGTCCCTTCTTATCCTTTCCACCCCACCTTGTGTATCAACCCTGTTGCAGATCTTTGTGTTATCTGCAAAGAAACATACTTTTCCTTCCAGTCCCTCTGCAGTATCACTTATAAAGACATTAAAAATGATCGGACCCAGTACCAAACCCTGCAGTACCCCACTAGTAGCCCCCCTTTCAAACAACATGAAGTCTTGCTGTATTCTGACATTATGCATTTAGCCCCAGCACTTGAACTGCTCCGGAGAGGAAAGAGTTAACTCTATGCCAGAGCATAGAATGTTGAGCTCGAGCTCAGTTCAAACCTATGTCTGCTGCACTTTGAAATGTAACCAACAGATTCTTTACTCTGCCTAACTGAACTGTCGCTCCGGAGATTTCTCCTTCGCTCACGGTTCGGTCAGTTTAAAAATCATCGGTTTTACTGATACTTTTATTCATTTTTCGGTTCAGATCCCTGTCTTTGGTACAGTAAGTGTATAGGTAGTGGACTTGATTAGAAAATTGTGGTGGAAATTGTAAAAACTAGATTTTTCAACCGGTTTGGCAGAACTGGTTTCTGTATAGTGTTTGTATTTAATTTTTTCTTTCAGGAAATTTAGTGTGAGGTACCGGTCCTTATCGGTTTTGAAAAAGACGTGTTTCAGCGGTTTCTTCAAATATTCGTAACACGGTTAGAAACCAATAAGGATGTCTTACCCGGCGGTTGCCAAAAAAAAGGGTAAGTGTTTAGTTATGGCTTTGTCTAAGAAACGCAAGAGAAAAACCGGGCCCACTGGGTTTCAACATTGCAGTGAGTGTGAGGAGGCCTTTACTAAGGCCGATCCCCACATCACCTGTGTTTACTGTCTGGGTTTTAACCACCTAGAGTCAGACTGCCAAATTTGTAAACATTTCCCTAAAGCCACCCTGGAGAAAAGATTGGGCAGGCTTAGGGAGAAGGAGGCCAAGATGTCCGCTGATCCCAACCTGAGGGAGTGCCCACTGACCTGGGCGAGACTCCCGTGGGCAAATGGAGAGCCAATCCTGAGGGATCAGTTCTGACAAAAAGAAAAAGAAAAGATAAATCGGCCGGTTCGGATCTATAATCGCATCATTCGACCGCTGAAGAAATTGCCCGGGCGATTAGCATAGTGGAATTGCTCTCTCCGGTTCCAACTGATCAGGTGCCTTTGGGCAGGTGTTCGGTTTGGTCGGTTCCTTCGGTTCAAGATTATTCCCCTGAAGATTTTTATGAACCGTATTTGGAGGGGGATGATGATTATGATGATGATGATGATGGTGTGGAAGGTCTGGATGAGCCCATAGAACCGGACCTCTCCCCAGACAGGCCTTCTGGTCTTTCCCCTCCTAGGCTTTCTGAGTCCCCTTCCCACTTTATGTTTTACAGGAAAGTGGCAGAAACCCTCCAGCTCTGGAAGAAGCTGTCAAGGAGCAAGAGCAGCCTGACTATGTGGAGATGATGGACATCCCAGAGTCCAAAAGGTTGTCTATTCCCCTTTACAAATCTTTTGGGAAACAGACACAAAAGTTGCTTAAAACTCCAAATTCTTTACCTCCTGTAGACAGAAGAATGGACAAGAGGTACATGTTGTTAGGCTCAGGTATGGAGTACTTGTACCAGCAATGCAGCCATGTTGGGGTTGTGCAGGCTGCAGGCTGTGATAAGGTTAACATACCCTTGGCTCCACACACCCAGATAAAGATTCCAGGAAACTGGATGCCATGGCAAAGAAACAATACATGTCATCTTCTTTGGGACTCAGGCAGGCAAATTACATGGCCTACACAGCCAGGTACCAGATGTCCAGATGGGACACTGTACTGAAGCTGGCTAAACAGGCCTCCCCCAGGCCTGCTAAGGAGCTGGAGGAGGTGGCTGCTGATGGGATTGAGGCATCAAAAATCCAATTTCTTGCTGCTGTGGACTCCAATGATGCATCATCAGTCCAGATGTAAGTTTGTCATGGCAGTCATACACGTCATGGATTCCATGATGTTTGGTCTTTATTCAGGACCTCCATGACTTTCACTGTTGTCATCAAAAAGTGGCAATGATGACAGTGCCAGGCAGTTTAATAATGATTCCATGAACAACCAATGAGTTATTAAAACCTCATGACAAACTTACATCCTTAGTCATCAGGAGTCATGGCTACATCTATGGCACTTCGGAGACTAGCTTGGCTCAGATGTACTAGCCTATCACAGGATACCCAGGCTAAGGCTATGGATTTTCCTGTTGTCAATAATTCTCTGTTTGGGGAGCAGACAGAGAATTGTATGAAAAAGATGGATGAGTACAGGACCACCTATAGGAGTGCACAGGCCAAGGAAAGGCAGCCAACTCCTCAGAGGCAGCAAGCTAGGGGCAGGGGCAGGCCTTTTCACAGGCCTTTTTACCGGTCACAGGCCTCCTTTTTCCCAGAGTTTTTTTTTTCAGAGGGAGAGGCAGAAGGGGGATGAGCAGGGCTGCATCCACCTCTCAGCCTAAGGCTTCTGCCAAGCAGACACCCTGATGTGTCAGCCCGGGTTGACTCCCCAATCCCTGTAGGAGGCAGGCTGACTTACTACTCCCAGCACTGGAAGTCTGTTACCTCAGACAAGTGGGTCCTGGAAGTAGTAAGCCAGGGACTGGCCCTCAGCTTCAAAAAATTTCCAAAGCTGAGGGTCAGGTCCTTTCCACCTGAAAACATCTCTGAAACCATTGCCCTAGAGGCAGAGATTTAATCTCTGCTGGCTCTCAGAGCCATAGAGAAAGTTTCTACACTTCACAGGGGCAAAGATCTGTATTCCAGGTACTTCCTTACCCAGAAAAAGACAGGGGAGTGGTGGCCCATCCTAGACTTAAGATATCTAAACAAGCATCTACTAAAGCCAAAATTCAAAATGGTGACTCTGGGAATAATTCTTCCCTCTCTAAGGCCAGGGGACTGGCTAGCCTTCCTGGACTTAAAGGATGCCTACTTTCACATTCCCATCAGGTGCTCCCACAGAAAGTACCTCAGGTTCGAACTGCCTTCAGGCCATTACCAGTTCAAAGCAATGCCATTCGGCCTAACATCAGCTCCAAGGGTATTCACAAAATGCCTAGCAGTAGTAGTGGCCTTTCTATGGAGACAAAACATCTCCATATTCCCATACTTGGACAAGTGGCTCATAGTGGGTCAGTCTCCAGACCAAGTCAAGTCAGATTTGCAAGTGACCCAACAAGTGCTCACTTCTCTAGGATTCCTACTCAATCTTCCCAAGTCAGTTCTCGAGCCAGTACAACTTTTGACCTTCATGGGGGTAGAACTGGATACTGTCAAAGCAAGAGCATTTCTCCCTTTGGTAAGGGTACGGGCCATTATAGAACTGGTTTCCTCTTTTCACCTTCTGGTGTCTCGACCAGCAAGGCATTTCCTTCAACTTTTGGGCCACATGGCAGCTTCCACTGCAGTGGTCCAAGGGGCCAAATTTCAGATGAGGGACATCCAGTTTCACGTGAGGGCTTTTTGGTCTCAGAAAAAAGATCTTCTAACCAAACTTATTCCAGTGACTCAGACCCTGATCCAGGCTCTCCAATGGTGGCAGGACCAGGACAATTTCAGGCAAGGAGTCCCATTCATCAATCTGTCTTGTTCTGTGGTTCTAACCACAGATGCTTCTCTACTGGGGTGTGGAGCTCACCTGGGAGCTCTCACAGCTCAGGGAGTGTGGTCCACTCAGGAGTCTCTTCTGCACATCAATCTTCTAGAGCTCAGGGCAGTGTACCTGGCTCTGCAAGCCTTTTTGGAATCAGTACAGAACAAGGTGGTTCAGGTCAGGACAGACAACACCACCACCTTGTGTTACATCAACAAGCAGGGAGGCACTCTGTCTATAGCCTTGTGCACGGAAGCCATGAAATTATGGTCCGTGGCTTATTCTCTATAGACCTCTTTGGTAGCAGTCCACCTCCCAGGGAAGGAAAATGTGCTAGCAGATGCATTGAGCAGGATTCCCCAGGGCCATCACGAATGGTCCCTGGATCCCTTAGTGTTATAAGTGATATTTTAAAGGTGGGGCACTCCAGAGATAGATCTCTTTGGAGCCCCAGACAATCACCAACTTTCTCTCTTCTGTTGCAGCCCCCAGTCTTGGGCTCAGTCCCTCTGGATGCTATGATTCTGGCTTGGGAAGGGAAATTCCTGTGTGCATTCCCTCCTTTTCCTCTACTGTTCAAGGTCCTTGTCAATAAGGTCACAATCTTGCAAAGTGATCCTGATTGCTCCAGATTGGGCCCGGCAGCCTTGGTATCCCCTGTTTCTGTCCCTAGCAGTCCATCTTCGCTTATCTCTTCCCATGAATCACAATCTGTTAACTTCCTCTCAGGGAGAATCTGGTATCCCAACCTTCGGACTCTCAATCCCAAGGCATGGCTCTTGAAGAGTTAGAATATTCAAATTTTCATCTGTCTCAAGGGGTTCTGGATATCCTCAAAGCTTCTCAGAAACCTGCCACTAGAAAAACTTATAACTCCAAATGAAAAAGGTTCACCATTTGGTGTTCCCATAAGTATATATCCCCAGACAGTGCTGATTCGTCTACAGTTCTGGATTACATGGTTCATCTTAATGGCCTAGGCCTCAGACCAGCTACCCTCAAAGTACATTTGTCAGCTGTTTCTGCTTTTTTGTCAGTGGGAAAGCCTTCCTCGCTGGCATCTCATCCTGTTTTCTGCAAATTTTTCAAGGGATTGCTTCATATCAATCCCCCCTTTAGGGATCCTTCTCCTCCGTGGGACCTTAATGTTTGCATAGCTCAGCTCATGCAACCCCCTTTTGAGCCTTTGTCTTCAACAGAGCTTAAGTAGTTGACTTGGAAAACTGTGTTTCTGGTGGCTATTGCCTCGGCCAGACATATCAGTGAATTGCAAGCTCTGTCAGTGGAGCCTGATTTTATCTCATTTCATAGAGATAAGGTGGTCCTCAGAACCAACAGGAGGTTCTTACCCAAAGTGGTTTCAGATTTTTCATCTGAACCAATCCATGTCTCTTCCTGTGTTCTTCTCTGATCATTCTTCTTCAGGAGAGAGAATATCACACAGTTTAGATGTTAAAAGAGCTCTTAGTTACTACATTGAATGTACTAAGGCACTCAGATTTGACTCCCTTCAGTTGTACCTCACTTATGGTGAGGTGGAAAAAGGCAAACCTGCTACTAAGAGAACTATTGCCAGGTGGATTGTCTCTTGTATACAATTCTGCTATGAAAAGCTAGGCAAAATACCTCTCTCAGGCCTGAGGGCTCAGTCGACTAGAGGTACAGCTGCTTCTCTGGCTGCTGCCAGAGATATACCCTTATTAGAGATATGCAAAGCAGCCACCTGGAAAACAGTCCATACATTCACTAAGCATTACTCTCTGGATATCCAGGCTAGGAGTGATGCTCAGTTTGGCATAGCAGTACTGCACAGCCTATTCCCAAAATAGGTTCAATTCCCTCCTCCATGGAGGTACTG
Organism: Neoceratodus forsteri; assembly: GCA_016271365.2. Lineage (NCBI taxonomy): Eukaryota > Metazoa > Chordata > Ceratodontiformes > Ceratodontidae > Neoceratodus > Neoceratodus forsteri. The sequence continues at coordinate 1,340,762,086 of CM028132.1, forward strand.
CTTAGTAGTCTACATAATGTCAGAATACAGCAAGACTTCATGTTGTTTGAAGAAAAAATTTCTCACCTTAGTAATTGTGTTTCTTCTAATGGAATCTTGCTGTATTCTGACCTCCCTCCCTGCATCCCCTCTCAGAACCTGTTTTTTGGGAAATGGGATGATAGGCGCAGTGTTGCACCTCAGGGGTGTACTCGGCACTCCCCCTTTTTAGCTAGGGTGAGTGGGTTATTGTTATGGTCTGGAAAAAATTTTTTGTTCACTACCTAGTTTTTGGTTTGGATTTCTCGACTTGTCTTTTGGGGATCCAAAATATTTGGTTGCCTTTTTGGCTAGTAAAAATTTTACAGTTTCCACATAATGGGGTCAGTTAGTTAGTTAGTATTAGCTCATAAGAATATGATGGTTACACTTCAGAGTGCAGCAGACAGAGGTTTGAACCGAGCTCGAGCTCAACGTTCTATGCTCTGGCATAGAGTTAACTCTTTCCTCTCCAGAGCAGTTCAAGTGCTGGGGCTAACTGCATAATGTCAGAATACAGCAAGACTCCATTTGAAGAAACACAATTACTAAAGTGGTATTTTTTCTTCTTCACTGTGGACTCCATTTACTATTACCCTCTCGTCCTGTTGTCCAGCGATGTTTCCAGGCTACCACCTGGGACCCACTCCCAGGCTGGCTAATTTGTTAATTAATCTTTTGTGTGGGACTGCATCAAATGCCTTGCTAAAGTCTAGGTAGGCCATGTCCATAGCCCCTTCCTGGTCTATTACTTTGGTTACCCAGTCAAAGAAATTGATTCGATTCATCTGACATGACCTTCCTGCTGTGAATCCATGCTGCCTTGGGTCCTGTGCTCCACTGGCCTCTAGGTACTCAACAATTATTTCCTTCAGAAGTGATTCCATCATTTTCTCTACCACTGAGGTCAAACTGACAGATCTGTAGTTTCCTGCCTCTGTCTTTCTCCCACTTTTGTGAAGGGGAATCACAGCCACCCTCCTCCAGTCCTCAGGTACTACACCATCCTCCCCTGATTTGTTAAAAAGGGTAGTCAATTGGTGTTACTAGTTCTCCCCTTAGTTCTTTTAGAATTCTGGTGTGAATCCCATCAGGCCCCATTGCTTTGTTCACCTTCATTTTTAGGAGTTCTTTCAGAACCCTTTCTTCTGTGAAAGGACTGATATCGAACCCCCCATCCAGAGTGCGTCTATTGACTGGATCAGGTACCTCCCCATCCTCTTCCTTTGTGAATACTGAGCAGAAGATTTCATTCAGTATCCCTGCTCTTTCACTACCCCTCTCTGCCCACCCACCCTCCTCTTTATTCACCCTCACTATCCCTCCCTTTGTCTTTTTTAACTCCCTAATGTACCTATAAAAGGTTTTACCCCCTTCTTAAATGAGTTAGCTATCTTTTCCTCGGTTTGGGCCTTTGCTATTCTGACTGCTTTACCTGCTTCCTTATGCTTTATTTTTTTTTCACTTTATCTTTTAATTAAAATTTGAGTATATAAGAAAGCACACATCTAATACAATAGAAGACTATCCTCCATATAAGGTGTAAAATATCACTTAACAAAACACAGTATTTAGGGTAAACATATTGGAGAAGCCTTATATAAATGTATTGATAATAAAACGCAAACCTAGACAGGATGTAAGTGGAAAGCAGAAGGGTTACAATCAATAGGGTATTATAGGATCAGAAATAGCAACCATGTATGAAATACATGCTAGGGCAGGCTATGGCAAGGCATTCAGTAAATTGCAAAAAGTGATAAATGTGGTAATGTGAACAATGTTCAGTAATGGAGAGGTGAAGATAAGAGAAAACTGTGCAAGCAAAGAGAGAAGAGAGAAAAAAGCAAGGAAGAAGGGAAGGAGAGAGGGAGAAAATAGGAAAGAATGGAAAAAGAGGAGAAATCTGTGCACAAAAGTTTCAAGAAAACCTATTCTAAGAGCAAAATAAGAAGGAGGGCTAAATATCCCTAAGAATTAGGGTCTAGAAGAACTAGGTTCGATGTACTTGAAGTAATCCTGCCAACATCTGTCATATACAGTGAGTTGGTTATGAGTAACATGAGATAATTGGTCTGGGAGGCATACTGAGAGGCTTTGAAGAACATCTGAAAGAGAAGGCACCAGAGTTGATTTCCATTTGATAAGAATCAGACATTTGACCAGAAGAGAAAGTATGTTTAGCCTTCTAAAATGTGCATGTGAGAGGAGAGAGCTATTGGGATAAGGATGCCTAGAAGGAATAACTTGGGTTCAAAGGCAGTTTTGTCCTGTTACTCTGGAGGCAAGTAAACAGACTTTATGCCAGAGCTTATTAATGGGCACAGGACCACAAGATATGAAGTAGATCCCCGATGGCCAAATTGCAGTGCCAGCAATTATTATTATTTAATAGGCCCATTTGTTGAAGCACAGAGCAGGTTCTGTACCAAAGATGTAGGATTTTAGTTTGTATTAAAGAACTACAGGCATCTTTAAAGGTATTATGTGCAATACGCCAACAATTACTCCATTGTGAGTCTGAAATATTGTACTTAAGAAGAGTACTCCATTCATTTTTGGCCTGTATAGACTGATCAGGTAGATTATCAATAATGTCTTTGTAAATTGAGCTATTTAATTTTACTGATAAATTAGTCTAGTGTGAGATATATAGGTTTAGAAGACTATGCCTATGCACTAAACTAGAGAGAGAGTTATAAGTTGCCCAAATTTGTAAAAACTTCCAGAAGTCCTGTTTAGGAAGTTTCCATGTGACCTGCAATTCTGAGAATGATCTAAGAGTGAGTGAATTCTGGCCCAAGATATCGCCGAGAAAGAAAATGCCTTTGTTCCTCCATGTACGACAAAAAATTGGGTGATCTTCTAGAGTGAGCAGTGGATTGCCCCATAAGGGGGCATAAAACCAGGGTGTTGGACTAGATTTCAGGAATTGGTGGGTTAGTTTCCAATAAAGATCAGAGGATGATATAGTTGGGTGAGATTTTAGTTTAGAGGAAATGGGATTAAAAATGAAGGAAGTGGGAACTCCTCCCGGGCACAATGCGGATTCCATTGCAACCCATAGTGGTGAGTGAGGGGAAGGTTTCTGAAACCATTTAATGGTTTGGGCCATTCAGAAAGCCCAGAGGTAGCCTTTGAACCAGGGGAGTCCAAATCCCCCTTTTTTCCAATGTGATCAAAGTTTGTTGCGGTTAAATCTCAGTGGTTTCCCATCCCAAATAAAGTTACCTATTAATTTATCAATTTTAGCAAAAAAGGAAGATGGTAAGACTAAAGGAATATTGGCAAAGAGGTAAAGGATCTTGTGAGAAATGGACATCTTAATGGCTGCAATTTTCCCCATGAAAGAGAGATTAAGAAGCTTCCATCTGTCCAGAATTGTTTTGATGTTATCAAATAAGGGGTTAAAGTTAATGTCCCATATCTTCCCTAAGTTACTAGTAATTTTGATTCTTAGATCTGTTATACCCTGTGGTGAGCAGCGGAATCCAAGAGGTATGTTCATAAAGGCTTTACAGTGGCTTGTTAAGGGGTGTAGTTTGTGATTTTCCATAATTCAAAGCAAGGCCAGACATTTTAGTAAAATTATTAAGCTAATCGCCCAACAGGGGCCCAGCCTCATTCAGGTTTTTGAGTAAGATTAAGAGGTCATCTGCGTAGGAGAGAGAAACATATATTGAATTGCTTTACAGGTATGCCCATAATGCCAGAAGATTGACATAAACAAGCAGTCAGGGGTTCCATGGCTAAAATAAACAGGGAGGGTGACAGGGGACAGCCTTGTCTAGTTCCCCTTGCTAGATGAAAGTAAGAGGAAAGGGTGGAATTAGTAAGTACTTTAGCAACAGGGGAGTTATATAATAGCTTGATCCAGGAGCAAAAGGTATGAGAAAGACCGAAATAAATTAAAACTTGAAGGTGGTCCCAGTTTAAGGAATCAAAGGGCTTCTCGAAATCAATAGCTATGGCTGTAGCTGGTGTCTTGAGGGATTTGGCTTTGTGAATTAAATTAAATAAGGAATGTAGGTGATCAGAACCAGATCTATGTTTAATAAAACCAGCTTGCGAACAATGAGTTAGCTTGGGAATCAAGCATTCAAGTCCAGAAATTAGTAGTTTAGCAAATATCTTCCCATCCATGTTTGATAAAGAGGTGGGCCTGTAACTTGCGGGGTGAGTAGGGTCTTTTTCTTTTTTAAGGATTAGGGTTATGATTGCTTCGGTGAAAGATGGGGGAAGCTTGCCAGTATTGGAAGCTTCTTGATAAACATTAAGAAGAAGGGGACATAAGGTGTCAGAAAACATTTTATAGAAATCGATATGAAATCTGTCACCCAGGGATTTGCTGATTTCAAAAGAAATAAAAGCTTGGATTTCCTGAAGCTTAAGAAGGGTTCATCTAAAGAATTTGTTTCAAGAGTAGAAAGATGAGGAAGATGTAACGATTTAAGGAATTGTTGAATTTGCAAATTAGATGGAGGATTTGTGTAGAGTATGGTTTTTGATAAAAGTTTTCATGATATAGTTTATAGAGGGTTGTCTGAGTGAATCATATCTTGTTCATCTTTTAAGCGTAGGATATGTTGTTCCATTTGTTGTACTTTGAGCTGGTAAGAGAGGAGTTTCCCATTTTTATCGCTATGTTCCCAAAACTTTTATTTAAGTTTAAACAAGGCCAGTTTGGTTTTACGAGAAATTAATTCGTTAATTTTAACTCTAAGTTGAAGGAATTTAAAGATAAAGTTGAGAATCAGGACAGTGCTTATTAGAAAAAAAGTATAAATTCTCTTTAGCCTTAAGAGATTTTTCCAAGTCAGCCAGCTGTTGTTCCTTTACTCTCTTCCTATGTGCAGCATAACTGATAATTTTCCCTCGAATCATAGCTTTAAGAGCTTCCCATACAGAGGACATAGAAGATCTGGAGGTATTGTGAAAGAGGAAGTCCTGAATTTGTGCTTGATCATGGGTAAGAAATTGGGATCCTTGAGAAGGAGAGGGTCTAGCCACCAGTAAGAAGATTTAGGTGCTAATGGGCTCCACAAAAGTTGCAATTTGACAGGGGAATGGTTTGAAATTATGATGGGAGAGATGGATGAATCAATAGTGTTTTCCATTATAACAGGAGAGGCTAACCAGTAGTCAGTTCTACTGTATGTCTTATGTAGAGAGGAGTAAAAAGTAAATTCTCGATCGCAGGGGTAAAGGAGGCGCCATACATCAGCTAATCCAACTTCTTGCATTAGTAATGAGTGGTTTTAATACTTAGGGGCTCTGTAGTGGGGCTACTTCTGTCAATGCTGGCTTCTAAAGCTAAGTTAAGATCCCTCCAAGAACAACTGGTGTATTATCAGTGTTAAAGGATAGAATCTGTTGAGCTAAATTATGAAAAACCCTGAAATTGAGTTGGGGCATCAGACATTAACAAGCAGAAGAGGACCAGAGTTGGTATTCAGTTTGACCATCACCCATCTGCCGTCCAGTATCAAGCGGAGTTACAAGGGTCCATTTGAGACTCTTATGAATAAGAATAGCAACCTCTTTTTTGAGGTATAGGATGATTCCTTAGATCTAACCGACTCCAATCTTTTTAAATCTATGAACATCCACTGCTAATAATTTTGTTTCTTGAAGGAAAGCAATTTGTGGTTTATGTTTTTGAGATGTGAAAGAATTTGTTTCCGCTACAAAGAGAATTAAGTCCCTTCACTCCATGTATATAAAAAAGTATGTCACTATATTATTAGTGTTAAAGAAAGGAATAATCGCTGGAGTGTGAATGGAAAAATAAATGAGGCAGAGGATGATTAGAATACAGTATAGAGAGCTTACGTATATGCCAAGAGTGGCAGGAACATTCAAGCCAAAAAAAAGTGAGATGTATGATAGAGTGGCCCAGATATCTTGTTAAAGTTAGAATAGAGATGGGGAAGGAAAAGTCATTAACAACAACAACAATACTAGTAAGCTAAATAACAAAGAAAACGTTTTATGGTGAGGAGATATGAGTCAGCCAACTGGCTAAGAGACTCCTCTCACCACGCTTGGGGCGCTGGCGTAGGGCGGAGACTAGGGAGGACTGGTTATAAATATCCCAAACCTAAGTCTGATCTCAGTAATATAATAAAGTAAGTATTCCTGATAAGCTAAACTGAAAGGGAATAATACCAAGAAAGGCAGGGGACTGTAACAACCTCAGCTTAATTCTAACCTAACAGGACAAAATGTGTAAGGATAAAGCTAAACACCAGAACTTATTTATAAACATTAGTAGTAATAGTACAAGATATACCAACTCAAAATAACAGTAAATTAAAGAACCATATATGAGATGCCAGTACAGCCTAGACATAGAGCAAGGAATTCAGGGAGCCAGGTGAAATACAAATGAACAATTGTAAAAGGAAAAGTAGATCATTACCACATTAGAGTGACTCTGAGTATACTTTGCAGTGCAACATAATAAGTACATAATAAATACAATATTGAGGGGGAAAGAAGAAAGGGGAGGTCAATTTAAGCTCTGAGCCAAATGCAAAGCGGGATTATGTGGAGAGGTATAGGCTTCGGTGATAACTGTAGACAAAAGAGATAGTCATAGTAAAGATCAGCTCTGATTACTCAAAAATTGCCTAAATAGGTGTTATATGGGGTGACTAGGTCTAGAAGACTAGGCCCAGTGAGCCCCCAAACAGGAGGGATCACACAGCAGTGGGTTTCTATAATATCTGTAGGCTTCAATTAAAATAAGGAGCATAAGGAAGATGTAGATTGACAATCCTTTGCAACAGTACACCAAACATAGCCCACCTCTTTGAGTGCTAATGATAGTTCCATATTGTAAACAGGAGATAGTAAGAATAATGAAGCGTAGGGAAGGAGATAGATTAAATGTAGTTGCCAATAATACTTAAGAACCTGTCATCAGGAGAGGAATGGGCAAATTGCCTTGTAATATATAGTAATTCACATATGAAAAAGAAAAGGCAAAATCAGGATGCATACCATTGAGGATATGCAACTGAAAGCCAAAAGACTATAAACCTGATGCACTGCTAAACTGGAGAGTAAAAGGCTAGATACAGAGCTTGTTTAGTGAGGTAACGTATAAGATCTAACACTAAAATAATGAGTTAGAAAAGCATCGCTGATATACCAAAGTTCCCTTAAAGACCGTTAAGCTGCTCGTATCAACACTGCAACAAAAAGTAAATTGATCGCGCCACGATGTACAGCCTTTGCTTTCTGCAACCACTGGGATCGAAAGCAACCAGGTAGCATAGACTATAGAGCAGGCAGCTAGGCAGAAAAAGTGTACTGGCACTCCCTTTAAGTATCCTGGAAGCAAAACCTACCAAGATATAGCAACTGTGACCATATTACTGACCATATAAGCTCATGACACCTTAGATTTATTAGCAGGATTGTGACCATTGAAGTTCTTGCGTTTGGTCTTTGCATTATGTTTCTTTTTGGGTGGCTCTAAAGATTTGAGGGGGGAACTTGCAGCAACTTCTGCCCATGAAGTATCGGCAGAAATACGTCCCTGAGGCACAGGGCCCAAATTAGAGGGATGTTCATCTGAAATTTGCTGGGAAAGATCCTCCTGCGAGGAGCGCATTTCATCCTCCAAGAGAGCAAACTTATTGCTCAAGGGAATAGAGGGGTTGATTTGAAGGTGAGAGGCTGCAGCTTGGGGTGTTTGGGTGAAACCTCGCCAGAACAGTATGAAAGTCTTGAAGAGTAATGCCCCAACAGAAACTTCTCTTGCAACCATGTTGATTGCCTTGAGGTCAAATCAGTTATGGCATTGCTTTGGGGTTGGGCAGAGTTCTGCAACACTTTCCTGACGTTCTTGTACCTCATCTTCCACCCTCCATGCAGATACCAAAGCTGTGTTTGGGTTGCCAATTGCTGCTGAATCTCCCAGGGTAAAATTACAGAGAGAAACCTCCAGATAGTTGGCTAAGGCATCAGGGGTTCAAAATCTGTGAAGGAAGAGCCTGAGAAAAGGGTGTGTTATGGGTAACGTAGAGCAAATATAATGCTTCATTGGTGGAAGATTTGTTTTAAGTGGATTGTAGGCCTTCCTTCTGATGGTTAAATCTCTTTGAAAAGTGTCTGTAGATAGAAATATTAAACTCTTGCCACTGAAGTTTTCCCATTTCTCTGGCTCGCTTTCAGTATTAATTCTGATGGGAACAGTTCAAGAAGCGCACAATCATGGGCCTTGATCGCTGGTCTGATGTTGGCCTGGGACCCAGAGCGGTGAGACCACTCAATGATTAACGTTAGGTCAGGAGGCAGTTTAAGCATTGCAGGCAGCACATGTAATCAAAGCGCAGCAATGTCTCCTAATTCTACACCTTCAAGGAAGCCAAAAAATCGTAAATTGTTGTGACGATTACGATTTTCAATATTGTCAGTTTTGGCTTGTAGGGATTTAATAGTTCGATCTTGGTTGCAGACAGTAGCCTGGAGGTCATGAATAGTAGTGGTGTTACAGGCCGTTGCTTTCTCAATGAATGCAATTTTCTGGCTAAAAGTTTCAAGAGTGGTCGCATTCTGTTGGGTGGAGGTTTTTAGATCATTAATCTCAGCCATCAGTTTAGAAAACATTATTTTCACTCTAACAAGTGAGCTTTGCTGTGCTTGGAGATCAGCCATAATACTGAAGGATGAGGCCTAGTATGCAGCAGTACAGTGTAGAATAATTGAATATAAGTAGATGATGGATCAAAAATGACTTACAAACTGTCAGGCAGCAAGATTACAGGATGGTCACAGGAGTTGGTACCAAAGAAAGGTCTGGTGAAGGCTGGATGAGGTTAGATTGCAGTCATTCCTGCAGAGATTCTGAACTATGCTGCCATCTTCTGCCTGGTCGAAACCAACCCCCCCCCTCACTTTACCTGCTTCTGCTTTAACTGGTACAATTCTCTGTCATACTCCTTCTGTGTTTCCTTATACTTCCTGAATGCTATCTTTTTCTCCCTAACCTTCTCCACCACCGCTTTTGAGAACCATAGTGTTTTTTTCTTTCATTTTGATTTGTTTATTTGCTTCACACAAAGGCTTGTTGCCTCTGTTATGGCAGTTTTGATGTTTCCCCGTTGTTGCTCCCCATTGTTGCTCCACGCCTCCTTCTTGCCTGTTTGCTAGTGCTTTTCTGAGGCACTCTCCCATTTTGACAAAATCAGCCCTCCTGAAGTCCAGTACCTTCACTTTTGTATCGCTTGACTCTACAGCTAAGTTTATCGTGAACCACAATGTTTGGTGGTCACTTGTTCCCAGATGGCTACCCACTTCTAGATCTGAGATCCTCTCTCTGTCCCCATTTGAGAGTACCAGGTCTAAGATTGCTCCCTCTCGAGTGGGTTTCAACACTAGCTGTCTGAGCCATGCCCCCTGTACGGCATCGAGAATGGCCCAGATCTTGGATGTGGCTGCAGCAAAGCTGCTCCAGTTAACATCTGGCATATTCAGGTCCCCTATCAGCAACATCTCCCCTTTCTCTGCCATCCTAAAGATGCCTTCTATAATTTCCTTGTCCATTTCCTCCCCCTGAGATGGGGGTCTGTATACAACCCCTGTGCGGATTGTGGTGCCATTTCCGGTCTCCAGGGTGACCCACAGTGCCTCCTCTCCTCCCTGTTTACCCTTTAGTTCCATTGCTTTGATCCCTTCCCTTACATAGAGAGCTACTCTTCCTCCTCTTCTACCCTCCCTGTCCCTCCTGCAGATTGTGTACCCTAGTATGTTGACATACCAGTCATGGTTCTCTGTGTACCATGTTTCTGTGACTGCCACGATATCCAGGCATCCCTCTTCCATCAAGGCCATCAGTTCAAGTGGCTTGTTACCTCCTAGACTATGGGCATTGGTACTTATTACACTCCCTCCTCTAGATTCATAATCCTATGTGTTTCCTCCCTCTTTGGTCACTCTTTCCTCAGTTTTTTTGTGCATCTCACCAGACTGGTCATGGTAATGTTTGTCTTGGCTCTGTGCCAACACCTTAAAAGGTAAGAGCCATTACTATTCTTTTGTTAACCCTCTCTTTCTTTCCAGGTTTCTGGAGAAATAACTGCTGGTGCTGCACCTTTAATTTTGCCTTGGTTTGGTGCCCCCAGCTAATATTGCCTCAATGTTATTTTCTAAATTAGAAGAGCTTAGCACTCTATAGCATCAGCATTAGACAGAGGAAATCTATTTATACTATGGGAAACTAAGCCTTGGTTGCTCCCCCTGGTTTACCTTGTTCTGCTGGGGATGAAGGAATTGGTTCTGGATCTAAGAAAAACCTAAGTCCTGCGACATACCCCTCGGCTCATCTCATTCAGCCAGGGGCTAGATGTCCCACCTAGGCTCCAGTTCAGAGTCCCCCTCTAGTGAACTGTAACAGAGTGGAGCATTAGAGCCTTAACACCACCACCACCCTCGCTCACCTTGTTCAGCAGGGAGAGGTGCTTCCATCAGATGCTCTTGTATTTGCCTTCTAAGCTGTTACACATTCACTCCAGCACATCTTGGCACTAGCTCTGACTTACCCACACCTTAGACTTCAGAGGTCGGAGTGGGGAGTCCTTTGTGAAACGCTGCAGAGATCCCCGACATTTGGACAGTAGCCACTCCCTTCTGGGTCCACGACAGAAACGTTTGCTGAGGCATCCACCCAGAACAAAGGCGAGACCTGCCGACTTGTTTCCCAGACCACCCGCAGAGCCCTTTGTTCAAGTTTTGTGCCACGAAGTGGACTCTGCTTTCATACACGTGTAACCTCCCATACAAATAGGGGTTCCTATAATGTCTTCCTGAGCTGTCTAATGCCCACTGTCAGGATGGTGTCCTGAGTCTGCAGTAGCTTTAATTGTCTGCACGAGAGTGCTCCAGTAAGCCTCCGTGCCTGTCTCTTTAAGATAACCTATGCTGTGTAAGAAAATTAGTCTGGGCTGGGTCTGAGTGATTTAAGGCTCGCAACCAGCCAGACCGTCCGTTGTTCTGCTCCATTCTGCAGTCGCTATTTGTGAAGAGGGAGCCCTGTTAGGGAAAGTGATTATTTACTGTTTATTTGCTATAATAATAATAATATAGGAGTTTGTCTAACCTGCTTTCAATTGCAGTTTGAACCTTTGCATAAGAGCCACCATCTTGGTTCTGGACTGCCAGTATTGGACCAATCGAACCTCAGGGGACCTAAAATGGAAACTGTCCCCAGAAGTCTTGTGGGATTGAATTTCTGTAGGCATTATAGTTTTTAAGGTTTAGTGCCTAAATGGACCTGGAGGGGAAGCCTTTTCTGTGACAGACTGTTCCCTCAGCCAACCAAACCTTTTGGATTACTGGGAAATCCCCAGAACTGCTGAAGCAGAGTGTCAGTCGGGAGCTGGAGTTTGGAGAGCAAACAGCTTGAGCCATCAAGCAGCTGCTCTGCTTGGAGCCTACGGAGAACTGGCGGAGAGGCTCTACTGGCCTCCCTGCCACATCTTCTAGTGTGAAGAATTGCCTTGAGTGTGAATGTCGGACTTGTCCAATTACTGGATTGAGAACTATATCTGAAGAGAGAAAGTGTGTCTGTGCTACTTGAGAGTGGACTGAAGACTTGCTCCAGAAGTGATCAGCTTGCCTGCTACCGAAGTGAGCCTCAGATCACAAGGTTTGTGCAGAGAAGCTGTGATTTGCAAACAGACTTAATCTGCACTGTGGCAAAATTACTTTGTTATAGATGTGTTGAATGTGTTCCGTGGGTCACGATTTGGTTCCCCATGGTGAGTTCTGTTAGGCCAGCTGGAGGCTGTTCCAGCACTTTATCACGGACTTCATCCAAACTGTCTGCTTTGCCTGGGCTCTGCCATCTCAGCCTAGGCCGCTGCTCCTGATTCAGAGGACATTCCGGTGGAAGACCCACTCGGGGATTTGGCCCCCTGCTCAACACCACCTAAAAGGTAGCGACCACCACGGTGAGCTGTTTAGGCCCTGCTTCCCCTGGCAATCCAGTACAACATCATGAGGTCTTCATCTTGCCTGTTCTGCATACTGGTCTGGGTTGCATGAGTACAAAACGAGGTAGCTCCCTGCAACAAAGCTGCAATCATTTGTGTGTTTATCTGATTTTCTTGTTCTGGGTTTATTTGCAATAGACTTTGAGCCATCTGGCTCTGGATTACAAATATTTGGGTTGAGTGCATGTTAATTGTTTTTTCTTCCTAAGGGCCCCAACAACAGCTGCAGTGCTGGCCTATCCCGGGCAACGCTTCAGGCTAACCTGTGTAACTTACTGGGTACCCAGGGTTGTGAGGACTGTGTGGAAGGGACTCACTGTGCATGTCTATTCAGCCTGAATTTAATCAGATCTGCTAGTCACTTGCTAGATTCATGCCCCACCCTTGTTCACATCCCCCTGAATAAATCACATTGTGTTTTTTTTTCATGTTTAACCTGGCTAGTGTGTACCTTCTTGGTGGGGATACAGTACTGCTATCGTATTGTTGCATCATTGGTCTTATTTTCCAAGGGGGTCTCCAGGACAGTTGCAGAAGATCCAGCCTTGGTGGTAAGAGCAAGGAAGGTGAGCATATCATTACTGGCATATGGTAAATGTGAATGGTCTGTTGCTGAGCTGTTTAGGCCACTAGAAGGGTTGGTGTGTGGTTATAGCTTCCCGGAGGGCTATACCAACAGCAGTTACGCTACTCCAAAACCATTCCTCTGGGTGGAGGCACCCATTCACTGAGCTCAGGCCCTCAACCTGTGCCTAGTCAAACAGGCAGGGGTAGTAGCCCATAGGATAGCACCACCAAGAGGTTACACGTGCCCATGTTGTTTTCCTCACCCCTTCCACCAGTTACTATCGCAAGGAGCGGGATTATGGATTCAGTATGGGAATTCTCTATTTCTTTTCTGTACTTTCTATGTAGCATTAAAATGTTTCAATAAAAACAAATTTAAAAAGAAAATATTTTATTGTACAGGCAATGTTACCAATTCTGGATAGATTATGATGATCTGATATACCGCTGTGCACCTAAGTCTCTTTTTTTATCTTCAATAAATCTTTTTATAAGCTCTTGCAGTTCATAATGAACAGAAAGTGAGGCTGTCACCTTTTGTGAGCACCTTCTAGACTGGAAACTGGCTTTGCCCATAGAAGGATTTAAACAAGTACATGTCCCCCCCACACATATTTGAAACTGGTACACTTTGATCTATTAATCAGGGAATCATTGCATTACTCCATATTTGAGTGACTGCAGACTCAGTACACTATTATACCGCTGAGAGAGTTTCAACACTGCTCTTAAGCTTTTCCAAGATTTTAATTTCCTTTGGGAAATCTTGTTTTGCCTATGGTACTCCCTTTGACCAGAATGTTCTGGAACCCTTACTCAGAAACTGCATCAGTTAATCAGTTTTTAAAACAGCGATAAAAAAAAACTAATTTATCAGTTTTTAAAACAGCAATAAAAAATCTTGATTTATATGAATTGCACTCTGGTAATATTTTATGGTTTATGCATAGTTCATAGCCTTTGTAGCAAACTGTTGTGATACAGTGTAGGGCATTTTATAAACAAGACTAGTTTCTCACTGAACTTATCCTGCAAACTTCAACTTTTAATAAATAAAAAATAAATCAAATAGCACAAACATAAAAGGAAAACAAGTCAATAAAGTTTGTCCCTTGCAAATGCACAGAGGTTGCAATGGTTTTTTTTCCAAGAGAGAGAATGGGTCAAATGTGAGGTGTCCTTTGCCATGTTTGAGAAAAAGGCAGTCTGTACAAAGCAGTGTCATTTAGTGGTGAAAGCTGTGAATAACAGTCAAAAGTAGTACCGGTTGTGACAGCTAGAGACATCTAGTTGTGTGCCACGGGACAGCAAGTATGAAAGTCACTATAAATACCAACAACAGCTTAATCTGATTCAGTTGGTTTCCATATCTGTTTTTCCCCACCCCCGGGATGAGGCTGAAAATAGGCAGTTGCCTAGTCCTCCTTTCCAGGCTAACAAAAACTAAAATAAAGGAGCATTCTAACCAACGAGCTGAAGCTAGGTGGAATCTGCCTTTAGCTAAATGGTTAGTGTTGCTGCCTTCAGTACACTTGGCCCCATGTTTGATTCCCAGCAAGGGTTGGGTGTGCATCTGCCCAAATGTATGTATTTATTGAAAAGTTTCTTCAGGAAAGGCACACTGAACAACAAATTGCTTGTCTCACGGTGTGTCCTTGGGGGAAGGGTATAGGGATTTATAAGGCATGCAAGGTATCTTATACATACTTTAACATACCATTATAATATAAAAGCAGTAACATAACAGATTAAACAGCTACAAGAGTATATAAGCATACAACTATTTGGACTACACATGGTGGAACCTGAGGGAAGGGTAGTGTGAAGCTACAATGTATAAGAAATACATGTATACTACAGTGACAATACAATTAAAGTATTAGCATTCCAGTAACGCAGATACAGGAGCAGATAGGCTGACATATTTGTGTATTAGCAATGCCTAATACACCACTCAAAGCAGTAACTGCAGTTAGAATGGACAATCAGGACAGCAACAACATGAGAGCTAGTCTGCTGTTGGCAGATAGGATGGGGATGTGGTCAAGTGCATGTGAAGGGACAGGTGCAATGACTGAAATTTGACTTTAAGGACTTACAGGGAGAACAATAAACTAGGGGGATGAGGCAGATCCGGTACCAGCAAGGGGAAAGGGAAAGGTCAGGCAAGGGGAGAAGGGACCAGTGGGGATAATAGATACAGGAGGAGGTAGAAGATGGGTTCAGGGGTGTGGCAATTAGGTGCATGAACAACTGACTGTGAAGAAGTTGTGTAAGGCAGAGGATATGGAATAGGGGAGGATAGGCGGATCTGAAGAGGGTGCATTACAGACTTTTGGGCGATACAAAAGGCAGCCTGCCCAACAAAAGTGAACCCGGCGGGGGATTGCCAAGGAACAAGAGTCAATAGATCTGAGGGAGTGGGTGGGGGGGGGGTACTTATAGGAGGGAAGAGAACCAGACCAAAATTTAGAGACAAATTTGGCACAATGATGGAGGCATCTATTTCCAAGAGACAGGAGAGCCAGGGAGTGGTAGAGAAGACAGTGGTGTGTAAGAGGGGGAAGAGTCCAGAGCGAAATGACAGAAGGAGTTGAAGAGGGTATCGAGCTCTGGCTAGAAGTCTTGGGAGCAGCACTGTAGACTACATCACAATAGTCAGATAATGGGAGGATCATCTTCTGGACAAGTTCACTCCTTGCCAGGAGAGGGAGGAAGTTCTGGTTCCTGTACAGAGCACCAAGCCTGGGGCGCATCTTTTTCAAGATGGAGTTGAAGTGTCCAGAGAGGTTGAGGTGTTGGTCCAGCCATACACCCAGATATCTAAGTGATGAGGTGTCCTTAAGAATTGTCCCATCTAGGATGTGGAAGGAGGGGGTGAAGGAAAGCCTAGAGAGTCTCTGCTTAGTGCCGAAGGTCATGGTGACTGTCTTCTTGGCATTGGGATAAGCACCGAGAGGAAAAAGGATCTGGTGGTGCTTATAATGGGCAGTATGATCAACTTGGCTAAGTGCAGGAAGGCGGCAGCAAAAGTCAGCAGGATGCTGGGGTGTATAGCGAGGGAAATCTCCTCCAGAAATAGGGAGGTGATCCTTCCCTTGTACAGATCTCTGGTCAGGCCGCACCTGGAGTACTGTGTGCAGTACTGGTGTCCATTCCTGAAGAAGGACATCAAATTGTTGGAGGGGGTGCAATGTAGGGTGACCAAGATGATCCAGGGATTGGAGGGAAAGTCCTACGGGAACAGATTGGGCGAGATGAACATGTACTCCCTGGAGGAGAGGAGAGATAGGGGGGATATGATAGAAACCTTAAAATACCTTAAGGGGATAAATAAGGCCAATACAGAAAGGATTTTTCAGCTTAGAAGAGGGAGGGATACAAGAGTGCTTCATCTGAGATTGGAGGGGAAGAGTCAAAAGAGAAATCAGAAGAAATTTTTTCACTGAACGGGTGGTGGACAGGTGAAATGCTCTGCCCAAGGAGGTGGTGTCCTGTAGAATGGTGGGTGGCTTTAAGAGGGATTGAGACAGGGTGGGGGGGTTGTGATAAAGAGGGGTGGTGAGGGTGGGGCAGCTGCGAGTTGAGGGCTAGCTGCACGATTCAGCAGACTCAATAGACCGTAAGGCCTGCTTCTACTGGCATTTTCGTATGTTTGTATGTTTCCAGCCAGCTGGGAGATCAACCAAGTCAAAGGAGAGATTGAGGAGCTCAGAAAGAGGGGCAGCAGTGCCTTTGGCCAAGAGATATAACAACTTAGGGTCTAGCCCATCAGGTGAGCTATCTTTGAAAGGGTTTAGCACAAGTAAGGCTTTGAGGGTGTCTGAAGGGGTAGTTTTAGAGAAGGAGAAGCGTTTGCCAGGGAGGGATGTGTGGGAGTCAGTGGGAAGAACAACAGCCCTAGTGGTAGGAGTGGAAGATAGGAGGGAGGAAGAAGCCAAGAGGTGAAGTAGGTATTGAATCTGTATGCAACACTAGGGTGGTCTGTTACTAGAATTATTTATTTTGAGAATGGGGAAGTGTGAGAGAGAGGAGAAGAGGGAGTGGATGATCTTCCAAAATTTAGAGGGGACATTAATTTTAGCTTGAAAGATAAAACTAAAGTATTTGGCTTTGGCCAAATGAGTGGCCTTAGTGCATTTGTTACACAGAGATCAATAAGCATTGTAGTCTTTTTGAAGCTTAGTGGCTTTATATTGTTTCCAGGCTAGATCCCTTGCTCTTTGGCATGCTTTGAGTTCAGAAGAGATCCACGGAAGGTGCTTTCCTCAGACTGGGACACAGCGGATAGGGGCATACCGGTTCCGAATGTCAAGGAATTTGACTTTAAAGAAGTCTGCAGCTGCATCTATAGAGGTCGCCAAGGCAATAGGGACCCAGTTTGTGTGAGTAAGGTCTAGGAGGAGGGGAGCGAGGTTTAATGAGTTATATGACCTAGTTAGTAGGGTCTTGGAAGAGGCCTTGACTCTGTGGATTTTACGCACCAGGAAGGTCATACGGTGGTCACTTAATGCATCTGGGGTACCCAGATTTAATAACTGGCCATCAAGAATGGTCCTGATCCTGTGTTATAAGGATATTTAAAGGTGGGGCACCAGAGATAGATCTCTTTGGAGCCCAGACAATCACCAACTTTTCTCTTCTGTTGCAGCCCCCAGTCTTGGGCCAGTCCCTCGATGCTATGATTCTGGCTTGAAGGGAAATTCTGTGCATTCCTCCTTTCCTCTACTGTTCAAGGTCCTTGTCAATAAGGTCACAATCTTGCAAAGTGATCCTGATTGCTCCAGATTGGGCCAGCAGCCTTAGTATCCTATTTCTGTCCTAGCAGTCCATTAACATTCTTCCCATGAATACAATCTGTTAATCCTCTCAGGAGAATCAGGTATCCCAACCTTCGACTTAATCCAAAGGCATGGCTCTTGAAAAGTTAGAAGAGTCAAATTTTCATCTGTCTCAAGGGTTGGATATCTCAAAGCTTCTCAGAAATACCACTGAAAAACTTATAACTAAATGAAAAGGTTCACCATTGGTGTTCCCATAAATATATATACCCAGACAGTGCTGATTAGTCTACAGTTCTGGATTACATGGTTATCTTAATGGCCAGCCTCAGACCAGCTACTCAAAGTACATTTGTCAGCTGTTTCTTTGCTTATCAGTGGAAAGCTTCCTCGCTGGCATCTCATCCTGTTTCTGGAATTTTTCAAGGGGTTATGTACCAATCCCCCTTTAGATCCTTTCCTCCTTGGGACCTTAATGTTTGCTCTCAGCCATGCAACCCCTTTAGTCTTATCTTCAACAGAGCTTAAGTAGTTGACTTGAAACTGTGCTGGTGGTAGCCTCGGCCAGACATATCAGTAGTGCAAGCTCTGTCAGTGAGCCTGATTTTATCTCATTTCATAGAATAAGTGGTCCTCAGAACCAACAGGAGGTTCTTACCCAAAGTGGTTTCAGTTTTCATCTGAACCAATCATATCTCTTCCTGTGTTCTTCCTGATATTCTTCTTGGAGAAGATATCACACAGTTTAGATGTTAAAGGCTCTTAGTTACACATTGAATATAAGGCATAGTTGACTACTCAGTTGCCCCTCACTTATGGTGAGGTGGAAAAACAAACCTGCTACTAAAGAACTATGTGGATTGTCTTGTATACAATTCTGCTATGAAAAGAGCAAAATACCTCTCTAGACTGAGGCTCAGTCGGATAGGGTAGCTGCTTCTCTGGCTGCTGCCGAGATATACCATATGAGACATAAAGCAGCCACTGAAAACAGTCCATACATTCACTAAGCATTACATCGATATCAGGCTAGGAGTGATGCTCAGTTTAACACAAGCAGTACTGCACAGCCTATTCCAAAATGGTTCAATTCCTCTCCATGGAGGTACTGCAGTAAACTACATAATGTCAGAATACAGCAAGACTTCATGTTGTTTGAAGAAAAATTTCTCACCTAGTAATTGTGTTTCTTCTAATGGAATCTTGCTGGATTCTCCTCCCCGCATCCTCTCAGACCTGTTTTTTGGGAATGGGATGAGGGAAGAGGTTGCACCTCAGGGGTCGTAGCTCCCTTTTTAGCTAGGGTGAGTGGGTTATTGTATAGTCTGGAAAAATTTTTGTTCACTACCTAGTTTTTGGTTGGATTTCTCGACTTGTCTTTTGGGGATCCAAAATATTTAGTTGCCTTTTGGCTAGTAAAAATTTTACAGTTTCACATAATGGGGCCAGTTAGTTAGTTATATTAGCTCATAAGAATATGATGGTTACACTTCAGAGTGCAGCAGACAGAGGGTTTGAACCGAGCCTCGAGCTCAACGCTTCTATGCTCTGGCATAGAGTTAACTCTTTCCTCTCCCAGAGCAGTTCAAGTGCTGGGGCTACTGCATAATGTCAGAATACAGCAAGACTCCATTTGAAGAAACACAATTACTAAAGTGAGTATTTTTTTCTTCTTCACTGTGGACTCCATTTACTATTACCCTCTGCGTCCTGTTGTCCAGCCGATGTTTTACCCAGGCTACCACCCTGGGACCCACTCCCAGGCTGGCTAATTTGTTAATTAATCTTTTGTGTGGGACTGCATCAAATGCCTTACTAAAGTCTAGGTAGGCCATGTCCATAGCCCCTCCCTGGTCTATTACTTTGGTTACCCAGTCAAAGATTGATTCGATTCATCTGACATGACCTTCCTGCTGTGAATCCATGCTGCCTTGGGTCCTGTGCTCCACTGGCCTCTAGGTACTCAACAATTATTTCCTTCAGAAGTGATTCCATCATTTTCTACCACTGAGGTCAAACCTGACAGATCTGTAGTTTCCTGCCTCTGTCTTTCTCCACTTTTAGGAAGGGAATCACAGCCACCCTCCTCCAGTCCTCCAAGGTATACACCATCCTCCCCTGATTTGTTAAAAAGGGTAGTCAAATTGGTGTTACTATAGTCTCCCTTAGTTCTTTAGAATTAATGTGTGAATCCCATCAGGCCCCATTGCTTTGTTCACCTTCATTTTAGGAGTTCTTCAGAACCCTTTCTTCTGTGAAAGGACTGATACACCAACCCCCATCCAGAGTGCGTCTATTGACTGGATCAGGTACTCCTCATCTCTCCTTTGGGAATACTGAGCAGAAGATTTCATTCAGTATCCCTGCTCTTTCACTACCCCTCTGCACTACCTACCCCTCCTCTTTTATTCCACCCTCACTATCCCTCCTTTGTCTTTTTACTCCCTAATGTACCTATAAAAGGTTTTACCTTTCTTAAATGAGTTAGCTATCTTTTCCTCGGTTTGGGCTGACTTTGCTATTCTGATTGCTTTTACCTGTTCCCTTATGCTTTATTTTTTTTCACTTTATCTTTTAATTAAAATTTGAGTATATAAGAAAGCACACATCTAATACAATAGAAGACTATCCTCATCACATAGTGTAAAATATCACTCAACAAAACACAGTATTTAGGAAAAACATATGGAGAAGCCTTATATAAATGTATTGATAATAAAACGAAACCTAGACAGGATGTAAGTGAAAGCAGAAGGTTACAATCAATAGGTATTATAGGATCAGAAATAGCAACCATGTATGAAATACATGCTAGGGCAGGCTATGGCAAGGCATTCAGTAAATTGCAAAAGTGATAATGTGGTAATGTGAACAATGTTCAGTAATGGAGAGGTGAAGATAAGAGAAAACTGTGCAAGCAAAGAGAGAAGAGAGAAAAAGCAAGAAAGAAGGGAAGGAGAGAGAGAAAATAGGAAAAGAATGGAAAAAGAGGAGAAATCTGTGCACAAAGTTTCAAAAAAACCTATTCTAAGAGCAAAAAGAAGAGGGCTAAATATCCCTAAGAATTAGGTCTAGAAGAACTAGGTTCGATGTATTGAAGTAATCCTGCCAACATCTGTCGCAACAGTGAGTTGGTTATGAGTAACATGAGATAATTGGTCTAGGGAGGCATACTGAGAGAGGCTTTGAAGAACATCTGAAAGAGAAGGCACCAGAGTTGATTTCCATTTCATAAGAATTAGACACTTGACCAGAAGAGAAAGTATTGTTAGCCATCTAAAATGTGCATGTGAGAAGAGAAAGCTTTTGGGGATATGGATGCCTAGAAGGAATAACTTGGGTTCAAAAGGCAGTTTTTGTCCTGTTACTCTGGAGGCAAGTAAACAGACTTTATGCCAGAGCTTATTAATGGGAGCACAGGACCACAAGATATGAAGTAGATCCCCGTTGGCCAAATTGCAGTGCCAGCAATTATTATTATTTAATAGGCCCATTTGTTGAAGCACAGAGCAGGTTCTGTACCAAAGATGTAGGATTTTAGTTTGTATTAAAGAACTACAGGCATCTTTAAAGGTATTATGTGCAATACGCCAACAATTACTCCATTGTGAGTCTGAAATATTGTACTTAAGAAGAGTACTCCATTCATTTTTGGCCTGTATAGACTGATCAGGTAGATTATCAATAATGTCTTTGTAAATTGAGCTATTTAATTTTACTGATAAATTAGTCTAGTGTGAGATATATAGGTTTAGAAGACTATGCCTATGCACTAAACTAGAGAGAGAGTTATAAGTTGCCCAAATTTGTAAAAACTTCCAGAAGTCCTGTTTAGGAAGTTTCCATGTGACCTGCAATTCTGAGAATGATCTAAGAGTGAGTGAACTGGCCCAAGATATCGCCGAGAAAGAAAATGCCTTTGTTCCTCCATGTACCACAAAAAAATTGGGTGATCTTCCAGAGTGAGCGATGGATTGCCCCATACAAGGGGCATAAAACCAGGGGTGTGGACTAGATTTCAGGAATTGGTGGGTTAGTTTCCAACAAAGACTCAGAGGATGATATAGTTGGGTGAGATTTTAGTTTAGAGGAAATGGGATTAAAAATGAAGGAAGTGGAACTCCTCCGGGCACAATGCGGATTCCATTGCAACCTATAGTGGTGAGTGAGGGAAGGTTTCTGAAACCATTTAATGGTTTGAGCCATCTAGAAAGCCCAGAGGTAGCCTTTGAACCAGGGGAGTCCAAACCCCTTTTCCAATGTGATCAAAGTTTGTTGCATGTTAAATCTCAGTGGTTTCCCATCCCAAATAAAAGTTACCTATTAATTTATCAATTTTAGCAAAAAGGAAGATGGTAAGACTAAAGGAATATTGGCAAAGAGGTAAAGGATCTTGTGAGAAATGGACATCTTAATGGCTGCAATTTCCCATGAAAGAGAGATTAAGAAGCTTCCATCTGTCCAGAATTGTTTTGATGTTATCAAATAAGGTTAAAGTTAATGTCCCATATCTTCCCTAAGTTACTAGTAATTTTGATTTTAGATCTGTTATACCCTGTGGTGAGCAGCGGAATCCAAGAGGTAAGTGTTCATAGTGCTTTACAGTGGCTTGTTAAGGGGTGTAGTTTGTGATTTTCCATAATTCAAAGCAAGGCCAGACATTTTAGTAAAATTATTAAGCTAATCGCCCAACAGGGGCCCAGCCTCATTCAGGTTTTTGAGTAAGATTAAGAGGTCATCTGCGTAGGAGAGAGAAACATATATTGAATTGCTTACAGGTATGCCCATAATGCCAGAAGATTGACATAAACAAGCAGTCAGGGGTTCCATGGCTAAAATAAACAGGGAGGGTGACAGGGGACAGCCTTGTCTAGTTCCCCTTGCTAGATGAAAGTAAGAGGAAAGGGTGGAATTAGTAAGTACTTTAGCAACAGGGGAGTATATAATAGCTTGATCCAGGAGCAAAAGGTAAGAGAAAGACCAAATAAATTAAAACTTGAAGGTGGTCCCAGTTTGACGAATCAAAGGGCTTCGAATCAATAGCTATGGCTGTAGCTGGTGTCTTGAGGATTTGGCTTTGTGAATTAAATTAAATAAAGAATATAGGTGATCAGAACCAGATCTATGTTTAATAAAACCAGCTCGAACAATGAGTTAGCTTGGGAATCAAGCATTCAAGTCCAGAAATTAGTAGTTTAAGCAAATATCTTCCCATCCATGTTTATAAAGAGAGTGGGCCTGCAACTAGCAGGGGTGAGTAGGGTCTTTTTCTTTTTTAAGGATTAGGGTTATGATTGCTTCGGTGAAAGATGGGGGAAGCTTGCCAGTATTGGAAGCTTCTTGATAAACATTAAGAAGAAGGGGACATAAGGTGTCAGAAAACATTTTATAGAAATCGACAGGAAATCTGTCACCTCCAGGGGATTTGCTGGATTTCAAAGAAGACAAAGCTTTCTGGATTTCCTGAAGCGAGAAGGGTTCATCTAAAGAATTTGTTTCAAGAGTAGAAAGATGAGGAAGATGTAACGATTTAAGGAATTGTTGAATTTGCAAATTAGATGGAGGATTTGTGTTAGAGTATGGTTTTTGATAAAAGGTTTTCATGATATAGTTTATAGAGGGGTTGTCTGAGTGAATCATATCTTGTTCATCTTTTAAGCGTAGGATATGTTGTTCCATTTGTTGTACTTTGAGCTGGTAAGAGAGGAGTTTCCCATTTTTATCGCTATGTTCCCAAAACTTTTATTTAAGTTTAAACAAGGCCAGTTTGGTTTTACGAGAAATTAATTCGTTAATTTTAACTCTAAGTTGAAGGAATTTAAAGATAAAGCTGAGAATCAGGAAGTGCTTATTAGAAAAAAGTATAAATTCTTCTTTAGCTCTAAGAGATTTTTCCAAGTCAGCCAGCTGTTGTTCCTTTACTCTTCCTATGTGCAGCATAACTGATAATTTTCCCTCAATCATAGCTTTAAGAGCTTCATACAGAGGACATAGAAGATCTGCTGAGGTATTGTGAAAGAGGAAGTCCTGAATTTGTGCTTGATCATGGGTAAGAAATTGGGATCCTTGAGGAAGAGAGGTCTAGCCACCAGTAAGAAGATTTAGGTGCTAATGGGCTCCACAAAGTTGCAATTTGACAGGGGAATGGTTTGAAATTATGATGGGAGAGATGGATGAATCAATAGTGTTTTCCATTATAACAGGAGAGGCTAACCAGTAGTCAGTTCTACTGTATGTCTTATGTAGAGAGGAGTAAAAAGTAAATTCTCGATCGCAGGGGTAAAGGAGGCGCCATACATCAGCTAATCCAACTTCTTGCATTAGTAATGAGTGGGTTTTAATACTTCTAGGGTGGGCCTCTGTAGTGGGGCTACTTCTGTCAATGCTGGCTTCTAAAGCTAAGTTAAGATCCCCTCCAAGAATAACTGGTGTATTATCAGTGTTAAAGGATAGAATCTGTTGAGCTAAATTATGAAAAAACTCCTGGAAATTGGAGTTGGGCACAGACATTAACAAGCAGAAGAGGACCAGAGTTGGTATTCAGTTTGACCATCACCCATCTGCCGTCCAGTATCAAAACGGAGTTTACAAGGGTCCATTTGAGACTCTTATGAATAAGAATAGCAACCTCTTTTTGAGGTATAGGATGATTCCTAGATCTAACCAATCCCAATCTTTTTAAATCTATGAACATCCTGCTAATAATTTGTTTCTTGAAGGAAAGCAATTTGTGTTTTATGTTTTTGAGATGTGAAAGATTTGCTTCCCGCTTCTAAGAGAATTAAGTCCTTCACATTCCATGTATATAAAAAGTATGTCACTCATATTATTGAGTGTTAAAGAAAGGAATAATCGCTTGGAGTGTGAATGGAAAAATAAAATGAGGCAGAGGATGATTAGAATACAGTATAGAGAGCTTACGTATATGCCAAGAGTGGCAGGAACATTCAAGCCAAAAAAAAGTGAGATGTATGATAGAGTGGCCCAGATATCTTGTTAAAGTTAGAATAGAGATGGGGAAGGAGAAAAGTCATTAACAACAACAACAATACTAGTAAGCTAAATAACAAAGAAAACGTTTTATGGGTGTGAGGAGATATGAGTCAGCCAACTGGCTAAGAGACTCTCTCACCACGCTCTGGGGCGTCGATGTAGGGCGGAGACTAGGGAGGACTGGTTATAAATATCCCAAACCTAAGTCTGATCTCAGTAATATAATAAAGTAAGTATTCCTGATAAGCTAAACTGAAAGGGAATAATACCAAGAAAGGCAGGGGACTGTAACAACCTCCAGCTTAATTCTAACTCTAACAGGACAAAATGTGTAAGGATAAAGTAA
Source organism: Neoceratodus forsteri (assembly GCA_016271365.2). Taxonomy (NCBI): domain Eukaryota; kingdom Metazoa; phylum Chordata; order Ceratodontiformes; family Ceratodontidae; genus Neoceratodus; species Neoceratodus forsteri. The sequence goes on from CM028132.1 coordinate 1,340,786,793, forward strand.
ACACCAGAACTTATTTATAAACATTAGTAGTAATAGTACAAGATATACCAACTCAAAATAACAGTAAATTAAAGAACCATATATGAGATGCCAGTACAGCCTAGACATAGAGCAAGGAATTCAGGAGCCAGGTGAAATACAAATGAACAATTGTAAAAGGAAAAGTAGATCATTACCACATTAGAGTGACTCTGAGTATACTTTGCAGTGCAACATAATAAGTACATAATAAATACAATATTGAGGGGGAAAGAAGAAAGGGGAGGTCAATTTAAGCTCTGAGCCAAATGCAAAGCGGGATTATGTGGAGAGGTATAGGCTTCGGTGATAACTGTAGACAAAAGAGATAGTCATAGTAAAGATCAGCTCTGATTACTCAAAAATTGCCTAAATAGGTGTTATATGGGGTGACTAGGTCTAGAAGACTAGGCCCAGTGAGCCCCCAAACAGGAGGGATCACACAGCAGTGGGTTTCTATAATATCTGTAGGCTTCAATTAAAATAAGGAGCATAAGGAAGATGTAGATTGACAATCCTTTGCAACAGTACACCAAACATAGCCCACCTCTTTGAGTGCTAATGATAGTTCCATATTGTAAACAGGAGATAGTAAGAATAATGAAGCGTAGGGAAGGAGATAGATTAAATGTAGTTGCCAATAATACTTAAGAACCTGTCATCAGGAGAGGGAATGGGCAAATTGCCTTGTAATATATAGTAATTCACATATGAAAAAAGAAAAGGCAATAATCAGGATGCATACCGATTGAGGATATGCAACTGAACAGCCAAAAGACTATAAACCTGATGCACTGCTAAACTGGAGAGTAAAAGGCTAGATACAGAGAGCTTGTTTAGTGAGGTAACGTATAAGATCTAACACTAAAATAATGAGTTAGAAAAGCATCGCTGATATACCAAAGTTCCCTTAAAGACCGTTAAGCTGCTCGTATCAACACTGCAACAAAAAGTAAATTGATCGCGCCACGATGTACAGCCTTTGCTTTCTGCAACCACTGGGAGCGAAAGCAACCAGGTAGCATAGACTATAGAGCAGGCAGCTAGGGCAGAAAAGTGTACTGGCACTCCCTTTAAGTATCCTGGAAGCAAAACCTACCAAGATATAACACTGTGACCATATTACTGACCATATAAGCTCATGACACTTTAGATTTATTAGCAGGATTGTGACCATTGAAGTTCTGGCGCTTGGTCTTTGCTATTATGTTTCTTTTGGGTGGCTCTAAAGATTTGAGGGGAGACTTGCAGCAACTTCTGCCCATGAAGTATCGGCAGAAATCGTCCCTGAGGCACAGGGCCCAAATTAGAGGATGTTCATCTGAAATTTGCTGGGAAAGATCCTCTCGCGAGGGAGCGATTTCATCCTCCAAGAGAGCAAACTTATTGCTCAAGGGAATAGAGGGGTTGATTTGAAGGTGAGAGGCTGCAGCTTGGGGTGTTTGGGGTGAAACCTCGCTAGAACAGTATGAAAGTCTTGAAGAGTAATGCCCCAACAGAAACTTCTCTTGCAACCATGTTGATTGCCTTGAGGTCAAATCAGTTGCGGCATTGCTGCTTGGGGCTGCGAGTTCTGCAACACTTTCCTGACGTTCTTGTACCTCATCTTCCACCCTCCATGCAGATACCAAAGCTGTGTTTGGGTTGCCAATTGCTGCTGAATCTCCCAGGGTAAAATTACAGAGAGAAACCTCCAGATAGTTGGCTAAGGCATCAGGGGTTTCAAAATCCGTGAAGGAAGAGCCTGAGAAAAGGTGTAGTGTTGCGGGGTAACGTAGAGCAAATATAATGCTTCATTGGTGGAAGATTTGTTTAAGTGGATTGTAGGCCTTCCTTCTGATGGTTAAATCTTTTGAAAAGTGTCTGTAGATAGAAATATTAAACTCTTGCCACTGAAGTTTTCCCATTTCTCTGGCTCGTTTCAGTATTAATTCTGTATGGGAACAGTTCAAGAAGCGCACAATCATGGGCCTTGATCGCTGGTCTGATGTTGGCCTGGGACCCAGAGTGCGGTGAGACCACTCAATGATTAACGTTAGGTCAGGAGGCAGTTTAAGCATTGCAGGCAGCACATGTAATAAAAGCGCAGCAATGTCTCCTAATTCTACACCTTCAAGGAAGCCAAAAAATCGTAAATTGTTGTGACGACACATTTTCAATATTGTCTGCCTGGCTTGTAGATTTAATAGTTCGATCTTGGCTGCAGATGTAGCCTGGAGGTCATGAATAGTAGTGGTGTTACAGGCCGTTGCTTTCTCAATGAATGCAATTTTCTGGCTAAAAGTTTCAAGAGTGGTCGCATTCTGTTGGGTGGAGGTTTTTAGATCATTAATCTCAGCCATCAGTTTAGAAAACATTATTTTCACTCTAACAAGTGAGCTTTGCTGTGCTTGGAGATCAGCCATAATACTGAAGGATGAGGCCTAGTATGCAGCAGTACAGTGTAGAATAATTGAATATAAGTAGATGATGGATCAAAAATGACTTACAAACTGTCAGGCAGCAAGATTACAGGATGGTCACAGGAGTTGGTACCAAAGAAAGGTCTGGTGAAGGCTGGATGAGGTTAGATTGCAGTCATTCCTGCAGAGATTCTGAACTATGCTGCCATCTTCTGCCTGGTCAATACGCCCCCCTCACACGCCCCTTCTGCTTTAACTGGTACAATTTCTGTCACATCAATTCTGTGTTTCCTTATACTCCTGAATGCTATCTTTTTCTCCTAACCTTCTCCACCACCGCTTTTGAGAACCATAGTGTTTTTTTTCTTTCATTTTGATTTGTTTATTTGCTTCACACAAAGGCTTGTTGCCTCTGTGTAGCAGTTTTGATGTTTCCCGTTGTTGCTCCCCATTGTTGCTCCACGCCTCCTTCTTGCCTGTTTGCTAGTGCTTTCTGAGGCCTCTCCCATTTTGAACAAAATCAGCCCTCCTGAAGTCCAGTACCTTCACTTTTGTATCGCTTGACTCTACAGCTAAGTTTATCGTGAACCACAATGTTTGGTGGTCACTTGTTCCCAGATGGCTACCCACTTCTAGATCTGAGATCCTCTCTCTGTCCCCATTTGAGAGTACCAGGTCTAAGATTGCTCCCTCTCGAGTGGGTTTCAACACTAGCTGTCTGAGCCATGCCCCCTGTACGGCATCGAGAATGGCCCAGATCTTGGATGTGGCTGCAGCAAAGCTGCTCCAGTTAACATCTGGCATATTCAGGTCCCCCTATCAGCAACATCTCCCTTTCTCTGCCATCCTAAAGATGCCTTCTATAATTTCCTTGTCCATTTCCTCCCCCTGAGATGAGGGTCTGTATACAACCCCTATGCGGATTGTGGTGCCATTTCCGGTCTCCAGGGTGACCCACAGTGCCTCCTCTCCTCCCTGTTTACCCTTTAGTTCCATTGCTTTGATCCCTTCCCTTACATAGAGAGCTACTCTTCCTCCTCTTCTACCCTCCCTGTCCCTCCTGCAGATTGTGTACCCTAGTATGTTGACATACCAGTCATGGTTCTCTGTGTACCATGTTTCTGTGACTGCCACGATATCCAGGCATCCTCTTCCATCAAGGCCATCAGTTCAAGTGGCTTGTTACCTCCTAGACTATGGCATTGGTACTTATTACACTCCCTCCTCTAGATTCATAATCCTATGTGTTTCCTCCCTCTTTGGTCACTCTTTCCTCAGTTTTTTTGTGCATCTCACCAGACTGGTCATGGTAATGTTTGTCTTGGCTCTGTGCCAACACCTTAAAAGGTAAGAGCCATTACTATTCTTTTGTTAACCCTCTCTTTCTTTCCAGGTTTCTGGAGAAATAACTGCTGGTGCTGCACCTTTAATTTTGCCTTGGTTTGGTGCCCCCAGCTAATATTGCCTCAATGTTATTTTCTAAATTAGAAGAGCTTAGCACTCTATAGCATCAGCATTAGACAGAGGAAATCTATTTATACTATGGGAAACTAAGCCTTGGTTGCTCCCCCTGGTTTACCTTGTTCTGCTGGGGATGAAGGAATTGGTTCTGGATCTAAGAAAACTCAAGTCCTCGACATACCCTCGGCTCATCTCATTCAGCCAGGGGCTAGATGTCCCACCTAGGCTCCAGTTCAGAGTCCCTCTAGTGAACTGTAACAGAGTGGAGCATTAGAGCCTTAACACACCACCACCCTCGCTCACCTTGTTCAGCAGGAGAGGTGCTTCCATCAGATGCTCTTGTATTTGCCTTCTAAGCTGTTACACATTCACTCCAGCACATCTTGGCACTAGCTCTGACTTACCCACACCTTAGACTTCAGAGGTCGGAGTGGGGAGTCCTTTGTGAAACGCTGCAGAGATCCCGACATTTGGACAGTAGCCACTCCCTTCTGGGTCCACGACAGAAAGCGTTTGCTGAGGCATCCACCCAGAACAAAGGCGAGACCTGCCGACTTGTTTCCCAGACCACCATGAGACCCTTTGTTCAAGTTTTGTGCCCCGAAGTGAACTCTGCTTTCATACACGTGTAACCTCCCATACAAATAGGGGTTCCTATAATGTCTTCCTGAGCTGTCTAATGCCCACTGTCAGGATGGTGTCCTGAGTCTGCAGTAGCTTTAATTGTCTGCACGAGAGTGCTCCAGTAAGCCTCCGTGCCTGTCTCTTTAAGATAACCTATGCTGTGTAAGAAAATTAGTCTGGGCTGGGTCTGAGTGATTTAAGGCTCGCAACCAGCCAGACCGTCCGTTGTTCTGCTCCATTCTGCAGTCGCTATTTGTGAAGAGGGAGCCCTGTTAGGGAAAGTGATTATTTACTGTTTATTTGCTATAATAATAATAATATAGGAGTTTGTCTAACCTGCTTTCAATTGCAGTTTGAACCTTTGCATAAGAGCCACCATCTTGGTTCTGGACTGCCAGTATTGGACCAATCGAACCTCAGAGGGACCTAAAATGGAAACTGTCCCCAGAAGTCTTGTGGGATTGAATTTCTGTAGGCATTATAGTTTTTAAGGTTTAGTGCCTAAATGGACCTGGAGGGGAAGCCTTTTCTGTGACAGACTGTTCCCTCAGCCAACCAAACCTTTTGGATTACTGGGAAATCCCCAGAACTGCTGAAGCAGAGTGTCAGTCGGGAGCTGGAGTTTGGAGAGCAAACAGCTTGAGCCATCAAGCAGCTGCTCCTGCTTGGAGCCTACGGAGAACTGGCGGGAGGGCTCTACTGGCCTCCCTGCCACATCTTCTAGTGTGAAGAATTGCCTTGAGTGTGAATGTCGGACTTGTCCAATTACTGGATTGAGAACTATATCTGAAGAGAGAAAGTGTGTCTGTGCTACTTGAGAGTGGACTGAAGACTTGCTCCAGAAGTGATCAGCTTACCTGCTACCGAAGTGAGCCTCAGATCTACAAGGTTTGTGCAGAAAAGCTGTGATTTGCAAACAGACTTAATCTGCACTGTGGCAAAATTACTTTGTTATAGATGTGTTGAATGTGTTCCGTGGGTCACATTTGGTTCCCCATGGTGAGTTCTGTTAGGCCAGCTGGAGGCTGTTCCAGCACTTTATCACGGACTTCATCAAACTGTCTGCTTTGCCTGGGCTCTGCCATCTCAGCCTAGGCCGCTGCTCCTGATTCAGAGGACATTCCGGTGGAAGACCCACTCGGGGATTTGGCCCCCTGCTCAACACCACCTAAAAGGTAGCGACCACCACGGTGAGCTGTTTAGGCCCTGCTTCCCCTGGCAATCCAGTACAACATCATGAGGTCTTCATCTTGCCTGTTCTGCATACTGGTCTGGGTTGCATGAGTACAAAACGAGGTAGCTCCCTGCAACAAAGCTGCAATCATTTGTGTGTTTATCTGATTTTCTTGTTCTGGGTTTATTGCAATAGACTTTGAGCCATCTGGCTCTGGATTACAAATATTTGGGTTGAGTGCATGTTAATTGTTTTTTCTTCCTAGGGCCCAACAACAGCTGCAGTGCTGGCCTATCGACAGCAGCTTCAGGCTAACCTGTGTAACTTACTGGGTACCCAGGGTTGTGAGGACACTGTGTGAAGGACTCACTGTGCATGTCTATTCAGCCTGAATTTAATCAGATCTGCTAGTCACTTGCTAGATTCATGCCCCACCCTTGTTCACATCCCCCTGAATAAATCACATTGTGTTTTTTTTTCATGTTTAACCTGGCTAGTGTGTACCTTCTTGGTGGGGATACAGTACTGCTATCGTATTGTTGCATCATTGGTCTTATTTTCCAAGGGGGTCTCCAGGACAGTTGCAGAAGATCCAGCCTTGGTGGTAAGGGCAAGGAAGGTGAGCATATCATTACTGGCATATGGTAAATGTGAATGGTCTGTTGCTGAGCTGTTTAGGCCACTAGAAGGGTTGGTGTGTGGTTATAGCTTCCCGAAGGGCTATACCAACAGCAGTTACGCTACTCCAAAACCATTCCTCTGGGTGGAGGCACCCATTCACTGAGCTCAGGCCCTCAACCTGTGCCTAGTCAAACAGGCAGGGGTAGTAGCCCATAGGATAGCACCACCAAGAGGTTACACGTGCCCATGTTGTTTTCCTCACCCCTTCCACCAGTTACTATCGCAAGGAGCGGGATTATGGATTCAGTATGGGAATTCTCTATTTCTTTTCTGTACTTTCTATGTAGCATTAAAATGTTTCAATAAAAACAAATTTAAAAAAAGAAAATATTTTATTGTACAGGCAATGTTACCAATTCTGGATAGATTATGATGATCTGATATACCGCTGTGCACCTAAGTCTCTTTTTTTTATCTTCAATAAATCTTTTTATAAGCTCTTGCAGTTCATAATGAACAGAAAGTGAGGCTGTCACCTTTGTGAGCACCTTCTTAGACTGAACTGGCTTTCGCCTTCCCATAGAAGGGATTTAAACAAGTACATGTCCCCCCCCCCCCACATATTTAAACTGGTACACTTTGATCTATTAATCAGGGAATCATTGCATTACTCCATATTTGAGTGACTGCAGACTCAGTACACTATTATACGCTGAGAGAGTTTCAACACTGCTCTTAAGCTTTTCCAAGATTTTTAATTTCCTTTGGGAAATCTTGTTTTGCCTATGGTACTCCCTTTGACCAGAATGTTCTGGAACCCTTACTCAGAAACTGCATCAGTTAATCAGTTTTTAAAACAGCGATAAAAAAAAACTAATTTATCAGTTTTTAAAACAGCAATAAAAAATCTTGATTTATATGAATTGCACTCTGGTAATATTTTATGGTTTATGCATAGTTCATAGCCTTTTAGCAAACTGTTGTGATACAGTGTAGGGCATTTTATAAACAAGACTAGTTTCTCACTGAACTTATCCTGCAAACTTCAACTTTTAATAAATAAAAATAAATCAAATAGCACAAACATAAAAGGAAAACAAGTCAATAAAGTTTGTCCCTTGCAAATGCACAGAGGTTGCAATGGTTTTTCCAAGAGAGAGAATGGGTCAAATGTGAGGTGTCCTTTGCCATGTTTGAGAAAAGGCAGTCTGTACAAAGCAGTGTCATTTAGTGGTGAAAGCTGTGAATAACAGTCAAAAGTAGTACGGTTGTGACAGCTAGAGACATCTAGTTGTGTGCTGCAGGACAGCAAGTATAAAAGTCACTATAAATACCAACAACAGCTTAATCTGATTCAGTTGGTTTCCATATCTGTTTTCCCCACCGGATGAGGCTGAAAATAGGCAGTTGCCTAGTCCTCCTTTCAGGCTAACAAAACTAAAATAAAGGAGCATTCTAACCAACGAGCTGAAGCTAGGTGGAATCTGCCTTGCTAAATGGTTAGTGTTGCTGCCTTCCAGTACCTTGGCCCCATGTTTGATTCCTGTTAAAGGGGTTGGGTGTGCATCTGCCCAAATGTATGTATTTATTGAAAAGTTTCTTCAGGAAGGCACACTGAACAACAAATTGCTTGTCTCACGGTGTGTCCTTGGGGAAGGGTATAAAGGATTATAAGGCATGCAAGGTATCTTATACATACTTTAACATACCATTATAATATAAAGCAGTAACATAACAGATTAAACAGCTACAAGAGTATATAAGCATACAACTATTTGGACTACACATGGTGGAACCTGAGGGAAGGGTAGTGTGAAGCTACAATGTATAAGAAATACATGTATACTACAGTGACAATACAATTAAAAGTATTAGCATTCCAATGCTTGAGATACAGGAGCAGATAGGCTGACATATTTGTGTATTAGCAATGCCTAATACACCACTCAAAGCAGTAACTGCAGTTAGAATGGACAATCAGGACAGCAACAACATGAGAGCTAGTCTGCTGTTGGCAGATAGGATGGGATGTGGTCAAGTGCATGTGAAGGGACAGGTGCAATGACTGAAATTTGACTTTAAGGACTTACAGGGAGAACAATAAACTAGGGGGATGAGGCAGATCCGGTACCAGCAAGGGGGGGAAAGGGGAAAGGTCAGGCAAGGGGGAGAAGGGACCGAGTGGGGATAATAGATACAGGAGGAGGTAGAAGATGGGTTCAGGGCGTGTGGCAATTAGGTGCATGAACAACTGACTGTGAAGAAGTTGTGTAAGGCAGAGGATATGGAATAGGGGAGGAATGGCGGATCTGAAGAGGGTGCATTACAGACTTTTGGGCGATACAAAAGGCAGCCTGCCCAACAAAAGTGAACCCGGCGAGAGGTTGCCAGGAACAAGTCAATAGATCTGAAGGGAGTGGGTGGGGGGTACTTAGGAGGGAAGAGAACCAGACCAAAATTTAGAGACAAATTTGGCACAATGATGGAGGCATCTATTTCCAAGAGACAGGAGAGCCAGGGAGTGGTAGAGAAGACAGTGGTGTGTAAGAGGGGGAAGAGTCCAGAGCGAAATGACAGAAGGAGTTGAAGAGGGTATCCAATCTGGCTAGGGAAGTCTTGGGAGCAGCACTGTAGACTACATCACAATAGTCAGATAATGGGAGGATCATCTTCTGGACAAGTTCACTCCTTGCCAGGAGAGGGAGGAAGTTCTGGTTCCTGTACAGAGCACCAAGCCTGGGGCGCATCTTTTTCAAGATGGAGTTGAAGTGTCCAGAGAGGTTGAGGTGTTGGTCCAGCCATACACCCAGATATCTAAGTGATGAGGTGTCCTTAAGAATTGTCCCATCTAGGATGTGGAAGGAGGGGGTGAAGGAAAGCCTAGAGAGTCTCTGCTTAGTGCCGGAGGTCATGGTGACTGTCTTCTTGGCATTAAGGATAAGCACCGAGGAGGAAAAGGATCTGGTGGTGCTTATAATGGGCAGTATGATTAACTTGGCTAAGTGCAGGAAGGCGGCAGCAAAAGTCAGCAGGATGCTGGGGTGTATAGCGAGGGAAATCTCCTCCAGAAATAGGGAGGTGATCCTTCCCTTGTACAGATCTCTGGTCAGGCCGCACCTGGAGTACTGTGTGCAGTACTGGTGTCCATTCCTGAAGAAGGACATCAAATTGTTGGAGGGGGTGCAATGTAGGGTGACCAAGATGATCCAGGGATTGGAGGGAAAGTCCTACGGGAACAGATTGGGCGAGATGAACATGTACTCCCTGGAGGAGAGGAGAGATAGGGGGGATATGATAGAAACCTTAAAATACCTTAAGGGGATAAATAAGGCCAATACAGAAAGGATTTTTCAGCTTAGAAGAGGGAGGGATACAAGAGTGCTTCATCTGAGATTGGAGGGGGGAAGAGTCAAAAGAGAAATCAGAAGAAATTTTTTCACTGAACGGGTGGTGGACAGGTGAAATGCTCTGCCCAAGGAGGTGGTGTCCTGTAGAATGGTGGGTGGCTTTTAGAGGGATTGAGACAGGGTGAGGGGTTGTGATAAAGGGGTGGTGAGGTGGGGCAGCTGGGGTTGAGGCTAGCTGCAGATTCAGCATGAACTCAATAGACCGTAAGGCCTGCTTCTACTGGCATTTTAGTATGTTTGTATGTTTCCAGCCAGCTGGGAGATCAACCAAGTCAAAGGAGAGATTGAGGAGCTCAGAAAGAGGGGCAGCAGTGCCTTTGGCCAAGAGATATAACAACTTAGGGTCTAGCCCATCAGGTGAGCTATCTTTGAAAGGGTTTAGCACAAGTAAGGCTTTGAGGGTGTCTGAAGGGGTAGTTTTAGAGAAGGAGAAGCCGTTTGCCAGGGAGGGGATGTGTGGGAGTCAGTGGGAAGAACAACAGCCCTAGTGGTAGGAGTGGAAGATAGGAGGGAGGGAAGAAGCGCAAGAGGTGAAGTAGGTATTGAATTCGTATGCAACACTAGGGTGGTCTGTTACTAGGGAATTATTTATTTTGAGAATGGGGGAAGGAGTGTGAAGAGAGGGGAGAAGAGGGAGTGGATGATCTTCCAAAATTTAGAGGGGACATTAATTTTAGCTTGAAAGATAAAACTAAAGTATTTGGCTTTGGCCAAATGAGTGGCCTTAGTGCATTTGTTACACAGAGATCAATAAGCATTGTAGTCTTTTTGAAGCTTAGTGGCTTTATATTGTTTCCAGGCTAGATCCCTTGCTCTTTGGCATGCTTTGAGTTCAGAAGAGATCCACGGAAGGTGCTTTCCTCAGACTGGGACACAGCGGATAGGGCATACCGGTTCAATGTCAAGGAATTTGACTTTAAAGAAGTCTGCAGCTGCATCTATAGAGGTCGCCAAGGCAATAGGGACCCAGTTTGTGTGAGTAAGGTCTAGGAGGAGGGGGCGAGGTTTAATGAGTTATATGACCTAGTTAGTAGGGTCTTGGAAGAGGCCTTGACTCTGTGGATTTTACGCACCAGGAAGGTCATACGGTGGTCACTTAATGCATCTGGGGTACCCCGGATTTAATAACTCTGTACGGCTGAGAAGTTAGGGACCAGTTAATCAGGGAGTGATTATTTGTTTTGGCATTCATTCTGGTGGATTCAGAAATGAGCTGGGACAGAATATTGGCAGCAATGTTGTTACGTATTTTGTTTAGAGAGGGGGATACCCAATTTGATTTGAAGTCACCTATAATATAAACCTCACCCAAAGAAGCATGGGAGACTATGGAATCTATAAGTTCTACAGCAACAGAGGACTGTAGACCAGGGCAACAGTATGCACCTGCCACTAATATTGGGAGAGAGAAGGGGAGAGATGGCTATAGTATGAGCAACTTGTAGGCTTTGGTTACAGTGGTAAAAAGGGTGGTAGTGAATTGGATGGCCGAGGAGACATAGATTGCCATGCCTCCTCCTCTCCCAGCCCTGTCTTGCCAGGAAATAGTGAATCCTGGGATAGAGAGAGAGAGAGAGAGGAGTCTGCAGTTTTAGTATTTAACCAAGTTTCAGTCAGGATGATAACATCTGGGGTGAGTGAAACAACTACAGGCTGGAGCAGGTCAATTTTGGGAAGTAGGCTGCGGATGTTTAAGTGGAGAATTTTTAGGCCACCGAGGATGCTAGTGGGATTAGATGGAGAGGAGACTGGATTGAGAGAAGCAGGCCCTGGAGCAATTGGAGGGCCAGGGCCGGGGTTGGGATTGATGTCACTGACAGACAGAAGAAGGAGCACTATGATTAAAAAGTGCAGTTTTGCACTCTAATACCAGGAGGCCGAGCTAGCACGAGTAGTTATGTGAGAGGATTGTTGGCCCGGAAGGGGGGGGGAGACTGAAAGCATAGGAGATGTAGTAGTGTGAAGTAACGGGGAGTAGAAAGGAGAGGCACTAGGGCGGAAAGGGTAGTGCACCCAGATGAGGAGATAAGGGGAGGGGGAAGTGGTAGAGGGGAAGACAGGAGGGAAGAAGGGGTTGGGAGAGATAGGCGGTAGCTGTGGCGAGGGTGAAGGGGAGAGGAGAAAAAGGAGGGGGAGTAAGAAGTTAAGGACCATAGTAAAGAGAGCAGGGGAATAGTAATGGGGGGGAGATCACCAAGGAAGATGGGCTTCTCTGATTGGTAGGGATTTGAAGATCGTATGAGTGAATGGGCTTAAGGACAAGTGGCTGTATGCTTGTGTGCCCCTAGTGGAAACACAGTATAAGGTGCTAATGAGAAAGTGGGCACTTAGTTATTCACAACCAGATCAGGTGATCGCAACAGTATATATAAGAAATTGCCCAGTGGGTCAGGCGCCGGCTGGAAATTTACTAGAAGTGGAGCAGGAGTAGTTAAGAGGTAGCCAGCAGCCAGGAGCCAGCACCAAGCCGCACACAGGAGCAGAGCACCCTGTTCAAGGGCAGGAGAGCAGCTGGAGGGGGAGAAAGAAAAAACAGTGTGCAGATATAGTGCCACAGGAGCCACAGCACTTAAGTTAAATGGTGGGCGGGCAATAGGACAAGAGAATAGGGATTAGTAAGAGGGGAGACAGCAGTCTGGGCATTTAAAGCATTTAAAACTTTTCCCAATTAATAACAGACAAGGATAAATCATTTGCAGTACAGTGTTACAGTTCTTTAGAATATTTAAACTAAACCTGCAGCACAATTCGGTAGGGAAGCTTGAAATTCAGAAAAAAAGTGGAGCCAATAGCTTGGAGGGTCTAGGAGCAGCAGCCAATCGGGTTGAGGGCATCAGAAATTCAAGTTCCAGGAGTGAGAGCATTACCTTAGTGGAGCGGGAGTAGCTGAGAGGCAGCCGGTGGCCAGGAGCCACCACTGAGCCATACACAGGAGCAGAGTGCCCTGTTCAGGGGTGGGCAAGCAGCTGGAGGGGGGGAGAAAGAAAAAACAGTGAGCGGCTCTAGAGCCACGGCACTTACGTTAAACGGAGGACGGGCAATAGGACAAGAGAGCAGGGATTAGTGAGAGGGGAGACAGCAGTCTGGGCAAGAAGAAAGAGGCTGAAAAGGCGCATAGCAGGTGGCTATTCAGGCTGAGGTTTCAAGGCACTAGAAGGGCAGAAAAATAGCAGTTAAATTGTAGAGTTAAAATCCACACAGAAAAGCTGTAATCACTAGCACTTAAGTGAATCAGGCACACTAAACAAGTGGGTTTAGCTAAGAGGCATTTAAAGTATTTAAAACATTTCCCAATTAATAACAGACTGGGATAAATCACTTGCAGTACAGTGTTACAGTTCCTTAGAATATTTAAACTAAACCTGCACCACAATTTGGTAGGGAAGCTTGAAATTCAGAAAAGAAGTGGAGCAGCCAATAGCATGGAAGGTCTAGGAGCGGCAACCAATCAGGTTGAGGGTACCAGAAATTCAAGTTCCAGGAGAGAGAACGTTACCTTAGCGTAGTGGGAGTAGCTGAGAGGCAGTCAGGTGCCACCGCTGAGCTGCACACAGGAGCAGAGCACCCTGTTTAGGGGCAGGTGTGCTGCTTAGCAGAGCAGGAGTAGCTGAGAGGCAGCCAGCGGCCAGGAGCCACCTCCGAGCCGCACACAGGAGCGAAGCACTGTGTTCAGGGGCGGGCGAGCTGCTTAGCGGAGTGGGAGTAGCTGAGAGGCAGCCAGCGACCAGGAGCCACCGATGAGCTGCACACAGGAGTGGAGTGCCCTGTTCAGGGACAGACGAGCAACTTAGCGGAGTGGGAGTAGCTGAGAGGCAGCTGGTGGCTAGGAGCCACTGCCGAGCCACACACAGGAGCGGAGCACCCTGTTCAGGGGTGGGTGAGCAGCTTAGCCAAGCTGGAGTAGCTGAGAGGCAGCCAGTGGCCAGGAGCCACTGCCAAGCCGCAAACAGGAGTGGAGCGCCCTGTTCAGGGGTGGGCGAGCAGCTTTGCGGAGTGGGAGAACCTGAGAGACAGCCGCTGACCTGGAGCTACTGCTGAGCTGCACACAGGAATGGAGCACCCTGTTCAGGTGCGGATGAGCAGCTTAGCAGAGCGGGAGTAGCTGGGAGGCAGCCGGCAGCCAGGAGCCAACACTGAGCTTCACACAGGAGTGGAGCACCCTGTACAGGGGTGGGCGAGCAGCTTAGTGGAGCGGGAGTAGATGAGAAGCATCCAATGGCCAGGAGCCACTGCCAAGCCACACACAGGAGTGGAGCGCCCTGTCCAGGAGTGGGTGAGCAGCTGGAGGGGACAATCATAATATGCTGGAGCCATGCATTCTAAGGGCATGGGTACAATTCACTATCCACACTTCGTCAATTTCCTGAAATAGGCTGATCCATTGGATGTCTCAAAGCTAAGCTCCTCCCACCACATGGGTGATATACCCCCTGGCTCCACCCTGTGACGTCAGATCTTTCTTTCCGCTGGAAGAGATAAGTCTCCTCTTTCACAGCTTTGCAGCGTCTGAGGGAATTTGTATTCAAGTGCTTTTTCAAGGTGAACTCTTTGACTAATGAAAATCATTCTTCACTTCCTTTTCTTTGGCTCCACTTCGTGATGCACTTAACACAGGAACATAAACCTGGTTTCAAATTTTGTATGCATTATCGCAGAAGATGTCAGTCACAGGTCCACATGTTACCTGCTGATACTGCCTGGGAACGCAGCACGATGTGGCAAGTTGTGGCCTTTGATAGATGATGCTTCCAACTTCCATCGAGGACTGGAAGGCAAGGTTTGCCCTCAGTCGACACTCTGAGTGGAATCAGCCAAAGGGACACAAGAAGGTCTCAGCGGTGGCCAGGTCAACTTCACAACTTGCGCTCTTATGGAGGAGGTGACTGTAGCCACGGTGAGTTCCTTATTGATCTCAGCACTGTTCCCAGATAGAGCCAGCATCGGAGGGTCCTTCAGTGATTTTAAGGACACGTGTCAGGCCTTCCAGACCTTTGGGGAGAGCCTATTTCATCATGGGCATAAGTACAACTGCTGCTGGTGCAGGTTGTGGGATCAGGAGAGAACAGGTTTCTCCATTCCCTCAACTCCCCCAACTGCTTAACTATGGTCGTGCTTTGTTTGGTCATGAGCTCCTCAGAACCCCCGTCAGGCTTGTTGACCTCAATTCCAGTAGAGGGAGCAGCCAAGATTTTTCTTGAGAATTAATGGCCGAACTCCCCCTGGGTATGGATCTTTTGTTTCAGCCTGACCAAAAAAGGGACGAGGCGAGATGTTCGATGTATACCAGGGAACTGATTAGAGCCTGGAAATCCTTTTTAAAACTTCTAATAAATAAAACTTCTAATAAATAAATCTGGATCTTTATGGATGGGGATCCCCAGGTTACATCCAGATTTCCCCCAGCACAGATGGATAATAGTTTCAGGAGATGGATAAACAAAGTTATAATGCATACAAAACAATTCTACAACCAAGGAGTTTTTAAAACATTCCCCCAACTCCGAGAGGAGTTCTCCCTACCACAACAAGATTTCTATAAATATTTACAAATTAGGCACTTTCTAGAAGATTTAGTAGGGTTGAAAGTGGAGGAACCTCAAGTCCCCCCAATATATTGTTTCCTTCGACAGGTGATGCAGGAGTCCCAGCCTAAACATTTGATTTCTAGGATATATAAAACATTAAAGGACACCCCATCCCGGGAGATGAACATTGTTATAAAAAATAACTGGGATAGACATAAAGGAATTCTGGAGGTCAGGGGTAAGGGGCAACAGACTTCTAGGAAAACATAAACTGAACTTACAAGCTCAAATGGGCAGACTGGGTGGGCCATAGGCCCTTATCTGCCGACACTGTCTATGTATCTATGTAACTGGGAAATGGAACTTTTTATAGACCTCTCCCCCAGAAACTGGTCAGTTATATGGACCCATCAACACCAAACTACCAAATCACATAGATGGAGGGAATATGCATTGAAAATTGTTAGATATTTTTGCACTCCTCAGATAACTGCTAAATATACCTCTGGGGGTGACTCCTCCTGTTGGAGGGGATGTACCTGCAAAGTGGCCACAATTTCGCATGTGCTCTGGGATTGTCCTCTGTTGACCAGTTTCTGGGGGGAGGTGGGAAACATCCTTGGATGTTTGTTCCCAACCATGGGCCCACTGACCCCAGAGATAGTGATACTGACCCACCTTCCTAAACAATTTAAAGGAAAGCAACAAATATACCTTTTGCTCATTATGTTATTGGCTGCTAAAAAAGTGATAACCCGACTGTGGCTGACAAAAAATATTCCCGA
This sequence comes from Neoceratodus forsteri, assembly GCA_016271365.2. NCBI lineage: Eukaryota > Metazoa > Chordata > Ceratodontiformes > Ceratodontidae > Neoceratodus > Neoceratodus forsteri. Next base: position 1,340,802,810 of record CM028132.1, read on the forward strand.
TGTGACACAATGGGAATCTACCATTTATGACATTTACAAAATGGAACTTATGACAGCCAAACTACATAATCAGGTCCCAACTTTAATGAACAAGTGGACACCATGATTTCTCCTAATCAGAGAGAGGAGACCAGATATAGTTCCATAATAAGCCTTATGGGGAGGGACAGCAGTGACGGTGGGGGGGGGACATTCTTGGAAGAAAGTGATAGGATGGGATGGGGGAAGATGGCTGATTTTATATATTATACGAAGTTGGAGGGGGATGAATGAGATATTGAAACGTGATTCATGGAGCTGTAACTATCATTTTAGCTCTATGGATAGTAAAATGACTAACGGTTATGTATTAAATGTAAAATGCTTCTGATGTTCGAAACATAAATAAAAAAAGATTTTTCTTGAGCTCGTCGACCCGCTGTCGGAGGAGCTTGCTAATGAGTCAGTCTCCCAGATCTCGGTCCTTCCAGTCCTCACTCATGGACATGTTCCATTTGGTATCCCCAGCTTTGTCTCCTCAGGATCAGCCTCAGCCAGTGGTCGTGCCTCTGAAGCTTACGTTTTTAAATATCATGAGGCATGTGGTCTACCACGACACTCCGGAGGACCCATCTCTACATCAGCCCCCTGGTCGAAGTACTTATGCTCTCAGTTCCGCTCATAGAAACATAGAATTTGATGGTAGATAAGGAACGCTTTGCCCACCTTGTCTGCCCATTTCCCTACCTAACGGATAAGCTGCAGATCTTAGTTAACCAACAGCCTACTTCCTCCTACCCCCCACTAGAATTGCCTAATGTCTGTCTCATGCATTCTTGACTTTCACCACTGTTTTTGACTCCACAACCTCCTCAGGAAGACTGTTCCATGCATCTACAGCCCTCTTCATGGAAAAATACTTCCTCACATTACCTCTGAGCCGTCCCCCCTCTATCTTCAAATTGTGCCCTGTTGTTCTTAAACATCTCTTTTTCTGAAAGATGCTACCCTTTTGGACTTTGCTGATTCCCTTGAGGTACTTGAAAGTTTCTATTATGTCCCCCCTCTCCCTCCTTTCCTCGAGGCTATACATATTAAGCTCCTTTAGTCTTTCTTCATATGTCTTCTGGTGCAGACCCTTCACCATTTTGGTTGGGAGCCCAGAACTTGGACTTTGCTGATTCCCTTGAGGTACTTGAAAGTTTCTATTATGTCCCCCCTCTCCCTCCTTTCCTCGAGGCTATACATATTAAGCTCCTTTAGTCTTTCTTCATATGTCTTCTGGTGCAGACCCTTCACCCTTTTGGTTGCCCTCCACTCGACAGCCTCCACCCTGTCTATGTCTTTGCGGAGATGGGGTCTCCAGAACTGCATGCAGTACTCCAGATGTGGTCTTACCAACTGTCTGTTCGGAGGGACAACAACTTCTTGTTTTCTACTGGTGATGCCTCTCCCTATACATCCCAGTATCCCCCCAGCCCTCCTTACTGCCTTCTCACATTGCTTGCCCACCTTTAGATCATCTGATATGACTACCCCAGGTCCTTTTCTATTTTTGTTGTTGTCAGTATCTCACCCCCCATTGTGTACTCTTCCCCTGGGTTTTTGTTTCCCAGGTGCATTACTTTGCACTTCTTTGCACTGAATCTAAGCTGCCATACATTTGACCATTACTCCAAACTTGCCAAGTCCCTTCTTATCCTTTCCACCCCATTTTGTGTATGAATCTTGTTGCAGATCTTTGTGTCATTTGCAAAGAGACATACTTTCTAGGGACATGGATATGTTGTTCAATCCACAATTACTGGCAGGTTCCTTGCCGCTTTAAATCTTGCCGGAAGGTCTTCAAGCTGGCTCCTTCCATCCACCTGGGTGGTAAAACTCTCAGCTCCGCCCCATGATGCCAGATCTTCCTTACTGCTTGGAAGCTCAGGTTCCCTCCTTTGCGCTCTGCGTTTTAGGCCTGGATCCAAACTCTTCGGTTAACCCAAAACTAATCTTAAAATTTACAATAATTCGGTCTTTATCTTCCCTCACAGCTGTGATGGACAAATCGACTCCCGGATTTTGGCGGTGCCCCTGTGGGCAGAAGATGTCCCGGACCAATCCGCACTCCACATGCGTTTACTGCCTTGGGCTTGAGCATGATTCGCAGGCCTGTGACTTGAGCAAGTCCTTTTCAGCCACAGTCTTAGAGGATCGCACTGCCAGATTGCAACTTGGGTGCCCGAGAAGCATTATCCTCTGGCCAAGTCGAAGGAGGCCCATTGGGCGGTGTCCGCGGTGGCGGACTCGACTGAACAGCTTGAACAGATGATCACCCTCGAGGAGGAAGCGGCCCAGGCCGCATCATCATCTTCTTCGGTCACGGCATTTATCCCGCTCTCTTTGGGATCCTCCTACACGGCTTCATTCAAGGAGCTTTGTCAATCCCTCTCCACCAAGGGAGAGGTGTCTTCGGGACATTCCTCTCGGTCCAAGAAGAAGGACTCCAAGGGTAAGTCCCACCGTTGACGTTCGTGGGAGTGGGAGAGGTCCCCTTCCCCGGATAGTCAACACTCAGCTTCGGTCAAAGTTGCGGCTAAGGCCGCTGGCTTCATGGTGTCCCGTCAGGTCAGCGGCGAGACACCGTCGATGCAGTCGAGATTTTTCTCGACCCGTCGGACAGGCTGTCGACTGGAGAAGCTGACAACCCTTCTTCACTGGTTCCCCGGTGGAAACCGAGGACTTGCCTGTGCCTCCTGTGCTGGAGTCCTGGTTAAGGTCCCGAACCGAGGAGGCGGGTTTCCCCTGTCCCCCTCTCAGACCCACCCTCGGAAACACCGAAGGTCTCGGTCTCGGGCCTCTTCTCGGTCCAGCCAATCCTGCCGACATCGGCGGTCTTGGTCTCGGCACCGTGGAAAGCGGCAGCACCGCTCATCCTCGTCTTCGTCCTCTTCAGAGGATAGGCTCCAGCGCAAATTGTGTCAGCACTACGAGGATCTGATGTGGCAGCAGCTCCTTTTGACCGGGAACAAGCCGACTCCGTCGCCTTCCCCAGCCATTAAGTGGCTGTCACCAGAGCGGCCGAAACAACCCCTAGTTGTAATCGAGGAGCTGAAGCCGGCATCGGTTGTTCGGCCGAAACCGGCTGCGCCACCCATTGTGGTGGAACCCCCGCCTCCACAACCTAAAACTGGGGCCCTGACCAAGGATTCTCGGTAGGGTCAGGGTTTGCCCCATCGGTTGTTGGTCACCCTCACTCCCAATCGACCTCGGCAAGTGGAGGGTGACTCAGGTCCTCGGCAGCTGTTTGCAGACTCCTCGGAGTCTGACAGTGACTTTTTCCTGTTCCCCAGGCCTCTTGACCTAGAGTCCACTGGGGGTCAGTCGGTGGACGAGAGCCCATCCTCGTTCCTTGGAATGCTTCGGTTCATCTCAGTGTCTACTGGGATGAAGCTCGAACCCGTTTCAAAGTGGGCCAAGTATCCCCTCACGGAGATACTGGACCGAGGGGATTCCCCCATGGAGGTCTTCCTGGTGGCTGAAGCCATAGTTGGCCCGGCCCTGGAGCTATGGCAGTAGCCAGCTTCTTGTCCAGCACCTTCAGCCAGGATGGCTCGAAAGTATGTCATTCCCACTGGTTCAATCTCCGGTTTCTCAGAGCACTCCTCCGCGGAGGGGCTAGTGACCGACAGCGTTTTCCGGCGCACTGGAAACACTCAGGTTGTGGACAAGCCACCCGATAAGGAGTTCAAGAAACTGGACTACTCCGGGTGGAAAGTCTATGCTGCGTCCTACATAGGCCTTCGTCAGGCCAGCTCGGCTGTTCTGATGGCACACTTTTCACACGCCCTTTTGGGCTCCCTGGATGAGATGATTCTTCATCTCCCGGCTGACCTCCAGACAACAGTCAAGCAGGTGCAGGATCAGGGAAGGGTGGTGGCCAAGCAACAGCTCCAAACTGCCTTGGACATTGGAGACTCTTGTACCAGGTCAGTAGCGGCCGCAGTGGCCATGCGCTGCAGAGCTTGGCTGCGGATCTCCACTTTTACAGCGGATACCCAGCACAAGCTGGCAGACATTCCCTTCTTGGGTACCAACTTGTTCGGTCCCTTGGTGGAGGGTCATCTGCAAAGGATTGAGAAGTCCAACGCCACCTTGGACTCGGTCACGTCTGCCCAGAAAGACAAAGGCCGCCAGCAGCAGAGTAAGCCCTTTCGGCCTTCAGCCTCTGCGGCACATCCGGCCCAGCAACACCAGCATCAGGGCCAGCAGGCTCGCACTTGGCACCCCAAAGCCAAGCCTGCATCTTCCTCCAGCTGGAAGCCGGGAGGGAAGGGTCCAGGAGGCTCCTCAGTCGGTCCTTCCTCCAAGCCTGCCCAGTGATGGGTTGAGGGGTGTTGCCCCCAACCTTGTCACTCCTCCCCGGGTTCCCCCCATGGGGGGACAGCTCTGCCACTTCCTTTTCACCTGCTCCGATATCACCATGGACCACTGGGTGCTGGAAGTGGTAGGAAAGGGTCTGCCTCTGAAATTCGAGCAGTCCCCACCCTATCGAGCCGTCGCCCCATGGGAGGCTGTGGGGTCTGCAGCCTCTCTGTTGGCTCATCGAGCCGACATTGCCCTGCTCCTCCAGAAGGAGGTGATCAGGGAGGTGGCAGATCCTCCACGAGACCCAGGGTTTGTGTCCAGGTACTTCCTGGTCCCAAAACGGATGGGGGCCTGGCGCCCCATTCTAGACCTACACGATCTGAACCAGCTCCTAAGGTCTTGAACCTTCAGGATGGTCACTCTGGATCAGATCATTCCATCCTTGGAATGAGGCATGTGGTTCTGTTCTCTGGACCTTCAGGACTCATTGTTTCACATCCCGATCCATCCGTCCCACTAGCGATTCCTCCGCTTCAGGGTGGAGGGATCCCTTTACGAGTTCTGGGCCATGCCCTTCGGCCCTCTCTCCAGCTCCCAGGGTCTTCATCAAATGCATGGCAGTGGTGACAGCATTCCTGTGGTGCCGAAGAGTCCGGGTGTACACTTACCTGGATGACTGGCTGATTGCAGCCCCCTCCAGGCTGGAGGTGGAGCAGTCCAGGGATCTGGCCCTCCAGGTCTGCTCTCAGATTGGCCTTCTCATCAATGAGGCCAAATCAGAACTCGTGCCAACACAGGTGATTCAATTCATCGGGGCAGAGCTCGACTCTCTTCGAGCCAGAGCACGGCTCCCAGCGGACAGGGCCGAGGTTGTTTCCTCCTTTGCCCAATCATTCCTGGTTGGGAAATTGCGCCCTGCCCAAGACTTCCAGTGCCTCCTGGGCCTCATGGTGGCCCACACCAGTGTGGTCCGTTGGGCCCACTGGCACATGCGTCTCCTGCAATGGGGACTGGCCCGCCAATGGTCACAGCGCTCCGGTCCTCTGAACCAGCCAGTGATAGTGACCCAGGAGATGGGGAACGCTCTCCAGTGGTGGATCGTTCCAGCTCATCTGCAGGAGGGCATCCCGTTTGTCCGCCCCGAGCCGACGGTCACTCTAATGACCAACGCCTCTCTGATGGGTTGGGGTGCCCATCTGGGGGAGCTCAGAGTGCATGGCCTCTGGTCCCCTCAGGAGTCTCGATGCCACATCAACCTGCTGGAGCTTTGAGTGGTCTGACTAGCCCTCACCACCTTCACTCCATTTGTATGGGGTCAAAGTGGTCCAGGTCCAGACGGACAACACCACGACCATGTATGTACTACCTAAACCACCAGGGCAGGACGCGCTCCTTGCCTCTGTGCAAGGAAGCTCTCCGCACTTGGTCTCTCGTGAGCAGACTGCAGGCAGATCTCAAAGCAATCCATGTGGTCGGAGCCTCCAACACTCTGACTGATGCCCTAAGCCGGATAGGTGCTGCATCTCACAAGTGGTCTCTCCTGCCAGAGGTAGTACACAATCTTTTCTCCCACTGGGGCACGCCTCAGGTGGACCTGTTTGCATCCAGGGAGAATGCGAAGCTGAGGCTGTTTCATGCCTGCCCCCCCCCAGCAGGGCTCGATGCAGGGGGATGACTTCTTGAGGTCATGGACCCCTGGCCTCTTCTACGCCTTTCCCCCATTTCCCTTGATCCACAAGGTGCTTCTCAAGGCGAGGAGGGGACAAGGTGCAGGTAATTCTGGTAGCCCCAGACTGGCCCCACCAATTCTGTTATCCAGATCTCCTCAGCCTCAGCTCCAGGCTCCAGAGGTGGCTTCCAGCCCGCCCGGACCTGATCTCAGTCAGCAAGGGGAAGGTACTCCACCTGGACCTTCAATCCCTGCACCTGATGGCCTGGTTCCTGAGTGGCTAGAGTTCCAGGCCTTGGGTCTTTCCGACGAAGTCCTCAACATTGTTGAGGCATCCCGTAAGGAGTCGAGCAGAAAATGCTATGTCTTCAAATGGAAGAGATTCTCTATTTGGTGTCAGGATAAGGGGTTGGACCCTCCCTCCTGTTCCGTGGCCAGCATTCTGGACTACCTGTGGTCCCTTTCTCAGCTAGGACTTCGGTCGACAACCCTTAAGGTGCACCTGGCAGCCATCTCTGCTTACCTGGCATGGGCCGGGAAGCAGTCGGTGGTGCAGGAGAAGGTGGTCGGGCACTTTTTCAAAGGCCTTGATCACATATCCCCTCCGGTGCGAGAACTTCCAGCTCAGTGGGATCTACTGCTGGTACTGGTAAGCTCATGGGCAAGCCATTCGAACCTATGCACAGGTGTGATATCTCTCACCTGTCATGGAAGACTGCCTTCTTGGTGGCTATCACGTCAGTCAGAAGGATGGGAGAGCTCCAGGTGCTTTCCATCGAGTCTTCTTATCTGGTCTTCCACAGGGACAAGGTTGTCCTGTGCCCCCCACCCAAAATTCCTTCCGAAGGTGGAGTCGGAGTTTCACCTTAACCAGGTGTTGACTCTGCCGGTGGTCTACCCCAATCACACCTCGAAGGCCGAATATAGGCTCCATACTTTGGACCCTAGAAGAGCGCTCTCTTATTACAAGGAGCGGATGGCTGAAGTTCGGGGAGAGGTTCGCCAGCTGTTTGTCACCTTATGCTGAAGCCGCACCTGGCAGACCTGCAGCCAAGCAGATGATAGGCAGGTGGGTCACCTGCTGCATAGATCTCTGCTACAGGTTGGCGGGCATGGAGCCTCCCAAAGGGATAAGAGCTCATTCTACCTGCCATACCGCTGCATCAGTGGCTGCTTCCAAGGATGTCCCTATCCAGGAAATCTGCAGGGCTGCTACCTGGAAGTCAGCACACACCTTCATTACCCACTACCACATCGACCTTGAGTCACGCAGGGATGCTGGTTTTGGGACCTCAGTTCTCCAGTCCTTATTTCCCAAGTAGGGGTGTGCACCTTGCCTCCCTTCTCCCAAAGAACTGCTAGGAGTCTGCCAGTAAGTGTGGATTGAACAGCATATCCATGTCCCTAGAAATACAGGTTACTCACCTGTAACAGGAGTTCTAGGAATGGTATATGTTGTTCATCCACACAACCCACCCGACGTCCCCAGCTTCGACGCACAACCTGGCTTCCAGCGGGCTAGATCTGGCATCATGGGGTGGAGCTGAGAGTTTTACCACCCAGGTGGGTGGGAAGAGCCAGCTTGAAGACATTCCAGCAAGATTTAAAGCGGCAAGGAACCTGCCAGTAAGTTTGGATGAACAACATATACCATTCCTAGAACTCCTGTTACAGGTGAGTAACCTGTATTTTCCTTCCAGTCCCTCTGCAATGTCACTTATAAAGACATTACACCTCTATGTAAGGGAAGGGATCAAAGCAACAGAACTAAAGGGTAAACAGGGTGGAGAGGAGGTACTGTGGGTCACCCTGGAGACTGGAAATGGCTCCACAATCTGCATGGGGTTGTATACAGACCCCCGTCTCAGGGGTAGGAAATGGACAAGGAAATGATAGAAGGCATCCTTGGCATGGCAGAGAAAGGGGAGATATTGCTGATGAGGGACCTGAATATGCCAGATGTTAAATGGAGCACTTTTTGCTGCAGCAGCATCCAAGAGCAGGGCCATTCTGGATGCCCTACAGAGGGCACGCCTCAGACAGCTAGTTTTGGAACCCACTTTGGAAAGAGACATCTTAGACCTGGCACTCTCAAATGGGGAAGGAGAGAGGATCTCTGATCTTGAAGTGGTTAGCCATCTGGGAACAAGTGACCACCAAACAGTGTGGTTCATGATAAATTTACCTGTAGAGTCAAACCATATAAAAGTGAAGGTACTGGACTTCAGGAGGGCTGATTTTGTCAAAATGGGAGAGTGCCTCAGAAAAGCACTAGCAAACAGGCAAGAAGGTGGGGTGGAGCAACAATGGGAAAACATCAGAACTGCCATCACAGAGGCAACAAGCCTTTGTGTGAAGCAAATAAACAAATTAAAACAAAAGAAAAAAACACTATGGTTCTCAAAAGAAGTGGCGGGGAAGGTAAGGGAGAAAAAGATAGCATTCAGGAAGTATAAGGAAACACAGAAGGAGCAGGACAGAGAACTGTACCAGGTAAAGCAGAAGAAAGCGGGGAAGGCATTCAGAATAGCAAAAGCCCAAACTGAGGAAAAGATAGCCAACTCGGTTAAGAAGGGGGCCAAAACCTTTTACAGGTACATTAGGGAGCAAAGAAAGATGAAGGCAGGGATACTGAGGCTGAATAAAGAGGAAGGTGGTTGGGCAGAGAGCAACAGTGAAAAAGCAGGGATACTGAACAAATATTTCTGCTCAGTATTCACAATGGAAAGGCGGGGGAGAGACCTAATCCAATCAATAGAAGCACTCTGGATAGGGGGGTTGATATTAGTCTTTTCACAGAAGAAAGGGTTCTGAAAGAACTCTTAAAACTAAAGGTGGATAAAGCAATGGGGCCTGATGGGAATCACTCCAGAATTCTAAAAGAACTAAGGGAAGAACTAGTAACACCACTGACTACCCTTTTTAATAAATCATGGGAGGATGGTGTGGTACCCGAGGACTGGAGAAGGGTGGGTGTGATTCCCCTTCACAAAAGTGGGAGCAAGACAGAGACAAGAAACTATAGAACTGTCAGTTTGACCTCAGTGGTAGGGAAAATGATGGAATCACTTCTGAAGGAAAGAATTGTTGAGTACCTAGAGGCCAGTGGGTCCCAAGGCAGCAAGGATTTACAGCAGGAAGGTCATGTCAAACAAATCTAATTGATTTCTTTGACTGGGTGACCAAAGTAGTAGACCAGGGAGGGGCTGTGGACATGGCCTACCTAGACTTTAGCAAGGCATTTGACACAGTCCCACACAAAAGATTAATAAACAAATTAGCCAGCCTGGGAGTGGATCCCAGGGTGGTAGCCTGGGTAAAACACTGGCTGGGCAACAGGACACATCGGGTAATAGTAAATGGAGTCCACAGTGAAGAAAGGAGGGTTACTAGTGGGGTACCGCAGAGTTCAGTACTGGGGCCAGTCCTTTTTAATGCCTTTATAAGTGACATTGCGGAGCGACTGGAGGGGAAGGTATGTCTCTTTGCAGATGACACAAAGATCTGCAACAGGGTTGATACGCAAGGTGGGGTGGAAAGGATGAAAAGGGACTTGGAAAGGTTGGAGGAATGGTCGAATGTATGGCAGCTTAGATTCAATGCAAAGAAGTGCAAAGTAATGCACCTGGGAAACAAAAACCCAGGGCAAGAGTACACAATGGGGGGTGAGAAACTGACAACAAGAAAAATAGAAAGGGACCTGGGGGTAGTTATATCAGATGACCTAAGTGTGGGCCAGCAATGTGAGAAGGCAATAAGGAGGGCTGGGGGGATACTGGGATGTATAGGGAGAGGCATCACCAGTAGAAAACAGGAAGTTGTTGGCCCTCTGTACAGACAGTTGGTAAGACCACATCTGGAGTACTGTGTACAGTTCTGGAGACCCCATCTCCACAAATACATAGACAGAGTGGAGGCTGTCCAGAGGAGGGCAACCAAAATGGTGCAGGGTCTGCACCAGAAGACAGATGAAGAAAGACTAAAGGAGCTTAAGATGTATAGTCTTGAGGAAAGGAGGAAGAGGGGGGACATGATAGAAACTTTCAAATACCTCAAGGGAATCGACAAAGTCCAAGAGGGTAGCATCTTTCAGAAAAAGAGATGTGCAAGAACAAGGTGGCATAATTTGAAGATAGAGGGGGGACGGCTCAGAGGTAATGTGAGGAAGTGTTTCTTCACAGAGAGGGTTGTAGATGCATGGAACAGCCTTCCTGAGGAGGAAGTGGAGTCAAAAACAGTGGGGGAATTCAAGATTGCATGGGACAGACATAAGGCTATTCTAGTGGGGGGGTAGGAGGAAGTAGGCTGTTGGTTAACTAGGATCTGCAGCTTATCCATTATGTAGGTAAATGGGCAGACTAGGGGGGCCAAGCAGTCCTTATCTGCCATCAAATTCTATGTTTCTATGTTACTATGTTTCTATTAAAAAGGATTGGCCCAAGTACTAAACCCTGCAGTACCCCACTAGTAACTCCCCTTTTTTCATTGTGAACTCCGTTTACTATTACCCTCTGTGTCCTGTTGTCCAGCCATTGTTTTACCCAGGCTACCACCCTGGGACCCACTCCCAGGCTGGCTAATTTGTTTATTAATCTTTTGTGTGGGACTGTGTCAAATGCCTTGCTAAAGTCTAGGTAGGCCATGTCCTCAGCCCCTCCCTGGTCTACTACTTTGGTCATCCAGTCAAAGAAATCGATTAGATTCATCTGACATGACCTTCCTGCTGTGAATCCATGCTGCCTTGGGTCCTGTGCCCCACTGGCCTATAGGTACTCAACAGTTCTTTCCTTCAGAAGTGATTCCATCATTTTCCCTACCACTGAGGTCAAACTGACAGTTCTGTAGTTTCCTGTCTCTGTCTTGCTCCCACTTTTGTGAAGGGGAATCGCATCTGTCCTCCTCCATTTCTCAAGTACCACACTCTCTTCCCATGATTTATTAAAAATGGTAGTCAGTGGTGTTACTAGTTCTCCCCTTAGTTCTTTTAGAATTCTGGGGTGAATCTCATCAGGCCCCATTGCTTTATCCACCTTTAGTTTTAGGAGTTCTTTCAGAATCCTTTCTTCTGTGAAAGGACTGATATCGACCCCCATATCCAGAGTGCTTCTATTGACTGGATTAGGTACCTCCCCCTGTTCTTCCTTTGTGAATACTGAGCAAAAGTTTTCGTTCAGTATCCCTGCTTTTTCACTGTCCCTCTCTGCCCAACCACCCTCCTCTTTATTCAGCATCAGTTTCCCTGCCTTAGTCTTTCTTTGCTCCCTAATGTACATATAAAAGGTTTTATCCCCCTTCTTCACAGAGTTGGCTATCTTTTCCTCGGTTTGGGACTTTGCTATTCTGACTGCCTTCCCCACTTCCTTCTGCTTTAACTGGTACAGTTCTCTGTCCTGCTCCTTCTGTATTTCTTTATACTTCTTGAATGCTGTCTTTTTCTCCATAACCTTCCCTGCCACTTCTTTTGAGAACCATAGTGTTTTTTTCTGACATTTTGATTTGTTTATTTGCTTCACACAAAGGCTTGTTGCCTCCGTTATGGCATTTTTGATGTTTCCCCATTGTTGCTGCACCCCACCTTCTTGCCTGTTTGCTAATGCTTTTCTGAGACACTCTCCCATTTTGACAAAATCAGCCCTCCTGAAGTCCAGTATCTTCACTTTTGTATGGCTTGACTCTACCGCTAAGTTTATCCTGAACCACACTGTTTGGTGGTCACTTGTTCCCAGATGGCTACCCACTTCTAGATCTGAGATCCTCTCTCCGTCCCCATTTGAGAGTACCAGGGCTGAGATTGCTCTCTCCCGAGTAGGTTCCAAAACTAGATGCCTGAGGCGTGCCCCCTGTAGGGCATTGAGAATGGCCCTGCTCTTGGATGTGGCTGCAGCAAAGGTGCTCCAGTTAACATCTGGCAAATTCAGATCCCCATCAGCAATATCTCCCCTTTCTTTGCCATCCTAAGGATGCCTTCTGTCATTTCCTTGTCCATTTCCTCCCCCTGAGATGGGGGTCTGTATACAACCCCTGTGTGGATTGTGGTGCCATTTTCAGTCTCCAGGGTGACCCACAGTGCCTCCTCTCCTCCCTATTTACCCTTTAGTTCCATTGCTTTGATCCCTTCCCTTACATAGAGAGCTACTCCTCTTCTGCCCTCCCTGTTCCTCCTGTAGATTGTGTACCCTGGTATGTTGACATCCCAGTCATGGTTCTCTGTGTACCATGTTTCAGTGACTGCCACAATACCCAGGCATCCCTGTTCCATCAAGGTCACCAGCTCAGGGAGCCTGTTACCTAGACTACAGGCATTTGTACTCATTACCCTCCATTTTTTGATGGCCTAATTCCTTTTTGCCCCATCCCTGTCCTTACTGCCTTTGTCTTTTTCTCTATTTACCCCTGCCCTTCTCCCTATCAATTGCTCTATCTTGGTGTTTACCTCACTAACTACCCTGATTTTTTTGGCGGGGGCTAGGATTTCCCTTCTCTTTTTCAGTGCCTCCCCCCTTGGCTAGTTTAAATGCTTGCCAATGAAGTATTTAAACCTATCACAGCTCAACTGGGAAGTACTGCCATTGACACTACTCTACCTCCTCATCCTCTGGCGAGGAAATGTACCTATGCAAGTTGTATTGATGCAAGGCCAGCCCACCAGCAGATCAGTAGCCCTATCACCTGTGACACCAGTGACCTGGGTTCAGGAATGAACCAAGGCTGTTGGGAGTGCCAGCCGGGGGAGGATGGTTGAGCATTCCATGGGTGCTCACCTCCTCGGGGGAGGAAGGGTTCCTGGCTCCCATTGCTCTAATGCCACCTATGTGACCACAGGTGGCAGTTCCATGGAGCCAAAGTATTGGCAGGAGCATTGGTGCTCTGACATCTCAGCATCAGCCCCATCTCGTGACACTCATGGCTAGGGAGCAAAAACCATGGAAAAATCCCTGGCCGCGTATGATGCTGCCCACCACTCTGCTGCAGGTCTGCATCACCAACTGAGGCTCTTGCTCCTTCAACCGATGCTTAAACCCTATTCTGGGGTAAGTGGAGACCCCAGACAGACCTTCCTGTGGGGCTTCATCCACATGGGACACAGAGGAGTGAGGTGAGCCTCAGGGAAGGGGGGTGATGGTGCTGGGCAGGGCAGAGGGGCTAAAGGGGGGGTCAATCGATATTGGGAGTAAAAGCATAGTAAATTAAAAACAAAATTTGCATCGGGACTACAAGGAACTTCTCTGGCATTACTGAATGATTGCATAGTTGGTAGGGCTCTACCCGCTGGACCATCAGTCCCTTGGCATACAGCAGTGGTGCCAACACCAGTCTACTCAAAGCTGATGTTCCCAGATCTGTTTCTCCAACCCTGAGGGTGGAATCACTGCCACCACAGCCTTTGGTGGGTGCCACGATGGAGTCCCATGCTGCGCTGGCTTGCCAGGCTGGCTGTCAGTGGAGATAACCCAGTCTGAAGACACCAGGATGGTACATGACAGCAAATGGTCAAGGGCCATTTTTGAAGAGTCCTTGGATGACTCAAATGGATCATCCATGCTTTCACCATGGACTCACATGTTCTACCATGACTTGACCAAGGAACTGACTACCAACCATGGGCTGGTGTCATTCTGGGCTTTACTGTGTCTCATGTCGGAGTCTTTGGATGTGCCCTTGGAGCCAGTTCAGAAGAGGGCTACATACCCCTTTACTGAAATCAAGGACATGGATGAACCCTAGGGATTACCTTTCCAGTGGCTGGGGCCATTTTGGGACTGGCTGTGGAGCTTTGGCAGCATCCAGCACCTTGCCTGGTACCCTCTACCCATATGGTCCACAAGTACTGTACATAGTCCCTACTGTGTCCTTTTCAGGGTTTTCTGACTACACTTCGGCTGAAGGGGTAGTGTTGAACTTTGGAAGGAATCAGGGTGTCGGAATCTGCCCCCCCTTCCCCCACAGGATGAAGTAGAAAGTAAGGAGAACCTGAGGGGAGAGGAATACCCCAGGATGTAAATTAATAAAGGAAGCAGGGTGGTATATATAAAGTAGAAAGGAACAGGAGCACTAAAAAAAATAGGTGGGAAGATGGGAGAGCAAAAAGAAAAAAAGGAAGGCAACAAGCAGAGTGGAAACAAAATCTGGAAGGCCACATGTATGAATGCTAGAAGTCTAGGAAATAAGATTCCGCACCCAGAGGCCATCATGGCAGAGGCCGACCTGGATATTGCGTCCATTACTGAGTGATGGTGCACTAAAAACTGTGACAGAGACATGGCCATACTGGGTTATACTCTGTTTAGGAAGGACCAGATGAGAAGGAAAGGAGGGAGTGTGGTGCTTTATGTGAGGGAAAGCATAAAAACCGTGGAAATACAAGGACTACAGGGGGAGGCAGAGGTACTGTAGGTCACCCTGGAGATGGAGAATGGAGTCACTGTTCACACTGGAGTGTTCTACAGATCTCCAACACAGGGAGAGGAATTAGATAGGGTACTTGGTGGAAGCCATTGGCAAGATGGCAGAAAAGGGGGAGGTACTGCTGGTGGGAGATTTCAACCTGCCAGATGTAGATTGGAGACTCCCAGCAGTGGCTTCAGCTAGAAGCAGGGACATCCTGGACTCTGTGCAGGGGCGTTCCTCAGGCAACTAATCAGTGAATCAACTTGTGATGGGGCAATACTGGATCTAGTACTCACTAACAGGGACAGTGTTGCAGCCACTTGGGGACCAGTGTTCACTGTACTGTGTGATTCAATATAAGGACGGCTGCATAATCAAACCACACAAGGGCGAGGGTCCTGACTTCCGGAGGGCAAATTTTAAAAAGATGGGTGAAGGCCTCAGGGATGACCTCACAGGGAGGGATGAACTGGGTGGGGTGGAGGAACAGTGGGCAAAGATAAAAGGAATCATAGTATGGGCAACAAACCTCTGTGTCAAACAAGTGAGCAAAAGCAAGAGGAAAGAGAGACCACTATGGTTCTCAAAATAGATAAAAGGGTAGCATTCAGAAGGTATAAGGAGATGCAAAGGGAGGAGGATAGGAAGGTATATCGGGGAAACAGAGGGAAGAAGGGGAAAGCAGTAAAGAATGCAAAGGCACAAATGGAAGAGAGAATAGCCCAGGAGATAAAGAAAGGGAACAATAAATTTTTTTTAGGTATAGAAGTGAAAAGAGGAAGGCCAGGGGTGGGATTGTAAGGGTAAAAAGGGAAGGGGGGGCTTGTGCAGAGGCAGTCCAGGAAAAGGCAGACATCATGAACAAATACTTTTGTTCAGTGTTTATGAACGGGGCTCGGATACCAGGCTACAATAACTAGGCAGACTTGACGTTCTAGTGCATAAAAAGCGCCGTGCTGGCATTTATCATTATATTTCTTCGTATAAAATGATGTTTTGTACAGAAATAAAAAAAAAAAGTGAAGTATTAGTTCATACTCTTCATCAGGTTCCTCAAAGACAAGTGCCTTGGAAAGGTCAATATACTGCCCAGGAATGGCACACCTTCCCTCAGACAGCACCCACTGTCTTTCTTAGGTCTTCCTTCACAGACACTCAGTAAATAAACAATATACAAAAGAAAACACTTCAGTATAAACAGCGAAAGTAAATGAGTCTCAAAACAGAACTTCTCTCACTGCTGGTCAGAAAGCACTGACCCTATCTGATCTGTTACCTGCTCAGGTAGTGCTGTTTATCTCCACCCACCTGAGTCAGGTGACCTGACACATCATCAACTGTAACATTTCTTTAAATCCTTAATCAAAATAGATTTTAGACAGTAGATATAATACTGAAGTAAAACACAAGCTACTGTGATAACCAAAATACAGAAAGACCCATTCCAAAAGCTTTTACTTTGGTTTTCATGTGGTCCTGAAAATGATTGACAGCAGCTAGCTACTAGCTATAAAATAGGGCCACAAGGGGCCGCTATTTCCCTATAGGAACTCTCATTATGTTGCCAGGAGTCTTGGAGGACAGACCTAACATGCTAGCAAGAGGACCCACCTCCAGCTGCACAGGGAAACAACAAGGAAAGGTAATGCTTTCTGTAAAATATAAGGTCTGCCTCTGGTAAATGTGTTTACTTTGAGCACTGGCAAAGCTACTTGTCCTAATATAGCCTCTTTTGTCAGTGCTGTGCTGCTATTTTCCTGATTTAAATAAAATACAGAATAGAATGTTTATCAAAATGCTTTCCTGCAGGATGGACTGAAGTGCAGAACTGAAAGGCAGTGAGACCCTGAAAGCTTGTTAAGCCGTCGGCTAAAATTGCAGGCCGACGGCTGACACTTTCACTTTCCAGCAGGGAAACACTTGGGGCTCTGCTTGAACCGCCCACCAAGTGGCGGGGATGAAAAACACAGCCCCTCCATGCGCTAGAGGTTTCTCCTACACAGGAGAGTTTCCAGGAAGAGAAACAAACAAAAAGATTTACTAGCGCTAGCGATACACGGCACTGCGCATGATTGCAAATGCTTTGCGATCATGCGAACAGTCATGCAGCTCTGCAGCAGCACTAAACCAAGATTCCATACTCAGAGTCCAAAGAAGCTGTTTTACAGCTACAGAGACAGGACTCTCCCTCTCTCTCTCTCCTTTTTCCTACGGGGGGGGGGGGGTAAGGAGAGAACTTTAATGAAGCTGCACTAAAGCAGACATTTGAAACTAATGCAGTATTCTGTTTACAACAAGGTAACTCCACTTTTCATTATAAACAAACCAAGCATTATTTACTTATTAACCAAACAAGCAATGCAGCACAGGACACATAAATAAAAGGGGAATGGGAATGCAGCTTGCATACTCTTGCAGGTTTATGATTCTATGCAGTTTATTCTGCTTTAACATATTGTTTATCGGGTCTTGATACAAACTAGACCTTGAACACTTTTGTGTCTCACACTGCTCGTATAGCTTTTTGGCTTTGCACAGACCCCAAAGAAGGAAAAGAAATCTTTATGGAAGAAGGTACGGGGGGGGGGGGGTAGTATGAAGGTGGCATGCCTCCACACTGAGAAAAGAAAGGGATAGCCTTAGAAGAGGGAAGATAGAGGTTGCAGCCATACTGAAAATGAAAAGATGGGTCCACACATCAGTGGCAGGGACTGACCCTGTCATAGTGTTCAATGAGGAAGGAGAAGGGGAGGGGACACAAAAAAGTAACAAAACATTTGGAGAGAGGGAAGTGGACACTAGTCCCTTTTTGGGGGCAAGAGTTCTGAAGGGACTTGCTAATCTGAAGGTGGACAAAGCAGTGAGGTCAGATGGGATGTATCCAAGGGGATTGCAAGAGCTCAGGGAAGTACTGGCTGCACCTCTGACAGTTCTATTCAACAGCTAACTGGAAACAGGAGTGATTCCGAAGGGTGGATATAATCCTGTTACATAAAAGTGGTTGCAGGGAGGAGGCTGGCAATTATAGACAAGTTTGCCTGACTTCAGTGGTGGGAAAGTTAATGGAGTCACTGCTGAAGGAAAGGATTGTGGAATATCTTGAATCCAGTGGGTTATAAGACCCAAGGCAGCATGGTTTCATGGGGGGAGGTCATAATCTGATTTCTTTGACTGGGTGACAAAGGAATTAGATCAGGGTGGAGCAGTGGACATGGCCGACATAGATTTCAGTAAGGCATTAAACACCATTCCCCATAGGAGACTAGTAAGCAAGCTGGGTAGCTTAGGAGTGGGTCCAAAGGTGGTCAACTGGATAAGAAATTGGTTAGGGGATAGGCGACAAAGGGTGGTGGTAAACAGAGTTCACTCCAAGAAAGGGAAGGTGACAAACAGGGTGCCACAGGGATCAGTGTTGTGACCAGTCCTCTTTAATTTCCTTATAAGTGACACTGCAGAGGATCTGAAAGGGAAGGTCTGCTTCTTTGTGGATGACACCAAAATTTGCAATAGGGTGGACACTCCGGGGGGGGGGTGGAATGGATAAGCAAGACCTGAGAAAACTTAAGGAGTGGTCAAGGGTATGGCGGCTGGCTTTCACTGTGAAAAAGTGCAAAATAATGCACTAGCAGCACAGAAACCTAGTGGCGGAGCACAAAATGGGTGCAGTGGATTTCACGACCACCAAGCAAGAAAGAGACCTGGGGGTAACTATATCGGATGACGTAAAGGTGGCCAGGCAGTGCGACAAGGTAGTAGGGAGGGCAAGTTGGATGCTGGGCTGAAAAGGGAGGGGTATCAGCAGCAGAAAGAGGGAGGTAATGTTGCCTCTATATAGATTACTGGTAAGACCCCACCTAGAGTATTGTGCCCAGTTCTGGAAACCACATCTCTGGAAGGACATAGACAAAGAGGAGACAGTCCAGAGGAGGGCAACTAAAATGGTGCAGAATCTGCATCAAAAGCCCTATGAGGAGAGACTAAAGGACCTCAATATGTACACCCTGGAAGAGAGGAGTGTGGGGGGATATGACAGGGATCTTTAAATACCTCACAGGGGTAAATACAGTGCAGGAGGGGAGTATTTTTCAGAAGAAAAGGTGCTTGAGAACAAGAGGACATACTATGAAGCTGGAGGGAGCTGGATTCAGGAGCGATATACGGAAGTACTTCTTCACAGAACGAGTGGTGGACTCCTGGAACAGCCTTACAGCAGAGGTGGTGGGGGTGAAAACAGTGGTGGGATTCAAGACTGCATGGGATAAGCATGAAGGAATTATAGTGGAAAGGAAGGGGGAATGGAGAAAGAGGTATAGATTGGGCACAGTCAGTAGTAATAGTGTAGGTAGGGAGAAGTGGGCAGACTAGATGGGCCAAGCAGTCATTATCTGTCATCAAATTCTATGTTTCTGTGTAGCCTTCTGGAAATCTGGTGGCCAGAGGAATGTGGACAAGCCTTCAGGCAAATTGTCCAAGAAGATTGCCATGTAGCTAAAAAGGTCTACGCTGCTACGTCCTTGGGTCTCTATCAGGACAGCTATGCCGTGATGATGGCCAACTTTGGTCACTCCCTGTTGGGAGTGCTGGATGAAACCCTCTCTCACCTCCCTGCTGATAGGCAGCTACCAGTTAAGTTGATTGGAGACTAGGATCAGTCGCTGGCTAAACACCAGCTGCAGACAGCTCTGGACAAGAGTGCCTTCTGTGCCCGTGCCATGCCAATGACCATCGCTTGGCATCGTAGGGCCTGGCTGTGGGGATGTCCTGCATGAATTGGCCAATGTCTCCTTCTTGGGCGCTGACCTCTGGCCCTCAGGCAGAAGGACATCTCACCAGTCTGGATTCTGTGGCGTCTTCCCAGAATGATTTAGAAGCCCAGAAGCTTAAGAAGAAGACCTTCCAGTACAGGTCCTTTCAGCCACAGCTACCTCAGCAGCAGCCTTAGCAGGGGCAGTATCAGCACTGGTACCCAAAACCCAAGTTGGGGACCAGGGGCCGATAAGAGGTGGGGCAGGGGAAGTGGTGCCCCTCTGACCCTAGCTTTTGGTGCCCCTCCAAACCTGCACAGTGATGTGTCAGGGGGTGTCATCCTCCCACTTGTCCAGTCTCTGACTCAGATCCCAGTCAAGGGTCAGCTGCACCACTTCTGGCCACAGTGGTCTGCCATTACTACAGACAGTGGGTATTAGAAGTGGTGGCCAGAGGGTTGACTCTGGACTTTGAGTCTCTCCCACCTTAGCGATTCCATGTTCCTCTGGAATCCAGGGTGTCACATGACACCCTTAGGTAGGATGCTGCTCAGCTCCTAGGAAAAGGAGCCATAGCTCCTGTTCCAGACACCATGGCTAGTCAAGGGTACATCTCTAGGTACTTCCTGGTCCTGAAACAGACACAAGGCTGGTGCCCAGTATTGGATTTGCAATGATCTGAATCAGTTCATGTGAAAGCACAAGTTTTGGTTGGTAAGTCTGAACCAGATTACGCCATCCCTGGGGCAAAACATGTGGTTCTGCTCTCTGGACCTCCAGAATGTATTCTTTCACATCCCAGTCTGTCCATCCTGCTGGTGATACTTCCAGTTTTGTGCAGGGGAGATGTTGTACCAGTTCCAGGTTATGCCCTTCAGTCTCTTGTCCGCACCCAGGGTCTTCACCAAGTGGCAGTCTTTCTTAGGCACAAGGCTACCAGAGTATATCCCTATCTGGATGACTGGTTGATAGGCAGGTCTTCCAAGGAGACTGTTGAGCGGTCCACAGATCTGACACTCCAGACCTACCAAGACATGGGTTTGTTGGTCAAACTGGACAAGCTGGAACTGGTCTCCTTGCAGGCGATCAGATTCATCAGGGCAGAACTAGACTTCCTGCAGCCAAGGCCTATCTCCCTGCAGATTGGGCTCAGGCTCTTACCTCCTTCGCCTGTCATGTCATGTCATATTGGGATCTTGCTCCATGCCTGGGACTTCCTGTGGCTGCTGGGGTACATGGCAACCTCCACCAGTATGGTCCATTGGTGGATGTACTACCTGCAGTGGGAGCTGGGCCACCAATGATCTGAGTGCCTAGGTCACCTGGACCATCTGGTTGTTGTGATGCAGCTGATGTGGGACACCATCCAGTGATGACTAGATCCACAACATCTGGAGGAAGGAATCTGTTTGTCTGCCCAAAACTATCTGTTATGCTTACAACGGATACATCCCTGGTGGGGTGGGCAGCACACCTGGGAGACCACAGAGCCCACAGGTTCTGGTCACTCCAGAAGTCCATCACCATATCAACTTGCTGGAGCTCTAGTGCATCTAGTTCTGATGGAATTTGCTCCTCTAAACAGGAGTCAGGTCATGCATGTCCAAACGGACAAAGCCACGACAATGTTCTACCTAAACAGGCAGGGCAGAACACACTGCTTTCCCCCATCGGAAAGCTCTCCACACCCAGACACTCATGCACAGCCTGGGTGCAGATCTGGTGATACATGTCACAGAAGTGATTAATCAACTGGCAGACACTCTCAGCTAAGTTGTATAAATGCCATAGGAGTGGTCCCTGCATCAAATTGTTGTAAGCCACCTGTTCTTTCAGTGGGGCACTCCGCTGGTGGAACTGTTTGCCTCCTGGGAGAACAGAAAGTTAGGGCTGTTTTGTGCATGCCCCCCACAGTCCGGGACTCTATTAAGGGATGCCTTTGTGAGGCCCTGGACATCAGGCCTCGTGTACACCTTCCGTCCCTTCCCCTTGATCCACAAGGTTGTGGCCAATGCCTGAAAGGACAAGGCACAGATGATCCTGATAGTTCCAGTTTGGCCCAGACTGTTCTGGTACCCGGATCTCCTCAACCTCAGCAGCAGGCCTCCATGGCAGTTGCCTGTATGCCTGGACCTGCTGATCAGACAACAGGTGCAGGTACTGCATCAGGACCTTCAACCCCTGCACATCACAAACTGGTTCCTGAACGGGGGGAGTTCCAGGCCTTGGATCTCTTGGAGGAGGTTCTCCATGTTGTGGAGTCCTCAAGAAAAGTCAACCTGCAGATGTTATGCCTTCAGGTGGACAAGAGTCTCCATTTAGTGTCAGGGCAAGGGGCTGGATCCTCTTACTTGCTCTGTGGCTAGCATTATTGACTGCCTCTGATCCCTTTTGGAGCTGGGACTGCAGACAATGACCCTTAAGATGCAATAGGCAGCCATTTCTGCTTACCTGGATGTGGGCTGCTAAGCTGACGGTGGCCCACGAGAAGGTGGCTGGGTGCTTTTTTAAAAGCCTTGACCATTTATCTCATCTGATGCGCATGTGTCCACCACCTTGAGACCTAATGCTGGTGCAGGTTGTGCTTGTGGGCAAGCCATTTGAGCCTATACACAGGTGTGAAATGTATCACCTGTCCTGGAAGATCACATTCTTGGTGGCTGTCAAGTCAGATAAAAGAACCAGTGAGCTCCAGGCACTCTTGGTGGACTCTCCATACTTGGTATTCCACAAGAATAAGGTTGTCCTTCACCCCCACCCAAAGTTTCTCCTGAAGGTAGTATCAGAGTTTCACCTTGATCAGGTGATTAACTTAGTGGTCTAGTTCATTAACAAAAGAAACAAAAGTTCAGCTTCACAGTGAAAAGGAGTCAAAATGATACACTGACTCAGACAGTTACGGTAAAAACATTTATTAAAAATAAAAACAATTAATAGGGCAGACCATGTAGATCCTTGGTCTGCCACATGCCTAGGCAGAATGATACAGTGACTCAGATAGTCACGATAAATACAGTATATTTATTGAAGATAAAAACAATTAATGGGGCAGACCATGTAGATCCTTGGTCTGCCTGTTAATTTTTATTTTCAATAAATGTTTTTTGTCGTGACTGAGTCATTCTGATTCCTTTTCACCATAAAACCCAATTTTTGTTTCTCGTAGTAGCTTACCATGTGATGGCACCAGTCGTCTCTCCTGAGCCGCTTCTGTGTGATTGTGCATCTATTTTACTAACCCTCTTTGGAAGCCGACCATAGGCTACATACCCTGGACCTACAGAAAGTGATATCATATTACAAAGAGCGCATGGCTGAAGTTGAGAGTGTGGCTCACCAGCTGCTTGTGACGTAAACTAAAGTTGCACCTGGCAGACTGGCAGCATGGCATACCGGCAGCATAGGAGATGATTGCCAGGTGGATTATATTCTCCATTGACCTCTGCTATAGGCTGGCTGGTATGAGGTTGCCCAAGGGGCTTGAAGCTCATTAAACCAGACATATCGCTGCCTCAGTGGCTGCTTCCAGGGACATCCCAATACAGGAGATTTGTAGGGCTGCTACATGGAGTAAAGCATACACCTTCATATCCTGTTACAGCGTCGACATTCTGTCCCATCTGAATGCTGCTTTTGGGTCCTTGGTTCTCCAGTCTATTGACCAGATAGTGGTGCGCACCTTGGCCCCTACTCATAGAAACATAGAAAAGTGACGGCAGAAGGGGATCTTATGATCCATCTAGTCTGCCCATTTTAGAGTAACTACCCCCCTCACCTATTTACTGCCAAGTGCTATGATGCCTTTCTATTTATCCCATGCATGTTTGAAGCTTCCGACCGTCCTGACCCCTTCCACCTCCTAGGGGAGACTGTCCCATGGGTCCACCACTCTCTCTGTGAAGAAGAACTTCCTCGCGTTACCCCGTATCTTCCCTCCCTCAATCTTCATATCAATCTTAATATCATGACCTCTGTTTTTTGTGTAACTCCTACACAGGAACAGGTCTTGTACCTGATTTGTATTGATATATTTTAGGTATTTGAAGGTCTCTATCATGTCCCCCCATCCCTCCTCTGTTCGAGAGAATACATGTTGAGTTCCCTCAGTCTATCTTCATATGGTGTCTCGTGCAGCCTTTGTATCATGTTAGTTGCCCTGCGCTGAACCCTCTCTAATCTGTCTATGTCCTTGTTGAGACGTGGTTGCCAGAACTGTACACAGTACTCCAGGTGCGGCCTCACCAGAGATCTGTAGAGCAGGAGCACCACCTCCCTTTTCCTGCTGGAGATTCCTCTACTTATGCAACCCAGCATCCTATTTGCCCTAAGTGCTGCCTTTTCACACAGTTTGCTTGTTTTTAGGTCACCCATAATAATCACCCCCAGGTCCCTCTCCTGCTTCGTAGCCTCCAGTCTCACTCATCCCATGAAGTATTCCTCCTCCAGATTTCCTTTCCCCATGTGCATGATCTTGCAGTTTTTCACGTCAAAATTCATTTGCCAGGTCTCAGACTGTTGTTCCAGTTTCTTTAGGTCAGACTTCATCCTTTGCACCCCTCGAGAGTGTCTACCCTGTTACTGATCTTTGTGTCGTCTGCGAACAGACACACTTTACCCTTTAAACCTTCAGCTATGTCACTAATGAAGATGTTAAATAAGATGGGACCTAATACTGACCCCTGAGGCACCCCACCGGTCACCTCCCTTTCCTCCAGACTATGTTTCTATGTTCCTTCAGTAGTGTTCCATTTACTAGTACCCTCTAGGTTCTCCCACTCAGCCAGTTTTGCACCATTTACTACTTTCAGACCCACTCCTAGGTTGGCTAGCTTGTTTAGCAGCCTTCTGTGTGAAAGAGAGTCAAATGCTTTACTGAAATCTAGATAGATTACATCCACTGCTCCACCCTGGTCCACTATCTTGGACACCAAGTTGAAGAAGTCTATTAAATTTGTTTGACACAATCTCCCTGGCATAAACCCATGTTGTCTAGGATTTAACGTTACGCTCTCCTCCAGATAGGAGACGATTCTTCTTTCAAGGAGTACTTCCATAATCTTGCACGCAATTGATGTGAGGCTTACTAGTCTATAGTTATCCATGACTTCCCTACTCCCACTCTTTTGAAGAGGGACCACAGTGGCTCTTCTCCAATCCTCGGGGACAACTCCCTGTTCCAAAGGTAGGTTGAAGAGTTCTGCCAGAGGTTATGCCAGCTCTTCCCTCAGTTCCTTGAGTATCCTGGGGTGCATTTCGTCAGGCCCCATTGCTTTGTTTGAAAAAAAAAGTCTCTACATAAAAAGTCATCTGGGGGTGCAATGGAATAACGGACAGCACTGTAATTCTTCTCCAAAATAAACTTTATTCATATTTCTTTAAGGCCCATTACTCGACGTTTCACCTACACCGTGTAGGCTTCATCAGGAGGTGCCTCTTAATATCTTTATTAATGGTTTGGCTTCCCTTTGTACCATAAAAATTCCTTCTGAATTGGGGTAGGTCAATCCTGGTTGTTATGTTGATAAAGACTTCCCTTTATATTTGCTGTTTCACTTTCTTGTTTTAACCTTTTTACCCTTCAAGGGCTTCTTTCAAAACAAACCCATACTATTTGCTTCAAAATGCCACCCTAATTCTTTTACATGTTCTATCATAGCTTCTCAGGACATACTATTGCTTTGTTTATCTTGAGTTTCCCTAGTTCTTCTAGGACTCTCTCCTTTGTGAATGGTCCTGAGTGTACCTCCTTACCAGAGGTACTGTTCCCCCCCTACCTTGGGTCCACTACCATCTCTTTCCTTAGTGAAAAATGAGCAAAAGTAGCCATTCAGTAACTCCACTTTTTCCCTGTCATCCTCCGTGTGTCCCCCTGTTTCCTTTGCTATTCTGACTATACCTCCTCCCTTCCTTCTTCTTCTTTCACTGGTATTTCTAAAGAAGGCTTTGTCCCCCTTCTTTACCCCTTTAGCTATCCTTTCCGCTGTTGACGCCTTTGCGAGTCTTATTGTCCTCCCCACTTCCCTCAACTTCTCGTTATATGTATCCCTGTCTTGATCAGTTTTAGTGTCTTTATACCTTTTAAAAGCTGCCTTTTTTCCTCGGATTTTGGCAGCTACTTCCCTGGAAAACCAAGGTGGTTTTCTCCTCCTCTTGGTTTTACTCACTCATTTTAGGCACTGTTTTGAGGTTTCGGTTATAGCCATCTTGATCCTTATCCAGTGTTCCTCTACCCCTGTCCCCCCGCTTACTGTGCATAGAAGGTTCTGTTTAAGATGTTCCTTCATTTTATTAAAGTCTGCCCTCTTAAAGTTCAGGACTTTAGTTTTGGAGTGTGTAGTTTCCTTACTTGTAGTCACCTGGAACCACACTGTGTGGTGGTCTCTAGTTCCGAGATGACTACCGACTGTTACTTCTGAGATGTTTTCACTAGTTATGAGCAACAAGTCAAGGACCACTTCCCCTCTAGCTGGTTCCTTGACTAGCTGCCTTAATCCTGATCCCCCCCAGAGCATCGAGAAAGCTTTTGTTCTTAGATGAGTTTGCTAAGTGGGAACTCCAATTTATGTCCAGCAAGTTGAAGTCTCCCATCAGTATTATTTCACCCTTGTCTGCCATCTTGTGTGTGGATTCTATGAGCTCTTTGTCGCCTTCCAGCCCCTGCACCCGGGGTCTGTAGATCACGCCGACCCTAGTCACTGTGCTGGTCCCTGCCTCGAGTGTGATTCAAAGTGCCTCAGTCTCCTTCTGAGTAGTTTGGATCATTGTGGCATTGATCCCCTCCCTCACATGCAATGCCACTCCTCCTCCTCCTCCCTTTTTGCCCTCCCTGTCCTTCCACAAAAGGCTGAAACTGGGGATAGTTGTTTCCCAGTCATGGTTTTCGTTGTACCAGGTATCAGTGATTGCAACCCAGTCTAGGTCCCCTTCTACAATGATTGCTGAGAGATCTGCTACCTTGTTGGTTAGGCTCTGAGCGTTAGTGAACATAGCCTTCCATACATTTTTCCCCTGGTTTTTATTGCCCGGCCCTCCATTTGATCCTGTATTTTCTTTCCCGTTTCTCCTGACCCATGCCGCGTTTGTCCTTGGTTTAGTTTTGATTGTCCTAGAGGACCTTATTTGTTGCTTTGGGGGGAGCGGTAACAGGACCCTGTGACGCTGTTTCTGTCTCCCCATAATCTAGTTTAAATGCCCAACAAAGACATCCAGCTTTTGTCCTATCATCCTTACACCTTCTTTTCATAGATGCAGCCCATCGTGCCTGAAGAGTCTCCTGTCCCAAAAGTCTTGCCAGACTCTTGCCAAGACTTTTGGAGATAACTGCTAGGAGTCTGTCAACGTGTGTATAGTGAACTGTATCCATGCCCTCAGAAATATAGGTTACTCACCTGTGACTAGTTCTAAGGGTGGTATAAAGTTCACATCCACACAACCCATCCAGCCTCCCCTGGCAATGTGACACCCAGATCCCTGCTTCCAGTGTGCAAAGATCTGATGTCACAGAGTGGAGCCGGAGATTATACAACCCAAGTGGTGGGAGGAGTTTAGCTTGAAGACATCCAATGGATCAGCCTGTTTCAGAAAACTGCCAAAGTGTGAATGTGATCTAGAGGAGCATGGTCTCCAGGATGTGAGGCAGCATGGGTTCATGGGAGGGAGATCGTGTCAAACAAATATGATTGACTTCTTTGACTGTGTTACTTAGACATTAGACAGGGGCCAAGCAGTAGACATCCTCTATCTTGATTTCAGTAAGGCTTTTGACTCTGTGCCCCACAAAAGGTTGACCAGGAAGTTGGTGGATCTTGGAGTTGGGGAGAAGATGGACAGATGGGTGGAAAACTGGCTGAGGGACTGAACCCAGAGGGTGGTGGTGGGGGAGAGTTATCTGGCACCAGAGATGTAACCATTGGGGTCCCACAGGGCTCTGTGCTGGGGCCAGTGTTGTTCAATGTCTTCATCAATGACATTGAGGATGGCATTAAAGGCAAAATGTGCCTATTCGCAGATGACATCAAACTCTGTGGGAGAGAGGACGCAGCTGAAGGGATACGGGACCTACAGGAAGATCTGGAAAAGCTGGGGAGGTGGTCCAGGATCTGGCAGCTTGGCTTTAATGCCAAGAAATGCAAAGTTATGCATATTGGAGCCAAGAATCCCAGGACAGAGTATTCCCTGGGTGGAGTCCAAGTAGCTGCTTCAGAAAAGGAGAAGGACTTGGGAGTGATGATCACTAGTGACCTGAAGCACTCCACGCAGTGCAAGAAAGCAGCAGCAAAGGCAAACAAGATGCTGGGATGCATAGCTAGGGGGATCAGCAGTAGTAGAGAGGAGGTTATACTGTCCTTGTACAGGTCACTGGTAAGGCCACATCTAGAGTATGGAATTCAGTACTGGTGCCCACACTTCAAAAAGGACATTAACCTGCTGGAGAAGGTACAGAGGAGGGCTACAAAGATGATAGCTGGTCAGCAGGGCAAGGCATATGAAGAGAGGTTGAGGGCACTGAACATATACTCCCTGGAAGACAGGAGAGAGGGAGGGAGAGGACATTCAAGTACTTGAAAGGGATAAATAATGTTGATAAGGAAAGTCTCTTTAAGCTGAGTGGCAACCATATCACGAGGGGGCACAGTCTTAAGCTGGAGGGTGGGAGGTTTAGGAGGGATGTCAGGAAGCACTTCTTCACAGAAAGGGTGGTGGACACTTGGAATGCGCTGCTGGAAGAGGTCATCTCGTTAAAGACAGTGAGCAGCTTTAAGAGAGGCTGGGACAGGCATATGGGGAAGATAAGAATCAAGGGTAGGGAGGATGGGAGGATTGGGGGGGAAGGCAGGGGCATTAGCTCAAGCTGTGGACCCTGCAGTATGAGCAGACTTGATAGACCAAATGGCCTTCTTCTGCTGGCTTGTTCGTATGTATACCGGAACTGCAGTTACAGGTGAGTAACCCATAATCTTACTTCAAGAGGGCTCTTGCAGTAGGTAATTACATATAGGACTGATGCTGGCAGGTGGCAGGACACCACGGAAAAATTTCTAGCTAGCAGTCCCTGGCAAGGGACCACCCCCACATCAGGTGACCGGCATCAGGAGACATCGGTATAAAGGGGTGGTCCCTCACGCCCGCCTCCCAGTTCTTTCCCACCGTTAGCCTATGCCAGCGCCTCGCGGAAAAGTTCCTTGCTTTTTCTTAGTAATCGTCAGTCATAAGTCGGTGTATGTCATCCCCTACACCCTCTGAGCACAAAAATAAGTGCGACTCATGTGGCGCCTAACACCCGCACAAGGACGGCCATTCCCTGTGCCTTTTTTGTCTAGGCCCCGACCATCAAGTAGAAGTGCCAGCACAGCCTGAGTTTCCAGCGACCACCGGAGAAGGTGGCAGCAGTCCCTGAACCCATATTTTCAAAAAGAAGATGAGCTCCATGGAAAAAGAACTCAAAAAACTTCGGCAGGCATCAACTTCCTCTGAAGGCCATCGTAAGAGAAAGGACAAGGAAAAGCACCGGGACAAGGGCTCCTATCCCACCGTGACTCCCTCGGAAGTCGCCGTGTTGAAGGTAACGTCCCCCCCGGGGGACCGCTCCTCAACAGACGCCTTAGCGGTTTCTAAGGCAGCGTCGGCCTGCCCATCTGGCTCGCGCTCAGGCCAGTCGGGCGCCTCAGAGCTCTTGGAGGCTTCCGCCCCCGGTAAAGCTGCGGCTTCACGGCCTACCGGCATGGGCGACTCCGATAAGCCAGACGTCGGTTCCGCGCGTCCACCGAGAAGGGTTGGTAAGTCGCCTGACCCTCTGGGGCAGCACCGACCCCTCTTCCACCGAACCATGCTGCCCCTCCATCGCAGCCTGCCTCCAGTGAAGGTTCCGTTAAGTTGGACACGGCCCCTCCGATGCCCGTCGTTCCGGCTCCCGCAGCGCCGCTGCCTCCGGGACCCCAGTCTCCTCAGCCCGACCCCGGGGATGTTTCCCCTCCATCCCTGGGCGACGCTGAGGTCCCTGTTCCACCTTCATCGGGCCAACCTCCTGCTGATCTGACGTCGGCTCCCCAGACGCCGGCCCCGACACCAGCACCTCAACCACCGGCTCCAATGCCGGAAGTGCCATTCCGGGCATCATCCCGCTTCCGGATGCCTCCCCGATGCCGGGCCCTCTGCCCTCCGGGCCTTCTGCCCCAGTCCCGCCCATGGGGCCTCAGGCGGGGCTGTCTGCTTCAGCAGCTCCCCTGGCTCCCGGGTACCCGACCCCGTCGTATCCGATGCTGTCATACCAGGGACCGCAGTATCCGACGCTGCAGTACCCGATGCTGGCCTACCCAACGCCGCAGTACCTGACGCCACATTACCCGATGCCAGGCTTCCCGCCATCGGGTTATGGATACTCGCCCAATGGGTATAACCCATACCCTTATCCCCCTTCTCCACTGCCCCCCCAGCCGCCGGTGGATTTGCAGGAGACTCTAGCCTCCTGGTGGGCTGAGGCCAAGGCTCAGCTCACCAGAGAGGTGGAGAGTCATCTTCAGATGACAGTGCCGGTGCCAGTTCCCGTGTATCCTGACAGCAACTCACTCCCCTCCTCCAGACACCAGGGCTAAACCCTCTGGGTCCAGAGAGGGGCAGGACACACTTCCCCGAGGGCTTCCCAAGGGGTCCATTCCTCCCCCTAGATGGGAAAGGGAGTCATCTTCTTCTTCAGTTTCTTCCTCTTCCTCCTCGGACACCTTGGATGCCTCCGACGGCTGCTCCGAGAAGGACGACGAGCCTTGCTCTCCATCAAAGCCCAGGCCAAGGACTCCTCCGAAGTCTCCTCCGAAGGATCCTTCCTTCACGGAGCTGCTATGTAAAATCCAGGCAGTGCATAAGTGGCAATCCTTGGAGCCAGATCCACAGTGGTTAAAACTCGCTGAGCATCTGGATCTGCCCATGACAGCTCCCACCTTGGTGCCACCCTGGATCGAGCCTCAAGCCCACCTTGTTACCACAATTTGGAAACGACCGTTGGCATTAGCCCCTCTTCCACGGAGGTCAAACAGGCTATACCAGGCTCCAGAGGGTGTTGACTATTTAGATTCCCACCCTCGAGCTGACTCGGTCATGATTAGCACCGCTCACGGCCGGTCAGCTAATCCAAAACACCTTAGCTCATCGCCACCTGATAAAGAATCCTGCCTTCTGGACCAGTATGGCAAGAAGATTTTCACTTCTTCCATGCTGGGGATCAGGGCCCTGAACTATGTCGGTCATATGGGGGATTATCAGAAGGCAATTCTTTCTGAGGTGGAAACCAAATTGGACTACCTACCGGACTCTCAAGTCAAGCAGGAACTGTCTGACCTCATCTGCTCTGCACGTTCGGCCAGTCGACACATGCTTCGTGTGACTTATGATGCAGTAGACACTGCTGGACAGAGCTCAGCTTTCACCGTAGGCTGACGACGTCATGCTTGGCTCCGTGTGTCAGGGTTGGTCCTGGAAGTGCAGTCCGCTATACAGGAAGCGCCCTTCCAGGGGTCGGTGCTCTTCAGGGGTGATGTCAAGGACATCATCACCGATCTGCAGGAGAAGGGGATGGCACTAAAGTCTGTCGACTCTATGTACCATCCCCATCAACCGCAGCGCCGTCCCTTTCGCAGACGGAATCGGCCAAAGGCAAAACCTCCGGGAAAGTGGGCCACTAAACCCCGGGCCCCTTCAGCTGCCAAGCCTCCTCCACCCAAAAAAGCAGCAGGTGCTTCAGATGCAGTGCTGCCCCACACCACCTGACTCCTTTCCTCTTCCACAGCCTCCGGGCTTCCTGGAGGAACCGGTAGGAGGGAAGTTCTCCCTCCACCTTCCAGCTGGGAGAGGATAACAACAGATTCATGGGTGCTCCAGCTAATCGCAGACAGACACTCAATAGAGTTTCTACAGAAACCACCTCATCACCCTCCCCAAAGGTCGTCATACTCTCAGGAACATCTTCTTCTTCTGGTCCAGGAAGAGATTTCAGCACTGTTGCTGAAACAGGCGATAGAATTTGTCCCCCTTCCCCTACAGGGAACGGGTTACTATTCCCACTTCTTCCTGGTCCCGAAGAAGACAGGAGATGTAAGACCTATCCTAGATCTCAGTTCCCTGAACCTATTTGTGGAATACAAGAGGTTCAGAATGCTCTCACTGCAGAGCCTTCTGCCCCTCTTCCGCTCGGGCCAGTGGCTGTGTGCTCTGGATATGCAGGATGCCTACCTGCATACAGTATATCCATTCACCCATCCCACCGCAAATATCTCCGTTTTGCTTTTCAGGGGGACCAGTACCAGTTCAAGGCACTTCCATTTGGCCTGTCCTCAGCTCCCCAAGTATTTACCAAATGCCTTGCCGTGGTGGCGGCCTACCTGCATACCCGGGGAGTGCAGGTTTTCCCGTACCTGGACGACTGGCTCCTGACGGCCTCATCCAGGGAGGAACTCCAGCGCTGCCTCTCCCTTACCCAACAGGTCTTTGCCTACCTGGGTATTACCATCAACCATTCCAAGTCTCACTTGATCCCATCCCAGAGACTCCAGTTTATCGGGGTGACACGACACGACCCTGGGCAGGGCCTTCCTGCCACCAGACAGGGCGGCCACTATTCAGACTCAGGTAAGCCTGTTGTCCAGCTGCAGGCGAGTCACTGCAAGGTCGGTTCTTTGCCTTCTTGCGCTCATGGCGGCTGCTATCCCGACAGTTCCTCACGCTTGGCTCCATGTGAGGGTTTCTCAGTGGATGCTTTGCTCCCAATGGGATCAATTGGAGGACGACTTGGATCAGCTGATCCTGGTCTCCTCTCCCATGGTTCGAGACTTGCAGTGGTGAATGGTCAGAGAGAACCTGTTTTGGAGGGTTCCATTCTCCCTTCCTCCCCCCTTCCAGACTCTGACCACAGATGCCTCGGGCGAAGGTTGGGGAGCCCATCTCGGTCCTCATCGGACCCAGGGCTCTTGGTCCAAGCTCGAGCAAACACTTCACATCAATGTGCTCAAGCTCCGGGCAGTGCTTTATGCACTTCAAGCCCTCAATCTGTATCTCCTTCTAGGCCACCTAGCCGTCCAGACGGACAATATGTGTGCGGTATGGTACATCAACAAACAGGGAGGGACTCGCTCCTACCCTCTTTGCAGGGAAGCGATGACAGTGTGGGATTGGGCAACACAACACAACCTTCACCTTACGGCAGCTCATGTTCCAGGAGTCGAGGATGCCTTGGCAGACAAGCTGAGTTGCTCATCCACCCTGGCCCATGAGTGGGAACTGGAGCAAGGGGTCCTAGACTATATCTTCCTACGTTGGGGAATACCACAGGTCGACCTGTTCGCTTCCCCTCAAAACGCAAAGCTTCCAGATTTCTGCTCGCTCGTTCAAAAGCGTGGCATTTTCTGGAGAGTCGCTCTGTCTCTAGATTGGAAGGACAGATTTATCTATGCCTTTCCCCCAGTTCCTCTGATCCCACTGGTCTTGCAGAAACTAGGTTCAGAGGGAGCATGAATGATTCTGATCGCTCCATTTTGGCCCAGGCAAGTTTGGTTCTCTCTTCTGCAACAATTCTCAGAGGAACCTCTGCTCCCTCTTCCTCTGTCACGATGTTTACTGACCCAGGATTGGGGGACCCTGGTCCATCCAGGTCTCAAGTCCCTTCGGCTACATGCGTGGCTCCTGCAGACATAGCCCAAGCCCACTTTGGAGTTTCTCCCCAGGTGGCGGAAATTCTGGTGGAGGCTAGGAAACCCTCCACTAGGTCTGCCTATTCCATGAGGTGGAAAAGGTTCACAATCTGGGCTGCTTCGGAAGATGTTGAGCCTTTCTCCTGCCCCACAGGACATCTGCTGGAGTACCTGTGCCATCTCTTCAACCTAGGTCTTAGTCACTCCTCTCTGAAAGTCCACATGGCGGCCATTTCGGCCTATCATGTTCCCTTTGCAGACAGAATGTTTGCTCAGCTGGAAGTCTCAAAGACTTTCCTCAGAGGGGTTCTCCACCTGAGACCTCCTATTCGTGTTCCCGCCCCTCCTTGGGATCTGAATTTTGTTCTTGAGAAACTAACTCTGCCTCCTTTTGAACCAGCAGCCTCCACAGACTTGAAGTTGCTTTCTGGAAGACACTTTTTCTTGTGGCCATTACCTCGGCTCGGAGGATTTCTGAGCTCCAGGCCCTGATGTGTAAAATTCCATACTTGATTTTCCACAAGGAACGTGTGGCTCTGCGCACCAATCCTAAGTTTCTCCCCAAGGTGGTAGCGGAGTCTACATTGAACCAGTCCATAGAGTTACCCTTTCTTTACGATAGTACCAATCAAGGGGAGTACACTACATACTATAGATGTTCACCAGATTCTGAGATACTACACTAACAGGACAAGGATCTCAGAAAGACTGATCAACTGTTTGTCTCTTTTGCACCCAAAAGAAGGCAATGCTGTTTCTAAGCAATGCCTATCCAAATGGTTGGCTCATTGCATCACTTTCTGTTATGACAAGTACAACAAGACCCTTCCGGGTCAAGTAAGAGGCCACTCCACCAGAGGTGTCGCTGCCTCAGCGGCTTGTTTCAAGAATGTGTCAGCGGCAGACATCTGTGCTGCCGCCACTTGGACTTCCGTCCATACCTTTACAAAACATTACAGTTTGGATATTGCCTCTCACTGTAGAGCAAGCTTCGGGTTGGCTGTCCTGCAAGGCCTCCTTTCTTAAGGCCTTCACAGCTAAAGGATCTACTCTGAGTAGCTTTCCTCCTCCCATGTGCTTCTTCTTGTTCCAGACTGCTTGGGACTCAGTCCTATATGTGTAACCCCCCTGTTACCCGGGGTTACTAGAATCCCAGTAAGACCTAGTGGTAGGCAGGGAAGGCAGCTTGTGAAACTCCAGTTAAATGGATTTCGCACTGTCTCACTCTGTTCTCAGTCTCAGCTGAGACTGAGGGATGACATCATCATAGAAGTCTCGCAGCTGCATGAGCCACACTGGAATCTGCAGTGGGAAGTTAGGATAGAATGTTGGGGATTTTTGAACAGTGAGAGTGTGTGCAGTCTTGAAGAGAGGAGCCTCACAGCAGTCTGTGGACAGGCTCTCCGAGCCTAAAGCTCTGTCATAGAGCTACAGTAAGGGGAGGTGTGTGTTTCCACCAAAAGAGGAACACAGTAAGCTGTTTGTGAAGTGGTGAAGACCGCTGTTACTGGTCCATGTGCCCCATCCCTGAGGGGATGGGGGGTGGAAGGGTTTACCTGCCTTCCAAGGGCAACCCTCCTGGTTCTGGCTAGGGAAGAAGCTGCCTTATTCCAAGTTGTGCTGCAGCACCAGAAGCTGTGGGAAAGAAATTCCTCTGAGGAATCGCCTGTGGGGCACCTGCAACCAAAGGGTGAGTTCACTCTGACATAGGGCCTATGTTTTCACCTGAACTGTTGGAACGTGGGGGATTGGACTACTTAATTTGTAGGAGGTCTAGTGTAATAGACATTGCCAGTTAATTCAAGTATGTTCAAGTCCAGCACAAAGAGTAAAGTAAAGTGGGGATTAGACTGCTAAATCAGTGGGAGGCCTAGGTAATGGACTAAGCCAAGTAAAAGTATGTTCAAGTCAGCACAATGGGAAAGCAAGAAAAGCAGAGAATGTGACATACATTTACCCTTTAATCTACATTGCTAAGCTTTACAGAAGAGATGTTTAATGTCCAGAGAAATGGCGGGTATGAATTGTGGGCGAGAGGTGGGATACCCCCCATCAGTAGTAACCAAATCCCTCTCTGGTTGCTCTGAGGCACCTACTTTCTCTCAGGTACTTGGCCAGTGCCTGAGAAAGTACCCAGATGTGGGATTAAAGGAGAGTCCTTATAGAGCTGGGGTGCTCTTAGGTGGTTTAGGAGCCACCAGCAAAAGGTTTCCATGACATATGGAAGGTGTCCGAGTGGCCGGCAAGGGAGCCGAGCCTGGGAATCCCAAACAGTGTACAGGTTCGGGCTGTGTACCCAAAACAGCGTGCAAGTCCTGGCTGTGTGCCCGGTGGGTTCAGAGCCTGAGGGCTGAAGTGATGAAGAACTGTTCTTGATTCTTAATCTGCATTACCAGAAGTGTAGCCCCATGGGGGTCTGTCTGTGCTTTGTTCTGCTTGGATGTGAATAAAGCCACACTTTAGAATCCCATTCCTGGTATTGGACATTACAGTTATTGCTTCCTGTTTTCGGAATTACTTGGGTGCCCCTGTGCAGAGTAGCCAAACCTAGCCCTTGTGCCGAGTAACCTATTCCTCCCCGAACCCAGTTCCCCACCTGGTACTGCTGTCAGATTCAAACAGCACACCACCTGTCATTTGCAAAAAGGCAGGGGAGGTGGGGGTTACATATGTAATTACTTACTGCAAGAGCCCTCTCGAAGTAAGATAGTACAGTTACGTAAGAACTTACCGTAACAGTAGATCTTCGAGAGAGGCTCTTGCAGTAGGTAATACCTTCCCGCCCTCCATCCCCCTAAGCTTTTTCAGCTCCTTTTCCAGTGAGGGAAATACTCACTTCTCTCTTGTCCAGCCTCCTTTGGCCTTTGGCGGGAAAGAACTGGAAGGTGGGCATGAGGGACTGCCCCTTTATACCGACGTCTCCTGATGCCGGTCACCTGACGTGGGGGCGGTCCTCGCCAGGGACTGCTAGCTAGAAATTTTTCTCCGGGGTCCTGCCGCTGCTCACGGCCAGTCCTGTATAATTACGCATTGCAAGAGCCTTTCTCAAGATCTACTGTTACGGTAAGTTCTACGTAACTGTACTTTTTGAACCCCAGGAATCCTTCACTTAGTGTTCACACTTCAGCAGTCATCTTGGCTCAGAGAGACATCCTGGAGATGGAACCTATGCAAATTTTAGAATTTGGAATGTAGGTTGAAACTCTGCATCCATGCTCCACCATGGACATTTTTCATATCTGTTTCTCCGCCTGAAGAGAGCAGTGTCCCCATAGAGAACTCAGGTAATGTTGTATCTTCATCAGGATTAGTTATCTCAGTCATCAGGTCACACCATAGGAACTTCATCGTCAGTGAAGGGGAATTCACACAGAAGATTTTCAGCAATACAACTGGGGCTGCCCATGCCATTGATGTCCATCAGTGTCACCAACCCTATGAAGGCATGAGCAGCCCTGCTCCTTCCTCAGTTCTTTCCCACCGTTGACTTGCCCACATGGGTCTCTGCTGAAGCTCTGACTCAGAATTTGCATCATTTTTTCACCTACAGCTTTTCTTTAATATTTTTTTTGGAATCTCTTTTTTTTGAAGTGATTCCTCCAACTTGCTTATGTTGAGAGTTAATCCTTCTATCTCTCTCTCTCTCTCTTCTGTTGCTGCTGCTGCTGCTGCAGAAAGAAGATTGCCTCCACAGACAAACATTCTTTCTGTGTCTGCTGTCTTGGGCATGAACACGAAGTTTCTGACTGTGAGCTCTGCCAGATGTTTAAACAAACAACCCTCAGGCAATGCAAAAAGGCTCTTAAAAATTTCCTGATGGATCACCAGAACAGCCAGCTCCAGGCATGGGTCCTCTGAGGTCCCAGCCTCTCAGTTGCCAACCGGATTGTCGAGCTCTCAGGCCTCCAAGACCCGCAACAAATCCTCAGGGAAGAGTCATATAAAAGAGATCGCAACCACTCCCCCTGGCGATGATCTTGTTCCCCGATGGCCTCTTCTCCATCCTCTGGGGGATCCTCATCAGTTGCGACTGCACCAACATGGAAAACTGCTGTCCAGGTCTCTGTGCCCACCAGACCCATACTGACAACTCCTCTGCCCAATTCTCAGGGCGGCCGTCAATCTCTGCATCATTGGCCCCTCCTTCGACAATGACAGGCTCGTCATCCACAACTCTCCTGTCGAAGCCTGACCCTTCTTCCTCCAGGGCTACAGGCTTTTCGGGTTCTCAGGACCCAGCAGGCGGGTTGTTGACACCTGTGCCATCGAACCCCCCATCGACTTGAACGAAGTCCTGCTTAAATTCACTAACATGCTGGTACAGCAGCTGGGCGCCTTTAGGCTCCCCTTGGCAATGCCACCGACGGCAGCTTCATTGTCGACACCTACTTGTCGGCCACAGGAAGCTCCTCATGAGCCATTGTCGATGCATGCGACACCAGACCTAGCAGTCGAAGAGGTTGACGTCAAGGAGGAGTGCCATCCAGACCTCACTGATGAGGAGGAAGACGAGGAAGAAATCTTGGTCTCTGACAGGTCTACTGCTTCCTCTGTCAGTGAGGATTCAGTAAAGCATACTCCTAGGTCTTCTCCTGAGGATCCTACATTTTTCAATGTGATGAAGCAGCTGTCCTCGGCTATGGGATTCCACACTGAGGAAACAAGGAAAGAGCTGGTGGGCTTCCTGGAGATCTCTGAATCTCCCTCAAAAATCATTCCTCCAGTCCTCCCTGCTCTGAGGAATGCATCCATGGCAGTCTGGCATAGACCAGACACGGTGCTAGCTATGCCTTGGTACCAGATCAGTATAGCGCACCAAGAAGAGTACTGCAAGAACTGCACTGTGTAAAGCGTGAATGGATTTACAGTGACAGAGGTATAATAGCGGTAAACTGTTACCACTTCCCCTGTCACTTTCCATATCACCTGAAGAGGGCTGAAGTTGCCATGTGCTGGGATGGCTGGCTGAGCCACTCCCATGGTGGAGTGTCTAGGGCACCAGCACACAGCGTGGTAGGAGGCCTGGGACCATGGTTTGGTTCCTGCCAGGTCCCCTTCCTGCTGCAACATTTTTTTTATTGCAGAACGCAATAATTTCCCGCTCCTGACTTTTTCCGAATCCCTGAAGTCCACGACCCCCCCGGAGTTGATTATATTAAGTCCAGGGATGTGGGGGGGATGTCGGGGTGGGGTTGGGGTGGAGCCCCCTGCAAAAACAAAGAGCTCCTATTCCTTTTTCTGGGGCTGCGCTGTTCCTGATGGGTCACTGTATTTCTCAACTCTGTTTCGTACAGCGCTCTTTTCCTTGTGGCATTTATTGCCGTGCAGTTTATGTATGCAGCAACATGACCCCATGCCCTATGCCTTGCAGGGCTGATAAACTTTATCATGCCCCCCAAGGTCTCCTCTGCTATGCTGCCCATCCTGAGATAGACTCAGTGGTCATCCAGGCAGCTCATGACAGGTCTAAGGTGCCTAAGCACCTCAGTTCCCTTCCCCCAGATAAAGAGTCTCGCAGAATTGACCTCTGGGGAAAGAGGGTGTATGCTTCCTCAACTCTGGGTTTGAGGATTGCAAACTACCTGTCTCACATAGTGAAGTACCAAAATGCCAGTTGGAAAAAGGGTTGGGCTGCAGCATAGGTCGTTCCAGATGGTACACAAAAGCAAGAGCTGCTTCAGTGCCTCCAAGCCACTGAGGATGTTAGTAAGCACCTCCTCAGGGCCCTCTACGATATGGCTAATACCACTGTCAGGGTGGCCGCCTCTGGCATATGCCTGTGCAGGCACTTCTGGCTGAGAGTATCCAGGTTTGCCTCTGATGTTCATCAGGAAGTGCTCAATGCCCCCTTTAATGGCACTAAACTGTTTGGCCCTGATGTCCAGGATATTATTAATGACCTGCAAGCCTCAGGCAGGGCCTTCAAGTCTGTCCACTCCCTCTATCATACAAACCAACTGAGAGGCAGAGGACACACTCCCTTTCGCAGAGGTCCTAATAGGGCCGGTACGGGACCCCAGCCCCATGGAAACGCAGGGCCACAGCTGCCTTCCCCGCCCCCGCCAGCACTGGTGCTGTGGCCAAGCATCCCAGGACTGATGGATCAGCCCAAGCGGCTGGCCATGCCTCTGCTTGACTCCTTGCCGGAACCCCTTCTTCTGGTCCTGGACCAGAAGGCGGTGGTCGGAGGCCAGTTCTCTCTCCACTTGAATCAGAGGAGAACTATAACTTCAGATGCATAGATTCTGCAAATCATAGAGCAGGGGGATACCCTGGAGCTCTTCGAGCAACCTCCAGAAACCCCTCCTCCACCCTCCAGTTATCCTCCGGCTCATTTGCCTGTTCTATGGGAGGAGGTACAGTCCCTTCTGCACAAGCAGGTCATCAAACTAGTTTCCAGGCACCAGAGAAGCAAGGGATTATATTCCAGGTTTTTCCCGGTACCCAAAAAGACTGGCAATTTGAGGCCCATTCTGGACCTAAAGAACCTCATTCTGTATGTCCAATACAAAAAGTTCCGGATGGTAACTTTGCCAGGCCTGATGCCCCTCCTCAAAACAGGGGACTGGCTCTGCTCACTGGATATGCAGGATGCCTACTTGCACATCTTGATCTTTCCTCATCACAGGAAGTTTCTCCATTTTGCCTTTCAGGGTGAGCATTATCAGTTCAAGGTGCTGCCCTTTGGCTTGTCCTCTATACCATGAGTCTTTACCAAGTGCTTAGCAGTGGTTGCAGCAGCTGTCAGAAGGAAGAGATTGTATGTTTTCCCTTATCTGGATGATTGGCTCCCAAAGGCCCCATCTAGGGAACAGCTTTTACTGACTCTGGAGTGGACTCTCTAACTCTCCCACTCCCTGGGCATCACAGTCAATTTGCCCAAGTCAGTTCTGGTACCATTCCAAAGGCTGCAATATATACAGGCAGTCTTGAACTCAGCACAAGCAAAGACCTTCCTGCCCCAAAACAAGGCAGAGTGTCTTATAGCACAAGCTCAGGAAGTTGCTCAAAGCAGCTGCATTCCTGCCTGGGTGTACCCCAGATTACTGGGCCTGGTAGCAGGTGCCATACCCACTAATCCACTGGCATGAATTCACATGCACACTCTCCAGTGGACCATCCGGGTACAGTAGGACCAGCACATGGATGAGTTAGATCACCCAGTCCTGGTCTCTTCTCCAGTCCGCAAGGTACTGAAGTGGTGGATGGACCCCTTGAACCTGCTTCAGAGCATCCAACTCCAGATCTCCTTCCCACAACAGATCCTAACCACGGATGCCTCAGGTCTGGGCTGGGGAGCACACCTTGGTCCTCTCCAAACCCAGGACTCTTGGTTCCAGCTGGAAACCTCCCTGCAGATCAATATCCTGGAGATGAGGGCAGTGCTCTACGCCATGCAGGCTTTTCAGGAATAACTTGCTCCAGGTCAGCTGCTGGTGCAGTCAGACAATTTATTTATTAATTTTTTATTTATTTATGAATATCGGAAGACCTTTGAGCGTGAGCTCTTTTACAACGGTTCCACGTCAGGGTGGACAAAATACAAGACACCAATACAGTAGTTACAGATTTCAGAACAAATACAGTTGTTACAGGGTTCAGCACAAATACAATAGTTACAGATTTCAGAACAAATACAGTTGATACAGGGTTCAGCACATTAGGCAGTTAAAGAGTAGTACATAAGATTTTTAGGCAAGTAGTGGAAAACAAAGCTAATTGTAAGAGGATTTAGGTTATATCTTGGATGATTCTAGGGGTGGCTCAGCCCTAGAGACCTCGAGAGGTCTATTGATAGACTATGGTTGGAAAGGTGGGTGGGGGTTGGGGGCTGTACGCAGAGCCTGAGAGGAGGATTAGTAGCTTACTAGTGCTCCTGGCTAGGCTAGGATGAGGGCAAGTTTTCTCTGTATCAGTACTGGGTTTAACGGTGAGTGTGGGTTAGTCTTTCAGGTTTGGCCTGAGTAACAGGTGCATTGTGAGCTTGACTGTATGTGCTGTTTGAGGCCTGTTTTGAACTGTGGCAGGCTGTGTGTTTGTAGTTTCTGCGGGAGTTCATTTAGCCAGAGGGGGGCTCGGTAGGAGAAAGTACGCTGCCCAAGTGAGGTTCGCCGGAATGGGATGGACAGTGCTCCATTCTTCTTCCCTCTGGTGATGTGGGATGAGAGAGAGGCCTCGAGCAGGTTTTCTATGCAGGGTGGTGTTTTTCCGAGGAGTGCCTTCTTACCCAGTAGACAGGTTTGGTATTTGAGCCTGTCTTTTAGGTTAAGCCAGTTAGTGCTCATATAGGGTGCAAGTGTGAGTGTAATGGTCTGCGCACAGGGTCAGACAGCATGCCTTATTTAATGCAATTTGGACCATGTTGAGTGCAGTATCAGTGGCAGCTCCATAGACCACAAGCCCGTAGTCTATCATGGGGAGTATTGAGCTGGAGACTGAGATTCGGAGTGCTTCCAGAGTGAGGTATTTCTTATGTCTGTAGAGGACCCCGATCTTTGTATTTACTGATCTGACAAGGGAGTCAATATGGTTCGTATACGTGAGAGAGTCATCAATGGTGACCCCAAGGTATTTAAATGATTGTACCTGCTCGATCTGCTCACCAGCGTTATTGGTGATATCGAGGGGAGTGAGCCTGCGTTTAATAAATTGTAGTAGCTGGAATGGAGCACGGCATTGGTTTTCTTGTAGTTCAGTAGCAGCCTTTCCCTACAGAACCAGTCCTCAAGTTTGTTAAAGGAGGTCTGTAGCTCTGTTTGTAGTTCTGCCTGGGAGATGCCACTACTCAGCAGCACAGCATCGTCCAAATACAGGATGAGATTGGTGTCACAGGCCGTGGGCAGTTCATTAACAAAGAGGGTGAAAAGCAGGGGACCAAGGATTGATCCCTGAGGAACTCCTAGGAGTACCTCTCTGGAGCTGGATAATGTCTGCCCAATTTTGACTCGCTGACTCCTTTGTGATAGGTAATCATTGAACCAATTTAGGGCGTTTGGTGCCACTCCCAGTCTTTGGAGCTGGAATATCAGTAGAGGGTGGTTGACGGTGTCAAAAGCTTTAGTGAGGTCAGTGAAGATGGACCCCACCAATTTGCCTTCGTCTATCACCCTGTGTGCATAATCAGAGTATGCAAGCAGTGCAGTGGTGGTACTGTGTTTTTGCCGGAAACCATGTTGGTTTGGGCAGAGCAGATTGTACTTGTTTAGGTATTCTGTGAGTTGGTTTGCCACGATTTTCTCCAGTGCTTTGGATAGTGGGGAGAGGATAGATATAGGCCTGAAGTTAGATACCAGTGCCTTGTCACCATTCTTATGCACTGGAGTTACCAGGGCTTGCTTCCAGACTTCTGGGAATTGAGCTAGGGCCAGGGGTTTGTTAAATATCATCATAATGGGTTTGATCAGAACATTAAGTGTCAGAGATAGTATCTTCATGTCTATCCCATCACTCCCCAACCTAGTTTTTCCTAGGACTTTCCTGACCATTGTTAGGGCCTCCTTTTCCGTCACCTTCTTAAAGTAGAAACTTGGGTGGTTAGTAGTGGTGCGGTTGGCACAACCTTGGTCATCCACCGGCAGAAGGTAGTCTGGGGGTAGTACTGGGGACAGATCAGTGAAGGCCTGGTTAAAGGCATCAGCAATGACTAGAGGATCTGTGGAGCATGCGTTATTGATATTGAGCATTGTAGGACTAAGCTTCTGGTCTTTGCCAAGGGTGTTCTTGAGGTTGTTCCAAAACCTCTTTCCATCTCCCCAAGCGTTGTTGAGCTGGGTCTTATGGAAGTTGGTCTTTGCAAGCCGGATCAGTTTAGTGCGCTGATTTCTAGCAGTTTTGTAATGTTGTAGGTCATGCGTGCAGCCAGAATTTAAGGCTTTGGCCCAGAAGCAGTCCCTTTCTTTTAGGAGAGAGAGAGGAGCTTACCATCCAGCCAGCCGTTTTCCGCTCCTCAAATTTTCCGTTTAGTGCATGGGGCATGAATATCACAGATGGAGTTGAAACCCTCCGTGAAAAAGCTGAGTGCCAGGTCCAGAGTGGGTGCCTTGTGTATGGGGGACCAGTTGTAGGTAGACAGTGCTGATCTGAGGGAACCAAGTTTGCCTTTTCGCAGGACCCTGCTCTCGATGGGATGTGGT
Organism: Neoceratodus forsteri; assembly: GCA_016271365.2. NCBI lineage: Eukaryota > Metazoa > Chordata > Ceratodontiformes > Ceratodontidae > Neoceratodus > Neoceratodus forsteri. The sequence goes on from CM028132.1 coordinate 1,340,845,753, forward strand.
GGGCTTTTGGCAATTTTACTGGTCCAGAGAAAGGAGATTGGTGAGTGGTCGCTCAGTACATCCAGGAGAACTCTGAGTTCAGAGAATCTGGACGATGTGCTGACCAAAACCCAGTCAATTAGGGTGCTGGTGCCAGCCTTGTAGTTCCGTCTGGTGGGGTGTGTTACGAGTTGGGTGAGATTGTGGGAGGTGATTAGGTCTTTGGCAGCTGTTGTCTCTTTATGGAGCCAGTTTATATTAAAGTCGCCCGTCAAGATGAGATCTGAGCTCTTTTTGAGGCCGCTTATTTCTTGCATAACCAAAGGAAGGCCTTCCTTGACCTTTTTTGGGGGGCAGGTAGGTTGTGGCAATGGTAATGGTCTTGCCATTTAGGCCGGCTTGAGTTTTTACCATTAATAGCTCATAGTCCTCTGCAACTTTGGAGATGGGGAGGACAGAGCAGCTCAGCGTGTTTCTGAAATACACCAGGCAGCTGCCGCCTTTCTTGCCTATTCTATCGAGTCTAAACATTTGGAATCCTTCAATGGTCACCTCACCATCTTTGATCTTTTTTCACAGCCAGGTTTCCATTAGGCAGAGTATGTCCGGGGTGTGAATGGTCACCCAAGCCTGGAGCTGGTCAAATTTAAGTATAGTTTACTGCATCAGCAAGCAGGGGGGAACTCATTTGTACCCCCTATGCAGGGAGGCCATGAGAGTGTGATACTGGGCACTGGATTACAGTCTGACACTTTCTGCAATCCACGTGCCAGGTGTATTAAACACTGTGGCGTACAGTCTCAGCAGGACTCAGTTCAGCATGCACACATGGGATCTTCTCTCATATGTTGCAAAAGGCTTGTTCAACAGATGAGGTCATCCTGAGTTGGACCTTTTTGCGTCCCCACTCAACATAAAACTGCCCGATTTCTGCTCGCTAGATCTAGTGCCTGGAGTTTTCTGGCAAGACATGTTGTCCCTCTCTTGGAGCGGGAGGTTTCTTTATGTATTCCCTCCATTTCCTCTGATCCAGAGGGTACTAATCAAGTTGCAGAGGGAAGGGGCCAGCATGATCCTATTAGCTCCATTCTGGCCATGGCAGATATGGTTTCCTCTGCTATAGCAGCTGACAGAGGAACCTCTGGTCCCTGTCCCTCTATGCAGAAACCTGTTGACCCAGGATCAGGAACTCTGGTCCATCCCAACCTCTGGTCCCTCCATCTGCAGGCTTGGCTCCTGAGAACATAGCCATCATCAGATTTGGGGTCTCTCATAGAATGGCGGACATCCTGGTGGCTGCCCAGAAGCCTTCCACTCGAGCCACTTATGCCATGAAGTGGAAGCGGTTTGCCATATGGGCAGCCAAATATAATTTGGACCCTTTAACCTGTCCAGTGAGCCACATTCTGGATTACCTGATCTCTCTGTCTGACTCAGGTCTCTAGTACTCTTCCCTCAAGGTGCACCTCTCTACTATTTCTGCATTTCATGAACCCGCGGGTGTCCACACGATTGCTCAATTGGATGTCTCCCGTACTTTTTTAAAGTGCATCCTGCAATTGAAACCCCCAATCCATTCTCTGGTCCCGACTTGAGACTTGAATTTTATTTTGGAGAAGTTGACCCTGTCTCCTTTTGAGCCAATCGCAACCTGTAACCTGTGCTTTCTCTCTTGGAAAGCGTTATTCTTAGTTGCTATTACTTCTGCTCAAAGAATTTCAGAGCTTCAAACCCTATGGTGCAAGGAGCCTTATTCGATTGTTCACAAAAACAGGGTGTCTTTGCGAATGAATCCTAAGTTTCTCTCTAAGGTGGTTTCAGAGTTTACACTCAATCAGTCTATCCACCTTCCTGTTTATTTTCCTGAGCGTGCCAATTTAGGGGAAGCGCTGCTCCATACATTAGATATGCGCAGAACTTTAAAATACTATTTGCTTTGGACCAAGGAAAGTCGAAAGTCGAAGCAGTTGTTTGTTTCTTTTGCCTCGGGTAGAGAGAGCACTTCAGTTTCTAAGCAATGTTTATCCAAATGGTTGGCTAATTGCATTGTGTTTTGCTACAAGTACAGCAACTAATTGATTGGTGCTGTCAAAGCTCATTCTACTAGAGGCATGGCTACCTCTGTGGCTGTGGGGTCTCAGCCACTGACATCTGTGCGGTTGCCACCTGTAGTACGGTCCAGACTTTCACCAAGCACTACAGTCTCGACATTGTCTCAAGAGCCCATGCAAGTTTCGTCAGGGCTGTGCCCCAGGGCCTCCAGTCTTAAGTTTATGGAGTGCCCTCCTCCCAGACCATCTCTTTGCACTTGTAACTATTGGGACTCGTTCCTACGGTGTGACCTGATGACTGAGATAAGCCTGATGAAGGTAGAACAGTTACATAAGAACTTACCGTAACAGTAGATCTTCGAGGGGATCTCAGTTATCAGGTCTGCTTCCCCTTCCACTTTCCCTCTTCTTGGGGCTCCTGTCTAGGAACTGGCTGTCTGGTGTGTCCAGCCTTTCTCATAGGTCTGGGCAACTCTCTCTCTCTCTCTCTCTCTCTCTCTCCTCGATCTCCATGACTAGGGCTATGTTCCCTTTGTCTGTGGACAAAAGAACTGAGGAGGAAGCGGGGCCACTCACACCTTTATAGAGTTGGTGACGTCGACTGATGTTGATGGTTTGGGCGGCCCCAGAGTTACTGCTGAATATCTTCCATGTGGATTCCCCTTCACTGACTGTGAAGTTCCTATGGTGTGACCTGATGACTGAGATTACCTCAAAGATCTACTGTTATGATAAGTTCTTATGTAACTGTTCTTTCTCCAGTTTGTTTATTTCCTTTAAATTAAGTGTAATCGTCTTAGTTTTTTGATTACTCTGCGTTAGTTAGGGACTTTTTATATAATTTCGGTCTCTCTGGTTTCCTTTGATTCCCAGGAATTGGAACTATCCTAACTGGCTATCCTTTTTTATTTAGGCTTGTAAATTAAGTAAGCCTATTTGTTATTTAAATTTACATTTTTGTTATCTAACTGTGAAACAGAACTCTTTCACTTTCCGTTTCAGTCCATGCCCTTTCACCTTAATTAAATGGTTCCTGTTTCCTGACCGTAATTTGACCTTTGACATGGTCTCTAAATGTACAGAGAAATTGATATTTATTTCTCCAGGATCTCTCAAATTGAGTATGTGTGAACCAGAAACTGCCAGAGAGACTGCTGCAGAGCATCAGTCAGTCGGTCTCACCAAGCAACAGCTGCTGGACTGTGTTGGAGCTACCAGACCATTGGCAGCTCTTCCACTGAAATGAGAGGGCTTCCTGGGTGAAACTCTGCACCTCTGACCCTCTGCTCCATCCGGGAGCATCAATCAGCTTGAGAGCAGGACTGCTGGGGTGGATAAAAGGGAAACCTTCTAACATGTCCCATATGTTCGTGCCCCAGTGAGTGAGTGGAACAGGTAAGAGATTGATGACTTAGGCATTTTCAGGCATCAGCAGAGGAAGCAAGGGACTGCTGGCAACTAAGGTAATGTACCTTTTTGCTCCTCTTGATGCATTCAAGCACGGGACAGGTGTGAGGTCAATGGTTGGTCTAAACAGAAAAGGTGTTAAGCCCATTCAGGGTACATGTTCAAAAAAAATAACAAATAAAAAAGGAAAGTAACAAGTAGTATGACATCAGGGGTAAGGCATGTAAGAGTAAGGTATATAGTAAAGTGTAAGGCCTAAACAGGTTATAGGAGTCAACACTCTGTCTTGTGTAGGTGTAAAAGGAGGGGAACAAATGACAAAAAGGGGAAAACTACTAACGCTCTGTCAGGAGAAGGGTAAATAACTATTGCCTAAATAATACAAGGAGAAGGGTAGGATTTAAAAATGCTAGGAGTGGTGCAGTGTAGTGGTTGTGGGGCAGCAGTATTCAGAGAGACCTTCTAGAGGCTGCGGTGTTGCCCAATCTGCATGCACCTCTTTGGATTGAGGGAGGAGGTTCCTAGACTCCAGTTCCAGTTGGCTGAGATGTGGGTAACCTCTTCCTCCACCCAGGGACCACCAAGTCTGACACCTCTACCTCAGAGGGGACATAGGAAGAGGACAAGCGGGACTGTGGTGGTCTCAGAAAGAGTTGGGAAGCTAGGCCAGAGACACATACCACAACTGTTTCCACAATTTAATTCCTATTCCGCTTGGGTTGGACGGAACAGCCAAGACGAGGCATCCATGTGTGGCTCTGGTGAGGATGTGAGAATTTTCCATAATGGAGACCCTGGGGGGGGGTAGTAGATGACCCCAAAAGAAAAGGAAACAACTTCTAGTGGGGGGACTCAATTGTGAGGAGACTAGATCTGGGAATGGGGAGGAGAGAGAGGTTAAGTGCCTACCATTGGCCATGGCACTAGGGATGGGAAGAGAATGGTTAGGATCATTAGGGCAGTAGGAAGGGAGACAGATCTGGATGTCCTTGGCCATCTGGGGACTAATGATCTAGCTAGAGATGGGGCTGAGTTAGTACAGGGAGAGTTTAAAGAAGATACGAAATGATTTAGCAGTGACTTTCATGTACTTCTGTCATTATTGTAGATGTTTAAAATGCATATTTACGTGCTGCTCCTAAATGCTGAAACCTCCATCGGTTTGATAGACTTTTTTTTTTTTTTAACTAGGAGCCCACACGTGCCAAGCTGCAAAAGGCTCTTGTCATTGACTCTGATATGAGACTGCTGAAGTGTGTGTGCTGGAATAAGAAACTGTTTAAACAGCAGCTTCACAAAATGATGAAGCCACACTCCTCCAGACCTATGTAAATAAGGCCAGGCTGAAAACAACTATCATTTTTTGGCGACCAGCTTACTCAGCCCCAAAACACACACACACACACACACTTGGCAAGAAAAGTCAGGATATTAGTAAAACCTCATATTTTGTTTTCTGGTGTCCCTGTAGGTCCACATCCTACCCTCTTGTTGTACAGTAACCCCCCAGGTCAGGAGCTTAGCTTGTCTTCCCTTTCATATGTCCCAGAGGCATCATCAACCTCTACTTAAATTACTCCTTTAGCAGCTGGCAGTCACTTGTGTTTTCGCTCCCCCAGCCCTCCGCTGAACTGCATCTGGGCCTAAGAGCACATGAAATTTCTGATAGCACTCATTATCACCAGGAGATACTGTAGTTTGCTGTGATGTTTTGTTGTGCTCATGTTCACACCCCTCTGCACAGTATGGGGATGAGGAAGTAGTAAATATTCGCGCTTAGCTCCTGGAATGACTTGGAGTAGGGGAGCAAAAAAACATGCATCTTTTCTGGCTATCAAGAATAGGTGGCATGTGGTTGCATTTCCCAGTCCCAATTTGCAGTTCAGAGGGTGACCAAAAGAACGATCTTTTTGAGCAGCTCTCCCGACACAGATGAAATAAGCACCTGAGGACTTTTCACATGCTCCCTGGCCATGATGTCACTCAAAAGAGTGCTGGAGGAGCAAAGACACAGGTGGTTGCTAGCCACTAAAGGAATGACCTTAGCAGAGGTTGATGGTGCTTATGGGACATATAAAAGGGAAGGTAGGCTAAGCTCCCAACCGGGAGTGGGGGTTTACCATACAGCAGGAGGGTATGAATATGGATCTACAAGACACCAGAAAACAAAATATGGGGTTTTACTAATATCCTGACTTTTCTGTTATTTGTAAGGCAAGCGACCAAGAGTGTGAGTGTGAGTGTATGTATATAGAAGGGGTAGTTGTTTTGAGCCTGGTGTTATAAATATCTTGACTTTTCTGTTATTTGTAAGGTGACCAGCCAAGTGTGTGTTGGATGGGTATGGAATGAGCCAATTGCTGAAAAATGATAGTCATTTTCAGCCTGGCCTTATTTACATAGGCCAGAAGGAGTGTGGCATCATCGTTTTGTGACGCTACTGTTTAAATTGTTCCTTGAGCCCTGTTTACATGGTCACATTTGCATTGGAGTAACCCGTTGGCTCGGGTTACTCCAATGCAAATGTGACTGTGTAGATACATACCCGATCGGGGTAAGCCGCTCGCTAAGATGCTCCCAGATTCTCTGGCAAGCTGGGGACACCATGATGAGCGAGCAGCTTATAGCGGCTTAAGTGGCAGTGTGGACTGCCTGCACCGCAGCAACCCATCCATCAGTCAGCAGATGTCCAGCTCCCCTGCGATGCACGGCCACTCACCAGCACGGATTGCAGCAGTGCAGAGAGAGGTCGTGTAGACAGACAGACCGCAGGTGGCAAGTGATTGGGACCGCATCATTGTGGTTTTGTATTTGCAATGCTTCTGCCATGTAAGCACAGCTTTATTCCAGCGTGCATGCTTCAGTAGTCTAAAATCTGAGGCGGCGACAAGAGCCTTTCACAGATTGGCATGCCCTGACTCCCGATTTAAAAAAAAAAAAAAAAAAAGTCTATCTAACCAATGGAGGCTTCAACATTAAGGAGAAGCATGTAAATATGCATTTAAAACATCTCCAGTAATGACAAAGGCACCCAGAGGCCATTGCTTGTTATATGTGATTTATTTAACAGTTGCAAGTAACAGTAAATAATTTCCTATCTCCATTAAGGAGCTGGGGAGTTGCCTTAAGCAAGTAGCACATTCAGTAGCTTTTGCGGATGTGCTACATGTCTATGACAGAGGGTTCTTCGCACCAATAATGGTTGAGGGAATGATGTAAAGAAGAAGGATTTGGCTACTTTGGGGACTGGGATACTACCTGGGAGGATAAAGGTATATACAAGAGAGAGAGCCTGCATCCATCCAGGAGGGGGACCGCAGTCCTCAACTAAAGTGATGATTTTTGGAACTAGACAGAGATTAAATGTGCATGGGCAAAACCTTACATTAAAGGGAATTGATGGAGAACCACTGAGTGTTGTAAAAACATTTAATTATTTAGGTATAGTCCTTGATCAAACTCTGACTATGCAAGAACATGTATACAATGTAACTAAAAAGTGAATAGTAAATTGGGTTTTCTTTATAGAAACCAAAATAACTTGACAACCGAGGCTAAAAATAATATAGCAAAGCAAGAATTGCTCCCTGCATTGGAGTATAAGTCAATCTTGTTGTATCAGGCTTCCGAAAGTACTGTGTCCCCATGCATAGTTACTTTGAGTGACACTGTTAGATTTGTTGCTAGCACTTCCAAGTATGCTCACTATTGTGAATTAGATGCATATGCACAAGTCCTAGCGCCACCTGAGAAATTATTTTAAGTTGTGAGCTTTGCTCAAAACGTGTTTGCAACAGATATACCTGACTGTTTACGAAACAATGTGATTCTAAGTACTAAAAATACTGTACATCACTGCGAAACAGTTCATTACTATGGTTTAGAGAGAAATATGCAAACCAGAACATTAGAAAGATCCTTAAATTGTTATGGTCCGAAGTGTTAAATAAATTAGTTCAACTGGGTATTGATATATCAGTAAAGTATTCTGTTTTTAAACAAAATGTGGCTAATAGTGTGCAGGCATCTTCCACAGGTTGTTGTATAAGGGCTAGTTAATCTAGATTACATCTGATCTTCCTCTACATTGTTCAGTTTGGTACATGTAGATATTTTGTATATATAGGCCCAGATATTCAAACTGCACCAGGCTGTGGCGCAAGCCTGGGCGCAGCGCAACTTGGCTGCACAGGGGCGTTGACTGGGCGATATTCAACGGAGCTGCGCCATGGCTCAGCATCGTTGAATATCACACCCTGGCCACCTGCAGTGCGCATGGCGTAGTGGCACTGCACCAGCTCAAGTGGCCAGAGTGGAGCAGGGGGATGCGCTAGCGCAAGTTCCATTGTGCTAGGCACAACAACAGCGATATTCAGAAGTGCACATGCAAATGGGGCCATAATGTATGCAAGGCGCAAATGGGGCCACTTGCATGTCATTATTGCCCCATTTGCATGCAGGCGCGCCGATCCCCAGCGACTTGCGCCTGGCGCCCTGCCAGGCAGCACCCGTCGGGGACCGACACTCCCTGCAGCGTGACAATGTTCCCCACAGCCCGATTGCGGGCATTTGTAAAATAAAAAAGAATCCTATATCCCTGGTGATCCAGTGGACCGCTGTCAGCCCGATCGCGGGCTTAAGTAAAATAAAAGAAGAATCCTATATCCCTGGTGGTCCAGTGGACCGCTGTCAGCCCAATCGCAGGCTTCAGTAAAATAATAAAGATACCTTTTCCCTGGTGGTCCAGTGGACCGCTGTCAGCCCGATCGTGGGCTTAAGTAAAAGTATAATGATTCCTAGATCCCTGGTGGTCCAGCGGACTGCTGTCAGCCCGATCGTGGGTTTAAGTAACAGTATAATGATTCCTAGATCCCTGGTGGTCCAGCGACCGCCATGTCAGCCTGATCGCCTGGGTTGGTAAAGTATAATGATTCCTAGATCCCTGGTGGTTCAGCGGACCCCCCCACTCCGCCCACTGATCCCCACTGCCCTGCTTCCTCACAGTGGCGGGCGGCAGCACCCACCTGTTCAGCACCGCCGACTGACACGCTGTAGGCTGTACGCCCATTGGTCCACAGTGTGAGCTATGGTGTAGCTATACCAGACATTAATTCCAGATATGTGAATGGATCCATTCACATATCTGGAATTTGTAGTAAGATATGGGCTGCATGCCCATTGGCTCATGCTGCGGACCAATGGGCGTACAGCCCTACCGATGGTGTCAGTCGGCAAGCGGGTGGGGTGCTGCCGCCCGCCACTGACCGGGGGGAAGCAAGGCAGTGGGGATCAGTGGGGAGGGGGGTCCGCTGGACCACCAGGGATCTAGGAATCATTATACATTTACTTAAGCCCGCGATCGTGCTGACAGCGGTCCACTGGACCACCAGGGATGTAGGATTCTTTATTTATTTTACTGAAGCCCGCGATCAGGCTGACAGCAGTCCACTGGACCACCAGGGATATGGGATTCTTTATTTATTTTACTGAAGCACGCGGTCAGGCTGACAGCGGTCCACTAGACCACCAGGGATATAGGATTCTAATTTTATCATACCAATGCCCGCGATCGGGCATGGGGGGGCCACCACGGAGGTTGCAGCCGGAGCTCGGGTGGCCACCCACAGGTGGCAGCTGGCGGTTGTGCCCTGCAATACGGCAGCTCACCTGTGGGTGGCCGGCCGTTGCTCCTTTTTGGGGATCAACTTTGTGTGGTGCAAGTAGGGGTTGCGCATGCTTGGCTCAGCACATCCTGGGCTGAATATCGGGATGTGCAGAGTATGCATGGGCACGCCCCCCCCCACCTGCGTCTGCCTACATTACTGATGCGCTATGGCGCATCGGGATCTGTGCCAGGCGCAATTCCCGTTTGAATATCGCGCCGGGGCACATCAGTGGGTTGCGCATGGTGCAACCCTTTTGAATATCTGGGCCTCAATATATATCGGGTCACACCTGGAAACGAGCCTTGGCTCAGTGTGCCTTTCTCGGTCACCAATGTTTAAATAAATAAAAATTAAAAAAATTTTTAGGAGGCAGTAATAGCACAGTGGTTTAGGGCTCTGAGCTGCTAACCTGAAGACCTGGGTTTGAATCCCACAGCCCCCACTTGCATACTGTGTGACCCTGAGCAAGTCACTTAACTTCTTTGTGCTCCCAGGTCGCACCTGGAAACAAGCTTCGGCTTAGTGTGCCTTTCCTGGTTAAACAATTTCATATATACATATATATATACACACACACACACACACATATTATCTCTTTCGGGCAGACTGGATGGGCCAAATGTTCCTTTTCTGCTGGCAGGATTCTATGATATATGTTTTTTTTGCAATGATCTTATTGGTTTTGTACTTATTTTGTATGTACTTTGTCATGCCTCACTTTGTCCCCTTTCCTTTTGATCCAGTCCACCTTCCAGGTAAAATGGAAAGAAATTAAAAAAATATTAAAATATTTTTGCACTAAATTTTCAACATGGCCTTTGCTCCACAAAATCACTTTTTGGTGGGATTTAAAAAACTTCACTTACCAGGTTCATGAGGTGGGATCATAAGAAGACTGTTTTGAAAATTTGCTGAAAACATATGCTAAAATTACCAAGTTATGAGTGAATGTTGAAAATGTTCAATGTTTACTCTTAGAAACATAGAAATTGTTGGCAGATAAGGACTGCTAGGCGCATCCAGTCTGCCCATAGGCTCTATACATGTATGCATCCACTCACTCTAAGTTGTCAATGGCTTGTCATCACTCCTTTCCCACCCAAGGTTTCCCTGTGCTTGTCCCAGGCATGTTTAACCCCCTCCACTGTGCTTGCCCCACCACCTCTTGTGGCAGACTAACTTTGGTAGTTTTAAACATTTTGACCCAAAATTTTCAATGTAGCCATTTTTTCACACCACCCCATGAACGTAACAGTCATTTTTCAAATCCTGCCCAGAACATGTTGTGGCACTTGTGGTATGAAATGACTCTTCAGACAGCATTTTATAAATGTCACCTGTCATATTCGTGGGGGTCATAAAAACACTGTGTTAAACATTTGGGTCATACTTTTCCAACGTTCACTCGTAACTTTGGTAGTTTTCAAAATTTTAACCAAAACTTTTCAACACTGTGTTTTTCCTAAGAGGGAGGTAGGGACCCTGTTGTATGATATAGTAGATGTCTACAAAGCAATATTGTAAAGGACGAAGACCCACAATGAGATAGATGTGCTATACTAATTACTGTATGCCATACTGACCATGTAAAAGTTCAGTAAAAAAATATATTAATACCATTTTCATCACAGGCGTTTTTTTCATACCACCTCATGAACTTGTCAGGTGTCATCCATCAAATCCTGCCAAAAACATGTTTTGGCACTTCTGGTGCTAAATGATGTTTCAGCTAGTATTTATAAATGACACCTGTCATTGTATAAATGACACCTGTCATGTTGGGGTGTCATAAAAAACACTGTGTTGAAAATTTTGGGACAAAATGGCCTGTGGCCCAGTGAGTAGCACATTGAGATCCTGTGCTGGTTAGCTGAGTTCAGGGGCGAGCTCAGTACACCAGCTGGAGGAGCCGAGGCTGGGGGGAAGGTGCTGCTGTGCAGCACCGCTCCCAGCCTGGGAGGGACAGTGCAAGGTTAGCTGCCTGGGCAACCAGTAGCCATATAGTAAAGAAAACTCTTCACTTGGCACTCTGCCCAGATGGCCCTGCACCTCTGCACAGCGCTGGCCCTAGCTATTCCGGGGCTCTGTGTGAACCTCCTTTCCAGGGCCCCATATCAGAAGTCGCGAAGCGCCCAGTGAACATCCTCATCCCTATCATGGCCTCCCAGTAGCTTCATTTTTAGCTAGTTTTGTGCCATTTTTGCACTTTACTTAAATTAGTACATACAGGACCAGGAAGGAGGAGGCCAACTGGACAGCTGAATATTTTGGCAGCCCACTGCTCTTGGAGCCCTGTATGAATGCACAGTTCACAACCCCCCTAAGGCCATCTCTGCCTCTGCATGTGTAGCTGCACAGAAGTGGCTTCCACTGCCTGATGAACTCCTAGCCCTGCATGTCTGCATCTGGGCCCAGTGCTTCTGCAGCCTCCTGGATTCTTTGCATCCACAGCCACACAGAGATAGACAGTTTCCCTCCTCGGGCATTTCAGGACCTAAGTGAATGAAGATATGATTCTGCTATCACAGAAACAAAGGAAATTCATTGCAAAAAAACTATGTTAATGCAGACATTATGGTCAAGAAGGTAAAGTGGACAAAGTAAAGAAATGAAAAACATTAAGGTTGGGAAACTTGGGAAATCAGTGGCGTGGTGTTCCTTAGGGTTGTTAACCCTAATGCCCACCCTATCTCCTGAACAAATAAACATGATCTCTTTGTTCACTCAGGGCCAACAAGAAAGGTACGACTGATTCTGTTGGCCACAAGTGGCGAGTGATGCTTCTCTGCCTACAGAGAGTATGTGCCTAGAGGCACTGGCTTGGTTCTGTACCATGTGCTTCAGACAGGAGGCTATGGGCTGGGGGGGAAGGGATGGGCATTAGGGTTGACAGCCCCAAGAAACACCACACCACTGATTGAACAAGACTCCTGAGACTCCAAACCCTAATGTTTTTCATTTCCTTACTTTGTCTGCCTTGCGTTCTTTAACCCTAATGCCTGCATTAATGTAGTTTTTTGCAGTGACTGCAAATAAAAGATTCTGAGATGCAGTAAATGAGATTAGTGTCTAACAGTTCAGTACTGGGGAATCACAGTGTAAATGTGAGTATACAGAAGTATAATTTGGGAGAATTAAAAGTAGTTGGGGGTAGGACTGCAAGAGTAAAGGAGTGCATGAGAGTAGCGAGTGGTAATGTTACCTAGCTGTGCCCCGTAAGTCTACAGGTACATGGGCTGTTTAGGTTATCAAATAAGGGTCACTTGAAGATCATGATATTCCTGTATTCTTAAATACTGTGTGATATGGATTTCTAGCTGACCAGAGCAGCAACAGCAAAGGCTTTTTCACCAACACCTTTATGAACTCTCGGCACATAAAACTGTTGATTAGAATGTGACCCAGATACTAGGTTTGACTTGGCTTTGCTGACAAGTTGCCAAGGTATCCAGGGTCCACTCCATGTATGCACAAGTGAATTACAGAGGCCCGTAAACAGGATCTCTAATGGAGAGAGTAGACATGTTTACTCTGCAGAAAACACGTCTGTCGTGTTTCATTTTCTCAAATGCATTTTTTAGTCGCATTCAACTTGTGGATATTCAGAATTCTGTGATTAGCTGCTAATATACTGTTTGCCAGCTCTAGATCTCAACAGCTGGGTTTGTTTTTGCAGGGCACTGCTTCAAAACTCTAAAGCGGGTTTATTATTTGTTGGTGCTGGCTGACAGACACTTTATTTGCTCTAAGAAAACCTGTCAGGGAAGTCATAAAAAGTATGATTTCGAAATTGGGAGAGAGGAAGAAAACAACTGGAAAACTACTGTCTGATAATTGATTGTATTTTTAAACCAGCAAATCTGGTTGCTCAGGCAACAGTGCTCTATTTTGCAGAACAGAATTATAGGGTGTCTGAATTGCATGATGAATTGTAGAGTCCCGTCTTACTAGTCGATAGGGCAGGGAAGTGGTATTGGGAGACTTCTATTTCAGTGCAGAGCAGTGCCTCCTATATCCCTGTAATTTATGGATCAAACCAAGTTGATCCTGGTGTGAGTGTGAGTGTGTCTGTGTGTGATTTGCACCTTTCTGAATCAAAACTATAACACAAAGTACCAGGCAAATCAATTGATAATATCTTTTCCCCCCCACCTTTATTTCCCTCCAGTTACCAGTCCTCAGGCATCCCAGCTTGTCCCATCAGCCTGAGACCCCCTTGCTCCAAGTCCCCCCAGAACCCCGACCCAGCACCTCAAACCACAATATACCCCCTGGCTTGTGCCCCCCAAGGTGGGGCCACCCTCCACTTACCTTGGGCGCTCCTTCCAATTTAGCTTGGTGGTCTTTGGTGTGGGCTGGAGGATATCGAGACCGGAAAAGGTGGGGCTGGCTTGCCATCATCTCCTGCAGCAGCCATGGATTTTTCCTTTACATGTTCCCTGAGAGGCATGGACTTGCAGTGTCGTCCAGTGCAGGTACGAGTGTGCTCCCACTCTGAACCCACGGACATCTGCCGATGCCTCACCCTGTACCTTATGTGGCCCTGGCTGTTGGGCATCACACCTCCACATAGTGTTGCTACTACCAGGGATCCACATCCCACCCCTCCTCGCAGGAGGAGAGCTGTCTGTTGAATGCTCGAACCTCCCTCTGCCCCGGCCAACCCCTGGCAACCCAAGCTCGTTTCCGACCCCAGGTCGCCAGCATGGTAAGAGGTAAGGCACCAGTGCCTCAGCCCTCTACACCACCGGGCAAGCTAATTGATAATATCTTCACAGTTCTGCTTAATCCTTATGTGTACAGGATTAGAGAGACAGTGTTTAGACCACCTTATTACATAGAAGTATTCGAACAAGCTGATCCACTCAAATCCAATAGAGTTGGATACAAGCATTTTTTTTAAACTTCATTAACTATGTGAAGTTATGCTGTATAGTTATTGGAAGGGGATAAATACAAGTAATCATACCAGTTATGGATGAGCAGAAACCCTTAAAGGAGTGCTGCCTGATGGTCCAGCGAAAACACTGTGCACTTCAACCTGGACTCGGGAATGAACTTGGGAATTGAGTCGTGGCGGGGGAGGGCTGGGATGTCACTGCTATGTGGCAGCTCTCCCAGCTGGAGAAGGCAGTGTCCTGATTCTGCAGCTGTAGTGACTCAAATGATGGGCTGAGGGAGCTTGTCTCCCCTGCAGGGAGTTGCTGTGTGCATGCAAGGGCTCGTGTGGGGACGCATGAGCTTCACCTGGACACTAGGGAAGGGAGAAAAACTGAGAAAACCCTTGTCTTCCTACTTGCGAGCATTACGCCACTGGCTCTCTTGGGCCCAGTACTTTGTGGATCCCCACCAGTTTGATGATGGAGGGGAGGGGCAGCGGGAGCGGGTGTTGCCTGTTACAAGGCCTGATGAAAGTAGCGGCAGAGGAGCAAAAAGCTATATGAAAAAAACTTAAAGGAGAACTGTGCTGAACCTATGAGTAATTATTTTTTGGTAGAAGTTGTTTTAAAATACCGTTTCTCATTCTGGTATTTATAAATCTGACTTTTTAATAAACTTGGTGGCCAGGTCTGATTTACACACTCATGATAGGAACCATTCTAAAGCTGAATTATGTAGTTTATGTCCCATTCTACCAGAGTTCTGTAGCAGAGCATGGATGCATTGTGACTGCACTGTAAGAGATAAGAGTTGGGAAAATCCTGTGCTGTAATTGGTGGAATCTGATCACCTGACTGTGCATTTTTCCAGCACAACAGCACAAATCAGAAAAGCTTAACTTTCTGAACCCCATTACGCTGTTTTAAAATTAAAGTATCAGGGAAGTAATTTTATAATTGCAATAAGGTACTTCAACGTGTGTGTGTGTGTGTGTGTGTGTGTGTAATTTGGGGCTAATGGCACTTCTCAGGTGCGTAAGTCACTCTGCTTAACCTGGTGCCTCACTTTCTGAGGCGTGTCATCACACAAAGACACACACCTGTGTTGTGCCTTATTGTGTAATTAACAGGGATGTAATTACATCATTTAGGTCTAAAATGGTCCTTATCACTACTGTGTAACTGTAAAACACCTAATGAATTTACTAAAAGACCAGTAAAGATGTAAGCAATAATACCAGGCAGCTATACCGGACCACCCAGGGGGCGTAAATGAGACCCGATGCTGCAGGCAAAGGGCTTTATAGCCTTATTATTACATTTAGAAAATGGGCCACCTGGCATTTTTATGTAAGAAGTAAAAATTGCCAAGTAAAAAAAAAAAAAAAACTTTGTACAAAATGATTGTAAAAAGTTTTTTTTTTTTTAATAATCATTTAATTAGTATATTTGCCAGTAGAAGGTACTGCAGTCTTTCACAGTTACTTCCTTGCAGAGACGTTCCTCTCCTCCCCCACATGCACACAAAGACCGGCCGGTCTGAGATGCCTCCTGCAGAGACTTTCTCACACACACACACACACACACACGGGCTGTGTTCTGTGTTTTTATTTTGTCTTTAGTGATATTGCTCCATTACCCCCCATGCTCTGTTTCTATGCAATGGGCATAGCCAACAACCGAGAAGGACTGTGCTGGGATCAGGAAAACTGTCCGCACGTAGTCAGGCAACGAAAGCACAGAAGCAGTAGGTTACTTTTTTTAAACGTTGAAGCTGCTTTGTTTTTGTTTTTTTGTTATTTCTTGTTTCTCAGCAGGGAAAAGAGCAAGGACAAATGGGGAAATAGCGCGAGACTAGCGCAGTCAGGAATGGCCATGACTATGTTGGCAGTTTAGGAAAAAAAAAAGATTTGTTTGTTTGCTGTATTCGTTTTACTCCTTAAATGGATTTGTGTGGGTAATGTGGCATGTTAGGATACTGATAAGTTGGTAACAGTGGTTGATGACTGGGGGTCTCACTCGATAAACTAGTGGAAAAAATGGCTGCCAGTTTTCAAATGGAACATGGGTACAAGGATATCTTTAGGTAAATGAGCACTACCAGCTGGCACTTGTTTTTCAGTGGGCATTATTGAAAGACAAATGTATGCCTGGATGTCCAATCAGCATGTAGTAGTTTTCAAGCTAATTTTCTAAGTAACCATAACAGAATGTGAACCAGTGTTGTTAATACAGCTTCAACAGGCCTGGGGGTGGGGGTTAAAGGCTGTTCTCCTTCTTTAAAGGGTGTCCTGCCATAAGCAAAAGAAATCTCATCTGACATCATCAAAACTCCAAAAAACATTCTATTATTTTTCAAATTTGAAGTCATATTTTTCATTGTTAATTAGGAAATCTACATGGAAACTGGCTGTTTAACCGTTACAGTTCCTTTACAGCTGAGGCTGAGTCTGGAGCCAGTGTCATAATCCCCTGCTTGTGGTATCACAGTCATTTCCAAAGCAACAAAGTCCAAAGCAGGAGATTATGACTTCAGCTCCTGACTCAGCCTTCGCTATAAGTGAACAGTAACAGATAAAGATCCAATTTGCCTGTAAATGTCCTTAAAGCAACAGTGCAACAAAAGATGTTTTTTTCCAAAAAGCTAGTTTTAGCTACAATTAATAAAAAATATTGGCATACCTGACAAATCTACTTTTCTAGCTACCGCCTATGATGCGCACCATGAGCTTTTTTTATTTATTTTCTTGCTCCGAGCACTTACCAGCTCTATAATGCTATTTCTATGCCATATGTTGTGGCCATCTTTTTTTTTCTTAAGAAAAAACTAAATTAAAACATGTATAAAATACTCAGATTTTGGCAAAACTAGAAAATGTTACCACTAAATAAAACTGGAAGATGCCTGGTATCCTTTGTAATTAAAAAAGGTGGGGTTAACATTTTTGCCCAGTTTCATTGCATTGCTACTTTAAAGCAGCAGTATTTGTTAGTTGGGAAAAAAAATAATATAGTTTTCTTTCTCCAATCTGTTGTTTTTACCCTCCCTGCCATTGAACCAGGGATATACCCTGTAATTAGGGATATACCCCCATTGAGGCTCCATGAGCCATCTTTGAGAAAGTAGAGAGTATGTTTGCCTCAGTTTTCTCCCCGATTCCTCCCTTCACCCAGGGGTTGAAATAACTACCTGTCTGCCTGTTCCAGACAGCAAGTTTTCCCCCAGGGACAGCTGTTTTCCTTTCTCTGCCTGTTCCATGGACAGGCACCATGTGAAAAAGCAACAGCGGGCACTAAGACTCAGGAGATGCTGCTCCCTGTAAGGTTCAGCTAATGGACGTCCCAACATCATGACTTCACATGTTGAGGGATGTCCATTCAACCCAGCACCCCATAATGGGCTTTTCTGCGCTGTTGATTTCTTTGTCAAGGCAGTGGAAATTAAAACAGAGCTGCAGTAGGACTAGATTGCACGTGTGTTCCGTGTCATCGTGCTTGTGCAGTTGCCATTCTTCCCCTTGTATTCTGCACTGCATACCTCATTTCTCTGTGTACTGTACTCGAAGCTGCTATGCAAGACAAGTTCTTGTTCATAAGCAGCAGAGTTTTGGTCATGAAAATTTAAAACCCTTTTCAGGTCTGGCTATTAACAGAGTGGACTGGGTAAAGCTAATTAAAAATAATATGGGCTAGAAAACCGTATTTGAAAGTCCTTTTTAGGGCAGTCTGTCAAGATGGAAAGAGTGGGAGACTCTGTATGTAGAGATTAAGTGAGGAATTTAGAGCTAGAACAGCCAATTAGACCTCCTTGTCAGGGCAGGAATAGCTCTAGAGAGTCAAAGAGGAGGAGGAGGAGGAGAGGCTGCTTAAAAGCCCTTTTCAAGGTTACTAAGTAAAGGGCATATTTTGTGTCATGACTGTGCACAGGAGCAGAGGAAGCTGATAAGCTTGTCAGGGCAGAGGCAGAGCAGAAGGGAGTTAATTAAGAGTCATCGTCAGTGCTACTACTGAGCAGGAGGGGAAGTAAATTAATAGCCCTTATCAGGGCAGTGAACTGGTGGAACACCTGTTATTAAGACCTTTTCAGGGTACTGTACCAGCCAGGAGGTATACCAGTTATTATTAGTGCTGATTCAGAAACAAAAATGTGAAATTAGTAAAACAAAATCAATTCAACAGGTATGACGAATTCTTTCAGACAGGCAAAATGAGCATTGCATGTGTCCTTATGACAGGCATCCATAAAACAATATTTCTAGCCCTGCATCCACCCCTGCGACATGAATGATGCCTTTGTCAGCCTTGATGGCACAGCATCCCCACAGCAAGAGCCAGGCCTCCGGGCCAAGTTGTAGGGGGTCACTGTGCGCTAGAACCCGCAATCGCTCCTTCCTCACTGGGGCACACTGTCAAGCAGCAGCTGTCTCAGTCAAGCCTATCCCTGGACACAGCAACACAACTCTGCTCCTGAACTGAGGTCACCTTTGCAGCAGTGCAGTGCACTGCCACCGGACCATCAGGGTAGCCATCATATAATTTTTTAGCAATAATATTTCTAAGGGCGTGATACAGCTCAGTATGTACTTTGGCAGTTTCCCAGAGACAGGCAATTCATCAGATGTCTTCAAACTAAGCTCCTTCTACCACCTGGGTGATATATCCTCCAGTTCCACCCAGTGAGGTCAAATTTTTCTTTCTGCTAGTAGAGACACCCTGCAGCACTGAAGGATCAAGTTTTCAAATAGTGCTTCTTGACGATTCTTTGACTTTCAAGTCATCTTTGAGGTTTCATTACTCTGTTATCTTCCAGCTCGACTTCACCATCATGATTGATGATGGAGAGCAAGAAACCGAGATTTTCAGGAGCGACCTGGGGGGAAGGGATGCAGATGGTAACCAACTGAAATTGAACCAGATTAAGCTGTTGGTGATATTTTTAGTGAATGGGGGAATTTGGCCTGGACACCGAGGAAATTCCCCTGCTCTGTGGTAGGGGGCACTGCAGCTGGTGCTGCAATGGCCAGTCCGTCACAGTTGGCGAGTGAGAAGAATGTGGGTGAGGCTGAGGAGCGGGTCTCTTCATCAGTCTCAGTAAACTTAGAGACCAAAAAAGTGAACAGCTTACAAGTGGAAGGAGTAAACATTGGAGAAAAGGTGTGGGTGGCTAGTGCCCTCTCATCCATGGAGCTCTAGTGTCTTCTTGAGGAAGAGGAAAGGAGATTTTTGAGCAGACGGAATCAACTCCAATGGGAGTTGCAACTGAGGGGGGGGAGAGAGAGAGAGCATCAGATAGAGTGAAGCAGCAGCAGAGAGGTTCGGATAGAAACACGACTGACAGTATGGAAATGGAGGAGGAGCAAGAAGGAGAAAGAAATGAGTGTGGATGGCACTCCAGAGCCACAAGTAACCATTTCAAAGGGTGCTGTGGTCATGGATGGGAGCGGAGGGGAGAACAGTAAAGAGCCTGTAGCAAACCAAGGGGCTGAGGTTAACAAAATGCTTAATCGAGCAGAGAGTGGAGAAGGGGACTGGGGAGTGTCTTCAGCTCACGCTGTGATAGTGGGGCAGCCTGGGAGTACAGTAATTATGCCACAACAGATAAAATTTATGATTGGGATATCTTCAGGGAGCCCAGGGAAGAAAGCTGCGGCTGCAAAAAGTTTGGCTGAGAAAGGAATAAAAAAGGGAAGATCACTCCCGAAGGAGGCAATACCTATGGAAAGGCCTCAGACTCAGACTGTATTTTCAGACCCTTTGGCAGGTCTTTCTACAGACACCCCTGATTGGGTACAGAATACATTGGAAAATGCGGGGTGGGTGAAAGCCCTCAATGGTAAAGGGTGGGATGCAAACCCTCTGAAATCTTTTTTTTTTGGGGGGGGGCTACAAAACCACTGGCAGAATTAATTGTAAATGTTGCTGTAGTGTCCGAGGGTGATGGCATTCCCTCACAAATTACTCCTAGACAGCAACCCATAACAGAGTCACAGCACACTACAGTGGGACAACATGATATGATAATTTAAATTATGGAATTGGAGGGGGGAAGGGGAGAGGTATGTGTTGAGGAGCAGGAAGAAGGCAGTACTACTGCCCCAAGTGAGCCAATGCTGGAACAGAGCAATGAGAGAGAGGAAGAGCAACCTGGGTCAGAAAGAGCAAATTTACCAAATAATGCAGCTGAACAGGCAGACAGGTGCAGGACCAATGTATGGAACACCAATGCTAGGGATCATCTTTTCCCTGAATCTATAAGATTGTCTTTGAAGCCTGCTGCCAGGAGGAGTGCTGTACGACTGAAGTATTGGGGGGGGAAGGGGCCACTACTGACATCCCGGATTGCCTATTTGTGGGGAGGGCGTTATTAAAGAACAGTATGAAGTATTACACCTATGAGATCTATGCATTCATACATATGCCAGGGGACACGTTATATGACATAAGCTTTAAGCATCCAGCAGGACTTGAACAATTTTGGAAGCAGTACTAGATGTTGAAAATACTGCCTTATGGAAACCATTCATGGCCATACCTCTCACCAAACCTTCCTATAAGAGAATAACTGTTCTCTTTCATAATGAAGGGATAAATGTGGCCAATATCACCTACTGGTTGAAAGAGCATTGCACTGTAACTGGTTACCTTGAGCCCATACTGGACGATGAGCATTTATGGACTGGGGCTGGCAGTATAAAGTTACCTTAAAACAAGAAAATGGGGAGTCTAAACACCTCCCAAACTGTTTTTTTCTTGGGCATGACAGGGGAGATATTTTATGCAGGTCAGCCTCATGCCTGCTGTAGATGTGGGGATGTGAGGCATCTGAGTAACGTATGTGAAAAGCTGAAGTGTGAGCTATGTGGAGAGTTGAGTTACAACAGTTCTCAGTGTTAAGGTGGGTTAACAAATCAAACCAAAAGAAAAAGCCAATATGGTTCTCAAAAGAGGTGGCTGTGAAAGTCAGGAAGAAAAAGATAGCATTCCGGAAGGATAAGGAAACACAGAAGGAGCAGGACAGAGAGCTGTACCAGTTAAGGCAGAAGGAAGCAAGGAGGAAAGTCAGAATAGCAAAGGCCCAAACTGAGGAAAAGATAGCCAACTCAGTTAAGAAGGGGGATAAAACCTTTTATAGGTACATCAGCGAGTGTAGAAAGACAAAGGGAGGGATAGTGAGGCTGAATAGAATGAACGGTGGGTGGGCAGAGGGGGACAGTGAAAAAGCAGGGATACTGAACGAATATTTCTGCTCAGTATTCACAAAAGAGGAGAGGGAAGTGCCTAATCCAATTAACAGAAGCACTCTTGATAGGGGTTGATCCCAATCCTTTCACAGAAGAATGGGTCTCTGCAAGAACTCCCTAAAACTGAAGGTGGACAAAGCAATGGGTCCTGATGGAATTCACCCAGAATTCTAAAAGAATTAAGGAGGAACTAGTGAAACCACTGACTACTATTTTTAATAAATCATGGGAGGATGTGTGGTACCCGAGGACTGGAGGAAGGCGGATGATTCCCCTTCACAAAGTGGGACCAAGACAGACGAGGAAACTACAGACCTGTCAGTCTGACCTCTGTGGTAGGGAAAGTGATGGAGTCACTTCTGAAGGAAAAGAATAGTTGAGTACCTAGAGGCCAGTGGAGCACAGGACCCAAGGCAGCATGGATTCACACCGGGGAAGGTCATGTTAGACGAATCTAATAGATTTCTTTGACTGGGTGACCAAAGTAAGACCAGGGAGGGGCTGTGGACATGGCCTACCTAGACTTTAGCAAGGCATTTGACACAGTCCCACACAAAGATTAATAGTCAAATTAACCAGCCTGGGAGTGGGTCCCAGTGGTAGCCTGAAACACTGGCTGCACAACAGGACACAGAAGGTAATTGTAAATGGAGTCCACTCTGAAGAAAGAGAGGTTACTAGTGGGGTATCACAGGGTTCAGTATTGGTTCCAGTCCTTTTAATGTCTTCATCAGTGACATTGCAGAGGGACTGGAAGGAAAAGTATGCCTTTGCAGATGACACAAAGATCTGCAACAGAGTTGATACACAAGGAGACGTGGAAAGGATGAAAAGGGACTTGGCAAGGTTGGAGGAATGGTCAGAAGTATGGTAGCTAGATTCAATGCAAAGAAGTGCAAAATAATGCACCTGGGAAACAAGAACCAGGGAAGAATACACAATGGGTGGGGAGGTAGTAACAACAAAAAAGGAAAGGGACCTGGGGTAATCATATCAGATGACCTTAAGGTTAGCAAGCAATGTGAGAAGGCAGTAGGGAGGCTGGGGTATACTGGGATGTATAGGAGAGGCATCAGCAGCAGAAAACAGGAAGTTGTTATCCCTCTGTACAGACAGTTGGTGAGACCCCATCTGAGTACTGTGTCCAGTTCTGGAGACCCCATCTCCACAAGGACATAGACAGAATAGAGGTAGTCCAGAGGAGGGCAACTCAAATGGTGCAGGGTCTGCAAGAGAGCTGTTTGAGGAGAGACTAAAGGAGCTTAATATGTATACCCTTGAGGAAAGAAGGAGAGGGGGACATGATAGAAACTTTTAAGTACCCCAGTGGAATCAACAAAGTCCAAGAGGGTAGCATCTTTCAGAAAAAGAGATGTGCAAGAACAGGGGACACAATTTAAAGATAGTAGGGGGGCGGTTCAGGGGCAATGTGAGGAAGTATTATTTCACAGAGAGGGTAGTGGATGCATGGAACAGCCTTCCTGAGGAGGTGTGGGGTCTAAAACTGTGGAGAATTCAAGAATGCATGGGACAGACATAAGGCAATTCTTGTGGGGGGTAGGAAGAAATAGGCTGTTGGTTAACTAGGATCTACGGCCTATCCTGTAGGTAGGGAAATGGGCAGACTAGATGGGCCAAGCGGTCCTTATCTGCCGTCAAAGTCTATGTTTCTATGTTTCTATTTTAAAGCAGGAACAGCTGAGGGAAAGATAATTATATAGGGCAGAGATAAGGGAGTACATAGTTGGAGGAGGAGTGTCATATTTCAGGGAGGAGGGAATTCCAAATTGTAGGGAAATGATGGGCGAAACCAGTCTGACCAGAGAGGGTGGAGCAGCGAGGGACCGTCAAGGTGTGGGTGTCAGTTGATCTGAGAGAGTGGGTGGGGGGAGGTGGAGTGGAGAGAGAGGATGAGAGATAGGAAGGGAGCCCCCCGAACCAGAATTTGGAGGTTAGTTTGGCACAGTGAGAGATGCGTCTAAGATAGTGGAAGGAAGGTTAGAGAGAAATAGAGTTTACAGTGGTGGAAGCAGGAAGGGGACTTGATAGCAAAGCGGCAGAAGGAGTTAAAGAGAGTGTCCAACTTGGTCAGGGAAGATTTGGGAGCAGCGCCATAGACTACGTCACAGTAGTCAAAGATGGGGAGTATCATCTTCTGGACAGTTTCACGCCTTGCAGTCAGTGGGATGCAACTATGATTCCTGTACAGAGCACCAAGCTGTTTATTGTACAATACCTTGTGTTCCAACTGTTGCACAATCTTACAATGTTGTATTGTTTGTACTACCCACATACTATTTTAACTGATCATCCTTCACAACCCTATGTAACCCCTCCCCCCAGGTCATACCGTGAGATGAGCAACTTGTTGGTCAGTGTGCCCTCCTGGTGAAACATTTCAATAAATAAATAAATAAGAGCAACCTATGTGAAGAGCCAGGGCACACGTTTCGCACATGCTCACGGGCCTCGCACAACAGCCTGGATCAAGCTGTGAGGCACAAAAAGAACACCTGAGATTTGGTCAAATAGTAGCACAAACAGTTTCCCCTGCCCCTAAACCTCAGAGGGTGGCAAAATCAAGAGCAAAAGGGAAGGCACCAGAGGTATTTCCTTCCCAAGAGGCCCCTATAACCCCCGAAACTACTGATGAAGCCCAACAAATAGCCCCTGAAATAGTGGTACTACCAACTGATTCAGAGGAACAGTCGACTGCACAGGAGATGCAGGAAACTGAGGAAGAAATAGAGACACCATCTGTCTGCACTAATCAGAGGGACACAGTTCTATCCACTGAACAGGAGATGACCCCTCTTTCCAGAGGGTAACTAGATCAAAGGCCTTGCTAAAGCCCCCTGTTCTTCTGACAAAAGCAAGGGAATTGGAAATAGTGCCTACCCATAATTTGTATGCGGTATTGATAGACATAGAGGACACAGAGACTAATGGGGAATCAGATGTCTCCTCAGTGACATCATCCCAGCCGGCGGTGGCAGGAGAGGTGACTTTGGCTGATAAACCAAAGGCCAGAAAAAGGGAAACGAAAAGATGATTTTCCTTATAGTAAAATGTGATTAATAGTGCTATATCTTTTTTCCTATTTAATGTTGTCAGCTATTACAATAATCACATCAAATGTGAATAGCATAAAATCTGTGTCAAAATGGCAGGTTACTTTTGCTAGTTTGAATATGGAAAAAGGAAATATAATATTCTTGCAAGATACCAGATTTCATACAATTTCAGATATAGTACGGGCCCAAAAAGATTGGCAGTTGGACCCTTCTGTGTGGTCCAAAGGAGAAGAATTATGTACAGGATTAGGAATTATGTTTTCTAGGGTTTCTGTAAATGTATTGAAGGTACTGGATAAACTTAGCTGTAGAGTCAAGCCACACAAAAGTGAAGGTACTGGGCTTCAGGAGGGCTGATTTTGTCAAAATGGGAGAGTGCCTCAGAAAAGCACTAGCAAACAGGCAAGAAGGTGGGGTGGAGCAACAATGGGGAAACATCAAAACTGCCATCACAGAGGCAACAAGCCTTTGTGTGAAGCAAATAAACAAATCAATATGAAAGAAAAAAACACTATGGTTCTCAAAAGAAGTGGCGGGAAAGGTAAGGGAGAAAAAGATAGCATTCAGGAAGTATAAGGAAACACAGAAGGAGCAGGACAGAGAACTGTACCAGTTAAAGCAGAAGGAAGCGGGGAAGGCAGTCAGAATAGCAAAGGCCCAAACTGAGGAAAAGATAGGCAACTCGGTTAAGAAGGGGGATAAAACCTTTTATAGGTACATTGGGGAGCAAAGAAAGATAAAGGTAGGGATACTGAAGCTGAATAAAGAGGAATTTGGTTGGGCAGAGAGCGACATTGAAAAAGCAGGGATACTGAATGAATATTTCTGCTCAGTATTCACTATGGAAAAGCAGGGGGGAGACCTAATCCAGTCAATAGAAGCACGCTGGATAGGGGGGTTGATATTAGCCCTTTCACAGAAGAAAGAGTTCTGAAAGAACTCTTAAAACTGAAGGTGGATAAAGCAATGAGGCCTGATGGGATTCACCCCAGAATTTTAAAAGAACTAAGGGAAGAATTAGTAACACCACTGACTACCCTTTTTAGTAAATCATGGGAGGAGGAGGATGTGGTACCTCAGGAATGGAGAAGGGCGGATGTGATTCCCCTTCACAAAAGTGGGAACAAGACAGAGGCAGGAAACTACAGACCTACCAGTTTGACCTCAGTGGTAGGGAAAATGATGGAATCAATTCTGAAGGAAAGAATTGTTGAGTACCTAGAGGCTAGGGGGCACAGGACCCAAGGCAGCATGGATTCACAGCAGGAAAGTCATGTCAGACAAATCTAATTGATTTATTTGACTTGGTGACCAAAGTAGTAGACCAGGGAGGGGCTGTGGATATGGCCTACCTAGACTTTAGCAAGGCGTTTGACACAGTCCCGCACAAAAGATTAATAAACAAATTAGCCAGCCTGGGAGTGGGTTCCAGGGTGGTAGCCTGGGTGAAACACTGGCTGGACAACAGGACACAGCGGGTAATAGTAAATGGAGTCCACAGTAAAGAAAGGAGGGTTACTAGTGGGGTACCGTAGGGGTCAGTACTGGGGTTGATCCTTTTTAATGTCTTTATAAGTGACATTGCAGAGGGACTGGAGGGGAAGGTATGTCTCTTTGCAGACAACACAAAGATCTGCAACAGGGTTGATACACAAGGTGGGGTGGAAAGGACGAGAAGGGACTTGGAAAGGTTGGAGGAATGGTCAAATGTATGACAGCTTAGATTCAATGCAAAGAAGTGCAAAGTAATGCACCGGGGAAACAAAAACCCAGGGCAAGAGTACACAATGGGGGGGTGACATACTGACAACAACAAAAATGGAAAGGGACCTGGGGGAAGTCATATCAGATGACCTAAAGGTGGGCCAGCAATGTGAGAAGGCAGTAAGGAGGGCTTGGGGGATACTGGGATGCATAGGGAGAGGCATCACCAGTAAAAAACAGAAAGTTGTTGGCCCTCTGTACAAACAGTTGGTAAGACCACATTTGGAGTACTGTGTACAGTTCTGGAGACCCCATTTCCACAAAGACATAGACAGGGTGGAGGCTGTCCAGAGGAGGGCAACCAAAATGGTGCAGGGTCTGCACCAGAAGACATATAAAGAAAGACTAAAGGAGCTTAAGATGTATAGCCTCGAGGAAAGGAGGGAGAGGGGGACATGATAGAAACTTTCAAATACCTCAGGGGAATCAACAAAGTCCAAGAGAGTAGCATCATTCAAAAAAGAGATATGCAAGAACAAGGGGGCACAATTTGAAGATAGAGGGGGGGACAGCTCAGAGGTAATGTGAGGAAGTATTTCTTCATAAAGAGGGTTGTAGATGCATGGAACAGCCTTCCTGAGGAGGTCATAGAGTCAAAAACAGTGGGGGAATTCAAGAATGCATGGGAAAGACATAAGGCAATTCTAGTGGGGGTTAGGAGGAAGTAGGCTGTTGGTTAACTAGGATCTGCAGCTTATCCATTAGTAGGGAAATGGGCAGACTAGGTGGGCCAAGCGGTCCTTATCTGCCATAAAATTCTATGTTTCTATGGATGTATACCCAGGAAGAGTGCTGATCATGAATGTGGTTATAGCAGAGGTACCTTATAGGCTGATAAGTATATACACCCAGGCAGATGTGGAGAGGACCATTTTGTTGTTGTTGTTGTTGAATTTTGTTGACCCGGTAAGCCCACTGGGCCTAGAAAGTCCCTTTATCAGGGGCGACCAGGGGGGAGAGGGATACAGATGGTAAGCAACTGAAATTGAACCAGATTAAGCTGTTGGTGGTATTTTTAGTGAATGAGGGAAAGTTGGCCAGGACACCGGGGAAATTCCCCTACTCTTTTCGATAAGTGCCATGGGATCTTTAACATCCACCTGAACTACCACCAATCCAAGCAGATGGGACCTCGGTTTAACGTTTCATTTTGTTGAGGATAATGGAACCTTTTTTGGATACCTCCAAGACAGTTCTATGGGGAAGGGATTTCAATTGTGGACTAACTCAAAGGGATTGGGGTAGAAAGTTTGGGAAAGTGTACTGTGATACAAATTTGTTGCAGGGCATTCTGGGAAGAAATGGGTTTCGAGATGTGTATGACGCTTAGATATTACCCCTACACACACATTTCATAAAGGTACCTTGTCGACTAGAACTGACTTCTGGTTTTTGTCAAGGAGAATGGTAGGGAGGACAGTCACAGTAGTGCCCCTAGAAATGTCAGACCATTTAGCTGTTAAAGCCAGACTAGGGATAGGGCAACAAACAAGCATGGGGAGGGGGTATTGGAAAATGAATACATCCCTACTGCAAGACGAAGAATATTGGCTAGAAGTACTGACCCTATTAGAAGCAAGACATGAGGTTAGGTTTTTACATGAAAATCCTATAGACTGATGGGAAGACACTAGACTGTTTATAAAGGAGTTGTTGATTAGAATGTCTAGCAAAGAAGTGAAGAAAAAGTATATAAAGTATTTGGGACTCCGAGCAAAGTTTTTAAAACTTTTGACCCAAATCAGGGAAATTGGGGATGACCTAGCAGAGCAGATAGCAACAATAAAAACAAAAATGTATGACTATCAAAGAGAAAGAGCACTCATTAGCTAAGAATCAAAAATTTAGTATACATGGGACAAAAGCTCAGGTTAATCCTTACGATAGTCCAGTTGATAGGGTTGGACAAAGGGTAATGATTTCCTTGAAAGACACAAGTGGAAATCAGGTGTCAGACCATTTTTCCATGCAACAAGTAGTACAAAATCACTTGCTGCTACAGAAGCTGCAAAATATAGGCCTAGACAATCATGCCCTGAAGTGGTTTGGGAGCTACTTACCAGGCAGGGCACAGAGGGTCTCATGGAAAGGGACCATGTCTGACCCACTACCCCTAAACCAGGGTGTACCTCAGGGCTCAATTCTAGGCCCCCTCCTGTTTTCCTTGTTTACCAATGACCTGCGTACCCATTGCAGGGAGAGCTCTGTTGTGCAGTACACTGATGATACTGTCATCTTCCAATAACTGCGACGTGGTTGCCCTAGGCCCTCTACTCCAAAAGGATCTCACTTCACTAGAGACTTGGCTATGTAAGAACGGAATGGTACTAAATGCCGACAAGACCAAGACAATGCTATTCGGGCCAAGATCCCTGGATTTGACAGGTCCCCATCCCTCTCTTAACCTCACTCTCTGGTAAAGCCATTAATGTAGTCCCTCCCTTAAATACTTAGGCCTCATGTTGGATCAGAATATCACATACAAGGAACATGTGGACCAGGTCACAGGACCCTACATCGAAACTTGGCACCTGTACCGACTCAGGGACCAACTCATCCCTGAAGCCAGGCTCTCCACAGCTACCAGCGTCCTTCTACCCAACCTGACCTTTGCAGCCCCTATTATACAGGGCATGGCTAAACAAGAGATTACCAGGATGCAAACCCTATATAATAAAATAGCTTGTTTCGAAACCTTAGACCACCCGAGACGTCACCACTGTGACACTTTGGCCAATCTTCGTTGGCCCACATTGGTTGCTCGCCTACAACACCCCTTGCTTGTCCAGGCCTACAAGCTTCTCAAACCCCACACTCCGCCAAGCATTGCCGGGACCGTAACCCTCAAACACAACCCAAGAAACCTAAGGACCTCAGATAGAATGCTATTAGAAGTCCCTAGGGTAAGGACAAATGCTGGCGGAAGATCCTTTTCCTCCCAAGCAGCCTGCCAATGGAACAATCTCCCTCCCCAGGTCCAGGCCTCCTCCTCACTCATGAACTTCTGCACCAGGCTTAAGTCCCATCTGCTGACCTCAAGCGCATGCCACTGTCATGGCACTTAAACCTCCTAAGGTACTCCCCTCCTGTCCAACCCCCGTCTCCTAGCTTAACCTTCCTACTACCTGCCTTATACAGACTGCTTGCCAGAGGCCACATGTAACCCCTGAATAAGCTATATGCAAAGTACTACCAATTGCTTACATGTCATGATGATAGCCATGCCTGTACCCATGCCTGCATCCACTGCCTTTCTTTTACCGTGCCTGTAAGCCATGCCTGTATCCACTGCTTTTCTTTTACCATGCCTGTATCCACTATTTTTCTTTACTGTAACCACCTCATAATGTATCTCACAATGCCTCAAATGTTCCTTATGTCCTTGTTCATTCTTATAACTTGTATTGTTATCCCGGGTCGCCCCTGAAAAAGGGACCTTCAGGGCTCAGTGGGCCTACCCAGTCACCAAAATTTAATAAATAAATAAAGAGAAATTTCAGGTGGGAGGAAAAAATGAACAAGGAATATTTATGGATGCATTAGAAATACCACAGGTTTCAGACACAGATAAAGGTATAATGATAGAACCTTTTACAGTAGAGAAAGTAATTGAAGCAATTAGAAAATTATCGACAAAAACTACACCAGGGAGTGATGGCATCCCATATGAATTTTACAAGGCATTTATAGACCAGCTGGCTCCTAGACTGACGTTAAGTGTATTGAGCTGTTCCAAAGGTGGGAGTGATAGGAAATAGTATGAGAGAGGGGAATTATGATTTTTTTATATAAGGCAGAGAATCGGTCAGACATTAAGAACTGGAAAGCACTTAGTTTGACATCTGACTATGAGATTTTAGCAACATTAATAACAGCACATTTGGTCAGGGTAGCAAAGAAACTGATAATGAATGCCAAACGTGCAGTGCTAGAGAGGAGTATTTCGCAAAACCTCAATTTTATTAGAGAGGTGGTAGAGCAGGGACTGGACAGGAATTTAGAAGGATATGTCTTTACTGTAGATCAAGAGACCGCTTTTGATTCAATAAAACATGAATATTTGTGGGAAGCTTTGGAAAGGTATGGTATTCCAGAAGAATTTATTGCTCTAGCGAAGTTGCTGTACGAGGAAGCATGGATGAGGTCTATGGTAAATGGTCATATGGGAATCCCTATGTACTTGAAGAACGGGATGAGACAGGTGCCCCTTAAGTCCTTTATTGTATGTGTTTGGATTAGATCCAATTATTCAGACTTTGGAGAAGGAGGAGAGAATTGCCCCAATTATGTATAAATCAGGGAGAGCATGCGAGAAGATCACTGCGCTACATATGCAGATGATTGTGTCTTGATTGTGGCAAGACTTAGACTCGGGGATACAAGCTCTTCAAGTGTTTTCAGAGACTCAGACTGTCGCGGGAATAAAGAAAAATAAAGAGAAGAGTAAAGCATTGGCAACTGGGAAAGCCCCTGTTGTCCCAGAATTTCAAATACCAGTAGCAAAAGACAAAGTTAAAATTTTAGGGGTGTATTTTGGGACGAAGGAAGCTGCACAATATAACTGAGACCCTGCTTATGAAGAAGCACACATAAAGGTACTAAAGTTGAAGTCTTGGAAGATGACAAGGAAAAAAGGGTGTTTTTGTTAAAAGCATTTATAGTTCCTCTCTTTCTATACATTTTCCATGTATTCCCCTTATACTTTGGGATGTATTAAAAAATAAGGGGATTGTTTTTCCAGTTATTATGAGGAAGCCAGCTAAATCCAGTGAAGAGAAGCCATGCGTATAGACCATGGAAGAGTGTGGTTTAAATATGATACAACCTTCGATATTTTTTTTGGCAATTTCTTTTACACTAATATCCGATCCGTTAGTGATGGGGGGACTAGGGTCATGCAGATTTGGGAGGAAGTTTTTTTTTTTTTTTACTGCCTGGGGAAAGGGAAAATGGAGTATATTAGACAAAACAGTGCCTATGTATACCAAAATTTGTTTGAAGTATATTAGAATGTGGAGAATAGAATTAAGTTGGTTTATGGGGGTGAATAGGAAACAGTTTTACAGTGCTCTTGTAGAAAAATGTTATTTTGAGGAACCAGTTTTTAAGGTTAGTCCATCAATTGATTGTTCCCTATTGCTTGAAAGTATGTTAGAGGCGTGGATCCCTCCAAAGATGACAGATACTATGTGGATATGTGGGTATGATAAACTGAATGTAAGAGGTAATCATAAGCACAAAGCGCAGGGGGAAAGGGTATGTTTAGAATCAGTATGTAAGGATCAGACTGAAACAATGTTCCATTTATTTTTTGAATGTAAATTCATACAACCACTATGGGTACTGCTAGATGCCTTTTGGAATACAAACTGTTTTAAAAAATATGAATTATGAGATTTTTGTGTATGGACAGTTGTCAGAACAATAGCTGCACTGGAAGAAGAGCACAGTTTTTGTAATACTTGCATGCCTGAAGTGAGTAATTTGGCTTGCTCAGTGCCAAAAGTTTTTACAAGGGGAGGAAGTTAGGCTAAATGATATTCTGTTTAAACTACATGCAGAACTAGATGGTATTTATGGAACTGAAAAGAGTAATTTTGGGGAAACAATTTGTGAACAGTTATGGGAAGGAATTGAGTGGGTGAGATAAAACCCTTGGATAAAACTCGTAATATGGGTAAACTTGAGTATAGACAACACAAGATATGGAGGATATCACTCCTGTGGGGGGGAGCTTCATTTGGAAAACATTCCTTTAGTTTAGACTTAATTTTAATTTTCGATGTGAATGTACAATAAGTATTTAGTTGTGGAAGGAATACTTCCCTTTTCTTTAGTTAGTATGAAAGCAATGCTGCCTTTTTGTTTGTTTGCACACTAAAGATATTGCTTTGTATTATATTTCTTTTGAAGAATTGTATATAATAGTGGATTGTGTTTTGTTTCATTTTGAATTACAGTATAATTAAAATTTCCCCTACTCTTTTCGAGAAGTGCCATGGGATCTTTAACGTCCACCTGAACAGGCAGATGTGACCTCAGTTAAACAACTCATCAGAAAGACATCACCTCAGGAGTGCAGCATCCCCATCATGATGCACTACAGTGTCAGTTTTGGGATTTTACCCCAAGTGCCTGGTGTGGGGCTAGAACCCACAACCTTTCGATCTTCTGGCCTCTGAGGCGAGTGTGCAACCTGCTGTGCCACTGACACTGCTATGCCAATGTGTGTTATGCCTTCCCTTACATAAAGCACCACACCCCCTCCTATTCTTCCCACTTTGTCACTCCTGAACAGGGTATAGCCTGGTATGGACATGTCCCAGTCATGGGTTTCAGTGCACCATGACTCGGTAATGGCCACAATATCCAGATCGGCCTCTGCCATTATGGCCTCTAAGTCCGAAATCTTATATCCTCGACTTCCTTTTTTTTTTCTTTTGCTGGTATTTTTCTCCCACCAGTCCGGTCGGCCCTTCCTCCTGCTGTCCAACCAGCCCCTTCCCCAACCTTCAGGCACCTACCTTAACCCCACGGGTTACTCTCCATAGCAGGGTGTTAGGGAGCCCCCAACTCAACCCACCAGGACCGGATCAAGTGTCAAGATGTGCCTTCTTGGGGCGGCGCCTACGGCAGACAGCCATCATGCCGCTTGACCAGGACCATTGTTTCTGCTTTTATGCAGAGGGGAGTGTGCAAGCCGACAATGGCCGAGCTGCATGCACATCTGTATGCAGCACACCGGTCGGTTGTTCCGCTTCCGTGACCCGCTGTACAGGACCTGGCATGCCAACACCTAACCTCTGCTAGGTGTCAGGCAGGTGCTGTTCTCCGTTCCTCACCCTCTGCAGGAGAGGAGCTCTGTCCTCCAGATGCTTGATCCTCTACCACCCTGGCCGACCCCCAGTGACCCGCTCGCACTCCGAACATGGATCGCCGGCGTGGCAAGAGGTAAGGAATCGCTGCCTCAGCCCTCCACACCACCGGGCCGGTATTTCCTTGACTTCTAGCATTTGCACACACGACCTTCAAGATTTTGGTACTACTCTGCTTGGTACCCCTCCTCTTTCCTTTTTGCCCTTTCTCCTTCCCATCTCAATCTCTCTCTTTAATGCTTTCATTCCCATTCCCCTTCATTTCTACCACTCTGCTTCCTTTATTAGTTTCCATCCTGGGGGATTCCTTCCCCTCCAAGTTCTCCCTACTTTCTACTTCAGCCTGTGAGGGTGGACAGTTATTGCCTCCTCGATTTCTTCCACCACCATCCTCTGGTGGTTTACATGTTCATCAAAGTAACATCTAAACTGTCCAGTGAGGACTGCATTTCCCCTCCCAGGTGGATGTAGGCCATCACCCCTGCAAAGGCCCTTATCTCTCCAGGTGGATCCCCAGTCTCCAGTGTAGCTGTACCTTTCCTCTCTGCAGCATTCCTTTAACCATGAGTTGATGGTCTTGGTATGGAGATCCCTCTCCCCCCCCCCATTGTAGACAGACAGAACCTCAGCTAAAGTCACTGAATGCGCTACCTGTATAAGACTCCTCCCCCCAGCTCCTTAAACTCCCCCTGCACTGTCCCAGCCCTGTCACTAGCCAGGTCATTAGTCACCAGCTGGACAGTGACATCCAACTCTGTCTCTTGTCCTGCTGCCCTAGTGATCCTCTGGATCCACTTCTCATCCCTCCAGGC
This sequence comes from Neoceratodus forsteri, assembly GCA_016271365.2. NCBI lineage: Eukaryota > Metazoa > Chordata > Ceratodontiformes > Ceratodontidae > Neoceratodus > Neoceratodus forsteri. The sequence goes on from CM028132.1 coordinate 1,340,879,502, forward strand.
TGTGGCATTGTTTTGATACCTAATCTCCCTATCAGCACTCTTTCATGTGCCCAAATGTATCCCCTTCACAACCGAGCCCCCCACCAGAAGTTACTTCCTCCTCCTCCTCCACCTCCTCCTCTGGGGTCCCTTTCCTCCCTACTTTGGGTCTGCGCTACAGAGAACCCACTACATCCTCCCTGACCACTGCCACAAGTGTCTTTACCTGGCAGTCCTGCCTTGCCAGAGTAGTGTAGGAACTGTATAGTGGTACCAGTTGAGGAATGTGCCTGTGACCCACCACCCCACCCTTCCAGAGCCCACTGTAGTTCAATCATTCATCCCCCCTTGCATCCTCTGGGGTAATGGTGCCAGACTTGGTGGCCACTGTATGGAGGAGAAGAGGTTCCCCAAATCCAAGCAAAGTCAGCCTGGAGTCTAACTACCTTCTCCTTCAACCCAGAAAGGTGTGTATCAGTTCAGAAGCAGGATCCCCAGATGCACCAGGAGCAGTTCATTATTGCTTTCAGTTTAACTTTGATCACTCCCTGCTGGGAGTGTTGGCTTTCCTCCTTCCCTACCTTCCTGCCAACAAGCAGTTGGCAGTGAAGTTAGTCAGGGACCAGGGTCAATCGCTGGCTAAACACCATCTCCAGCTGGCTCTGGACATGGGCAGCTCCTGTGCCCATGCAGTGGCCATCACCGTGCATCATAAGGCATGGCTGTGGCTTTCCATCTTTATAGTGGATACCCAGCACAGATTTGCCAATGTCCCCTTCTTGGGTTCTGACCTCTTTGGCCCCGGGTGAAGGGACATCTCACATAGATAGAGAAGTTCAGTGTCATTCTTAATTATGTGGCTTCATCACAGAAGGACTGGAAGACTCAAAAACCTAAAAAGAAGGCCTTCCAATATGAGCTCTTTCAGCCCCAGCAGGGGCAGTTTTATAGTTTCTTAGTAGAAATACAAGTTCGTAAGACCAAGGCCCATAATGAACTCGCCACCATGTGGTCAATGGTGGTATTTATATTTCATTTCTCCCATATAGTCATCCAGTCGTGTTTTAAAGGATTCCACAGTGTCACTGGCAACAATATATTCAGGTAATGTGTTCCATAACGGTGGTGCCCTCTGTGTGAAGAACCTCTGTCTTCTTTTGGTTTTATTAATGGGGCATTTAATTTCATCCTTATGTGATCTAGTGTAACTCACTCCAACCTGCTTCTCAAGACATATAACATCTGGTTTGCCTGGGATGAGGAGTTTTGACCAGCCAAACAGGACTTAACATTTAGACAATGGGGCAGACTGGGCCTGAATACCCTGGACCAATTGATAAATGGTAATACAATTAGAGACTTTGCGGAAGTGAAAGCACAGTTTCAACTAAGACAAAAAGACCACTTTAGGTACTTACAGGTCCGGGCCCATATACAAAAACTGCAGAAACAATATGGAAATCCTACGCACCCACTAGCCATACAGGTAGTCTCAGGTGAAATACTGAACTCCCAAAGAAGTAAGGGACATATATCAGCTATCTATAGTGCCCTCAGAGACTTACGAAAAGGGAACACCATACCCCTTAAAAATAGATGGGAGAGAGAGCTGGGGGAACAACTCACAGGAGAAGAGTGGGATAGTGTCTTCTCACAGGCCCACAAAACCACGTATTCCCAAAGATGGAAAGAATTCGAATGGAAGGTACGAACAAGATTCTTCATTACTCCGGTAATGAAGAATAAATGGGATAGGTTCCACAGACCAAATTGCTGGAGGGAGTGCGGAGTAGAAGAGGCCAATCATCTACATGTTTTCGGACAGTGCCCACACTTAGCTCACTTTTGGCAAAATGTGAAGGGTGCAATGGGCAGCATTTTTGCCCTTGGGGAGGAACTAACCCTGAAGCATAAGGTATTAGGCCTGACCTCACTTGGAGTTAAAAGTAAAGATCAGGTATATTTGTGGAATGTTCTGATTGCAGCTGTCCATAAAGCCTTAACTAGAAAGTGGCTATCAACAGACCCACCTACAGTGGGTCAGTGATATGAAGTAGTGGGGGAAATACAAGAAATGGAGGACCTGACACATAAGATCAAGTCTAGAACCTCACTCTGGGTGAATAGGTGGACTGGATGGCTGTTGTGGAGGGGGACAAATGGGGTATGGGCGCAAAGAGAAGAGAACTTATTGGAAATTAACTAAGGGAGGGACAACTAAAGTTGGGTCAATAGGTTGAGACAGCCCCATTAAAGGGTGGATGGTTTAGATCCACTGCATGATTGTACAGGAGGGAGCAAGGAGATAAAATTGGCAGGTTTATTACCAATGAAGCCCTGGTAAGGGAAAGCCCTGGTCCAAGAGAATATAATATGGGTAATAGGGTAGATAGCAGTGTAATCAATTAAAGGTATTACGATCTGCAACCAATAATAATAATAAGAAGAAGAAAGTCACTTTCTTGTGTTTATTTGTGAAGATGTACTTAGTAATAATGCTCAAATGTTCAATAAACATGAATTAAAAAAAAAAGATGTATAACATCTAATGTTTCTCCTTTATGTAGAGTGTTATCTATATATAGGATCTCCTCTTAATAGTCTGTACTCATGTGAGTACAGATTTAGTAACTTAAGTCTGTCCTCATATGATAGATTTGCCAGATGTTTTACTCCCTTGGGAGCCCTTTTCTGAACCTTCTCCACCATGCTCAGACCTCCTGCAGTAGTTGGTGCACAAAAGGGAGCACAGTACTCCAAGTGAGGCCTGACGAGACTTGTATACAGAGGCATCAATACCTCAGTCTTCTTACTGTTAATGTGTCTGTGTATGCATCCCAATAAGGAATAGCATTTCTTGACTGGTTTTTTTGCAAGTATGTCAAACTTTAGCCACCCAGATCTCTTTCCTCCGTGGTTGTTTAAATTATTGTATTATTTATGGTATAACTAGCCCCCATATTGTTATTTCCAAAGTGCATCACCTTGCACTTGGATTCATTAAATGTCATTTTATTCTGCCTGGCCCACACACCTATATTATTCAAACAATACATAGATACATATAGATACATAGACAGTGTCGGCAGATAAGGGCCTATGGCCCACCCAGTCTGCCCATTTGAGCTTGTAAGTTCAGTTTATGTTTTCCTAGAAGTCTGTTGCCCCTTTCCCCTGACCTCCAGAATTCCTTTATGTCTATCCCATGCATTCTTAAATCCCGTGATTTTTTCAGCCCCCACCACTTCCTCTGGCAGTGTGTTCCACTTGTCCACCACCCGTTCTGTGAAGAAATTCTTCCTCACGTTTCCTCTGAATCATCCTCCCTCCAACTTCATCCCATGTCCTCTAGTCCTGGAACATCTTTTTCGCTTAAAAATAGTGTATTCCTGCACCCTGTTCCTCCCTGTAAGATACTTGTATGTCTCTATCATATCCCCTCTCTCCCTCCTCTACACCAGGGAGTACATGTTCAGTTCCTTCAAACTGTCTTCATAGGACTTGTGATGCAATCCATGCACCATCTTTGTTGCCCTCCTCTGAACCTTCTCTACCCTGTCTATGTCCTTGCGTAGGTATGGTCTCAAGAACTGTTCACTGTACTCCAGGAGGAGCCTCACTAGTGTCTTGTATAGTGGAATTATGACCTCTCTTTTCCTGCTGGTGATGCCCCTGCCTATGCATCCCAGCATCCTATTTGCTTTACCTGCTGCCTTGTCACACTGTTTCCCTACCTTGAGGTCATCAGAGATGATAACCCCAAGATCCTTTCCTGCTTGGTGCATGCTATATCCTCACCCCCCAACTGATATATTGTGCCAGGGTTTTTGTGCCCCATATGCATTATCTTGCACTTCTTTGCATTGAATTTCAACTGCCAACCACCTGACCATTCTTCAAGTTTCTGCAGGTCCCTTCTCATTCTGTCTACACCCTCTGGTGTGTCTACTCTGTTACAGAGCTTTGTGTCATCAGCGAACAGTGAAATTCTGCCTTCTAGGTCCTGCGCAATGTCACTGATGAAGATATTGAATAGGACCGGTCCCAGCACTGATCCCTGTGGTACCCCACTGGTCACTCTTCCCTCTGTGGAGTGACAGCCATTTACCACCACCCTCTGTGTCCTGCCACCCAGCCAGTTACCTACCCACCACACTACTGTCCTGCCCACACCCATATTCCCCAGTTTGTGTAATAGTCTTCTGTGTGGCACAGTGTCAAAGGCCTTGCTGAAGTCCAGATAAGCCATGTCCACTGCCCTCCCCTGATCCACCTCCCTAGTCACCCAGTCAAAAAATTCAATGAGGTTGGTCTGACATGACCTCCCCCTGGTGAAACCATGCTGCCTTGGGCCCTGTAGTCCATTGACAACCAGATGTTCCACCAATCTCTCCTTCAGTAGTGCATCCATGATCTTCCCCACTACCGAGGTGAGGCTGACTGGTCTGTAGTTCCCTGCAATCCTGGAACCTTTCAACCGATTCTGGGTTATTGTCTATGCAGCCGATTTTGTGGTCGTCTGCATATTTACCAATCCAGACTTGATCGTTTGTCTGCATTGCTGACATGAGAATATTGAACAGCAAGGGGCCCAGTACCAAACCCTGAGGGACACCACTTGTCACATGGCCCCAGCTTCATTCATGTCCTCTTAAGACAACCCGTTGTTCCCTACCATTTAGCCACAAGGATATCCATGTAAGCATTAAGCCACGACAAAGGTGGCATCTAATGCTGGATTGATCAAACCTCGGGCCACCACAGTCCCCATGCCATCAATCACATTAGATGCCATAATGAGCAACTTAATCACGCTCTTACTCGGGCTGCAGGTCGTTGGAGGCAGCTGGCGGGGCCCACTGTGTGACATGAAGAATGACGGCGGAGGTGGTGCGAGAGTTTGTACAGCTTTGCCGGGATCAGAGCACGGTCTACACCATGCAACCACCTTACATATGTGGTCATCAGGTTTTGTCCCTAGATTCGCGCGGAGGCGTGCGGCCAACATCCCTGTTCCACTTGTCTGGAGTTTGGTGCGGGTATTCTCCTGATACTCACCGTGGGAAGTCTCCGGTGCACGGGTCGGCCGCTGCGAGGAGGATCACAGTCGCGCTGTGTATGCCGGGGCTCTCACTTCCTCCTGCCTCCGGGACACTGCTCCGGCACTGCCGTGCTCCAGCTGAGCTGTCTGTGCTGCTCCTGTGTGTGCCCTGTGCTCTCTTCCTCTGCCCGGCTGCTTCCGCTCCCCATCACCGGCAGCCCCGTTCCATGGAAATCCTTCACCGTGCCATGGATGGTGAAGGTGTGGCACTGGAAGCCTGCCGGCTCGGTCCGCCATGGGTTCAGGTCCCCCCTCCCCATTTCCGCACTCCAGCGGCTAGTGAGGCTGCCTGCCCGGCGCTTCTGTCGCTCTTCATCTCGCTGGGCCACAGGACCCAGTGCTGCTAGGCTGGGGGTCTGGCTGCTCACGGTACTGCCTGAGCGGGCATGGCATATAAGCTGGGTTAATGCCCGCTCCGGCTAGGGTCCCGTGACTCTGTTGCGCCTATCCTGGCTCCCGATTCTCTCTTGACCATTAATGCCGTGTTACAATTAATAATATTTCTGTTCAAATTTATTTTAAGCAGTTGTTCCTGTAAGATTTTATGCAACACTGTATCACATGCCTTGGTGTAGTACAAAACAAATGACATCCACAGGCATTCCCCCATCCAGAGCTTCACTAACTGGCTCAAAAAAACAGATTAGGTTAGTTAGGCATGATCTGCCTAAAGTAAAACCATGCTGAGATATATCACAATTTAGAGTTTTACTTATATGTTGCATCGTTCTAGTTTGGATTATTCTCTCCATCATTTTACCAATCACAGAAGTAAGGCTTTGTGATTTTTTTATTTTGTTTGTCCAGCATAAACATTTGTACCAGCACTGGCACTCAAAGCCTAAGTTTGGTGGCCGAGGGCCAAAAGAGGTGTGCAGAAGTGGTGGTGCTCCACTAGACCCAGTAGATGGTGCCCCCTCCAAGGCTGCATAGTGACAGTTGTGAGGTATCATTCCCCCACCCATCCAGTCCCTGACTCTGCACCCAGTCAAGGGTCAACTGTGCTACATCTTGTCACAATAGGCTGCCATTACCTCAGACAAGTGGGTTCTAAAAGTGGTGGGCAGAAGACTGCCTCTGAATTTCAAGGCTGTCCTCCTCAGGAGTCCAGGATGTCACAGGACACATTGTCTTCCCTAAGGGCTGACACTGCTAGGCTTGTTGAACGAGGGGCAATAGCTCGTGTACAGACGTCCTGTCCAGTCAGGGCTATGTGTTCAGGTACTTCCTGACCCTGAAAAGGACTGGGAGCTGGTGCCCCATAATGGATCTACATAATCTGAACCAGTTCATGTGTAAGTGTAAGTTCTGGATGGTCACTCTGAGTCAGATCATACTATCACTGGAGCAGGGCATGTGGTTCTGCTCTCTGGAACTCCAGCACACATTCTTCCTCATCCCAGTCCCTCCATCCCATTGGTGGTACTTTTAGTTCCACACAGAGGGGATACTGTACCAGTTCCAGATCATGGTCCTTGGCTTCATCCACACCCAGAGTCTTCACCAAATACAGGGCAGTGGTGGCGGTTTTCCAGCATTACAAGGAGGTCAGGGTATATCCCTACCTGGGCGATTAGCTTCTAGCCGGTTTGTCCAAAGAGGCCATGGAAAGCTCAGGAGATATGACGCTCCAGACCTGTTAGGACTTGGGCTTGCTGGTCAACTTGGCCACGTCCGAGCTGGTCCCCTCTCAGGTGATCAAGTTCATCAGGGCAGAACTAGAATCCCTGCAGGCCAGGATCTGTCTCCCTTCGGACCAGGCACTGGATCTTACCTTTGTTTGATAATTTCAGGTTGGGCTGGCACCCCTGCCTGAGACTTCCTATGGCTGCTGAGGTACATGGCATCCACCACCATCATGATCCGTTGGGCCTTGCTGACAGATATGCAACCTTCAGTGGGAGTTGGACCATCAATTGTCTCAGCGCCTAGGTCACTTGGACCATCCAACCATAGTGACCCAGTCAATGTCGGATCCCATCCAATGGTGGCTGGACTCACAACATCTGGAGGAGGGAATACCGTTTGTCTGACACATCTCTGGTTGGGTGGGGAGCACACCTGGAAGACCACAGAACCCAAGGGTTCTGGTCACCCTGGGAGTCCTTTCACCACATCAACGTGCTGGAGCTCCATTTAGTGTGTTTGGCTCTGACGGAGTTTGTTTCGCTGATCCGGAGTCAAGTCGTGCAGCTTCAGATGGACAACACCACAACTTTGTTTTACCTGAACAGGTAGGACAGGATGCACTCCCTTCCTTTGTGTCAGGATGTTCTCCACACCTGGAACCTCGTGTGCAGTCTGAGTGCAGATCTTCTGGCAATCCATGTCACAGGAGTGAACAGTCACCCAGCAGATGCTCTCAGCCAGGTCAGAGATACATGGCATGAGTGATCCCTGCATCGGGAAGTGGTAGACCACCTGGTCTTCTAGAGGGGCACCCCTCTGATGAACCTGTTTGCCTCTTGGAAGAACAGAAAGCTTAGAATGATCTTACTCCGAGAGGAAGCTCTTGCAGCAGGTAACACAATTAGGACTAATGCCACCTGATGGCAGGCTCCGGCAATTCTTTTCTTCAGCAGTACCAACGTGGGAATGCACCCCCACCAACGTCAGCTCCACCCCTGACATCACCCTATATAAGGGAGGAGTTCCCCACGTGCTCCAGTTCTTTCCCGTCGCACAGTCAGGGTTAGTTTGTCTTTGGTTACTGCTCGCAGTACCGATCGCTCTCCTTTGTTCTCCACTGAATTCTTCATTATTTTTCAGCACCTATGTCATTTTCCTCCAAGGGGCATGTCAACAAGTGCTCCTGCGGGTGACAGATGGGGGGGGGGCGCTAGTGGATGACGGTCTGGCGTCTGCTTGTCCTTGGGAGCCAGACGGGCGTCCCTCAGAGGCGTGAGCCTTGAGACAGTCCGACTTATACCCTTGAAGGAGAGCCGTTTCGCGTGTCTCCTCTGTCTTGGGGGCCAACCACGACACCGACGCCTGCCCCCATTGTCAGGCCTTCAACTCCTGAACACGTATCAGCCGTCAGAAGTCTCTCACCAACTTTTTAGCAGAGTCCAAATTGGCCGCAATGGAATGGGCCTCGTTCTCGGGGGATTCTGATCATCCTCCCACCCACAAACACCACAAGCACCGGGAGTGAAAGGAGAAAGAGAGGTCCCACTCTAGGTCCAGGTCCTTGGGCTTGAAGTCAGAGTCATCAGGGCATGATTCCTGCCTCATCACCCTCAAACCGCCCGCAGAATCCTCTGCGGCCAAGTCTGCAGGGACCACCCTCCAGCCTCTGAAGGTGCATCCACCCGCCAAGAAGGTTTTCTCGCCGGGCACAGGTAAGCACTCCTCCCGGTCAGCCTCCTCTTCCAAGGCCGACCCCTGGGAGTTGAGTAAGTCCTCCAGGTCTTCAGGCGGTCGGGCCTCGTCCTTGCCACCAAAATCTAGGGACTCCAACCAGCGCCCGCCTTCGGTAGCTGACCAACACTCGGTCGAGAAATCCTCGTAGCATAAGTCGGACTGTCTCAAGGCTCACGCCTCTGAGGGACGCCCGTCTGGCTCCCAAGGACAAGCAGACGCCAGACCGTCATCCACTAGCGCCCCCCCCCAATCACTACCTCAGCGAAGGCTATCCCACCGCCGGTCAAAGTCCTTCCATTGCTGGCCACCCCAGCGCCTCCTGACATCAGTTCAGAGACCCCATCGCCACGGTTGCCAGTCCACCTGACATCAGAGCCTGACGACGGGGGAGCAGACACCCCTCCGACACCATCCGTTAGACCTACACCAGTGTCTGCCGACACCAGCGACAAGGGTTCGGATCCAACGCTGGTACCCCCTGATGACAGGGTCGATGACGGTTCAGGCTCTAGTGCTTCTCCTCCCCCTGCACCTTTTCCCCCTAAATTGAACCTTTCGCAAGTGAAGGAGCTCTTCTCCCACTGGTGGGACACGGTAAAACGTGATCTCCCAGTGGGGGTACCTCCTCCCATGCCCACTCCGGTGCCCGTGCCAGACGCCTCTGAGCCTTCCGACCAAGAGGCAGGGAAGGAGCCAGCACCTAAGAAACACAAGGACAAGAGACGCAGGTCCAGCAGTTCCTCCTGCTCTCCATCTCTGGACACGAAGCACAAGAGGAAACGGCATAGGTCCCCATCCTCTTCGACCTCAGATTCATATGTGGACTCTGACACTTCCCGTACGGACTCTGACATCGACCCGGATTTAGGGGGCAGCTGGATTCCATGGGGCGCAAGGTGTACTCTGCTGCCACCTGCAGTATCAGGAGTCTCAACTTCCTGATATACATGGTCCAATTCCAAAACACCCATTGGGAACAAGGATTAGGCATTGTGCAAAGCATGCCCAATTGCCCTCAGTGGGCAGAGCTCGCCAAACTGCTTCAAACTGGCTCAGATGTGGGTACCCATGTTCTGAAGTCGGCCTATGACTCTGCAGACACCTCTTCCAGGGCGGCCGCCACTAGCATTTACCTCCGACGCCATGCTTGGCGTCAGGTACCTGGGTTTGATCCAGATGTTCAGACAAACATTCTGGATGCTCCCTTCAAGGGCTCCATGCTCTGTGGCGAGGACATGGAGAAGATCATCACCAGGCTGCAGGACTCCAGCAAGGCCATCCGAACCATGAAGTCCATGTACCACCCGAAACTGGGGTGTTCTTGTAAGCCTCATTTTCATGGCTATGGGGGACATCAGCCTCGGCAGCCTCGCTTCCAGCCCCACTCACAGCGAGGCAGCTTCAGTCGCAGGGGTGGAGCCGGGGATCCTCTGCCTCCCCCTCTAGACAGGCCAAGGCAGCCACTGCTACCCTCCCTCCCTCCCCTTCCCACCGCCTGACTATCAAGGCCACCCTCCTCCCCTAGACATCTTGCTAGGGGAGCCGGTCAGAGGCCTCTTCTCCCTCTACGCAGATGCATGGGTCAAGTGACCTCCGACGAGTGGGTCCTCATGCTTGTGGAGTTCAGGCAGTCCATCAAGTTCGACACCATTCCACTGGACAGACCACCACCCCCATCCCGTTATACCAGGGAACACCGAGTGCTGGTCAGAAGGAAGATATTATCCCTTTTGGACAAAAACACCATCGAGCCAGTACCCCCGGCCGAACGAGAGAGAGAGAAAGAGAGTGTTGTTCTCCCACTTCTTCCTAGTCCCAAAGAAGTCGGGAGACCTCAGGCCCATTCTGGACCTCAGCTATCTGAACCAATGGGTCTCCTACCGGAGATTCAGGATGGTCTCCCTTCCCACTCTCCTGCCCCTCATCTTGGCGGGAGACTGACTGGCGTTCCTGGACATGCAAGATGCCTATTTGCATATCCCTATTTCCAGGGGTCATCGAAGATTTCTGAGGTTCAGGTTCGAAGACAAGGACTATCAGTTCCAAGTCCTTCCCTTTGGTCTCTCTTCAGCCCCCAGGGTCTTCACTAAGTGCCTGGCAGTGTTGGGCACGGCACTGTGGAGACGGGCCACTTTGTGTTTCCTTACCTGGATAACTGGCTTCTCCTGGCTCCCTCCAGGTCCCACCTGTTGGAAACCATCAGGGACTCCATTTTGCTGTTTCAGTGTCTGGGGATCACTGTCAACAGGGACAAGTCTCATCTTCTCCCATCCCAGAACCTCCATTTCATTGGAGCTCTTCTGGATACCACTCTCGGGAAAGGGTTACATCCATCCGACAGAGCAGGTTGGATTCAGGTCCTGGCGTACCAGATCTCTTCAGCCTCAAGAGTCCTTGCAAGGGTCCTCCTCAGGTTGTTAAGGCATATGGCAGCCACCATAGTTTTGGTCCCCCTGGCGTGACTATGCATGAGAATCATCCAGTGGTCTCTAAGACTTCAGTGGGATCAAACGCTAGACAGCTTGGATGCCTCGATCCGGATCTCGGAGCCAATCTGCAGAGAATTACGCTGGTGGATGTCATCACAAAATTTGCTGGCAGGTATCCCCTTCCACACAGGGGCACCGACCCAGATTCTGACCACAGACGCGTCGTCCTCGGGATGGGGCACCCACTTGGGGACACACCACACTCGGGGCTCATGGTCCCCAATAGAGGAAGATCTGCATATCAATATTCTGGAGCTGAGAGCAATCCTTTATGCCCTTCAAGCCCTGATCTCGGTCCTAGTGCTGGGCCACCTGTTGGTCCAGACGGACAACACTTTGGTAAACTCTACATCAACAAACAGGGTGGCACACACTTATATTTCCTTTGCCGGGAAGCCATGTGGGTGTGGGATTGGACTTTGGAGCACCAGCTCACGTTAACGGCAGTACACATTCCAGGAGAACAAAACATGTTAGCCGATGAGCTCAGCTGTACAAAATCGCAGGCTCACGAATGGGAGCTGCTTCAAGAAGTCGCAGATCACATCTTCTGCTGGTGGGGGACACCAGACCTGGATCTCTTCGCGTTACAATTCAACGCAAAACTGCCCAGTTTTTGCTCACTAGGACCAGAGCCTGGAGCTTTTTGGCACGACATGTTGTCTCTCTCCTGGAAAGGGAAGTTTCTCTATGCTTTCCCTCCCTTCCCTTTACTGCAGAAGGTTCTCCTCAAGGCGCAGTCAGAACCTTTCACCCTCATTCTGATCATTCCACTATGGCGTTGACAGATTTGGTTTCCCTTGCTTCAGCATTTAGCGGCAGAGCCTCTGCTACCTCTTCCACTTTCTTCTAATGTTCTGTCCCAGGACAGAGAGTCCCTGATCCATCCAAATCTGCGCTCTCTTCACCTGCATGCCCAGCTCCTCAGGACCTAGCTAAGGCCAGATTTGGTTTGTCTGATCAGGTAGTGCAAGTTTTGGTTGAGGCACGTAAGCCTACCACCACTTACGCTATGAAGTGGAAATGTTTCTGCATCGGGCCACAGCCAAGAGGGTGGACGCACTGGTCTGTCTGGTTAACTCCATTTTAGAATACCTGCTCTCACTTTCAGAGTCAGGTCTCAGTTATTCCTCCATCAAAGTACACCTGGCTGCCATCTCCGCTTATCACTTGCCAGTGCTGGATAAGACAGTGGCTCAGATGGTGGTCTCTATAGCATCCCTGCGCGAGGTATTCTGCATATTAGACCTCCCATCCAGGATCCTATGTCCCCTTGGGATCGCCTTTTCATTCTGGAGAAGCTTACGCTCCCCCCTTCGAACCAGCTATGGAGGCTGAGCTTCATTTCCTATCCTGGAAAACTCTGCTTTTGGTAGCCATTACTTCGGCGAGGCGCATTTGATAACTTCAAGCCCTCATGTGTAAGAAGCCCTGTCTAATTTTTCATAAGGATAGGGTTGACCTTTGCACTAACCCAAAGTTCCTACCAAAGGTGGTTTCAGAGCTCACCATCAACCAATCTGTACAGCTTCCAGTGTACTACCCGGAGCATTCTAATGGGGGGGGGGGGAGCCCTGCTTCATTCCTTGGATGTCCATAGGGCTCTCCAATGTTATTTGGCCAGGACCAAATGGGACAGGAAATCTGATCAGCTTTTTGTATCCTTTTCTCAAAGGTCCTTAGGTCGCCCGGTCACCAAACAGATGCTGTTGCGCTGGTTGGTCCATTGCATTACTTTTTGTTATAAGAAGCATAACAGGTCTACCCCAGGATCAGTTAAAGCTCATTCTACCAGTGCAGTTGCTGCTTCTTTCGTGGCACTGAAGTGGGTTCCTGCAGTGGACATTTGTGCTGCCACTACCTGGAGTTCTGTTCATACCTTCATCAGGCATTACAGCCTTGACATCATTTCCAGATGCAGAGCTGGTTTTGGCCTCGCAGTTCTGCAGGGAATGGTTTCCTGAGGGACCCTCTCTTTTCCTCCTCTTCCGTTACATACCTTTCCCCCTCCCAGGAGTTGTTATAAATTTATACTGCTTGGGAATCGGTCCTAATTGTGTTACCTGCTGCAAGAGCTTCCTCTTGAAGTAAGATAGTACAGTTACGTAAGAACTTAACGTAACAGTAGATCTTCGAGAGAAGCTCTTGCAGCAGGTGTATTTCCTGCCCTCCTTCCCCCCAGGGATCAGGCCTTTTCCAGGCTGGCCTTTTTTCCTTTGTGAGGAAAATTTTTGGGTCCTCTTTGCTGACTATTGCCTGTTACCATCTCTCTGCCTGATGAGGTGGAGGGAGCATGAGCAAGAACTGGAGCATGTGGGGAACTCCTCCCTTATATAGGGTGACGTCAGAGGTGGAGCCGACGTCTGCCAGGGGGCGTTCCCACATCAGTACTGCTGGAGAAAAGAATTGCCGGAGCCTGCCGCCAGGTGGCATCAGTCCTAATTGTGTTACCTGCTGCAAAAGCTTCTCTCGAAGATCTACTATTACGGTAAGTTCTTACGTAACTGTACATTTTGTGCCCACCCCCCACATTCCAGGACAATGTTGGGGGATTCCCTGATGAAGCCCTGAACCCCAGGCCTCCTATACGCCTTCTCTCCCTTCCTTCACCTTGGTCCACAAGGTCATGGTCAAGTCCCAGAAGGACAAGGCATGGATGAGCCTGATACCCTCAGATTGGCACAGGCAGTTCTGGTACCCGGATCTCTTCAGCCTCAGCAGCAGGCATCTGTGGCAGTTGCCACTTCACCTGGACCTGCTGACCAGACAACAGAGGAAGGTCCTGCACCCAGACCTTCAATCCATGCACCTCTCAGCCTGGATCCTGAGCAGCTGGAGTTCCAGGTTCTGGGTCTTTTGGATGATGTCCTTCACATTGCTAGGCATCCCTTAAGGAGCTGACTCATAAATACTATGCATGTAAGTGGAAGAGGTTCTTGAGCTGGTGCCAGGGTAAGTAGCTTGATCCCCTTACTTGTCCCATGGCCAGCATCCTTGACTTCCTGTGGTCCCTCTCTTAGTTGGTTCTTCACACATTGACCCTTAAGGTGCACCTGGCAGCCATCTTTGTGTACCAGGTGTGATCTGGTACACCGACAGTGGCCCGGGAGAAGGTGGTTGGATGCTTTTTCAAAGGCCTGGATCATCTGCTTCCTCTGGTGTGCAAATGTCCGCCTCTGTGGGACTTACTGTGTGTGTGTTGGCAGTGCTCATGGGCAAGCTGTTTGAGCCAATGCACAAGTGTAAGATATTACATCTGTCATGGAAGACTGCTTTCATGATGGCCATCATGTCAGCCAGAATTAGTGAGCTCCAGGTGCTCTCAGTGGAGTGGCGTCTCCTTACCTGGTCTTCCACATGGAGAAGGTCATCTTTGGCCCCCACCTGAAGTTCCTCCCTAAGGTCATATCAGAGTTTCATATTAACCAGGTGATTAACTTACTGCTATATTTTACCAACCTGACTTTGGAGTCCGATCGCAGGCTCCATACCCTGGACCTGCGGAGGGCACTCTCATATTACACAGAGCATGTAGCTGGAGTTCAGGGTGAGGCTTGCTAGCCATTTGTAACATAAACTGAAGTTGCACCTGGCAGACCAGCAGCAAAGCAGATAGTTGCCTAGTGTATTACATCCTGCATCAGTCTGTGCTACAGCTTGGCTTGTAGGGAGCTGCCCAAGGGGCTTAATATTGATTCCACCAGACATACTGCTGCCTCAGTGACTGCTTCCAGTTACATCCCCATTCAAGAGATTTGCAGGGCTACAATCTTGTGTAGAGCACACAACTTCATATCCCAATACATCATCAAAATGAGTCATCAGGATGCTGCTTTTGGGTCCTTGGTCCTCCAGTCTCTATCAACTAGGGGTGTACACCTTGTCCCATCCTCCTGGAGGACTGCTTGGGGTCTTCCAGAGTATGGATGGTGAACCGTATCCACACTCTTTAGAAATACACTACCGGTCAAAAGTTTTAGAACACCCCCATTTTTCCAGTTTTTATTTAAATTTAAGCAATTCAAGTCCAGTGAATAACCTGAAATGGTACAAAGGTAAGCAGTAAACTGCAAGAGGTTAAAAAAAAAGTTTAGGTTAGCAAAAACTGCTGTAGAGAAATTGCAAAGAAAGCCAAGGTGTCAGTGAGTACAGTTTCCTACGCCATCAAAAGGCACTTGGAAACTGGAGGAAACTCTGACAGGAAGAGGTCTGGCAGACCCAAAGCCACAACAGAATCAGAAGACAAGTTTCTGAGAGTCAACAGCTTGCGTGATAGGTGGCTCACAGGACAACAGCACAGAGTGACTGGCACCCTGAACCAAAAGGGCTACCACAGCATTTTGCAGCGCCATGCAATACCCTCTGGTCTACGCTTAGTTGGTCAGGTTCATCCTACAGCAAGATAATGACCCAAAACATACCTCCAGGCTATGTCAGAACTACCTTCGAGGAAAAGAACAAGACGGTAGGCTTCAAATCATGGAATGGCCAGCACAGTCTCCAGACTTAAACCCCATCGAGCTGGTTTGGGATGAACTGGACAGAAGGGTGAAAGCAAAGCAACCTACAAGTGCAACACATTTGTGGGAACTTCTGCAACAGTGTTGGGAAGAACTTCCTGAACAATATTTGATGTCCATTGTAGGAAGAATGCCACGAGTGTGTTCAGCAGTTACAGTATATCTGCAAAAGGTGGCTACTTTGATGAGTCAAAAATTTAGATTAAATTTTGTTAAACAAAATGATTCTATGATTTCTTTTTTTATCTCCAATTGTTTGTTTGTTCTATGCTTTAATTTCAGAGTACATTGAGACATTAACCTGCATAAATTTCAATAAAAACTGGAAAAATGGGGGTGTTCTAAAACTTTTGACTGGTAGTGTATAGGTTACTCACCCGTAACCTTAGTTCTTTTTTTTTTTATTCTTTTTATCTCCTCCTACACCCCCGATGCCTGCCACTCCTTCAGGCCTCCTAGCACTCCATTCCCCCCTGGCAGTCCTCTTCTGGAGCACCTCCCCACAGATAGCAGCCAATCCCGAGTTGTCCCGGCATATCCCATCGCTGGGCAGGTCCCCCTCCTCCGAGGGGGAAGGCACCGGGTAGCAGGGAACCCCAGCACACTAGTTTTACTTATGGTCCGGGATGCCACTGTGGCAGAGGATGCTCCTGGAGGCTCCGGGGAACAAGGAGAGAGGGAGCCATCATCCAGTGGTGCCGAAGCCGATTTCCAGCTTTCTCTATTTAGTCCCTCCTGCTTCCGCTACTTGTGATACCCCCAGTCTCCACGAGGCCACTACAGAGCGGAGCTATCCCCACCCTCCCCAGGAGAGGAGAGCAGTCCTCTGGGCGCTCAGTCCTCTTCTTCCCCCTGCCAGCCCACGGCGCCCGAGTCCGTTCCCGAACCCGGGTCGCCGGCGTGGGCTGAGGTAAGGTGCCAGTGCCTCAGCCCTCTGCGCCACCGGGCCGGCCAACCATAGTTCTAAGAGTGGTGTGCAGTTCACATCCACACAACCCACCCAACCTCTCCTGGTAGGTGGCACATAGATCCCAGCTTTCAGCATGTAAAGATTCGATGTCATGGCTAGAGTTAGAGGATATACCACTCGGGTGGTGGGAGGAGTTTAGATTGAAGACTTCCAATGAATTGTCTGTCTCCTGTAAACTGCCAGTATGACTGTGAACTGTATACCTTTCCTAGAACTATGGTTACAGGTGAGTAACCTATATATTTCTGACATAATTAGATTTATCATCAGTGTATTTATGCAGTGTATGTGAGAGAAACACAGCTTTTATTACTAATTGTACAATTAATGACTCAGGTCATTAAAGATGGCTGCCACTAGCAGTTTTCTAAAATCCCTTCCCTCTGGGTTATGTTATGACTTTACATACTGGATTTATACTGCAGATGTATTGCAAAGATGTTAGTGCACATTTTTATGGTAAACAGAAAATCACCACAGGAGGAAGGTATAGACAGGTATAGGCAGTATAGCGCAGTGGTTTAAGGCTCTGAGCTGCAAATCTGGAGACCTGGGTTTGAATCCCACAGCCCCCATTTGCATACTGTGTGACCCTGAGCAAGTCACTTAACTTCGCTGTGCTCCCAAGTTGTACCTGTAAACAAGCTTGCAGCTTAGTGTGTCTCACCTGGTTAAACAATTGGAAAAAAAAATAGTGGAGTTATGACCCATGATTACAGAAGAAGAGGTAATATGGGCAACAAATAGACAAAAAAATAACAAATTACCAAGTGTCGGTAGGATACCAGTGGAAGTTTTCAAGGCTAGCCCAGAATGGTGGGCCAAAATATTGGCACCCAGATATACATACATAAGCAATAATTTGAAAATGCCAAATTGTTGGAGGGAAGGATTAATAATACCACTGTTTAAAAAAGGAGATAGAGCTAACCCAGCGTGTTACAGACTGATTACCGTGTTGTGTACTTCAATTAAGATGTATACTAGGATAATTCTGGAAACATTAGAAACTTGGATAAAGGAGAAAAAGTTAATATCAGTATACCAAGCAGTAAGTAGAAAATCTTATAGTACAATAGACCATATATTTACTTTGGACTTTCTAGTCTACAAATAGGTTGAATATGAGCAAGAAAAGCTGTATCTTGCATTTCTGGACATTAGTTCAGCTTTTGACAGTATAAGTAGAGAAACTTTATGGCAAATTTTGAAGGAGCTAGATATTGATCCTTGACTATTGCTTGTGTTAAAAATGTTACATACAGACACTTTGGTTAGGGTAAGGACAATAAGGTAGGGGGCAGTGACTGAAACGATTCAAATACACAAAGGTGTTAAACAAGGTTGCCTTCTGGCACCAATATTATTTGTGTTACACATTGAAACTCTGGTCAAAAAACTCAATAATATAGGTACACATAGTCCATAGATTAATAAGCAAAATATACACTTACTGTTATATGCAGATGATATTATATTATTATCAAGAACACCAGTAGGGCTTAAGAGGGGATTAGCACTTACGTTCAAGCATTTGGAATTTCTAATGTTAACAATAAATTCTGTAAAAAGTAAAATAATGGTCTTAGGAAAGAGGAAAAAAACTGAAGAAAACTGTAAAGTGAAAACACAGAACTTAAAGAGGTAGCTGAATTT
This sequence comes from Neoceratodus forsteri, assembly GCA_016271365.2. Classification (NCBI taxonomy): domain Eukaryota; kingdom Metazoa; phylum Chordata; order Ceratodontiformes; family Ceratodontidae; genus Neoceratodus; species Neoceratodus forsteri. The sequence goes on from CM028132.1 coordinate 1,340,897,580, forward strand.
ACTTATTTGGGAGTAACATTTAAAAAAAGCAAAACCTGGAAAACTCATGTATCTGAAATAAAGGAGGCTGGAATAAGATCGGCAAAGGCAATTAATAGGTTTGCAAAACAGTATGAAGGAGACTCATTTGTAGCATTGAGAAGGGCCTTCAAGGCCAAGGTAAATGCTCAGATTTTATGTGGCAGCGAAGTATGGGCATTGTCTACTAATTTACAAACATTAGAAATGGTGCAGAATTTCTTTATTAGACTTACTTTAGGGCTACCTAATGATACCCCCACTGCAATGCTCAGGTTAGAATCTGGAATGAAAGCGATAGAACAAGAAGTAGTTAGCAGAGCACTAGGATACTGGGATAAAGTGACCAGAATGGAAGAAGCTAGACTACCAAAACAGTGTTGGGAAAAAGGTAAAAGTCTGGAGTATACAAATACATGGTTCAACATATTTAATAATAAATTAAGACAGGTAGGCCTGTAACCAGTATGGGGTCAGGATCTAGCTGGAAACATGATACGTGGTTTTATGTAAATAAAATGGATATTTATTTCCGGAAAAATAGAATCTGTACCAGAAATTAGGTTGTATAAGAAGGTAAAAGTATACAAGAAAGCAGAAACCTATCTGGAGTTTGTAGAAAACAAAAGAGATAGAAATGCTATATGCCATTTGAGACTTGGCTTAATTAAAAATATGAATTAGTGGAATAGCTGTTGAATTGGAAAAAGACAGGATGAGAGCTGTAAATGTAATGCAAACAAGAAAAAAACATTGGCACATGTAATGTTGGATTGTCTTCTGCTGGAAAAAGAAGGAAATATATTTTACTGTGTATAAAGAATGCACAGGGCACAGTAGAGAAGAAAATTGAGGAATTGCTGTTTTCAGAGAAAAAGGTGGGTTATTTTGCTAAAGTTAAATTTGCACATAAAATGTTTACAAAATTAGAAGTATAATGTGACAGGGTATTTTAATAAGAGCAAGATGCATTTTTATGTGTATTGTTCATGTGATAAACTATGTGTTTGATACATGTTTTTAACAATAAAATCTGAATCAACTGGATTTATACTATGGATGTATTGCAAAGGTGTTAGTGCACGTTTTTATGATAAACAGAAAATCACCACACCAGAATGTGTAATTTATTCCTAGTGGTTGTGGTCAGGGAGCAGTTACTTTTAAAAAGTTCAAAATATAGAAGCACTGAAACACAGACAATGCTGGCAGAGAAAGAAAGATGATCCACCCAGTCTGCCCATGATTCCCTATCTATCCCCAGGAGCTAATTGTCCTCCAGGGTACTAGTTCTCACTGTCCTCCCCACGATTCTCCTCCCTGCTACTATTGCCCTGAATAGCCTCAGTAGCTTTTGCTCTATCCCAATCATGCTTGAAACCATTTATGGTTTTGGCTGCTTACACCTTAGTACACAGATTATTCTAAGGTTCCTCCACCCTCTCTGTAAAATAACAATTCCTCATAACCTTCTTGAACTTTCCACCTGCCAGTTTCCACTCATGCCCACGTGACCTCGAACAGGTGCTTATGTTAAATTTATTTTTATTTATTTATTTAGTTAATTTTTGTTTACCGGGTAGGTGCACTAGCCATAGCAATGACTATTTTCAGGCACGACCCGGGAGCGTACAGTACAACAATACAACAATACAGGGAAAACATTTCAATACAAGTACACAAAATGGTTGACAATATTATCAGAGCAATTAGCAAATGTAGTACCAGTGTAGAGAAAAAAAAATAAAAATAAGAGAGGCAGAGCAGTACAAACCAAAAACCTACACTACAATTTGCTTTAAGGAACAAAAAACATGAACAGATTGAAAATTTAGTGCTAATAAGGGAATTAATATAGTACAAGGGGAAGGATACTAGTAAGTGATAGAAGTAAGAGCCAAGAAGAGAGGGTTGGGAGTGAAAGTAAGGTGGGAGGTGGGACAGATTGGAAGAAGTGCATAGCATATAGACGATCAAAATCAATAAACTCCACGGAAGAGGAGGCTGGGAACGAAAGGAGCTATGGAGGTTTGAAGCAGGAGCACTTGTGGGATGAATCAACATAGTTTCGCAGCCCTTTTTTAAAAGATGCATGAGATGGTGATTGGCGCAAAGCTAGTGGAAGGGAGTTCCAGTATTTGGGGGCATGACAGATGAAAGCACTAGCGCCTTTAGTGGTTTTGTGTCTGGGGATGAAGACAGGGGCCTGGTCGGCAGACCTCAACCCATAGCAAGGAGTCAGATTTTGGAAAAGTTCTGCAAGGGATGCAAGTATTTGTAGGCAAACAATGTTATCAATGATAGAGCCATATGCATGAAGCCTTAATTCATTAGGAGGAAGCCATCCTAGGTCTGAATAGAAGAGACAGTGATGTTTCAGATGGTGTGAGGAGGACGCATAGTGACATATATTGTTATATGTGACATCCCATTTCCTAAGGATTGATTTGCTTGCAGAGGCATATGTTGCAGCACCATAGGTAAGTGATGGGAGGAGTATGCCACGGGTTGTGGCAAGCCTAGCTGAGGGAGCGAGCACATAGCTGGTTCGGTAGGCTATTCCAAGTTTGGAGTTGACCAGTTTGCAGGTCTGATTGATGTGTAAGTCGAAATTTAGTGATGGATCAAGGGTGAGGCCCAGATATTTAAACAAATTTACCACCTCAACTAGTAAGCCATTTAATGAGGTGACTTTAAAATTAGGATGTGCATGTTTGAGTTTAACACTTGATCCAAAGAGCATAGCTTGGGTTTTGGACTCATTTAAAACAAGTTTGTGAGTAGATAGCCACCCCTGAATTAGATGAAAGTCAAGAGAAAGAAGATTGTTTATATCTTCAATGCTTTTTGCGCTAGCATACAGAACAATACCATCTGCATATAGCAAGGAGGTTGTCCTGCAGAGGTCGGTGGAGATGTTATTTATGAAAAGAGAGAAAGGTAGAGACCCAAGGATGGAGCCTTGTGGAACCCCAATGTTTATAGTGGTCTTGTCCGAGACAGTAGCGTTGTATTTCACAGTTTGAGTCCTATCAGATAGGTAGTTCCCAAACCACCTTACAACGTTATTCGAGAAGCCTAGTGATCCAAGGGTGGTAAGAAGGATGGAGTGATCTACAAGGTCAAATGCCTTGGTCATATCTATGAAAATTTCCCCGGTGAGTAGACCGGAGTCCATAGCCACTAGTGTGTCTGACATGAATTTGAGAAGGGCAGTAGTGGTGCTATTGCTGTTGTGAAAACCGTGCTGGGCAGAGGAAAGTAGATCATGTTTCTGAAGGAAATCAATTGTCTGGGTAGCTACCAGCTTCTCAAGAATTTTATTTAGGACAGGCAGTATGGCAATGGGCCTATAGTTTGCGGGATCGTTACGATCTCCTTTTTTGAAAACAGGGGTAATCCTAGCTGTTTTCCATATCTCAGGGATGTAGCTCTTGCACAGGGAGAGCGTGAAAATCTTGGCTAGGGGAGCAGCGATGAAGGGAGCTGCAATCTTAAGGAGCTTTGGTTCTAGATTATCAGAGCCAGCTGCTGTGCATTCCTGGATATTGTTTAGCAGTTTAAGCACTTCACATTTAGTGACTGATTTGAAGAAGAAATGAGGACCATTTGCATTTTGCCGGTTGGATACGACTGGTTGGGCAGGGAAAGAGGAGGTGTAATTAGTTAAGTCCAAGAATTTGTTGTTGAAGAAGTTGGCAATGCTTCTGAGATTATTACAGTGTACCCCATCAATTGACATGTCATTAGGGGTGGATGCTAGATTGGAACCAAGGAAAGATTTAATATGGGTCAAAAATGTTTTGGGGTCACCATAGGAGTTTGTTAGTAGGTCCTTGCAGTAGGAGCTCTTGGCTTTTTTGATGTCCTTTTTGCAGGCATTTCGCAGGGTCCTGTAGGTAATAAGGTCAGAGGTTAGCCCAGAGTTCTTATAGCGGAGCCAGCTTTTATCCCTTAGTTTGAGTTTAGCTAGCAGGTCAGATTTCAGCCAACGGGTTTGCCTGTTTCTTACCCGACATGTTACAAGTTTGCAGTGCTTATCCTGGAATGCTAGGAAGAGTTTCATGAACAGATTAAGGGCAGTCTGGGCATCACTGGGCATAAGAATGGGGGACCAATCAGTAGCAGCAGTGTCGTTCAAGAAAGACTGAGGGTTAAAATTTGCATAGTTGCAGAAGGTAATGAAGCGAGGTCCCATCTGGGTAGGTCTAGTTTTGCCCCAGATACAGTACGTTGGGGAGTGATCCATGATGGCATCTGGTAGTACTCCAGAGGTAATTACATTTTCAGGGTGATTGGTCATGATCCAGTCTGGTAGCGTTTTCGTGTTTGAGTGAAGGGCGTGTCTGGTAGGTTCACCTATCAGTTGGTGCAGGCTATAACTCTGTAATTTGGTCATTATTGTGGATTGGTTACTGCCCAGCCAATTTATGTTGTGGTCCCCAAGTATGAGGACCTCATTTCTTCCAGCTAGGCATGAAATTTGGTCTATTAACTCATCCAGTCCTATTAGTCCATTGGTTGGGGAATTGTAGGCACACACAATATGTCATTTTTTTGGTCCCAAGAGTGAGCATGATATGAAGTGCCTCACAGTGGCGTAAGGTAGATGATTTTTGTGCAGAAATATCGAGATGATATCTAAAGTAGACAGCTGTCCCACCTCCTCTCTTGGGAGCAGTTCTGTCAAGTCTTTGTAGAGTATATTGAGGAAGGGGGCATAGAGAATCAGGCATGGACGGTTTTAGCCAAGTTTGTTAGGCATATGATATCAGGCTTGTAGAGGGTGGTCCAGGCTTCATGCTCAGCTAGATTATGTGCAAGGCTCCTGTTATTGTGGTGTGCTATGATAAGACCTTTAGTGTTACTAATAGTGTCGGGTAGAACATTAGCTGGTCCTGGATTTAGCTGAACATCGCCTGAAAGCAGGATAGCGAGTAGGAGAAAATACCATAGCTTGCGATGCAGGAAGGAACCGCAGGCATGTAGGTGCCATTGACATTTCTTTTGGACATGGGCAACCATGTGGATCAATATTCTATTTAGTAGCAATGGTGTTGGGTTGCGGCAAGCAGTAGGAAGTAGCAGGAGATTAGAGTAGTAGTAGTCTTTTGGCAAAAAGCCAGGGTGGGCCACTTCGGTTTGAGGTGCCATAGACATGGACAAGTGGAGTAGGGGTAGTGTTATTGCAAGAAGATACAGTATCATCTGTAGGGACATTTTTTGGTATCCTTACAGACAGTCAAAGAGGACAGGTACCCCAAGCAACAGGCCAGAGGAAAGACGTGCACTTGCCTATGGTGGATTGACAGTCAAGAGAAAGTACTTCGTAAGGGGTCAGACAAAGTCCACAAGAGTACAATCCTAATGGAGTAGTCAAGAAATACGGAGGGTAATTTGAGCAGGCTGAGTATTACACAGCCTACTAAGGTGGAGGGGGGACAAGCCTAGGAGTTTTGCTAGTGATGGATGTCTCACTGGGAAAGCAGAAATGTAATGTGAGACAATGAAAGATTTTTCAAGAAACTGACAGGACGCTTTAACTGGGTTTAGAAGCTGAGAGCTTAAGTAACATGTAATTATAAACAGGTCGGAAAGGGGGCAACAAACTAAGCAGTTTAGCTGACAGCTCGGATCAGGGTTGGTGATAAGCCAATGAATACGAGGTGGCCGCCGGAGGGAGAAGCAACTGAGTATTTAATGGAGGCCTGGGGTGGGGGGGGGAGAAAATTAAAACAAGAGCTAGAAATAACTTACAGAGCTAGGTTTAAATAATTAAAAAAAGGAGCTGAAAGCACTGTAGTCTCTGAAACAAAAGGCGCACCAATGAGGACGGCAGCCCAAGGCCAGTGGCCCAATCAGCGTTTAGTGTCAAGGAGTCTTACCAATCAGAAGAGCCCCACAGGAGAACGAGTGAAGGAATCAGTAGCGGCTAGTACCTGAAAGCATATCCGTCTTTGGGGACCAGGCGAGCGGTCCGAAGTAAATAAGTCCATGTAGTTCACCTTATTTAGTCCTTTCAGGAATTTGAAGGTCTCTATCTTATCACCCCTCTCCCGTTTGATCTCCAGTGAGTACAGTACATGCTTAGTGCCTTGAAATGATCCTCATACGATCTGCCCTGCTGGTGCTGACTTATCCTGGTCAGAAGGGGAAGGAAACAGATTAATTTCATTGCTTTACACTAACTGTTCATTGCTATTTTTGTTTTAAACTTAGATTGTGGGCTTTTAGTGACACTGTAATTTCTTTGCTGTCTTTACTTAGAATTGTTTGTTGGCTGTTGAAAATTTAAAATCTAGTTTGGCGTGCTTGTAGTGGTGGTCTGTTCCTTTGCTGTCTTTAATTTATGCAAATGTAGTCTTGGCTTGTCTGACTTGCCCTGTAGTTTGGGTGAGGGGTGCTAATTGTCTGGCCTCTGACCTCAGCTACGTGATAACTGGAGGTGGGGCTTAGTCAGAGTTGAGGTAGCAAGTGATTTTTGTTTTCTTAGAAGAAGCCAGAAGGGGAAGGAAACAGATTAATTTCCGTGCTTTACAGTAACTGTTCATTGCTATTTTTGTTTTAAACTTAGATTGTAGGCTTTTAGTGACACTGTAATTTTTTTGCTGTCTTTACTTAGAATTGTTTTTGGGCTGTTGAAAATTTAAAATCTAGTTTGGTGTGCTTGTAGTGGTGGTCTATTCCTTTTCTGTCTTTAATTGCTGCAAATTTTCGCCCTCCCTCCCTACCCCAGCTCTTAATTATATGCCCTGTTAAATCTGATTGACAGGAGCCAAGCACAGGGGATAGTAGGGTTGTGGAGCAGGAGGGGCATAAGTGCGAAGAAGCCCGCCCTCAGCACGACAAGTGTTTTGACTCATTTTTTTTTTCTTTCTTTCTTTTTTTTCTTTTTTAAAAAAAAGTATCTGAGGATCAGTGTCAGGATTTTTAGGATAGTAAATTACTAAAAAGGGAACTAGGAGAGCTTCAGTAACAGACAAGTACTGGAATAGCAGTATTAGTGCAGTATAATGTGGGGAGTGGTGCAATGCAGTGGCTGCTGGGCAGCCATATTCAGGCAGACCTTCTGGACGCTGAGGTGCTGCCCTATCTGCATGCATCTCACTCTGAACTGTGGGATGAGGTAGCCAGACTCAGAGCAGAAGTAAACTGGGTCAGGAGTACCATCACCCCTATCCAGAGACCACCCAGTCCAACGCCGCTGCCTCAAAGGATGCCAAGAATGAGGAGCACTTGGATGACAGTGGGCTCAGGGAGGGTTAGAGTGGTCAGGCAGAGGCACATCCCGGATCCTATTCCACTCAAGAACTCATATGCCACACTGGCAAAAGGGGACAACCAAATAGAGGTACCCAGAGAAGTGGAAGGAAAGGATATGGAGGTTAGCCAAGGAGGTGACCTCAGTGGGGAGAGCAGTGAACCCCAGAGGAGGAGGAAGTGAATCCTGGTGGGGGACTCCACCATAAAAGGGATCCAGCTAGGAACACAGGAGGGGGAGGACAGGGAGGTGAGGTGCCTACCAGGTGCCATGGCATGGAGGGATGGAAGGAAGATCCTGGGGATCACTGGGAAGGCAAGATGGGAGGGTGAGCTGGATGTCATTATCCACCTAGGTACTAATGACCTGGCAAATGGGAAGCCAAAGGAAGTTCAGGAAGAGTTTAGGAAATTGGGGAGGGGTCTCAAGCAAGTAGCTACTTCTGTCACCTTCTCGGAAGTACTACCTGCGAGAGGTGTGGGAGAGCATAGGGGTGTATGCACCAGGAACTTTAACTCATGGTTAAAGAACTGGTGCTGTGAGGAAAGGTTTGGATTCATTGGTGACTGGGGACCCACCTGGAGGGATGGAGGCTTGTTCAAGCCTGACGGCCTGCACCCATCCTGGAAGGGAATCAAGCACTCCATGATAAGTTTAAATGCTACATTGACAAGCATTTAAACTAGTCAAGGAGGGTGGCAGGCCAGCAAGGAAGGCACCTAATTGTCCACCCCCACAGCTAGCAGTGGAACCAGTGAACCAGAGGAGTGGATATCTCTACTAAGCAGTGTGCAAAAGATGGAAATAAGCATCCAAGAGGTGGATTGGCAGAAAAGGGGCAAAATTCAACAGAAGGGCAGACAGCAAGGAGAACCAGGGATAAATGACAACCAGAGAAGGGGCTGGAGTAGAACAGCTAAACAGTCTAGGGAGGTCAAGTCATGGAAAGCCATGTGTGCCAATGCCAGGAGCCTTAGCAACAAGATGGAGGATCTGGAGGCTGTCATTGTGCAGTCAGACCTGGACATTGTGGCCATCACAGAAACCTGGTGTAATGATAACCACGACTGGGAGATGGCCATATCTGGCTACAACATATTCAGAAGAGACAGGGCAGGTAGGAAGGGAGGAGGAGTGGCACTGTATGTGAAAAATGACATAAGGGCCACAGAGATCCAGGAGGAACAAAATAGGGGAGAGATACTGTGGGTTAAGCTAGAAAGGAAAATGGGGCCAGCCATCCGCACAGGTGTGGTCTATAGACCACCAGCCCAGGAGGAAAAAAACAGATAGGGAGCTGATGCTAGCCACCCAAAGAATGGCAGACAAGGGTGAGATAGTGCCGGTTGGGGACCTCAATATTCCAGACGTGGACTGGAGCATCCGAGCAGCAGCATCAACTAGGAGCAGATTTATCCTGGACTCCCTTCAGGGTGCCTTCCTCAAGCAACTGGTCATGGAACCAACTCAGAAGAAGGCAATACTGAACCTAGTGCTCACATACAGGGACAGTGTGATGGGGGTAACAGTGGGGGAGCACTTGGGAAACAGTGACCACGAGTCATTGTGGTTTGAAATCACAGAAGGAGCAGAACCAAACCACAAAAAAACACGTATCCTGGATTTTAGGGGAGCAGACTTTGGGAAAATGGGGAGATGCTTGAAAGAGGCATTGAGGGGAATGGGGCAGGAATCGGGTTGAGGAACAGTGGGCAGTATTTAAAACGCGGATTACAAGAGCAACAGAATTATGCATTAAGCAGGTTAGCAAGGGGAAAAGGAAGAGGAGCCATTATGGTTTTCCAAGGAGGTAGCGGAGAAAGTGAAAGCCAAAAAGATTACATTCAGGTAATACAAAAAGACACAGGCAGAAGGGGATAGGGAGAAGTACCAGGAGAAGCAAAGGGAGGCAGGGAGGTCAGTAAGGGAAGCCAAAGCTCAGACAGAAGAACACATTGCAAAATCAGTGGGTAGAGGGGACAGAACCTTTTACAGGTACATAAGTGAAAAAAGAAAGGCAAAGGGAGGGATAGTGAGACTGAAGGGGGAGGATGGAGGCCGCATGGAGGATGACAATAGTAAAGCTGACATATTGAACAGGTATTTCTGCTCAGTCTTTACTGAGGAAAAGGAGGGTAATGGGTCTGAAGGGAGTACAGGGGGTGGGAATGGTGCAGAAATGGACACAAGTTCCTTTACACGAGAAAGGGTCCTGAAGGAACTGGAAGTAATAAGAGTTGATAAAGCAATGGTGCCAGACAGAGTGCACCCCAGGGTCCTTAAAGAACTAAGAGAGGTGGTGGCTGAACTCTGGCAATCCTGTTTAGCCGATCAAGAGGTACCCAAGACTGGAGGACAGCAGATGTAGTCCCTTATACAAAAGTGGGAACAAAGAGAAGCGGGTAACTACAGACCAGTCAGCCTCACCTCGTAGTGGGAAGATCATGGAAGCACTACTGAAGGAGAGATTGGTGGAACATCTGGTTGTCAATGAACTACAGGACCCAAGGCAGCATGGTTTCACCAGGGGAAGGTCATGTCAGACCAACCTCACTGAATTTTTGACTGGATGACTAGGGAGGTGGATCAGGGAGGGCAGTAGACATGGCCTATCTGGACTTCAGCAAGGCCTTGACACGGTGCCACATAGAAGACTATTACACAAACTAGGGAATATGGGTGTGGGCAGGACAGTAGTGTGGTGGGTAGGTAACTGGCTGGGCGGCAGGACATAGAGGGTGGTGGTAAATGCTGTCACTCCACAGAGGGAAGAGTGACCAGTGGGTACCACAGGAATCAGTGCTGGGACCAGTCCTATTCAACATCTTCATCAGTGACATTGTGCAGGACCTAGAAGGCAGAATTTCCCTGTTCGCTGATGACACAAAGCTCTGTAACAGAGTAGACACACCGGAGGGTGTAGACAGAATGAGAAGGGACCTGCAGAAACTTGAAGAATGGTCAGGGTTTTGGCAGTTGAAATTCAGTGCAAAGAAGTGCAAGATAATGCATATGGGGCACAGAAACCCTGGCACAATATATCAGTTGGGGGTGAGGATATATCATGCACCAAGCAGGAAAGGGATCTTGGGGTTATCATCTCTGGTGACCTCAAGGTAGGGAAACAGTGTGACAAGGCAGCAGGTAAAGCAAATAGGATGCTGGGATGTATAGGCAGGGGCATCACCAGCAGGAAAAGGGAGGTCATAATTCCACTATACAAGACACTAGTGAGGCCCCACCTAGAGTACAGTGTACAGTTCTGGAGACCTTACTTACATAAGGACATAGACAGGGTAGAGAAGGTTCAGAGGAGGGCAACAGAGATGGTACATGGATTGCATCACAAGTCCTATGAGGACAGGTTGAAGGAATTGAATATGTACTCCCTGGAGGAGGGGAGGGAGAAAGGGGATATGATAGAGACATACAAGTATCTTACAGGGAGGAACAGGGTGCAGGAATACACTATCTATTTTTAGTGAAAAAGATGTTCCAGGACTAGAGGGCATGGAATGAAGTTGGAGGAAGGATGATTTAGAGGAAACGTGAGGAAGAATTTCTTCACAGAACGGATGGTGGACAAGTGGAACACCCTGCCAGAGGAAGTGGTGGGGGCTGAAACAATCACGGGATTTAAGAATGCATGGGATAGATATAAAAGAATTCTGGAGGTCAGGGTTAAGGGGCAACAGACTTCTAGGAAAACATAAAGTGAACTTACAAGCTTAAATGGGCAGACTGGGTGGGCCGTAGGCCCTTATCTGCCGACGCTTTCTATGTATCCTTTGTTGCACCGACTCTAGCCTGTTCTTATCTTTCTTGAGGTGAGGACTCCAGAACTTGATGCAGTACGCCAGATGTGGCCTTACCATGCTCTATAAAGGGTTACAAAATGGATTAGAAATTTCCCAGTCTCTGTTGGTTGAGGCCCCTGCGAAGGGGGTCAATTTAACTACCAACAGAGACTGGGAAATAACAAGTCCCTGTGCCAGCCTGCCCCAACACAACACATATTAATGTGTCCACTGAATTTTCATAGCCAGAAAGGCTGACATATTTATTTACTTGCTTAGTGAAATTTAACAACAGTGCCCCCACACCAATCTCAGCATTGAAAGCAAAAAATTTCGCTGTTCCATCCCTTCCTAATCATTTCTTGAATCATGACCGCTCTGTGGTTCTTGACTGTGCTCAGTCATAGCTCCCCTGCTCACACTCTGCAACACTAACCTTTTTATTTAATGTAGAATAAAAAAAAAGTAATCTTAGCGCTGTTACCTTTAAATTGCTTATTCTGTGGATCCCTCTCTCGCTTCATACCCGAGAACCACTCAGCTGCTGTTCCCAACACTAGCAGGGTACTCCAGCCGCCCCCCTACTTTCTGTGCTGCTACAACCCAGCAGCATGTCCCCATCTGCAGAAGTTGCAATCACAAAAGTACTGCTGGTCTCATAGACTCGCTACTTTGTAGTCGGCAACAAGAGACTAGTAAAAGAAGGGTTGGGAACAAACTTTGTGGGGGGAGGGGGAAGTAAAAGAGGACAGCACATTCCACATGAACAGTGGCACAGCACAAAACACAACAGCCCCCTCTACTGCTAATGCCACCAGTACAGGGATTACTTTACAAAGAGTATTTTTTATTAACTGAAATTAACTATCTACAGTATTTTTTTTTCCTACAATGCAGCACAAATCCCATTTTCTAAGCACAATAATATCCTCCAGGGTGGGCAGTATAGGCTATATCAGACCTTCCAGGGGCTATAAGATCCTCCACGTGTGGCATCAGGCCTCATTACACCCCTGGGCATTCCAGTATAGCCCAATACCGCCCACCCTGATGGGTATTTTTGTTTACATAATATTAACAATTTACCTCTCTCAGTATTCCTCCCGATACATCCTAACATCCTGTTTGCTTTACTAAAGGCCGTAATGCATTGTCTTGATTGTTTGAGGGTGTCAATAATAATGACTCCTAGGTCCTTTTCCTCAGTCGAGTGCTCAGCTTAACCCCTTCCATCTAGTCCTTTGTCCTGGGGTTCTTGCTCCCTAGGTGCATTACCTTGCACTTTTGGCGCTGAATTTCAACTACCAGACTGTAGACCACCTCTCTCCAGTCTATGTAGGTCACTCTGCATCTCCCTAATTCCCTTGTCACTGTCCACCATCCACAAAGCCTTGTGTCATCTATGAAGAGTCACAGTCTGCCCTGGATTCCTTCTCCAGTATCACTGATGACCATATTGAAGAGGACTGGCCCAAGGACAGATCCTTGTGGCATCCCACGTGTGACCTCCCTCTCTTCCAATTTGACCCCATTCACTACAGCCCTCTGCTACCTCCTCCACAGCCAATTTCTACCCATCTTACTATGTTCCTTGCTGCCCCCAGCTCCTCCATGTTCTTCAGCAATCACCTGTGAGGCATTGAGTCAAAGGTTTTGCTGAAATCGAAATACTGTAAACCTACTGCATGGTCCCTATCCAATGTCCTCGTCGCACAGTCCGAGAAATCTTTCAGGTTAGTCTGACAAGACCTCCCTTCCCCGAACCCATGCTGTTTACTATCGTGGAGGCCACTGCTCTCTAGGTAGTCCCAATAGGTCCTCTTTGACTAGTGACTTCATCAGGTTCCCTACAACTGAGGTAAGACTGACAGGTCTGTAGCTCCCCCACTTACTCCTTGACCCCGACTTGTGGCATGGAACCACGTCTGCCACTCTCCAGTCTTCCAGAACTAGCCCTGTCTGTAATGATCTATTGACTAGCCCTACCAGGGGTTCAGCTAGTTCTGCTGCTGACTCCCTGAGCACCCTTAGGTGCATCTCATTCAGTCCCGGGCCTTATCTATCTTTTTTTTACAACATTACTCATAGTAATCATAGGATACATAAAATTACAACTCACATTATAGGTTTTGCAGGGGAAGTTGATTAAGACAGTTTTGTTTCCTTATCTAATAAATGAGGATTGGGGTGGTAATCCAAAATACCTAATTTAACATTCTAACATCACCATATTGCCAGCAACATCAATGGCACTGGTGATGCCAGTACGGTAGACTGTACAGGAATATTTTAACACAAGCTGTCTAGTTTGCATTCAACTAGTTGTTGTTAATTAAAAGGTATAATTGTTTCAAGAAAAAGATCTTGTAGCCTCATCCCAACCCTACCTCCAGGTCAGGAATAAAGCTGACCTAATAGATAGTTATGACCCTGCTTAGTTACTCTCAAAAAACAAAAGCAGTCAAAATAGACGGTAAAAGAGTTAACAGCAGCGGTTGGATTTCCGCCTGCGACACCAGCGACCCAGGTTCGGGAACGGAGCCAGGACCTGGAGGGTCGGCCAGGGAAGAAGGAATGAGGCGCCTTTGGGCTGCTCTCCTTCTTCGGGGGGAGGGTTGGGGATAATGTCTGGCACGCGGTGACTCCTAGTGGAGGCCGGAAGGAATCGCTAGCGCAGGCATATAGCAGCCGTAGAGGGGTTGGACAGATGCAGGATGTCATTGCACGTCTCTGCCCCGCAGGGGACAAAAACCAAGGGAAAAGATTGCTCGCACCTGCCTTTATGAAGCCTGCCCCTGCCCTAATCAGCTTTCGGGGCCAGCTCCATGATTCTACTCCCATGTTCGAGGCATTGTTGGCCTAAGGTGTCACGACCCCACCCCGAGGGGGCAAGCTGGGGGTGTCTGGAGTCCAACTACAATGAAAAGTGGGGGTACTAGGCAGGGTTTTATTTAACTCTAAAAATTGATTAGCGTTTTGCTCATAAAAGTGCTAAAACATTTTGAAAATGCATAGCACTTGCCTCACTGCGTTTAATAAACATAACACTTCTAGAAAACCTATATAAATACTTTCTGTACAGTTAGTATTGTTCCAAGAAAAAAATTGCTAATCAGTTATTTAAAACCCTGGTACTAGGGGTCCGTGACCAGGCTGATCCTTGGCAGAGCGAAGGCAACGATAAAAATACAGAATTAAAAAAAAAAAAAGAGAGAGTTAACAAACTGTGCTATAAGATTACATAAATCTGAACCCTAAAGTGAAGAGGATTCCAATCCTGCATACTCTCTGCTAACCTATGCAAAAGTCCCCCGTTTCAGCTGCTAGTGGAGTGCAGGAAGCCATCATCAGAGTTTCGTGGCACAGGTTATAAAACTGCACACTAACCCCACAGCCGCTTTCACTCCCACTAAATGTTGAAGAGTATAAACCCCCTTACTATCTCCAAAAAGGAAACAACAAAAAGTCACTGTATTCATTTAGTATGGGGCAAGAAAATCCACTCACTGCTTAAAAAGTTGCACAGGAGATTAAGGGATCTTAAGTATGGAAGCATTACTGTAGTGACCTGCAAATGGAGGGAAATAAAATTATTTTTTTTATCTTTTTGTTTTAATTTTCAGCCATACGTGAGTACAGACAAAATTATTCTTGGTTTTGACAATATAAATGGATACAGAAACCCATTTCATACAATAGGATTTAGAGGTCGCCCTCCCCACCAGCCACCGGACGAAAAGTAAACCAGGTAATTTCTTCCTGAATCTGCAAATACCAGTCAGCAGTGCTCCTTGAAAACGCTTTTTGACGCCATTTCTAAAAATGCTAACAGCAACTCCAAACCTGTTATTGGGCACAGCAGTACTGGAATCAGGCCCTGTTTTGTGTTGTCGCAGACGTACAGATAGACTTTTTTGCACTTTTTGAACTGCTCTGAATCCTCGTACATTACTGTCTTTTGCTCTGAGTTTAACAGACTTTGTACTCTCCTTTAAAGCTGGTAATCTGGATATATGCTTTGTACCTATATATTTGCTTTAAATGTTAACTGACTTTGTTCATAGATGCTTTTTCTTTACAAAGTGCTACTGCTAAAAGGGATTGAATAGTCATACCTTGTGACCCAGTGTACTGGACTTGCTCTGCTGACTGTCCCCTCTCCTAGCTCAGTTTCGTTCACCAGACGCCCCCCTCCCCCAAAATGCTATATAAAGCCAGCTGACTCTCCCTTTTTCCTCCACAGCTCTGCAATACCGGACCCCCGAGGTCGCGAGGGCGCTCCACGGCCCTCCCCCCCAAGCCCACCGGACCGAAAAGTAAACGAGGTAATTTCTTCCTGAATCTGCAAACACCAGTTGGCAGTGCTCCTTGAAAATGCTTTTTGGCGCCATTTCTAAAAATGCTAACAGCAACTCCAAACCTGTTATTGGGCACAGCAGTACTGGAATCAGGCCCTGTTTTGTGTGTGTAAATGCATGAGCGTTCTAGCCCTTGACGCTATGCATTCGGCTCCCCACCACCCCCACCACCACCCTTGGTTGGCTCTCCCTTAAATAGGCTGAGAGTGGTCACATGTGGTGGTAATTCGATCCATCAGCCCAGTTCTCCATTTGCAGGTTATACTAATCTGCCACTAGGGGCAGACCTAATTAATCTCAAGCTCCTAGCTAACTAGTTACAAAAAAAAAAAAAAAACATACAGCAGGCTTACATCTTTTCTGGGCACTACTACTGCACTGCGGACACACCGTACTGCCCCATACTCTATTGGGCCCCTCTGCGCCCAACAACCCCCCTGCTAGCATGGCTACCTCCTCAACCCCCCTCCCCCCTGGGCCCACCAGGGGCGGAACTACCACTCACAAACAGGATGGCCTCCTGCATCCCCTCAACCCCCCCACCATGGCTATCTGTCAAGGGGCTAAAAATCGTCCATCTAAATCTCCGCAGCATCCTATGCAACCTTACTGAGCTAGCTGCCTGGGTTGCCCACTCTAATCCGGATATATTGGGTATCACGGAAACATGGCTAAAACCACACACTCCTGATGCTATATGTACCCTGCCAGGTTATAGCCATATCAGGTGCAATCGTAGGGGGAACAGACACAGAGGAGGGGTGCTACTTTACTATAAAGTCCATCTCAATGTGTCTGCCATTGATCACCCACCTACCCCCCCCTTGACATGTGAGTTCCTGCACACCCCTTCTCCTACTAGGGCTCTCAAAGAAAATCCACCTGATTTGTGGCTATAACCCTCCCAGAGGCGGGCTACCTGGACTCTCCTCACTTCTACACAGCGTCAGCTCTAGGGTGGGGACAAGTGAGGTCCTCATTATTGGAGACTTCAACCTCGACTGGATAGGATCCATTGCTCTCAGGCCTTGTTCTGAGCCAGATTATCACCAAGCCAATGAAACCTTCCCCGAGGGGGGATAAAGGATCACTGATTGACTGAGTCCTGACCAACAGGCCTGACAGAGTCACATCCTCGGGCATCCTATCTGATGCCATCTCGGACCACTCACCCACCTTTTGTACCTGGGGCATCTCTTAGGTGAGAATACCCAGCAAAGTGACACAGATGAGGGACTACTCAAAGCTCTACTTGCCCGACTTCCTCAGCAACCTCAGATCAAGTGACTGGTCCGAGATCACCGCTTCCTTGGACCCAAATCAAGCACTGGATGCATTCCTAACCAAATACATCCCAGTGCAGAACAAGCATACGCCCCTCACTAGAAGGAGGGTGCGAGGCACCATCACCAAATGGCTTCATGAGGGTCTAGTCTCTCTAATGAAACTCAGGGACAAATGCTGGGAGACCTATAAGGCCTCTCTCAGCGTTGATGATCTCGCCGCCTATGGGTCCCTCAGAAACTCCTGCAAAAAAGCCATCAGGGCTGCCAAAAGCGAGTTCTGCCGATCTGCAATACTCTCCTCTACCAATAACCCAAGGAGCTTTTGGCAGAAAATGAAAAGCACGGTCAGGGGCTCTGCGAGAGGGCAAGCTACGGATTTGCTCATTGATGGGGTCAGCTGCAATAGCCCTCACACAATCTCTAACACCTTTAACACTATGTTCTCCAAACAGGCCACCCCCCTACCTCCTGCCCCCACTGCCCCCAAGTCCTCAAACTCTCAACCACCTGTAACGTACCTCCCAATGCCACTCGGACCCGGACCTGCACCCAGACCCTCCTTCTTTCTACGGCAGGTATCTATCACCAAGACCCAGAGGCTGCTCACTAGCCTCTCCCCCCACTGGCCCAGGGCACGACAACCTCGAGCCAAAACTGCTCAAGCTAGGTGCCCACCTCCTAGCCTGGCCAATAACGCATATCTTTAACACCTCTGTTGCCACCGGTGTCATCCCAGATATCTGGAAAGTAGCCAAGGTCACCCCTGTCCTCAAATAAGGAAACCCTAAAGATCCCCTGAACTATCGACCGATTGCTATTTTATCGGCCGCATCAAAACTTCTAGAGAAAGTTGTGGCCTCTCAGTTAACCGAGTACCTACAGGAGCCCAATCTCCTCTCTCCGGCCCAACACAGGTTTAGGAAGGGGCACAGCACGGCTACCTCCCCGCTGTAGTCACCTCACAGATCAGAACTGCAACCCACCAGGCAGTCTCACTGGTGCGATTTTCGTGGACTTATCCAAGGCCTTTGACAGGGTAGATCACTCCCTCCTCAGCGCCACTCTGCTCTCCCTCAGACTCTCAAACCCCGCTCATGCCTGGTTCCACAATTACCTCTCTGGTAGGAAGCAATACGCCAACTTCAACAGGACCCTCTCCAACCTCACCACTGTCCAATGCGGGGTCCCCCAGGGGTCCGTCCTCGGCCCGACGCTCTTCTGCCTTTTCATCAATGAATTACCATCTGTCATCACCCATGGGCTTGCCACCCTGTACGCCGATGACCTTGTCATTTTGAATAGCGCCCGAGACATCGGCACCATCAATTCCCAACTACACTCCGACTTCAAGCGGATCTAATCCTGGCTGTATGAGCATAAGCTTGTTATCAACCTCAAAAAAAACCAGGCTATGCTCTTTGGGTCCCTGAATAGAACAAAATCCTGCCCTGCCCTCCTTCTAATCCACGGGGCTGACAGCTTGCCCTTGCAGATAGCTGCTGCTGTCAAGTACCTTGGCATCACTCTGGACCCCCAGCTGGACCTTTCCCTTCATATCTGAAACATCTGCAAGGCTACGAATGTTAAACTTGGTCCTCGCATACAGAGAGGCAAAGCTGCCTCCCCTGGCCAGCTCATGGCCTAGCCAGGGTGTTCTCCTCCCCTCCCTCTGTTATGGGCTAGTGACCTTCACCCCTGTGCCAAAATGCAACCTCTTGAAATGGGATACGGCCTACAACAGCATCTGCCGCTTTGCGCTCTCTGCCCCCCCGACACACCGCTGTGACCTTTATACTCCCCTTGAGTGGCTCCCCCCTGAGAAGCATCGCACCTTCGTAATAGGGAACTTCATTGACAGCATCATTAGAACAGCCACCCCCGCTACCCTAGCCCTGCCCCTCAACCCCGAAAACTCTTCTCACCACCTTAGTTCAAGGGCGGCACTAAATTGCTTGGTTCCCAGAACACGCACACTTGCGGGCAATCAAGCATTCGCCAACTATGCCCCCAAACTATGGAACTCGTTCCCTGCCCTTACTCGGTCCACCCCCTCCCATCCAGGGTTTAAAACGTCCCTTTGGACATTCCTGAAGGGCTCCTCCACCTGTTCTTGCGCCCCGTAGCCCCTTGAACTATCCTCTCATGGGGGGTCTTTGTGCACTCCAGGCCCAATTCACTTACTCTCCTGGTCACTGGTCTAGAAATTGGCTAAATGTAATGCTATTATTGTTAACGCCTGCAATACTACTGTATGTAAATCTGACTCACTCACTGTATGTGTATGCTCTATCTCTTAACTCTCCTGGGCCTTCTGTAACCTTCCCCAGGCAGGTGTCTTCTTACTGGTTGCCTTTTTTACCTTTATTTCTCTATATGACATGTAATACTCTTCGGGTATAATACCAATTTGTCACTGTACCTGTTATCCAAGTTTGTAACTCTCCCGGGTCGCACCTGAAAATAGGCACTTGGCTGTCTAGTGTGGCTTACCTGGTCAACAAAGCAAATAAATAAATACTGCTAGGGTCATACAGTAAAAGTAGCTAGCAAATCCATGTAGACTCAGTTCATGAAAGTCTCAAAAATGAACCCACATGGCAGTGACCACAAACTGAATAAACTACATTTGGAAGGTTCATACAGTGCCAACTGTGGTACTTCATCATCTGTGGTGATACAGTCTGTGTCAGAACCAAAGAATGTAATTTGAACTTCCTTAACATTAGACCCTACTGTAGAGCAGATATTAGTTCAGCCATATACACTGTTAAAAAGAAATAGAAAGGACAGAAGAGGGGCGTTGTATGTGTATACAGTAAGGTGGGAGTAGAATGTCTATAACTAAGCGGTATAATGAAAGATGATTCAGAGGTGGAAAGTATCTGAATACAGCTGATAACTGATAAGGGCAAAAATATAATAGTGAAAATTTGCTATAGGCGACCTAGCAGTGATCATACCTGTAATCAGGAATTATTTATTGTGTGAGATTACTAAGAGATTTGATATGGGAAATCTAATTGTTATGTGAGATTTTAATCTACCAGGCATTTACTGGAGACATCTAAGTGGTGGGTCACAATATGAAAGGGACTTTATGGAAACACTGTTAAATGAGGGCCTTGAACAGAAAGTAACAGAACCAATAAGAGAAGGTAATATTCTAGATCTTATTATAACCAACCTATTTTTTTTTTTTTATTTTTTTTTATTTTGTGTTTTTTTCCACCTATCTCCTCTTGGTGCCCACTCCTTCCATCTGCTCATTTCCACCACCCCACCTTCTTTTGGGATCTGCCCCTAGAGTGCCTCCTTCTCTTACCTCCTGCACAGCGGGGTCTGTCCCTTCTTGGTGGTCTTGGATGGGACCGGAGCGGCTTTCAGCTAGGGCTGCCGAGAGGTGTTTTTCCATTTTTTCCCCTTTTTTAGTCCCCTACCCTCTGAGACATCCGGTGCTTGGGACGTATGTCCCGAGGGGTGGCATGCTGATGCATGCCTTACCTCTCATGTGCCATCCAATGTCTCCCCTCCCCAACTCCGTGGACCGGAGCCGCCTCCATCCGTTGCTACTGCCAGTGCTTCCACTGGCTTGAAGGGATACAGAACGCTAGTGCGTTCTTGGTCTCCCACCCCTGAGGGAGGAGAGCATCTGCTGGGACGTTCAATCCTTCCTCTCCCCTGCCGACCCCCGGCCACCTGAGTCTGTTCCCGGATCCTGGTCACCGGCGTAGCATGAGGTGTGGCGTCCAGCGCCACCAGGTTGGCCACCAACCTATTTAAAAAAAAAAATATAATGATAGGGGAAAATATGAGCACTAAAGACCATAATGGCATATATTCAACATGAGGACAAATATGCGTTAGAGCAGAAGGAATAACAGTTACTAAAAATTAGAGAGAGCCTGCTAACATGGGAATGGGAAAAAATACCTAGGAGGAGTAGATGATTGTTGGTTAACAATCAAAAATAAGTTACTGTAGAACTGTTTATTCTCACACAAGTTATATTTAGCGCAAGGTGCTAATCGGCCGCCATTGTGCAAATATAATTTCATGCTCTGTAATTAGCTCCTAATTTACGCCCATTGAAAATATGCAATTTTGGCCAATTAGCACAATTTTATTTAAGCGCAATTATCACTTAAGCAAATATAGCTATGATTATTTGACATCAAATATAACCTGTTCTACAGTATTAGAGGTGGGTAGCAAGTATGTTCCAGTTAAGAAGCTTTACAACAGAGAAGGGAAAATTCCTCTATGATTAACTAATAGGTACGAAAACAGATTAGAAAAAAAGGAAAAAGCATATTCCAAATGTAAAGATTTGCCCAGTGAGGACAACAGAGAGAAATACAAGTCACAGTTACAAAAATTGATAAGGAGGGAAAGAAACTAGAATTTAAACTAGCACATAGTAAAAATAACAAAACTTTTTGCATATGTAACAACAGCAAAGGGTCAGAAAGGACAGTCGGCCCGATAATGAGTAAGGGGGAGCCCCGGATGATGGCAAACAACATAAATGAGTTCTTCTGTTCTGCAGTTTGCAAAACAATTAACACAACAGAAGTGAAGTATTATTGGTTGTGTCAAAAATCAAACCCAATAAATCACCAGGTCTGAACAGGCTACATCCTAAATTACTGAAGGAAACACATGATTGTATAATGGGCCCAATAACTAGGCTGAGCGACATATCTTACAATGTGGGAGAGGTTCCTGCAGATTGGAGGCACGTGATTGTCATTCCAGTATTCAAACAAATTCTGGTCAGAGCTGATATGGTTATGAAGAGCTTTTAGGATGCTTTTACACATTATTTCTAATGAATTGCACAATGCAGATCTGTGAAGAGGCAGTTTCAGTGTGGTCTTCCTTTTACACATTTTTACAGTGTGTTTTCCTGGACTATGCGTGCTGATTGCTATATATTTAGCCTGGATAGTTAACAGAAGAAATGGCATCTTGTTTTCAGTGGGGCTCTACATCTACACAATATTATGCTGCATTGTGTAAAATCAGAACGCACTAAAAACAATATTTTACATCTGGGGGTATATATTAAGTGCCAGATTGATGCATAAGCAGAAGGATGCATTGCACAAAGAGGGTGCGCTGGTTGGCACTGATACAATATTCAAAGAGAATGCGCCACAGGTACAGGGTGTGCATACAGTGAAGCCCACCACTGCAGAATTCTGCAGTAGAGTTACTGCAGCAAACAATGCAATTTCAAAGGGAGGTAATCCCTTTTGTCACGCAATAAACCTGTGACACTCATATTAACATACTAATTGCCAGCAGATTAGGCCTTACGGTCTATCGAGTCTGCTCGAACCTCAGATCCCTAGTTGGGTGCCGAGGCCTTCCTCCCCCTTGTGTTCCAGAAACCCCTATCATCCATCCCCACCCCCTGGGCCAGGCCATCATCTGATACATCCACTTTCTGTGTCTGTCCCACCATCTCTTGAAGCCCTTCTCTGTGGATCTCTGAACCAGCTTGCTAGGCAGCGCATTCCAAGGGTCCACCACACTCTTAGTGAAAAATCTCCTCCTCTTTCCCTCCCCTCACCCTTCCACCTTCCAACTTCAAACCGTGCTCTCTCGTAATACCTCCCTGCTTTAGTCTAAAGATCCCCTCCATGTTTACCCTATTTATTCCCTTGAGGTACTTGAAGACCTCAATCTTGTCCCCCCTGTCTCTCCTCTCCTCCAATGAAAACAGGCAGAGCTCCTCAAGTCTGTCCTCATACATCAAATCCCCTAGTCCTCGTATTATCTTAGTTGCCCTCCTCTGTACTCTCTCCAGGAGCTGTATGTCCCTCTTCAAGTGTGGTCTTCAGTACTGTACACAGTACTCAAGGTGTGGTCTAACCAGTCCATTGTACAGCGGCAGAATCACTTCCCTGCTCCTAGAGGTGATCCCCTTATGATGCATCCCAACATCCTAATTGCCTTGCTAGCTGCTCTCCTGCACTGCTCAGAGTTATTCATACATGCATCCACCATGACCCCTAGGTTTTTTTCCCCTGTTGAGGCCTCTAGCATCTCCACTTCGAGGGTGTACCTGTGTTTAGGGTTTCCCCGCCCAAGATGTAACATCTTGCACTTGGTGATATTGAAATTTAATTTCCATGTGTGAGCCCAGCTTTCCAGGGTGTCCAGGTCCCCTGGCAGTGCCAACCCCCCCTCTTCCCCCTCAACTACTGCTCCCATCTTGGAGTCATCGGTGAAGAGACTCATTTCACACCCTATACCCTCCCTGATGTCCGATATGTATGCATTAAACAAGATCGGACCCAGAACCGAGCCCTGCGATACCCCACTACCGACCTCTCTAGGGTTCGAGAGCTCCCCACTGACCACTACTCTCTGGGTGCATCCAGCTAGCCAGTTTTCAATCCATCTGGCCATCAAAGGGCCTACTCCCAACCCCGTCAGTTTCTTCACCAGACCATTGTGGGGGACAGAGTCAAACGCCTTGCTGAAGTCCAAGAATAATATATCCATAGGCTTTCCCCTGTCCAGTTCTGATGTTACCCATTCGTAGAACTCCACAAAATTGGTTTGACATGATCTACCTGACACAAACCCATGTTGCCGACTATCCAGACCTCCCACTTCCTCCAAGTACACTCCTAATCTTTCCTTTAGTATACTCTCCATTAATTTTCCCACCACCGAGGTCAAATTCCGCTTCATCCTGGTGGGCTTCATTGTTCCTGTTGAAAATGTGACCCTGGACGGGAGTTGCAGTGCAGGTGGCCGCCAAGTCAGGTGCATCCAGGGTGTCCCCGACTGAATACCTTCCAGGAGGAATGAGTGGCACATACCAGTGTGCACCGCAGCCCCCATGGGTGATATTCAGCCCAAGAATGGAAATTAACTAATTGAGCATGCAGGGTGCAAAGGGGCCTTATGAATGCTCATTACCAGCCCATTTGCATGTTGGCATGGGGATGAATGCGCCAGAGCAACTCTCGTCCCCAAGCCATGACCCCGATTGCTCCCATGTGGACAGGCCCTGAAGTCTCTGGTGCATAGTTTCACCCGCCTCACGAATCTGCTCCACCCAGCCCTGATCGTACCAGAGTCCAGGCTGTATCAGTTCCATATTGTAGGGACCCCAATGCCATCCCTAATTGCACCTGAAGTCCATGTACATAGTGTAGTGACCCCACTGCCCCTCAATGGTGCACAGACACCCCTCCCAGCCCAACCCATTGCGACGACTGGCTCTGTAATGGGATTGTGCCTCTGTATCAGTGGGTGGCAGAGCACTTGTACTAGGATGCTGGAATGTGTTATATGTAGGCATGAGCTGTGTATGGGTGATAACACCCAGTGGCCATACTCCTCAGGCACTGGCATGGGGATCCATCATCCTGGTGCCATTGCATTGCTCAGTGTGGGTGATGGCCGATATTGTACCCACTCACACAGGTCCCAAAACAGGCATGTTACAGCTGACCTCCCATTTGTTTGTACAATTGGGGAACTGTGGATGAACTGTTTATAGCCTGAAGCGTACACTGCAAATGGCATTACAGGATACTGCACCCCACTGCACCCAGGATACTTCAGCAGTCCGGAGGGTGACATGTTACACAGGGAAACAGGGAGAGTGGGGACTTGCAGTGGTGTATGACAGCAGGAAGATACAGTATTGGCAAGGCATGCATTGGAGGTATGTAAATTCCCTCTTCAGTTTGCCAGGGACGTACACACAGCTGCATACACTGCTGGATCTGCAGCTGGCATGGTGCCCCAATGCACAGTACAGCCAGCTGGGTCATTCCAAAGTGCAGATCCCCAGCCCAGGTTCAGTGCAGTCAATGTCTGGCCATGGCAGGGTGTGGAGGGCAGTGACAGTCTTTGCAACAGGTTGGGTATGGAGGGAGTGAGGGTATCTGTGTACAGGGGTGGTGGATGGGAGTCCTTTAAACTATGGATATGGACCATGGTTTCCTCTGGTGCAATTGGGTCTGGGGGGGCCTACATTATGGAGCTCTTCAGGGATGGAGCTGGCTAGATTGGGAATGGAAAGGGGGTACCTCTAGTCCACCAGGGCTGCCAGGCTTCTGTGCATCTGGGTGCACATCTGCAGCCTGCCTGTAGGTGCCTGTCTGGGTTAGGCCAGCTATTCGTGGCCTAACTGTGGGCCACGGTGCTCTGGACTGTGAGGGGCACATTCCTAATGAATATGCTGCAGCACAGCATATGCATGGGATTGCCCCCTCGACTTGAATGGCATACCATTTGTGTTAGCCGTGGCCATTCCCTTGCGGCCGACGCATCCTGCATGTTTGAGTATCACACTGCTGCGCTTTGTTGGAGTTGTGCGACACTTCTCCCTTTTCCACTGGGATGCGCTGCATATCTCCATTGAATACGGGGGCCCTGGACTAGGTAGCCTAAATAAATACATTATAAAAATGGTAAAATCATGACCCCACTGAAAACAAGATATTGCATCTAATCTGGACAGCCTGAGTAAATACAGTGCAAAAATGAGTAAATGAACATCCCTGTGACAATGAGATGTAGCATCTCCCCTGCCCTATCCAGGATACAAAATATAGGATAAGAAATATTCAGTGCTCCCGGATCCAAATAACCATTACTCTGTACGAAGCCCTCATTTTCCCTGCATTTTCCCCAAAAAGGCAGAATCAAATCTCTATATAAATCCCTGTAGATGTTTCCATAAGCCACTGGTTCCTTATTTATGACTTTGTTCTTTATTATATCAGCAGCCTTCGATTAGGAAAAGAGGTCTGATTTGCTGCTCAGTATTAGTATTATATGTCACGATGGCCTTGGAATGATTTGGATTTATATGCTATGCATAAGGCATAATGGGGAACTGTAAGAAATAACAAATATCAAGCTCATTATTTCATGAACTATACTCAAAATTAGTAATCACTAGTCAGACAGTCTTTCAAAAGATAATAGTAATGCCTGTAAACAAAATTATTGCAAATAGACATATATCTATATATATATATATATACACACACACAAATGCTATTTATGCATCTTATAGTTGTTAGTTTTCAGACAAATTCTCATTGACTTTTTTCTGTCCACCTGAAGGAATCTTGAATGAGTTAGGTAAATATTATTATTTTATCAAGGCCCTGATCCAGCAACTCAGTAAATACACACTCAGTATATCATATTATAAAATGACAAAAAACAGTCTTCCGTTTGCAGTTGTTTGATCAGAAATTTTATAAATGGTATAAGTTCTTTTTGTTACATCTATGTTAGTCCAATAAAAGGTATCAAATCACTTGCTTCTGTATCACTCATGGTTTGTCAGCAGTTAATTCATTAGATGAGGTCTTCCTTGCCAGAGTTTGACTGATTTTACGTTGAGAAACAGCTCTTGCAGCAGGTTACACCATTAGGACTGAAGCCGGCAGGTGCCAGTACCACACGGAAATGTTCTAGCTAGCAGTATTCAGCAGGGACTGACCCTGACATCGGTCCCACTCCCGACGTCAGGCATCGTATAAAAGGGGGCAGTCCCCCAGAATCCCCAGATCTTATCTGTGTCAATCTTCGCCATTCATCACTGTTGGGTATCTGCCGGAGGTCAGGACCCCGCGGGAACCTTTTTTTTTTTTTTTTAAGGTAGGCGGAGTCAATGTACCATCGTCGCCGCCCTCGAGGCTGATGCACTGCGTGGCGCTCGCGGGTTGACCGTTAGGCTGAGTCAACTCTGTCTACCTGTCAGTTCTTCGTCTCCCACTGTAGAGGTTACCTCATGGAAGCCGTGAAGAGCCTAGGCCTGCTACGCAGTTCTCAATCTAATAAAATTTGCTTGGTCGAAGTCCGACAGTTTTCCTGCTGGTTCTGTTTCTGCCACCACTCGACGTCGCCTGGTAAGATCTTTCCTTATTTTCATATTTCGTGATGTCTAGTCTATTTTTGGTGTTTTTTTTCTTCGTAGGTCATGTCTCGGTCGGAGGGCAAGAAATGCAAGACTGGTCAGCCCCCCCATGTGACGGTGCCATTGTGGCCAAAAATATTCCGTTACCGACCAGCACGACCGGTGTCTCTTGTGTCTTGGCCCACTTCATGACATGGATACGTGCGACACCTGTTTCTCCATGGACTGCCAGGTCATCGAGCAACGCACGTGGAAAGTGGGGCGAGCTCCACCGACTTTCGGGGGTCAGGTGCGCACTCGGGCCAAGCCACAATCTCTCGGCCTTTCCTCCGGGTCCTCTCCCGGTTCTATACGGACTGAGGAGGAGGGAGCCTCAGCTGCTAGTAGTCTAACTGTTGCCGAGGCTTCTTCCGTGGCACAGGAGGCCCATCCCGCTCCTTCCGGGGGGCAGGCGGGAGGTGCCGGCATGGCAATCGCCCCTTTGGGGGTGAAGCCTCCCCCGGTGTCGGACCCATGGTTCGCAAGGCCTGGGTCAGCGCCATCCTTGATGCCATCAGTTGGCGCCGTTGTGGGCATTGGCGCTGTTCACAGTGCTGTGGGCCTCATGGAGTTGTCGTTGATGCCGACTTGTCGCATGGTGTTGTGGCCTCTGTTGGAGCCGTTCACACTGCCGGTGGTGTCTGCGGCACCCGTGGGAGATGCTACTGTGCTGTCCTTTTCCATGTCTCACCTCAGTGCCGTCCTTGGCGCAGAGGTTGAGCACGGCGCCGTGTCCTCAGGGCTCAGCACCATGAGGCCTTCAGACTCCTCCGTCGGCACCATCGTCAGCACCACCTCTGTCCTTGACACCGTTCACGTCGCCGTGCGGCTGGACGGCGCCATCCTCGTCGCTGAGGCTGCCATCAGTGCCATCAGCGGAGCTGCCCCTGCCCTTGGCACCACTCGTGGCACTGGGGAGCCAGGCAGTGCCATTGGCACCATCATCAGCACCGTTTCTGCCCGTTGGCACTGCCCGTGGCACCCTAGGGTTGGGTGGCGCTGCGACTAGTCCCGGCTCTGGAGCTCTTGTTCGGGCTGGAGCCATGCCCCCTCTGGATTCCATTTGCGGAGCGGCTGGGGGTGCTGGCACCAGCTCGGGCACAGCTTCAGTTTCTGGGACTATTGGCAAAGATGGCAGTGGCCGCCCTCCTACAGTTTGGCACAGGCCCTCAGACTCTACCTCCTCGGAGGTGGAGTCGAGCTCTGAGTCAGACGCACAGTCTGACCCTTTGGGGTTGACTTTTGAGGAGGGTAGCCCAGTAGTCTCCTTGACAAGCCGGAGTCAGCCCCCTTCTGAGGTGGGTTTGGTGGCTATCGAGACTAGGGTCAGGGGTGCTGATCAGCAGGCAGTGGTGCAGGGCACCATAGCTCTGCAACCTGGTCTTGGCGATTTCACTGACCCCTCAGTAGTGGTACCCCCACCGGTGGTGTGCCTAGATCGACCAACTTTGGGGCCAATCAGGGCACCTACAGGAGGGGAGGGTACTGTGCCCTCGGTAGCCCCTTCAGGAGCTGCCCAAAAATGCCAGCTACCTAGGCTGGCCCTCTTGAGGAGGAGGAGGAGGAGGAGGGCTCTTTCAGACTCTGAGGGGTCAAGGGGAGTGGGGTCGGCATGTTGGCCTTTTTCGGGGGCCCACCC
Organism: Neoceratodus forsteri; assembly: GCA_016271365.2. Taxonomy (NCBI): domain Eukaryota; kingdom Metazoa; phylum Chordata; order Ceratodontiformes; family Ceratodontidae; genus Neoceratodus; species Neoceratodus forsteri. The sequence continues at coordinate 1,340,925,882 of CM028132.1, forward strand.
GGGCTCTGGGAGAAGCCATAGTGCGGATCTCCATTCTTCCCCCTTGGTCTCTTTGAGAGAGTCCCATTCTTTTGAGATAAGGGACCGTCCTTCCAGACCTATACGGCCCCGGTCACCTCACAGGGGGGATTCTTCCGGGCGCAGCCAAGGCAGTACTGAAATGGTTGTTCAGCTGTCGGCTGTGGGGTCTTCCGGGGCACCCTCTTCCGTGGGTGTTCATGGTCTGCTCCTTAGCCCAGGCGGAGGTCAGCCAACATCTCTTCTTGGCTCTGTCCCCATCCCTCTGCCACACTCTCCTGCGCTCCCAGACATCCTTGGTCCTAGCAGGCCTCTCTCCTGGGAGCAGTTCAGAGCGGTGGCTGCTCAGTTCCCTGCTTACGTTAGGGCAATGGACAGCCAGGTTTTTCAACCTCCCCCTGTGCAGCCACCCACTGAGGTACCCTCCAGCTCCTCATCCCCCTCTTCTGGGGGAGAGGAAACTTCTGTCCACATCTCTCCAGCTGCTGATCTCACAGAGTATCAGCGATTCCTCATGAGGATGTTGGAGGACTTGCACCTTACTCCTTCCACTACCAGCAATCCTGAGCACTCGGCGCACACCTTTCTAGGTGATTTTGGTGAGGTCACCCTTGTGGTGCTGCCCTGGCCTGCTCCCTTTTGGGAGGTGTCGTTGCGTTCCTGGCAGAGGCCCTTCTCCGGAGTTCCCACCCCAAGGGACCTCAGCCAGAGGTATTGCGCACCCACAGAGTCTCCAGGTTCCTTGCCTCATCCACAGTCTGGATTGATGCAGTTGGACACTCCTGATGGGCTTTGCACCCTTCACCGTGACCGGCCCCCAGATCAAGACTCCTCGGATTTTGACTTCTGGGGTAGGAGGACTTTCTACTTGGCACGGTTACTTCTTTCTATTTCTGAACATCAGGCCCACTGTGCAGCCTATGACAGGTTCATGTGGTCCAGGCTGGGTCAGCTCCTAGCCTCGTTGCCTGATAAGGAGCAAACCAGACAAGCCATTGGACTCTCTGCGCGTGGCCTGGAGTTAGCAAGGCACCAAGTGAGGGCATCCTATGATGCCAACGAGGTAGCTACCAGGGTCGTAGGGACAGCGATCTGCACTAGGCGGACAGCATGGCTGCGTCTTTCCCGGTTGTCACCCTTGGCCTGATGTAGGGTGATTAACTCCACCCACCAGGGAACCTATCTCTTCTCCCACAGAGTGAGACGCCATTTGTCGGGGCAACTTTCTTCCCCCTCCGGGGGGACTCCGTCTCACTCTCCCCACTCTCGGGCCTCTCCAGGCCCTGAAGTTCCCCCCCTTAGTGTGTCACCCACTGAGGGCTAAGGGATTTTGTCCCTTAGGGTGTAAAAGAAAAGCCCCTTCGGGAGGGGGCTCGGTACTCACTCAACAGTGATGAATGGTGGAGATTGGCACAGATAAGATATGAAAATTACATACCTACCGTAAGTATGATCTTTTTGTGTATCTTCACCATTCATCACAATCCCACCCTCCATCCCCCTGGGGCCTCAGTCTCTGGGTCCCCCTCCCTCTCTGTGCCCATCTCCCCCTCTCCTTCTTTAGGAGTGGGATAAAACAGGACACACAGTGGGATAATGTTCCAGTGGGAGTGGACAGCAAGGGGGCCACTCCTTCTCCAGTGCTTTGGCACCACCCCATGGAGTGGGAGTTGTCAGTTGCCCTCCTTTCTCTCCTCCCCCCATGCTCCTGTCCTCCCTATTTCTTCTTCCAAAAAAAAAAAATTTTCCCTTTTTTTCACCAATAATCTCTCCTGAGAGGGCGTTTATTCTCTTTACCCTGCCCTTCCTCCAGAATAGCCAACTCTGCTTGTCTGGAGTGTTTGCCAGCTATTCTGTGCCTTGAATTCTGGCAGAAAGCCTTTGGCTATTCCTTGCAGTTCCTATACAGTCTGGAGATGGACCAGGGTCTGGGATGTACTAACCTTCTCCCCTGTCTTCCTAAATCCTTTTCCCTCCCTCTTCCTTTCCAGGGATTGGGGCCCCTCCCAAACCCTTTAGTTTCTGACTCTCTCTCCCTCTCTGTCCTCGAAGTCATTTTTTCTCCTTTTGGTTCATATATCTTTTCCTTTTTCTGTCCCTTGGACTTCCTTGTCCCACCCTCCACTCCCTTCCTGTAACCTCTCTGGTGACTCAGAACTGGCAGGCAGGCAGGCGGAGTCGACTCAGCCTAACGGCCAACCTGCGAAAGCCATGCAGTGCGTCGGCCTCGAGGGTGGCGCCGATGGTACATCGACTCCGCCTACCTTAAAAAAAAAAAAAAGGCTCCTGCGGGGTCCTGACCTCTGGCAGATACCCAACAGTGATGAATGGTGAAGATACACAGAAAGATTATAATTACGGTAGGTACGTAATTTTCATTTCTTTTCCCGACGTTGACTCGCCAGCATCGGCCTCATGGTCCCACTCTAGCGCACGATGACTAAGAACTTTATGGTTTTACCAACACTAAATGTCAGCATCTCCAACTCCTTCTTCAGAAGGACATCCTTCCAAGTGTGTCTGCAGTAAACAGATCCCCTTCAAGGATCCTCATTCATCCAGCCTGAGGTGCTTAGGCCCGGACCACAACACCAAGGCCTGCTCCTTCTGTCAGGGGTTTAACAGTCGCACCAGGATCTGCCACCAGAAGGCACTTCAGGGGTTTCTCTTGGAGGAGAAACTACACAGGATGGATAAGGTCCTCCAGAGGTGAGTCTGCCTCTCAGGCCCACAAACACTGGGACAAGCACCGGGAGAAGGCCAGGTCCGGGATCCCCTAACCAGGCCTTGGACTCATGCACCAGCTCAGGTTCCATGTGCTCAGACCACTCTCCCTCCAGGGCTCGCTCTCAGCCCCCTCCGGTTAAGGTCAAGGCTTCAGGCAGTACTTCAGCTTCCTTGCACCCTATATAGACTTCATGGCCTTCGGCTTCCTCCACTCCCTCCCAGGCCTCTTCGAAGTCTTCAGACCATCAACAGGCCAAGTCTTCTTCCTCAGACCGACGCTGGGACCCCGACTCCAGATCGATCTCCCAGCCTCCCAGGGGTTCGGATCCCCACCTAGGAAGACTAAGAACCTGATCCTCTCAAGCGGACAACGGACCCGATGTCGGCTAAACACCCGACGTCGGCCAAACACCTGAAGTCAGTCAGACGTTCACCGGAGCCAAAGACATCAGCCAGACACCAGACATTGGTCAGACATTTGCCAGAGCCAAAGACATCGGCCAAGTGCCAGACAGCGGTGACATATTCGCTGGAGCCGAAGACTGTCCCCCCATCACCAGTGGACACTGGTCGCTGGGACTCCACGGAGGAGAACCTGACGTTGCCCGAGGACCAGGCAGGCAACAGTGAGGACACCAGGTTTCCACAGGAGCCTTCACCAATCCCAGAGATGCCTTCGGACTCGACGCCCGACCCCGGCGACAGACCACTGATGCCAGGTCCATCGACGGGTATGAACATCCAAGAGGTCAAAGATCTCTTCACTTTCTGGTGGGACACAATAAGGAAAGATGTGATCCCAGTGAAACCTCCTCCTCCCACTCCTTCACCTCCTACTCCCCCTTCTCCATCGCAGGGGCCAGCAGGATGACCACCGACCCCCAAGGAGCATACTCCACCTCCTAGGGGCAGATCCAAGGAATGGAGAAGGCCTCCTTCAAGATCTCCCTCAGGGTCTCCCAGCCCCAAGTGACCCAGACATCGACGGTACACTCCGCCAGGGGAGGATTCTAGACTGGATACATCAGACACCTCAAGGTCTCCTTCTCCACTCAGCATCCCATCACCTGACCCACAAGACCTGCCCAGGTCACCTCCGGATGATCCCTCCTTTTCTGAGATTATGAGGCACATCCAGGAGAACATGGGATGGGATTCAGAAGATCTTGACCCCAAGAGACAGCACCTTGCTCATTACTTTCCGCAGCAAGATCCTAAGCCTCTGGTAGTGCCACCCTTAGTGGACACTTTCGCAGATGTAACCAGGGCTGCATGGAAGCATCCTCACTCCACCCCCACTGTGCCGAAGAAAGCTGACTGCCTGTACAAGGCCCCAAAAGAAGACCAGTACTTGGCGCAACAGCCTCTGGCTGACTCCCTGGTCATTATGGCCTTTCATGACTGGTCCCAACGACCACAGCATATGAACACACAGCCACCGGACCAGAAATCCAAACAGTTGGATGCCCTGGGGAGGTGCATGTGTGTGGCTGCTACATGCTCCATCAGGTCTCTGAACTATCTATCTCATATGGTTCAGTTTCAGAATGCCCTGTGGGAACAGGGTCAGGACCTAGTTGATAAGCTACCAGATGGCGATCAGAAGGCGGCTCTCTTAAACCTCCTCCGCATAGGGTCTGATGTGGGGACCCAAGTGTTATGAGCCAGATACGATTCTGAGGACTCATCTGCCAGAGCTGCAGCTTTGGGCATCTGTCTCCGGAGACACTCCTGGCTCCATGTCTCCGGTTTTACCCCAGACGTACAGAAAAACATTCTTGATGTCCCATACAACGGCAAGGTCCTGTTTGGTGAACACACGGCAAGGGTCATCACCAAGCTTCAGTACATCGGGAAGGCAGTAAGATCCATACAGGCCATGTACAGATCTAAACCTGGTTCCTTTTGTAGGAACCAGAACCGTTTTCGTGGCCGGCAACAATGGCAGCAGCCAAGTTCCAGCCAGCAACAAAGGGGCACTTATCATCGTAAAGCCCAGGTTAAATCTTCCCCAGGCAGAGGCCAGCGGTATACCAAACCAGCCTAGCCTGCGGGAACCAACGCTGCCACAGCATGACTCCTTCCCGGCACCCACCCCTCCTCTAGATCAATGGGCAGAAAAGGTCAGGGGTCACAGCGCTCGCCACTTTTCAGGGTGGCATTTAATTACTGCCGACCGGTGGGTACTTCACATGGTCAAGAGAGGTCACTTTATTGAATTCCTCAACCACCCACCATCAAGACCTCCCCTGCTTTCCCGTTATTCGGGTCAGCATACTCTGCTCATATAGCAGGAGGTGCTCGAGCTTCTAGGAAAGGAAGCTATAGAGTATGCACTGCGGAACCAGAGAGGTGCAAGTTACTATTCCCACTTCTTTCTGGTTCCCAAAAAGACAGGGGACCTCCGTCTGATACTGGATCTCAGTGATCTTAATGCTTCAGTCCTCTACAAACACTTCCGCATGGTGACCCTTCCAGGTCCGATACCCATGCTCAAGCAGTGTGCCTCCCTAGCGTCCTTGGACATGCAGGATGCTTACCTGCACATACCCATTGCTTGAGCACACAGGAAGTTCTTGAGCTTCGAATTTCTAGGTCGCCATTATCAGTTTCGAGCCCTCCCTTTTGGGCTGTCATCGGCACCTCGAGTGTTTACGAAGTGCATGGCAGTTGTAGCAGCAACTCTGAGGAGACAAGGCCACTACATGTTCCCCTACCTGATCGACTGGCTTCTCATGGCACCCTCTCGGGAGGCCCTGATGTCCGCCATTCATTGTACTCAGTCTCTGTTCGAGATGTTGGGCATCATTATCAATCAGGAGAAGTCACGCCTGGTTCCATCACAGAATCTGTAGTTCATAGGCGCAGTTCTGGACACCGGCCAAGGGAAAGCTTTTCTACTCCAGGACTGAGCAGAATACATCAGATCCCTCATCAGGGACATTTTGGCAAAGAGGACCATCCCAGCCAGACTGGTCCTTTGCCTGCTCAGACATATGGCTGCGGCCATTGCAACAGTCCTACTAGCCCGTCTCCACATGCGGGTGACCAGTGGATGTTACGGGTCCAGTGGGATCAGAAGCAAGACCATTTGCAGCTTCCAATCTGGATCACGAATGCCATAATCCAGGATTGGCAATGGTGGCTAGATTCAAAGAACCTATTAGTGGGGGTCCCCTTCATTGTGCCATCTCTGATTGTGACACTCTCCATGGACGCCTCAGGGTTCAGTTGGGGAGCACAACTCAATGGTGTCAGGTCCCAGGGCTTATGGACAGCCCAGGAAGCTCATCTCCACATAAATATCCTGGAAATGAGAGCAGTTCTTTATGCCCTGCAGGCTTTCTAGTTGGAGATCCCACCAGGTACTGTCCTGTTACAAATAGACAATACCGCAGTGATGTATTACCTCAACAAACAAGGAGGCACCCATTCCTACCCGCTTTGCAGGGATGCCATGAGAGTGTGGGATTGGGTTCTACAACACGGCGCAAACCTCATTGATGTTCATAGAAACATAGACTTTGATGGCAGATAAGGACCACTTGGCCCATCTAGTCTGCCCATTTCCCTACCTACAGGATAGGCCGCAGATCCTAGTTAACCAACAGCCTATTTCTTCCTACCCCCCCACAAGAATTGCCTTATGTCTGTCCCATGCATTCTTGAATTCTCCCACAGTTTTAGACCCCACAACCTCCTCAGGAAGGCTGTTCCATGCATCCACTACCCTCTCTGTGAAATAATACTTCCTCACATTGCCCTTGAACCTCCTTCTATCTTTCAAATTGTGTCCCTTGTTCTTGCAACGTCTCTTTTCTGAAAGATGCTACCCTCTTGGACTTTGTTGATTCCACTGAGGTACTTAAAGTTTTCTATCATGTTCCCCTCTCCCTTCTTTCCTCAAGGGTATACATATTAAGCTCCTTTAGTCTCTCCTCATATGGCTTCTCTTGCAGACCCTGCAACATTTGGTTGCCCTCCTCTGGACTGCCTCTATCCTCTATGTCCTTGCAGAGATGGGGTCTCAGAACTGGACATAGTACTCCAGATGGGGTCTCACCAACTGTCTGTACAGAGGGATAACAACTTCCTGTTTTCTGCTGCTGATGCCTCTCCCTATACATCCCAGTATACCCCCAGCCCTCCCTACCGCATTCTCACATTGCTTGCTAACCTTAAGGTCATCTGATATGATTTCCCTCAGGTCCCTTTCCATTTTTGTTGTTGTTACTACCTCCCCACCCATTGTGTATTCTTCCCCTGGGTTCTTGTTTCCCAGGTGCATTATTTTGCACTTCTTTGCATTGAATCCTAGCTGCCATACTTCTGACCATTCCTCCAACCTTGCCAAGTCCCTTTTCATCCTTTCCATGCCTCCTTGTGTATCAACCCTGTTGCAGATCTTTGTGTCATCTGCAAAAAGGCATACTTTTCCTTCCAGTCCCTCTGCAATGTCACTGATGAAGACATTAAAAAGGACTGGACCCAATACTGAACCCTGCGGTACCCCACTAGTAACCCCTCTTTCTTCAGAGTGGACTCCATTTACAATTACCTTCTGTGTCCTGTTGTGCAGCCAATGTTTTACCCAGGCTACCACCCTGGGACCCATTCCCAGGCTGGTTAATTTGACTATTAATCTTTTGTGTGGGACTGTGTCAAATGCCTTGCTAAAGTCTAGGTCAATAGTTCTCAGACTTTGTCACAGTGAGCCTCCCCAAATCCATGGAAAAGATTTTGAGCCTCCCCCAAAAATTGAAATAATCTTGGGCCTCCCCAAAGAAAAATAACGTACTGTTCTTTGCGCAGTACACCATGAATAAATTGAAACCCCTTTGAGTACTTGACTCGCATTCAATTCTTTGTCTTATACTGATGTGGAACCTTTGAAAAAGAGCTCCTGTGATCAAAGGTGTTATCTGAATAACAAATAAATAAAATAAACAAGAATTATTATTCATTCAGCTTATTGTAAATGCCCCATAGGCCAACCTACGTACTCTGCTATTTTCATTCTTGAACCGTTGTTACCCCTTGTTGCAGTACCTTCATGGGTCAGACTACTTTCTCTGTTTCCTCTATATATGAAATAACCTTCCTACATACTTTGACTCACCCCCCTCCTTCCCTGCTCCTAAGCAACTTCTCAGGGATTACTTTGCTCCTTCCTGCTATTGCTCTTAGCACTTCTATGCTCAACCTTTGTATTGGCTCAGTAGGTAACACACTCGCCTCTGAGGCCAGGAGATCAGAGGGCTGTGGGTTCAGTTCCTACATCTAGCACTTGGGTTAATATCCCAGTACTGACACTGTAGTGCAACATGAAAGGGGTGCTGCACTTCTGAGGTGCTGTCTTTTGGATGAGACGTTAAACCGAGGTCCCATCTGCCTGGATTGGTGGTAGTTCAGGTGGATGTTAAAGATCCCATGGCACTTATCGAAAAGAGAAAGGGAATTTCCCCGGTGTCCTGGCCAAATTTCCCTCATTCACTAAAAATACCACCAACAGCTTCATCTGGTTCAAGGTCAGTTGGCATTCATCTGTATCCCCCTCCCCCGCGAGGGTCATGCCTGAAAATAGGCAGGATTTGTCTAGTGTACTCACCCGGTCAACAAAAACGAGATAAATAAATTTGGGCTGTTCTGCCATCAGTTTACAGATTGATCAATTACTACAACTCATTATTAGTTTATTGTTCATGTTTGTTTGCACTATTGTTCATTGTGTATTTCTTGATTGTTTTGCAGTTACCTTTTGAAATGTATTCACTCTTGTCACCTATTAATAAATAAAGATGGAGGCAGTATAGCGCAGTGGTCTAAGGCTCTGAGCTGCAAATTTGGTGACATCCAGCAACTTGACCTTGATTTGAATCACAGCTTCCACTTGCATACTGTGTGACCCTGAGCAAGTCACTTAACCTCCTTGTGCTCCCAGGTCACTCCTGTAAAAAAGCTTTCAGCTTAGTGTGCTATACCTGGTTAAACAACTAAATTAAAAAAAAAAACGTTAATTTCACCTACTATTATCCTCTTTCAGTTTGCTTAATCTCTTCACACAAAATATATAAAACTCAAAATTTAAATACAGTACTTTTTCAGACTTGCTTGAGCCTCCCCTTGAACAGATTGGGGCCTCCCCAAGGAGGCTGGCCTCACCATTTGAGAACCCCTGGTCTAGGTAGACCATGTCCACAGCCCCTCCCTGGTCTACTACTTTGGTCACCCAGTCAAAGAAATCTATTAGATCTGCCTGACATGACCTTCCGCCATGAACCCTGCATGCCTTGGGTCCTGTGCTCCATTGGCCTCTAGGTACTCAACTATTCTTTCCTTCAGAAGTGACTCCATCACTTTCCTACCACAGAGGTCAGACTGACAGGTCTGTAGTTTCCTGCCTCTGTCTTGGTCCCACTTTTGTGAAGGGAATCACATCCGCCTTCCTCCAGTCCTCTGGTCCACACCATCCTCCCATGATTTATTAAAAGTAGCCAGTGGTTTCATTAATTTCTCCCTTAATTCTTTTAGAATTCTGGGTGAATTCCATCAGAACCCATTGCTTTGTCCACCTTCAGTTTTAGGAGTTCTTGCAGAACCCTTTCTTCTGTGAAAGGACTGGGATCAACCCCTATCAAGAGTGCTTCTGTTAATTGGATTAGGCACTTCCCCTCCTCTTTGTGAATACTGAGCAGAAATATTCGTTCAGTATCCTTCTTTTCACTGTCCCTCTGCCCACCACCGCTCATTCTATTCAGCCTCACTATCCCTCCCTTTGTCTTTTCTCGCTCGCTGATGTACCTATAAAAGGTTTTATCCCTTCTTAACTGAGTTGGCTGTCTTTTCCTCAGTTTGGGCCTTTGCTATTCTGACTTCTCTCCTGCTTCCTTCTGCCTTAACTGGTACAGCTGTCTGTCCTGCTCCTTCTGTGTTTCCTTATACTTCCGGAATGCTATCTTTTCTTCCTTACTTTCACTCACCTCTTTTGAGAACCATAGTGGCTTTTTCTTTTGTTTTGATTTGTTTATTTGCTTCACACAAAGGCTTGTTGCCTCTGTGATGGCAGTTTTGATGATTCCCCATTGTTGCTCCACACCTCCTTCTAGCCTGTTTGCTAGTGCTTTTCTGAGGCACTCTCCCATCTTGCCAAAGTCAGCCCTCCTAAAGTCCAGTACCCTCACTTTTGTATGGCTTGACTCTGTAGCTGAGTTTAATGTGAACCACACTGATGGTCACTTGTCCCCAGATGGCAACCCACTTCTAGATCTGAGATCCTCTCACTGCCCCGTTTGAGATCACGAGGTCTAAGATTGCTCCCTCACAGTGGGTTCCAAACTAGCTGTCTGAGGCCTGCCACCTGTAGGGCATCAAGAATGGCCCTGCTCTTGGATGTGGCTGCAGCAAATGTGCTCCAGTTAACATCTGGCATATTCAGATCTCCCATCAACAGTATCTCCCTTGTCTGCCATTCTAAGAATGCCTTCTATCATATCCTTGTCCATCCCTCCCCTGACATGGGTCTGTACACAACCCCTGTGCGGATTGTGGTGCCCTTTCCAGTCTCCAAGGTGACCCACAGTGCCTCCTCTCCTCCCTGTTTACTCTTTTGTTCAGTTGCTTTTATCCCTTCTCTTACATAGAGAGCTACTCCTCCCCCTCTTCTCCCCTGCCTGTCTTTCCTATAGGTTATGTACCCTGGTATGTTAACATCCCAGTCATGGTTCTCTGTGTACCATGTTTCTGTGACTGCTATGATATCCAGGCATCCTCTTCCATCAAGGCCACCAGCTCAGGGAGCTTGTTGCCCAGACTATGGGCATTGGTACTCATTACCCTCCATTTCCTGATGGCCTTACTCCCTTTTGCCTCATCCCTGTCCTTCTTGCCTTTGTCACTTTCTCCATTTACCCCTGCCCTTCTCCCTATCGACACCTGTATGTTGGTGTTTGCTGCACTTACTACTGTGATTATTTGGGGCTAGGATTTTCCCGTTCTTTCCAGTGCTCTCCTTGGCTAGTTTAAATGCTTGTCAATGACAGCATTTAAACTATCACCTAGGATCCTGGTTCCCTCCCGGACAGATGCAGCCCATCATGCCAGTATAGGCTTGCATCACTCCAGGTGGACCCCAGTCCCAATGAAGCCAAATCCTGAGCTCCACACCAGTTTTCAACCACTGATTGAATCCCATGGTGCGGAATACCCTAGCCTCCCATGCTATGTCCCAGGAGGGACAACGTCATCGCAGACAACCTGAGTCACTCTCAGGCCAGAGTCCACGAGTGGGAACTACCCCAGGAGGTAGTAGAGGATCTGTTTCACAGATGGGGCACACCAGAGTTAGACCTCTTTGCGTCCCCATACAATGCAGAACTGCCCAATTTCTGCTCGCTAGATTCAGGGCCTGGTGTTTTCTGGCAAGACGTGTTGTCCCTCTCCTGGACGGGCAGATTCCTTGATGCCTTTCCTCCCTTCCCGTTGATCCAGAGGGTCCTTTTGAAACTCCGTAGATAGCAAGCGGTGCTGATACTTATCACGACATTTTGACCCAGACAGATTTGGTTCCCTCTGCTACACCAGCTGTCCCGGGAACCTCCGGTGCCTCTGCCAATCAGCTGTCACTTATTGTCTCAGAAGGCAGGCTCTTTGATCCATCTGGACCTTCGATCTCTGAACCTGCACGCCTGGCTCCTAGAGACATAGCCATCATGCAGTACGGGGTCTCGCAAGAGGTAGCAGATGTTCTAGTGGCTGCTAGAAAACCAGCCACTCACGCTACATACGCCATGAAACGGCGCAGATTTTGCCTCTGGGCTCAGGCACGGGGGTATTCACCGATGGATTGTCTGGAAAGGTCGGTCCTGGACTACCTCCTGTCTCTCTTTCAGACAGGCTTGGCCTACTCCTTGATAAAAGTACACCTTTGTGCCATCTCAGCCTATCATACTCCTATAGGCCAACATCCCATAACTCAGTTGGACACGGCACGTGCCTTTCTGAGAGATATCCTCCACCTTAGGCCTCCGATTAAGGATCCTATTCCTCCATGGGATTTACCCTTTGTCCTGGAGCAGCTTACACTGCCACCTTTTGAACCAGCCGTGGATTGCGAGCTACGTCTCCTTACATGGAAGACATTATTTTTAGTTGCCATTACTTCGGCCAGAAGAATTTCTGAACTTCACGCACTGATGTGCAGAGAACCTTTTCTGGTTTTTCTCCAAGACAGGGTGTCCCTACGGACAAATCCGAAGTTTCTACCTAAGGTGGTCTCAGCTCTCACCCTTTATCAGGACATAGATCTACCAGTGTGCTTTCCTAAATATTCTAATAGAGGAGAGGCCCTGCTGCACACTTTAGATGTGCATAGGTGTCTTCGATACTACCTGACCAGAACTAAACGCCACCGAAAATCTGACCAGCTTTTCGTCTTCTTCACTCACAGGATGATGGGAGCTCCTGTTTCCAAACAATTGCTGTCCAGGTGGCTCATACATTGTATCATGTTCTGTTACCAGAAGCATAACAAACCCTTGCCGGGCTCGGTTAAGGGTCATTCCACAAAGGGGGTGGCTACCTCCTTTGCGGCCATGAAGAACGTGTGCACTTCAGCCATCTGTGCAGCAGCTACTTGGAGCACTGTGCACACCTTTATCGGGCATTATAGCCTGGACATTGCATCGAGGCGAAGAGCAAGTTTTGGTCTAGCAGTCCTTCAGAGACTCCTATCCTAGGCTTCGGTCCAACTAGTGATCTGTACCTTTCCTCCTCCCACCGGTGAGGGATTTCCAGTATTGCTTGGGAATCAGTCCTAATGGTGTAACCTGCTGCAAGAGCTGTTTCTTGAAGTAAGATAGTACAGTTACGTAAGAACTTACCGTAACAGTAGATCTTCGAGAACAGCTCTTGCAGCAGGTACTTTCCCTCCCACCATCCCCGCTGGAGGTAGACTTGTTCCGATATTCTTCTCCTAGGATTAGGTGTTTCTAACACCACTCTGATTGCCATTTGATGGCGGATCCTCAATCTCCTTTTCTGATGTCATTCAGTGGCCAGGAGTCTCTGGCAGGAGAACTGGGGATTCTGGGGGACCGCCCCCTTTTATACAATGCCTGACGTCAGGGACAGTCCTGCTAGCTTCAGTCCTAATGGTGTAACCTGCTGCAAGAGCTGTTCTCGAAGATCTACTGTTACGGTAAGTTCTTACATAGCTGTACTTTTCTTCACCCCCTTCCCCAAACACGCACACACACACACTTACTATAAGAGATCTCAGGAGCTCTAATCTGTTATGTTTGGGGAAACAAGCGCAGCCCTTTCTGTCAAAAAGAAATTTATGGATTTAGTCTGGGTAGCTCACTGAAGTCCTGGCATTTTACCTAATAAGTCTTGAGAGGTTAAAAACAGTGTAAATCTTTACAAAATTTGCTGGGAAATGGTAACATTTATGAAGTATGAATCTTTCTTGAAAGATATTCTTCCCCAACTGAAGTTAGTAGCAAAAATGTTCAAATGCTACTCATTTAAATGTGCAAGCTGTTGCATTTCAAAGGGGGTAGACAAATCTACAGTTTAATAGGCAACCAACATTTAACAAGCTGTTTCAGTTTCCTAATGGCCATCAGATAAGCAGCTTGGAGTTATGTCTGCAACATTCTAAACAGAAAGAAGGGAATTTTTTTATTTTAGTTGTCATAGTGATTTGTAGATGTGGAAGGATACATTGAGAAGTCCAAAAAATGTGTTCCATGAAACTCCATTTTCAAGCTACAGATAGCAAAATGGCCGTAGGCTCCACCCACAGCCATAAAAAGGAAAAAAGAACATGGTGGAAAATTATAGACCTGTCAGCTTAACAGTAATCTTTTGTAAGGTGCTTGAAACATTAGTAAAGGAGAAATTGTTGAATTAAATTAAGGAAAAGGAGTTGATGGGTTGTACACAGCATGGCTTTATGTTCAGAAGATCATGCACAACAAATCTGATTGCTTTTTATGAAAAAGTCAGTAGCAGTCTAGACAAAAATATCCCAGTTGATATAATTTTTCTTGACTTTACTAAGGCATTCCATAAGGTACCTCAACTTCAGCTGATAAGGAAGATGGAAAATATGGGGACAGGTTGTAAAACAGGAACCTGGGTAAATAGATGGGTAGATAACAGAACTTGACAGGTTAGAATAAAAAATACACTATCAGATATGGGGGTTTACAGTGGTCTGTCCTGGGACTCACACTTTCCTATCTGTACACTGCTGACATGCATACCAACATTAAAAACTGGATTTAAAAGTTTGCTGACATCAGTTTATGGGGTGAAGTGGACAAGGTTAGCAAATATGAATCACTCACGAAGGATAGAAAGGAGATGGAACTTTGTGCAAAAATTTACAAAATGATGTTTAATGCAGACAAATGTGTGGTTTTATATCTGGGATGAAACAACCCAATGAAGGAATACGGACATATGAAAATGACAGCAGAACCAGGCCATTTCGGTCTGTCTAGTCTGCTCAAGTGTGCAGCTGTCAGATGAAATTACAGGAGCTGCCCCCCTTCCCTTTCCACATACAGTCTTGCTCCTTCCCCCTCTCATCCCCCTACTCATCTTCCCACTCATTAGGACTCTCCTTTTAACTCTGTCCCAACCCCTCTTAAAGCTGTCCACTGTTTTCGATGATATTACTGCCTCCGGAAGTTCATTCTACTTGGAAACTACTATTTCTGTGAAAAAGTGCCTTCTCATTTCCCCTTTGAATCTTCCTCCTGCTAATTTAAGACTGTGCCCTCTAGTGGACCCATTCTCCCTGAGATTGAAGATGCCTTCCATACTAACCTTGTTTATACCTTTAAGGTACTTAAAGGTTTCGATCATGTTCCCCCTCTCGCTTCTGTTCTCCAGGGAATACATGTTGAGCAGCTGTAGCCTCTCCTCATAGGGTTTGTTCTGCAGTCCTTGGATCATCTTGGTTGCTCTTCGCTGCACCCCCTACAGTAAATTGATGTCCTTTTTCAGATATGAGCACCAGAACTGCACACAGTACTCCAGGTGCAATCTCACCAATGACCTGTACATTGGCAGAATGACCTCCTCTTCCCTGGATGTGATTCCTCTGGTGATGCATCCCAGCATCCTAGTGGCTTTGGCTGCTGCTTTACAGCACTGCGCAGAGTGCTTCAGGTCCCTTGTGATGATTACCCTTTGGTCCTTTTCCTCCTCAGACATGGACACCTGTACCCCTCCCAGCCAGTAACTGGTTCCCTAGGTGCTTAGCTCCCAGGTGCATGACCTTGCACTTCTTGGTGTTGAACCCTGCCTGATACCTGACCAATTTTTTTTTCTACTTTTTTCTTTACTCCCTCCCCGCCCACAATTGGAGGAACCCCAGCCCATTCCCGATGTCCACCGCCAATGCCAACTGTCTTCCCCAGGGCTTGCCCCCCCAGCAGGGTCAGCGGGGGTTCCCCAGATCCCCACCAAAGACCGGTTCCAGTTCTGGTTGGCACCACTGCTAGTCGTGGAGTGGGACCTGCGAGCCCCTCCTTCATCCAGACAGGGGATCACTTTTTCCTATTTTCCTCCCCATAGAGGTAGGGCATGCAATGACATCAATGATGGCACTGCACATGCTCCCATGTGCGTTCCATTGGGTGTCTGCCCTGCCTCTGCCCACCATGGACAGCATTGGTGTGCTGGCACACAGCCTCCACTAGGGGCCAGGCATGCACCGACAACTGATCGCCTCCCTTCCCGGAGAAGGAGAGCTCTTCCTCAGACACTTGATCCTCCTACTCCATGGCCAACCCATAGGCAACCCACTCACACAGGTCTCTGGCATGGCAGGAGGTAAGGCAGAATGCCTCAGCCCTCCATGCCACCGAACCAGCCCAACCCGACCACTGTGTCCACTCTTTCAAAGAGCTTAGTGTAGTCTGTGAGTAGGCAGATTTTATCTTTGATCTCATCTGCTATGTCACTAATAAAGATATTAAACAACACTTGGCCAAGCACTGAGTCCTGTGGGACCCCATTGGTTACAGGCCTAGGCTTCGAGAGTCCCCCCCACTACCACCCTCTGGTTTCTATCCTGTAGCCAGCTCCTGACCCATCCTGCCAGCTTCACCCCAACTCCCAGATTCTGCAGCTTACTGAGCAGTCTTCTATGTGGCACAGAGTTGAAGGCATTGCTGAAGTCTAGATACAGGACATCAGCCGCCTGGCTCCTGTCCACAGTCTTTGTGACTCAATCAAAATAGTCATATTAGCTTGGTCTGGCATGCTGTCCCTAAGACAAACCCATGTTGCCTTTCATCCTAGAGACCATTAACCTCCAGAAAGTCCGCTAGTCTCTCTTTTAGTATGGTCTCAACTAATTTGCCTACAATGGAGGTAGGCTGACTGGCCTGTAGTTACTTGGTTCATCCCTGGGTCCACTCTTGTGGAGAGGCACCACATCTGCCATTCTCCAGTCCTGAGGTATGCACCCTGTCTCTAGCGAGATGTTAAACAGGTCCACTAAGGGGCTAGCCAAGACTTCTGCCAACTCCCTCAGAACTCTCGGGTGCACGCCATCCGGTCCAGGAGCTTTGTCCACCCTAAGGGCCCTAAGGCCCTTTAAAACCTTGTCTTCCTGGATTACTCCATCTGTTTCATTCCCCCCCCCCCTTGTAAACTCTTATTTTTCCCTGTGGCATAGGTCCATCCTTCTCCCAGAGAAAACTGAGCTGAAGTACTCATCAGTGCCTCCGCCTGTTCCTCACTACTTTCTGCCCATCCTCCTTGCTTTAATCTAACAATCCTAACCTTGATACTCCTTTTCTTCCTTATGTACCTTTTTCCCCTATTTTTATGTTTGTTTGCTCGTATGTGCAAGAAACATAGTGCCATCATCCGAGATACGGATGCAGTGGCATACAGTTGAAAGGAGAGAGCCCTGATTCAGTGAGCAGAGCTGTCCCCCCCCCACTGACGCAGGGCACGCAAGCACTGCATTTTGCATGCCTGCTCCCCGACACACACACTGTATGGCTGACAGGGTGCCCAATCCCTCCGGCTCCAGGACCCCCCAAAAAAGCTTCCCGGTGCCACGCTGGGAGCCCACCCCAGTGTGGCAAACAATGTAATGGCCGACAGAGGTGCCAAATCCCCCGTCGGTTCCACGTCTCCAGGTGCCACGCTAGGAGCCCATCCCAGTGGGGCAGAAAATGTTATGGCCGACGGTGGCGCCCAATCTCCCGTCAGCTCCAACTCCCCCCAAGCAGCCTTCCTGATGCCATGCTGGGAGCCCACCCCAGCATGGCAGATGTTCTGCATCATCCTCCTTTAAAAAAAGTCCCTGAAAGAAAAACAGTCTCTTGCGGTCTCGTTGGCCCCTCCCCACCTGCACCCACCCACTCGCACCTGCCTCCCCACCCCCACCCCATACTTACCTCTGGACTGTGCTGCGAACGATCTTGGTGGACTGGGAACACGTCTGCACTCTTCAAAGCCGACCGTGAACTGAGGAAATGCCGGTAAGCCAGGAAGTTAGTGATAATTTTTTCAACATGGCGACCATGCTTGGTCAGCTGTCGGACGCTCCTTAGAGTTTGTTAGAGTTTTCTTTTCTTTTTTTTAATTTTTATGTTTATTTTAGTTACTTTAACTGTTTAAAACTAACCGTTTGCGCTGTCGTGCCGCCATGTCCTGGTATTACTGGTCTGTGGATTATTTCGGGATTGTCGAGTATGTTGCAACTCGACACATTTTGTTGCCTGAGGGACTGTGCTGGGACTGTGTTGGTGATTGTTTGGTGGACGTCATTTTCCTTTTTGCCCAAACAATTTGTTTTTGAGCCGCCGAGTGACTCGTGGATTATCTGGGATTTTTATGTCACGAATCAGTTTCTGCTTGAGGGAGTGTGTTGGCGTTCACTTGATGGCCGTTATTTTCTCTCTTATCGAGCAACCTGTGACTCTGAGCCAGTAATAAGGAACAAGGAAAATTAGTTGGAGTATTCTCGAACCACCTTGAAGTCGAGTAGTGGTGGTGAAGAAGTGTTTCGGCAGGTGTTCAGTTTCGAGCGCTCGGTGACTGCTTGTAAGGAAATCAAGTGCTTGTTCAGTTTGCCCTCCAAAGATTTTATGTTCTGTGCTGTGGGGAATTCATGGGCTGGAGTTTGATGGATTTTGGAGCTGACTATATGAATTCAAAGGAATTTTATACAAACTTGATGTGTCCTGGATCTGTGAGCAGGAAAGATAGTGTGCAGTGAGGTTCTGGAGCAGTGCTGTGCTGTATTGAGGGCAGGGGGGTCCTCCCTCCTTGCGCCTGGGCCCTGGACTGTGAGGAATTGCACGGGCCGGGTGAATTACAAGGGCTATGGAAGAACTGTGAGCCCTTAGATTTATATTTTTGATTAGGTGAATTCCCTGCTCCTTTTTTGTCCACCTCTTGAAGCCTGGGCAATTAACTGTCTGTGACTGGTGGAATATTGTTGTTTAAATTTGCCTCTTCATCCTCTGGCTTTTACTGGATGTTTCTCTGTGGAGATTTACTGCCCCAGAGGCTTGGTGTTGTTACCCAGCTGGGAAGTCGACTGGGGTATCTTGCTCCCTTAGATCCTTGGAAACGGCTGCAATTGTGGCCTTTCTCGGGACTGGTGTTGGGTTGTTTATGTCCTGTGAGCTCCCGGCAGTAAGTCCAGGGATTGTTATGAAGGAGTTTTTTCTTTTCCAGCAATTGACAACACTCTATCCCGTCTCAGCCTTTGGACTCCTGGTGGTTCCTGGTTTTGACTGTATTTAATTCTGGGCCTGGATTAAAAGAGACTGCGGACTTCCTCCTTTTTTGTGGACTATTTCATTGTTCTGCCTGGATGATGGGGTGGTGAGAGGACCCTGCGTCCACATATTTTATTTATTTATTTTTATTTTGTTGAAAGTTATAGTTCCTTTCCTGGTCAGTGAAGAATATTGTAATTTTCCCTCTCACCGTTTATAAGAGATCTGGGGGGGATTTTTATAGTTTTATTTCTCCCTTACTTGGATTGGAAAAAAATGCGTTTTGTTTTTATTTGTTGTTATATTATTTAAATTTGGTTTCATTGTTTTGTCAGTGAGAGTGCCTTTCTATTCTCTTTCCCCAGTGGTGAGAGGATTGGGGGGGATAAATTATTCATTGTTTCTTGTTATATTATGTGTTGGACTAGGGGGTGAGAGTCCCTAAGTTTTGTTTGTTGTTTATTGGTTTTGTGGGTTATTTTGTACTAAGGGGAGGTTGTCAGGGCTCTAAATTCAGGCTCTGGATTGATGTTAGCTAATCTGGGAGGTGGGTGGGGTTTTTAAATCGTCTTTTGTTTTTAGGGTGGTATTATTCGTTTTTTAGTTTTGTTTTAGGTTTTGTTTATTGCAGTTTAGTTTACAGCATGTGTTGGTCTTCAGCCCCCACAGTTGTGCGCTACTCATCCTCCTCTCTTCATGCCCTTCGTTTTTATTCTCCCCCTCTTCAGTTTGAGATCTACCAGCATTGTAGAGCACTGGGTATTGTGGGTAGGAGGGGGAGAAGGGTGTGGGGTTGCGAACAGGGGAGGATGATCGATGGGGGTCATCGTATTGGGGTAGTTAACACCAGAAGGCGCCCTGGGGCGAAATGGAATCCAGACCGTGGTTCTTCATGTCTAGTGCCCATACCCAAGGGCACCACCGATTATGGTGGGCAGATGGCCTGTGCGGCCTCATGAGGTTCGTCCAACTCGGGCGGTGTTGTGCAATGCCAGGTCCATTAAAAACAAGACCGCAATTATTGCTGATCTTGTTAGTACGGTGGACCTGGCTTGCATTACCGAGACCTGGTTGGATGAAAATTTGGCCCCATTTTGGAGGCTATGACTCCAGCCAGGTACTCGGTGTTACACCGCCCAAGATTGGATCATGGGGGGGAGGGGTTGCGGTCTGTTTCAAGACCGAACTCGGCCTCACGGAGGTACTAGTAGGGAGGGTTGAGTCCTTTGAGTGTATAGTTGTAGCAGGTGTAGGCTTTCGAATTGCCCTCATTTATCGTCCACCCAGTGATGAGAATCGATTGCTTCAGGAAGTGGCAGACTTCGTCATCGATATGGCGTTCGAGTCGCTCAGATTGATGGTTCTGGGTCGATGACGAACTCTTGCAATTTGGTCAACACTTCCTCCAGTTAATGACAACACTGGGCTTTACACAGGTGGTTTCCTCTGCTACACATAAATGTGGACACTCTTTGGACCTAATCTTCCTTCTAGGGGTCGAGGCATCCGATGTGGGGGCGGAACCCGTCAGGTGGTCAGATCATTACACCGTGGGGTTTAGTTTTTGCTCCCCTTCTAGAAGGCCTGCCCTTATGGAGTTGGTTAGGTACCGCCCTTTGCAGGATATAGATATCCAAGGCCTTGCAGCAGTGCTTGACCTCTCGTCCACTGCATTGACAAGCGGTGATCCAGAGACCCTCGTGTCGGCCTATAACACAGCCGTTATGAGGGCTCTGGATTCCACTGCTCCAGTTCGTGTTCACCCCCTCTCCCTTTGCCCCAAGTCCCCTTGGTTTGATGGGACGTTGAGGGAGATGCGGAGACAGGGGCGAAGGTTAGAGCGTTGCTGGTGAAAGTCCACCCTTGATGCCGACCACCTTAGATTGATGGATCATTATTTAGTCTATCAATCCTCAGTCACCCGTAAGAAGGCAGAGTTCCTGTCCAGGGATATTGCAGTTGCTCGGAATCGACCAGCTCAGCTGTTTCGAACTGTGGACAGACTGTGCAACCCAGCCTGTCTGCAAGTTTGGAAAGTCTTTTCGCAGTTGGATTGAATGAGCTTGCTCGGTTCTTCGTAAATAAGGTGGCCGACATTAGGCTGAGCTGCTGCCATCACACTCTATGGGGTTACCGTGAACCAGGGTGAGCATGGTGCCTCAGTTTTCCTGGAGTTCCTTCGGTCAGCTGGAGTTCATTGATGTCATGAGGATTGTCCAGCACATGCGCCCTACATGCTGTAGTTTGGACCCTGGATCAACCTCCTAATTTTGGGTTGTATTGACATCATTGGTCCAGTCCTTATACAGATAGTCAGGTGCTCCCTGAAATCTGGTGAGTTTCCCAACTCCTGAAAGAGGCAGTGGTGACACCCCTCTGAAGAAAGCTACCATGACCCTGACTGTCTTGAAAACTACAGACCTATCTCTAACCTTCCCTTTGTTGGGAAGGTGATTGAGAAAGTAGTGACTGCACAACTGGAAGACCATTTGACCATCCATGACGTCTATGAACCCCTCCAGTCCAGTTTTCGTAAAAGACACAGTACCGAGACAGTGCTAGTTTGGGTGCACAATGATCTCTTGATGGCTAGAAATCAGAAGAGTCATTCCATTTTGGTTCTCCTCAACCTTTCTTCAGCTTTTGACACCATAGATCACATGGTGTTGATAGAATGCCTGAGGCTGTTTTGTGGAATATCTGGAACCGTCTTAAGATGGTTCACTTCAAGATTGTGTCCAGAGTCCAGGTTTTTCCTCGGATTCAATGGCTTTGTCATGTGGGGTGCCTCAGAGCTCAGTACCATCACCCATGTTATTTGCAGTGTATATGCTACCCATCACAGACATTGTAAGGAGGTATGGGCTGAGGTTTCACTGTTATGCAGATGATACCCAGCTCTACCTTTCTTTTGGCCCCGACCAGGAGGGAGCTCTCTCAGTCTTTAATAGCTGTCTAAAAGAAATCCAGGAGTAGATGAATTCTAGCTGGCTGAGGTTGAACTCTGATAAGACTGAGGTACTTTTTGTGGACCCGGGTCGACAGATAGCGGGGTCGGGTGCTTCTGCGTCTTCCGGAATTTTTCTTGGAAGCGTTTCTCTCCCGATCTCTGAACGGGTGCAGAACCTGGGGTAGTTCTTGACAACGGGCTGACACTGCATTCGCAGGTGTCGGCAGTCGTCAAGACTTCTTTTTACCATCTTAGGAACATCGCCAGGATTCGGCATCTTGTTCCGTCTGCTGACCTGCCACCATTAGTCCATTCCTTCGTGTCCTCGCACTTGGATTATTGCAACTCCTTTTACCTAGGGCTTTCTGGGGTTGAAATCCGCTGCCTGCAACTAGTGCAGGATGCTGCAGCCCGGCTTTTGACAGGTTCTAGTAGATCCTGTCACATTACTCCGGTGCTGCGTGAACTGCACTGGCTGCCAATTCTGTGGCGGATCACCTTTAAAGTCGGATTGCTGACTTTCAAAGCTCTACATGATCTGGGCCCAGTCTATCTGAAAGAACTTCTGGTCCCTTATTGCCCTAATCGATCACTCCACCCAGCCGACGAGGGATTACTAGAGGTTCCAAGGGTGAATTTGAAATCTTCAGGCACTCGGGCTTTTGCGTATGTGGCCCCCCACCCTTTGGAACTCTCTACCCCATCGGTTGTGGGAGTGCACTTCTGTGGAGGGCTTCTAGAGAGGTTTGAAGACTTTTATATGGGAAACTGCATTTTTAAATATTGATTGAAATGACTGTTTGATCCAGCTGTATTTTTTTTTGGGGAATATTCTGTTTATTAAAAGTTTTCTGACACAAACAACTTATACATGTTACATACAACAAAAGACAAATATGGATACAAACACACACAAATCCTGGTTATCCCCTTAATATATCACACATATTCCACTTACTAAGGTACAGTCGAGTGTGCAGCATTACTCCTGTGTCTTCTATGTATTCGGGTCTTCCCGGATGACTACCCATTATTATATGCAGTGCAGAGAGCAAACATCCGGCCCACTACTATTTATATTATACTAGAATGTTAAGACCAATGAAAAGAACACCTTCTAAACCAAGGTTTAACAGTTGATCTTTCCCCTTAGCCCCCCGAGGGGTGTTCCCCTATACCTATCCAACACCCTGGAGCCTATATATTCAACTCTGTCCGGAGCATTAAATTTTCAGACAAACTCAACGTCGCCATAAAGGGGGCCCAGTCCCTCAAGAACACCTCCTCCCTATCTCTAACTATCCATGTGAGCCTATCCAAAGCCAATGTGCGTATAACCAACTTTCGCCAGTCAGCCAGCGTAGGCCCATTTCCAGTAACCCAGGTATTCTGAATGCAATGTCTAGCCAGCACCAACGAGACCCTTGCCCATCTAGGCAATAATTGCCACTCTTCTTCCCCTTCTATTCTTTCCACCCCAAATAGACAGACTAAAGGGTCACGGGCCAATCGCCCCCCCCCATCCCCTTGTTTACCTCCTGGACTACACTCCCCCAATACCTTACCAGAACCGGGCACGTCCAGAAGCAATGGAAAAAGGTGCCTAACCCTCTACCGCACCTTCTACAGTTCAGCGAAACAGCAGGGTGTGCCCGATGGACTGCCACTGGGGGCCAATAAACTCTATGCAAAAACTTATAGAAGGCCTCCTTAAATTTATTGCATATCATAATTCCCTCCGGCATACCTAGCACTAAGTCCCAGTTTCCCTCCGATATCTGCAACCCTAGATCCCTTTCCCAAAGTGCCTTCGTGGGGCTCATCAGGTCTGGTAGGCTCTGCTTATCTTGTTTGGCTATTTTTCCTACAAACCCTTTTGTGTCTTTCCTAGCCTGACATACCATCCGCTCTATTCTATTTGGGCACAGCCTCCCCCTTCCCCCTATGCCCAGTCGTCCTACATATGCTTTCAGCTGCAGATACCGAAATAGATGAGAGGCTCCTAGCCTTATCTCTCGCCTGACCTTATTGAACTCACCCAACTCCCCCTTCTCCAGCAGTATCCCTACACACATCGCACCCCCTTTCTTCCATTCTAGGAATCCCCTATCTTCCATCCCCGGGACAAAGAAGGGGTTCCTCACAATTGGAAGTAGGACAGTCTCCCTCAGGGGCACCCCCTTCCGTCGCCATAAGTGGTGCCAGGCCTCCAACGTCTCCCGGACCAGTGGGTTACCGCTGCCCAAGTCCCTATATGCTCGCAGCCCCCTGCTATGGAGGTATGCTGTGAGCCTCCCAGGGATCCCCCTCCTGTTCCAGCCCTATCCAGCTAGCCACCTCAGGCCTGTGGACCCTATGGACCCAATCTGCTACGACCCAGAGTTGCACTGCCCTGTAGTATGCACCCAAGTCCGGGAAGCTAAGCCCACCCCTATATCTATCCGCCTTGAGCCTTGCTAAGCTTATTCTGGGCTTTTTCCCCTGCCAAATGAAGTCCGTGAACCCTTTCTCTAACCGTTTCACATCCGTCTGCATAAGCCTCATCTGGAGCATTTGCATGGGGTACAGGATGCATGGGATAATATTCATTTTTATGAGATTTATTCTCCCAATCCAAGATACTGGTAATTGCATCCATCTCTTCAGGTCTGCCAACACCAAATTTATCAAGGGGTGGTAATTCAGCTTATACAGCTCTTCCCACCTCCACCCGATATGCACCCCAAGATATTTAAAATCCAACCTGACGACCCTGAATCCCCTCTGCTGTACCTCTGGGCCGACTTCTGGGAACCCCATAGCTTCAGATTCCCTCACATTAATCTTATACCCAGAGAAACCTGCGAACTTTTCCATAATATCCATTGGGCATCCCACAGAGCCACTCATGTCCCCTAAAAATAATAGCATATCGTCAGCATAGAGCTCCACCTTATGCATTCTTCCCTCCCCATCACCCACTCCCACCATGCCGTCATGCTGGCATATCGCTGATGCTAGCGGTTCGATCGCCAAGGCAAATAGTAGAGGGGACAGAGGACATCCCTGCCTTATCCCCCTACCTAGTCCGAACTTCGCAGACAGACACCCATTCACCATTACTTGCGCACTCGGTTTTTGGTACGTGGCCCTGACCCACCCTATGAACGGGTTCCCCAGACCAAACCGGGTCATCACCTCGAATAAATATCCCCATTCTACCCTGTCGAACGCTTTTTCAGCGTCCAGAGATCACCCCATCTTGGCTCCAGCCTGTCCAGCGTCACATACAATGTTTAACAAACTACAAACACTGTGGTAGGACTAGCACCCCTTGATAAACCCTGTCTGATCTGGGTGAACCACCGCAGGATATTCTCTAAACGGGTATGAGGACTTTGGCTAGGATTTCATATCAACATTGAGGAGGGAAATTGGTCGATAGGAGGAACATTCAAGCTCATCCTGCACCCCTTATGTATTAAGCAAATATTAGCCTCACAGCATGAGTCAGGCAGTACTGGACCTGCCCTCCCTCTCTCAAATACCCTCCCCAGCACATCCGCCATTTGCCCCCTTGGATCCTGTAGTACTCAACAGGAAACCATCGGCCCACTGGCCTTCCTCCTGTAACTCTGTATGGCACTCAGGATTTCCAGTCTGGAAATGGGCTGACTCAGCACCTCCCTCTGCTCATCTGTAATCCTCTACAAATGTACCCCTCTCAAAAACTCCCGAATACACTCCTCCTGCCCTATATAACTTTTCATAGAAATTCCCGAAATGCTCTGCTATGGCCTTTGAGCTTGTAATGACTTGCCCCTCCTCTTCCTTAATCCGTAGGATCCGAGTTGGGCATCTGCCCTTCCCCCTTCATCAGCCTCACTAACATGGCCCGGCTTATTCCCCACTCAAAACCCTCCTCTGGCAGAAGAACCAAGCCTTCCATGCTTCTTCCTTAAGAGAGAATTAAGGGCTTCCTCGCCACTGCCAACATCTTGGGGGCTTCTCCCCTTTCTCCTCCACCTACCCGCTTCTCCAACTCTTTCACTTGCCTTTCTAATTCTTCCCTTTTAACCCTTTTCTGTTTTTAAATCTTGGCCACATAGGCTATTATCACCCCCGGCATATAGGCCTTACCCGCCTCCCATAAAATGGCGCTAGAAACCTCTCCTGTATCATTCATCTCTTCATAGAGCTTCCATTGTTCTGCCAAGTATTCCCTGAACACTTGGTCCTTAGCTAAATATGTAGGAAATCTCCAGGTTGAAGACCTACTCTCAGCTGCCCCCTCTGTGATACTCAGCACCACCATAGCATGATCCGATATGAAAATGGGGCTGTGACTTATCTCTTTTATCCTTCCCACCCAACTTCTAGGTAGAAAAAAGTAATCTAACCTGGACCAAGTCTTATGGGGGTTAGAATAGAATGTATACTCCCGCCCAGTGGGGTTAACTGCCCTCCAACCATCCACCATGTCCAGATCCGCGATTCCAATTTGCCACTGCCCCATGGCCTCCGTCGCCCGCCTCTTACCCGCAGAATGATCCATCTTCGCATCCATTGTCCAATTAAAAACCCCTCCCATAATGAGCCCCAGAAATTGCTCCCTGACAAGCAAGCCCAGCAAAGAGGAATAAAAAACTGGGTCATACACTGCCGGTGCGTAGACACAGCCAAAAGTAAGTGTCTCCCTCGCCATACTCCAGAGACAAAAATGTATCTGCCCTCCTTAGGGTCTCTCACTACTCTTTTCACCTCGAAAGGCAAGTTCTTATGTAAGAGTATTGCTACCCCCCTTTTATGCGAGGAAAAAGAGGCCGCTAAACATTTCCCAACCCAATTCCGCACCAGTTTGGCATGCTCCAAGTCTGTCAGGTGCATCTCTTGCAGCAATGCCTTCTGTGCCCCCTTTCGTCTAAGCGCAGTTAGAAGTGCGGTCCTCTTCACTGGGCTCGCTATACCTTTTACATTCCAAGATATGACATTTAAATTTACTAGGTCACCCATCCCATCCTATGAAGCTTTTCATTTTTTGGGGATATTTTCACTTCACATTGCATTATATACATCCAACCTTTCATACATCTCACAGGTACCTTCATAAACTTCCTTTGATTTCTGCACACTCGACTACCACATTTGAGAAACAACTAGATGACTACACTACTAGCAAAAACAGTAAGAAATCTATCTATTCTAACATTTATAACTAATCCCCCCAGACTCCCCTCCAGTCCCGCCGCTCCACCTTCCCCCTCCCTTTGAAAACTCTCCTCTTCCACCTTCCCCCTACAACACTAATTGCTAACATAGCACAAGTGTAGATTTAAAGACAATAAAAAACAAACACTCAACACTTCTCCTCCATAACCGAGATGCGCGTCCCACCGCCCCTGCCAACAGCCAGATTCCTCCTTCCGGAACTGTCCCACTCCCAGAGTCCCCACAAATCTCCATCCCAAGCTCGAGCAGTATCCTACCATCCCAGCTCTTATCTCGAGAGTCCCCCCCCGACGCACCCCCTCCCCAATCCAGATCTGCATCTCATCTAACTGTCTCACCCTTCATCTCCTATTCGCCCTAGTCCTTCCTCTTTGCACCCTCTTAACCTATTATATATCCCACTTCCGGCCCCAGTTACCCATTTATTGTCATAGCCCCCCACAGGATCCTCCTGAGCGGGCTTGACCGCCTCAATACCCCCTTTATCTCCGTCCCCAGCACTATTCAGGTCTCATCCTACTCCCCTTCCCTACTACTAACCACCCCTCAAAAAGGTTCCTGGTACCTTCCCCGCCTCATCTCAGGCCAATGCATTAGCTCTTGGGGCCATCCCACACCCTACTTGAGTAGAGAGGCCTATGACACAGTCTACTTTCTCTATACCGCAACCTCCTCCCACCAATCCCCCACCCCAAATCCACTGACAGGGACACAGTGCAGCATCCAGCGCCTGCACCCGCCAGACCCAGAAGAAAACCCACCCACGGTGCACACTCATATTCACTCTCCACCCCTCCTATATTCCTTCCCCCAGCTCCACATCCTTCCCCCTCCAAGACGCCCCAAGGATGCTCTCAGCCACACGTCCAGTGAGGGTCCTTATCATGACCCTAGACCCCAGACTTTTAGACCACCCCAAAACCTCCCCGCCTCAGGCTATCGTACTTCACCCACCCCTAACAAACCCCCAGACCCTCTTCACCCTTCAAACCAGATGCACAGTTCATTTCCCAGCCCACCCCATTACCATACCCCCCACACCTAATTAATGACAGTGGATGGAGACATCATGGATCCGACAGTATCAGAGGGGGCGCGGAGGGCTAGGCCGCGCCATCAAAAAACACGCGCTAGGCCCTCCCCCGCTCCTACCTCACCGGCGTTAGAACTCTCTTCAAATCCGCGGCCCTCAGGCCTCCAGCTGGGCTCTCATATACTGCCAGTCTATAGGAGAGAGCCCTCCACGAAAGCGGAAGGGAACGTACATCAGGGCCCAGTCCCCAAACTGCTCATACTCCTCTAGTCCACAATTCTTCCACCACAACTGAGCCAACATCCATCTCCTCCAGGATCTGTCCTCCTCGGGTATAAAGGGCGCAACAGCGCCAACAGGGATCACTCTCAACACAGTTCAGTTTATAATCTGTAGCCATGAAATCAATACTCCACCAGAACAATTGAATCAAAACCTTTTATAGCCATCCTTTCAATTCTTCGTGTCTCCCCACAGCCGTTCAGCTCACTCTTCTCTTCAGGCCCTTTACAAACTCCTCCGCTTTCTCGAGCTCCCAGAAGGAGTAGGTCACTCCCTCATGCTTGATTCTGAGTGTAGTGGGGTATACCAGCAAGTTTTCCACCTTAAGGCTCCTCAGCTGAGCCATCAGCCCATTAAAGGCCTTCCGTTTTTTCAACAAACGGACTGAATAGTCCTGCAAGAGGAATAATCTGTGGCCCTCAAAGCTTAGGGGACTCTGGGATCTGTAGGCCTTCAATAACGCTCTCGGTCCTGGAAGTTATGAAAGCACATAATTATCTGATGAGGGGGCTGATCTACCGCAGGCCGTGGCATTGCAGCCTGATGTGCACACTTTAACTTAACCTTACCATTTTTCATTTTCAGCCCCAGCAATTTCGGTAAAATTCTGCTGCAAAAATCGAGAGCGTCCTTTCCCTCCAGTCCCTCAGGGAGCCCCCTGAGACACAAGTTTAACTGCCAATGATAATTTTCTTGATAATCATAAGCCTCCTTAAACTCCTCCAGCTCCTTCTGTAAAGCACAAACTTGCCCTGGGACTGTTAACACCTCGTCCTCCAGCCTAGAAATTCTTTCTCGGCTTCAGTCCGCCAAGTGCTCTGTTGCGCCTACTGCTCCAGGACCTCCTGCACTTTCCATCTAACTTATCCTCCAGCTTTATCAGACACGGCTCCAGGGCTGCAATTACCTGCCCTGTGAGCTCGTTCCCAGAGCTGCCACCTCCGCCCGCCGAGAGCGCAACGAGGCCTGCATTCTCCCTCCTGGGCCCTTACCATCCCCTTTTTCTGGTTGCCCGCTGACTTTTAGAAGGCATCGAGGTCAAATATTCATCCATTGCTCCCTCCACCACCTGAGATCATTGTTTTATTTGCTCCAAGGTGGAAAAGTCCGTCTATTAATATTTATTTATTGGCTAATTCAGCGGAGGTAGCAGGAAACGCGACCTCTCAGTTAGCTGCTCATTAGCGCCCCCAGCTGTATTTTTTAATGATTTTATTGTTTTGATCTGTTATTTATGTACGGCGCCTTGACAATTGAAAGGCGCCTTTTAAATAAAATTATTATTATTACTATTATAATGTAATAGATAGGGTTTTTTCCACTTTGCTGCATATCTCAGGCATTTTTGGGAATTTATGAACCAAATTTTCACCATGGGGTTTTTGGGACCCCTCCTCATGAATTCTGTCACTGTCATGGCATTAATCGGGCCCGAAGGGTGATTTCACGGTCACTGCGTGGAATCACCTTTTGGGACCGATTAACAGAATGACAGTGCCAGTGTTCATGAGGTGGGCTCTCCAAAAGCCTATTTTGAAAATTTGGTGAAAAAATTCCTAAAAATGACTGTTTTACGAGCGTGATTTGCGCACTTCCTACGCACGCTCGTAAGTTTAAACATTTTTAGTATTTGCACTCCAGATTTTCTACATTGCCATTTTATCACACCTCCTTATGAGCAGTACAGCTGCCACTTTCACATGCCACCCAAAATGTGTTTCTGTGCATGTAGTGCACAATAGCACAGTCGGTGTGCATAATCAATGTTTGGGACAGATTAAGAAAATCACAGTGACACTGGCCATGAGCAGAGGTGTTAAAATGGCTATGTTGAAAATTTGGTGAAAAAATTCCCAAAAATGACTGTTTTAGGAGCGCATGTTGCGCAGTTCCTACACACACTGGCAAGTTTGCGAATTTGTAATATTTGCATGCCAGATTTTCAACATTGCCATTTTACCACTCTTCCTTATGAGCAATACAGCTGCCATTTTTCACATCTCGCCCAAAATGCATTTCCACACGTGTAGAGCACAATGGTGCAGTCGGTGTGCGAAAACAATGCTTGGGACAGATTAAGAAAATCACAATGACACTGGTCATGAGCAGAGGTCTTAAAATGGCTATGTTGAAAATTTGATGACAAAACTCCATAAAATGACTGTGTTACGAGTGAGCATTGAGCAGTTTCCATGCACCCTTGTAAGTTCATGAATTTGTAATATTTTCAGTCCAGATTTTCACCAGAGGCATTTTCCCACACTTCCTCATGAACAGTACAGCTGTCATTTTTCACAACATAGCTGAAATGTGTTTTCACACTTTCAGCGCAGAAATGCGTGGTCGCTGTGGGAAATTATTGTTCGGGACAGATAAAGAAAATCACACTGTTCATGATCGGAGGTACCAAAATGCCTGTGTTAACAATCTGCTGTAAAAAAATCCCCAAACTAGTGGCATTACGGGTGTGCATTGCATAGTTTCTACGCAAGCTCATGACTTCACCAGTTTTTTTAATATTCTCACAGCAGATTTTCAACATTGCCATTTTTTACACCTCCCCATGAACAGTACCACTGTCATTTTTCACATCCTGTTCGGAATGTGTTTTTGCACCTGTGGTGCCAAATGCCATAGTCGCTATGCAAAAGCAGCTTTTGGCTAACAAACTGATATTGCCACTGTTCATGAGGTGGGGGTCACAAAAAAAACATGTTGAAAATTTGTAGTGAAAATACCAATGAATGCCTGAGGCATTAGGGTTTCTGACCATAACGCCCCACCCTGTACAGAATGACAGGCATCAGGGCTGTGACTTGGGATTGTTGCCTGCAATGCTTATACCATTCCACACCCTGCAGCCAGTGAGAGGCTTCAAGGTGTGCCTTGGACTCTTCGGCCCCAAAGTTCACCCCATTCTCCTATACCACACCCATCTCACCATATTTCCTGATGGAATGGGGTGCGAATAAGGGCCAAAGTCCCCAAGGCACACCATGACACTTGTTGGTGTCTGCAGGGTAGGGTGTGGTGAAGTGGCGTGCCCATTATGCCTGATGACCCAAAGGCACACCCCAATGCCTGTCACTATGTGCAGGGTGGTACGGGCTTGGCTTCAGTTCAATATTTCACTGCCATTCCTAGTATGCAGCCTCTGTAACTCCTACACTACCAATGCCAATGCCAGCAAGCAAACATTCGGCATTGACAAATGCTTGTTATACCCTCGCTAGTTTTAGTTCACTCATGTCCTTTGTGCCCTGACAGCTTTGCCTGCCTCTCTTGACTTCACTGAGTTAACCTCCTATCTGCATCCTTCAGAGTACACTAGTACTTATGATAGGCTGCACTCTTTTTCCTCACTTTTGCTGCCATCTTTTTGCTGAACCAGCTTGTTTTTTTGATCATGGCTTTCTTGCTCTGGGCCTTGGTACACATATTAGTAGCCACAATCAGACCCATCTTTATAATGGACCATTTCGGCTCCACTTCCATCTCTGGACTAATTTTGTCAAGATGTCGTCCTAGGATTTCACCCATCTTTCAAACATCAGCCTTCCTAAAGTCCACTATCCTTGTACTACCCTTGTTCTAGTCCTGGCTATTCCTTTGCCCAGATTTAGATAAAATCACACTGTGTGGTGGTCACTGTCTGCAAGAGGGTCTTCCACCTTCATTTCCTGAACATACTCACCATTGGCCAGTACTAGATCCAGTATGGCTCCATCCTTGGTAGGCTTTGTGACTCCCTGCATTAGAAAACTATCCTGGGAGGAGGTCACGTGAGGGACCCACCAAGATGGCCACCTAAGACTTCAGATCCTGCCCAACGCCGAGAAAGCTGCCCTAAGAAATTTATTTTTGTGTTTGCTGCCACAGAGTTCGACTGCCGATGCCAGTTTGTGAAGTGCTGCTCCACCACAAATGCTTGTTTTTGGGACTCCAGATGGCGCACAAAAAAGGAAAAAGTGATCGATTAAAGTCCACCAGGCCCTACCCTCCCACCCTCTAAAATGGCTGCATCAGCCGATCAGGAAACTCCAGGGCTGCAAAATCAACAGCCAGACCCTACAGCTACCCTGATGGAATGCATGGCCACAAACATTGAAGTTATCCGCCAAATGGTGATGGATACTCAATCATCAATTGTCCACCTTGCTGCCCGAGTGCTCACTACGGAGACTAACGTGGAGCACTTGGAGGAACGGGACCAGGAGACCACAAAGTGGGTGACAGTTGTGGAGCAACAAATTGAATGGCTCCTCAACATGCTGCTATTTTATTTAATCTACCTCAGCTGTTTTCCACCTTCCCTTCAATCGGAAGATCAAAGCCTTGCAGTTTGTGAGCCTAAAAGACCATCTGCTTCTGAACTGTTTGTTTCACCTTGTGCTGTGTGCTTACCTCAGTGCCAGTGCTCCTACCTCTAGGGGACAGATTCGAAAGCTCCGGTAAACCGGAGAAACGCGACTTTCACCTGTGGCAGAGAGTGGGAGGAGAACCACGGTCCTGCATCATAGAGGAGATGGGGTAGAGTGCTATAAAGACTCGTGCAGCTCACAGCGCAAGCGTGAGTGGCGCCATAGAGAAAAAATTGTTTTAAACTGGGAGCACTTAGGTTAAACTATGAGTTAAATGAACGCAGCTCAAATAGAAAAGGTTGTTTGACCTTATTTAGAGATCTTTGTCAGTTCACTTGGTAAATTGTGAATGATTTTTTAAATATTTGGTTATTTAGTATTTCAATTTATGTTAAGGTTTAGGTGGTGTGTGTGTGTATAATTATTTTGACTAGAGTAGGGGTTTAAATTTAGAAATTGTTTTTTAAATAAGTTTTATTTTGTAGTAGTTATTTTGAAAGATGTTAGTATTTAACCTTTTAGGTTGTTCATTTCTCTGTTGCCTCCTGAGTGTTGCGATTCAAAAAGAATCTACCACAGCTAAAAAATCCATAAATGAAAATGTTTGGTTAATTGGTTAATTTCATTTAACCAGTTACAAAAAATAATGGTAACAAATCAAGAAGAAATTCTTTCAGGTAATATTAAAACAGCAAATCTGGAGGATGCTACAGGCCTTTGAATCCTTTCAGGTTTAATACTGCTATTTCAGATTTATCTGGGGCAGGTTGTCTGTTATTAATATTGAGGAGGGATATTGAAATGAATCCAGGGCCTAAAAATTTAAAACTAAAAATTTTTCATGATAATGCACATAGTATTGGGTCTAAGAATGATTTTTAGCAACTTTGTTGAAAGATAATGATCTCGTATATTAGGTTAAGTGAAACATGGCTCTCAAATAAACATTGAGACAAAGAATTTGGTACTCAAGATTATTAAGTATGGAGGGCAGATAGAAAATCTGGGGGTGTGATGCTTCTTTTAAATGAATATTGGATCATTCAGAAATTGTAACACAGTGTAGTGAAAATAATATAGAATTTTAGCTGTACATCTGGGACATTTAGGATTAGTAATTTCGATTGTTTATTCACATCCAAAGGCAAAATATCAGATTTGCAGATCATTCTAACTAAAATAACTGACATAGTAGGAAGTCGACCATTCATTTTGCTGGGAGATTTAAATTGTGATTGGAAAATATAAGAGGAGACAATTAAAAGATATAGTAACTAATTTGGGACTAAAACAACTTATTAAAAAACACTAGATATACATCAAATATGACAAATGGATCCACATTAGACCTAATTTTGGTGTCTACTCAAATTGAAATTGAAGCAATGGGTGTTTCACCCCATGTCTTGGAGATCATAATTTGATCTGGGTTACTTTGCCACGGTCTCAGTTCAAACAAAATCTGGTTCATGAAACTAAAAACTGGACTAGGGACTTTAGAAGATTCTCAGAATCTCGATTTTTGGATAGTATGAGTAAAATAAAATGGGATCGATGCAAACTAATCCCAGATATTGATACTTCAATCAAATACTTTAGTCAGACTTTTGAAGAAGTATGTGATTTACATGCACCAAAAATTAAAATAAAAATGAAACCTAGTAAGTTACCATGGATTAATGACAAACTTTTAAAACAAATTTGAATTAAAAATAGAATCTGGAAAAAAGCTTTAAAATCAAAACTGGAAAATGATTGGATTTCCTTTAAAGCTGCCAGAAATAAATGTAAAAGGTTATTTAAGGCTTCAAAAATTTCATTTTATAAAAGTAAGATAGACTCCAGTACAGATCCAAGATAGTTTTGGAGAGTGGTTAAGAAATTGACCAAACCAGGATGTAATTCCTCAGAGGAGATACTTAGGTTAAAAAATGGTGACACTTTTACTGAAAATCTGAAGGAAATCTGTACTGTCTGAAACAACTTTTTTGTTGACCTCCCAAATTGTAAAATACCTTGTCAATCAGATTCAAACCAAACTAAAGCAGAATTTTCACAAAATGGACTTCCCCCATTTAGGTTTAAAGCTTTGACTGTTACTAAAGTATATAAAATACTTCAGAACATAAACATTCACAAAACTTTTGTAATGATGGTTTAGAAGGTACATTTTTTAAATTAGCTTCTTTCCATATAGCGCCAATTATTACATATCTATTTAATTGAAGTCTTCAGATTGGATATTTTCCTTTATCCTGGAAAGAGAGTAGAGTTAAGCCAATTTTCAAGGGGGGAGATGTGGTAGAAGTTAACAGTTATAGGCCTATAGCCTTATTACCCCTTTTATCAAAAAGTTTTGATAAACTTGTTTCTATCCAGATAATGGATTATCTGGATAAATATAGTTTGTTAACTACTAAACAATCTGGTTTTCAAAAAAATTATTCTACCACAACAGCTCTTTTGGAATGTTATGACCTGTTAAACAGGTCCCTGGGAAACAATATGGAGACAGCTGTTATTTTTGTAGATCTTTCAAAGGCTTTCGACCTGGTGGACCACCCTTATTAATTGAGAGACTGTTTGAAATAGGTCTTAGAGATGATCCTTTAAATTGGTTAAAATCTTATCTGGATAATCGATCCCAGAGAGTGGAGGTACAGGGATGTTTATCAGAGAGAAGAAATGTCAATAGAGGGGTTCCTCAGGGATCGATTCTGGGACCTCTTATGTTTCTAATATTCATAAATAGTCTTCCACTGATTGTAGAACAAACAGAGATTCGACTATATGCCGATGATACGGTAATAATTGCTTCTGGAAGAAAGGAAGAAATATTGCAATCTAACCTGCAGTATGATTTTTTAAGGATAGAGGGGTGGTTCACCAGGTCGAAGCTAATAATGAATGCAAAAAAACAAAATGCATGAATTTTCCATTAAAAAAAAGTGGTGATGTTATTCATAATCTATCTATTTACACAGGAACCTAATTAAGTTAGAACAGGTTAAAGATTATAGTTATTTAGGGGTTATATTTGATGAATATTTGTCTTTTCAAGCCACATTACTGAACTGATTAAAAAGTTAATAGAAGGGTGAAGAAGAAGTACCGATTGTTTAACATTTTCAGATAGGAAAAAATTGGCAGATCAGTTAATCATCCCAGTGTTAAGATAGTGAATTAATATATAGGAATACAAATAAAGTCCTACTGTCTAAGTTAGATAAAATTTATTATCGTGTGGCAAAGATAT
Source organism: Neoceratodus forsteri (assembly GCA_016271365.2). Lineage (NCBI taxonomy): Eukaryota > Metazoa > Chordata > Ceratodontiformes > Ceratodontidae > Neoceratodus > Neoceratodus forsteri. The sequence goes on from CM028132.1 coordinate 1,340,961,478, forward strand.
GTATTAAAGGGAATTATCAGACTCATCATTGCTTATTGTTGAATAAAGTAAATTGGTTGCCTTTAGATGTAAATTATCAGCGCCACTGGTTAACCTTAATATATAAAATGAAATATTTATTGGTAAATCATCCAATTTCCTTAATATTGTTCTCAGTGAAATGTCATAAACGGTTGTTAACTAGATCAGTTCATTTAAATAAAATAGCTGTAGGTAAATTTAAAAATAAATATTGGGATAGGTCCTTGTTATATCAAGCCGCCAGTTTTTGGAATTCTCTCCTTGATGAGGTGAGAGAAATTACAAGTTACTCCTTATTTATTCAAATTATAAAGGAGTTATATACTCACATTTGTGAGTGTTGAATGACCTTTGGAGGTGTCTTTGGAATCTGTTATGATTTCTTTTTATAATAATTTATATGAAAGTATTCTAGGTATACTATGTTGTTTGTATCTATTTGTATTTAAATGTGGAACCTATTTGTATGTACTTAGATAGGAATTTACACAGGTCTGTCTTGTAAACTGGATTATGTCCAAATGACATGTATTACCTGTATAAAAATAAATGTTTACCTACCTACCTACCTACCAACAAAGCGGAAGATCTGTCGGGTAGGGACAGACAAAAAACCTAAGACTGATAGGTCTAAAGGAGGGAGAGGAGGGGACTGATCCAGTGGGTTACCTGTAACAGAACTTGCTTGTGTGGTTGGGCCTCCAGCCCATGGACTTCAATTTTATATTGACAGGGCCCACTGGATCAGGATCTCTCACTGAGCTCAGGCAGTTGACAAGCCCCAGCTATTGATCTTCAAACTCTTCAGGTTCCAAGACAAGAAACTTATACTGAGGAAAGCCAGGGAACTCCAGGAGATTATGGTCAGGTGCAATAGAGTATCCTTCTACCTGGACTACCACCAGGCTGTCCTCGACAAGAGGCAGAAGTTCGATAAGATAAGATAAAGGCAGGCCTCAGAAACAGGGGGGGTCCACGTATTCACTGCTATATCCTGCCATGCTCTCTATTTGGCTGGATGGTAAGCAGCACTGGTTCCAAACACCGGAGAATGCAGATCAGTTCCTCCAACACACGCTGGGACCCTCCAAGCAAACATTCCCCTCAAAGGAGCAGTCACCCTCCACCAGAGCCAGTCGGGTGGGAGGACATAGAGACCTGAAGTGATGTGAACAGCCACCAGCATCACCATGCAGCTCCTTATCTGACTCCTCCAGAGAGCTGATCAGTAACAGCAGCATCCTTGGCTCTGCTCACCCAAGTTAATTACCCCCCCTACATTCTGCCAGGTCCTCGAGTTAATGTAGAACGTTATTGTGCTTTGCCTCTGTTACATCTTGTATATGTTGCCCTTGCATGCCCCCTGGAGCGCTGGGTAGCGTGGGGGGGCCATCATACAATTTGCTTCTCCAGGCTCTCAACTAGCCATTGCTGAGCTACAAGGGTCGCAGATCACCGGAGAGGCCTATGCCCCTGTCAGTAGGCAGAGCTCTCCTGCAGCACCTACCTGTCTTCTGGAGCACTGGACAGTGTGGGGGGACCAACGTACGATGTTCTCTACCACACGGTCACTTAACCGCAACTGGGCTTTGGGAGTGCCCATCACCGGGGCATTTTTGGGCCTTAACCATGAGGCAAACTTTTCTTTATTGGAGAGCTGGTTGATGCCACTAGGCATAGGAGATGTCAAGACTTGCATTAGACTTACAACCCTGCCCATTGGCAGGAAGAGGTTATCTGTGTACCCCGTGGTCTAGTTATGGGAACTTTGTTTTACTTCCCACTGCTTGACCAAAGAGGACCACAGAAACGACACCAACCCTGGCGTGCTCTGGGCAGTCTTTAACAGGGATATTATTGTACTTTGAAGACATGCAATTATATTTAGGCATCCCCACCTTCACACTCACCCTGGAAGAAAGTGAAGCCATGGCTGCTACACAGAAATCTGTTTAGTCAGCTTGATGTGGATCCATAATGAGGGGATCACCCCCCCCAAGGCTACACATATCAGCATACAATTAAAGTGATAGCCTTCGTATCTCCCCCCCATCTCTTATACCCCTGATTCCTTCCTCCTCCCATGATGGTGGTTTAACCCTGAAATCGCAGGTGTCTGCCGTTGCCAAGTCTTCCTTTTAGCATCTTAGGAATATCGCCCGGGTGAAACACCTAGTTCCTCTGGCTGACCTTCCTACACTGGTCCATGCCTTCATGACCACCCACCTTGATTATTGCAGTGCCCCGTACCTAGGGCTACCGGGGGTTGATATCCGCTGCTTGCAGCTAGTGCAGAATGCGGTGGCCAGGCTTTTGACTGGGACATCTAGAACTAGTCATATTACGCCTGTGCTGCGTGGACTGCACTGGCTGCCGGTTCAGTGGCCGATCACCTTTAAGGTTGGGTTACTGACCTATAAAGCCCTACACGAACAGGGACCCCAATATCTGCAAGATCTTCCTACTCCCTACAGCCCCTCTTGTTCACTCCGATCCACTGACGAGGGATTGCTAGAGATTCTCAGGGTTCATTTAAAGATATCTGGGGCATGTGTGTTTTCCAATGCTGCCCCTTCCCTGTGGAATTCTCTAACTCGTCGGATAAGAGAATGCCTGATCGTCGGGAGTTTTAAATCAGAGCTCAAAACTTTTCTGTTTCTTAAAGCCTATGGTGAATGATTTTATAAATGTTTATTTAATTGTTTGTTGTCTTTTTAAATTGTTAGTTCTAATTTTTCTGTACAGCGCTTTGGTTTTGAAAAACACTTAAAAAATAAAGTTTTACTTACTTTACTTACTCTGGAGAGTGGGACTTTTTCCAGGCACTACCCACCCAAGGGAAGAGACCTAATTAATGGTCAAATGGCAGATGCACATACACGGAGGGCAGCTGAAAGGCTGACAGCAGTGCTGCTTTACCCGCTGTCTGGTCTATGTGAGAGTATCATAGTCTGACAGACTACCTTTGTTTGCCTTTAGAGGAAACAACTGACATGCCTTAGTCAGCTGGTGATACTTGAAGATAGTTTCTTTCTTTTTCTTATATTAATTTATTTTGATTTAGGGGTCTCTTAGACATCCTTTACCCCCCTTTGTGTGGTCTGATACGATAATCCTTTAATCTAACTCCACAGAGATTCTGCTGAATATCTGAATAGCTAATAGCATGGTTGTCTGAATTATGCTGAAACTGTTACATTTCTGTATACTATACATAGTACTTGATTTTCGGCTCTCTGAATTTGGGGCAGGGGATCACGGAGATGAAGGCAGTAAGATGGGGTATACTGGTACCCTGTGGGCCTCACAGTCATATCTACTTAGGAGAAACCGTGACAAAATGGCTCAGACAGACCTGCTGAAGGTGGTGTCCTGGGATGTCAACGGAGTACACAACCTAGTTAAGATACAAAAAACAATGGTAAAACTAAAAGACATGGGCTGTGATGTGGCATTCCTACAGGAAACACACCTTCTGCAGACTGAAATTGCCAAACTGAAGTGTATGTGGTGGGCAATGTATTTTCAAGTTGTCCCCACAAGATCCAAAGGGAGTAATTCTCAGCCATAAAAGGGCTGAACTTTGGAAGTAGCAAGAGGCACATGATTTGAAGGTAGGTTTGTGACTGTGCAGGGCACGACTTTTTTTTTTTGAACTCTTTTTATTCACCCCTTATTCACCAGCCTTTCTCCAGCATGGTCGCTCAGTCAGCTGCCTCTACCTGTCTGGCCTGAAGCACAGGTCATCTGTATTCCGGCTGGAGCACTCCGTCTCACTTGTGCAGCCTGCCCAAGCCCCTCAGGTCTGAGTCCTCCAAGGAAGGACCGCCATTTCTCCTACCTGTGCTCTAAGTACTGGTGGGCCGCTAGCACTGGGGGAAGGAACAGGAGCGGACATCGTGGCGCCCGGCAGAGGACGTGAGCTATTACCACTGGACCTGCTCGCCACTGGTGGAAGGGAGTATTTTTGTTTTCTCCTCCAAGACCAAACATAGGACATGCAGTGCCGCCCATCCTGCTACTTGAGCACTTCTGCTCATGTCCAGAAGACGGCCGTCCATTGTTCCAATGTTCCAGCATAATCCCTTTGTATGTAATGCATACCTGGTCTCCACCAGGTGCCGCTATTCTGCTGGCTACTTCCCTCCTTCCCAGGAGAGGAGAGCAGTCCTAGGGTGCTCCATCCTGTCCTTCCCCAGCCAACCCCAGCATCCCGAGCTTGTTCCTGAACCCAGGTCACCGTGGCATCCAGTGCCTCAACCCTCAGCACCACTGGGCCAGCCGAGGGCACATACCTAGGGGAACCATTCCAGTTAGGCTCAGTCTATGCCCCTAACTCCCAGACTTGAACTTTTCTAGACCTTACTGGCACATATCAAGGGGACCACCCAAATGCAATCATAGGGGTGACTTTAATTCTCCAGACATAGACTGCACAGGTCCAGGTTCCAGAGAGGCAACCTTGTGGCAGAATAGATGGCCCGGCACTGCACCAGGCAGGATTACAAGACATCTGGAGAATGTTGCACCCTTGGGAGAGAGACTTCACCCATTTCTCGGGCCTCTCACTCCACTTACAGTAGAATAGACTTGATATTAGTCTCTCACAAATTAGCAGCCCAAGCCTGGAGCATTACTCTGGGCAATATTCTAGTCTCGGACCATGCCCCGGTTAGTGCCACCCTGACATGGGGCAAAGCTGCAGGCCCTATGAAAAAGTGGAGGCTCAACACCTCCTTTCTGCAACAGGAGGCATTCCTCTCCTGGAGCCAAGGGGAAATTGAGGAATTCTACCAATACAACAGTACCCCAAATATATCATGTGAAACCCAGCAGGAGTCCCTTAAAGCAATGTTAAGAGGGAAATTCATTGTCCATGCCTCGGGAGTGCACCAACAAAGAGATAGACTGACCAGAGAGTGGGAAGGGGAATTAAAAAGGCTGGTGGTAGAGGCACTTGATGACCCTAGCAAGGAGGAGACCCTACAACCCAGAATACGGGAACTGCGGAGAGAGATAGAGCCTCCATTACAAAGCAGAATACTAGTTACATAGGTTGCACCAAACCTACTGGCAGGCAGGAGAACAACCTGGCAAGCTACTGGCCCACACAGTACACACCTGGAGACCTCTAAATATATCCCCTTATACACTCGCAAAAAGTGAAATGGTCACCTTCCCACAGGATATCAATGACACCTTCCTTGAGTTCTACCAAGGGCTGTATGCCTCAGAGGTTCCCCAGTAGACAGCAACTTGATACTTTCCATGACCAGGAGAGCCTGCCACAGATATCCCCTATGCACCTTGAAGCCCTACCTCTCCCTTCACAACCCTGGAGATTCTGGGAGTCATTGCCTCCTGTCAAGCGGCAAATCCCCGGTCCAGATGGCTATCCATCGGACTTCTATATTCAACTGAGCCCCACTCTGGCCCCCAACTAGCAGCTGTCTTCAACAAGGCGACAAGGCTCAACAAGCTGCCCCTTCCTACCAGGAAGCCCTTATTAATCTTCTGCCTAAAAAAGGTAAGGACAGTACCGTATGCGGTCAATTTTGCCCCATATCCCTCCTCAACACAGACATGAAAATATTTGCTAAATCCCTGGCCGTGAGGATGAGCCCAGTGATGAAGAAGATTATTCACCCTGATCAGGTGGGGTTTTTCACAGGCCGATTGGGATCCAACAGTTCTAGGTGGATACTGGACCTGCTGTGGGAGGCACAACAGATACCAGAACCCACAGCCACCCTGTCTCTGAATGCTGAAAAGGCATTTGACCAGGTGTAGTGGACATAATTGTTCAATGCCATTGGCAGATTTGGCTTCCTTGAGGGGTTTGTAAACATGATCTGCTTGTTGTACCAAAACCTCACAGCCAGGATATTGACCAATTCCACAATAGCTGCGCCCTTCGGTCTCAAGCGGGGCACCCAACAAGGATGCCCCCTGTCTCCCTTTCTCATTCTGCTACCAGTGGAATCTTTAGCACACAAAATCCGAAACACCCAGGGCTTTCCAGGCATAACAGTGGGTGAGGTGCAACACAAGCTGGCTTTCTTTGCAGATGATATTACCCCTTCCTAACCGATGTAACTGGCTCCCTCCGAACCCTGGAGGTACTGATCCAGGAATACTCTTCCATTGTAGGTTACAAGCTAAATGCCTCCAAGTCACACATCTTACCCTGAATGCTGCATGTAACCCAGACTTGGTGGGAGCATACCCTTATCAATGGTCTCCGGGGGGAGTGGTATGTCTGGGGATAAAGGTGTTACCAACAGTTAATAAGACAATCAAAGCTAATGTACAAGTAATGTTGGATAAACTGGATGGAGATCTGGGCAGGTAGAGCATGCATACCCTATCCATATGGAGCAAGGTAAACCTACTTAAAATGATTACATTTGCCAAACTCCAATATATCCTATCCAACCTCTCAATCACCCTCCCAGGTTTCTTCTTCAAGGCACTTGGCTCCTAAAGTCTCCAAATTCCTCTGGGCAGGGGCCAAACCCAAAATTAGCTTACCCAAAATTAAGCAACACTGGGAAAAGGGAGGCTTCAGATTGCCAAATATGCGGCATTTTCATACCTGCACAGTCCTCCGTCAGTCAATCCTGTGTTGTAGGCCTGACCTGGCCATCCCATCCCCAATGTGGGTATCCATGGAACTAGCTCAAGCCAAACAGATCACCCCAGAAGCCCTCACATCTCCTGATTGGCCAAAGCGTAAACAAGCCTCACCCTGCATGAAATATACTAAACAAGAATGGAACAAATTCCTCAAAAATATGCATTGGTCCTCCCCAACTTGAGGTTTCGCTATGGTGGTGTAAACCCACCCTGCAGATTGACAGTAAACCCATAGACTGGAAACCTTGGAGAGCAGCAGGCATTAATACCTAAGGAGATATGTACACCCCAGAAACGGGGATACTGGCATCTTTTGAATCTATCCAAGCTAGGGAAAACCAGACAAAGAAGGGGAACATTCTCTTTTGGCAATACCTCTAGTTCCGAGACTTACTAAGGGACATCCATATCCACCACACACATAGACTGCCAAACACTCCTTTAGACAGATGGCTGGGGGCGCTCACTTCCTCCCAACACCTGACCAGCAGACTGATGAAACTCCTTATAAATAGCAAGCCCATCCTCACTATGACGGACACTAAAGAGAAGTGGGAGGTAGAGCTGGGGACACATATTCCCCAGATGGACTGGGAATCTGTCTGGACGAGCCTATAAAACAAGTAGGAAATGCAGACAAAGACTTTACAATTCAAGATCATACACAGAGCATATCAAACACCCTTGTCTCTCTACAGGAAGGGCCTACTTGAACACAGTGACTGTTGGAGATGCTCCCCCTAGGCCTCACTCACCCATATCCGTTGGTCTTGTCCATCACTGGAACAATACTGGGAATGGGTGTGGACCACATGTGCCCAATTACTAACAATCTCCCGGGCCAGAGACCCAATACTGGGTCTATTGGGCCTCCCCACCCAGCAGTTACCTCTTCTCCTGATGAGCTGTACCCAATCTCTTTGGCTGAACGGGGCCTTAGCTGTGGTCAAATGAGTCATCCTCAGGCGCGGGAGGGACCCCCAACCTCCCACAAGCCAAGAATGAGAGACACTCCTGAATCTAACAGCACGATACGAAAAGACCGCATAGTCGGCCATTGGTAAACTCCCATCATATGAACAGATCTGGACACCATACCTGGAATCAGTGGACCCAGGGGATTTACCCAGTACCTTAGGTGAAACCCCAGGGTGTGGAGAAAGAGTAACACATACCAGTAGTAAGGTACATACTAGGACCTCACAAACACATGCACACACGGACCGAGCAGCCAGAAGCTGATTGAGCACTACCTCAGCCAGTTGAACCACAACCCATGAACATACACAGACTTTATGGTATCAACCTGCAGCCCCTGACCTGACTTTTATGCATAACTCCCCCAACCTCTCCTTCCCCCAAAAGAAAAAGGAAAACTCCCTAGACTGGATTCCCAACTGACCTTACCTTAATAGGCAAACAATAATCCCACCCCACGACGAATAGGGTGATACTCATGCTTACAGGAGATACTGAACATCAAGGCTGCCACTCTAGGTCATGGCCAGTGTCCTGGAAAGAAAATGACATATTCATGTATAATTAATTTGAGTATTGCACAGACTGTGTAGAGACGACTTGAGATCTGAAATGCTGCCAGGCAGCACATTGAATACCCACATATAGGTTGGCCTGGAGTGTCAAGGACCATTATTACCTCTCTGTGAAGCTTCTAGATGATAAACATAATACTCGTTGATGATAAATATACCATACAACATTATACAATGGCCCAGATATTCAAACTGCGCCCGGCTGTGGTGCAAGCTTGGGCGCAGCTCAACTTGGCTGCGCAGGGGTGTGAACTAAGCAATATTCAAAGGAGCTGTGCCATGGCTCAGCAGCTTTGAATATCGCACCCTGGCCACCCCGAGTGTGCATGGCACAGTGGCACTGTGCCAGCGCAAGTGGCCAGAGTGGAGCATGGAGATGAGCTAGCGCAAGTTCCATTGCACCATGCACAGCAACCACGATATTCAAAAGTTGACATGCAAATAGGGCCATAATGTATGCAAGGCACACATGGGGCCATTTGCATGTCATTATGGCCCCATTTGCATGCAGGTGAGCCAATCCCTGACAACTTGCGCCTGGCGCCCTGCCAGGCAGCAGCCATCAGGGACCGACGCCCCCTGCAGCCCGATCGCAGGCATTTGTTTAAAAAAAGATCCCTGTCCAATATCCCTGGTGGTCCAGTGGACCTCTATCTGCCCGATCGCGGGCATTTGTATAACATAGAGTAAGTCGTCTTATATCCCTGGTGGTCCAGTGGACCACTCTCTGTAATCTCGGGCATCTGTAAAAACAAGTCCTATATCCCTGGTGGTCCAGTGGACCACACTCTCTGCCAGCGCAGGCATCTGTAAAGAAAATCGTCCTATATTCCTGGTGGTCCAGGGTACCCCCTTCCCACCCCCACTGAGCCCCACCGCCCGCTCCCACCAGTCAGCCAGCGGTGGCAGCACCCACCAGCCTGCCACCCGCTGCCTGCCGACTGACACCAGTAGACTGCACACCATTGGTTCTCGGCGTGAGCCAAGGCATGCAGCCCCTACCGTACTACACATTCCAGATATATGAATGAATCATTCCCTTATCTGGAGCGTGTAAATACAGTAGAGAACTGCATGCCATGCTGGCGATAATAGGCATGCTCCCGAGGTGTCGGTCGATGGTAACGAGCGTGAGCCCAGTGAGTGCTGCCACCCGCCCGGCTGACCGGGGAGCGGGCAGTGGGGCTCAGTGGGCGGGTGGGGAGGGGTAACCAGACCACCAGGGATATAGGATGTTTTTTACAGATGCCTGAGATCAGGCAGAGAGTGGTCCACTGGACCACCAGGAATATAGGACGGTATTTTTACAGATGCCCAAGATCAGGCAGAGAGCGTCCACTGGACCACCAGGATATTGGACGGGAACTTTTTAAACAAATGCCCACGATCAGGCATGGGGGGCGCCAGATGCAGCCAGAATTGGACACCCACAGGTGGCAGCTGCCGTGTTGCACCCTGCAATGTGGCAGCTCACCTGTGGGTGGCCATCAGTTGTTCCTTTTTTTTGGCTTAACTTTGTGCTGGCACAGGTAGGGTTGCGTGATGGCTCTGCACATCCCGGCTGAATATCGGGCTGTGCAGGTTATGCATAGGCACACCCCCGCCTGTGCTCAAGACATTACTGATGGCTGCCTGGCGATCGGGATTTGTGCTGCAGCACTTTTCCCTTTGAATATTGTGCCGGGTGATTAGTGGGTTGCACATGGTGCAACACTTTTTGAATATCTGGGCCAATGTACCTTTAGTGAACTCTGTATAATTTGTTCCCTCTGTAAGCTTTGTATACCCTTTTGGATGCCTTAAACTGTCTGTAAAGTTTCAAACTTCAATAAAAAAACCTTTTATGGCAGAAAAAGGAAACTATCCTGGAAAACTTCCAGAAGGAATTGCTCCCTGGAGCAGGAGGTAGCTGGGGTCTTCCAGTCTACTCCAGGTGAGTTGAAATCACCTGTTATGACTATGTTTCTTCTACTAGATATTCTGATCTGCTCCCCAATGCTCTGTCCAACTCCTTGTCCTGTGAAGGTGGTCTGTATACCACCCCATTCTAACCGCTCTGCCTTTGGTGGTCTGAAGCTGAACCCACAAGACTTTAGGCTTACCCTCCGCCTCCTCCTCCTTCCTGGTTCATGTGATCCCTTCTCTCATGAATAAAGCTATTCCTCCCCTCTCTCCAACTCTCTGTCCTTCCTGTAAATTCTGTACCCAGGGATCTCAAAGTCCCAGTCATGGTTTTGGGTCCCACATCTCTGTGATGGCCGCTATGTCCACCTTTCTCTCAGCCATCAGTGCCTGAAGATCCACTATCTTGTTTGCCAGGTTCCTTGCCTTTAATGACTCCACCTTCCACCATGACTCCTGTACACCATTACACCTGACCAGCCCTTTTTGTCTCTCCCTTGCCCCCACTCTTTTCTCTTACTTATTTCTGATGACTTAATGGGGGGGCCCGTAGGTCTCCCACACCTGGTGACTACAGTTGCAACACACGCTATTGCCCCACCCCTTCAGTTTAAATTAAGGTTTGTTGACATGTATTCCTCCAGCTTTTCTTTTAAGACCCTGGAGCCCTGTCTTCTCAAATGTAGTCTATCCGGTGCACATAAGTCCTTATTATCCTAAGTCCCACCCCAACCCCCCTCCCACCAGCTCATACCCATTTGACTCACGACCACCCCTTAACCAACTATTAAATTCTTCAATTCTCTGTTTTTACAGTACTAGCCTTAGGGACTGGGAGCATTTCAGAGAAGGCTACTGACCTCACTGCCTCACTGCAGATTTCCCTACCTCCCTAAACATCTCCTGCACCACCTCTACCCCACATCCTGTAAGGTCATTTGTACCCAGGTGTACTATAATGTGAGGTTTTTCACGTACTTCCCCTACACACTGTGACGCTCTGCCCCCTTGCTTATGATTATTGTATGATATCTGTAAAATAAATAACAGGTCTATGTATGAAATTGTCTCACACAAGTTGGCAGATTTGGCCTATAACTTTAAAAGTCAGTGTCACAACCCCACTCAGCAGGTCAGTCCTCTACTCCTAAAGTGCCAACCTCTGAGCATAGTATTGTGAACAGTTAACAGATCAGGGTAACCCTCCTGTCTGTTTTGTGGGTTTGAATCAAACTTTGGTCTCAAGTTCTGGAGGGATTCAAACTGTTAACCTCTTGCTATCGTATCCAATGTACAGGCTCAGATAATTCTGCTCTTTGGGGAAATGCCAGATATCTTTTGCCATGGGCACCCAACCAGGTATTGGCAAATGAACCCTTAAAACTCTATGCAAGATGCCGCCCGTGGTGCTGAGGGTTGAGGCACTGGATGCCACACTCGCATCACACCAGTGACCCGGTTCAGGAACGCCCGGTGGCCGGGGTTGGAGGAGGGAAGAGATTGAGCATCCGGAGGACTGCTCTCTCTCCAGGAGGGTTAGGTAGCAACCGCTTAACCCAGTGCCCTCTGGCAGAGGCTGGGGTTAGCCAAATGTAGTGTTGCAGGCGATGCCAGGGGTGGAGCTAAGGCATGCGCTGCCCAGGAGCCGGCTCCACAGGGACGTGGAAAGCACAAAAGGAAAAATACCGCCTGATAGGGCGAGCATCTCCCTTCATGGACCACACTCTCAATCATGGGCTCAGTCCTCAGGCTATTCCCCTCCTCTCCAGCCCAGTGTCTCAGTACTTGGAGAAAGAGCACCCTGGGCAAGGGCAGTCCTTCCCCGGAGAGGAGCCTGCGACTTCCAAGCCACATGGGGAGGTAGAGACTGTGATCCAAGAGGTTGCTGGAGAGAGTTCAGAGGTGAGTGGTGCACAAATAGAGTTCAGAAAAAAAACTCTATGCAAGACCTTAGAGAAACTCTACCTGTTTCCCAATGTGGTATCCCAATAAGCTTAAGCACAGTGTCAATTTTAACCATCTAAGCTTCACTTACAAGAAAAGGAAGTTTCAAGGACACCAGGCAGTTTCTGTTTTAAAATGTATATCTTTACTTTAAAATAGGTAAACAGTAAATACAGAACAACATATCCCAATGCATACAATCTTAAAAAAAACAGGTTTAAAAGTGCAAAATTCCTACCAACCATTAGAATTATTTATCTAAGGTATTTCTTATAGTCTTTCAGTGCTCTTAGATGTTCCTTCTCTCAGTCCAAGTATATGAATGCATATCAATGGAATACAGACTACAGTTTAAAAATGCTGTGTTTTATCCCTCTTCATGATGTCATCATCTAGCTCCTCCCTTTCAGGATATTTAAAAAACATTATATATGTACATACACAAAACAGGAAGTCTCATCAGGGTATTGAATTATGTGACTCAGCAAGACCATTGTCCTAATGATGACACTCTTAATTAAGACTGTAATTTCTCAGTCCCTTTGATCCATGAGCAGTTCCCTTTCTCAAACACATCAAAGGACTTTTTATGACATGAGGTGTAAACAACTGACTTTCCTGAGGACATTATAAAAAGGATATTCCACTTCCTTATGACACCAGGTGCAATTAAATGACTTTCCTGAAGACGTTGTAAAATGGTTTTATTAGTTCCTGGCTTCGAAGCAAACTGACAAGTTAATTGCATTCAAAGATCTGCTGGTTTAACATATATCCTGTCTTTTGAACTGATACCTGGGGGGTGGGGTTTTGTCATCCCAGGCACAGGATTTTTCATGACAGACAATCCCACTACATTTTTATATTTCAAAAATCATAGAGTTATCAGAACCAGCTGTCTTAGTGTCACGCGTCAATAGCTGGAACTACAGGATGTAATTTAAGAGACCAGAGAACCATTAATTAAGACATCCTTCTAGAGAGACAGTTTATGGCCCTCATAACCTGTGCTGCCTTTGAAGTTTCCGATATATATGACTTTATGATGTAGCAGGAAGAAGTCGCCACTGGACTGACTCTTAATGGTTTTCTCATGTATCTGAGAATAAGGGACATGAGTGGATTGTTAAGTTCAAAGAGAAATGTTTAATTAAAGACTGTCAGATTTGGGAAATGGCTAGTTACAGATTTTTAAAGCATATGACTCACATCCTCAGAGAGACACTGATGTAAGAATATTTAAACTGGGGAGGTTCTAGCTGACCTCATCAAAGGGGCGGGACAGATAGAGTTAAGAATGAAACCTAGTATGGAATGGGCACATATGAAATAGACTCTGACTGGGAGAGCACTTAGAAAGGTAATAGACAGAAAGCAATTAAGTCTTTGTGGTAGAGTGTTGTTAAAACTTCCTTTTTGTTTTATAAGATTGTAGTTGTATGATATATTGTTTTGTGTTTAATTTTTTATTTTAGTAAACAACCATTTATTTGAAATATTGCCTGAGTGTCTTCTAAGTTTCTTTTGCATGTGATGTATATGTGGTTAAGTCTGACAGCTGTTTGAAAGGCTTGATGGTGTTACTAAGCTTGGAAAGGTAAGAATATACCTAAGGTCTCTTATAGAGTTTTAAGGGTTCATTTTGGAGACCTGGCTGGGTGCCCCTAGTGAAAGAGTGTATTGCAGTCCCAAAGAGGGTACATATCTCAGCCTGTAAATTGGGTATGCTAAATTGAGGCCAACAGGTGATTCAGACCCAAAGCAGACAGGAGGGTTACCCTGTCTGTTACCTGTTCACACTATTGCGCTCTGAGGTTGGCACTGTGGGGGCAGAGGGCCTGACCTGCGGGGTGCATTTGTGACAGATTTGGTTGACAGTAGTGCAATTTAAAGTAATTGGTAACAGAAGCTTTAACAGTTCAGTGTGTCAGCTTAATGCTGTACAGCTCACTTGCAAAATAAGGTAGTGATTTATTTTAAAAGGTAAACAGAACTATAAAATTTGATTATAGTCAAAGTTCCTACCTGTTTTATTTTTTTTCCAAGTGCAAGTTAGAGTAGCCATAGTTAGGAAAGAAGATGACTTCCAACTACAGCAGGTACACTGCAGACTACTTGAGGCAGTTGTGCCAGGACAGAGGAGTCCAGTATGAGGGGAAAACGAACAAGTAGACCTTCATAGATGCTCTGATGGCCACCGATGCCCAGAGCATTGAGTCACAGTCCATGACTGGAAAGGACCAAACCTTGGGTGTGGAGGGGCCAGAGTCCAGTGCAGTGTCCAAATCCAGTGAGGAGGACAGCCAGACCAATGCAAGCCAAGGGCCACAGCACCAGGGTAAGATCACCAGCATTCTGCAGCCAGAAGCAATCAGGCTACATATCAAGTTGTGGAGAATGGAGTTGGAGTTCCAGAGAGAAGAGAGACAGCTTCAGTGACAGTCAGAGTGAGAACGGTGAGAAGCAGAGCAAGAATGGCGAGAAGCAGAGCAAGACCAGTGAGAAGCTGAGCAAGAACATCAAGAAGAGCAGTGAGCCACGGAGGAGAGGAGGGAGCGAGAGCAGTGAGAAGCTGACTGTGAAGAGCATGTGCCCAGAGGCAACATGAACTGGAGAAGCTACAACTCCAACCACCAGCACCAGAACAGGTAAGTGGCCTGGGTTTAACTGGAACTACAGAACTGGGTTGCAAATTAAATTCCAAATTGATTGATGAATTTAAAGAGGGGATAATATGGAAGCCTTTAAATTCCTTTGAAAAAGTTTGTATTCAGGCAAATATTCCTAGAGGATCCTGGAGCATCCAGCTATCCCTCTACTTACCGGAAAGCTTTGGGATGCATTGGGTCAAATGGACAATGAAGACAGTAATGATTACATCAAACTTAAAGCTGCACTTTAAAAAAAGTTTGATTTAACTGCAGAAGCATACAGACCTAAATTCTGTAAGCTCAGTAGAAGCCCTGACATGAGCTATGAGGAGCTAGTCATGAAACAACATCAGTTTTTAAACCATTGGTGGGAAGGAATTGAAGCAAACTCTGTAGATAAAATTGAAAATGCTGTATTGTTAGAGCATTTTTTTGGGCATGCCCAGCAAAGCTGAAAACCTAGCTGGAAGACCAAGATCCCAAAACAGTGCAAGAGGCTGCTGAACTTTTGGCCTGCTATGCCAAGAGCAAATCTGCTGTGAGAGCAAATGGGGTGGGCGTGGCAGTGCAGAAAGGGAAAAGCACGCCTTCAGGGCAACTATAACCCACACTGCCTCCACCGAAATTAGTTAGCCCCAGGTTTCAAAGAAAAGATTTTTCTGAGAAACGAAACGAATGTTGGGTTTGCAAAGAAACTGGGCATATTGCCAGACAGTGCCCCAAAAGGATGAGCAATAAGCAAAGTGGTGCTAGGAAAGAAGTGGGTTGTTTGTGTGACCCTGAAAGCTTGCCTGTAAACATGAGGGAACACATGCACCCAGTCACTGTGAATGGTGTACAGACACAAGGGTTAAGGGACACAGGGGCATCCCAGACATTGGTACAAGGGGATCTGGTAGAGCCTGGTCAGCTTATACCCAGTAAATTTGTAACTGTACAAGGGTTCACTGGGGAGGAGAAAACATTGCCACTCGCTAGTGTTCTCCTAGACTGGGAGAAACAGGCTGCTGTGCAACAGGTTGCTGTAGCTGAAACTTTAGTGATTAACATGATTCTCGGCAACAATCTCAAATGGGATGGTGTGCAGTTACCCGTGGCCAAGCAGCATGGAAAATTGTAGTTCTCTGACACCGAGAAGCCCCTGTAGAAACCACTGGGAGGCTAGTTTCCCAGCCTGGGTCTCCTGAGATAGGACTAATGAAAGGGTAGAATTTCCCAGCAGCAGTTAACCAAACAGCTACTGAGGTTACTCTGAAGAAGGAGAGGTGACCCATTGTCAGAGGGTTAGGCAGTGATCGTAAGTGCCCTGACGCTAGAGCTAGGGACCCTAGTTTAGACACTGAAGGGGTCCTGTCCCATGCCTTGGGAATATGTAAGGAGTTTGCAGCTGCTCAGAAAAGTGACCCTAGTCTAGAGAAGCTGAGGGCTTGGGCAGACTCTGATGGAGCACAGAGAGGTGACGGGAAACATAAGGTTTATTGGGACAATGGACTGATGTATACTCAGGATGCTAAGACAGAGGGAGGGGTGATAGGCAGGCAGCCTGTCATTCCCCAAGGGTACTGTGAGCAGTTGCTCAAGATTTCACATGATATTCCCTTGTCTGGTCTTCTGGGAATCACGCGCACTACACAGCGGTTGGCCCAGAATTTCTGCTGGCCCAACTTCACCCAGCAGGTGAAGGAGTATTGCAGGTCTTGTCACTGGTGCCAAGAAATAGGGAAGGCAGGTAAGAAAACCCAAGCTGCTCTGATTCCATTGCCCATAGTGGAGGAGCCATTCCAGAGGGTGGGAATGGATGTTGTGGGGCCTTTAAATACCCCCAGCTCCTCCAGGAAGAGGTTCATCCTGACTGTGGTGGATTATGCCACCCAATATTTAGAGGCAGTCGCCCTATCCTCACTGAGGACAGACAAAGTGGTAGATGCCTTACTTGGGATTTTCTCCCATGTTCGTTTTCCACAGGAGGTTATCACTGATCGAGGGGGTTCCTTCATGTCGGACCTAATGAAATATTTGTGGGAGAAGTGTGGGGTGGTGCAGAGATGCACAACATCTTATCACCCGCAAGCCAATGGGTTTGTAGAAAGATTTAACGTACCCTTTAGGCTATGCTGCAAGTGTTTGCTGAACAGCATGGGAGGGACTGGGAGAAATACCTTCCCCACATGTTGTTTGCATACAAGGAGGTGCCACAAGAGTCGACAAGGTTTTCCCCCTTTGAGATCTTATATGGACGCCGGGTACGTGGGCCCCTAGACTTGATCCAGGAGGACTGGGAAGGCAAGCACACCACCCAGGGAACTCCCATAATGGATTATGTCCTTAGGTTTAGGGAAAGGCTGAAGGAGCTTATGGGGACAGCCCAGAGCAACCTGGCAGCTGCCCAACAGAAACAAAAAGTGTACGACCACAGAGCCAGAGCTCACTCATACACAGTGGGTTAGGAAGTCATGGTCCTCATCCCAGTCCAGAAAGACAAGCTGCAGGCTGAGTGGACAGGACCGTACACATTCAGAAAGGTAAATGACAAACTATATAATAGAGTTACCTGACAGAAGACATACACAGAAAATGTACTATGTCAACATGATGAAGCCACATGCTAATAGGGCTGACATTGTGTTTGCAGTATGTAGTCCTGGGGAAGGAACGGATGAAAGAGACCCCCTTCTGGACTTTCTGGAAGAAAGCAAGTGGGAGTCCTCTGTGGGGGCAATTAAATTGTCACCCCAGTTGACCCTGGACCAGATCCAGGAAGTAAGGAGGTTTTAACAGACTTTGTCCCCACTGTTTAGCGCCAAGCCCGGACTAACCCCTTAGTGATGCACAATGTAAGACGAACGCAGACACTCATACGGCAGACAGCATATCGGGTGTCAGAGGCTGTCTAAAAAGAAAATTAGAAGAGAGGTGGAGGAATGCTGGATTTAGGGTAATCCAGAAACCCACAGCCCCTCGGCCTCACCCGTAGTTCTTGTGCCCAACCCAGATGGCTCTGCTTGTTTTTGTGTGGACTATCATGGACTGAATGCAGTCACAAAGTCAGACGCCAACCCGATGCCACTGACAGACTAACTCCTGGACAAGTTGGAGAGGTGACCTACTTTATTTACTGTTGACCTGACAAAGTGGTATTGGCAGGTAGAGTTAACTGACAGAGCTAGGGAGAGGTTGATCTTCATCACTCCAATAGGGTTATCTGAATTTAAATAATGCCTTTCGGAATGAAGAACACCCCAGCCACTTTCCAAGGTTGGTGAACCGGGTGTTAAATGGTGCTGAGGAGTACACCTAGGCATACCTGGATGACATTGCCATCTTTAGTGCCAGCTGAGAGGAACACCTGTCCCACCTTAGGGAAGTGCTGGGCAGAGTACTGAGGGCCAGGCTCACTGTCAAAGCTGAGAAGTGCTGGGTGGCCATGGTTGAAGTGGCATACCTCAGGCACATTGTAGGCTGGGGACAGCTCCATCCTAACCAAGTAAAAATAGAGGCAATCAAGGCATGGCCCAGACCAAAATGCAAAAGCAGGTCAGGAGTTTTCTGGGGACGTCAGGGTACTATAAGAAATGTGTACCCAATTACTGTGCCCTGGCTGCTCCCCTATCTGACCGGGTAAAGAAAAGGATGCCTAAGAAAGTTACCTGGGAAATAGCCTGTGTAAAAGCCTTTACCAGACTGAAGGAGGCACTGTGCAGTACTCCTGTGTTGACAAGTCCTGACTATAGCAGACCCTTTATAGTCCAGACTGATGCCTCAGATGTGGGTATTGGGGCAGTGCTGAGTCAGACATCCAACGAAGGGAAAGATCACCCCATCATGTACCTAAGTAAAAAGTTACTTCCCCAGGGAGCAGGCATACTCTACTGTGGAAAAAGAGTGTCTTGCCATAGTGTGGGCCCTAAAGGAGTTAGAGCCCTACTTATATGGGCAGCATTTTGAGGTACAAATTTACCACAACCCCCTGGTTTGGCTGACACAAATGGGAAAAACGAATGGTAGACTATTAAGACGGAGTCTTGCCTTGCAAGGGTATGACATGACGATCTCACATAGGGCTGGAGTAATCAATCAGAACGTAGATGGCCTGTCGCCTCTGTATGAGGAATGAACTGACTTAGAGAGCGCATACCATGCAGGGGATAGAGCTCCCAAATTCAGTCTGGGTGGGGGGGAGTGTGATGCTCTGCCCCTTGCTTATTTTATTTATTTATTTATTGAGGTTTTGGAAAAGTACCTTAGAGTCAGAGACTCCTTTACAAAGGTTCCACATCACAGAAATCAGATACAAAACAGTCATTACATGGCAATTCACTTTCACCAGGGCATGAATCAAGCTATATACATAGAGCAGGGAAAAGGTTAACAGATTGATACTAGGCCAACAATTACATTCAGGCACAGATGGTCCAGCTATGCAAGGTTTCGTACAGTGAATAGACTATCTCCACATGTACGCTGGCATAAAATTCAAAACTTAGAATGGTGCCAAACACAAACAGAGAGCGCAGACAGTGTAATGCAAATCAAAATGGAGCTTTTCCGTGGCAACAACTCAGTTGCTGTACCTGATGGTTTCGGGAGGGAGGAAGGCGACTAGTCCAGGCCCTCATGACCTCTGCTGCGAACCCCTGGAAGCTGCTGATGGTTTCGGTGGGTGGGGAGGGCACCTAGTCCAGGCTCCCTCGCGACCTGGCCATGGAACCGCTGGAAGCTGCTGATGGTTTCGGGGTGGGTGACTAGTCCAGTCCTCGCGACCTCCACTGCAAACCGCTGGAAGCTGCTGATGGTTTCGGGTGGGGGAAGCGACTAGTCCAGGCCCTCGTGACCTCCACTGCGAACCGCTGGAAGCTGCTGATGGTTTCGGGGGGTGGGCAACTAGTCCAGACCCTCATGACCTCCACTGCGAACCACTGGAAGTTGCTGATGGTTTCGGGGTGGTGGGGGGAAGGCGACTAGTCCAGGCCCTCACGACCTCCGCTACGAACCGCTGGAAGCTGCTTATGATATTGTATGATATCTGTAAAATAAATAACTGGTCTGTGTATGAAATTGTCTCACACAAATTGGCAGATTTGGCCTGTAACTTTAAA
Source organism: Neoceratodus forsteri (assembly GCA_016271365.2). NCBI lineage: Eukaryota > Metazoa > Chordata > Ceratodontiformes > Ceratodontidae > Neoceratodus > Neoceratodus forsteri. The sequence goes on from CM028132.1 coordinate 1,340,981,281, forward strand.
AGTCAGTAGCTGGAACTACAGGATGCAATTAAACAGACCAGGAGAACCATTAATTAAGGCATCCTTCTAGAGAGACAGTTTATGGCCCTCATAACTTGTGCTGCCTTTGAAGTGTCCCACTTTTATGACGTAGCAGGAAGAAGTCGTCACTGGACTGACTCTTAATGGTTTTCTCACGTATCTGAGAATAAGGGACATGAGTGTGGAATTGTTAAGTTCAAAGAGAAATGTTTAATTAAAGACTATCAGATTTGGGAAATGGCTAGTTACGGATTTTTTAAAAGCATATGACTCGCATCCTCAGAGACACTGATGTAAGAATATTTAAACTGGGGAGGTTCTAGCTGACCTCATCAAAGGGGGTGGGGACAGATATAGTTAAGAATGAAACCTAGTATGGAATGGACACACATGAAAGAGACTCTGACTGGAAGAGCACTTAGAAAGGTAATAGTTAGAAAGCAATTAAGTCTGTGGTAGGAGTGTTGTTATGAAACTTCCTTTTTGTTTTATAAGATTGTAAGTTGTATGATATATTGTTCTGTGTTTAATTTATATATTTTTAGTAAACAACTATTTCTTTGAAATACTGCCTGGGTGTCTTCTGTTTCTTTTGCATGTGATGTATGTGTGGTTAGGTCTGACAGCTGTTTGAAATGCTTGATGGTGTTACTATGCTTGGAAAGGTAAGAATATACCTAAGGTCTCTTACAGAGTTTTAAGGGTTCATTTTGGAGACCTGGCTGGGTGACCCGGTGAAAGATTGTACTGCAGTCCCAAAGAGGTTACATATCTGAGCCTGTATATTGGGTATGCTAGAATAAGGTTTACAGTTGGAATCCTCCAGAACTTGAGGCTAACAGGTGATTTGGACCCAAAGCAGACAGGAGGGTTGCCCTGTCTGTTACCTGTTCACACTATTGCGCCTGAGGTTGGCACTGTGGGGCAGAGGGCCTGACCTGCGGAGTGCTTGTGACACACACACTACAATTACTACCACACTACTACACTGCTCCCCTACAACTATCGACTACAGGAGAAGGAAAACTGCTGAAAAAGGTAGAGGCTGAGACGGACTTGGGGGTATTAATAACTAGCAACCTGTTCCATGAAAAACAATGGAAAAAGGTAATGATAGCAGCAAATAGACTAATCCGTTGCATAAAGAAATCCTTTATTACTAGAAATGCACAGTGCGTAATGTATTTCGAGCAGTGTATAATGCCTTTATATAACACACTGATAAGGCTGCATGTGGACAATGGAATGCCCTTCTGGAACTTGTATTTAAAAGGACAGGAATTACTGGAGAGAGTGTAATCCAGGGCAGTACGATTACTCCCAAAAGAAGATTTAGAAGAAATATGACTTTTTTTTTCCCAGTTTCCAGCTTTTCTGCCAATGGAGCACTGGCAGGCGGATTTCGGCCCTCCCGATAGAGGGATTCTCTCTCTGGTCCCCATCGCTGCGTGCGTACTTCCGCTTTCTCAAAGCCTTGAGGAAGTGCAAGTACTGCACAAAAACATTTGGCTACGGGTTTTGAAGGAGGGTGCGTGTGTGTATCTCACTGCTGGTTGTTTGCTTTTTTGAAAATAAAGAACCATTTTATCTTGATACACAGCAACTTAGTGTTCTTTACAGGAGGAGGAGGGAGACCGTGAGTCGAGCCCCAGAACTTTGTGTTTAATTTGTTCAAGTTCTGTAGGGTCCAACAGTGAGTATGAAACACAAAACAAAATAAGTGCTGACATTCTTCATTATCAAAAGTGAAGTAATGCTGGCAGCATTGATTATATGTTTTAAAACCTTAATAACTGTTAAGCAAACAGGGACATCATTTCTTAGAAAACCTCAACAGCGACCTGTTGGCACAATGGTAGCATTACTGCTCATTATGTGGAACCAGGGTTTGGCAATGAGCCTGGATTGTCAGGGCTGGCTGGTTGAGGAGGGTCGAGCATTCCAAAGGGATGCTCTCCTTCATGGAGGGAGGGAGGTCTGTGCACTCCACCACCTGAGTGACCATAATGTGGTAGTGCAGGCTGGAGCTGTGATGGGAGAGTGGGCACCTTCTTGACTGGAATGTGCAGCATGATCTGTGTGCACCACATCCACTGAGTCCTTGTCCAGGAGAGTGAAAGAAAAATTGGAAAAATATTGCTCAGCCAAGCAGTGTGAGGCACTATTCCCTCACAGGCTCTGCACTACCTACTGAGTTACCTGTCATGTCAACTGAGCTAAACCACTCTTGGGGTTAGGACCGCCAAGAGGCACTGCCACAGAAGTGTAAAGAACACAATGTTTTTTTTGGGGTTAATCTGTTTCTCCTACTTCCCCTACGGCGCTCCCTCCTGCCAGGTTGCCCAGTCCCGTCCCCCGCTCACAGCTTACCTCTCTGCTTCCTCCATGGCTTGCCCCCCATGGCAGGGTGGTGGGGATCCCTCAACCCACCGGAACGGATCCGGTGCAGAGGTTACTGCCAATTGCGGGAGCAGGGCCTGTGGTGACCAGCCTTCATCCTGCCAAGGAGCCATTTTCCATTTTCTCCCTTCCCAGGTGTGGCATGGCTGTGTGCAATGATGCCAATGGCCAAGCCGGGCGCACTCCCGCATGCGACATGCCGGGCATCTGCCTCATAACCGCTCCCTATGTGCGAGCCACTGGTGCTGGCCCCCAGCCTCTGCTGGGGGTCAGGCATGTAGCAGACTCTGTCCCACCCCCTTCCCGGGACAGGAGAGCTGTTCTCATCCGACCCCCAGCAGCCTGCTCACACCGTGAACATGGGTTGCTGGCATGGCAAGAGGTAAGGCATGATGCCTCAGCCCTCCACGCCACTGTGCCAGCAAAGAACACAATATTTAACAAAAAAAGAAGGAAGGAAAGGAAAGCCTCAATGGCCTGGGCATTCAGATTGTTCACCATTCTGTACATACCTTTCAACCTTTAGTCACAGAACTGTGGGGCACTGACACTCAGAATGTAGGAGTTTGACCTTTATAATGAGGGGCACATAATCATGGAGTTGCAAGCTCAGAACACTGTGGAGACCAGCGCTTATGGGATCGAACTTTAGTTTTGATATAACATCATAGAGTATTATGATTTTTCTGTTTTAAAGAAGCAAATCTGGGCCTCCCAGTGGCTCAGTGGGTGGCACATCACCCTTCCATGCCAGTGACCTGGGATCTGGAGCAGACTCTGAGATGGCTCAGGCAGCCAAGGAGACTGTGTAACACTACTGTGCAGCAGCGCTTCCACCCTGGAAGGGATGGCATTATAGTTTGCAGCCCCAGTGACCCTGTGGCCAACCAATGACCCTGTTTCCTTGCTACTTGCTTGGATGTCCTTCAGGGTACTGCTCTGTGCCATACGAAGGTGGGCAGGGCTAAGGGAGAAAACCAGGAAAAACAATGCGCACTGCTTGTCTGAATGAAGGCTCTCAGCACCTTCAGGCCTTATACTGTTTAAATCATCACCAGCTTCAACAGTGGGGGGAGTGGCAGACAGCATTGAGGGGTTGCTGGCAGAAGACCCAAAGTAGGTGTAGGTGGCAGCTGGGAGGCCAAAGAAATATATATAAAAAAATTGGTCAGACTTACCTTTTTTTTTTTCTGTTAGTTCCATCATTGCCACAGGGTTTTTTGTAACTGCTGGGTGATTATGTTATCTTACTAGGGACTGTCACAAATCCTTTCCTGAGGGTCAGGTCCACTGAGCTCACAGTGCCCACCCTAAGTGCAGTCTGTGAGGAGGAGAGGGAAGACAAGGATACCCTCCTGTGTCCTTTTAGAATGCTCGCCGAGGTCATGACTAAACACCCACCACATGACCCCAGGGCTCCCTCTTTACTCTGGATAAGGGTACAATACCAGTCTTGAGTCTTGTAGCCAGATGAGAACCCTTTCTTGGTTGTTACATAAAGGAGGAAGGTCCAGGTGTTACAATCTCTTCTGGGTAGCCTTGTAACCCTGAGTGTGTCTTCTCCCATAGGCATGCAATAACCTAGTTCAAATCCCTACAGACTCTTCCTTGAGACTTTTGTATTCTCTCTGTCTTTGCCCAGATTCCCCTGTACAGACCCTTGTTCTGCTGGTAGCTTATGGTGATACCCCTTTAGCAATAACAGATTATTATTAAATGTCCCACAACCACACACAATATGAAAAATCCCTCAGGCAGGTTTCTTAAAACAAATGTTTTCACTAAAATACTTAATTAATAATCGTACAGTTACAACTTAAAGATTTCAAAGATTTTGGTCACAGTATAACACAAATAGAAGTGGAAAATGTACATGAAAATGTACTATAACTGTTATCTAAAGTTCTACCTTAGGTTTGTAGTAAATTGTAGTCCGGAAGAATAAGTGAAGTCTGAACAATCCTTTCTTCCTTTTCAGCCACTGGCAAGTTGTTCTGTGTCTTGTCAGGAGAGTGCCCAAAGTGCATTGCAATGAGCGTCTGTGTACAGGGGGTATTTATAGTGCTTCTGGCAGTCTGAAAAAAAAAAAATTCTGGTTTATAGCTGGTGGCCTCCTCTTTAGACTAACAGATGTCTCTCTTGCTCTTTCCAGATTTTAAGGAATTATTATTTACTTCCTTATTTGGGTTCTCATATCACCACTTCCTGGCACTACTAAAAAAATTAATCAGACTGTGGTAACCTTGCTGACACCTCCTGTCTAAAACTATCTTTCCTTTTGATCTTAAAGATTTATGACATGGGAGATAGCATCTCTCATTCTGAGATTTTATTACACCAGTTAGCTAACCAAATCCCTTTGAAAATGTAATTTTCAGCTCCTTAGCTAGTAGCTGTTTTCCTGGGTCACATAGGAATGTCACATAGTTTGCAAGACCTTTTCTCTTTCCTGTGACCTTTCAGTAATACTGGGCATTTTTCTCATGGCATTTAACTTACAAAATCACATTAAAAAAAGGACAAAAATATATATGCAAATAATGACTGGCAGTTGGCTAGCTCGCCACATCCCTCCCTCCTAGACTGAATTTGTGGGAACACCCCCCCTACTGCATGGTAAGGTTTCACAAATTCTGTTACTGTTCTAACTGGTGAGATAGGCCATTTGCGTTGGCACTGGCCAATCCGGCCCTGTGGCTAATTGTCATGTCATAGGCCTGTAGCGCACTACTCCACATTAAGAGATGACCATTTGTTTTACCCATCTGATTTAGCCACATCGGGGGGGGGCTATGATTGGTCTGTACCTCAAAGTGCCTCCCACATAGATACACCTCTAATAGCCACCTGCCATTTTTCAGCCTTGACAGTGAGCCCTGCCCTCTGTATCCTGCCCAACACTTCCTTGAAGTGGGACGGGTGTTTCTTCCAGCTGGCACTGAAGATGGCAGTATCCTCCAGGTAAACCACTGCGTACTTTTCAGTATGATGTAACACCTGGTTAACCAACTTTGGAAGGTGGCAGGCCATTCTTCATTCCAAGAGCATTACCGAACTCGAATAATCCTACTGGAGTGATGAAGGCCGATTGCTCTCTAACTCTGGCAATTAATTCCACCTGCCAGTACCCTTTGTCAAGTCAGTGGTGGTCAGGTAGGTCACCCTCCAAACTTGTCCAGTAGTTCTTCTATCCATGACATTGGGTGGGTGACAGACTTCGTGACTGCATTGAGTCCGCAATAGTCCACACAAAAGTGAGTAGAGCCATCTGGGTTGGGAACAAGGACTACGGATGAGACCCAGGGACTGTGGGATTTCTGGATTACCCCTAAATCCAGCATTTCCTCACCCCCCTGCTAATGTCCTTTAGGACCGCCTTGGTCACCCGGTAGGTTGTCTGCCGTATGAGTGCTTGCGTCCCCATGTCTACATCGTGTGTTGCTAAGGGGATTCATCCTGACTTTGTCCATAAACAGAGCGGCAAGTCCTCTAAAACCTCCTCACTTCCTGGGACTGTTCCGGGTCAGCTGGGGCAACAGTGTGATTGCCTCACAGATGATTCCCGCTTGCTTTCCTCCACAAAGTCCAGGAGGGAGTCTTCATCATCCGTCCCTCTCCCAGGACTACACACTGCAAATACCATGTCAGCCTATTTGCATATGGTTTCATCATGTTGACAAAGTAACAACCGTTATAATATGTATAGCCTCGAGGAAAGGAGGGAGGGGGGACATGATAGAAACTTTCATGTACCTCAAGGGAATCAAAAAAGTCTAAGAGGGCAGCATCTTTCAAAAACAGAGGTGTGCAAGAACAAGGGGTCACAATTTGAAGATAGAGGGGGGCATCTCAGAGGTAATGTAAGGAAGTATTTTTTCACAGAGAGGGTTGTGGATGCATGGAACAGCCTTCTGGAGAAGGTTGCAGAGTCAAAAACAGTGGTTGAATTCAAGCATGCATGGGACAGTCATAAGGCAATTCTAGGGGATGGGGGTAGAAATAAGTAGGCTACTGGTTAACTAGGATCTGCAGCTTATCCATTAGGTAGAGAAATGGGCAGACTGGGTGGGCCAAGCTGTCCTTATCTGCTGTCAAATTCTATGTTTCTATGTTTCTTTGGGTATGTTTCCTGTCAGGCAGTTCCACAATATAATTTATGACATTGACCTGTTGGACTACCTTATATGATCCCGCTCACTCGGCCTGTAGCCTGTCCTTCCAGACAGGAATTAAGACCATTACTTCCTGACCTGCCCTGTATGAGTGAGCTCTGGCTCCATGGTCATACCAGACTCTGCTGGGCAGCTGACAGATTGCTTTGGGCCACCCCCATAATCTCCTTTAGCTTCTCCCTAAACTTAAAGACATTCTCCACTATGGGAGTTCCCTGGGTGGCGTGCTTGCCTTCCCAGTCTTCCCAGATCAAGTCTAGGGGTCCACACACCTTACATCCACATAAGAGTTTGAAGGGGGAGAACCCTGTTGACTCTTGGGGTACCTCCCTATATGCAAACAGCAGAAGGGGAAGGTATTTCTCCCAGTCCCTCCCATGCTGTTCTGCAAATGCTTGGAGCATTGATTTTAGAGTACCATTAAGATGTTCCACAAGCCCATTGATTTGTGGGTGATAAGGAGTCCTGCATCTCTGCACCACCCCACATTTTTCCCACAAACACTTCATCAGGTCCAACATGAAGGTACCCCCTTGATCAGTGATAACATTCTCTGGAATCCCAACACAGGAGAAAATCCCTAGCAAGGTGTTTACCACTTTATCTGTCCTAAGTGAGGAGAGGGCAACTGCCTCTGTATTGGGTGGTGTAATTGACCACTGTCAGGATAAACTTCTTCCCAGAGGAGCTTGGGATACTCAAAGGTCCCACAATGTCCACTCCTACCCTTTGGAATGGCTCCTCCACAATGGGCAAGGGAATTAGGGCAGCTTTGTTTTTACTACCCACCTTCCCTGTCTGTTGGCAATGGTGACATGACCTGCAATATCCCTCCACCTGTTGGGTGAAGTTGGGCCAATAGAAATTCTGGGCCAGTCGTGATGTGGTGTGCGCGATCCCCAGATTTCCGGACATGGGGATGTCATGTGCGACCTTGAGCAATCGCTCAAGATACCCCTAGGGAATGACAAGCTGCCTGCCCATCCCCACTCCCTCTGTCCTCATGTCCTGTGTATACAGTAGTCCGTTGTCCCAAAATACGCTATGTCTTATGTCACTTCCTGGTGTCCCGTCAGATTCTGCACAAGCCCTCAGCCTCTCCAAACTAGGATCAGTCCTCTGAACAGCTGCAAAATCTTCACATTTTCTCAAGGCATGGGACATGTTCCTTTCAGTTCCTAAACTGGGGTCCATAGCTCTAGCATCAGGACATTCAGGGTCACTGCCATCCCTAATCTCCTGACCATTGCTTACCCATCCCTTCTCGGAGTAACCATCTGTAGCTGTCTGGTGCACAGCTACTTGGAGAAGTCCTACCTCCCTTTCACTACACTCCATTTCAGGAGGCACAGGCTGGGGAACCAGCCTCCCATATTTTTACCACTTTGGCTTCTATGAGGTTCAGAGAACTACAAGCAGCCTCTGCCATCTGACTGCGGGTAACCGCACACACCACCCCCTTCTGGAGATTGTTCCCTATAATCACATCCAGGGTGAGGTTGTCTGCCACTGCCACTGTTTGCACCATCTCTCCTGTCTCACTCGAGTCCAAGAGAACACTAGCAAGTGGCAGAGTTTTCTCTTCCCCGGTGAATCCCCTCACCGTTACAAACTGATAAGGTATAAGCTATTAAGGCCCAACCGACTCCCTTTTTACTAAGATAAGAGATGCCCCTAACCCATGGGTCTGCACCCCATTTACAGTAACCGGGTGTATGTGCTTCTCATGTTTACAGGCATGCTTTCAGGGATACACAGTGCACCCAACTCTGTTTGAGCACCACTCGTCCACTCTGTGCCTTTTAGGACACTGTCTAGCAAGATGCCCTGGCTGTTTTACAAAACCAAAGTCTTCATTTCTTTTATCCAGAAATCCTTTTGGTAACCTGGGCTTCTTTCGGCAGAGGCTATGAGGGTTTTAGCTGTCCTGAAAACACGCTTTTCCTTTGGGACCTACCACACCTGCCCCTCTTCTTTCAGAGTAGACTTGCTTCTGGCATAGTGCTGTTTTTGGATCTCAGTCCTCTATGTGGTTTTCAACTCTGTTGGGCAAGCCCAAAGAACTGCTCCAAAAGTACAACCTCCTCAATTTTCCCCACAAAGTTTGCTTCCATCCCTCCCACCAATGTTTTAATCACTGACATTGCTTTGTGGCCTCTACCACTCAATGTGACTGTCTCTCCTAAGTATCGGCCTCCTCTTTTACCCTAGTCAAAGGTGACCTGTAACCTCTGTTAGAGCTCCACTTTTTGGCACCAGTTTCCCCCACCGCTTACCCCAACACCACACTGCCTCACCCGCCCTCCCTCTAATGGCACTTTCAGATATGGGGCCCTCCAGCCCATCCACCTGCATTTTGCCACCCACCTCTACCTGCCGACAGTGGCCCTTTAACCTGCCTACTTCTTCCTGACTCCCTCCTACCCTATACTAACTATATACTGTTCACCCTGAAACTTGTCTGAAGCTGGCTAATGTTGTCTCTCTCCATTTTTGGCTGTATAATAAATGCTTAGACATCTTTGTGTTTTTAAGACTGTAACCATTGTTGACCTTTGTACGTATGTTACCCGACATCCTTTGATGTGGAACTCTTTGTAAATGAGCAGTTCCTGCTCAAAGGTATTTGTAATCCTAGAGTTTAATAAAATAAAATAAAAAAAGTTCCTCAAAACTCATGTCAGAACTTTTTTGGAGTTTACAGAACTTAACCCTATAGGCCTCAGTACTGTCCTGATTGTCCATTTGGCCTAGCACCGCATGCCCTTTACCAGTAAGCAGCGAGGATAGCTGGAAGCTCCAGGACTCCCTGGGTACCTTGGCTTGGATTCAGACCCTTTCAAACAAATTCAAAAATGCATGCATGTCCTCCCTCTCTTTAAATTCGGCCATTAATTTGGAGTTTAACTTATACCCCAGTCCTGGAGTTCCAAGTTCACCCCTGCCACTGGTTGTTGGAGTCTTAGCTTCTCCAGTTCAAACTGTCTCTGGCATTGTCTTTCTTTTTTCTGCATCTCCAGTTCAAACCTCTTCTACTCTCTGCCTTACTGGGCTTCAAACTTGCTCTGCTCCAGCTCCATTTCCTCAACTCAAACGTAGCCTGATCCATGCTAGCGCCAGCTCTGTGGTGACCTTCCGCTACTGCTGTGGCCCTGGGTTCCTCTGGTCTCACTGCCCTCCTCTGGGACTGGACTCTGCAATGGATCCTGGCACCCTCGCCCAAGATCTGGTCCCTTTCAGTCACTTGCTGTGACTCAAGGTTCAGGATAACAGCTTGCTCATCGGCTGCCATGAGAGCCTCCATGAGGTTCTTTTGGTTCGACCATCGTACTGGACCCCTCTTTGTGACACAACTGCTTTAGGTAGTCTGCAGTGTATTCGCTGTAGTTGGAAGCCATCTTCTTCCCTACCTACTACTACACTAGCTTACAACTGAAAAAAAGAAAACAGGTAGGGAACTTTATACTGTAACCAAATTATTTTTTTCCAGATCTCTGCCTTGATTGTGTGTGGATTGTTTTCAGTTCATCAGTCTGATACACGGGCCTCGAATCCAACTGTTATGCCTCTGCCACCAATATCGTCCCACAACCACACACAATATGAAAAATCTCGGTCAGGCAAGTTTCTTAAAAACAAATGTTTTTACTCAAATAATTAATAATCATGCAGATACAACTAAAGGATTTAGAAAATTTCATAGCGGTTGGATTTCCGCTTGCGGCGCCAGTGACCCAGGTTCAGGAATGGACCCGGGTTGTCGGAGGGCCAGCCAGGGAGAAGGATCGAGCATCCATAGGACTTCTCTCCTTCTCCAGGGAGAGGGGAGTCAAGTACTCGGTGCCACGGTGACACCTAGCAGAGGCTGGGTGCACCGCGAGCATCGATGTCAAATTGAATTAGGGGGCGGGGTGGATGTCGGTCGTCATTGCACATCCCTGCCCGCGTTCACAAAAACAAGGAAGAAAAACAGCCTATGTCTGCCGTCTAAATGAAGCTCAGCCCCTGACACCTCAATTAGCCTCAAGGAGCCGGCTCCCCGACCAGATAATTGTAGTGCGGCTCAATATGGGGGCGGTGCCTCGACTCCACGCGCTCTCTGGAGGCAAGCCAGGGATGACAAGGTGAATGGGCATGTCCACAGGTGGAGACTGGGGGTCCATGACCGGAGTGGATCCCGACGGTTAACAGGGGCGCAAAAAGTACAGTAAATAAAAAAAAAAAAAAAAAAGAAAATTTTGGTCACAGAATAACACAAGTAAAAGTGGAAAATATACATGAAAAATGCACTGTAACTGTTATCTAAATTTCTACCTCAAGTTCATAGTAAATTGTAGTTCGGAAGAATAAGTGAAGTCTGAACAATCCTTTCTTTTCAGCCACTGGCAGGTTGTTCTGTATCTTGTCAGGAGAGTGTCCAAAGTGCATTGCAATGAGCTTCTGTGTACAAGGGGTATTTATAGTCTGTCTCTCTCTGGCAGTCTAAAAAACCTTTCTGGTTTATAGCTGGTGGCTTCCTCTTTAGGCCAGCAGGTGTCTCTCTTGCTCTTTCCAGATTTTAAGGAATTATTATTTATTTCGTTATTTGGGTTCTCATATCACCATTTCCTGGCACTACTAAATAAAATGTAATCAGGCTGTAATACCTTACTGACACCTCCTGTCTAAAACCATTTCTCCTTTTGATCTTAAAGGTTTACGACAGGGGAGATAGCTTCTCTCATCCTGAGATTTTATTATGCCAATTAGCTAACCAGGGACTTCCATCCCCTTTGAAAATGTAATTTTTGGCTTCCTGGCTAGTAGCTGTTTTCCTGGGTTACATAAGAATGTCACATATTTTGCAAGACCTTTTCTGTCTTTCTGTGACCTTTCAGTAACACTGGGCATTTTCTCGTGGCATTTAACATACACAAAATCATATAAAAAATATGACAGAAATATATCCGCAAATAATGACTCACAGTTGGCTAGGTCACCACAGGGACAATAACAGTCACAAAGCTGAGACATTATAACAGAACCCTGCTTGCTTCCGCATTAGTAACTTAGTAATTTAAGGTTGGAAGGGACTCTATGTCTATTATGTTGGCCCTCTTTGCTTAACAAGCAGGGATAAAATAGGTACGCTGTGCAAATATGTACTACATTAGGGATTCCCTAACCATTCTACTACTCAGGGTACCTAGAGATTCTCTTGGGAGGCAGAATTTTGTCAAGGCTTACTTGAAATATCTGTACTGTCTTTACATCCAGTGAGTTAGGTTCTCTACCCTCTGAGAGAGAAAAGTACCTCCTAACGTTATACTTGAATGTACTACTCCTAATCTTAGGATATGTCCCAAGTTCCTGCTGCAGGACAACAGATCAAACATCTCTGATTGTTTGATTTTGCTGATCCCTTGATTGTGTGAAAGACTGAGACCATGTCCCCTCTCAGCCTCCTTTTTCCATGATAAACATGTAAAGGACTTCCAGACTCTTCTCGTAGCTTTTGCACCCCTTACCACTGCTCATTTTGGTGGTACAATGTTGCACCCTCTTGACTGCCTCAGTGCCCTTTTTGTATTGAGGAGACCCAAACTGCATGCAGAATTCCAGGTATTGTCTGACCAGGACCTTTAAAGTAGCAGGATTACTTCCTCTCTTCTGCTTGTCACTCCTTCCCTTGATTCACCCCAACATTCTGCTGGCCCTCTTGACAGTGGCCGCACAGTGCTTGCCATTCTTCAGCCTCTTGCATTGACCCCAGGACCTTTATTCCCCAAGTGTAGCATCTTGCATTTAGTAGCTTTGAATCTGAGGCTCCAGGGTCAGACCAGTCACCCACCTTGCTCATTTTCACCTGAAGTTTATCCCTGTCCTCAAAGGAGTCCACCACTCTGGCTAGCTGTTATCAGTGAATGTAAGCAGCCTACTGGAGACCCCAGCTTTCAGTTTGCTGATAAAGATGTTGAAGAGCAGTGGCCCCAGCAAGCACCATTGAGATGTCACTGAATACTCCTCTCCAATGAAAGCACTGCCTGTCGACCACCACCCTCTGTTTCCTTCCCTCAACTCAGTTAGCAGTCTGCTTTGTGTATTTCTTGTGAATATATACCACACTTGTTAACTTCTCTCAGAAGCTTGTCGTATGCCACAGTGTCAAAGGCCTTGCTGAGGTCTAGATAGACTATATCCATGGCCCTGCCCTTGTCAACCTCCCTGGTCACTCGCTTGAAGAAGGTGACCTGTTTGGTGTTGCATGATCCATCTCTTATAAAGCCATGTTAGGAAGAGGCAAATGCCTTTGCCTCAGCTAGGTGCTACTTTACTCTGTCCTAGAAAATGGCCTCCAGGACCTTGCCCAGTACTGATGTCATACTGACCAGCCAGTATTTGCCTGGTTCTGACCTGCTACCTTCTTAAAGAGGGACAACACTGTCCACTTTCCAGTCCTCTGGCACTACAACTGTTCATACAAACTCCTGAAAGATTATTGCACTTGGCACCCTCAGTTGTTCCTTTAGCTCCACAATGATCCGGCACGGCTGCACTTTGTTCTTTTGAACTATAGGTACAAATGTGTATTCTTCGTCAAAGTGATGACTGCTGTACAAATTGCAACTACCATTGTTCTTGTTGTCTCTACTGTACTCACATCCCTGACATATCATGTGAATTCCATTTATTGTATGCAACTTAACCCGGGTCACTCTTGAAAGAGGGACGCAAGTCTCAGTGAGCCTACCTGGTTACCAAAATCCAATAAGCAAATAAATAAAAATCCTGTGGAGAGTCCTGTCCTCCCCTGTGCGACTTAACTAGCTTGATCTTTGCCAGGTAGTCAGCTAACAGGGCAGGCATGGTGTCAAATATGTGCACTATGGAGGCTGGCTTCTATACCAGCCATCCCATGAATTGTCAGATATAAAATACTTGCTCCCAGGATAAAACCAGTGTACTACACCCGGCCTGTAGCACTAGGCTGTTGTTACTATGGCTAAAAATGATAGGTCTATAGCCCAAAGGAAGTCACTGCACAATCCACTAAACACAGAGTAATGCATGATAGACACCTTGGGGAAAAGGTATTTGCTTCAGCTACTTTGGGGCCTGTGCACAGTAAGCTACCAAACTCATACTTCAAAATATGAGCATTATTTATGGAGAAAGCTCAAATCCATTACAGGGAGCTTGCATGACTTTATTTCAAAGCAGGAACGTTCGTAACTTACTCAAGGTATTGAGTCTAATAGGCACCAGTTAAAAGCCTCCATAGATTTCTCCTATGCATCGGCTCACTCTGGAGTTGCAGGTTTTTGCACTCAGAGACACTCCTGGCTTCACCCATGATGTTGAACAGCAGATAAGGAATGTCCCAATTGATGGAACTAATTTCTTTGTACAGCATGCAGAAGAAGCACTTAAAGAACAGAATGAAAGGAAATCAGTTCTGACAGGTGCTACAGCTATCCAGTCCACCCTTAAAGGGGAAGGGGGCGATGTTTTTATCTAAATTAACAGTCCTTTCATGGCAAGCCTACCCGATTAGGCTATCAGCAGCAGTACAAAGCCCAGCCTGCTTAGCAGCAGCAAGAGAACCTGCAGAAGGTATAGGCATCTAAGGTGCCCTGCGTGACCCTCTGACGAGATGCAGGTCCTGTGTCCACCTCAGCTGCCCGAGGGAGAGGGCCTCACTCAGTTTTAGCAGCAATGGAAATCAATCATGACAGACAAATAGGCCTTACAGATTATCTGAGAAGGATACTCCCTGGAAGTGTTGTAGAACCCCCACCCCGACAACCCTCAGAGAAGACAGTTGCTGCTCTCAGCCCACATGACAGAGTTGCTGTCTCAGAACTGGAGACTGCCAGCTCTTTCTCAACAGGGCAATAGAGGTAGTGCTGGACTCAGAAAGAACAAGGGCTTCTACCCTGGTACTTCCTCGTCCCTGAAAAATCCAGGGCATGTGCCCCATTCTTGACCTCCAAAAACTGAATGCATATATGAGGCAAGAAAAATCAAATCATCTCTCTGAATACCTGCTCCTCTACCTGAAAGCCCAGGACTCACAGGCATCACAGGATATGCAGGATACATACTAGCATATTGTCAACCACAAGTACCTCCGTTTTTGTGTGTGTGTGACAGAGACAGCGTTCCTCCAGTTCTGTGTGTGTGTGTGTGTGTGTGTGTGTGTGTTGGGGGATATTACTAGTTCAGAGTTCTTCCATTTGGGCTCTCTTCTGTGCGTGTGTCTTTACAAAGTGCTGTGCAACTGGCAGTACACCTCAGAAAGCGATGACTCCAAGTCTTCCTTATCTGGATGATTAGCTAATAACGAGCGAATCCAGGTTGGGCACTGAGCAGGCAGTGGCGACTGTTTCTGTCTTCGATAGGAGTACTGCTGAACCCTCACAAGTCTCAGCTAGTGTTTACTGTCAAAATAACATGGACACAATAGCGCAGTACAACACTGTGGAGGCAAAAACATGACTCAGTATAGCACTGGGGAAAAAACGCAACTGCACATACAGCCCTGACAGCAACAGGAACTCAGCATGCAGCATTGCGGGGGGCTTTGCCCCCTGCACTCCCCAAAATGTAACTAAACATCCTCGAAAACACAAACACCAAAAAAAAAAGGAACTAAAAGGGGGAGGTAAACTCAAACTCAGATCCACTGGCGACCCAAGGCAGTCACAGTATGAGTTGGCCTGAGTGAAAACACCTACATGACAGCTAAAGGGGAGGTTCTGCTAATGGGAGACTTCAACATGCCAGATGCAGATTGGTCAATACCAGCCAGAACATCCACCAGAACTAGAGCACATAGTGGATTCCTGCAGGGGAGGGCCTCAAACAATTGGTGCAACAATCCACAAGAGACAGGGCTATCCTGGATCTAGTACTGACTAACGGGAAAGGATCACAGATCTCCAGGCAGAAGGTCACCGGGGGACAGTGATCATCACATGGTATGGTTCAATTTGGCCACTGAACTAAATCATCCCATTCCAAGGCAAAAATATGGGACTTCAGAGGAGCTGACTTTCAGAAGATGGCCAACAGAGTTAAGCTAGCCCTGGCAAGAAGAAATGCAGATGAGGGAGTACAGGCAAAGTGGGCAAGCATTAAGGATGCAATACTTGAAGCAACATCCCGTTGTGTTAGGGAGAAAAGCAAGAGCAAAAAAAGGAGGAAACCACTTTGGTTCTCAAAAACAGTAGCAGAAAAGATTAGAGCCAAAAGGTTGGTCTTCAGGAAATATAAGGGAATGCAGTGGGACAAAGATAGGGAGGCATACCAAACTTCCCTAAGGGAAGCAGGGAAGGCAGTAAGGCAGGCAAAGGCCCAAACCAAGGAAACACTGGCACGAACAGTAAAAGAAAGGGACATGACTTTCTATAGATACATTAGTGAAAAGAGAAAGTCCAGAGGGGGTATTGCTAAGATCAAAGGGGATAAGGGGGAGTATGTGGAGGAGGACCAAGGAAAAGCATCTATCCTAAAGAGATACTTCTGCTCAGTGTTTACTGAAGAGAAGATAGGGCAAGGCCCACAGCTCAGCACCATGGACACAGATGAGAGGGAGATGTGCACAAGTCCCTTCACAAAAGAAAGGGTACTACAAGACCTCACTAAGCTCAGGGTGGACAAGGCAATGGGACCTGATGGCATACATCCCAGGGTACTAAAGGAACTAAGGGTGGAACTAGCAGAGCCATTAGCAGAACTGATTAGTGAGTCTGTAAGCACAGGAGAGGTCCCAGAAGACTGGAGGAGGGCTCATGTGATCCCGCTCCACAAGAATGGCAGCAGGGAGGAGGCAGGGAACTACAGGCCGGGTTTTAAATAGCCAGTGTCGCGCCAAGTTGCGATGCAAACCGACTTCTGATCCGCTAGTCAAATTTAGCTCGAATCGCAGAAAGGTGCGATTCATTTTTCTGTGGGTTTTTTCTACCACTGTTTCAATGTGTGGTCCCACGTACTGCCAACCAGAACTGGAAATATGAGGAAGTAGTCAGCAAGCATGCAGCAAGGCATACTCATGGATGTGGTAGTCAGGAGGACGTGGAGGGACTGCGAGTGAGTAGGTGGGCAGGCTAGGGGGTGAGTGAGCGGGCGGGAGAGTGGGCAAAACAAACCACCGGCGGCATCAACATCAGCCACTAGACCACCAGGTATGTAAAAAAAGCTTGCTGTTAACCTGCTCTTCATGCTCCTGTGAGAATAACCCATTGCAAGAGGCATCCATTAAAGGATGGCAACAGAGGACCCTTCTTTCCTGTTTCTTCAGTCATGCTCATCCTTGAGATATCCAACCTTGTCAGTACAACCACAATCGCTCTGTGGGGCACTTTCAGTTTTGTGTCAGGCATTGCTCTCAGCTGTCCCTGATTATGGGCTGTCCCTCATTGTACTTCTTAAAACTAATCTCTCCCTCATGGAAAAGATGCAGCCCATAACTGCTGCAAATTCAGCATTTAAAGCAATAACTCATAATATCCCAAATCAGAAATAAACTTTGACATCTAAGGAAAAAAACAGTGATTCCATAGCGTTATCTTGTGTCTGCATGTCCCTCATTTCAGTGCCTTGTTGTTGTGTCCCTCTGTGATGGTCACTGTCCCTCATTTTGAGTGTCCATGTATCGCATTTCAGTGCCAAAGATTGAGACGTATGGTGGGGGGAGGGTTGTGGCAGGTGACTCATACCTTTAGTTTTTGGCAAATGGGACATCTGGCTGGGGAGGGTGATGCGGAGATGGGTGGGATTTTTGGCAGATACCCTGGTCTGGCAAAGGGGACAGATGGAGGCACTGAAGGGTTTAAGTAGTTCTGGCAAAGGGGGACAAGGGTGGGGAAGGTGTGGTACTGAAGTATGTGTTTTGGTTTTGCTAATCAAATTGAGCTATATGCTATTCATTGTCACAACTGATTAGCAGTTTGTGCTAATCCAATTTTCTGAGCTTATTTAAAACCCTGTACAGACCAGTCAGTCTTACCTCAGTAGTGGGTAAGATTATGGAGGCACTCCTTAAGGAAAGGATAGTGCAACACCTGGACACCATAGGAGCACAGGATCCAAGACAGCGTGGGTTTACAACAGGAAGGTCCTGTCAAACTAATCTCATAAATTTCTTTGACTGGGTAACCATAGTGGTGGGCCAAAGGGGTGCAGTTGATGTCGCCTACCTTGACTTCAGCAAAGCTTTCGATATTGTTCCACATGGAAAATTGATTAATAAGCTGGGTAGGCTCAGGGTGGGTGAGAAGTTGGTCAACTGGGTGGCAAACTGGTTGGCGGGTAGAAAACAGAGAGCGGTGGTAAACAGTATACAGTCAGGAGAGATGCAGGTCACAAGTGGGGTACCTCAGGGATCAGTCCTGGGGCCAGTCCTCGTCAATATCTTCATCAGTGACATTGCAGATAGCCTGGAGGGTAAGGTTTGCCTGTTTGTATATGACAACAAGATCTGCATCAGAGTAAATGATCCAGATGGGGTTGGCAGAATGAGAAGAGAGCTGTAAAAATTGGCAAAATGGTCTGAAGAGTGGCAACTGGGGTTTAATGCAAAGAAGTGCAAGAACATGTACATAGGGAAGAGAAACCCTGAAGCTACCTGTAGGTTGGGAGGAGAGTTGCTGGCAATCACAAGGGAAGAAAGAGACTTGGGCATCATCATCACAGATGACCTGACATCATCCAAGCAGACCACTAAAGTAGTAGGTAAGGCTAGAGGGATGTTGGGGTGTATTAGTAGGGGTATCACAAGTCGTAAGGGGGAGGTAATAATCCCTCTTTACAAGACGCTGGTTAAGCCCCATCTGGAGTACTGCATGCAGTACCGGAGATTGCACCTGCACAAGGACATTAACAAAATGGAGGCAGTCCAGAGAAGGGCAACCAAAATGGTGCAGGGACTGTATCAGAAAACATATGAGGACAAATTAACGGAGCTCAATTTGTGTACCCTAGAGTAAAGGAGGGAGAGAAGTGATATGATCGAAACATTCAAATATCTTACGGCATTAACAAGGTGAAAGAGTATAACATGTTTCAATATAAGAAAATATCAGGACAAGAGGACACAGCATGAGATTAGAGGGAGGCTGATTAAGGGGTAATGTGAGGAAGTTCTTTTTCACAGTGATGGATGTATGGAATGGCCTACCTCAGGAAGTGGTGGATATGAATACAGTGCAGGGCTTCAAACAGGCATGGGATAGGCATAAGGGAGCAATACAGAAGAGTATGAATAAATAGGGAAAAAGCAAGTTTCAGTAGTTTCTATGCACCACTTCCCTGTGCGCAGTCATCGCTGGGTGCATATGAATAAATAGGCCATTGACAGAGTAAGGCCTAGCACATTCATGAGGTAGAAAAATTAGCAGACTGGATGGGCCTTACTGGGTCCTTATCTACAGATCAACTTCTATGTTTCTATGTACTGGTATGGTGCTATACCTAAATGTTATTTGCTTTCTTGTAATTTTTACTCTCTTTACTTTTATTTTGTCTTTGTTACATATTTTACTAAGCCTGCTATTTAAACTCCAGCCTGTTTTGTATTCCTACATTTGTATATTGTGAATTCATATATTGTAACCTGTTATCTTATTGTTTCTGTTTTGTACCTCTCGGGTCATGCCTGAAAATAGTCATTGTTATGGGTAGTCCCACCCAGTCATCAAAACTAAATAAATAAATACTGTCACGCTATATTTCCCTGTAGCTGTTTTCACGGATGCTAGTTTGACCGCACAGTTTTGATCCACGCTATAATTTCCATGTGATCATGACTGGATACCCTCAGTTGGTGCCTCCCAGAGGCTGCTGTGCATAAGGCCTGTTCTTGACACAACTCGAGCTTGAGCTGTCATTCCAGAGAACCGAGTAGACTAGTTCAGAAGACATGCTTTGTCATGGTCCGTTCCTCAGTGCCAGCACAATCCATGCAGCAAATGCTGATTCTCATGGCATCCTCTGTGTTTATCATACACCTAGCAAGGCTGAACATGAGAACCACTCAGTGGATGCTAACACTCAGCAGTCATAGGCATCCCATACTGGGAACTACCCCATACAGGTGACCAAACTGCTAGTACAGTCTGTGCTGTGGTGGTCAGTGAAAGAAAATCTCCTGCAGGGTTTTCCCTTCTAACCTCCTGAACTGTAGGTGATTTGCACCACAGACACCTCCTTGTTGGGATGGGAAGCCCACTGTGAAAGTCACCAGACTCAGGGAATCTGGAATGACTCAGAGCTACATCTCCATACCAGTGTGCTAGAAATGCGAGTGGTCCTTTATGATCCTAAGGCCCTATCAAACCTAGTCACTCCAACACAGTACTTCTCCAGAAACACAACAAATGTGTCACATATTATGTTAACAGTGGAAGTGTGGGACTTCCGTAACATCTCCGAGTTAATGGCTGCCTGGGACAAGAACGTCCCCCACTGATACTGTAACAGCCTTAGTAACACAGCAGTTTCATTCAAACTGGGCAGAAAGCAAGATACAGAGGTCTAATATTACCAGATGAAGCCATCCAAGAACAAATATGCAGCTCTGACTGCGGATGCCACTGGATCGACAGTGGAATTCCTTGACACTGCTCAGTCGGGAGTCCCCTTGGTGCCGCAGGCCATGACTCCAGCTCCAACCAGGCAAAAGGGAAAAAAGCTCAATGCAATACTCGCAGAGCTCAAGACACTTCAAGCAGAATTCAAAGACTCTCACACAGGTTCACACAGCTATTGACACGTTGGATTCCTGTGTGACAGAAACTGAGAGCCATCTTACCTCTCAGGCTGACTGCATGGCAGCAGTGGAATCCTCCCTGCTTCAGCTAGCCAAAACTCAAGCAGCTATCATGGAATGGTAGGAGGATTCCGAGAATTGAGCTTACTAGAAAAATAACTGGGTGTGTGGGATCCCGGAGGGATCAGAAGGACAAGACATGTTGGGCTTCATAGATGCTCCACTTCATGCTGCCCTGTCCCTTGAGGCCGATTGTGCACTGGATATTAAGTGCACGCATTGGGCATTAGACCCCAAACCATGCTCACCTACAGCCAGACTGAGATTTATCCTAGTGCCAGATAATACCAGTAGATGCTGGGTAATGATAACTCACCTAAATGTCTGGGAATATCCTTGGCCACCAAATCTTCACTGCAACTATGGGATACTACCTTCAATAATGTGTGCAGGTATGCAACCAAAGCACCTCGGCTGCAGCATCATTGTCTCTTATATCAGGACCTTGGTTGGCTCTCTCCTTCCTCTACCAGGCAGTACTACTTGTACAATTTAGTTGATTCCATCCTAAGGATGTCCAAGCCTGCTATCCAGTCTGATCTCCTCAGGCCAGCCATTCCCACAAGGAATCTTAGATCGGCTGATCAGATCTTACTATCCATCCCCTTTTGTCGGACTAAAAAGGGCATGGGCTCCTTCCATCATGCTGCCTCCACCTATGGAACCTACTACCTCAGGATCTAAGAATGTCTCCACTCATGTGACTTTTAAGAGCAAACTCAGGACTTTCCTCACTACTATGGACAAATGTCTTTGCTTTGACCCTACCTGATCCGCTGCATTTGTACTGTTTCCTCATTGCTAGCACTTTTGCCTGTCCAAATGGGTGTTCTATACTGTGCCTTGTAATTAATGTTTGATTTTGTGCCTTGTAATTAATGTTGCCTTAACCTGTTTCTTTATAAGCCTAATGTTAGCTGTTGACAATTGTAAGTTGCTATTCTACTCCATGACATTCTTATCTTCACTTCACAGCCTCTCCTCACTTAACCCCACTGCTGCTCTCTTCTCCCCTTCTTCTGTTATATCCTCTTCCCCCCTTTTTGCCACTCCCCACCAAACTCACTTTTACCTGTTCCTACCTCATCCATGCCCCTCCTTAGTCCCCACCCTCCTGGCTGTGCTTAGTCACCTCTCTCCACCTACTACCGCCTACTCCCACCGTCTACCGACCCACCCTTCCCTGCCCTGCCGTCTCTTGGTTCCACTGGCTCGGCTTGACTTTGACACTTTTGCCGCTATTGCCGTAACTCCTCCGTCTCTATCCCCCTCTCACCGGCATCCTCACTCTCGCCCTGCCGTCTATCGGTTCCACCAGACCGGCTGTATTTTCCTACCTCCCTACCGCTGTTGCCGCCATCGTCAGCCTCACTAATTTTCTCGCTGCCTTGCCCATAGGCCCGGCCGCAGGTTGGTACCTCACCCGCTGTTGCCGTATCTGACGACACCTCCTTTCCACTTAATCTCTCCTCCCATCCTTTGCCAGTTTTCCTTCCTTGTGTCTTTTCTACTGATGCCTATCCTCTTATTTTCTGCCTTCTACTATTCACATTTTTGAGTATGTTCCATGATCAAGTGCTAAAGTATATTTTTGTTTACTAATGTATGTTACATTGCCATATGTATTTCTCTCTGCATTTTTTGTACTCGTTGTCTTAATAATCTGGCTGTACTCTTTGTGTATTGTAATTGTACCTCCCGGGTCATGCCTGAAAACAGTCACTTGCTGACTAGCGCACTTACCCGGTTAACAAAAACTAAATAAATAAATAAATATATAGTTTTTCCATTTTCAGTCTGGGCATTTTGCCCTTCCATAAGAATTGCTTAATAATTTTTCCATGGATTTAAAAAAAATTATCATCCAGGATAATGGGAATTGTTTGAAACAGGAATAATATATTGGAGAAGGTATTCATTTTAATTACGTTGATACGCCCAATTAAAGTTAATGGTAGAGATTCCCAGTGGTCAAGTTATTTTTTAATTTTATAGGTTAACTGAAATTATTTTCATATTTACCAGATAAGTGTTGATCTAATTTAAGTCTGAGATATGTTATTATGGGGACCTTTTTAATATTGAAATGCTACATATATTTAAAAGAATCTGTATGTGATTTTGATTCCAGAAGTTCTGATTTGCTCCCGTTTATCTTGTAACCAGCTATATGACCAAATTGAGTGATAACTTTTTTCAGTTCTATATGTTTTATTAAGACTGGCAGTATAAATCAACATATCATGAGCATATGAGCAGTATAGAGCAGTGGTTTAATGCTCTGAGCTGCAAATCTGGAGATCTGGGTTTGAATCCCACAGCCCCCACTTGCATACTGTGTGACCTTGAGCAAGTCACTTAACTTCCCTGTGCTCCCAGGTTGCACCTGTAAACAAGCTTTCAGCTTAGTGTGTTATTCCTGGTAAAAAAAAATTGGAAAAAAAATATATAGACTACTTTTATGCTCACGTGTATCAACTGTCAGGCCTTTAATCTTGTTGTTATCTCTAATAGCAATGGCTAGTGGTTCCATGGAGATGGCAAATATTAAAGAAGATAAGGGACATCCTTGTCTTGTACTCCTTCGTAGTTGGATTGGAACTGAAAGATCCTTACTTGTCTTAATTCTCGCTGTTGGGTTTGCTTATAGTGTGTCCATCCATTTTCTGAATGTTGCCCCAAACTTCATCTATTTCAGTAAGGTTTGACATAGACCCATTCCACCCGGTCAAATGATTTTTTAGCATCTAATGATAATATGGAGAAATTTGTATTTTTAACTGTGTTAATCAAGTAAGTAGCACATCTGATGTTTGATTTGAGTTGCCTACCCTTAATAAAACCATTTTGGTCCAGATGGATTACATGTGATAGGATGGGATCCAGTCTTTTGAATATTTTAGTTAAAATCTTAACATCAAAATTTCTGAGTGAGATGGGTCAGTATGAACCAGGTAGAGTGGAGTGTTTTATCTTTTTTTTTAATAGAAGTATGGTAACTTTTTGTCCTGAAGGGTGTAAAGTATGATTTTCAAGAATATCATCAAAATAGTTTTTAATTATACAGAGATTACATTAGAAGGTTTTATAAAGTCTGGGGATCTATGACAGTCGGTCGACAACTTCATTGTGGACCAACGTTACAGCGACTCCTTTATGTCGACTGCATTTGAGATTGTCATAAAGGGAGTTGCATCAAATTGTGAACCCCCCGCCATTTAAATAATCAACTCCAAGTTGGAGTTGTTTCAGGGAGAGGGTGCAATATCCCCAGAAGGCAGTGCCGGGGGCCCGCATCGACACTACAGCGACCTGGCACTGTTGTTGCTGTAGTGTTGGTTGCAGTGAAGTTGTCAAGGAAGCGTCGGTAAATGGTCAATAGGTATACCATCTGGGCCTGGGTATTTCCCACTTGTTAATGAGTTAATAGCAAATTCTATTTCTGGAGAGAAATTTCTGTCTAGAGCATATATTTGAAGGTCTGTAAGTGTAGGTAGAGAAACAGATTGCAAAAAGGTCTAAATCCTGTGAATATTCGTATTTTCTGAGGTACATAATTGCTTATAAAAATCTACAAATACTTGATTTATATCCACAGGATCAGATATAGTGTCACCTTTCTCATTTATAATTTCGTAATTTCGTTTGATTTTTGTTCTTTCTTAACTGCCATGATAAAATTTTATCTGGTTTGTCATCTAATGTGTAGTACTTGGAACGTGTGAGTGGAATCTGTCATTCTGCTTTGTAGGTGGTTAGCTTGTTGTAGTGATTCCGTAGGTCCAGTAGTAATTGTAAAATCATAGGGTCATGAGATGATCTATAAAGATTATCTTTTTGATTTATAAGGTGTTCCAGGGTTTCCATTCTGTTTTCTGTCTTTCTTTTTTTATCATATGATATTGTTATGCCCCTAATATTTGCTTTAAAGGCATCCCAAATTGAAATAGTTGATATATCAGCAGGTTTATTATTCTCAAAAAATAATGTGATTTCCTGACTAATTTTTAAGGAATATCTTGGATACTTTACTAACATATGGTCTAATCTAAATGCATAAGGGGTAGTGTTATTTTTAGTTTTTAATGAAAATAAGACCAATGCATGGTCTGATACATGAATTTCCTTATATTTCACTTCGCATGAGGTATATTCTAATGATTGGGATATTAAGAAGAAATCTGTTCTTGAATATGATTGGTGTATTGCTGAGAAATATGAGTATTGTACTCTGGCAGGATTTGACTATCTCCATGGATCCACCAATCATAGGTCTGACATGAAATGAGAAAGTTTATCTGATGCAGATTATAGTTTTCTCCCCCAAATATTAGACCTATCCAAACCATTGTTTAAACTCAAATTGAAGTCACACCCATAATAACCAGAGAGTTAAATGTTGCAATCTGTAAAAGGATTTCATAAAAAAAAATCCGGAGGGTTTAAATTTGACCCATAAATATTTACAATTGTAAGATCCATACCATTCAAAGTAATTTCACAAATGATATAGCGACTTTGTAGATCTATGATAAATTGTTTAATTATTACCACACTATTATTTTTAAAAAGATAGAAACCCCTCCGAATTTGAATGGTATAGAGCACCTACTCCTTGTCCCTATTTTAGACAGATATATAAATTCATCATGCAATAGATGTTTCTTGGAGCATCAAATATTCGATCGCTAATCTATCAATTTAGTTAAATATTTTAGAGCTTTTAGTACGTTCACTTATTCCCTTAACATTCCATGTCTTGATTTTTAAAGTATTATCCATTTTGAAGTGGTATACATATACAGTAGTTGCTACATATTAATATTTCGCATTATAGCAAAATGGCCCTTGATCTAAAGGATATATAAAAAATTGTCGATTGTGGACCAAATGTTTTCCCTGCTTAAACATTTTATTATGATATTTATCCACTACCTTCCATAAGGGTCCCCAAAGCTGCAGCCTACTTAATATATAATAAACATTCTTAGTTTTATAGATCATAATCCACCCTGTCACTAGGAGCCCCACATCATCACTAACCGTATGTGCTGCTTGCTTACTAATATTTAGACTTACGAGAAAATAATATCCCCGTTTTAGAAATCCCCCCCAGCAACTTCATAGGGTCCATTATTAACATTAATAACCCCAATGTCCACCCTCCATGGAATCCTCCTACCCATGCACCCCAGTTGAAAGCACTCTCTTTAAGTAACTTTAAATAAAATGAAATCATAGTATATACTATATACCCAAACCAATCTAACAAGGTTAGTAATGCTACTATTAAATCTGCTTGTAGGGTTAGAGGCAAGCCTTCAGTCTTGTATCCCCATCCACCTACAAAGATGACCATCATGACAGACAGCAGTTTTCATGCTGCCCAGCTCCATGTGGTCCTCAGTCCGCTGTTATATATACACAAAGTCAGTATTAGCTAAAATAATTTTTTTTTTGTTTTTTTCTTAAGCTCCTCCTTGGCCCCACGACCAGCCACTCCTTGGGGCTGCCTAGGCCCCACGTCACCATTGCATCCCCTCGCCATCCGCTGTCCCTTTTTGTCGTACCCTGGGTAACCCAATGTAACCCTTCATCAGTTGGGTCCCCCCTCCACGGGAGAAGTGCCCGAAGGCACAGTAAGCGTATCCTAGGTGCGGCAGGGTCAGCATGGACATGTCCGGGCTATTGTGGTGATGGGGACCAGTGGTCATCATCGGGGAGTCAATTTTCAATTTTTCTTTATCCTCCCTCCACCCACCACCCACAGCGGCTGCACGCAGAGTCCCTGGCATAATGCACAGGTGGCACGTAGTCACCCACGCTGCTACATGCGTCACTGCCAGGGGTCACTCCAGAGTGGTGCAGACTCACACCCTCCTCCACTCCAGGAGGAGAGTGTCCATCAGACACTCTATACCCTCCTGACAGCCTCCTCTCCCTGACGACCCAAGCTCAGGGCATGAACTCGGGTCACCAGCCTGCCAGGCAATTCCCCTATCACCTGGCCATGAAGTTGGCAGCTAAAACAATTGTAATACATAAGAGCATGGGAAACTAACTTAAACAGTTTGTCACCCCTACCCCCCCATTGTTGCTTCAAAGCCTAGTTATCTATTCAGTTTAAATCATCTCCCCATGCCCTGACCCATTTTACCCCTCTTCCCACTCCCTCTCCCTGTATAACAATACAAATAGAATCTGACCAAAAATAGAAGAGATGGGAGGAGAGAGAGAGAGAGAGAGAGAGAGAGAGAGAGAGAGAGAGAGAAAACAAAATGGAGGGAAGGGTCCTTGCTTCTCTTCTTCCTTTGTGTCCAATATTAACAGCTTTTCTGTTACACTGTTATTGTCTGGTGCACTTTTTACCTAAATTTATAAAGCTAGTGGATAGCTCCGCTACTGTAGTGGAAGCCTTTATTTAAGTAAGTGGAGAAGTGTCTGATTGTTCAGCTTGTATCTCCTGATTCTGGTTAGCAGTCTCTAAGTTTACATCTTGAATAAGTTGTGTCTCTATAAGGTCTTGTGACTCATTTGGTCCCGAGTCTTCCTCTCCCTAGTGGCTTGGCAAATTAATATGTTCTTGATGCTCCTGCCTGTGTTGCGTAGACCCTGACTGATATCCTTATTATAAGAGGCCATGATACTTAGATTAAATTGTGATCTCAAAAATGTTTCCGCTTTGCTAGGATCATTGAAAACCTGTATCTGCTCATGCCAAAAAAAAGTGTATTTTGGCTGGGGGAAAAGGGAGAATCTAATTCCCTTTTCGTGTAACATTGCCCTTACTTTATCAAAAGCCTTACGAGATTGCGTAGTTTCAGTACTAAAGTCTGGAAAGGCTGAGAATTTTATTCCCTCCGCATGCAAACCTTTCTCTATCCATGCTTTTCTAAGGATTCTGTCTCTGTCTTGAAAGTAGTACAGTTTCACAAATACTGGCTTGGAATAAAGGGAAACTGTCTACTGTTCATTGATTTGCCCCCCACCCTCCACGATCACTATC
The DNA here is from genome assembly GCA_016271365.2 of Neoceratodus forsteri. NCBI lineage: Eukaryota > Metazoa > Chordata > Ceratodontiformes > Ceratodontidae > Neoceratodus > Neoceratodus forsteri. The sequence continues at coordinate 1,341,008,690 of CM028132.1, forward strand.
CAAAATTATTCATTCATCACGATATTTCGAGTCCAGTGCTGTAGTTAATAACTTCGCAAAAAAGGGGACTGGATTACCTTTCCCTTCCAAACCCTCTGATATTCTTATCAACTTTAAATTATTCCTTCTGGAACGATCTTCTTCATCAGTGATTTTGCACTGCAGTTTTTGAAGTTGAATAGTATGTTCAGTTAATGTTTGCTGAATTGGATTTTCTTTATCCTTCAACTGGCTAACACGCTGTTCAGTTTCAGTGGCTGTTACCGACAGAGTTAAATTTTTCCTAGATCATTAACAGATTTATTCAACAAGGCTAATTTTGTAGAAAGTGATTCAAAGCCTTGTTTTATCTCTATTTTAATTTCATTTTAAGTTGAACTGTTGCATCCAATGAAGTATGCTCCACGTAAGCATTAATCCACAACAGAGGAGGGCTCTACTAGTGGATTAATGCCCTGTTTGTGTGTGGGGGGGGTGGGCAGCTTCGTGCTTCCAACCACCCAGTGGGCATTAATCCACTAGTAGAGCCCGACTATGGAGGGGATTAATGCTCTTGTAACATGGGCAATGTGGATATCTGTAATATTGCATTATTATCTGTAATACATTATACATACAGATAGATGCAGTATTTCACTAAATGTTGATAGTTGTACAAAATATTCAGTACTTTTCAGTTCCTGAGTACCACATTTATTGATATAGTGATGTTTTTTTTTTTTATCACACATCTATAGCTTTCTCATAGGAGACTTACACAGTGAGCAGTTCAATGGTTGTGTTCTTTGTTTTTCTACACATACAAACTGTTTTGATTTCACTCGTTTATGCTCTGTTACTGACATTCGTAGGTTGTGCTGTGATGGAATCGTCATTTGCATGTCTCCTTCACTCGGCTTCTGTGGATTTGTGCGTGACTGTTTACCTCACTCTTCCATTTGCTGCCCCTGATAGCAGTACAACTTTACCTATGTTCCTGCTGGATAGGACGACTACAACAGACGCGGGACTGCTACCGTTTCTTCCTTTTCTCTGTCCTTTACTTCCTATTGTCACGAGCCAAGTCCACTCCACACTGTGCATCTCATGGGTTGCTACACAGAACATATTGTTCATGCCGTGGAACAGTGGTTTCTCTTACTGGCTGTAATCTGCTACTGCAGTAGTAGGGTTTATTGCATGCGCCTTCGGTATTTGTTAGGGATGGGAACGGCGCGTGCCACTTCGCACTTTTTGTGATGGCCACTACTGGTAGTGCAGGAGCGGGCTCTACTGCTGGATTAATACCTGCTGCATTTGGGTCAGGTGACCGGTTTCCACCAGTCGCTGTTCTCCATTTCACTGTCCTGCTCAGTGCCATGTTACAAATTACCTTGGGGGAGGAGTGAATGTTTGTCGGACAGGTCCGTGTGCATAGCTGCTTTTGGTAGCATAACAGAGGCATTTTCTATCTGAGTATTCAGAGACATTTTTGTGTTATTGAAAGAGCCAAATTATTCCCCTGTAAATACTTATCTAAATCTTCACCAACCTGTTGAGAATGATCTTGCATTCAAATTATACAGATGTCACCGTTTGGCTGTTGTTGCTCTCAGAGATTCCTTTCTTCTCGTCATTCTTCAACTCTGCTCCCATACTTTGTGGTTCCGTGATAGGATCAAGTAGTGGATAGTTTGCAATCAGGGTCGGTGGGAATCCAGGCCCTCTATGGTGTTAAACAGAGTGCTCTGGTGGTTGGGGTATCTGGTAGCAGTGATAAAGGCTCAGTGGGCAGATTTAAACTGTGGATTACAAAAACTTTAGCGTCTTCTGTTGCAGTTGGTACATCCGTAAATTATTTTATGGCCATATTGAATGTCCCAACAGAAGGTGGTTTGTTTTGTCCGGCTCCCTGAAACTTTTTAGATGGGGTAAGATTCTGAAAGCTCTTTCACACTACAGACAGATTTTGACATCTAACAGTTGCTACTATTGACATGAATAGAAGTAATTTTCATTCATCATCTGCTCAGAAACTTTGTCAGTTTCCTATTTTAGCAGGATTGTAAAAGTTCAGTTTAAATTTCAGTGGCATCTGGGCACTCCATCCAAGCTCCCCATTGTGCTTTAAGTGGGGATGAGGATGCAGAAAGCTCTTTCACACTATGGACAGGTTATAACAACTCACATTTGCTTCTGCTGGCAAGAATAAAAGTCAGTTTCATTTGTCATCTGTTAAAACATTTGTCCATTTCCCATTTTATCAGGCTTGTAAAAATTCTATTCAATCTTCAGAGGCATCTGAGCATGGTGCTATGCGGCTCTCTCTCAACTGGCAATCTTGGATGGGACACAGCTTTGTAAGTTTAATGTTTTTTAAAGTGTTTGTGTGTTATTGATCTACTGGACCTATACCAGATCCTCCCACTTTTATCGCTTGCAAAGCATCCAGCCATCACTGTTGCTGTCACTGCATCTCTACTCTTCTCTGTCTCTCAGTCTCTCTTTATTGTAGCCCATCACTTGAAGAAGGCAGATATGCTTTCAGGTTCTATGCGTGCCTGTTCTTCTCCTTTCATCTCTGGTGCCGGCATTATAGTCTCAGTTTGGACTTTTGTTTCTGCTTCTAGTCTGGCTGCAGTTCTTCTGGAAGCCACTCTTGGGCTTACTGTTGCAGGATCCATACCTTTCTTCTAGGCTTCCCTAGTATCAGGTCTACTACCGACACACAAAATTCCTGGTGTACCGTATGCATGGTGTAAGTCCCACTTCTAACACCAACTGTAGTAGAGGCATAAGTCAGGAAGTATAGGCAGACCAGGAGAAGTTATCAAATTCACAAGTAGTGTTTTATTATTATTATCAATAACAATAAAATAGAAAAAATAAAATAGTACAGGGTGCCAACAATAAAGTCCTCCATCTGAATCTCTCCCTGGAAAACATTGCTCCGATTATATAAGATGTTTTGCCCGGCAGTTGAAACCCTGCATTCTGATGTTGTAAATTACAGCTCCCGTTTTTCACAAAATGTATCAAAGCTTTGTCATTTGCCTTCCCAAGGCCAGGCTGAAGAGCATATGTAGTGTTAACAGGTGCAATAAAATAATACGTTTTGTCCCAGAGCTGGTTTCCTGTTGACAGTTCTGTAAATAAGCTTGTGGCAGTCAAAATGTATTTCAAAGTTAACCCCCTATGTTCCAGATTGTTATCTTTTCTAATAAACCCAAATAGCTTTCTGCAGTCATTTCAACAATATAATTACAGCATATACATTTGCAAACCAAGGGATCCCAGTTTCACATAAAGAGTCACATGTATTTTTAACGAGTGCAGGCGCCTCCCCACCCCCAAACACTGCATCAGCCTACACAGTGGGATGGACCCGAACTGGAGGTCATGAGGGCCAGAGTGCAGGCACCCTTCCCCAACCCCCGAACACTGCAGCAGGTACGGAACGGACTCTGGATTGTGGCACAGATAGCACTGGTGATAGAGCTTTGTCACCTTTTTCTAACTTCAACAATTATGTCGGCCCAACTCTGAAGATAGTGTGATATCACCATGAAGCTAACAAATGTACTTTAAAGATCCTTAAGGAACTGCTGCATTTCTGTTTAAGTAGTATCCCCTTAAGGAACTGCTTTCTTTTCTTTTTTAAGTTGTTGCCCGATAGCTTTAACTATAAGGACCCTTAAGGAGCTGCTGCATTTTCTGTTTTAAGTAATATCCCCTTAAGGAACTGCTTTCTTTTCTTTTTTTTAAGTTGTTTCCCGATAGGTTTAACTGTAAGGACCCTTAAGGAGCTGCTGCATTTCTGTTTTAAGTAATATCCCCTTATGGAACTGCTTTCTTTTCTTTTTTTTAACTTGTTTCCTGATAGCTTTAACTGTTGAATGCAATGATAATTCCGATGCCTTTAACCGTGACTGCCTGTAGCAAACATTTGTTTAAACATCACTGAAAAAGTATAGTAACTGTTGTTAGGCTCACATCGGATATACAAATCTTGTCTTAGGCAGTGTCCTGAACTCCTCCCCTGCAGCTCTCCATAAATAAAAATCTTACCTGCTTTTCTCCACAGCCTACACAGCGGGACGGACCCGAACCGGAGGTCGTGAGGGTCAGAGTGCAGGTGCCCTCCCCCAACCCCAGAACACTGCAGCAGGTACGGAATGGACTCTGGATTGTGGCACAGATAGGACTGGTGATAGAGCCCCGCCAACAGTATGTGTTGGCTCCCCACCACCCCTACCACCACCCTTGGCCGACACACCCTTATATAGGGTGTGTAGAACTAATAGGGTCTAGACTGAGTGTTAACCAGTCAGCCCACTTTGTCATTTGCAGCCTATAACACTTAACCACTTTAGGCAGCACTGTCATAGATTCCCAACCATTGACTCCCTTTGCTTAACCTTGCTTCTGTTTCCTTCTTACTTCTCACTCATATTTCTCTCCCAGTAACTCCTCCCTGTCCCACCACAGACAGTTTTCCCACTGCTTCTCAAATCCCTGGCATCTCCCCTAACAGCAGTACACCTTCACTAAAATGCTTACTTTACTCCTCGCCTCTGTCTTCCTCCTCTTGGGACACCCCAGTCCCTCGCACATAGCTTACTCCACTGACACCCCCACATCACAACACTGGCCCCCACCTACTCTCCCTCTCATGGTAATTCCACTGCACCTCCAACTCATTGCCCAGCTATCCCCTTTCAACACTAAATACCATGCCCCATTGTGTTCCTCTCCTTCCCTACCCTCATCTCCCTGGCTACCCTTGCACAGACAGCACCTCAACTAAAAAGCAACATGCCATCATCAGTAAGCAGAGAGTACTGGCCCTGCTTAGAATCTTAACTCTATTGCTCCTTATGTCAGGCAATATCCACCCCAATCCAGGACCCATCTCACCCAGTCCTAGCACTTCATGCCATGAGCTAAGTATAGCTGTGATGAACATCTGCAGCCTACCCAAAAACTAGCATCTCTACAATGCTGGATGCAGATGCATCAACCAGATGTCCTAGCCATCACTGAAACCTGGCTTCAAATAAGATCCTGGACTACTCTGTCACACTCCCTGGCCTCACCCCTATAGAGCCAACAGAATTGGCAACGGGAGGGGATGCTTTTACGCCCGAGACTCACTTCCTTGCCAAAGCCTATCGACGCCCTCACCAAATCACGGAGCACAAGCACTGACAATAAAAATCACACCAGACCCTACCAGAGCCTCTGTAACAATTACGGTGGCTTATATCCCACCATGTAACCAAGCCTCAGCTATTCAATCTCTGACCAACTATATCTCCAGCTTCCCACCTAAAACAGAGCACATTATCTTGGGGGATTTTAATGTTAACTGGTTATCAAACTCGGCCTGCCCCATATAAGACACCCTGTCAGCACTAGACCTAGCTCAGTTAGTTAGCCAGCCAACCAGGGTACACCCCAGAAATGGTTCTAGCTCCCTAATCAACCTCCTACTCCCCAGTTACCTAAACAGAATCTCAAACCAAACTGTAGTCCCAGACTCATTAAGCGACCACTCCCCCATTCTCTTCACCTGGTCATGTCAGCGGCAACTACCCCAACCAAGCTGTTTCTCACGACACCATCTTCCACCTGGAGGCCTCACTAAACTAAGGAGATATCTTGCCCAGTGTGATTGGTCCCCCATCAGACGCACCCTCTCCATAGACATGGCCTTTAGCTACTTCACCCACACTTTCAACACTGCCTGTGATATATTTGCCCCACTCTACAAGGTTCAATCCAAAAACAAAATGCCCTCTGGGTCACACCAACACTGCTCCAGCAACTAAAGAACCATGACAACCTCTGGTGCAAAGCAGTTGCCTCTGTGCGAGAACGGATAGGCTAGCCTATAAAATGGCTAGAAACCAGTGTACTTCAGCTATTAGAGTGGCCAAATCTAGCTACTGCAAATCCACACTTGCCTCCTCTTGGGGAACACAAGATTGTTTTGGGACAACCTAAAGGAACTAAATGGAAAGTCCAGGCTGCCACCCCTGCCCAACTAACTGTCAATAATAATATTACCACTATCCACTCAACGCCGCTCAGTGGCTTAAACACTGCCTTCTCTGACCTAGCGCAGTCTTGCCAAATAACTATTACGACCTCCCGTAACCTCACATAATACCTCCATTCTACCTTAGGGCTATTACTATGAATGAAGCAAGACCTTACCTAAAAAGCCCTAGGGACTCTAACTTCTGTAAAGATTCCTTGGACATGAAAATCCTTAATTTGGTACTTGACATGGTGCTCTGCCCCTGACTGATCTCCTTAACCTGTCCCTCTGCTTAGGGCAGTTCCCAACCGACTGGAAGGTGGCCACCATCACACCAATACTAAAGAGTGGGACCCCACCATACCCAATAATTACAGGCCCATATCCATTCTCCTCCCTCTCAAAAGCCTTAGAAAAATAGTTGCAACCCAACTCACAGATTACCTGCTTGTGCACAACATCTTATGTAGGGAACAACATGGTTTTAGAGCTGGACATAGCACAACCACTGCCCTCATAGAGTTCTCCAACTCGCTGCACAATGCCCTAGATAAGAAACTGCTAATGGAGTTGTATTTATAGACCTGTCAAAAGTGCTGACACAGTCTCCCACACTCTGTTCCTCAATACTCTTCACCATACTGGCATGTCCCCTGGACCCATTGCTTGGTTCACAAGCTATCTCACAGATAGGTCTCAATGTGTGAAAATAAACAGCAACCCCCGCATCCTCTCTACCAGTCTGCTCGGGGGTTCCCCAGGGCTTCATCCTGGGTCCACTACTATTCAGCATCTTCCTGAATACCCTGCCTAAGTCCTGTCCATGTAACCTTCTGCTTTATGCAGATGACGCAGTAATGTATGCCTCCCACTCAGATCCCACAATCCTACAGACCTCCCTACAACTTGCATTCAACCACATTGAAACCTGGTTCACTGACCACAGACTCATGGTCAATGTTAAAAAGACTAAGTCTATGTTCTTTGCCCACCGCCAGAGCAAGGACTACTATGCACTGCTAACAGTCTTTTCAAAAACCTGCATCCCACTGGAACAGGTCTACACCTATAAATATCTAGGCCTTACTTTCAATCTGAACCTGTTTTTCCACCCACATCAATAACCTTCCGCCATAAATATATGCACAGGACTGCTGTATCGGCACAAAGCCCATTTACCTCCTGAGGCCCTAAACATTGCTATTACCTCCTCTGTCCTCTCCCTTGTAGACTTGGGCTAACTGTCTACTCATCCACTGACCACACTGCTCTAAATAAAATCCACCTAGCCATCAACAAAGCCTATAGGCTCCTTGCTGGAGTGGATATGCGTACCCACAGCTGCACCATGTACACGCTAATGAATATCCTCACCCTAGACGAAAGAGTACATTATCAAACATATCTCCTTACTAAGAAAATCCAACTAGACCTTAGCCCCACTGGAGTCGCTGCCATGCTCCACACTGCTCATACCTCAGCAAACACCCGCACGGCAGATAAATTAATCTGGGCTGTTCCCAGGGTCTCAACCACCCTGGCACAAAGGACCCTTTTCCTGCAGAGCACCAACCTGGTACAGTGAGCTCCCCTGGGCCATTACCTCTATCCCCAGGCTAAGGCCCTTCAAAATAGCCTCAAACCATATAATCTCCACCGATTCTGCCAATGCCTCCTAGGTATAAGGAAGCGGTCAACGGGGTGAGATTTCTTGGGTTAGGGTTTCTCTCCATCCTCTGTTACTACTGTGTGTTGGACGATAATGTTGGTATCCTGACTGCTTGCACCACCTGCTAGAATATAGGCCCCACCTTACTACTGATTATACCACCCTCTGATGTTAACAGCCCACCACAGGGCAGGCATAGCTACCCAACTGTATAGGATCGCTATACTGTGTTAACCATTCTGTTGTCTTTCCTCCTCACACTATAATATTGTAAAATGCCTTCCACTTGATTTGCATTGTTTATACCTGTTATTCCCTCTACTTTGTCACTGATATGTTTTGTACACTGACGTGGAGCTTTGGAACTGAGTCCCTGACTCAAAGGTTGTAATCCGATATTCTCAATAAATAAATAAACCACAGAAAAGCAAGGGGAGAAAGAAAGAATAGAAACAGCAAGTGAAGGAAGATAACAGGAGGAAATTGAATGGACCATCAGAGTGGCCAGTTCCTAGGTGCCACAGAAGAAATTTGGTTGCGCAATCAGACAGGCAAGAGACAGGCAAGGGGCAGAATAATACAGGACAAAAGAGATTGTTGCTTTTAACTCTTTCTGCATAACAAATGGAACAGGGTTTACCCAATCCATTACAGAATCTAAAGGTTAATGTTTACCTTAGGACCTGGATTGGTTCTTGGCTTCATGAAAGAGTACAAAGGTCCAAGTAAGGGCTTTATGTCCAGCTGAGGTTTGGTCCTAGTGGCGTCCCACAGGAGTCAATATTAGGGCTAGTCTTGTTCAACGTCTTTGTTTCAGCCATGCAAGAGGTCAAATGGGGCATGGCTTTGCAAATACACTGATGATACCAAGGTCGGTGCTGTTGTCAATAATAAAGATTCAGTTAAAGCACTCCAAGAGCAGCTTTGCAACTTGGAAAACTGGGCTAGGTCGTATAAATTGAGATTTAACAAAACCAAGTACAAAGTAATGCACTTTGCACATAGCAACACTAGAGCACAATATTTAATCAATAATAAAATCATAGACAACACTGAAAATGAAAAAGATCTTGGTGTGATAATAACAAATACACTATCCTTTGATAGACACAATGTAGAAGTGGCTAAACAGGCAAATAAAATAGTGGTAACATTCTAAGAAATATAAACAGCGAAGTGAAAAGTCCTAGTGCTCCTTTTATATGGCCCTTGTCAGGCCTGTCTTGGAGTATGGTGCTCCCCTTAGGGTATCCCAGAGTGCTGGGGGTTTGAAAACAATAGAAAGAGTTCAGAGGAGAATCACCAAACAAATAGGTATACTGTAGTTAAAAACAAGGAATATCAGCTCAGACTACAGGACCTGGGTTTACATTCAATGAAATATTGGGGTATCAGAGGAGACCTTTATGTCGGTAGTGCTTTTAAGAATAAACTACTCTGGGAATGTGTGGGACTGAATGCAAGGAATATGCTGAATAGGGCAACCAGGGTTCATAATTGCCAATTACAAGGTGATTTATATAAGACCACCAGAAAAGGGCACTGGTTTAATCAGAGGATAATGCAAATATGGAACTCACTACCCCCAGACATTGTGAATGCCAACAGTATTGTAATATTTAAATGACTGTTGGACCAACATATGGCTGAAAAAAATTGGAATTTGCCCACTAATGATGTGGCAAGTCTGTTTATAGTTTGTGTAGCTAATAGGACTTGTAACACCATACCTATGAACCTTGTCACAGGGGGTTTGCATGTCTGTGAACAGTAAATGTGTGTGGGGGGGTTAGTAGTAAAGAATCCGCTAGAGCAGTGACCAGGTCGAAGAGTTCTGTCAGTAAAATAAGGGGTCGGACCTTTCCCATAGTTTCCATTAAAGTAGGAGACTGTAGGTGGGTGACAGTCTCAGGTGATAAGGACAGGAGGGTCCAAACTAAAACTGACCACAAAGTCAGATTAGAGAATGACTGCAACAGGGTCAGTGGGTCAAACCACAGGTAATGACAATCAGAGTACCAGGACAATGAATTTGCAGTAACAAACTTAAATACTTTATAGAAGGGGAACAGCTAATGGCCACCAAGCATAAGCGGGATTTGGGGGTTATCATTTCTGATGACTTAAGAGTGAACAAACCATGTGATAAGGCATCACTTGAAGGCTAGTGGCATATTGGGATGCATAGGGAAGGGAATCACAAGTAGGAGACAAGAGGTGATCATGCCACTATACAGATCACTGGTGAGGCCACACCTTGAGTATTCATCTAATTCTGGAGGCTGCGCCTCAAGAAAGACATTAATCAACTGGAGATGGTACAAAGAAGGACAACAAAGATGGTGTAGGGTATGCATAGAGAGCTGTATGAGGCTAGGCTGAGGAAACTAAACTAATACTCCCTGGAACAGCGTAGGGATCGAGGGGCTATGATAGAGATATTCAGGCACCTGAAGGGTATCATCAGGTCCAAGCACAGGACCTTTTTCTAGTAAACAGAAGTAACAGTACTAGAGGACATGATATGCGACTCAAGGGGGGGCAGATTCAGGGACAATACCAGAAAGTACTTTTTCACACGGAGCGGATGGTGGAACCGTGGAACAGGCTGCCCCAGGGAGTCATGGGGGTAGAGACGGTGGGGGAATTTAAAAGACCAAGGGACAGGCATTAGGGGATCCTCCAGAATATAACAACATAAAAGGTGGCGGTGGGGGTTGAAACCATGGGCAAACTAGATGGATCATGAGGTCCCCATCTGCCGACACATTCTATGTTTCTATGTTAAATGGTAAATATAGCTGTGCAGTGTAGGTGCAAAAACAATGAAACAGCCCTTACAGAACTATCGGCGAGACTGGCAGTGCAGTTAAAGGAAAAACCTAGAGGCCACTCAAATACAGATAAGTGACCACAATGGAAGCCAATTCAGTGCCAATGCTGGTACAATAGCAAGTGAAAGTACAGTTACATAAGAACTTACCGAAACAGTAGATCTTAGAGAGAGGTTCCTGCAGTAGGTCATATCATATAGGAATGCACCCTCTGGTGTCAGGACTGCACAGCAAACTTTGCTAGCAATGTCTGGTGGGGGAATGCTCAACTCAACGCCATGTGACTGACGCCAGCATGACCCTATATAGTGGGCGGTCCCACGCCTGCCTTCCAGTTCTCCCTCTGAGATCCAAAGAGGACACGACAGGAGAAAGGATGAATATCCTGAGCCCAATCTAGAACAGCTTGTAAGAACATGCAGAAAGCTGGGGAAGGAGGGGAAAGTGTGACTCACTGCAGGAACCTCTCACAAAGATCTACTGTTGTGTAAGTTCTTACATAACTGTACTATCTTACTTAGAGAGGGTTGCTGCAGTAGGTCATAACATATAGGACTGAATCCCAGCAGTCACCCTTAGTGAGACCCACTGAAACAAGGAGGAGGAAGGGCAGCAGACTGACCAGAGCAGGTCAAAGACAGCAGACCCTGCAGAACAGCTAGGCCAAACCCAGCCCTACGCTTTAGAGACAATGTCCAAACTGTAATGCTTCGTGAAAGTATGGACTGAACTCCAGGTTGTTACAGTGCAAATCTCAGCTGCAGAAACATTTCTGAGGAAGGCTGCAGAAGCAGCTATACCTAGAAAAGAAACCTCTGACCCCCCAGAAGAGGTTCACCAGTATTTGATAACAGAAGCGGATGCAGTTAGCCAACATTCTGGACAAACACCGCTTAGAAACTGCCAACCCCAGAGTTTGGGGGCAAAAGAAACAAACTGATCTGATTTGCGGACATCCTGGGTCCTGTGGACATGGTAATGCAAAATCCTGTGTACATCCAACGTATGCAAAAGAGCCTCACCCTTATTTGAATGAACAGGGTAGTACACCGGCAGCTTAACTGTCTGGTTCAAGGTGAACTCTGAAACCACCTTAGGATTTGTTCACAGGACCGCCTGGTCTCTGTGAAAAATTAAATAAGGCTCTTTACACATCAGGGCCTGAAGCTCAGAAATCCTTTGAGCAGAAGTAACCACAACTAAAAAGAGTGTTTTCCAAGACATATAGCGATCTCACAGCTTACTGCCGGTTCAAAGAAGGCAAAGTACGCTTTTCTAGAATAAAATTCAAATCCCAAGGTGGGGTAGGGCTGCAGATAGGGGGCTTCAAGTGGAGGATCCCTTTCAGAAAGGTTTTGGAGACCTCCAGTTGTGCAACAGTCTTCCCGTCCACCAATGTATGATAGGCAGAAATAGCAGACAGGTGGACTTTCAGTGAGAAATAGCTTAGACCAGAGTCAGACAGGTGCAAAAGGTACTGCATTACCTGGGGCACTGAGCATGAAAAGGGGTCCCAGACTTTAGTAGCCGCCCAAATGGAAAAGCACTTGAATTTCATAGCGTGACTAGACCTAGTGGAAGGTTTTCACCTACACCAGGACTTGAACGATCCTGTGAGACTTGAGAGACTCCAAAATGTGACACAATTATGTCTGAAAGAGCCACACATGAAAGTGTAGGAACCTGAGTCCTGGGTGCACTAGTCTGCCCTGTTCCTGCGTCAACAGATCGTGTTGAAGTGGGAGGGGTACTGAGGTATCTTACTTCGAGAGGGTTCCTGCAGTAGGTCATCACATATAGGACTGCGTCCTCTGGCATCAGGACTGCACGACAAACTTTTCCAGCAGTGTCTGGCGGGGGACCACCCACCCGGTGATGTCACATGGTGGACGTCAGCGTGCCCCTATATAGTGGGCAGTCCCCACGCCTGCCTTCCAGTTCTTTCCCGCCATTGACCAGCACTAGTACTTCACAGTATCTCCAGCTTTGTCGATCACCATTTTATTGTTTTCAATTGATAATTTCAGTCCGAAATTCACTTTGTCTTCTCTGTCACTGCCTTTAAAGGCAAAGAAGTGCACCAAGTGTGCACAAATTCCACACAAAGATGGCCATCATCTCTGCCTCTTTTGTCTAGACCACGACATCATGGCCTGTCCAGACTGTCAGCCCTTCAACCAGGCCAGTCGCAAACAATGACAGCAGGCTCTGGCGGCCCATCTCTTCAAATCTAGGATGGCTTCTCTGGAGAAGGAGATGCAAAAGATATGGGACTCTGCTTCTTCCCTTTCAGACAAATAGAAGAAGAAAAATGATAAAGAGAGGCACAGAGAGAAGGAGCGCCATGAGGACCGGAACCGATCCTCATCCAGCAAGCCTTCGACCAACAAGGCCCTTTCCCTGCCGCCCACCCTCAAGGTGACTCAGGCAGCTTCTGGGACAACCTCCAGTGCCACCATCTTCCAACCTATCACCACTGGAAAGTCACCCGCTGGCTCCTCCGGTGAATGCCAGTACTCGCTGGTAAGTTGGACCCCAGCTCCTCTGGGGCCCACCTGGCCACCGATAAGTCAGCCCCCACCCAAAAGCAGCCAGTGGTCTGCTTGGCTTCGACTGATAAGTCGGTCGAGGGTCCCGCCCTTCACCGCCCAGTCACTGTTTCGCCCAGTAAGCTGGCCGTCTTAGACGACTGCCCAGGCAGTGTTGTCCTGTCAGGGGCTTATGCCATCTCACCCAACATCAGGCAGAGAGTGGTCTGACTTCTCCCAGTCATCCCTCCCCCCAGGCTTTGCCTGACCGGGAGACTTCCTCTCCATCTCCTCTGGTGGTTTCCCCCTGCCCCGCAGCCTACGCCTGGGATGGAGGAGGAGGAAGAAGGATGCCTAGAAGTTGTTCTTTCCCCACCCACTTCTACGGCAGTTCCTCAGATCCCCCTGAAGGATCCTCACCCTTCGACAGTTACGCTGACGACGGGTCACCTCACGTCTGCTGCCCCTCTCCTAACGTCAGCGGCACCGTCAGATACCTCGCATCAGCCCCCTTCATCAGGGTCCATCGATAGGCCTCTCACGCAGGGTCTGACCTCTTTGGGGCTAACATCGGCTAACCTTATGTCAGGGGCCCCGACGTTTGTTCCTTTTTCATCGGCTACCCTGATGACGGCTATCCCAATGTCAACTATTGTGATGCTGGGTATTTATCCTGGCCCATCCAGGCCTAATGGTCAAGACTTACCATCTGGGCATTTTTCTGGACATCAGGCATTCCTTACTTGCAGTTGGGCCTGTCGATGCCCCATTATTCCCAGTGCTATTTTCCTGGATACCAACAGGGATACCCATACTGCCATACATACCTCCTCACTTATGGGTTCAGGAGCTCATTTTATTCATCCCCAGTTAACCCGCCTCCTCTTCCTCCTCCACTACCAGACTTCCAGCGATGATCCAATCATGGTGGAAGGATGCGAGGTCTCAGCTCTTTTCAGACCTGAGTATGCTTCCAGTCTGGTGGTAGTACCCTGACCCCCATCCCCTGCCCTTGGCATACGGTGCATGTCTCGGTACTACCCACCAGGATATTCCTCTCCCAGATTTTGAGTGCCCAGAGGGTGAGGAGCCCCAACTCTGACACCTCGATACATCCGAGTCTTCATCTGACAAGCTATCCTCTCTCCTAGGGGCAAAGAGTCTCCTACGCCCCTCCAGAGGACCCTTCTTTACAGAACTCCTCTGCATTATCCAACATGTGAGCAGTTGGAATGCGGAGGATCTGGACCCTATGCAGAAGCGCTTGGCAGAGCATCTCAATTTAGAGGCTGCCACACCCATTCCAGTTTCTCCTTGATAGCTCCACATGAGGAGCTTACTCCACTGTTTGAAATTTCCACACTCCATTCCTGCTGTATCTAAAAGGCAGACTGGATATCTCACCTGAAGGAGTCCCCTTTCTGGCCTCACACCCTAAGGCAGATTCGGTGTTTATTGCTGCTGCTCATGATCGCTTAGCTAATCCCAAGCACATGATTATGTCTCCTCCGGACAAGAAGTCCAGGCAGATGGAGCAGTCTGGCAAAAAGGTCTACTCCTCTGCTACTTGTGCCCTGTGCTTATTGAATTATGCGGCACATGTAATGTCTTTTCAAAAAGCCACATTGGCCAAGTTGGAAGACAAGATTTCCTCCCTGGAGGATTCTGACCTGAAGGCAGAGATTGCTAAGGACCTCTGTCTTTCCAAAATTTCCTGTAGTCATGCTCTCAGGGCAACCTACGATTCTGTAGATGCTGTGGCCCACTCCTCAGCTACAGCCATTAGCCTCAGGAGGCATGCTTTGCTGTGGATTTCCAGTCTTTCTCAGATGCACAAGCAGCCATACAGGACACTCCTTTTAGGGGTTGGTCCTCTTTGGAGGGACACCAAGGATTTGATCATGGGCCTCCAAGACAGTGGTCAGGCACTTAGATCAGTCCGCTCTATGTACAGAACTGGTACTCCCAAGAAGCAGCCCTTTCGGCGCCGGTTCAAGTGCCAAGGGAAGCAAGCAGCACCCAAGAAGCAGAACAAAAGGTGAGCCACCGGCTCTTCCTTTTCCTCTCCACTGGCTGCCAAAACCCAGAGACTGGCAGGAGGGCCTTTGCGCCCCCTGCCCCTCTGCCTCCTGACTTGCCCAGTCTTACCTCCCCTCCACTTCAAAGCATGACGCCAGTGGGGGGAAGATTCTCCCTACACATCCAGGAGTGGGAGGACATTACCTTGGATGCGTGGGTCCTACAGCTCATCTTGCAAAGGCACACACTAGAGTTCCTGGAGCTTCCTCCAGACTCTCCTCCCAGTCGCTTGGATTACTCCTGCACCAAGCCCCATTGGTCGAGGAGGAGGAGGATCAGGACTCTGGAGTGAAAGGCAGCAATCGAACCCATGCCAGTCATCCAGAGAGGAAAGAGGTTTTACACCCTCTTCTTCCTGGTCCCAAAGAAGATGGGTAACCTCAGACCAATCCTGGACCTCAGCAGTCTGAACCTCTTCGTCGAGTACAAGAGGTTCTGCATGCTGACTGTTCAGAGCCTCATGCCCCTTCTGCAGCAGAATCACTGGCTCTGTGCTCTGGACATGCAGGATGCTTACCTGCATATCCCAATCTTCCCTGGCCACCGCCATTTCCTGAGGTTTTGTTTCCAGGGGGAGCACTTTCAATTCACAACTCTCCCCTTTGGCCAGTCCTTGGCACCCCGGGTTTTTACCAAGTGCCTAGCAGTAGTGGCAGTGGCTGTACGCTGCCAGGGTATAGCGGTGTTCCCATACCTGGATAATTGGCTAATCTCAGCCCCATCCAGGAACAGCCTTCTGGACTCACTCTCAGTTATCCTGAACCTTTTTTCCCAACTGAGGATCATGGTCAATCTCCCCAAGTCATCTTTAACCCCCTCTCAGAACCTTTAATTCATATAGGTGGTTTTGGATATGGTCCAGTGCAGAGCCTTTCTCCTCTCAGACAGAGCGGAGACTCTCCAAGAGCAGGTCATTATGGTGATCTTGTCCAGATCTCTTCCGGCCAGAGTGTTGCTACGCTTGCTGGACCTGATGGCAGCCTCTGTCTCCAGAGTTCCTTTAGCCAGGTTGCATATGCGGATCTCCCAGTGGACTCTCTGAGTCCAATGGGATCAGCTCTTGGACAATCTGGACTACCCTATTCTGGTCTCCAGAGCAGTTAAGCGGGATCTACAATGGTGGCTAGACCCTTTCAATCTGTCTAAGGGTCTTCCCTTTCAAAGTTCCCCCCTTTATGGATCCTCACCATGGATACTTCATGCCTGGGTTGGGGAGTGCACCTGGGGGACCATCGAACCCAGGGTTCATGGTCCCAACTGGAGATGTCCTTGCACATCAACATTCTGGAGATGAGGGTGGTCCTTTATACCCTTCAGGCCTTTCAGACCATCCTATAGAGAGGCACACTGCTAAGCCAGACAGACAATGTCAGTAGTCTGGTACATCAACAGACAGGGAGGCACCTGATCATACACCCTATGCAGGGATGTGATGCGGTTATGGAATTGGGCGGTCCAGCATGACCTTTTTCCTCACAGTCATGCACGTTCCAGACATCCACAGTGTCCTGGCGGACATCCTCAATCAAACGATGTCCCTCACCCACAAATGGGAATTAAGTCAGGAGGTAGCAGACACTCTTCCAGAGATGGGGTTGCCCAGTAATCAATCTGTTCACTTCCCCATCCAACACAAAACTTCACAGCTTTTGCTTGCTTGTTCCAGAGCCTGGGGCTTTCTGGCACAATGCATTCTCTCTGTGTTGGACAGGGAAGTTCTTGTACACCTTCCCTCCCTTTCCCATTCTTCAAAGGGTAATTTTCAAACTCCAGGTAGAGGGAGCTCGAATGATCCTAGTTGCTCCTCAATGGCCGAGGCAAATTTAGTTTCCACTACTGCAGCAGCTCTCAGTGGAACTTCCAATTTCTTTACCTCTCAGGCACAACCTATTGACTCAGGATCAAGGCAGGCTGGTACATCCAGTACTCAGGATTGCATCTTCATGCATGGCTCCTTCAGACATAATCAGAGCTCACTTTGGGGTCTCTCAAAAGATTGCTCAGGTTCTGGTAGAAGCCAGAAAACCATCCACCAGATCCACCTATGCCATGAAATAGAAGCGTTTTTCCCATTTAGGCAACTTCAAAAGATTTAGATCCCTTTACCTGCTATGCTCCTTAGGTCATGGAGTTCCTCCTTCACCTATCCAATTTGGGTCTGTCATACTCGTCCTTTAAGGTTCACTTTTCCGCCATCTCGGCCTACCATGTGCCAGTGGAAGGGGAAAACCGTAGCTCAGTTGGAGGTTTCTAAGACCTTTTTGAAGGGGATCCTCCACCCAAAACCTCCCATTCGTAACCCTACCCCACCTTGGGATTTGAATTTTGTGTTAGAGAAGCTTACGCTTCTTCCCTTTGAACCAGCAATGAGCTGTGACATGCGCTACCTATCTTGGAAGGCACTGTTTTTACTTGCTATTACTTCTGCTCGTAGGATTTCTGAGCTCCAGGCCCTGATGCATAAGGAGCCTTATTTAATTCTCCACAAGGACCGGGCGGTCCTGCATACCAATCCTAAGTTTTTTTCCCCAGGGTGATTTCCAAGTTCACTTTAAACCAGACTGTTGAACTCCTGGTTTATTACACTAACCATTCAAACAGGGGGGAGGATCTCCTTCACACCTTGGATGCTCACAGAATCCTCAGATGCTATGTTCACTATACGAAGGAGTACAGAAAATCTGATCAGCTTTTTGTCTCCTTTGCCCCAGATGCTTGGGATCGGCAGTTTCTAAATAGTGCCTTTCTAAATGGCTAGGTAACTGCATTCACTTCTGTTACCAGAAATACAACAAACCTATTCCGGGGGAGGTTAGAGGTCACCTGCTAGAGGAATGGCTACCTCTACAATGTTCCTGCGGAATGTTTCTGCAGCAGAAATCTGTGTAGCAGCAACCTGGAGGTCCATCCATACCTTCACGAAACATTACAGTCTGGACATTGCCTCTAGGCGTAGGGCTGGGTTCGGTCTTGATGTCTTGCAGAGCCTACGGTCTTGGGCTGGTCCTGTGCTGTTTTTCTGTTGCCTCCTCCTGTGACTCTCTCGGTCTCTCTGTGAGTGACTGCTTGGGATTCAGTCCAATATGTGATGACCTACTGCAGGAACCCTGTCAAAGTAAGATAGTACAGTTACGTAAGAACTTACCGTAACAGTAGATCTTCGAGAGAGGTTCCTGCAGTAGGTCACCTTTTCCCTCCCTCCTTCCTCCAGTTCTTTTGCATTTCTTTCAGCCATTTTGAACTGGGCTCCAGGATTTCATCCTTTCTCCTGTCTCATCCTCCTTGGATCTCCGGCAGGAGAACTGGATGGTGGGTGTGGGGACCGCCCACTATATAGGGTCACGTTGACGTCTGTCATGTGACATTGGGTGGGCGGTCCCTCACCAGACACTGCTGGAAAGGTTTGCCATGTGGTCCTGATGCCAGAGGGCGCAGTCCTATATGTGATGACCTACTGCAGGAACCTCTCTCGAAGATCTACTGTTACGGTGAGTTTTCACGTAACTGTACCTTCCACAGCCAGCTGTTGCAGGACTGAAAACCAAATCTGCCTGAGACAGAGGGGGGCTATCAGGAGCATCTGAGCACCTTTTGCCTGAAGCTTCAGTAGGACACGCTGTAGAATGGGAAAGGGAGGGGAAGCGTGCAACTACCTCCCTATCCAGCAGAGAGATAACGCATCTTGCCAGATAACACCAGGCCCTTGAACGAGTGAGCAAAATCTGGGTAGTTTTGCATTGGATGGGGAGGTGAAGAGATCTACCTCTTGCCATCCCCAATGATGGAATAGAAGTTCTGCTACATCCTGATGAAGTTACCATACATGAGCTTGTGTCGTTCAGCTGAGGCTGTCCGCCTGGATGTTGTGGACGCCTGGGAATTGTACAGCTGTGAGGAACAGATCGTGCTGGACTACCCAGTACCACACCTGCATCACCTCCCTGCAAAGGGGATACAACCAGGTGCCTCCCTGCTTGTTGTTGTACCAGACCGCTGACATGTTGTTGGTCTGTACTAGCAGTGTTCCCGCAGGCAGGAGGGGCTGAAAGGCCTGAAGGGCATAAAGAGCCGCCCTCATCTCCAGGATGCTTATATGGAGAGATGCTTCCAGTTGGGACCACGTCCCTTGGGTCTGATGATCCCTCATATGGGTTCCCTAACCCAGACCCAAGGCATCTGTGGTGAGGGTTCAGGAGGGAGGGGAGTTCTGAAAGACAACCCCTGAGACAGGTTTAGAGGATCCTGCCACCATAAGAGGCCTTTCTTAAGTGCGCAGGACACCAAGACAGGATGATTTAGATCATCCGAACACTGATCCCACTGGACTCTTAACATCCATTGGGCGACCCTCATATGCAACCTGGCCAAGGGAACTGTAGAAATGGTCACTGCCATCAAGTCAAGAAGGCATAAGAATGCCCTGGCAGGAATATGTCTGGAGAAGACTACCAGTTTGACTTGCTCCAGCAGAGTATCCGCTCTGTCAGAAGGCAAGAAGACCCTGCCCTGGACCGTGTCCAATACCACCCCAATGAATTGAAGACATTGAGAGGGAACCAGGGACAACTTGGGGTAGTTGATAATAATCCCCAGTCAAGTAAAAAGATCCAGAGTGAAGAACAGGGATTCCTCTAGGCTGCTCTTGGACAGAGCTGCCAAGAACCAATCGTCCAAATACGGGAACACTGCAATGCCCCGACAGCGAAGAGCCGCTGCCACCACCACTAGGCACTTGGTGAAGACCCTGGGTGCTGAGGAAAGACCAAAGGGGAGAGCTTTGATTTGGAAGTGCTCCCCCTTGAAAAGGAAACACAGGAAATGGCGGTGGCCAGGGAACACTGGAATATGCAGGTAGGCATCCTGCTTGTCCAGCACACAGAGCTAATGGCCTGTCTGGAGCAAGGGCAAAAGACCCTGTATTGTCAGCATGTGAAACCTTTTGTATTCTACGAAAAGGTTCAGTTGTCTGAGGTCCAGGATGGGCCTGAGGTTGCCCATCTTTTTGGGAATGAGGAAGAAATGGGAGTAAAACCCTTTCCTCCTCTGTGCCAAGGGACTGGCTTTATGGCTGACTTTTGAAGTAGGGCCATTATCTCTTCCTCGACCAGAGACGCCTGGTTCAGGGACTAGTGGGATCAACCTGGAGATGAGTCCGGAGGTCTTGGCAGAAACTCGATGGTGTGGTCTCTTGTTACTAGTTGCAAGGCCCATGAAGCTGACGTGATGCCCTGCCATTCCTCTAGGTGAAGGGCAAACCTTCCTCCCACCTGCTCCACACTGCTGGGAAGTGGAGGAGGGGGAGGTCTGAATGAGTCAGGGAGGGGAGGGGAGTGATTCCCCAGCTGTCCTCTGGGTTTTGGACGTGGGGGGAGGTGATGGCTGACCCCGGTGCTCTCCTTTTATTCTGATGCCTGGAGAAGGATTGCTTACTTTGCGGCTTCTGCTGGCGCTGAAAGGGTTACTTTGGTTTGAAGCCCGCCTTGTACATGGATTTTATGGATCTTAGGGCTTGTCCACTGTCCTGAAGGCTCGTAATGATGTCCTTAGTGTGCCCTCTGAAGAGAACTGATCCTTGAAAGGGGGCATCCTGGATGGCTGGCTGTACATCTGGTGAAAGCCCGGAAATACGCAGCCAAGCATGATGCTGGAGGCATATGGCCGTGGCAGAGGAATGAGCCACTGCATCCACTGAGTCATAAGTGGCTCTAAGTGCATGCCTGCAAGATATTTTAGATAAGAACGTTAGCCTGAAGGATGGCTTTGATCCAAAGGAGGCCTCAAAGGGCCTGGAAGATTATCTGGAGCCGGGAAAGTCGATGTCAGAGGGTCTGGCGTTGGGTCCAGCCTCAGATCGGCTGGCATTAGGGGCAGTTGTAAGGGCCCTGAAGATGGCTCAGAAGGCAGGTTACTGAAAGGATCCAGTGGAACATCGGGCGTTAGGTGCACGGTGCCTGATAGAAGGACTTCTGACGGTGGGGCAAAAGATAGGCCCGTTGGAAGAGAAAGGTTCCAGGGAGCTGGTGTCAGAACTGGTTCTGATGTCACAGTCCTAGGGAGAGCATCCGAGGGAGTGATGGGGGGGTACAACTGCTGGAGTGGGGTAGGGTACAGCCACATCCAGAGGACCCTCTTCCCCCTCCGTCCCAGTCATAATGTCTGGGGCTGGAGGTTCCACTGGGGAGGGCAGAGAGGAAGGCTCCTGTCCAGGAGGGACCTGGGAGGAGGGCTGGCCAGCAGAGGTCAGCGAGCTCGACCGGACGTCGGGTGTATTGGCATCAGCCCCCGACGGGTGAGCATCGATCAGGCGGTCACAAGTTCCCGGCAGCCGACTTACCGGTCGAAGGAGTAGCTGGGCGGGTGGGGGGAGTGGGACCCCCAGATGGCTTATTGGCAGGCGTCATGCGGATTCACTCTTGGAGGGAATCTGTCTTACCAGCTATTGGGCGGGCTCTGGGGGACCTGGGTGCTCGCTGGAGGAGACGGCGGGCAGCTTATCGGTTCAAGTGCCAGGTTTAGGGCCTGTTTTAATGGACCTAAAAGAAGTAGCGGTACCTGGAGAACTCTTGGAAGCAGCCTTGACAATCACCAAGAAAGGCAGCGGGGAAACGGCCTTGCTTGTCGTGGGGACCACGGTCTTGGGTCCAGCTATCTTACTGGAGGAAACCTGCTCCCGGTCTTCCAAACATTCCCGCTCCCTATACTTCTCTTTATCTTTCTTTTTTTTCTTGAGCACCAAAGAAGGAGAAGAAGCAGATTCCCTCAACTTTTGCATTTCTTTTTCCAAGGAAGCCATTCTGGATTTTAGAAGGTGGGCTTCCAGGGCTTGCTGCCTATGTTTGCACATGGCCTGGTTGAAGGGCTTGTAATCAGAGCAGGCCTCGGTATTGTGACCTGGGCCTAGGCAGAAGAGGAAGTGCTGGTGGTCGTCCTTCTGAGGGATTTGCGTGCCACACTTTTCATACTTCTTTTTGGATTTTGGAGTCAGAGGTGAAGAAGACATAAAAAATTTATTAAAATGAACTTTAAATCAAGAAATATGTAGGAATACGTATACAAAATGGCGATCGACTGAAGCAAGGTTCACCGCGAGGTCATTGCACAGGTCAACAGCGGGAAAGACCTGGAAGGCGGGCGTGAGGACCACCCACTATATAGGGTCATGCTGATGTCAGTCACATGACGTTGGATGGGCGCTCCCCTGCCAGACATTGCTAGCAAAAGTTTGCCGTGCGGTCCTAATGCCAGAGGGCGCAGTCCTATATGTTATGACCTACTGCAGGAACCCTCTCGATGTAAGATACACTTTTAAAAACATTACAGCAGCAGCACAGTAGGTAAAATAAAACTGTGAGTCCACTTAGTCGAAGGGTGAGCAACCAGTGAGGGATATAGTTATATGAAACAATAGAAAAACTCTGGATACAGAAGTTGATACCAGCCCATTTACAGAAGAAAGGGTTCTGAAAGAACTCTTAAAACTGAAGGTGGACAAAGGAATGGGGCCTGATGGGATTCATCCCAAAATTCTAAAAGAACTAAGGGTAGAACTAGTGACACCACTGACTACCCTCTTTAACAAATCATGGGAGGATAGGGTGGTACC
This sequence comes from Neoceratodus forsteri, assembly GCA_016271365.2. Lineage (NCBI taxonomy): Eukaryota > Metazoa > Chordata > Ceratodontiformes > Ceratodontidae > Neoceratodus > Neoceratodus forsteri. The sequence goes on from CM028132.1 coordinate 1,341,031,425, forward strand.
TGAGGACTGGAGGAGGGCAGATGTGATTCCCCTTCACAAAAGTGGGAGCAGGGCAGAAGCAGGAAACTACAGACCTGTTAGTTTAACCTCAGTGATAGGGAAAATGATGGAATCACTTCTGAAGGAAAGAATTGTCGAGTGCCTAGAGGCCAGAGGGGCACAGGACCCAAGGCAGCATGGATTCACAGCGGGAAGGTCATGCCAGACGAATCTAATAGATTTCTTTGACTGGGTCACCAAAGTAGTAGATTAGGGAGGGGCTGTGGACTTGGCCTACCTAGACTTTAGCAAGGCATTTGACACAGTCCCACACAAGAGATTAATATACAAGTTAGCCAGCCTGGGAGTGGGTCCCAAGATGATAGCCTGGGTAAAGAATTGGCTGGAGAATAGGACACAGAGGGTAATAGTAAATGGAGTCCACTCTGAAGAAAGGGGTCACTAGTGGGGTACAGCAAGGTTCAGTATTAGGACCGGTCCTCCTCAATGTCTTTATAAGCGACATTGCAGAGGAACTGGAAGGAAAAGTATGTCTCTTTGCAGATGACACAAAGATCTGCAACAGAGTTGATGCACGAGGTGGGGTGGAAAGGATGAGAAGGGACTTGGCAAGGTTAGAGGAATGGTCAAATGTATGGCAGTTTCGATTCAGTGCTAAGAAGCGCAAGGTAATGCACCTGGGGAAACAAAAACCCAGGAGAAGAGTACACAGTGGGGGGTGAGATAACAACAACAAAAAAATGGAAAGGGACCTGGGGGTAGTCATATCAGATTACTTAAAGCTGGGCAAGCAATGTGAGAGGGCAGTAAGGAGGGCTGGGGGGACACTGGGATGCGTAGAGAGAGGCATCACCAGTAGAAAACAGGAAGTTGTTATCCCTCTGTTCAGACAGCTGGTGAGACCCCATCTGGAGTACTGCATGCAGTTCTGTAGACCCAGTCTCCACAAGGACATAGACAGGATGGAAGCTGTCCAGAGGAGGGCAACTAAAATGGTGCAGGGTCTGCACCGGAAGACATATGAAGAGAGACTGAAGGAGCTTAATATGTATCGCCTCGAGGAAAGGAGGGAGAGGGGGGACATGATAGAAACTTTCAAGTACCTCAAGGGAAACAACAAAGTCCAAGAGGGTAGTAGCATCTTTCAAAAAAAAGAGGTGTGCAAGAACAAGGGGGCACAATTTGAAGATAGATGGGGGTGGCTCAGAGGTAATGTAAGGAAGTATTTTTTCTCAGAGAGGGTTGTGGATGCATGAAATGGCTTTCCGGAGGAGGTTGTGGAGTCAAAAACAGTAGCTGAATTCAAGCATGCATGGGACAGTTATAAGGCAATTCTATGGGGTGGGGTAGAAAGAAGTAGGCTGCTGGTTAACTATGATCTGCAGCTTATCCATTAGGTAGGGAAATGGGCAGACTGGGTGGGCCAAGCGGTCCTTATCTGCCATCAAATTCTATGTTTCTGTAACCCCTAGGGGGCGTTATCCCAAGGGCTACTACCCCTGCCTGCTCTGACACTAACAGGTTAAGGAGCCTGATCCGGTGGCAGGTGCCTCCACCCAGAGGTTGGGGTTGATACAGTCTATTATGACCAGGTCACAGCACTCTGGGCCACTGCGACCCCCCTTTCTTCCCACTAGTGGCCCACTCAGGTAGACCCCAATGTCCCAGCCACATACACTTACCCCCAGGCTTGAACCAATCCACTGGCTCTGGGGATCCCCTGAAAAACAAGATGCTGTTACACAATAATCACAGTACAGTAATTCACCATAAACACGCAGTTCAACCAGTATACCTTTGCAAAACAACCACTCTGATTTATTTAGGGGGGAATAACAAGGACTGGGGCAATCAGGTTGATTAGCTTACCACTCTAATGTATATGTATATATCTATCTATCTAGGGCACTGTGCACAGGCCTAACCTATAAGTCAATGTTTCTGGGTACCCAGGCAATAAAAGGCTAGCCTCTTGATGCAGCTGCTTGGGGCCCTGACACAGAAACAAATATTTGATTCCTATGAAGATTTAATATAGCCAGCAGACTCAGTTATTGTAGCCAATAAAAAAGCCATAAGATCTTGCCCTCACTAGGAACATTTTACAGGGAGCTACCCTGATTTGGTATTCACGATTCCAGTAGAAAGAGCGCTCTTACACCAGTCGCAGGACCGAGCCTGGAATTCAAACACTTCTCCACACATTTATATGAAAGGCAGAGGGGTACCATACCAGGCAGCTGCTGAATACCTCCCGATCACTTTCACTGCAGACACCAGGCCAAACCAACGCAGCTTCACTTGTCCTGACAGACCGAGCGCGATTGAAGCAGATTCTCCAGTCCTCTACAGGGTGAGCCTGGTAGGTAGCTGCACCCTTGCACAGCCTTCTCTGACCACTGCCTAGCAGATTTTGTCTGGGTCTTGCTGGCATTCTCAACCGCCGAATTCGGGCTGTCCACACGTGCTTCCCGAGCGAAAAACTCCACAGCGCAGAAGCCCAGAACTGCTTCCGACCTTCACAACCACAGCATCTCTGAGTCTTGGCAGTTAGGGCCAAACTCTCCATTCGGGTGCCACCCGATCCCATAGGTGGGCTACTGATGCCAGTCACTTACTTTGCCCCTCATTGGTGCAGAAAAGGCGTCAGGGTCTAGATTACACTTCCCAGGAGCACCTGCCATATAGTCCCCTTTAGGCAGGCTGCCAGCTGGAGTCCCAACTCTAATTGGCTCCAGCGGTCTCCATTTCACAGCCCCCCCTTGCTCCTATTAGACCCCTCGAACTGTCCTGGTCCAAAATGGAGGGGCACAGCACACAGAGTCCCAGCTGCAACAAAGGCAGGCTAAACAAAACTGCATTTTCACTATTACTCTAAATGATTACAGACAAATAGTCACATCTTTCGAGGGGGCTCCCCTTGCATTACAGCTCAAGCGGGACTCGAGCAGGGAAACACACAGTCCCCCTCATGAGCAATGATTATGTCTGCAAGCAGATAGCTCTTAAAGAGACAGTACGTGAGGCCTGTTCAAGCACTCACAGAGCCATTCAAACGGCTTAAGCGCCGAACGCCAACCACCGGGGGAACACTTAGGCAGCTCCTAGAAGGCTTTTAGGAACCCCCATTTGTAGGGGGGGTTACATTTCTATGTTTCTGTGTAGAGCAAGTAACATGTAAAATGTAAAACTAAAAGCTCACCTATGAGAGAAAAGTAACTAACAGTAAATAAAGCTGTGTAAAGCAGATACAACAGACCAAACCTGCAGGCTATCCAGATGGGGAATTAGCTGTAACTGTGGTTACACAGGCTCCAACAGAGCTATTAAGACAAAAGTGAGACCCAGACCTAAGGAATCATATACAGTACCAGTGAATAACCTTTTGCACAGAAACAGCTGAATACAAGCGGAAATAGAATTTGATAGCAGATAAGGACCACTTGGCCCACCCAGTCCACCCTTTCCTCCCTACCTCCGGCACTCCAGCCAAAAAAGACTTTTTGGGACACCTTTTGTGAAGAGTTCGCTCAATTCTTCTTGGAAAGGGTATCCGCCATCTGGCAGGGCGTGCCACCAGTGAGCCTTACAGTGGCCTACCGTGTTCATCTAGACTGTCTGGAGAGCGCTCCACTAGTTGGGGGGAGTTTAAACCAGTGAAGGTGTTGGAGATCATTGGGGTTGCTGCCAGGTTAAAGCACACATATTGTGAACTGGACCTGGTGCCGACGCGTTTCTTGATGCGATGTGTCGACACTGTTGTCCCAGTGTTCGCTTTGATTGTCTGGTGCTCTTTGATGGAGGGGATTTTTCCAGATGTCTTAAAGGAGGCGCTGGTTCATCCCTTCCTGAAAAAAAAATCATTAGACCCTGACGTCACGCCGAATTACCATCTGATCTCCAACCTCCCATTTTTGGTAAACGTTGTTGAGAAGGTTGTGGCACAACAACTTGAGGAGCACCTCATGGCCTCTTATCTCTATGAGCCATTCCAGTCTGGTTTCCGTGTGAGACATAGTATGGAAACCGCACTGCTTCAGGTGCACAGTGACCTCCTCAGGGCTAGAGATTGGGGGGGGTGTAATTCTAATCCTTCTCGATCTCTCTTCAGCTTTTGACACGGTAGACCATTGTGTGTTGCTTGAGCACCTGAGGGAATTTTGTGGGCTCACCGGCTCTGTCATCTGCTGGTTTGAGTCATGCTTAACGAACAGGAGGTAATGAGTAGTGATGGGAAATTTCTCCTCCTCCTCTAGCCTCCTGTCATGATGAGTACCTCAGGGTTCGATCCTGTCACCAGTGTTGTTTGCCGTGTACATGCTGTCCCTGGGTGAGCTCATTAGAAAATATGGCTTGGGTTTTGCCCTGGGAACTTCTAGTGCAGTGGAAGTACTAAACGGCTGCCTCACGGAGATAAATGACTAGATGTCCTCCAGCTAGTTGTGACTGAACCCTGAGAAGATGGAGGTGCTGGTGGTGGAGTTGAACAGAAGACGTAACAGGCTGTCCTCTGACGCCAAAACTGATTTATTCCTGGGATCCGTGCCATTGAGAACTTCCTCCTGGGTGTGAAACCTTGGCATGACCTTTTACAGTGGATTGTCATTTGATTTTCGGGTGTCATCCATTGCCTGGACAAGCTTTTACCATTTTAGGAATATCGCCAGGGTTAAGCCCCTAGTTCTGTCTATGGACCTCCCCACCTTGGTACATGCCTTTATGACATCCAGACTTGATTACTGTAATGCGCTCTACCTCGGTGTCTCTGGAGGGACCTTTTTCTGGCTGCAGCTAGGCAGACCATGGCTGCTAGGCTGCTAACCAGGCAGCCAAAATTTTGTCATATTATTCCAGTCTTGCGTGAGCTGCACTGGCTGCCAGTTAGGTGAAGGATTCTCTTTAAGGTGGGCTTGCTCACCTTTAAGGCCCTACGGCGGCTGGGTCCTGGTTACCTGTCAGACCTTCTTATACCTGCCATCCCGGCCCACTCCCTCTGGTCCTCATCTAGGGGCCTCCTGGCAATTCCCAGGACAAGGTTTAAAACTATCAGCAACAGAGCATTTAGCGTCGCCAGTCCTGTCCTGTGGAACTCGCTTCCTGTTTAATCAGGCCTTCTTGGACCTTAAGTATTAGTCCACCTTGGACACCTGGCCTATTTGTTTGAGCATCAGTTTTTGGAGATATATTTATTAATCATATTTATGCATACTGATATTTTATTGTTTTTATATTAATTTGTATTATTGTTGATCTGTTCTTGTTGTTTGGCACCCAGAGCCTCCGGGATTGGGCACCAGAAAAATAAAATTTGTCTTGCTTTGCCTATAGTACCACACACCGTGACCAATCTACAGCTCTTTCTCTCCCCCCCCCCCTTTTAACTGTGATTCATTTGTGCTTATCTCATGCATTCTTGAACCCTACTGTTGTTTTTGGCACCTCCACTGGAAATCTGTTCCAGGAATCCACCAATCTTTCTGTGAAGTACTTCCTCACATCTTTCCTGAATCTACCCCCTCCAGCTTCATAGCATGTCCCCTTGTTCTTTTTTTTTTATAACTTTATTTCTCACTCTGGGCTCCGTGCATCCTTCAGGAGTGCCCACTCGGCTGTGCCTCTCACTCCCTGCCTGAACCCCCGCTATTCCCAGGCTCCCCCACCGAATGACTCGGCAGGTCCAGCCCCCTCCAGATCACCCTCCAGGAGAGGGCCCACCCTCCCTTGGTGACACTTTCTGGAATTAGAGTGACCTACCTTGTCATTGGGTCGGCCGTGGGGAGTCCTTGGTGCGCTGGGCCAGCACTGGGATGTGGGCAAGCCACCAGGGTCTCTATCATCTCACCGGAGCGCCAGAGGAGATTTTCTGTCTTAGTCCCAAGGGGCTTGATGTGCAGTGGTGGCTAGCACTGCGCCGCCTGTCAGCTCCTACCCCACTATGCGTGCACCACAGAGTCTGTGCTGTACCTGACTGTCACCAGGTGCCGCTACAGAGTGGCGCAACCCCAAAACCCTCCCCAGGGAAGGGGGGGGTTGTCCTCTGGATGCTCGATCCCTTCCCTCCTGACACCTGGCAGCCCTGGCTCATTACCGAACCCAGGTTGTTGGTGTGCCCAGCACCACCTCAGCGCCTCTGGGCCGGCTGTGTCCCTTTTTTCTTGAGCACTTTTTCTTCTGAAAAATGCTTTCCTTCTGTAAGTTATTTACCCCCGTGAGGTATTTAAAGGTTTCTATCACATCCCCCTTCTCTGCCCTCTGTTCCAGGGTGTACATACTGAGGTCCTGTAGTCTCTCCTCATAGGGCTTTTGATGCAGACCCAGCACCATTTTAGTTGCCTTCCTCCGGACTGCTTCCACTCTTTCTACATGCTTCCCTAGATGTGGCCTCCGGAAACTGGATGCAGTACTTTCTGGGGGGAAGGGGTTTGTACCAGTAATCTACACAGAGGCAACACCACCTCCCTCTTTTGGCTGGTGATACCTCTCCCTATACACCTCAGTATCCCACTAGCTCTTCCTACTGCCTTGTCACATTGTCTGGCCACCTTTAGGTCATCTGATATGATTACCCACAGGTGTCTTTCCTGCTTGGTGGTTGTCAATACCACTCCACCCATTTTGTACTCTTCCCCTGGGTTTCTGTGCCCTAAGTGCTTTATTTTGCACTTTTTCGCATTGAAACCTAGCTGCCATACCCTTGACCACTCCCCTAGCTTTCTCAGGTCTCTGTTCATCTTTTCCACCCCCCCCTGGAGTGTCCATCCTATTTCAGATTTTGGTGTCATCTACAAAGAGGCAGACCTTCCCTTTCAGCTCCTCTGCAATGTCATTCATAAAAATATTAAAGAGGACCAGTCCCAGCACTGATCCCTGAGGCACCCCACTGGTCACCCTGCCTTCCTTGGAGTGAACTCCATTTACCACCACCCTCTCTCACCTATCCCCTAACCAATTTCTTATCCAGTTTACTACCTTTGGGCCCATTCCTCAGCTACCCAGCTTGCTTACTGGTCTCCTGTGTGGAATGGTGTTAGCAAAGCAAAGCAAGTTTATTTATAAAAAGTGCCTTTCCAGTGATGAAGGCACTTGTACATTAATCAGACACAAATACACATATATGGACCAATTAATAACATAACGAGCTAATAAAATTTATATCAGATATTAAAATCCTTAACATTCTCCGTATAAAAATATCGGTCAGCCAAAATCTTTGGGAAAAGCCAGGCTAAAAAAAATGGGCTTTGAAAGTTGATTTAAAACTCTGGACCATCAGGTACTCTCTCACCCGACGAGGTCGAGAATTCCACAGAGTAGGGACTACAAATGCAAAAGCTCAGGCCCCAGATATCTTCAGTCACACCCTGGGAATCTCTAGCAATCCCTCGTCAGTGGAGCGGAAGGGCGGGAAGAGCACTAGGGCACAGAAGATCTTGCAAGTAGCAAGGTCCCTGTTCATGTAGGGCTTTATAGGTCAGAAGACCGACCTTGAAGGTGATCCACCACTGAACTGGCAGCCAGTGCAGTTCTCGGAGCACAGGCATAATATGACTGGTTCTAGAAGTACCAGTCAACAGCCTGGCAGCAGCGTTCTGCACCAGCTGCAGGTGACAGATATCAATCCCCTGTAGCCCTAGGTAAAGGGTATTACAGTAGTCAAGGCAGGAGGGTATGATGGCGTGAACCAGTGTTGGAAGATCATCAGGAGGAACCACGTGTTTCACCCAGACGATATTCCTCAGATGGTTAAATGAGGTCCTGATAACAGCAGACACCTGAGATTTCAGGGTCAAGCCATCATCAAGAATAACGCCCAGGTTACGTACCTGATCTGAGGTTGTCAGCTAGGTACTTCCTAGACAAAGCTTGGAGGGTCATCCAGTTGATAGACCCACCTCTCGATGTTTCAGGTCCACAACCAGTACCTCAGTTTTAGTTTGGTTCAACCGCATCCAACTGGAACTCATCCAATCATGGATCTCGGATAGGCAATTGTTAAACACAGAGAGGACATCATCTTGTTCGGGTGCAAAAGACATGTACAGCTGTGTATCATCTGCATAGCAGTGAAAATTCAGACCGTGCCATCTAATAGTGTCTCCCAAAGGCAGCATGTACACTGCAAACAACATAAGTGACAGAATGGAACCCTGCAGTACCCCGTAAGATAGTGAGAGGGGGCCAGAGGATTAAATCCCGGTGATCACTCTCTGCGTCCTTCTCATGAGGAAAGATCTAAACCATCTGAGGACTGTACCAGACAGTCCACAGATGAACTGCAGATGTTCCAGTAGTACACCATGGTCTACTGTGTTGAGTGCTGCAGAGAGATCCAGGAGAATCAAGATGGAATGAGATCTCCGATCCCTCGCTATTAGGAGATCATTAAGCACCTGAACAAGGGCTGTCTCAGTGCTATGCCTTTTGCAAAATACAGACTGGAGAGTATCATAGACATTGTGGATGGATAAATGGTCACCTAGCTACAGCGCGACCACCTTCTCAATAACCTTGCTTTCAAAAGGCAGATTAGAGATGGGTCTGTAGTTGGTCAGACAATCTGGGTCAAAGGAGGACTTTTTCAGGAGCAGTCATACGACCTCCTCCTTTAGGGGGTGCGGGAAGACCTCCCTCTCTAATGACCTTCAGACTATCTCGGCCAGATCGGGCCAGTTTTATCAACGCACCCCCCAAGGAGATGCATTGGGCCTGGGTCCAAACTACAGCTGGTCGGCCAAAGAGCCTGGATGATCCTCACAATGTCCATAATACCCTGCCGGTCGAAGTCAGACCAAACAAACTGGGCAGTTGCCACCTCCTGCTGACCACTGCCATGCCCGTTAGAGGGGGCCGTGCAGATACCAGACCTGATGTCGGCAACCTTATCCGCGAAAAACTGAGCAAACTTATCACATCTTTCTTGTGAATAAGCTCCTCCTGACTAAAGTGTTGAATGCCTTACTGAAATCTAGGTAGGCCATGTCTACTGCTCAACCCTGATCTAGCTCCTTGGTCACCCAGTCAAAGAAATCTATCAGATTCATTTGACATGACCTCCTGCTTGTGAAACCATGTTGTCTTGGGTCTTGTAACCCACTGGATTCAAGATATTCCACAATCTTTTCCTTCAGCAGTGATTCTCTTAACTTTCTCACCACATATGTCAGGCTGACTGGCCTATAATAGCCAGACTCCTTCTTGCTACCACTTTTGTGTAGTGGGAGTACATCTGCCCTCCTCCAGTTCTCTGGAACCACTCCTGTTTCCAATGAGCTGTTAAATACAACTGTCAGAGGTATAGCCAATATTTCCCTGAGCTCCCTCAATACCCTTGGATGCACCCCATCCTGTCCATTGCTTTGTCCACCTTCAGATTAGTGAGTCTGTGAGATGTCCATGGGATGGAGACAATAGTGCGGTGTGTTAGAGTTTCGTAACTACATCAGACAGCATAGCGGGCTGACGGCCATCTTCCTACCGTAGACATCCTTTACATAACTTCAGCCCCACTACTCACTTAAAAATCCAATATCCTTTTAAATGGGACAGTGTGACAGGTCTGAATAAGGTCTGGTCCCATTTGTTGTGCAGAAAGTTAAATGCAAGGACCTGATCTTACCGTGTTAATCTTCACCATTCATCACTGTTGGGTGTCTGCCGGAGACAGGCACCCTGCAGGAGATTTTTTTTTTTTTTTTGAAGGAGGAGCCAGCACAGCCCACAAGGCCGACACATTGTGTGGCGCTCGTGGATTGGCCAGAAACGGCCATTGGGTCCCTCACCTCAGTTCTGCTTCTCCTGCCATCGAGACAGCACCGCTGCTCAAAAACACTCTGTGTGGCCTAGTAGTCATCATCAACGCCTTGAAGCCTTTGACGCTGTTCCTTATCCTTGCGACTCCACCTTGGTTCTGCTGCCTACTTGACATCGTTCCAGATCCCAGTAAGATCTTTCCTTTTATTTACAGCGTTGAGTCTTTTTCTGGTTTGTTTTTCAGTTACTGCTCGCGTCATGTCTGGTCAACAGGACAAGAAAACAGTTCAGCCCCCTATGTGTCAGTGTCCCTGCAGCTGACAGATATATGTTACTGACCGGCATGACGTTTGCCTTTCCTGCCTTGGACCACAACATGACATGGACTCCTGCGATGCCTGCTTCTCAATGGACCGCCGAGTTCTATAGCACCATGCGTTGAAAGTTGGCAGAGCTTGGAGGCTGGCATCAGTCATGTCAGTCCAAATGCAGGACACTCTGCTCTTCCTCCGGTTCCCTTCCTGGGCCTGTACGGTCTGGTGAAGAGGGTGCCTCCTCCTCCTCCTCTTCTTTTTCATGCCTTGCCATAGAGGAAGTTCCTACCATGGTGCTGGAGGGCCAGTCCGGCTCTGTTTGGGGCCGGGCTGGGAGCACTGCTTTGGCAGTCACCTCCTCGGAGGTGCAGGCTCCCCCATTGTCGGCGCCCATGGATGGGGGTCTCAGCATGGGGCTTTCCTCGGCACCACCCAATGGTACCACTTCAGATCCTGGCACTGTTCTTGGCTCCGGTGATCGGGAAGGCACCACGAGGTGTGCAGAGCCAGCAAACAGTGCCGTGACGGGTGGAACCCATGGGGCCACCAGTACAGAGACCATCTGGGTCATCTCCTCCTTAGAGGCAGACGATTTTGAGGTGGACCCAGACTAGAGGCCTGATTCTTCTGATCTGGAGGGTTCTCCATGGGCTAGCACCCTTGCGCCTCCCCGCGTGCCCCCTCCTGCGGCTCAGGATGGCTGTGGCCCACGCAGACTCATGAGCCGAGGGTGGCTTGGGAGGCCAGCTGTTGGCCGGCGGTGCCACTGCTGTGGGGGTGGTGGTCAGGGTTCTGAGTGAGGGGGTGGCTGCCGTCCCCGGTGCCATCTCTTCACTTAGAATCAAGATCAAGCCGCCCCTTCAGGGGCCCCTTGGGGGGTTGTTTGAGTTGGGGGGCTCTTTGGCACAAGGTACGAGGAAAAGAGCTTCCTCGGAGTTGACAGGATTGAGGGAATGGGGTGACGGATGTCGGCGCACTCCTGTGGCCCTTCAGGGTTGGCGGAGGAGCCGTAGTGCTGAGCCCAATCCCCTCCCTTCGTTCTCTCCTGAGCAGCTATCATTGGGTCGGGCTAGAGACCGCCCTTCTGGATCCTTACAGTCCTGGTCACCTCATAGGGTAGCTCACCTACAGGGCTAAGTCTCGACCATTTTAATTTTCAGGATAAGTCGGTAAATTTACAGACCAGTGGTTTTCTGCTTATGCCAGGTTCTCCTGTGACTTCCTCTAGCCCTGGCAGAGGCACGTCATGTCAGTTGACAGGCTTGTCTATGCCTCTGCGACCAGCTCCTCTTCTCCTAGGCCATGTGGGTCCTCTGAGGCCTATGACCTGGGAACAGTTCAGATCTCAGGCTGCGGCTTTCCCACAGTATGTTAGGGCCATGGATGAGCAGGTCTTCTGACCAGTTCCCCCACCGCAGACAGAATCTGACTCGACAAGTTCCTCAACCAACTCATCTTCCTCCACTGGGGAAGATGAGCCTTCTGTCCACCTGTCCTCAGATGCTGATCAAGTCCAGTTTCAGTGCTTCCTTTTGAGGCTGGTTAGGAACTTGCACATCTCCCGTCATGCCCGAAAAAATACTGAGCGTGCAACGCAAGCCTTTTTAGGTGAATATGGAGCACACCATTTGGTGGTCCTGTCCTAGATGGTCCCCATCCAGCAGGCATTGTACAGTGCCTGGCCATGTCCATACTCCTTGGAACAAGCCCCTGTGGACTGTCAGAGATGGTATTGTGCGACCCGTGGGTCTCCAGGCTCTTTGCTTCATCCACCTTCTGGACTGACGTGCCTGGACACCCCATCTGGGCACAGATGCCCGATCCGTGACCAGCCTCCTGATACTGACTCTTGGGAGTTTGATCAGCTGGGATGGAGAGTTTTCTACTCTGTGCAGATGATGCTGGCAATCATCTCACATCAGGCGCACCACGCTGCCTATAACAGGCATCTATGGGCAATGCTGGGCCAGGCTTTAGCATAGCTGCCCGACTCGAAGGCTATCCAGCAAGCCATTGCCCTCTCCATTATAGGCCTGGAGTTGGCGAGGCACCAGTCAAGGGCATCTTACGATGACAGTGAGGTCACTTTATGGCTTGCAGGGACAGCAGTCTACATTAGGCGGACGACATGGCTTCACCTTTTGAGGTTGTCACCTTTGGCCTGGCGCAGGTTACTGGCTTCCTCTTTCCAGGGGACCCATCTCTTCTCCTGCAGAGCGAGACAGAAACTTCAGGGGCGCCTTCCTTCCCATAGGGTTCAGGGGACCCCACCTCATCCTGACCAGTCCCAGCCTTAACCGGCTAGTGGAGGGTCCCCCTTCCCCTGTTTTCCCCTCGGGGGGACTGAGGGATGTTATTTCTTCAGGGTTTCTTGGGCCTCCTCAGGGGGTGCTCGGTACTCACCCAGCGGTGATGACTGGTGAAGATTGGCACAGGTAAGATATGAAAATACGCATCACCGTAATTCTTTATCTTCCTGTGTATCTTCACCATTCGTCACTGAATCCCTCCCACCTTCCCCCACAAGGCCTCAGTCCCTGAGCTATACCTGCCTACTCACCCCCATGAGTTCTTCTCTGCTCTCTGGTAGGCCATCGGAAGGTCTTTGGGGTGGGTGGACATGGCTAGTGATGCCCTGATGGGGATTTTTCCCTAGGGTCTGGGGGCTCTTCCCTTTCCTGTGTTTTTCGAGATGCCTCCATCCCATAAGTTCATCTTCCATTTCCAGGATGGGATGGTATTGAGACTGTCCATAATTCCTTCCTTTCCTTTGCTACCTTCCCGTGGATGGTGTGTTTTAGATCCTTTCTTCCCTCCTCAAAAACCTGTTTTTCCTGGTGACTGCGGGGATTGAACAGCGTGATTCCCTAGGGAGTGGAAATTGAGCTGGGGGTGGCCTTACCCTTTCAGAATCCGATCTCGGAGGCCTCTGGAATCATCCCTTGGTGATCTTCTTGTCAACCTTGCCCTGTTGGGTTCTGGCCCCCCTCTCTCATCCCCTGCTCCTAAAACCTCTTTCTGTCCTTCCTCTCTTTCTTCCTTCCTACTTGGTCATTCAGGGACTGGGGCCTTCTGGTCCACAACCCTCAGGCCCCCTTCTTCTCTGTCCTGTCATCGGCTTATTCTTTTTCGGTTGCTCCTTTTCCTTTTGCTGTCGCTTGGGTTACTTTGGTCCGCCCTCCTTTTCTCTATACCTTCTTTCCTTCTGTCTCTCCAGCATGCAGAACTGAGGTGGGAGAGGACTCAACAGCCTTTTCTGGCCAACCCACGAGCGCCATGCAATGCGTCAGCCTCGTGGGTGGCACCTTCGGCACAGGCTCCTCCTTCTCAAAAAAATAAATCTCCCGCAGGGTGCCTGTCTCCGGCAGAGACCCAGCAGTGATAAATGGTGCAGATACACAGAAATATCAAGAATTACAGTAGGTACGTAATTTTCATTTCTGTCCTCTCTCTTTGGTTGTACAACTACATTTTTTATGAGACCTAGGAACTGATCACTTTGACGGTCTCACAGTTCTCCACCTCTCACTATCTTTCTGCCTTCACTTGCTGTTTCTGTTTTTTCTTCCCCCTTGCGTATCTGCGATTATAAAAATATACATGAATCTTTGTGTAAAACTGTAAGTGATACTGGGATCCCGTTTGAAAATGCATACAGTTATAGTGTTGAAATGATTGCAAAAAGCTATGTGGAACTCAAGGGGTTAACCTGAGATGCTGGTTTGCAAAATCTTTGCAGAGCTGTCAACAAGAGGTCAGTTCTGGGTCACTGTGTTCTTTTTACTGCACCTGCAAGGATAGAAACAGACAAAGTTCTAATGCATTTTGAGAAAAACAGGATGTCTCCTTAACGAGTTCCCTGGCAAAGACTTGTTGTAAAAAGAGAAGCAGTATTTTTGCTAGAGAGACTGAGATTTGAAATTGAGAAGAAACACTCAGAAGAAGGACTTTGTTTTCTCTGTTTGCACTGCCTTTGTAAATAGTTATTCTGAACAATTTTTATTTTTTTTATTTTACTGTTATTGATAATAAAGTGCTACTGGTGAATTGTACAACTACTCCTGGTCTTCCTATGCTTCCTGACCTGTGCCTTGATGACAGACAGATCCCATTTGGTACCTGGGGGTCCAAATAGGGTCAGATTTAACCTAGTTATATGCACTGATCTGTGAACATCTACAACTAGGAATTATGGATGACCTATAGCACTGGAGTATTCTGCCAGTTTCACTTATAAATAGAGTCCACTCTAAAGAATGAACATGCTACCACATTTCCCATACTTCTTCTAGTCACTTCCAATATTGCCTAATGAAAAAGCTTTCCAGAAATGGAACAAGCTAGTCTCCAGATATCTCTGGAGGGAGGGGAGGTGTCATCCCAGAATAGCGTTTAGAAATTGCAACTCCCTAAAATAAAAGGGGGTTTAGCCCTCCAAGAGTTTCATATAGGCTGCAGTACTTGGGCATGTTAACTCTTGATTATGCCTCCCACCACATTCACACTGGGTGGACTTAGAAGTCTCCCAGTTGCCAGACCTCCTAGTTCGGATTCTTTTCAGAGGGGCGGATATCAAGGTGTGGGACCTCATTGCAGCAGACCCGATCAAGGCCTGGAGGGCAATAATGGCTTGGGCTCCAATTGTCCAGGGGCCCAATGGCTTAGGATCCCGGCTTTTGTCCCAGCCCAAATGGACCACACTTTCTGAACCTCATACAGAAAAGGCTTGGACCACATCTTTTCTTTCTATGTCAGTGGGATATTTAAATCCTTTGATCAACTCCAGTCAGAATACTATTTGGTGCTGATGGAGCGGTACAGGTACTTCCAAATATGGCACACATACAGACCCTGACTGCACTCACAGTGGATGACTCTGACTTTCCCCCAATAATCCATTTTGTCTAGGAGATCCTTGGGGGAGAGGGGACCCATTGGCCACTCCATTTCATCTCAGCAGGATATAAAGCTTTGCTGGGGGGCTCCATAACCATGACCAAGACTACAAAACTCACTTGGGAAGCAGAACTCTCAGATATGATCACAAAAGCAGAATGGGCCCCAGTATGGTATCGCCAACATAAAATATTGGGCTCTGACCAATGGCGAGAGTTTGATTGCAAAACTGCTATTCAGTGCTTTAGGACCTCTCAAATAATGGCCAAATTTAATCGAACTCGAGACTTGTCCTGCTGGCTTGGATATCACACAGAGGTGGCCACGCATACATATATATTTGGGTTCTGGCTAGTGCTGACCCCATTTTGGTGGGCAGTCAAGGGAGAACTGACTGCTCGCTTCCTGAGCTATGGCGCACTTACTCCTGCAGTAGCCATATTACTAGAAGGGTAACACATAATTGGCTGAAACTGGAACCCTCCCACCAAGACCTAGTGAGAGGACAAAGTGTGGGATGTATACAAAATGAAGAAACTCATGGAACAGTTGCAGAATAAACTGCTGAAACACCAGAACAAATTGACTAGCTGGTTAACACATATAATGGACCATAGGCCAGATAGTGTTCCTTGAATAACTCCATAGGAACCAAACCAGGTCATCCCCCATGGGAGAGGGGGGGTGCCCCTAGACCAACTGTAGATGATCAGGCTGGGCAGTCCACTTGTCTTAATTGGATATATATCTGCTTTTAGGCACTAGCAGTTGACTTGGGGGTACCTTAGCCCCTAGTCCCCACGTGCAGTCTCAGTCAGTCAGCCTAATACTTACTTACTGTAGCAACAGTGGAAGACATGGAGAATGGAAAACACTGGCATGTGGCCTGTTATGTATGGGATCATATTGAAGTATAAGTTTTTAAACAACTTTCAAATTCTGAAGTGGATGGATGTAGAAGTTTTTAATAAAAATGAAGTTTAAAAAAGTTTACAGAAAAAAACTCTGCAATTGTGGAAATGGTGCCTGGAGCATGGGACCCTGCTTTAAGCTGTCTATCTGCCAGATGTCCAGAAAACACTGACAGATGATCTCAGTTGAATGGTGTTAGATCCTCATGAGTGGTCACAAGCTAGCAAAGTTATTCAATCCCTTTTAGATGAATGGGAGACCACAAAGACCTTTTTGTGTCCCACAACACTAGAATGCCCCAAGTCTGCTCCAGAAATCCAGAGTATGATGTTTTCTAACAGGATGTGTTCAGGCTGCAGTGGAAAAATTACTATCTCTACACCTTCCCTCCATTCACTCTCATTCAGAGTGTGCTTCTCAGACTGGAAGCACAAGAAGGAAGATGATTCTGATAACTCTGTGTTGGCCTAGGCAGGTATGGTACCCACATCTGACACAGCAGTCAGGCCGTCACAGATTCTGCCAACAAGGATGGGCTTATTGACTCAGGCCCAGAGTCATCTAATCCATCCCAGTCTTTGCTCCCTCCATCTTTAGGCCTACTGTAGCTCCTGAAGAGATAGAGGTGAACATATTCAGAGGGTCTCTGAGGTGTTACTTGCAGCAACAAGCCATCCACTAGGAAAGCTCACAGGGCCAAAGGGAAAAGTTTTTCCATCTGGTGTTCCAAAACCCTATGATCACTTTCAAGTATCCCCCTGAAAAGGTTTTGGAATGTCTACTGGACCTGTCAGACTCAGAACTGCAGTACTCCTCTGTCTAGGTTCAGCTGGCTGCTGTACTAGCATACCACAGACCTGTGGGCACCTTGACCTTGTCTCAGCTGCTACTGTTCAAAAGATGCCTTAGATGAATATTGTGTACGAGACCCCCAATAAAACAGTCGCTCACTCCTTGGGATCTCAGCCTTGAACTTGACATGCTCACTCTCAAGCCTTTCGTGCCAATTGTTACTTGTTACATGAATGTATCTTAACTTGAAAGATAGTATTCCTAGTAGCCATTACTTCTGCATGCAGAGTATCTGAAATACAGGCTGCAGGTATGAATCCTCAGTGTGACAGGATGACCCCTGTCATAGTGGACTCCCGTGGGATAAATTGAAACCCCTTCCCCAAGCAGTTTATATGTTTTGTATAATGTCCAACTTGCTGCTTGGCTGGTTATAACAAAACTAAGAGTACAGTTACAAAATGAGAGGGCAGTTTTAATATAAGAATTTCAAAAGTTTGTGTCGGCTTTTTCTAGATGTTTGCAGCCCCCTTCTAAGATGTATTTTACAGCAGAGATAATAGGACCCTGTATGAAAGTTTAGGAGAGCACAGAATGTTCTAACCTTGAGTCTGACCTTTTCCAATGTTGTAAACAAAAGAAAAAAAAAGAACTGCATGTTCTGTGCTCTGCTCCAGGTGCTGACTGAACTGTCATGTATGAGGCAACAGTGGCCCCTAGAGGCTAGTTTTATGTTATGTCTGCTGTTAACCAAAAGGCAGTGGAAAATATTTCCAACTTCTGTTGAGCTTACAAAAAGCCCTACCTCAGTGCTGAGAGAAGATAGATAGGGAGGTCAGTTGGATACTGACTGAGAAAGGTGGAAGACCTCCTGGTAGTATGTGCTTTCACAGTGTTTGATTCATGCTAGGCTGAAGAAAAGCCTTGGAAACTGTTGAAGCTAAGCAGTTGTCTGACTTACCATTTGCTTTCTGTATATTTTACTTGATAAAAATTAAATGACAAACACACTTGTGCGGTTTTTATGCACTTGATTTGTGGTCTGCCTAAAATTGTGTTATCCTAAACTCACGCTCAGTGACACTCAGTATACTGTCTTCCATAAGGACGGAGTAGTCCTTCGTACACACCCCAGGTTTCTACCTAAGGTGGTGTCAGAGTTCCCTTGCCAGTGTACTTTCTCAGTCCACAGAATGAAGGGGAAGGGATACTACATTCGCTGTATGTCAAGAGTTTCCGATTCTACCATGACAGAACTAAGGAATGTGGAAAGGCACTGCAGCTGTTCATTTCTTTTGACCCAATTCAAAAGAGTCTCCCTGTCACGCTATAGTGCTTTTCAAAATGGATTGTAAATTGTCTCCACCACCACAACACTATGGCAGGGACAATTTGGAAGGCTCTGTCAAAGCTCATTCCACCAAGGCAGTAGCCACTTTGTTAGCAGTACTGCATTCAGTGCCAACTGCAGATATCTGCAGAGTAGCCACCTGGAGCAGTGTCCATACTTTTACCAAGCACTAAGCTCTGGACATACATTCCAGGCAGCATGCAAGCTTTGGAAGTGCCATGCTGAATGGTTTACTTTCCTGTGTGAGTCCTATACTCCAGCCTCCCTTGTCCAGGGGATTTGTTTTCTGAAGCTTAGTACTCGAGACCATAAAATAGGATTGCATGGAAAAGGGTAATTCTAGTAAAATAGAGAGGTTCAGTATTACCATAACTGTATGTTCATGAATATCTTCTCGATCCACCCTTCATCCCCGGACTCACTAAAGCGTAGTTGATGTTGTTGTCTTCCTCCTTGGATAGGTAAGGGTTGTGAAAACACTGTTTTTCATGTTGGAGGTGTTGTCCATTCTTACAGTGACCAGCAGGGCTATCTTGTATCCGTAGGTAGTGATTAGTTGTAAAAAAGGTACTGAGGTGATTAGGGGTGGGCAGTGCTGTATACCAGTGGACACAAGCAGGAGGCATACCTGCTAGGGTATACCAACACTGCCAGCCCCCAAAACTTCTTGCTCTCGCGAGGTCCTAGTGCCTCCGTCACTAAAACCAATAAGTGCACTCTATTGGGAAGATATTCAGGAAGATCTACAGTTATGGTTAAGTTCTTCCTTTTCAGGTTTAAAAGCATTTAATTCCAATGCTTTGGGATGAAACTGAGAAAAGCATGTCTTCTCCTGATGTCTGCAGGCTCCATTGTCGAACCTCCCTTATATTGAGGAGGGATTCCTGAAAAGAATAGCATTTGCTATGTTGGGGAATTTTCTTCTTATTATCTAAATTGACCCATGCTTTTCACTTGATTTAAGCAAACTGCTCAAACTCAGGAAAACATTTTGGAGCATTTTCTGATTGGTCAATAGTGGATTAACCTGCAACATATTTTTAGACTGTGTGTCTGATAGCTGAAAAATCCAGCATGTCTCTTTGATCAGAAAAGAGGTACCGAAGACCCCTGCATCTCCTTTGACCAGTCTGTTTTCTGACCCGGAATCCAGCAGGATTCTGAGCTTCAGTAGGATTATCTTTGCTGTGGCTTTACAATGCTGGTTCGACAACTAAGTTGTCGACCGTCATCACAGAGATGGGTTTATGTCAACCACAACTTGCAGCTGATATAAATCCAACTTGAGACCCCGGCTTTGCCCCCCCAAACCCTCCATGCGGGGGGGGCTCTCTCCCCCGCACCCCCCTCGATCTCTAGGATTCTAACTCTGAGTCAGAGTTGGATCGGGGAGGGGGTGCAGGACCAGTAGAGAGAGTGCCAGGGTCTGTGGCAGTCTATTACAGTGAAAAGGTCACTGTTGTTAGCATCGACGTCTTCGCTGTAGTAGTGTCACCGTCCTGGGTGCATATCCTTTGCTGGAAGCTTTCCAGATTATCTGGCTGAGGAGGAGCCCCTATCCCAGATACTGTATATCTGAGATAGGTTGCAATTAAGACCCAAGGAGGAACTCCTATCCCAGATACTGTATATCTGAGGTAGACTGCCAGTAAGACCCGAGGAGGAACACCTATCCCAGATACTGTATATTAGAGGCAGATTACAAGTAAGACCCGAGGAGGAACCCCTATCTCAAATACTGTATATCTGAGGTAGATTGAAAGTAAGAGTATCTTTCGTGCCCAAGTTCAATGTATGATGTCTGTATGTATATCTGAACATGCCTGTGTTACCTCCCCACACATAACACAGGGAGGGGTCACTTGTGATTTGTGTTTTAACTGACTGACTCCTGTGTGTCCCAGATCCAGTAATTCTCTGTGGAATATTTCATTGAGATGGCTTAGGAGGGATCAGTGTAAGTGATGGCTGCCACTGCCCAGTGCAAATCCAGATGTACCTTCTCCCACAGAAACAACTTGCTGGGTGCTGGGAATCAGAAAACCTAGCATTGGTCATGCTAGTGCAGAAAGGATGCAGTGTGCCTTATGAAAACTGTCTGACACCCTTGCGGTATACTTTGCATTTCTTATTAAAAGGGAAGAGCCTGTAAAAATTGACGGTGTTTAATAAATACCAAAAAGGAGATTCGCTGATCTTCTGTAGTTAACTTGCATCTGACTGGTCCTTTGTTTAAATTTTTGCACACTTGGTGTCTTTTTTTTAACTTTATGTTTATTAATTTTCTATGTAAGCAGACAACATCCACAGAACCTCATATATGGCATAAAATGGTTAAGACATTACATCATCACATATTTGATATACATTAATTAAGCCCCATGTAATCTTGTACAGGAGAGGGGGAGTCCTGGGATAACAGCTCTGTTATTCAAGTCCCAAAAGTTAGCCAGTAATTGCCAGTCTCTTCAGCAGTATAAGGTATGTTCATTAGAGAGAATCCAAACAAAGTGATAAATACAGTTCTGAGATTGCTGATTAAACCTGTTGTATGACTTGGAAGAATACATAAAATATTTTGACTCCAATACTTAACCCCCGTCCCATAGGTGCAGCAAAATGTAATACATATTTAAACAGTTTTATTAGTGTAACCCCAGGCTGGTATGCCGTTTGTATCTGACAGCTCTACCAGGTGGACTGGGTTCGGGGAGGTATATGTCACTCGGCACATAGGCTAGGTTTGGCTACTCTGCACAGGGGCACCCAAGTAACTCCAAACACAGGAAGCAATAGCTGTAATGTCCAACACCAGAAGTGGGATTCTAAAGTGTGGCTTTTATTCACATCCAAACAGAATAAACAAAGCGTAGATGGACCCCCATGGGGCTACACTCCTGATAATGCAGATTAAAAGAGACCAGAACATATCCTCATCACTTTAGCCCTCAGGCTCTACAACACACTGGGCACACAGCCCGGACTTGTACGCTGCTTTGGGTTACGCAGCCCGAACTTGTACACTGCTCTGGGTTTTCCCTGTCTCAGCTCCCTTGCCAGCCACTTGGACACCTTCCATACTTCATGGAAACATTTTCTGGTGGCTCCCTAAACCACCTAAGAGCACCTCGGCTCCATCAGGGAATCTTCCTCTTTAATCCCACGTCTGGGTACTTTCCCCAGGCACTGGTCAAGTACCTGAGGGAAAGAAAAAGGTGTCTCAGCACAAATCCGTAGAGGTGAATTTGGTTACTACTGATGGGGGTTCTCCCTCCTCTCGCTCCCACAGTTCATACCCGGCCATTTCTCTGGACATAAACACCTCATCCTTTAACACTTTGCTGTGTATATTCTTGCTAAATGTATTTCACATTCCATCTACTTGTCTTGCTTCCCATTTGTGCTGGACTTGAACATACTTATATTAAGTGGCATTGTCCATTACTCTAGACCCCCCACAGGTTAAGCAGTCCAATCCCCACATTCTTTATTTCCATTTGTGCTGGACTTGAACATACTTACTAGTGGCTTTGTTCATTACTCTAGACCCCCCACTGAGTTAAGCAGTCCAATCCCCACATTCTTCCAACTGTACTTGGCTATCTTTTCCTGACCCCACAGTAACAGTCCCTTTAGTTTCCTTCTGTTCAGGTGAAAACACTTGGCCCTTTTTCAGCAGCTCACCCTTTGGTTGCAGGTGCCCCACAGGCATTTCCTCCTCAAGGAATCTTCCTCTCGAGCTTCTGGTGCCTCAGCACAACTTGAACAGGCAGCTTCATTCCATGGCGGACCAAGGGGTTGCCCCTGGAAAACAGGCAGACACCTTCCCCCCATCCCCTCAGGGATGGGGCTATGAACCATTGAAAGCGGTCTCCACCACTTCAATTACCAGTTCCTGTGTTCCTCTTCAGGTGGAAACACACACCTTAACAAAAGTAGCTCTAAAACAGAGATTAAAGCTCTGACAGCCTGCACACACTCTGCTGCACTACAGTCTCTCTCTCTCTCTGACTGCACACAGACTGGCTTCAAAATCCCCAACGTTCTACTCTAACCTTCAACTGCAACATTCCAGTGTGGCTTATGCAGCTGCGACAGTTCTAAAATGATGTCATCCCTCAGTCTCAGCTGAGACTGAGAACAGAGTGAGACAGTGTGAAATCCATTTCACTGGCATTTCACAAGCTGCCTTCCCTGCCTACCACTAGGTCTTACTGGGATTCTAGTAACCCCAGGTAACAGGGGGGTTACACTCACCCTGGGCCAGCAAAATGACTGTCTGCAGTCATTTATCACCCGGCTTAGGCCATCTCACCCCATGTGTTGACTACGGGGAGGTAACGCTACCTTCTCCCCTACCATGTGCTAGCTCAGGCAGGCAACACTAAGGGCCTAGAGGCCTTTGGCTGACATATCAGCCTCTACTCTACCTGCTAACTATGGGCACCTAGTGGCTCTGGTAGAACTGTCCAGAGCATAGCCCTAATAGATCAGCACTGTGACCCCTACGGCCGTTCAGGACCACAGCCCATCTATCCCCCCTAGCCCCTAGGGAAAACCTGTCTGCCTCTAACTCAAATTTCCTAAAACAAAACAAACAGGGGACCTCCCTGACCCTGGACACCATGCAACCACACACCAGAAGCTAATACCATACACTATGCATTACTCCCACAACCATACCTGTGGAAGGAAAAAGTTACACATAGTAACAACAACAGTACTTTAAACACTACACTCTAAAGTATTAGTGAGGGACTGTGAGGAGTCCCTCCTCCTCTTCTTGTCTTCTCTTCTATCTTCTTCAGGAACATCTGCAAGAAAACAGAAAGACAACACACACTCCTAATCTGCATACACAGTCTATCTAAACCCCTACCATCAAAACACTGGAGAATCCCAAAAAGATTTTTTTTTTTTTTTAGAAAAGTAGAAACACAGTATAAACATTAGAAAACAGTAGAAAACAATGACATTATTTACAATACACCATATTTGGAGGATGGAGTGCCCTGAAAGTCCCATCTAGTGACCACAGTGCCCGAAGGCAAGTCCATTAAGGAGTCTCTCCTGGGCCGGAGCCTGGTGAATCACAGTTCTAGCAGGCCAAAATCCCAAAGGGGAGAGTCTTTGAGGACAGTTCAAACATCTGAAGTCTGCTAGTGTAGGATGTGTACTGCAATGTCATAAGAATAGAAAAGTCTGGACTTACCAGTCCCTTGTAGAACAAACATGGCACCAAACCTGGTCCTCAGCCGAAGACTCTCCCTGGCAGCATTCTTCCGATACAGCTGGGCAGACATCTTCCAGGAATGACAGGAGAGCACATCTGGAAAGTGCTGGGTTGATGTCATCTCTGGAGATGGAACCTTGGAACAGGAACAAAAAGGAAAACAGCTGGTCTGAAGTCATCCGATTACCAGGCGATGAATCAGGAATACAGCTGGGCTGGTGTTCTCTCTGGATCTGAAGTCATCTGGTGGGCCAGTCGATGGATTCTGGGAAGCCAGTACACTGTAGAACTGATGAATGTGGGGCACCTGAGTCCTGGACGTCCAGACTGGTGGAACAACATAGGTACTGCAACAGCTGGAGTGGCAGCACTGGCTACCACTGCTCTGCTTTCCATTTGGTAGGCATGGGCACATTCGCAGGAAGGTCTTTGCATTGTGGTCAATAGCACAACGGGTCAGGCGCTTGAATTATTACCCCATCTGGGTGCTCATAATTCACACTGTGAAAGGTTTCATGTCCCTCTCCATTCACAGTTTGAACAGTGTCCATTAACAGTGTCCTGCCTCTTTTCCACTGGCTGTACTTGTCATGAAACATTCTGTGCTTGACATGCTTGTTTGCACCAGGATGCACACATTTCATCGCTTCTGCCATAATCCAGGATTTCCTATTTTGTTCAATCTCCTTCCAGATTCTCCGAGGAAAGGTAGGAAGGGACATCCCATAGATTTCATTCACCTTCCTACAAACCAGTCTTTCCTCTTTACTAGCTTTGGTCAACCTGAGACCTCTGGCCTGGCTTGGGGCGGCCAGTCCTGGTTCTGCCAGCTACGCATTCTCAGACACAAAAAATGGATCCCTGGCTTCTTCTTGCACATCCAGGGCAGTGGCACCACCACTCTCTTCCATGCATTCCTCTGAGGCAACAGCCTGAGGCTGTGTACCAGTTCCTTTTTCACAAGGCCACGTAGGTTCCCCCTCTTCTTCTTCCTCACTGAGAATCTGTGCCCAGGAGTGAGCAGTCATCCTCACTCCTGAGACTATCCACTCTTTGCTGGGCGCGGAGGTCAAAACCTCCCATTCAAAGGCCTCCCTCATCTCGTCTTCACCTATGAGACTTGGGCTAGGCCCCACTCTCCATGAGTCTCCTGATGCTTTTCCTGATATGTCTCTCTGCGACTCAGAATCTGAAACATCAGCACATTGTTCTGTCTGTAAATCTGCACCCTCCTGCTTTATGCCACACTCCCCTGAGGGGCCTTCTCCAACAGGCTCCATCTGGTGCTGTGTGCTGCCAACTGCAGATTCCTGAACTTTTGTCCATGTGGGAGCCAAACGAATCTTGGGCGCTTTAAATAAACCATATTTCTCTAAGCACCAAGAACAGTAAGGTACCATGAAGACGTCCCTTCCAGCATTTAAGCACATCAAACATACTTGCACTGAATATCCAGGAATCGCCACATGAGGAGGCAGTCATCCTCCATGGTAACATCTCTCAATGTCCCTTATCTTGTTAACTTCTACTGCTACCACAGCCCGAGCATGATCCGGGTAGCGGGCTGGTCCTGAGGCCATGACTGCAGAGAAAAAACAAACAGCGCTCACTGTTATTTCAAGTCCCACAGCACTGAAAAGTTTCTCTCTCTTTCAAAATGGCTCCTCTGCTGCTGTGTTTACATTACTACCCCACCCTGTAATGGCGGCGGCAGCACTCCTACGCATCAACATTCTGTAATTGGGTCAAGCCACTGTGCAGCAAATTTACACACTGTACTGATAACTTTGCTCAAACTGCACAAACTTGCACTGTTCTTTTTCCTAGCACATTTATATGATTTACCATGGACTTTTCATTTGCTGAAGACATTGCTCTAGCTTACAGTCCCTTAAAGCCTCAGTATTTCAAGCATAGGATTGCCTGTAAATCTTGCTGCATATCTGATACAACTCACAGTCTCTCTCATGGCTTTGAAACTTATTCTGACGCTGAACCTATAATTCTGCTCACAGTCGATGGCTTAAAATGCTTGCTTTTGCTGGTAAAATTTAACACAGTCCTTGCTTTGCAAAGCGATTACACTGCTACACACAGATTCAGCTGGCTTTTGGCAAAATCACTTAGTTTGAGCAATTATTTCTGTTGGTACTCACTGTTATCAGTAGCTGTTTGCTGCGATGGAAAACGGCCTGCAGCCAGTCTTGGAGGCCTCTGGACAGACGCGGGTTGGCAGTCCTGCCAATTGTCCCTCTGAACACCACACTCACAGTCCAGTCGATCGAGATGCGGGTTGAGCCCGAATTCAGATAGAAAAGTCAGTTTTTTGAACTTTTACAGCACTTTCAGTCACCGCGACCCTCCTCCTAACAAGCCAGTTCGCACACTCCACTCACTCTCCCTCTCGAATGCTGTGCAGTCGCTCTGGAAACTGGCATGGGGGGACTGATTGCAGTCTCACCAATCACTCGACGCCATGCAAATGAGCCTCTTTCCTCTCGAGTGCTCTTCTCCTCACGGCGATCGTCGAGCAGGCAAATTTAAACTGCAAAATCACTTTTATTTTCCCCTCAACTGACTCCACGGCAGGAGCCCATTTCAACCATTTTTCATGGCCATTAAGCACAACAAGTCTCTCAGTTCACAAGAAAGCATTTCCAACATCTAGGGCACAATTTTCCTTTTGCTACCCACAGTTTTCCACACTTTTCTGTGTAACAAAGAGTTTAAAAAGCTGGCAAATGCTGTAAATTTTGATGCAGGACAAGGGCATACACTCTCAGGCTTTACTGCTCCTTGGTAAACAGTTGGTATTTTAACAGCAGCACATGGACAACAGCACATAGTGGCACATTAGTTAACATTGCTTCAGCTTTTTGGGCTACCCACTGCCAGATAACCAAAACGCTAGCCCTTTATCCAAGCTACCTTTCTTACATTCCTCCCTAAATTCCAAACCCAAATCCTCAGCGGTGCCTCCATTTTTGTAACCCCAGACTGGTATGCCATTTGTATCTGACAGCTCTACCAGGTGGGCTGGGTTCGGGGAGGTATATGTCACTAGGCACATAGGCTAGGTTTGGCTACTCTGCACAGGGGCACCCAAGTAACTCCGAATACAGGGAGCAATATCTGTAATGTCCAATACCAGAAGTGGGATTCTAAAATGTGGCTTTTATTCACATCCAAACAGAATAAACAAAGCATAGATGGACCCCCACGGGGCTACACTCCTGGTAATGCAGTTTAAAAGAGACCAGAACACATCCTCATCACTTTAGCCCTCAGGCTCCACAACACACTGGGCACACAGCCCGGACTTGTACACTGCTTTGGGTTACACAGCCCGAACTTGTACACTGCTCTGGGTTTTCCCTGGCTCAGCTCCCTTGCCAGACACTTGGACACCTTCCATACTTCATGGAAACATTTTCTGGTGGCTCCCTAAACCACCTAAGAGCACCTCAGCTGCATCAGGGAATCTTCCTCTTTAATCCCATGTCTGGGTACTTTCCTCAGGCACTGGCCAAGTACCTGAGGGAAAGCAAAAGGTGTCTCAGAGCAAATCCGTAGAGGTGAATTTGGTTACTACTGATGGGGGGGTCTCCCACCTCTCACTCCCACAATTCATACCCGGCCATTTCTCTGGACATAAACACCTCATCCTTTAACACTTTGCTGTGTAGATTCTTGCTAAATGTATTTCACATTCCTTCTACTTGTCTTGCTTCCCATTTGTGCTGGACTTGAACATACTTAAATTAAGTGGCATTGTCCATTACTCTAGACCCCCACAGGTTAAGCAGTCCAGTCCCCACATTCTTTATTTCCATTTGTGCTGGACTTGAACATACTTATTAGTGGCTTTGTCCATTACTCTAGACCCCCCACTGAGTTAAGCAGTCCAATCCCCACATTCTTCCAACTGTACTTAGCTGTCTTTTCCTGACCCCACAGTAACAGTCCCTTTAGTCTCCTTCTGTTCAGGTGAAAACACTTGGCCCTTTTTCAGAGCGAACTCACCCTTTGGTTGCAGGTGCCCCACAGGCATTTCCTCCTCAAGGAATCTTCCTCTCCGAGCTTCTGGTGCCTCAGCACAACTTGAACAGGCAGCTTCTTTCCCTTAGCTGGACCCGGGGGGTTGCCTCTGGAAAACAGGCAGACACATTCCCCCCATCCCCTCAGGGATGGGGCTATGAACCATTGAAAGCGGTCTCCACCACTTCAATTACCAGTTCCTGTGTTCCTCTTCAGGTGGAAACACACACCTTAACAAAAGTATCTCTAAAACAGAGATTAAAGCTCCGAGAGCATGCACACACTCTGCTGCACTACAGTCTCTCTCTCTCTGACTGCACACAGACTGGCTTCAAAATCCCCAACGATCTACTCTAACCTTCAACTGCAACATTCCAGTGTGGCTTATGCAGCTGCGACAGTTCTAAAATGATGTCATCCCTCAGTCTCAGCTGAGACTGAGAACAGAGTGAGACAGTGTGAAATCCATTTAACTGGAGTTTCACAAGCTGCCTTCCCTGCCTACCACTAGGTCTTACTGGGATTCTAGTAACCCCAGGTAACAGGGGGGTTATATTAGAATTAATTACAATTTAACAGGAATGACAAACCCATTCATAGAAACATAGAAACATAGATTTTGACAGCAGATAAGGACCACTTGTCCCACCCAGTCTGCCCATTTCCCTACCTTTTGGATAAGCTGCAGATCCTAGTTAACCAACAGCCTACTTCTTCCTACTCCCCACTAGAATTGCCTTATGTCTGTCCCATGCATTATTGAACTCCCCCACTGTTTTTGACCCCACGACCTCCTCTGGAAGGCCATTCCATGCATCCACCACCTCTCCATAAAAAATACTTCCTCACATTGCTCTTGAGCCATCCCCCCATCTTCAAATTGTTCCCCCTTGTTCTTGCACATCTCTTTTTCTGAAAGATGCTACCCTCCTGGTCTTTGTTGATTCCCTTGAGGTACTTGAAAGTTTTTGTCATGTCCCCCCTCTCCCTCCTTTCCTTGAGGATATACATATTAAGCTCCTTTAGTCTCTCTTCATATGGCTTCTGTTGCAGACCCTGCACCATTTTAGTTGCCCTCCTCTGGACTGCCACCATCCTGTTTATGTTCAACAGCATGTGAAGTCGTGCTACGAGTAATACAGATCCGACATTTCAAAACTAATAGTGCTAACCGTCACATTACTCCCTGATGTATCGTAAGCTTGGAGTGGTATTTCTGAGTAATGGCCAAATTTCTGTAAAGACTGCTTGACATGGCTGCCACCATGATTCTATCAGATACATTTGACTAGTTGATTCCTCTAGGCAGGCCCACTAGACCTTAAAAAACAGTATTAGCGAGGCAAACACAACTGAATACCCTCCCTAAGAAAAACAGTAAGTTACATCAAAAGATAGACTGTCCTGCTACAAAGTCCATACCTGAATCCCCAGGCAATCAGTTTACTTACAGTTCATGTATCTTCCGAATCTGATCTCTGGGGTTCGGAGGGTGCACAGCATGCTACAAACTCTTGTTCAATGTTCTGTTGCCAATGGCCTGCATTCTGAGGATTGGTAAGCAGCCATGACTTTCCTTTGTATACCACTCTAAGATGTGCAGGTAGCAAGGAGGAATGGATGATACCCAGGCCACGAAATCTGTGTCTAATGGCATCAAAACTCTTCGGTTTGGCATGAGTCTGATAGGAAACGTCAGGGTACAACTTTACATCCGCGCCGTTGATCACTAAAGGATATGCTGCTCTTACCACTTGAATCACCACATCATGGATCTCCAATCCCCTGGACTTCAGCAGTATGGTGCATGGCTGGTTGGTGTCAGCAGGACGAACCCTCAGATTTATTCTATAGGTTTTGGTTACTGAGGTCCAGGGAAATTCCTCATTCAGTTGCAACTTTCCTTTGAGCCAGTCCAGAAAAAAAAGTAACAGGGCCATCCCATCAACCCCTTCAGGGACCCCTACTATCTGTATGTTTCCAGCCCACATTCCATTTTCAAGGGCCTCAATGCATCCTCAAAGTTGGCCATGCTCTTTAGTTAGGGAGGCAAAAGTTGCCAAAGTGGACACCACCCGTTTGTCCATTTCAGCTACGGACCCGTAAGCGGCTGTATAGCAGCGTCATGTTGTTCTAGGTTTTGTAGGGTCTTTTCGATTTTTGAGTCCATGGCCCACATGGACTCCAGCATCGTTTGCCAGCGTGGTTCTACCATCGTCAGTGTATTGCTGGCTCCACTACCACTCAAGGGACTCTCAGCCTTGTTGCGATGTGGTGGAAGATTTTTGGTAGGTCCCTGCTGTTGTCTTTTTGGTCACCCATTAACAAATGTGATATCTGACACTTCAGTACTACTTGTTCTGTTGAGTATGAAAGTTGGATTCCGATAAAACTGCCTTTATTTTCCAATTTTTAACAAATTTGCCACCTCATTAGAGAGAGCTTGCAGGAGTGCGTCCGATCTGGAAGATGGCTCTCTAGCTCACCCCACAAACTTAGTGTCTTTCGACAATTATTTTCAACACTAGCATACATTTTTTGCCCTTGAGGCAAGTTTTTCTCTGCAATTACTTCAAATTTTCCACTCCTGGGGACTTACAATTGACGTAAATTGCCCTTGCAGGAGAAAATGACACAAATGTGGGACTTGGAGCACTTGCAGAATTTTTGAAGCTAAAAAAATGATGCAATTGTAAGCTTGTGTAAAAAAGAAATGTGCAAATGCATAAGTTTCATCAACATGCAACTTAAAAGGTATGAGGATGGATGACTGGTGAAAAAGAAATAGAATAAAAGCCCTCCAGATCATCCTGTTGCCTCAAAAGTTGGGGCTGAGTATAGTCTAGAGGTTAGAGCAATGAGCTGTAAATGAGCTTGGTACATCCAGCAGACCTGGGTTTCATTTCCACATCCTCCACTTGCATACTGTGTGACTCTGGAAGTAAGTCACTTAACCACCCCAGTGCTCCGGGTCACCCTGAAAACAGGCACTTGTGCCTAGTGGGCCTTACTCAGTTACCAAAGAATAAAATAAAAATAAAAAAGGTAGACAAGCTTATAGGCTAACCCCCAAAAAACAAAAACAAATGCCCACAAACTAATGTGGGTTAAAAGAAAATCCAACCCTAACATTAAGAAAACACCAAGCACATGATGCCGAAGGAGGGAGACTGTTCTGAGGGGGAAAAAAATACCAAACTTACCTCATATACCAGGCTGGAAGGCAGACCACTTATAGCAATTGTTATGCTTATCTGACACCTTTAAATGATTTAGGCAGACAGACTTGTAGCGTGTGCACACTTCCACAGAAGAAAGACAATTAATTAGTAGGCTGGAGGCCTGGGGTTCAGTGGAGCAGCAGGCGACTTCTGCCATGCCCCACAAGTGCTTCATAAATGCTCATGCCAGACTTTCTTCAGACACCTGTTTCTTTTCAGTGCCGTGTAGCTCTGCCCTCCCCCCTAGCTGGGTGCCCTGCCCCTTGTTACTGTGGCTGTGCATGCTTGCCATGCTCCTGCCATTTTTCCTTTCGGCTTTGTTTGTTTCCTACCTCCCAGCATACCTCCATCTCCCCTGCTGTCCCTGTTGCTTTAGCGCTCCGCCAGAGTGCATGGTGCCGTTTCCTTGCTCATCGGCCACAGCCGCATCGACCTGACACTTCCAGATCATGCCACGCTGCTCCATGGTCAGTGATCCTATCTGAGTCACTGGCACTTTGTAACATCAGGCAGCCAGTACCCTCTGCTGCTTGCAGCATCTCCTCAGTTTCTCCAACAGCAACCAGCAGGGCCTAACACTGCTTGCATCAGTTCTCTGTCTGGGTTCCTCCACTCTACCACTACTCAGCCCCTGTGGCCTGAATGTCGTTCTCATGGGCTACGCTTCTGTGGTCAGAGTAGGCCTCCATTTGGCATACACCCTGGTCCTGGACTCCTGTCTGCACATCCTCTTCTCACTGGTTGTTCCAGGCATTCCTTGGGCCAGCACTCCAATGCTCATAAGTCCCTTCAGCCTGCCCAGGCAGCTGTCTAGTTCCCTTCTCTGGACTCACCTTTACCCCTACTAGCTACTATTTCTGTGCGTCATTAGCCACAATAGGCACACACCCTAACCCCCTACCAGATACTGTTTCTGTGCCTCATCAACCATAGTGGGCACATGCCCACTGTCTGCCCCTCAAGGACCCAGGATGCTTTAGCCTTTCTGGCTTCATACTGCAATGCTCTGTACGCTCTTGTCTCTCAGGTTTTGTACTGCACCACTCGACCCCCTCAAGGGATTGCTTTCCTGTATCCCTGAACTCTATAGGAGCATTCCAGGCCATCAGGCTTGAAGCACCTGTCTCCATTCTTATCCTGTTCTTTGGGGCATTAAAACCCCAATGTCCCTTGGAATGACTTCACTATGCCTCCAAATGGCAAGCCTTTGGCTTCTTTGTGGTGGAAGACCTCCTGTCAGCACTACAGACCTGTCAGTCTTACTTCTATTGTGGATAAACTGATGGAGACACTAGTCAAAGGGGACCTTGTGAGGTACCTTGAGAGCAGTGGACTCCAGAATAGTAAACAGCATGGGTTCATGGCAGTAAGGTTTTGTCAGACCAACCTGATAGTATTCTCTGACTGGATAATGAGGGTAGTGGGTAAGGGCCATGCTGTGAATTTACTCTGCTTTGATTTTAGCAAGGCTGTTGATTTGGTGTCTAACAGAAGTTTGCTGAAGAAGCTAGAGGATCTGAGTACAGTGAAAGACCCAGTTAGATGGGTGAGAAACTGGTTGGAAAGGAGATAACATGGGGTTGTAGTTAACAGACTCAAATCCAAAGAGATGGCGGTCACCAGTGGAATGCCACAAGGATCAGTTCTGGGTCCAGTCCTTTTTCAGTATGTTTATTAGAGATACAGGAGAAGGAATCCAGGGCAAGACGTGTGTTTTTGCAGATGATGCTAAGCTCTGTGGCAGGATGAACAGTGAGAAGGGTGTTAGGGAGCTGCAGACGGACTAGCAAAAGCAAGAGAGGTGGCCAAAGGTTTGGCAGTTGAAATTCAGTCTCAAACAATATGATGCAAACATCAACCAGTGAACACCAGTTTTTAATATATAGCTTCTTGAAGTTTTTTTTCTTACTTTTGCCTCCAAATTTATATTCCCAAACATTGTCGCTGTCTGCTTTCCAGCTTTGTCTTTTTTTTAAATATAGATTTTTATATTTTATAGGTTTTTCTACCACATCCCTGCCCAAGGCCCCGGCACACAGCCGTGTGTGCATGTGGAGGCATGCATGCACACTGTGGTGCCAGTTCAGCCCCTTCTGCCCACCCGTAACAGTGCCGCCCCTTCCACCTACGCTACCCACCAGACCTCCACCCAGTGGGAGCGGAACTATGGGGGGGCGATAGCCCTCCCCCCACCACCCCCGGGAAAGGAGAGCAGCCTGCTGGCTTACTCAGTCCTGCTCCTCCCCCCCCCCATGCACCAGCACCCCGATGACCCATGGTCATTCGCAAACCCGGATTGACAGTGTAGCGCAAAGTAAGGCATGCAGTGCCTCAGCCATCAGCACCATAAAACCGGCACTATCAGCTTTTTCAAGGGAACAGTGGTCCTGCACATAAAGACAAATTTTAAACATAATTATGTAAGTAGTCTGCAGAAATGTTTGGGACTATAAACTTGGTGGCCAATGCAAAAGAAAAATAAAAAAATTCAAGATGCTGTTTATTAAGAACTGGTGTTCGCTGGTTGATGTTTGCATCATATATTTTTAGATGTATTTGTCCTTTGCTGACATCTCGGTGGAGGTTTTAAAATACCTGAACTTTGGGTTGACCACCAAGGATGCTCACTCCAGTTTGGCAAGTTGAAATTCAATGCCAAAAGGTGCAGGGTGATGTACATAGGGAACAAGAATCGAGGACATAGTACTAGATGAGGGGTAAAGCTGTGCATGGCCTCTGAGGAAAGAGACCTGGGGTCATCATCAGTGACTCCCTGAAACAATCATACCAGTGTACCAAGGCCTACAGTAAGGCAAACAGAGTGCTGGAGTGTGTAGGAAGGGGGTATTGACAGTGAAGGAAGGAAGTATTACTACTTCTCTATAGATCACTGGTGAGGTACCACCTGGAGTACTCCACCCAGTTCTGAAGTCCTCACCTAAGGAAAGATAAGGACTGGCTGGGTAACCAAAATGATTCAGGGTCAACAAGGCAGGTCTTACAAAGGTCAGCTCAAGGCACAAAACATGTACTCTCTGGAGGCCAGACAAGAGAGGGGACAGATGATGGAGACCTTCAAGTTCCTGAAAGCAATGAACAAGGTAAACTACGAGGAACTATTTGGCATTTTTTTTTTGCTTCTTCCTTTATTTCTCTTTTATTATTACCTCTCCTATTGTTAACATAACTTTGTTACTTTGTTTTGTGCAATATATGTGACGTGGAACCTTTGTAAATGAGTCTCTGACTCAAAGGTAATCTCCGATTTCTGAATAAATAAATAAATAAATAAATAGCGGATCAAGAACACAGGAGCATGAGTGGAAACTGATGGGGGAGATTCAAGAAGGAAGTGAAAAAGCTTTATTTTACAGAAAGGGTGGTGGAGCTGTGGAACAATCTACCAGCTGATGTGGTGGGCACTAGAACTATCAACGGTTTCAAACATGGTTGGGACAGAGTGAAGGGCTTAGTGGTAGCTCAGGGTGACAGTGGTAGGGCAGGGAGCATGGGGGTGGATAGTGTGGCTTAGAACCCTGTATGAATCAATCGATCAATCAATCAATCAATCAGTCAAGTCTTTATTTATACAGGCGGTCACCGTTGAGCAGAGCTCTTTTTCAAGGTGGACCTGTTTAACACATAGATACAGGTTATACATTCAACACACATTTGGTACAGTATACAGTGTGGGCAATGCCCCAAAGAGGAATTTATATACAGGTAGTAATACACATAAATAGATACAATTTAGAACACCGGCTAGGGCTGGTAGGTAAAAGATAATTTCACAACATCAGTTGAAGACTACAGACACCATGTACACTTAAAGCCATGGCTAACTGACTAGGAGAGAAGTACGGCAGCGCATTTGAATGGGGGCTAAATATAGGGTGTGGAATTGGTAGATACGGTGTTGAAACACAAGTTGGGAATTTCTTTTTGTTCAGACATTAAGACGGAACAGCCACCATACCTTGGGAGCAGCTGCGGTCGGAGTTCAGACCTGTGGGTGAACCACGAGTGGTTTAGGAGCCATTAGAGGACGGGCAAAGCAGTTACAGACTTCGCTTACCGCGTGTGAGTATAGCACCTTAAAAATGGGCAGAGAGACAAGGGTATCTAGTTTAGACCCCGGAGCAGTCGTCGGTAGTTGAAATAGTCAGTTGCAATTCAGTGCAATTGAAATCAGTTGCAATTGCATTGGATTGCAGTCATAAAATAGTGGAGTTGAAATCCACTGCAGTTGATTCCGTTACCCATCCAGGTTTATTTTTGTGGTGAACTGCAGTGAGTTTTCTCTTTTTTTCCTTCCTGGGGGGAGGGAAGAGGTGGGCCACGAGGGCTGCAAATATCTAACGGTCCTAAATGCCGGCATCAAGCCTTACAGCCAATAAAATGCATCCATGGTTCCTGGACACAAAGCATCCACCAATTAGGGTAGCTAGAAGGAGGTGCTTGAGAGTGTCTGTGACTGGCTGCACGAGGTGGCAGGGAGAATGTGCCTAGGTAGGAGAGGAGACTGTCAGGAGAGGAGGCATCTGTGTTGGTGTGTGGGCAATGGAGGGAGCAACATTTTTCTGCAGGGATGAAGTTTGGTGGTTGGGATTTTAATTTAAAAATAAGTTAACTGTGTCCAGTGTCCTAACACATCCGGTGCCTGGAGAGAGACTAGTGCATGGCTGTGCAGGTCTCAGTCCTCCAGCAAAGCCAGGCAGCAATCATGTGAAGGCAGCAAGTCAGTGGTCTAGTCATCGTCGGGATCAGCCGTGACCCTATTGGGCAAGTCTCACTCAGTCTCAGTCAGGTCTTCAGAGTCGGCGAGGAGGAGGAGTGGTTTGTGCACTAGTTCCATTGCATGGAGTACCGGAGTGGGGACGTGGGTCTGAGTTGGGTACTGACTGTGTGGGTTGGGAGGAGGGAGCACACAACTCAAAAAAACCACCAGCACCACCACTGAGTATGGCAGCAGTGGCAGCCTGAGCCATGGAGCCATCTGACGCTGACAACTGAATCATCATCTGACACCTGACTGAACTGGCAACAGGCTACTATAATGAGCAAGGTACTGTATGGGATATGTATGCAAGGCCTGCCAGAGCTGGGCAGTGGGCAGTAGGAAGGAGGAGAATGGTATCTCACACTACTCAGTCTGTCTGTGTGTCTGCTGTGTGCTGGGCTGACTTGTCTGACTGGTTGAGGGCTTGAGGTTGTGTGGGGCCTGGGGGCCGAACTTGAAAAGCCAAGGCGCTCAATCATCATCGATCTACTGCTAGCGGCCTAGCTGGGCCTCTCTGACTGAGGTGGCATTGTGAGTAAGTCAGACTCCCCACATGGTCGTGTAGCAGGCCAGGCGCATATGGTCAGTTGGTGAGTTCCCGGACCCATAGGCCAGAATGCAAAGCATGGACAGTCGGATCCAATGGACAAAATGTTTGTTGTTTGCCACCGTAGGAATCGAATAGACTAAATATTAAAGTCCTCATGGCAAGATGAATAAATTTAAAAATCACATTAGTGTACATGCTGAAAGCCAAAATAAGTTCAGAAACTGTGTCATAAAATGTTTGTATGTAACACAATAAGTATGATTTTTTTTTGGCTTTAAATTTAAACTATGGATACATCTCAATTCTGGTGTACCATACGGGAGGTATGTCTAGGGGTCCTCCCTTAAACTGTTTTTAGTCTCACAGATTCTACGAATACCAGTAAACTAACATATATTGATGGTTAGCTCTGTTTGCAAAAAGGTACTTTCTAGCTTCTGTGGGTGCTTAAGAGGCCCTACCTATACTGTATTTTTGACTCACAGTTCTTTTTCTAAATACCTAGTATTACTGCTGCTTATTTTTCTATACCGTGTACTGTTTTACTGCCCTGCTTCAACTTGTTACTTTCAGAGGCTTAGTATATTTTGTTGTTGTTTTGACTGGCTATTGTGCTTTAGTGTGTCCCTACTGTGTGTAGATTTGTTTCACTGCACTTTGTATTTGATTTTAAGAGCAGCCAGCTTCTGAGCTGTTGCTGACTAGTTGCCGCCCCTCCAATATATGCACAATTACCTGCCCCAGAGTAGAGGGGCATAAATCATTCCTTTTCTTTCTGACCATTTATGAAGTTATAATGCTGCTTCATCCCAAATGCTAAAACGGAGCTGCTTCCTGACCTTAACCCACCAACACCCCCACGAGGCACATGCAGACCCATTTTGTTATGTGAGAAGGCGGTAAGCAGCATGCCCCATTGATTTCAAGGGGGGGACTTTTCCATACATTTTATTAACTTTTATAGTCGAAATTTTAATAAAAAAAAAAAACTTTGAAGTTAAAAAGTACGACACACTACTACTGTATATAACAAAATTCAATGATGGTGAAAGTTGAAAAATTGGTTGGATTTTCTTTAGTTAGTTGAAGTCAGAAATTTCAAACTAGTTGAAAAAAATCAGTCATAATGTGTGGTAAGTCAGTCATAATTGGTTTTTCAACTGACTCCGGGGTCTAATCTAGTTTAAGGGTCTTTTGTAAATTATTCCAAAGGGTGGGGAGCGTAAAGCTAATTGCCGCTCTGCCGAAATGCAAGTTTACTCTGGGTATTGTGAGGGAGATGGAGGAATGGCTTCTGAGTACATATTTTCCTATTGTACATAGGGGTAGGCAGTCGGAAATATATTGAAGTAGTTTGTTTGTAAGGGCACGGTAAGTCCAGAGAGCAGCGTTTTTATGGCGCCTAAGTTTAAGGGATGTCCATCTCACAGTAGCATACAGGACACGGTGATGAGTAGAACTCGGGAGACCTGTGATAAACCTTAGTGCACGGTGGTACAGTGTGTCGAGTTTAGCTAACTGGGAAATGGGGCACTGGCTATACAAGAAATCCACGTAGTCCACCAGGGATAGGAAAGTAGATTGGACCAATCTTGTCTTTGCATCTATTGTAAGAAAGTGGCTTAGCCTGAAGAAAAGTCCAAGTCTTTGCCAGAGTTTTTTCAACAAGTCTTCGATATATTCTGAGAAAGAGAGTCTGTTATCAATCCATACTCCCAGATATTTGAATTTGGTTACAAATTCCAGTTTTTTACCTAGTATTGTGTTGATTTCTGGAGTGGGTCCACCGGCTGTAGGACTGGATGAGTGGGCAAGTGGAGAAAAGAGCACTGCTTTTGTTTTTTTAGCATTCAGTAGTAATTTTTTATGAATTAACTGGCTTTGCAGGAGGTCAAACTCAGTTTGGAGGTCGTTACAGGCAGCCTCTGGTGTGGATCGGCTAATACATAGGATGATATCGTCTGCAAACAAGTGGATATTGGCATTTTTTATATAGTGGTCTATGTCATTTATGTATATTGCAAATAAGAGTGGGCCTAGTATAGATCCCTGAGGAACCCTTCTTAGGAGCGGCTTAAGAGGGGACAGCTCGCCTTCTGCTTTAACTTGCTGGAATCGCCCTGAAAGGTAGTCAGTGAACCAGAGCAGCAAGGTAGAGTCCACTCCGATGGTATGAAGTGAGGTGAGGAGAAGGTTGTGGTCGACAGTGTCAAAAGCTTTACATAGGTCCAAAAAGACCGCACAGGTGAAGTTCCTTGTGTCAAGGGCTCTTAGCCAATCATCAGTAACTTTGGACAGTGCTGAAATAGTGCTATGTTCGGCTCTAAACCCTGACTGCATCGGATTCAATAGATTTGTTGCTTCGAGGTAGGTCCTTAGCTGCCCATTCACAATTTTCTCCAGTAGTTTACATAGCACTGGGAGCAGAGATATGGGTCTATAATTGTTAAGGTCACATGAGTCACCTGATTTAAAAAGCGGTATGACAAGAGCAGTCTTCCAGACAGGCGGCAGGGTACCCTGTGAGAAGGACAGATTGAATAGGTGAGTAATGGGGATAGCGAGGACATGGTATGCGATTTTAAGAAAGTAGGGGTCCAGTGAGTCAGCGCCTGCGCTTTTTTTGATGTCCAAATGTAGTAATAGGTCTTCAACTTCTTTTAGCGAAGTGGGTTGCAGCTTGAAGCAGTTGGAGGTAGCTGGAGGTATTGGAGAGGCGTAATCTGGTGTAGAGCGTATCTTGCAAGCTGGGGAGTTGTCAAACGCCAGACCTGCGGTTGTGAAATGGTTATTGAAGGAATCTAGGATCTCTGCTCTATCATTGAGGGTAGTATTTCCAGAGATAATTTTGTTCGGGAGGGAATTACCTATACAGTGGCCCATCAGATCCTTGATAGTGCTCCAGAATTTACACGGGTTCTTGGAAGAAGAGTCGAGTTCTGAGTGGTAGACAGAAGCCATTGCTTCTTTAATTGATTTGGTGCATAGGTTACGTGCCTTTCTGAATAGGTTCCAGTCGTTGGGCATGTTAGATTTTCTGGCCCTTTACCATAACTTTTCTCTTTCGAACAGCAATGATCTAACCTCGGGAGAGAACCATTTGTTGGATTTATTCTTTGTGCGAACTTTGATCAGGGGGTGTGATTGTTGAGAGCCCCTGATAGAATATCATAAAAGATGTCATAGGTGGCAGTGACTGTTTTAGCAAGGTAAATCTCCTCCCAACGCAAGGAGAGTTTCAGGTCAGTAATGTAGGTGGCTATGTTAAACTTTCGTCTTGATCTCTTCAGGCAAAATTTAGAAGTAACAGGAAGCTTGTTGGTAGATCTTATCCCTCCGATGAAACAATGGTCACTGACATCCGAGAAAAAAGTGCCAGCATGGGAGAAGAGGTGGGGTTTGCTTACAAGCAATACATCCAGTATGGTACTTTTAGCAGGATTTTTAGTGTTCGGGCGGATCAGATCGTTGATGAGCTGGGTTAGCCCATGGGCATCACAAAAAGAAACAAGTGGTGCAGCTGCTTTGGACAGCCAGTCGAGGATGAAGTCGCCAAGGATGACGGTTTCAAGTGATCCTTGTTCTAAAATATCACTTAGATAAGTTAGGAGCTTTAAGCCAGCAGAAGGGGGTCTGTAGCATCCTATAAGCTGGAGGACACATGTCTGGGTGATTTCCACTTTGAGGGTAAGGCTCTCATATTCGTTGGGAACAGAGGATGCAGTTTTACAGGACACTAAGATTTATCTTTAACATACTGTATATAGCCACACTACCTCCTCTAGTATGCCTGTCTGCTCTGAATGGGGCATAACTGGGGATGTTTACTTCCGTATCAGTAGTAGTTGGTCTAAGCCAGGATTCAGAAATCACTAGTATATCGGGGGATGTATGGGATACCCAGGTTTGGATCAGGGTTAGTTTTTTTAGCAGGCTACATACGTTGATGTGCAAGAAGCTCAGACCCTTTAGCAAAGGCAGGTCTGAGGGTGAAGAGATTATTGCCAGTGGGCCAGGGTTTAGCTCTACATTACCTGAGCATAGGAGGAGGAGTAGAAGTATTTTTCTGAGAGTGGCAGAGGATAGTTTTGGGGTCCTAATCTTGTCCCATTTATCATATTTAATGGCTTTTGGTAATATGTTATTCCCATTGCAGAAGGCGCCACCAGTAATTGCAGCTATTAGTACTCTGAGTGAGTAATGTCTGGGGGTGTAGGAGTGTTGCGTGATGGAGATCGTACTCTGAGGTGGGTATATCAAGTGTGTACCATCTGATCGAGGTAACCATATGTAAGGGTGCAGTCGAGTGTCCATGGTCACACAGGGGCAGGTAGACATTAAGGTGCCAGATATCGTAAGGCACAAGAATGGACTGTAATCCATGCAAGGTATCGGACCGTTGGGTAGGTATAGGCCGACCGGGATTCTGAGTAGGAGAGGCAGTAGGCTAAGCTGTAGAAGTCCCCACATGGTAAGGCTTAGTATAATATACTCTGGAAGCTTGTTAATACACACAAGCAGGCTATATGCACACAGCGACAGTACCACAGAAACAAAGCTAGAGGGTCAGTTTGAACAGTAGGTCTTGGGTTTGTTAGGGTTTATGGGCAGACTGGATGGATCAGTGGTCTTTTTCTGCTGTTATTGTCTATGTTTCTTTGTTTTAGGAAAACTCTGCATTCCATGGCACACAGCGGTGCTTGCTGGCCTGACTGACGCCTGATAGTAATCATTTTATCCAATGCCTGGAGGGATGGTGACCTGAAGCCTTGGATCCTCAAAGGTGTCCTCCTAAAAGTTTTTTTTCCACTCCTCCCTGCTGGTGGTCATAAACTTAGGTTCCTCATTTGTGTTAGGAGTTTTCTGTTAGATGAGTTGGAACTCGGATGGTAATGCATCTTCCACCACTGGTCACTCAGCCCATGGCCTTCCCTCATTCCATAGCAGAAGTCACTGTTCTGATGGTTCTACTACATGCCTTTGGCTTGACTTTTGACTTCTTCCCTAAGATACTTTTAGCCAAGCACTGTGTTCTGCGGCATCTCTAGTGTGGAACCCTCCTCAAGAGAGTTACATGCCTCCAGTACCCCGAACAAGGTGATAGCTTATTAGAAACAGAGTGCGAATGGCCTTGTTAACCACAAGCTAACCACAAGCTACTCAAGCTTGCAATCCATACATAGCACAGGCACATGTCAACAACCAACTGCACCACCATACACATAGTTATCCACTGGACTAGTGCGGTTTGGTGGTTCAGTGGGCGACTCCTGCCATGCTCCCACTGAGCACTTCATAAAGGCACATGCCTAGGCATCATTGAGACGCCCATTTCTT
This sequence comes from Neoceratodus forsteri, assembly GCA_016271365.2. Classification (NCBI taxonomy): domain Eukaryota; kingdom Metazoa; phylum Chordata; order Ceratodontiformes; family Ceratodontidae; genus Neoceratodus; species Neoceratodus forsteri. The sequence goes on from CM028132.1 coordinate 1,341,072,599, forward strand.
TGCTCCCACCATCCTCCCTCTCTCCTCCAGTGTCTAGTCTGTCTACTACTGGACTTTTCCCTGAGGTACCTTTAACCAAGGACTGTGTCCTGTGGCACCTTTAGGGGTGGAGCCATCCTCAAGAGGGTTCTGTGCCTTGGGTACCCAGAACAGGGTGGTAGTTCACCAGGAACAGACAGCGTGACTGGCCACATAAACCACAAGCTATTCAAACTTGCAGTTACCATTCTACATATAGTGTCTGCTGGACCAGTGAACTATCAAAAGATGTGTATAAAAAACATGTTCTGAATTTAAAAAGACTTTGAGGACAAATAGAATTGTTCTGGTATGAAAAAGGCAAAAATAAAAAAAGTTGCAAAGCACAGGTCAAGATGTGATCAAGATTACTTTTTGTCCCTTCAGGTAAAAAACAAAACAGCTGGCTGGTAACCGTCAGTGGAATGTTAATGCGAGCAAGGTACTTTGATGATGTCACAGGCTTATGATTGTGTCAATGTCCCTAGTAGGAGGACATATTTGTCCAGCAGTTATGAATAAGCCTGCAACAATGAAGAATGACACAGACAGAGTGGCCTTTAACCTGCTAGCCTGTGTTTTCTTTGGAATTTATTACTGAAATCCAGGTTCCAGCTGTACTGGATTTTTAGTAAGTTCTGAGGGTATTTCTGATTTACACATAGTAGTAGTAAGGACCATTTCTAGGCTCTAAGGCTATTATATCCCAATAAAGATAAACACTTACAGAGCTAGTGGAACCAAAACAGACAGAAAAAAAAGACAGAAAAATTATGTAAATTTTAAGAAGAAATCAGCAACTTCTCTTACTGTTGTAACTTTTTATTTCTGAAGAAGTTTTATTTTTTTCCTTTGCTCATTAGAAAGTATTCTATGGGGGGTGCTGTGGAGCAGCCAATGAGGAAGCAGCATTTATCTCGAGCTCCTGGGAGAAATCTTTTTAAAAGCTGTAAAACATTGGTATTTTTCTCTCTAATTGTCTAAATACTAAATTAGGTGATCAGATTGTTGGAGATCTGTAAAATGAGAAATACCAGAGGAGCTTCAAGGCCTTAGGCCGAATTTTTTTCCACCCAAGAAGATGCAGCGTGGGGAGTGGCCTGCACAAAGTAGCGGGGCCTTGGGCTGTGGTGGCCTGCTGATGGAAGAAGTGTCCCTGAGTTCTATTAGTGCCACTCAGCATCAATTAGTTAAAACTGTGCAAGATCTGGATAAAAAATTCAATGCGATTACCCCGAGAGTGTCCGCTCTTGAAATTCGTATGGACCGCTGTGAGAAAATGGTCCAGCACTCGGAGGCATCGGTTCTTAAGTCCATGGATTCGATAGCTAACTTAATTAAAGAGAATGCTTTGCTGAGACAATGCTTGGAGACATTTGAAAACCACATCAGAGAGCAGAATTTATGGGTAGTGGGGTTGGTCGAGGAAGCAGAGGGAGAGGACTGTCTTACCTTAGCTCGCACATTTTTGCCAGCAGTTTTACGGAGGCTGATGCCCCATTATCTATGGTAAAAGCTTATTGTGTTACTCCTCGTCGAGTGACTCTGGATCCTACTGTTCCCCGAACACTCATGATCGTTTTCACAGGAGTTGGGGACCAGGACCAAGTGCTGGCAATAGTTAGAAGACACAGAATTTTGAAATATGGGGATACAAATCTGATGCTTTTTCCAGATCTGTCCTTCAGCACTCGCCAATGAGCATTTGATGGGACTAGGGTCCGTCTGCGGCAACTGAAAGTGCAACATCAGTTACTACTTCCCACTAAGCTCTGAATGGTGTGGAATGGCCATCAGTACTTATTTAATGATCCTAAGAAGGCCGATACGTTTGTAAACCGTATCGAGCAGAAGATGGCCAAAGGGGGAGGAAGCTGAAAAGTTGTCTGATGAGGACTGAGAGAGCTATGCAAGTACTGTATGTTTCGTTTGGGAGATGGGTGGTAGACCATTTGGACTTGTTTCAGTTTTGTTGCCAGTTGTAGCCATTTCACTGCTTATTTTTATCACTCTTGGGACACTGACTTTGATCTTCGATTCATACAACGGCAGCATAAGGATTTAAGGAGGTCTGCCCACACAAGTGGTGCCAAGAGGATGTTTCTGTTACTGCTTTGTCTTTTTGTTATTGTGAACTGGCACCAAGACTTTTCTTATTACAGGGGGGCTTGCTCTGTGCTGGCAAACATTTGAGTTAGACAGTTATATAAATATTGTACCATCTCAGTCCCTTTTTGAGAAACGATTTTCCCTATGTTATCTGTCTGGTTTATAAGTTTTGTTAGTACAGTACTGATTGTCTATGACCTTTACCCATATTTGTTGCTGTTATACTGATCACTACTCTTGATATAGATTTTTACTGGGAATGTGGGCAATTGTCTCAGGCCCTGGACACACTGGGGAACTTAAAACAGTTTAAGTGCCTTAAAACAGTTTAAATCCCCCTAGCACTGTTTGCAGACAGACTACAAGCCCCTTAAAATGTTTTAACAAAAGTGTTTTTAAACCCTGTTAGATACCTAGTCTTAAAACCATTTTTGAAGCTAGCATGGTTTTACTTACAGTTCTGTCCAGGAGTAAAAGTGTTTTAAGCTGTAATGGTTTAACTAAAACAGTTCTAGATGCAGTGTGTCCAGGCAAGCACAGTTCTGTGTGTTAGACTTAGCACAAAATAGTTACAAGATGAACAGGTTTAACACTAACAGTGTGGCCACACTAAACCGTTTTCAAAAATGGTTACTGAGTAGTGTGGCTGCACTGAAATGGTTTAGCTAAACTGGTTTTAAAAACGGTTTTCAAAAACAGTTCTGTAGTGTGTCCAGGGCCTCGATGTCTGGATATCTTGAATACTCTGGGGGAATCTTTTTCAACTTAAATGTCACTTTGGTAAAAGGGTAATTCTCTGAATATATCTTTTACATGATTCCCCTTTGTCCTTCCTGGGCTGTAAGTGGTGGAGTTATATTTTGCTATATACTATAATGGTATCCCCCCCCATGTCGTATCTAATGAGGGGGTGTCTCACATTGATCCTTGTTAGGCGAAGATATGTTTTTAAGATGTACAAGCTGTTATCCCTCTATGTATTTGTATCTTGTAAGTTTTTGCTTGCTAAATGCATAAATTAAAAATTAAAAGAAAGTTTTCTATGTGGATAATATTCCACATAGTCCTTCCTCTTTTTCTTCATTCTCTAGTCTTGTCCTTTTCTTACTGTTCTGCTATTTTCCCTTTCAGTATATATTAGAGTGTGTTATTTTCTAGATGCTTTCATTTACTATTCTGTATCATATTTATGATTTTGCTTATAAAACTATATTATTGCATTTTACCTTGTTATTTTTTATTGTTAGCTATCTCCTACTCCCCTCACCCTGAGGACACATCTGGAAACTAGTTGTTTTCGGCTCAGTATGTACTTCCTGGTTAAACTTTTAAATAAAAAAAAAAATAGACAAATAAATAATATTGTTCTGGATGTGTGGAACAGCTCTCAGCCTGGCAGCTGACATATCTAGGTCTGTTCCCCCATTACACCACCAGCATTGTGATCTCACTGACAGTGACATCACAAGTGACTGACCTTGCAGCTACTGAATGGCTGTTCCTAAGCAGCAGTGATGTCACAGTCAGTGAGGTAACAATGTTGATGTAATGGGGGAACAGAGCTAAATCGCTGTCAACCCTCTTTCATTCCACACTCCACCCATTAATATCAGGTGAACAATCTTCTAAATAACCAAAGGGATAAGTAAAATACCTCTGATATAAAAGATAATGGTTGATTGCTTTGTTTTTCATCCTGATAATAATTTGTCAGTTGGAGACATACTATAGTTAAAAGTAATAGCCTGTTTGTTGTTGTGCAAATTCTATAGTTTCACAATTACTTGTGGCAGGTTAAAAATCTATATAAGATTACAATTATACTACCTTCTACAGCAAGACTGACCGAAGAGTCATTGTTAGTTACTGTGCATATTGTATGCTATAGAGGCTATTGGAGGCAGTATAGTGCAGTGGTTTAAGGCTCTGAGCTGCAAACCTGGAGACCGGGGTTTGAATCCCACAGCCCTGACTTATATACTGTGTGACCCTGAGCAAGTCACTTAACCTCCTTGTGCTCCCAGGTCACACCTGGAAACAAGCTTCGGCTTAGTGTGCCTTTCCTGGTTAAACAATTTCCCCTTTCCCTTTCCCTATAGGGCCTAGCTCCATTAATGCATTTGTCACAAATGCAACATTCAACCTTATGGCTCTTAGTTTATTAATAAGAGCAGAATACCCTCATAAGGCGTAACTGAGAAAGCACAACTACTAGGGATGGACTACCTGTCAGGTAGCTGGAGCGGGTAGGTCGGGTATCGTCATTTTTTTTTGTCTGGGTAGGGTAGTTGAGGTAGTTTACTACCCTACCTGACATAAGTGTACTTCATAGGTTGGGTACTATTGACATGGGTAACGGGTCAGGTAATGTGTAACCTTTTGTAAAACCAGTATTACAGGCAGCCTGTGGGGTCCTGGGACTAGAAGTTGTAATCAGGCATGAAAGGGCAGCTTGTGGGGTCCTCACAGCAGAATGGAGCATGTGACACTGGCCCGACAATCCGATTGGTCAGTGCTGGTGTCTGTGCTCCGTGTCTGCTGTGAGTGTGCAGATAGAAGCGGAGTTTGTTGGGAGAGGGAGGAATCTGTGCTCACTCTGCGGTCGCAGAGAAACAAACGACAAAAAAAAGTTTTAAAACTTAAAAAAAAAAACAAGCACAAAGTTTAGTCCACAAAGGAGCTAAGCATTGGAGAATGGAGGGGGAATAACTGGGGATCATCCAGTGTGGTGCTTGGGTCTGGGAGAAGAGGAGAAGGGGAGAAGTCACTTGTTGCTGGCAGCAGCAGTGAAAGCTATTTAGGCTGTATTACACAGTGTCTGTTGGGTGCCCCGAGCCCTGTCTGTGACATAATGACTCTGTGTGTCTCTGCAGTATACCAAAAGCCATTTAGGCTGTATTACACACTATCTGTTAGGTGCCCTGAGCCCTGTCTGTGGCATAGTTAGTACTGCATGTCTGTTTCAGTTTAAGTTTATTGATCAACTTTGCTGTTATTAGCAGACAAAGTCATGACAATTTAAAATCATCCAATGTACATAATTCACAATATATAAAAACATAAATATGCCTTAAGGGATACAAAACATAATTTATACAAGACATATATATATATATATATATATATATATATATATATATATAAACCATTTTAAGAGAAGAATACTGTTGCACATTATATTCGCATTTCATTTCAGAACATCAACAAGGGGACTTTCATCTCTAATACATACATATTCTATCACTGAATGTTTAAAAATTCCATAATAAAGTGTGTTTGGTGCATGCAGCCATCACAATAAGAAGTAGGGCAAAGTACATTCAGTACCCAACAAATGGCTAGGGAAATAGATCAAATGGCTATCCTAGCATGTTTTTCTGTGATCTGTAGTATTTTTTCTTTATTTTGATAACTGAGGAGATGAATTTAGATATCAATTTGGCATCCTCCTGATATCTTGGATGAAGGAGTATAAACACCCAATCATAATTACTATTTGCATATGTTTTTAAAAAATTCAACAGAAAGTTATTCCTAGGTTTTGAGTGTAATGGACATATATTAATTATATGTGCAAGGGATTCCTGATGTCCTTTATTACATCAGCATTGTTGACTTATTTTACTTAAGTCATCTTTTGATACTGCATTATTATTGTAATAAACATATTTAGCTGTTATTAGTTCAAAACGAGCCCAGGTGATTAGTTTCCTATCACTTGATGTAATGCGTAGAGTTAAGTAATCCTCCAAACAATGCCCCATTTTATTAAATTTAAACCATTCTCAGCACTTTTGTTCTTTTATTTTACTCATATCTGAGCTCCTTGCATTTTCAAATAGTTTTTTCTTTAATAAAGTTCTAAATTGCAGTGAAATGCCTATCTTTTTATTATAATCGTTCCATAACTGAATCATGTTTATTTTTATAAGATACTTTTCTAAGGCTGTTAACCACTTGGATTTATAACCTTCTCTAGACCATTTATTTTTTTTCTTTTAGACAAGTATGGGGGAGATTGTTAAATGTATTATTTATTATCCTTAGCCAATAGGAGAGTAGACCTAGTTCAGTCACTGTGTATATTGGGATTCTTCCCAGCTCAGATCTAACCATTGCATTTGCAGTTGAGCTGGGTACACCCAGTAATGCCTTATAGTAATAGGAGATAACTTTTTCAGACTTCTTTGTTATTTGGTGTCCCCAGACTTCAGCCCCATATGTTATAACAGGATTTATTTTTGCTTTTCCAGCCTTCAAGTCAGGGATGATCGAAATCCCCCCATATTTTAAATTGAATTTCAGCAATGCTCTAGCAATAATTTTTGCCTTTAAATTTTGATCCCTTTGATGGGAAACCCAATTAGATGAGTTTGTGAATTTTAACCCCAAATATTAATAATTATACAATGGCAAAGGAAAATGTTAACTTCTGATTGGTCAAGCTGGCACTGGACCGGTGATGTTATCCTGGCATAACATCACGGCTCAAGTGCCAGCAGAGTAATGACCGCAGTGAAAGAAAAAAAAATGCGTTGCTCCGCCGCGTATGAGTACATTCAGCTCTCCCCACTTAGCAACCTCTTTAACTCATAAATATCGCCGCCTCGCCCAGCCCGAAATCGCATAAATTTTAAAAAATGTCCAAACCTCTCAGGTCACATTACCACCTCTCTACAGACTACTAACCGCCAAACTGCCAAATTTAAGACAAAAACAACAATAAGACAGGACAACTTCTTGATCATCCTTTACTTCCGCCACACACTCAGCCAGCACGCTTCACTACAAACCCTGTTTTAGTTATTGCAGAAACAGTAGCTATACATCCATTTTGTCAGCAGTCTCCCAATTCCGGTACAAGACTAACTAAATACAAGAAACCGTCAGACCTGTTAAAATTTAAAAAATACTATGGAAACATCCACTTTCTACTCACTAATCATCTCATAAATGGTCTGGTGGGCATATACATCCACTCTAAAACTTTACAGTCTCCATAAAACCACGATTAAAAGAGACAGGGGGTGGGTCGGCGATGACAATATCTCACAGGCAGGGATAGCACAGAGGGGGCTTACTGTGCAGATTGCAGAGTCACAGTTACAGCAGCTCCACCTACTGGCAGTCAATCAGCACTACTTTTCTTTAAAGTGTATTTCCCATTCAAAAAACAGGCAAAATATACTTTAAAATTAACTTTTTATCTTTTTTTTTTGCTCTGGAGCCATTGTATAATAGGAATAATGCACTCCAGGATGTGTGTTGTGCTGGGATAACATCACTTCTGGGGTGATTAGTCACACTTGGCCTGCGGCCTCGTGCCTAATCACCCCAGGCATGACGTTATCCCAGCACGACACACACCCTGTCATGCATTATTCCTTTATTATTCACTATTTCAATCATACTTTCCCCTAATAAAAATTTAGGTTGCAGATGTTGTTTCCTTTGAGTGTTAAATATCATGATTTTTGTTTTATTTAAATTTATGGACAGTTCCAAATGTTCACACTTCCTTTGAAAAATATCTATTTTCTTTTGTAGACCACTTTCTGACAAGGAAAACAAAACAATGTCATCAGTGTAAGCTGATGTATGAAGGGGTGTATTGTCAATTTTCAGGGAATCCAGTTTAACTTCCTTATCAAAGTGCAAAAGCTCATTAATATAAACATTAAACAGTAAACAGTAATGGTGCCAACAGGTATCCCTGCTTGACACCCCTATGTGTCTTAAAATATTCTGTTGTATTCTCTTTATTATCATATCTTACAGAAGATGTGCTCCATGATGAAGGAGGAAAATCATGGTCAGCAAAGAATGATCAATCTTTAATTTTAACAAAACTGTCCACAGTTTTTGTCTATTTATAGAGTCGAAAGCAGATGAGCAATCTATAAATAAAGCATATAATTTCATTTTTCTCTAGTGAACATATTTCTCTATTAAGTGTGCAAATACAAATACACTATCTATAGAGAAAACCCTTGTCTAAAACCAGCCTGTGTAGAGGAAAGGATGGTATTTTTCTGTACCCAATCTGTTAACTTACCTAGTAGGAGCCTTGCATATATTTTGGAGATTATGTTCAGCAGGCTAATTGGTCGATAATTAAAAGGGTCATAAACTGACCCTTTTTGTGTAATGGTATTGTAATATTTTTTTACCCATGCAGATGGGATATACTTAAGTGATAACATCCAGCGAGTTGGAGTATACGAAGCAATAACCAGCTTCTGTGGGGATTAAACGCTGAGGCGTTTAATTAACACAGAAGCCGGTTATTGCAAGTATACTCCAACTCGCTGGATGTTATTACTGTTATACGAGTTGGAGTGTGTTGAAAAAAATATGTTTTAATGTTTCTGCAGTAAAGGGTGAACAGGAAAAAAAAGGGCAAAGAGCAACATTAGTCACACGCGCTTACTATTTCCTGTATTCTGTGTTGTTTTTGTGTCTCATGGTCACTGTTCTTTGGCTTCACATTGCAGAGTTAATGGAAGCCAGTGCGTGAGGCCATCGGGGTCTGCTAGGAAGTGAGAGAGAGGTAGGTATTTCAGTGAAAGAAACTGGCAGCAGTGAAATAATGGTTTGTGGTTAGGCTGTATGAGTGTAGGTGCAGTCTTGTTGTAGTTTACTTTACGGTGGTGGAGGGAGTGACTGAAGGGGTGGGGGTCATCGTCAGGATGTCGAAGTCACATAGAAAAATAAGAAAAAAGTATCGGGCTGGATGGGGAAATAAAAAGGAATCGGAGTTGTAAACGGAATAGATGAGGCTTAGTTTCATGTTTTAAAAACTGCTGGTGCAATGGCATTTGTTACTGTTTCATTTTTGGATGTATGTGGAGGGTGATTAAATGACTGTGTGCACGTTTAATAGTTCATTAAACAACTGTGGACGGGGTTTTAAGTGAATAAATGTCTCTGGGCCATTGTTTTTAAGTTTGTGGAGAAATAAATGATGAGAGTTCTGAAGTCTGATTGGCTGAGAGGAGATGCCTCTCGTATATTTGAATTTTGTACACAAATTGAAATAATAGATTAACAAGGGGGTCTAAAATTCCTGGTATTCTTTATATATCTCTGATGGTTAAGGATGTAAGTTTGTCACGGGAAAAAGTGACAAAAGTCATGGGTTGGTCATGGGCAATTTTTTGGAGAATTCACTGGGTAGTCATGGATAAATTTGCTAATTTATTTATTTATTTAGTTTTTGTTGACCGGGTAAGTGCAGTAGACAAATCCTGCCTATTTTCAAGCACGACCCGGGGGAAGGGGATACAGATGAATGCCAACTGACCTTGAACCAGATTAAGCTGTTGGTGGTATTTTTAGTGAATAAGGGAAATTTGGCCAGGACACCGGGGAAATTCCCTACTCTCTTGATAAGTGCCATAGGATCTTTAACATCCACCTGAGCTACCACCAATCCAGGCAGATGGGACCTCGGTTTAATGTCTCAGCCGATAGACGGCACCTCAGAAGTGCAGCACCCCTCTCATGCTGCACTATAGTGTCAGTATTGGGATATTAACCCAAGTGCTAGATGTGGGAACTGAACCCACAGTCCTCTGATCTCCCGGCCTCAGAGGCGAGTGTGCTACCTACTGAGCCACTGACACTGACTAATGTCATGGTAAAGTCATGGGCCCTTTTTTAGTGTTACATAACATACTTAGCATAGTATTAAAGTCATTTAAGCACACAAAACAAAACAGACAACACAGTTTTAGCAACAATTTCCCCTGAAACCTGAACCCTCTGAAGCAACCTCTCAACCTTTTGCCATTACAGAATGACTCAGAGATAGACACTCAAAATGAGAGATAAGCTCAGGACACTGACCCCTGGGACACATCTTCAAAAAGAGAAATACAAGCTTAGAACACTGTGGAAACCATTGAAACTACTTGTGCAAAGTTTATAGTTTGCTATAAAAATATAATACATTTCTGCTTTAAGCTGTGAATTTACAGTATATAGCACATTTTCTGTGTAAGCAACACGTTTTTCATGAGGGACAGAGGAGGGACCGAACAACTGTTAGGGTGAAATCCCATCATAATCAGGGACAGTTTGAGAGGTATGCTTTGAAGTGAATCTCCTGCAGACTGCCTTTTCTGTGGGTGAAAAATGAAACACCCAGAAGTTGTAGTTTCCTTTGAGTCTACTGGACCTCCCACCCAGGCAGGCAGTGCTCTTCTACCCTGCCCCCACGTTTCCAACTCAGGATCCAATGACCAGAACAGTCCTCCCATTCACACCATGGCCAGCCCTCAGACTGAGCTCTCTTTCAAATGCATTCATTCATTTGAGAGAGAGCTCAGTCTGTGTCCGGCCATGGTGTGAAGCTGGACTGTGCCAGTCACTGGATCCTGAGCTGCTGGGAGGGGGCAGAAGTGTGGAGGCACTGCCTGCCTGGGTGGGGGTCTACTGACATCAGGAGAGACTTAACCATCCCATGAACAGTGGCTGGGCACTAGAGAGTGGGGGAGGGCTACCAATACAGGAATGTCTTTAACACAACCGCAGAACAACCGATCAGGTTAGGGAGGGGGGAACCGCTAGACTACCAGGGATTTTTTGTAAATGTTATGAAATATTAATAGAGGCAAGGATCACTGGGTTTGGGAGGGGGGCTGCTACAATGTGGTAGGCACGGGTTGGGGGAGACGGTGGGGAGATTCTGGTGGCAAAGAAAGGATTCATATTGAGATCCTTACCTTAAGTGTGGGGTTTCCCTCTCCAGACAGCTTCTCACCACTGCAGCACTGATACAAGAATTTTAATATCCTTTTTAAAGGCTGCTTCCCTTGCAGGATGACTCAGGGCTGGTAGATCAACGAACGGCACACAACAGAAAGATGGCGGGAATCGGCTCATACAGTGAAGTCGCACAACTCATGCATGCACAGATCCACTCTTGGCCCTTCTCAAAATGGTGGATTTCAGTGGCCAGAGCAGTACTACGCATGCGCAGACTGGGAGAGGACTGAAACTGTAAAAGTCACAGAAGCATTTGTATTTCATGGTTTCCGTGACCTCTGTGACAAACTTACATCCTTACTGATGGTATCCCATCTTCGCCCACTGCTTTATTGTTTTTAAGTTTTAAGATTGCCATGCTGACTTCTACTTCAGAGAATATGATGTTTTTATTTGCAGTTAATTTTAAATTATTATTTATTAGTGACTCATCTGCATTGTCTAATTCCATTCTAGTGAATAGTAATTTAAAATGCTTTATCCAGATTTCTTTTGGGACATATATGGACAATGATGGCTTATATACTTTTGCTCCTTTAGCCACTAATTTCCAGAATGAGTGCAGATCATTACTTTGAATTACTTTATGCATTCCCAACCATAGTTTCTGTTGGTAAAGGAATTTCTTGTTAATTAGCCATTTGTTATATTGTTTCCTAACTCTATTTAAATTCTGGAAATTAGTTTTGTTTGTGAATATTTTAGTCCACTTTATAAGTTTATTTTTTTTTTTCTTTTCTACCTTGCATTCTTCATCAGACCAGTTCTGGGATGATTGGGTATTTTTTTATAACTTTTTCATATATAATTTTATTAATATCCTGATTTAACTGATTCATTAAGTGTTCCATCTGTTCAGGGTGTTCAAGGCTTGACTCTATTTGCTCCATCTTATTGTCAATGTCTGTATAACTTTATGCACATTTCCACCCATGATTTTACCTCTTTTCAGTCTATTTTTCCCCAAACAACTTAAATCAACTAAGGGCACTGAGTTTTCCTCGAAATTAGATATTTTTTTTAAACTGTATTTTACACATACTGCAGCGTGATCGCTTTCCGATCTCATCTGTATATGAAGGTCTGTTATAAGTTTTACCTTTTCCATATTACAGAAGACATAATCTATTGATTTCCATATTGCATAAGACATAATCTATTGTACTCTGACCGAAGGATGAAAAATATGTGGTTTTACCCTCAAGATCACCATTTAATCTCCATTCAATATCCATAAATCATTCTCCTCAGTTAATTCAATTAGTTTGTTTCCTTGCTCATTTGTATGTACATCTTGATTCTTCCTAAGTCCTATTACATCTATATCTGCCACATCTAGAAAAATTTCCTTTTGGTCAAATTGTGTCACTCTGGCATTAAAGTCCCCAGCGACCAAAAAATAAATACCCGGAATTTTTTTGAAAATTTCATCCATGTCTTTCTGTAAGCTGACCCATAAGTGTATATTATTTTGTTTCTTTGTTCTTGGGGGGAAAATATAATTAAATAAAGTAATAGGAATGGTGGTCCAAATGATGTTTTGTATGATATAATTATAATCAATTATTAAAGTATATTTTATTGTTATATCTTTCTTAACTTTAATATAAATTGCCAAACCTACTTTATATCTACCATAATTTGCTTCTTCGAGTGCTGGGGAGTGTATAAGGTGGTAATCATTTAGGTCAATTACAGTGCTTGCCCATGTCTCTTGAAAAGAAATTGCATCCTTACTATTAATAAAACAGGCCCATTCAGGATCATTGAGTTTTCCCATTAATCCAGCAATATTACATGACATAAAGTTTGTTACCTTCTCTGGTATATGCAGTGAGACATTAATCGAGACCCCTCTTTCCGCACCAATTGAGCCCTTCATCAGTCACTCATTCTGAGGACACAGAGCATCATATCTATTTGAGACAGAGACGTTAAAACAATTTTGGAGGTTCACAGCTAGTGCTGTAGTAGCCAGAACCATTTGGGTACATACTGTAGCTTCATTACATCTTTCTTTCACCTCAAAATCATGGTCTACTATAAGAAGACCCATAGCATCAAGAATATTTATATTGTCTATGATCTTTTTGTATAAGCTGTCATATTTATCAAGAGTTTAACTTGGTAACAATCAAAGTTATTACTTAAGTAGGGCACATGAATGGCATCCAGATCTTCAATAGATATGTGTAGCAGTTGTTCTAGTAAGTTAATCACTGTTTGTCTGTTTTTTAAAGGATTCTCATTTCTAGACCAGTAAAGACCATATAGAGATAAGGTCTTTCAGGCCTTCATTTCATCTACAAAGATAGATGTTTCTTGTTTCTTTCTGATTGAGAAACCAAGTATTTCACTGTCCACAATATGAACCCCCAACCAAGTCCAACAAGGGCGCCTTTATAAGGATCTCATTCACAATAATGTACCCTCCCAGGACATCAACCTGCCCTGACTTATTGTCCGATTTCTATCTGTAGATACCATTTATTTTGATCTCTGCAGAGGGAATTTTCAGAACATGGGTACAAAGGTTTAGGAAAGCATTCTGTAATTTCCACGCATTTTCATTAGGAATTGCACTTAACCCGAAAATACTGAGATACCTTTGCTGATTACATATTTTTACATTTAATTGTTCTGTATTCACAAAATCAATAGAACATCCAGCATTCTCCAATAGCCTGGTGTTAAGCCAAATTTGGTTGGCAATTCTAACAGCTGAACAGAAAATAAACACACATTCAATACCCTTTAAATCCCTATCCTTCCAAATCTGTACAATGTCTACTTCAGTTAGATCTGCTTCTGTGGTTGTTCTAATTAAATGCACAATCTTTTCCTTATTTTTCTGTCTTGACTTAGTTTGCCAATTAAAACCATATAGGGCTAAAATTGTGCAATCTGAAATATTAACCAGCTCATCCTGTTTTTGGTCTGGCTGTACCTTTGATGACCCCAATACTGGGACCGTCTATGTGCTGTGAAGACCACAGGTATCAGCTTGAATATTGCTGGACCGGTCTTTCCAGTCATTTCTAAGAGCCTTAAACTCTTAGTCAAACCCCTTTATCTGTGCTGAAATAGCTTCTAACTGTATCTTGTGATCATATTTAGCTAATTGATAGTTTACAGAAAAATCTTCTGTTATCTGGGTTAATTGAGGTTTTTGATTCCTATCCATTCTATCTTCCATCCTGTGTACATCACTTGTGGAGAAACCACTTGTGCTGATTTCCGATTGATTACCAAGAACATTGCAACTCTGGTTAATACATTCCTTCAGCAAGCACTCTGATTCAACCATTTTTTTATTGCAGTTTTTTCTATTTCTTTTGTTCTTTTTATTTTGTTTCTTTCTTTTTGGGAAGGGTACTTCTCTAACAGGTGTGTCTGGGATACATAAGGAAGAAAAGTCTGGTCTTAAATTAAGTACATTCTCTAGAACTATAGAAGGATATTTCATTTGTGGAATCAATTTATCCAGTTTGAGGAGAATATCATCCAACCAGAACCCATTAATGGCAATATTGCCTTTTAGAGTTTCGATTTCATTGGGAGATGCAATTAATTGATCAGGAATCATAAGGTGTGCAGCATAAGGGTCTTTCATAAAAAATTTTCATTCTTCATCAAGGCTATAAGGATAGGAAGAGACTAGATTGAATTTTACCCCAGCATTTTTGGACTATTGTGAATTAGGAGCTCTACTTTTAGAGCCCATTAAATCTAATTTATTAAGGTTGGTTAGGGTGCCATGTATAACCATGGTAATACCTTTTCATTCATGGATTAGGTTTGAATTGTAATTTATTTCAGGGCTTTGTAATTCTGGGGAAAAATTCAATGAATCTGAAAAAGAGTCATAGTCTAAATCTATTAAAGTTTCATTGCCTTGATTCTTGCTTATATTATTGTTGTTATTGATAGATTTATTTTCATTGATTTTAACTGTTACAATAGACATATCAGAAAGACAGGGGTCTTCCTCTGAAAAAAAGGAAACTTTGTCTTTGTTAAACACTTTGGGAGTAGAAGAAAGCCTAGAACAGTCTTGTCCAGAATTACTATCCATCGACAAATTCTTGTTGCTAATAGGCTTACAAGGGGCAGTAACATCTGTGTTTATTTCTTTCTGGGCTTCTTGAATCTTTGTCTTTCAAAAATGATAATTAATTTTTAATTGTTTGATTTTACCTTTGTTCTGTTGCTTGCTTTTTTGGTCATTTAATTCTTTCTTAGTTTATTTGCTTTCTTGCCCCTTATTCCTTGCTTTTTTGGTCACTTAAGCTATTCTTAATATTTTGCTTTCTTGCCCCTTTTACACGCTGAGACTTATTCTTCCTTTTGGTTTTCTTTTTTTTTGGAAGAAATTTCAACCTGTTCCTCTGTCTCTACCTGCATCATATCATCAGAATTATTAATAGAAATTACAGTCAATTGCCCAGAAATTGTGCATAAATCCTTTATGGTAATAGGATCTTCAGTATTCAGTACTGCTGTAACAGCTGCTTGTCTGTGCATAGTGACCATTTTTTTGTATTTTAAGAATAGACTTTTCAAAACAGTGGTAATAAAAAATAATCTACAGTTCATAACTATTTAAATAATTTTAGATGCTTTTTAGAGCTTACTAAAACTTAATGAGAATGGATAACATACAGCAAATGGCTTACAAGGTTAAGTCCACAAGTTCTGCTAAAAGTACCTTCAGGATTTCACAAAAAAATTAACTATACTCTTCCCAGTTAAAAACTCATGAACTTGTGTACTTGTGAACTTATGAGTCATGAAATTCTAGATATACTTTCTGAAGAAAAAGCGTGTACCAGTCCAGTATTAAATCTTCAATGTCAGTAAGCAGCCAAAGAGCTAGTATTAATAATCGCTAAGATCCAATAGGATCCAGAAACTCAGGCTGGCCTGTCAGCACAGTGGTTGGATTTCCGCTTGCAACGCCAGCAAGCCAGGTTCGAGAATGGATCTGGGTCATCGGAGGGCCGGCTGTGGATAGAAGGATCGAACATCCCTAGGACTGCTCTCCTTCTCCGGGGAGAAGGGGGGGCCTGTGACTGCACAGGAGTGACACCTGGTGGAAGCCAGGTTGCCACCCTGTAGCGATGCAAGATTGAGTTTCTCTGGGACGGGACAGATGCTGGACGTCATTGCATGTCTCTGCCCCAGCCTACAGTGGAAAAAAGAAAGGTGGAGCCTCCGTCTTCATGAAGCCGTCCCTGGGGCTTCAATGAGCCTCTGTCGCCAGAAGCTCTCCCAACCAGATACCTGTTCCATGGTACTGGAACTGCAGGAGACCAGTGCCATGGCCCCACCCTCCGGGGGGTAAGCTGGGGGTAACAGGGAGAGCAATGGCAATTGACAGTAGGTGGGAGTCCCGGGGACTGTGACCAGGGCTTAATCTGAGAGAAGGCCCTACCAGGGAAAAAAAAAAAAGGATCCAGAAACCAGCCAGAAAAAAAAAAGTTCCATCTTATCAACTTTTTCAACCTTTTCCACCTTTCTAGGTAAAGCTGATATTCACAGAGTGAAACACAAACAGCAGGCTCTTACATCTCTGGGTGTAGCATCTGTGACCTCTGAATCTGTACCGTTGGTACTGCTGGCCAAAATTGAGTCTAAAAAGATAGACCAAGTAAAAGATGTCAATTTTAAAAGTATAAGAATTTATATTAAATATAAAATACAACTAATTTAATCCACTTAGTCAGCTTACTCAACAATTTACAGTTTACAGTTTACAAAAAGATCTCACTGCCTCAAGATTTCACTAAACAGATGCCCTCGAGTGATAAATAGCTAATATAATAACCAATATAGAAAGCATGTACCTTAACATAAAACATAACACGCTTCCCAACAGTGTTATCAGGAAATAACTTAAAATATCAGAATGGCAAAAAGTAACTTTAAATGCCAAAATGAAGCTTACTGTGGCATCTTAAAATAAAACATATGGTTACTAGTTCCATGCTGAGTGTTCTTAACCGCTGACAAGAACTCTGAGCGTTAATACACTGGAACACACTAAATCTCTCCCAAAAGTACTGGGCAGCTCTAATCAGCACTATGCACTATACAGTTTCTGCTCTCTGCGCCATGCTATGCCACGCTCAATACAAAACGGCGAATCTAATCTGCACAACGGCGGCATGCGCTATATGCACATACATCAAGTGCTGTCTAGGCACCAGTGGAACCCAGCATCAAGTGTAGAGTGCGAAAATTTTAAATAAAATGGAATATATGCTAAGAAATATAGATTTTTATAAGTTCACAATTTTAAAAGAGCTACAGTAAAAATAATATTTTTAAGTTAGGCAACAGAAAAGACTGCCACCAGAAAGTCAAAATACCCCCGATCTAAAAGGTATTCCATTAGCATCTGTTAGCATATCGATGTGTCGGTGTGCCAATGTAATAACAGTAGAAAACGGTAAAACAATAACACAACAGGGTAAAGAAATATATACACACTTTCATGTATTCACGTAAGCCCTGTTGAGAGCGAACTCTTTCTACCCAAGCGTATCCACCTGCTTACAAGACAGATAAGCAGGCACACAGCTCTTATAGGGAACTAAAAAACTGGTAAGTTAAAAAGATATGTTTTTTTTTTTTTAATCTCTGAAAATGTCCACTCCTTTATATGACGTTGGTAGGCAATTCTGCTGAGCAGACACAGTGGGATCTCAATGGAAAGTTAGTAGAAAAAAAAATCAGCCGCACTGAAATATTGAAGGCGAATACTCGCAACTCACAAGCTCACAGTACACTGCACGGCTCACAGCTCTCAGCTCTCAGTTCAGCACTCAGACACCTTCGTGACTTTTTCACAAAGTTCCACATCTTGAATTCCGTAGCTTGTCCATATCTCCTTCACATTAGTACTCAAGGGTATTTCACTCATCCAAATCTTTTCACCGGCGAACATATCAGGTTTGGGCCTTCCCAAAGGGTCCCCCTTGCTCTTCCTCAATCCAGCCTCCACCATGGGCTTTCCTCCTGCAAAAGGACAAAGAACACCTGAGATGGTACACCTACTGGGGCAGCACAAGATTATCTGGTAAGAACTGCTAATTTCATACAAACTGTGGCATACCTTTTATAAATAAAAATAAAGCATTTAGCAGATCCTGCTCTTTCAGTTCATTCCACAGCTCAGCAGCGTGCAGCTCCACTTCTGGCCTCTTTTTCCCCAATAATGGTGAGTTTCTACTCTGTCTCTGTAGTATAGTGAAAGCCATTTAGGCTATATTGCACACTGTCTGTTAGGTGCCCCGAGCTCTGTCTGTGACATAGCTACTCTACTCTCTGCAGTATAGTGAAAGCCACTTAGGCTGTATTACACTGTCTGTTAGCCTGTTAGGTGCTCCGAGCCCTGTCATAGCTACACTGTGTGTGATGTCTCTCTGCAGCATAGCAAAAGCCACAGCTGTGTCTATTATGTCTCGTATTTCCCAGTCTAAGTCTACTAAAAGGAAGCATAGTGCTGCTGCACGTGCAACTGAAAATGATGTGGACATTATGAATCCTAGCACTAAGGAAGAATATAGCAACAATAACTTCACCAGGACTGGCACTAAATGTCCTCCTGAACCAAAAAAGCATGTTAGCAATGAAATACTAGAGTTTTGGAAATAACTGACAGGAGTTACTCATAGAGGTACTGAACGTTTTGTCACATGTGCCAGGATACTTCCAGCTGCTGAAGCAGCATGCAAGGACAAGGAGGCATCTTCATCAGATATAACCTCAGATGCTGAAGCAGCGAATACTGATAAAGATAGTGGGAACTAGGAATGGGATAGCCCAGGCTGTGTCACACACGATGATGACGGCACTTCCAGTTCTTCTGAATTTTGTTCCAGTGAGGTCTGTAGTTTCAATGAAGGGATAGGAGAGGATGCCACTGTAAGGCATGAGAGGCAAGTGCAGAAAAAGAAAATCATATGCTTAACATAAGAGTAAGAAGATGAGCATAAATGAGGACAATTCATGTGAACAAGGAAATGACAGTGTAGGGTTTCATCCAGGTCCCTTGACTGTGCAAGAAGTAGTGCCGGGCACCATAGTATGAAGCACAAAAGGTAAATCTTTAGTGTGGAATTTATTTTATATTGACCCTGCAGGCAACTCTCAAGCTGTATGCAGTCTGTGCAAAAAGAGTGTCAGTCGTGGTGGCAAAAAGGGACATTTTGGAACATCAGTAACGATACAACATGCAAAGGCAAAGCACCCAATTGAGTGGGTCAGGGCAAGGGACAGTGTGGTTGGTATGGGCAGTAGTGGAGGTGGTGGTGGCAGTGGCCATAGTGACAATGAACTGGGAGCAGGAACTGACACTGAATCACTTGATGTGTTCTTGCAGTCTTCCCAAATAAACATATTGTTTTCTTCTGACACCATCAAGTACTACAAACTCTCATAGTAGTACACCATGTGAAAAAAGGCGTGAAAAATACAGTCCCCCCCAAAATTAAAAATATCTCGTCCAGGCAGATCCATCGGTGCAGCAGTTGAATTTCTGCTTGCAATGCTGGTGACCTGGGTTTGGGAACAGACTGGGACGCCAGAGGGGGAGAAGGCTTGAGCGTCCGAGGACTGCTTACCTTCTCCCGGGGGGAGGATGGGGATGCGGTCTGGCACCTATTGGCTCCTGGCAGAGGCCAGCAAAACAGCAGTGTGTCAGATCTGCTGACTAGGGGGGCCGTGGTGGACATCGGCGTACGCCTTGACGTTGGGGTAAGCCACGCCCCAAGGGAAGAAAGCAGGAAAAAAGCTCCCTGCTCAACCGGATGATGGTCGCCCAGTCTCCCGCTGCCACAGAAGCCCCGAGATTGGCTGCGGAAGACCACCGCAGCAGTGCCCGGGGGGCCAAGGAAGAGTGCTCTGGCTGCCCCCACTGGTGCCTTTCCCCTCAGAGGAGGGGGACCCACCCAGTGAAGGGTTACACTGGGTCTCCCCTGGGTAGCTATAATGTGCAATGGTGGTGAAGGTGGCCAATAAGTGGAGGCAGAGTGAGTGGTGGGGTCCACTAGTGGCCCAAAGGAGAGGCCGACAGGGAGAGGTGGAGGATGGAAAAAAAATAAATATCTTGTCATTCTCATCAACTAATGTTAAAAGAAAGTGTTGCAAGGGCATCAAAATGTACCCGTAAGCATCCAACTTGTCAGCTGTTAAATAGAGCCATTGCAGAGCTGTTGGCTGATTGTCAACTCCCTTTTGTTTTTGTTGCCAGAAAGGTTTCCTCAAGTTCATGAACCAGATTGAACCACAGTACACTGTTCCCTGTCAAACATATTTCTCAAAAAAGGTTGTTCTACAGTTGTATGACTTGGTGTGTAGTGCAGTCACTATGCAGCTAAAAAACTCAAAGGTGAAAGAGGTTCACATAACCACAGATAATGTGGACCAGCAACCTAAGAATTGACTACATGACTGTTACAGCTCATTGGGCAAGTTTTCAGTCAGAAAGTAATAATCCCTGCTGTACTGTAAGCAGTAGAAAGCAGGCTGTATTATGTTTTTTAACCTTTTTGAGGAAAATCACACTGCTGTGAATATTTTGCAGAAGCTGCAAAGTCAAGTCCAGAAATGGTTTACTTCATATTCCTTATCTCCAGAGTTCATAGTGTTAGATAATGGTGGCAACATAGTCAAACCAGTTAGAGGTGGCAGCTATCAACACATACTTTGTTTTGCACATTGTTTAAATCTTCTCATCCATAGTTTCTTAAATGGAAACAGAAATGTTGAAAACCTGTTGGGTCTTGCTAGGAAAATATCTGGGCATTTCAGACACTCAGAAAGCATAAATAATCCTGAAGGTGCTGCAGAGGTCGAATAACTTACCCTTGCATACATTAAAGCAGGAAGTGTCAACCCACTGGAATTCAACATTTTAGAAAGGTTTTTTGAACAGCAAAAAGCTGTACATGACTACACCATGCAGAATCAAATTGGTAAAGTAGACATCACGTTCAGTTCCAGCAGCTGGACTCTGCTGGAATCTTTGGTCACTTTATTGGAGCCATTTGAGGCTGTCACACATGATGTCAATGGGGACAGGGCAACTCTGAGTCAAATTCTTCCTCAAATCAGATTTTTTCACATTTTCCTTGATGACGTAATGAAAGACTTTCAGTCAAAAGACACCACCACCGCTGGGTTTTTTTATATGTACTTTATTTTTCCGTTAAATGCATCATAGAATCACGCAGGTACATATCATCTTGCCATATTATACATGTACATCCTTATAGTGAGCACTCAGTACAAAACTCAATAAACAGACTCAAAAACAATTACAACCTCTGGTGAGGCTACTAGTCGATGGTGCCTAACTGGTGGGGGGGACATCCCTTCCCTTAAATCTTGTATTACCTTGGTCTGTTACATTACTTGATGATGACCTGGGTTCACAGCACCATCTGACCCCCTTCCTCCCTCTCTCATGCTTTAAATAGAGGGGTCCACTGCCATGATCCATCTGGTCCACCTTCTAACAAATCTCTCCTTCTCATCCCTTCCATATGTTGTATGGATGAAACAATCTGTTTCCAGTCAGATAATTGGGGCGGTGATGGTTGCAGCCATAATTTAGAGATGGCTTTATTGTAAGCTACCACACATATATACCGCATATAAAGTGTATCTTTTCCCTTCAGCCCCTCTGGAGTAAGCCTCAGAATCCAGTTCTGTGGTGACAGAGGAGCTGTTAGTTGAAAGTCTATGGACATTATAGCTTCAGTCTCAGCTCTGAATCTATCAAGTCCTGGATAAGTGTAAAATATGTGAGTAGGAGTTGCTTTCAGCTCTCCACATTGGCGCCAACAATTCGAAGTGGTCCCGGTCTTCCACTTAACCACACTATCAGGCGTCAAAAAGAATCGTACTTTCATTTTCCAAAAGTATTCCTGCCATAAGGGGGATACAGTGGCTTTGGAAGTGTTTTTCCAAATACTGCCCCATTCCCTGAGGGATAACTGAAAGTTGGCTTCCCTTTCCCATTTTGCCATGGTTTGTCTGTTCGCCTCTCCCTCATGCCTGTTTAAAAACTTATATATTTTAGATATTGTTGGTTTGGGTCTGGTGAGAGAGAACAACTTTACCAGAATTAGGGATCTGGTTACATAAATCTCAATCTCTTGTGTCTGACGTAATCTTTTCTGTATATATGTGTTTATTTGTAAATAATAGATCTTATCACCTGCTGTCCAGTCCCATGTCCTAGCACAGTCTTGAAGCGGGAGAACAAGGTCTTACTTCATTAATTGTCCTGGGTAGAATAGTCCTCGTCTCACTTGTCTCCGATACCAGGGGTCTATCTGGCCTGGGGTGAAATCCAAGGCCTGAATAAACTAGCACACTTTCCATCTTTCTCTCTCTTAGTCTCTTTATAGGTACAGAAACAATCCCATGCCTTCAACATAACTTGAATGGTGTGATACTCCAGTAATTCTGCAGGCTAGTAGTGGCAAACAGACATTGAAACATAGAAACATAGACTTTGATGGCAGATAAGGACCACTTGGCCCACCCAGTCTGCCCATTTCCCTTCCTATTGGATAAGCTGCAGATTCTAGTTAACCAACAGCCTATTTCCTGCAACTCCCCACTACAATTGCCTTATGTCTGTCCCATGCATGTTTGAATTCCCCCACTGTTTTAGACCCAACAACCTCCCCAGGAAGGCGGTTCCATGCATCCACCACTCTCTCCATGAAAAAAAAATTTCCTCACATTACCCTGAGCCGTCCCCCTCTATCTTTAAATTGTGCTCTTGTTCTTACACATCTCTTTTCTGAAAGATGCTACCCTCCTGGACTTTGTTGATTCCCTTGAGGTACTTGAAAGTTTCTATCATGTCCCCCGTCCCTCCTTTCATCAAGGTATACATATTAAGCTCTCTCAGTCTCTCTTCATATGGTTTCTGATGCAGACCCTGCACCATTTTAGTTGCCCTCCTCTGGACTGCTTCCATCCTGTCTATGTCCTTGCGTAGATGGGGTCTCCAAAACTGCACACAGTATTCCAGATGGGGTCTCACCAACTGTCTGTACAGAGGGATAACCACTTCCTTTTTCACTTGTGATGCCCCTTCCTATGCATCCCAGTATCCCCCTGGCTCTCCTTACTGACTTCTCACATTGCTTACTCACCTTTAGGTCATCTGATATGACTACCCCCAAGTCCCTTTCCATTTTTGTTGTTGTTAGTACTTCCCCTGCTATTGTGTACTCTTCTCCTGGGTTTTTGTTTCCCGGATGCATTACTTTGTACTTCTTTGCATTGAATCTAAGTTGCCATATGTCTGACCATTTCTCCAACCTTGCCAAGTCCCTTCTCATCCTTTCTACCCCCCCCTTGTGTATCAACTCTGTTACAGATCTTTGTGTCATCTGCAAAGAGGCATACCTTTCCCTCCAGACCCTCTGCAATGTCACCTATAAAGATGTTAAAGAGAACTGGACCCAGTACTGAGCCCTGAGGTACTCCACTAGTAACCCCCCCGTCTTCAGAATGTGTTCCATTCACTATTACCTTCTGTGCCCTGTTGTGCAGCCAGTTTGCTACCCAGGCTGCCACCCTGGAACCCACTCCCAGGCTGGCTAACTTGATTATTAGTCTTTTGTGCGGGACTGTGTCAGATGTCTTGCTAAAGTCTAGGTAGGCCATATCCACAGCCCCTCCCTGGTCTATTACTTTGGTCACCCAGTCAAAGAAATCAATTAGATTCGTCTGACATGACCGTCCTGCTGTAAATCCATGCTGCTTTGGGTCCTGTGCCCCGCTGGCCTCTAGGTACTCAACAATTCTTTCTTTCAGGAGTGATTCCATCATTTTCCCTACCACTGAGATCAAACTTACAGGTCTGTAGTTTCCTGCTTCCGCCTTGCTCCACGTTTGTGAAGGGAATCACATCTGCCCTCCTCCAGTCCTCAGGTACCACCCCATCCTCCGTGATTTGTTAAAAAGTGTGGTCAGTGGTGTCACTAGGTCCTCCCTTAGTTCTTTTAGGATTCTGGGATGAATCCTGTCAGGCCCCATTGCTTTGTCCACCTTGAGTTTTAGGAGTTCTTTCAGGACTCTTTCTTCTGTAAATGGACTGATGTCAACCCCCTACCCAGAGTGCTTCTATTGTCTGGTTTAGGTAACTCCTCCTCATCTTCTTTTGTGAATACTGAGCAAAAGTATTCATTCAGTATCTCTGCCTTTTCACTGTCTCCCTCTGCCCACCTCCACTCTCCTTTATTAATCTTCACTATTCCTCCCTTAACCTTTCTATGCTCCCTAATGTACCTATAAAAGGTTTTATCCCCCTTCTTAATTGAGTTGGCTATTTTTTCCTCGGTTTGGGCCTTTGCTATTCTGACTGCCTTCCCCACTTCTTTCTGCTTTAATTACTAAAGTTCCCTGTCATGCTCCTTCTGTGATTCCTTATATTTTTGAATGCAGCCTTTTTCTCCTTAACCTTCCCTGTCACCTCTTTTGAGAATCATAGTGGTTTTTACTCCGCTTTGTTTTCTTTATTTGTTTCACACAAAGGCTTGTTGCCTCTATGATAGCAGTTTTGATTTTTCTCCATTGTTCTTCCACCCCTCCTTTTTGGCCATTTGCTAGTGCATTCCTCAGATATTCACCCATTTGCCAAAGTCGGACCTTCTAAAGTCCAATATCCTTGTTTTTGTATGGCTTGTCTCCATGGTTGTGTGATTATGAAGCACACTGTGCAGTGGTCACTTGTTTCCAGATGTCTACTGACTTATAAATTTGTGATCCTCTCTCCATTTGAGAGTACCAGGTCTAGTGTTGCTCCCTCCGAGTGGGTTCCAGCACTAGCTGTCTCAGGCCTGCCCCTTCGTAGGGGCATCAAGAATGACCCTGCTCTTGGATGGCTGCAGTACATGTCATCCAGTTAACATCTGCATATTCAGGTCTCCCATCAACAGTATCTCCCCTTTTCAGCCATTTGAGAATGTCCTCTATCATTTCTTGTCAGTTTCCTCCTTGAGATGGGAGTCTGTATACAACCCCTGTGCGGATTGTGATGCCATTCCCTGTCTCCAAGGTGACCCAGAGTGCCTCTTGTCCTTCCCCTTTACTTTTTAGTTCTGTAGCTTTGATCCCTTCCCTTATGCATAGAGCTACTCCACCTCCTCTTTTACCCTCCCTGTCCCTTCTATAGACTGTGTACCCTGGTATGTTGACATCCCAGTCATGGTTCTCCATATACCATGTTTCTGTGACTGCCACAATATCCAATTTTTCATCTTCCATCAGGGCTACTAGCTCAGGAAGCTTGTTTCCCAGACTACGGGCATTGGTACTCATTGCCCTCCATTTAATGTTGGCTTTATCCTTTTTCCCCATCCCTGCTCTTATTGCCCTTGTCTATTTTTCCATTTACCCCTGTCCTGCCCTCTGTTGAGCTCTGTACCTCAGTGTTTACCTTACTACCTGCCATGTTTTGTTGGGGGAGGCTTGAAATTTCCTGCCTCTTATCAGCACCTCCCCCCTTGGCTAGTTTAAAAGCTTGCCAAGGAAGCATTTAAACCTGTCACTTAGGAGCTTGGTTCTCTTTGTGGACAGATGCAGACCATCGTGCCAGTATAGACCTTCATCTCTCCAGGTGTACCCCAGTCCCCAATGAAGCCAAAGCCCTGTGCTCTGCACCAGTTTTGCAACCATTCATTAAACTGCATGGTGTGCAGTACCCTAGTCTCACCCCTGCCGTGGACTGGCAGCACCTCTGAGAAGGTAACCATGCTTGCTACCTGTCTGAGGCCCCTCCCCAACTCCACAAATTCATCCTGCACTGCACTGATTCCATGCCTAGCTAGGTCATTTGTCCCAAGGTGGGCAATGATATCTAGTTCCCTCTCCTGTGATGCTGCTTCTGCAGTCGTGCAATGTGGAGATAGGTATATTTGGGCACAAGACCTGCTTTATATCTTGCCAGTGTGTCTGAGTAGGGGTGTGTGCCCAAAAGAGGGCCCATCTAATCTGGGCTGTGATCCAGTATTCTTTTAAGTCTGGGTCAGCTCACCCTCCCACCTCCCTGCCTGCCATAAGGAGTGTTCTATGAATTTGTGGTCTCTGATTGGAACATATAAATCTGAAAAGTCGGGCTTGAGTATCTTGGAACCATTTTTGGGATAGCAGTACCAGGACACATTGAAATAAATACAGGATTCTAGGGAGAAGGTTCATTTTTATCATTTGTATACTTGCATGTATTGGCAGTATAAGCACAGACCATTTCTGTATATCTGATTGTATTTCGGTCATCAAGGGTTTATAATTATCCCCATAAAGATATGAATTATTTGCTCTTAAAGTCACCCCTAAGTACTTTAAAGTGGTCATGTCCCATTTCATTTTGTATCTTGTTCTCAAGTGGGTCGAGGGGTTAAAGTTGAGCATCAGTATCTCTGTTTTGGTGGAGTTTAGGGTATACCCAGAGAGTGCTGTAAATGAACCAATGATGTCCATAACTCTCTGTACTGAGGTTTCTGGGGAAGTAAGGTACAATTATATATTATCCGCATATAATGCAGCTTTATATATCTCCCTCTCCCCCCCAGGCTGACACACTATACCAAGGGATCTTCCCTAATCCATTGAGCCAATGGTTCGATATAAAGAGCAAATAACAGAGGTGACAGAGGGCATCCTTGTTGAGTGCCTCTCTGTAAGCTAAATTTATGGGAACTGTAGCTATTAGTATGGACATAGGCCTGCGGATCCATGTAAAATCTCCGAATTACCCCAATAAAGGCCTCTGGAAGGCCAAACCTGGCAGGGACCCTATATAAAAATTCCCAGTTAACCTGATCAAATGCTTTCTCAGCATCGAGACTTATAATAATAACAAGGGTAGCTGTCTTATTCAGATGGTCTATAATGTGTATCATTCTGCGGACACTGTCTGCCACCTGTCTGTCTGGAATGAAACCCGTTTGATCTTTATGAACTAAAAGGGGGGGTAAATTGTTGTACTCTTTTGGCTATTATGGAGGTCAAGAAGTTATAATCTACATTCAGGACCGAAATCGGTCGATAGGAGGGGCAGAGTGTAGGGTCCTTGCCAGGCTTGGGGATCACCGAGATGACCACTTGTCTCCAGGAGCGGGGGAGCACCGAGTCCTGCTTCATGGACTCTTGATATGCCATTTTTAAAATGGGCACTATGGGATCACTGAATTTCTTATAAAATTCCACCGGGAATCCATCATTCCCCGGGGACTTCCCGGGTTTCCCAGCTGTTATGACTTCGTAGATTTCCTGATCTGAAATAGGGGCCAGCAGTTTATCTGCTGCATCTCCAAGGATCTGTGGGAGTTGCAGCTTTTGTAGAAAAGCCTCTATCTCCCCTGGCTTAGAGTCCTCCTTTTGGGAATATAGTTGTTTGTACTGTAATATGAGGTAAAGGCCTCAGAAATGTGTTCCACTGTGGAGCCCACATCTCTAGTATGGGGATGTAATATACGTGCTATATGCACTTTTGCCCTTCTAGCCCGCAGATGAATTGCTAGACGTCTCAGGGCTTTTGGACCTCCTTCATAGTAATTCTGTTTTAAAAATTGGAGGTTACGCTCTACCTGATAATCTAAAATTTTGTTCAGTACCCTTTTTAGGGCTGTCAGTTCCCTCTCCCGACAGCCCAGAACCCGCTCCTACTGTTATCCTTCCAACTCTTTTATCTGTTGCTCCAAAGCTTTCTGTCTTTTGATTCAATGTTTCTTCCTAGCTGTGGCTATTGCCACCAACTTCCCCCGTGTCACCACTTTAATGGTGTCCCACAAAATTCCCTTAGTAACCCCACTATTGATATTATCTTGAAGCGTTTGTGTGATTAAATTTGGGATCTGTTCTAGTACCTCTGGATCTCTAAGAAGGGACAGGTTCAGTCTCCAAAAGGTGCTGCGAACAGGCATTGCCAGATCTAGAGTTAATAATAAGGAAGCGTGGTCAGAAATGGCAATAGACCCAGTCTCACACCTTCGTATTATATCTAGGCAGTAGCGGCAGTAATCAAGCGAGCACCTCCGAGAGATGCCCTGACTTGTCGAGTGCAACAATAGAAGATACAAAAAAGAAAACCAGCCTGCAAACAGTGATACTGAATATGATGACTAGGTTGTGTAAGAAACAAAAAGAACCATCACCACTGCCACCATGCCAGCCACATGTGCCACACTACTCTTAGTTTTCTTTTGTCAGTTGTCAGTTTTATACTGTATTATGTAAGTTTGATCAATGCCCACCATGGGTATAATTTCTGGAAACAGCAGCAGCCTCACTCAGAGCAGCTGTGCCTCTTGTACCTACCTCATCAATGCCCACAATGGGAATCATTTTTGAAAACAGCAGCAGGCTCAGTCAGAGCAGCTGCACCTCTCGTACCTGCCTCGGCAATGCCCACCATGGGTACAATTTTTGAAAACAGCAGCAGGCTCATTAAGAGCTACTGCATCTCTTGTACCTACCTCAGCAATGCCTGCCATGGGTATAATTTTTGGAAACCGCAGCAGGTTCACTCACAGGGTATAATTTTTGTAAACAGCAGCAGGTTCACTCACAGCAGCTGTGCCTCTCTCACCTGCTTCAGCAATGCCCGCCATGGGTACAATTTTTGGAAACCACAGCAGGTTCACTCACAGGGTATAATTTTTGTAAACAGCAGCAGGTTCACTCACAGCAGCTGTGCCTCTCTCACCTGCTTCAGCAATACCCGCCATGGGTACAATTTTTGGAAACAGCAGCAGGCTCACTAAGAGCTGCTGCGCCTCTCCTACCTGCCTCAGCGATGTCCACCATGGGTATCATTTTTGGACACAGCAGCAGACTCACTAAAAGCAAGTGCACCTCTCATACCTGCCTGAGCAATGCCCCCCATGGGTGTAACAGCTTGGGGCACCGAACAAACAGTCTAATAGTCCAAAAACAAAAACGTCTTTCACATGATTTTTGTTATGGTCAGGGTTGGGTAATCAGGTAGTAGAACGGGTCAGGTAGTAACTACCTGACTACTCAGTTTTCATCCGGGTATTTTTTGATACTTTTAGGGTACCTGTGGGTAGTCTTGGGGGTCAGGTATTTTAGTACCCGCCCATCCCTAACGACTACCTAGTGTGCTGTAACTGTACTATGTACTCTGTGATATGTCTTATGTGATCTTGTACTTCTGGAATATGTGGTTTGCTTGATATAAACTTAATAAAAATAAAAAAAAACTAATATTAGTTTTAGGCAGTACACTAGCTCTTCAATGTCCTTGTTAAACCTTGCATTGTCATCACAATGCATCTCTGTTCTACTATATAACTCTGTGATTGAAAGAGACATAAACTACATCATACAGTTTTAAAATGGTACTTACCACCAGTGTGTACATCAGCAATCTGACAGTGAGTTAACTGTAAGGCCAGTAAATATGAAACAATGACAGAAGTGGAACCCATATTTTAAAAACACATTCTGCAGGAGAAAAAAAATTACTTAAAGGTGTAATGCAGATTTCCTTTAAAACTGAGAGTTTACATTAAGAGACTGCACTTTTTTTGTGTAGGCAGCATCTTTGTCCGTATGAGACAGAGAAATTCTGAAGGCTAAAATGATGGACATTCCTCATAATGTGGGACAGTAGGGAAGTGTAACTTCTGTACTTTTATCTTGTTCTTTCTCCCAACTTTTTGACTGGCCAAGGTTGCTGTTCATATTTCACCCAGAGTATGGTAAACCCTAGGAAACATACAGATCTTCTTCGAGGATATCTCTTCCAGCAGATCATACCTTAGGAAACTTAGCCGTCAAGCTCCAGGACCACACAGAAGCTTTTTCTCAAACAGTCGAGCCGGGGCCACCCACTGCGACTTCACTGTGTCGACATCCCCGTATATAGCCGTGGATGGCCCCAGGCCCTCCTCAGTTCTTTTCCTGCCGTTGACCATCACATCGGATTCCGCAGAGCACCATCACTTCAGTCAACCGCCATTTTGCTACTCCCTACCGCTAATCCCAGT
This sequence comes from Neoceratodus forsteri, assembly GCA_016271365.2. Taxonomy (NCBI): domain Eukaryota; kingdom Metazoa; phylum Chordata; order Ceratodontiformes; family Ceratodontidae; genus Neoceratodus; species Neoceratodus forsteri. The sequence continues at coordinate 1,341,102,541 of CM028132.1, forward strand.
TTGCTGTTTTTTCTGCCCCTAATGTCTCTTCACTTTAGTTCCTATAGGTGATCCTCTTCCCTTCCTTTGTTTATGTCCGGTTTGGGCTCACTTTTCCGTCACTGCATCTGCGGATAGAAAATCTTCAACAAGAATTTACATGACTCCTGTGTCTGTTGCCTCAGCACCGGTCACAATATCCAGGCCTGCATCGGTTTTAACCAGGCCACCCACTGACAATGCCTGAAGGAGCTTAAAGCGTACCTCATGGAGCAGAAGGTGGCCATCTTAGAGAAGGAGCTCCAAGCCAGGGGCTCCTCCACTTCCCCAGCCCTGTCATCAAGTTCCCTCTCTGGCAAAGCCTGGGACAAGTCTTCATCAGGGAAGCACCACCACTGGGAGAAAAGACATTCCTCCAGTGAGCAGTCCCGGTTGACGCGGGCTGCGTCGACCGCTTGAGGGTTGTCCTTGATGACGCTCCCCACTGCCTCCTCTGCCCTTCTTGGCTACAGGGCAGGTTCTGGCAGCTCTCACTGCTGGGGCAGCCCAGTCAAGTGGTAGTTCATCAGCAGTGGGCTCCTCCAAGCTCCCGCCAACAATCCCCACTGCCTGCTTCACCCTATCTGCTACAGGGGGGACACTCGCAGTGCAACCCATTGGCTCTGTCGATGATGGATCTTCTTCAATGGGGCTTCCCCATTTGTCCCCACCTACCCCCCTCCTCCGCAAGGGTCTCAGCTAGGGCATACCACTGGTCTCCTTGTGGCCAGCAATGGGCACTTCTTCTTGGGCGGTCTGTCTGACTCGTCGATGCCATTTACAATGACTTTGGGGATGCAGGCCCCTCAGCTGATTCCCCAGCCTGCTCCCTTCCCTTTCTACCTTCCTCTGATGGTCTTGTAGCCGCAGGGGTCTCTCTTTTCACAGGCGCTGCCTCTCAATGCTCCATCAGTGGCTCTCACAGTCAATGTCCAGGCCCTGTTCTCCTCGGTCCTGGACCCTGTTCAGCAGGTAGTCCCGACTCCCACCCCAGCATCGGGACTGGGGCAGCCCCACACTGGCTATCAATGAGGGCCACCCCTTCATATTCGTCATTGTCCTCAGCCCCCCCACACTGAACCTGAGGATGATGACGATAACAACTATCAACTAGACTTCCTCCAATCAGACGACGATGAGGGTACAGGGGCCGGAACCCCCTCCAGCACCTCCACAGTCTCATCCGCCAGGGACAACTCCTCCAACTATGTGCCACAATCCCTCCTCTGATGACCCCTCTTTCATGACCGTCATGCGTCAGCTGCAGACAGCCATTGACTTTGACTCTGCAGAGCAGGATGCCTCTCAGAGAAACTTGGCACACTACCTATGTCTGCCCAAGCCTCCTCCCCCATCATAACCCCCTGTCATTGATGTCTATGAGGATGTTATTCTAGCTGCCTGGTATAGACCACACCTGGTCCCCCTTATGCCCAGGAAGGCAGACAAGCTTTAGCAGGCCCCCTCAGAGAGGCCCTTTTTCTCTTGGCCCCTGCAGGCAGATTCGGTGGTCATCAATGTGGTCCACAACCACTCTAAGAGACCCCAGCACCTCAGTTCCCTTCCTCCCGATAAAGAGTCCAGGAAACTAGACCTGATGGTAAAATGGGTCTTCGCATCCTCTACCCTAGACATTAGAGTCCTTAATTATGTGGGGCACATGTTGAAGTACCAGGATGACTTCTGGGATGCCGTTAAATTGGCTGCCCACTCCCTTCCTGAGGGTCCCCAAAAGCAACATATGCTTAAGGCTCTCCAGTCTGGTGCTGACATGGGTAGAAACTTGTTGTGGGCTGCCTATGATACCAGGGACACTTCAGCAGTAGGCATTTGCTTCTGGTGCTACTCCTGGCTCAGGGTGTCAGGGTTCACGACCGATGTCCAGCAGTCAATCTTGAATGCCCCCTTCAGGGACCACAAACTCTTCAGGGGTGATGTGCAGGACATGCTCAACGACCTGCAGGCTTCAGGTAAAATCCTGCGTTTGGTTCACTACCTTTACCACACCCACCAGAAGAGCAGTCAGTGGGTGCTCTTTCGGTGCGCCACCCGCTGTCCTAGAGCAGCCTTCAAACAGCCCACCAAATGAAAGGCAGCTTCCGCCCTGCCCATCCGAACAAATCCACAAGAGGTGGAGGTGCAGGCCCAGCCACGGGCCCTGCCACAGCCTGACTCCTTGCCCAACCCTCCCATCCAGTTCCTCAGGATGTGGTCATAGAGGGTCGTTTCTCCCACCATCATGAGGGGTGGTGGGAGATTACATCCAACGCGTGGGTACTTCAGCTTATGTGTCAGGGCCATGCCCTAGAATTTGTGGAGAGGCCTCTGGACCACCCTCCACTTATCCCCCCTCACACGTGCCAGTGCTGTGAGTGGAGATTTAGGTGCTCCTAGCAAAAAAAGGCCATAGAACCTGTTCCTGAGGAGCAGCGAAACAAGGGGTTCTTCTCCCATTTCTTCCGCATTCCCAAGTCCACTGGGGACCTGAAGCCCATCCTGGCCTTACACAACTTGAATCACTTCATCCAGTAGAAGAAGTACAGGATGGTTACCCTCCCTGGCCTGTTATCCTTGCTCCAGGAGGGCGATTGGATCTGCTCCCTGGATATGCAGGACACCTATCTGCATATCAGAGTTTGTCATTCCCACAGGCAGTAGTTCAGAAACCTATTCCTAGGGGGAGCACTACCAGTTCAGAGTTCTCCCTTTGGCTTATCCTCAGCTCCTCTGGTCTTTACCAAATGCCTCGCGGTGGTGGTGGTGGTGGTGGCCTTCAAGAGGGAGGACTTCTACGTCTTCGCTTACCTGGATGACTGGCTACTCAAGGCCCCATCGAGGGAGCAGTTGCTTGTCACCCTGTAGTATACGCTGCAGCTATTTCACCAGCTGGGGGTTACAGTCAACCTGGCCAAATCAGTACTGACTCCTGGCCAGCGTCTTCAGTACGTTGCGGCCATTCTGGACACAGCTCAGGGATCAGCCATTCTGCCCCCAAATCGGGCAGAGCTCCTAATCATGCAGGCCCAGGAACTCTTTCACAGCTGGTACATCATGGCTCAGATGTACCTCACTGCTGAGGCTGATGGCCACAGCCATTGTGACTGTTCCCCTAGCATGGCTACATATGCGTATCCCTCAATGGACCTTGAGGGTGCAGTGGGATCAGCTGACCAAAGACCTGGAGCAGATGGTCTTGGTCTCCTCCTCCGTCAGGAAAGTCCTTCAATGGTGGATGGAACCCAGCAACTTACTAGTGGGGGTTCCTTTCCTCATCCCCTCTCCTCATCAAATCCTCACCTTAGATGATTCGGGGATGGGCTGGGATGCCCATCTGGGTCCGTTCCAGACCCAAGGGACATGGTCTCCTCTTGAGGCCTCGCTGCACATCAGTGTTCTCGAGATGTGAGTAGTTCTGTATGGTCTGCAGGCCTTCCAGTTCCACCTGTCCCTGGGCCCCCTGCTGGTGCAGATAGACAGTGTCAGTGTAGTGCACTACATCAACAAGTAGGGGGCACCCACTTTTACACCCATGCAGCGAGGCGATGAGGGTTGGGTACTGGGCTCTGGACCATGGCCTGGAGCTGTCAGCCATCCACATTCCAGGTGTCCAAAATGTCCTGGCAGAAGAGCTAAGGTGGTCACAGTCCAGAATGCATGAGTGGGAACTGCTGACCTCAGTCACTGAAGACCTGTTCAGCAGGTGGGAGCATCAAGAGTTGGACCTTTTTGCGTCCCCACACAATGCAAAACTGCCACTTTTCTGCTCACTCGATCCAGGGCCTGGAGTTTTCTGGTGAGATGCATTGTCCCTCTCTTGGAAAGGGAGGTTCCTTTATGTCTTCCTTCCCTTTCCTCTGATCCAGAGAGTACTGATCAAGTGCCAGATGGAGGGCGCCACGATTATCCTGGTGGCTCCCTTTTGGACTTGTCTTATTTGGTTTCCACATTACAAGGGCCACTCTACCAGGAGCATGGCTGCTTCAGTTGCCTGCTTCAGGGGCATCTCGGCAGTGGAAATTTGTGCTGCAGCCACTTGAGTACCATCCACACTTCCACAAAGCACTACAGTCCAGACATCACCTCTAGAAGGCTGGCAGATTTCAGCCTGGCTGTGCTACAGGGCCTCCTCTCCTAGGCGCCTATCATCCATCCTCCCATACTAGTCTCTTCTGTAATACTGCTTGGGATTTGTTCCTAAGGTGTGACCTACTGCAAGAGATATCCTCAAAGAAGATAGAACAATTACATAGGAACTTACCATAACAGTAGATCTTTGAGAGAATCTCTTGCAGCATGTTATGCTGTACCTCCCTCCTTCCCCCTTTCCTTTTCCCTGGTTCTCCTCTCTAGGATGGTGAGCCTTTGGCTCCTCGTGCTCCTTCTGGTGGGTCCTTCCCTCAGTTCCCTTGGAGGTGCGTCCTCACGGGATGGTCTCCAGCGGGGAACTGAAGAGGGCCTGGGACCGCCCATGGCTATATAGGGGGCATCGATGTAGTGACATCATTGTGGGCAACCCCAGTTAGACTGCTTGTGAAAATGCTTCCGTGAGGTCCTGGTGCCTGACAGCTAAGGTTCCTAAGGTGTGACCTGCTGCAAGAGATCATCTCAAAGAGCTACTGTTACGGTAAGTTTTCACGTAACTGTTCTTTTCTCTGTATTATACTGTTAAGTTGACCTCAACTGAAATTTGAGTTTGGAAGTCCATTCTTGTACCCACTTCAAAGGAACTCTAAGTAAACTCAAACTGATCATTAGACTTCTAACTGGATGATTTGACCCCTTCTACCTGAGAACAAATATACTGGCTCATTCACTTTTGATTCAACTTAATTCAGTGGTGTTCCGTTTCTAAAGGACAACATTATAGTTTCCTTTTCTGTGCAGCTGTTTTGTTTGGGCTGGTGCAGTGGGGCACCTTATAAATAAACAAACATTGATTAATTCATGGACTGACTGTCATCAAGGCACAGGTCAGAAAGCATAGGAAAACCAGGAGCAGTTGTAGAATTCACCAAAAATATTTATTTACACTAGCAGTAACATAAACAAGCATTTGTCAATGCCGAATGTTTGCTTGCTGGCATTGGCAGTGGCAGTGTAGAAGTTACAGAGCTGCCTAATAGGAATGGCAGTGAAGTATTGAACTGAAGCCAACCCCACCACCACCCTGCAGAGAGTGACAGGCATTGGGGTGTGTGTTTGGGTCATCAGGCATAACGGCCACGCCATTTCACCACACCCCACCCTGCAGACACTGACAAGTGACACAGTGTTCCTTGGGGTCTTTGGCCCTTATGCGCACCCCATTTCATTAGGAAATATGGTGAGATGGGTGCGATACAGGAGAATGGGGTGAAGTTTGGGGCCGAAGAGTCCAAGGCATACCTCGATGCCTCTTACTGACTGCAGGGTGTGGAATGGTATGAGCATCACAGGCAAGAATCCCAAGTCACACCCCTGATGCCTGTCATTCTCTACAGGGTTGGGCGTTATGGTTGGAAACCCTAATACCTCAGGCATTCGTTGGTATTTTCACTCCAAATTTTCAACATGTTTGTTTTGTGACCCCACCTCATGAACAGGGGGGAATATCAGTTTGTTAGCCGAAAGCTGCTTATGCACAGTGACTACGGCATTTAGCACCACAGGTGCAAAAACATTCCAAACAGGATGTAAAAAATGACAGCTGTACTGTTCATTGGGAGGTGTAAAAAATGGCAATGTTGCAAATCTGTAGTAAAAATATTTAAAAAAATGGTGAAGTCACAAGCGTACTTAGAAACTGTGCAACGCACACCCGTAATATAATTAGGTTGGGGATTTTTTACAACAGATTGTCAACTCAGGCATTTTTGGTGCCTCCCGATCATGAACAGTGTCACTGTGATTTTCTTTGTCTGTGCCTAACAATGATTTCCCACAGCGACCACGCATCTCTGCGCTGACAGTGTGAAAACACACTTCAGCCATGTTGTGAAAAATGACAGCTGTACTGTTCATAAGGAAGTGTGGAAAAATGCCACTGGTGAAAATCTGGACTGAAAATATTACAAAGTCATGAACTAAGCGGTGGTGGAAACCGCGCAATGCTCACTCAGAACACAGTCATTTTATTGACTTTTGTCACCAAATTTTCAACATAGCCATTTTAAGACCTCTGCTCATGAACAGTGTAACTGTGATTTTCTTAATCTGTCCTAAACATTGCTTTTGCACACCAACAGCACCATTGTGCGCTACATGTGCGAAAACACATTTTGGGCGACATATGAAAAATTGCAGCTGTACTGTTCATAAGCAAGTGTAATAAAATGGCAATGTTGAAAATCTGGAGTGAAAATATTACATTTGCAAACTTACGAACATACATAGGAACTGTGCAACGCACGCTCTGAAACAGTCATTTTTAGGAATTTTTTCACCAAATTTTCAACATAGCCATTTTAAGACCTCTGCTCATGAACAGTGTCACTGTGATTTTCTTAATTTGTCCCGTACATTGATTTCACACACCGACTGCGCCATTGTGCGCTACATGGGCGGAAACACATTTTGGGTGAGATGTGAAAAATGACAGCTGTACTACTCATAGAAAGTGTGGCAAAATGGCAATGTTGGAAATCTGGGTGAAAATATTGAAAATTCGCAAACTACGGCGTGCATAGGAGACTATTACTAGCACTTTCGTGAAACAGTCATTTTGGAATTTTTTCACCAAATTTTCAACATAGCCATTTTAACACCTCACCTCATGAACAGTGTCACTGTGATTTTCTTAATTTGTCCCATACATTGATCTTGCACACCGACTGCGCCATTGTGCGCTACATGGGCGGAAACACGTTTTGGGTGAGATGTGAAAAATGGCAGCTGTACTGCTCATAAGAAGGTATGGTAAAATGGCAATGTTGAAAATCTGGAGTGAAAATATTGAAAATTGTGACCTTATGAGCGCATGAGAACTGCCAACGCACGCCAGAAACAGTCATTTTTAGGAATTTTTTCACCAAATTTTCAACATAGCCATTTTAAGACCTCTGCTCATGAACAGTATCACTGTGATTTTCTTAATTTGTCCCATACATTGATTTCGCACACCGACTGCGCCATTGTGCGCTACATGGGAAGAAACACATTTTGGGTGAGATGTGAAAAATGACAGCTGTACTACTCATAAGAAGGTGTGGTAAAATGGCAATGTGGAAAATCTGGAGTGAAAATATTGAAAATTCACGAACTTACGAGCCTGCGTAGGAACTGCGCAACGCACGCTCGTAAAACAGTCATTTTTGAATTTTGGCACCAAATTTTCAATATGTGGTTATTGGGACCCCTCCTCATGAACGATGTCACTGACATAGTGTTATTCAGGCCTGAAGGGTGATTTCGCACAGTGACTGCGCAGTGACTGCGAAATCACCCTTCGGGCCCGAATAACGCCATGACAGTGACATCATTCATGAGAAGGGGTCCCAAAAACCCCATGTTGAAAATTTGATGCAAAAATTCCAAAAATTGCCTGAGATATGCAATAAAGTTGAAAACCCCCTATCTAGCCCATTATACAGCTTACCGGCATTTCCTCAGTTCGCGGTCGGCTTTGAAGAGTGCAGACGTGTTCCAGTCCACGAGGTCGTCGCGCCCGAGGTCTGGAGGTAAATATGGGGATGAGGAGTGTGGGGAGGCAGGGTGCGCAGTGGGTGGTGCGGGTTGGCGAGGGGGCCAGGGAGACTACGTGGGACCATTTTTCTTTCCAGGTAAAAAAAAAGGACGATGTGAGACGCTTTGCCACACTGGGGTGGGCTCCCAGCATGGCACAAGGATGGTTGGGGGCGTTCATGGGACGGGGATTGGGCACTTCGCCGGGTGTAAGATTAATTGCCACGCCTGGGTGGGCCTCCCAGCGGGCACTTACTACTCAGGGGATGAGGATAGGAGCCGACGGGGATTGACACCCTCACGACTTTGGGGAGGCGGGGAACACAGCACAGCCGACGGGGATTGGGCACCCGTCGGCTACAGTGTGTGCAGTGAGGGCACGACACCCGCAGGCTGGGCGCAGGTGGGGGAGTTGCGCATGAGCAGGCGATATCTTATCGCTGCTCACTCAAGCGTAGCTCCCTTTGAACTGTATGCCACTGCATTTTGGAGCTTTGTCATAGACAGCTCCAGCATGCATTGGCTTACAGGGGCCGCGCCTGCCAGCACACTGACTGAATTGGAGGAGGAGGTGACACACCTCCGAAATCTCCGATGATGGCACTATGTTTCTTGCACATGCGTGCAAGCAAACATAAAAAATAAACTTGTTCAGTATAACTATTTACAGAGGCAAAATAAAATAGAAAAAGTCCATCTGAGTTTTTCTTCAGTCTCTGTGTCCCTTTTTCTCTCTTTCAAGAAATTGCAGCTCAGCTTTCTTATAAGTCCTTACCTCCATTCTTAACAAGCATCCTGTTCTTGTAAGTATCAGGCATGTGCAGCTAGAACACAATGTTCCAGAAATGAGGCCCCTTTTCCACAGCTCTTCTGCAAAAGGCTTAAAAATTGAACTCGGGTAACATCTTGAGTTCCCAATAGCTTTTTGTAATCATCTCAAAATATAGTTATATACGTTTCAACAATAACACTATATATTTTCTAAACAAAGGGATCCCAATATTAGTTACATTTCCTCATAATGATTTGCATTTTTTTTTATCAGCAGATATGCAAGGGAGAAAAAGACAGACAGCAAGGGAAGGCTGAGAGACAGTGAGAGGGAAAGAATTGCAAGACTGTCAGGGTGATCAAATCCTAGGCCTCACAGGAAAATTTGATTGCGCAATCAGATAGACAAGAGACAGAAGGGGAGAATAAAACATATCCCTGCATTCAAACTTTTTCCATAACAACAGGGACAGGGTCCTATTCCACCCTGTCACACTGACTCACTGAAACTGGATTTTGTTAGAAGACAAAATTGGTTTGGTGTTAAATATTATATTGTCTAGTAGATAAACTTGCCAAGATAGAGTGGTGATATGACAGCAAGGGTCTTTTTATAGGCATTAATAATATAAAGGTATGTTAATGAGTTGGCATGGTGGCAGTACATTGGGCTTCCATCTTGTAGACCAAGGTGCATGGTCCTGCTCTGGGCTTGGTTGTGGACCCATGTGCATTGTGGAAGTGAGGCAGTAAGCTTCCAGGGTGGGAGGGCACGGGCTGCCTAGCATTCGCATCTCCTCCCTCCCTCCCACTGTCTGGCCTAGGGCCTGTATTAGAGTCAGCTGTGAAGGCAGTCACTTTTACCCCCTTCTGGCCAGAAGAAGGGTGCAGCCTGTCAACCCAGATCATTGGGGTGGGGACAGTGGGGAAAAAGCTATATGCTGGAGATGGAAGAAAGAAGTAGGTGGGGGGCTGCCCTGATGGCCCAGCGGCAGCATGCTCTTCCGTGAAGGTGACCCCAGTCAGGAGAGAACTCGGGATGCCATGTCAAGAGGCAGGCCAAACCACAGCAACTGTTGCTCGGCAGTGCGCTACATTTGGGGAGGAATGGCATTGGGCTCCAGTGCCACAGTACCCCTGCGCTGGACCAAGGGAGCTTGCTCCTTCTACAGGACATCATTACATGCAGCTGAGGCCACTGGATGGCTATTCCCAAGCCAAGAGAGGAGGGAGGAACCAGGGAGAAAAGTGGGACAAAAACCCATGTCTAGCTTTATGATGGTCTGGGCTCCCTGGGCTTCTCCTGGGTCCTTGGGCCCACCAATGCTGGATCCTGGTCCAAACAGTGGACTGTTCAGGGTGGAGAACGTCACTCCCCCTGGAGCCTTGGAAGACATGTGGGAGATGTTGGTGGGGGCATGGAACCTTGGAGGGGAGAACAGGGGTCAATGAGCCAGAACATGGTATATCCCTGATGTGTCTAGATAGGCATAAAATGTGAATGCTCCTGTAATATCTCTTATTTGTTGTTGGCAACATCGTTTACATGGGTATGTTATCATTAACATGGGCACGCTTTAAAAAGTCTTTGAGGTCTCGGAAAACTTTGGAAATTATGCACAATTCTAGCTGTGCTTGCTAAATTTCCTGTTTCTGTTTTCCTCTTTTCCTTTTTTGCTAAGGAACTTTGTTTAGAAACAAGGGTCCCAGTTCTCAAAGCCCTATGACTGACGCAAGATGCCTGCGTTAAACATGAATGATGCAACTGGCACCTTGCGTCAAAAGATGTGGCTTTCCCTATTCTGAAATGCGATCTGTGTCAGAATGGGGAGCCTCTGTGCTGAAGTCACTGTGCCACCCTTGCAACCTACTTTGGGGTACACCAGGTTGCAAAGGGGCTTGCACCATGGTAGGGCTGCAACATCCCCTTTTTTCAGGATTCTACAGGCACCACTTAGACTAGTCAGGAGGTGGTCTAAGAGGCTTGCTGCACTAGGACAGTGTAGACTTTGGGCTGCCGGGAGCATAAGGGGCAGGAGGGGGGCATGGTGGCAGAGGCTGATTGGGAGGGAGAGCTGTGACTGCTTATGAATGACTTGGCACCCGGTGGGGTGCAAGTACAGTGTTATACATATAATAAATTTCAGCATGTCCAGGTACTGTACTGTATTGTACAGTGAGTAGTACCCATACAGTAGGTACATTGCCAGCCCTAATGAAACATAATAAAGGAGGAACCAGTGATACAGCAGCAGAATGGGACATCATATTTCACCGTAACACAGCAAGCTTCGCAACTGTACAGTGATACAGACATTACTGTACAGTCGGGCGGCTTGATGTGTTACAGTGAAATATGATGCCCCACTCTGCTGCTGTATCACTGGTTCCTATTTTATTATGTTTCATTAGGGCTGGCAATGTACCTACTGTATGAATATTACTCATGGTACTTTACAGTACAGTACCTGGACATGTTGGCATTTACAATATGTATTACGTTGTACTCGCATCCCACTGGGTGCCAAGTCATTCATAAGCAGTCACAGCTCTCCCTCGATCAGCCTCTACCACTCCCACATCCCTTATGCCCCCTGCCCCCCTCCTGGTGATCAGTTTAACCCACCCCACCATCCTCTATTATTGCGCTGGGCGTGGGCAGGGGATGGATCCCTGCAGCAATTCCCCAGGTGCACCAACTGTTTGGCGCTGTGAGCAACGTGCAGCAAACCCGGGGACTTTGATGCCAGGACCCTGACTTTACAGAATCAGACATAGGGTCCCTGGCACACACCAAGTTTGCTGCATCCCTGGAGTAATGCAACTTGCATCACTCCCGGGGATCTTTGAGAATCGGGCCCAAGATCCTCACCCTTTGGACATCATTTGCTGCTGTTGTTTGTCTACATGTGATATCATAATCATCTCCGTAACAACTGACTGTGATTCATAAACAGGATTATGACATCACATGTATATAGGCAGAAGGAACAGATGAAATCTGAGAGATAAGGATCCTAGTTTAAGAGGCTGCCTTTAATAATAAATACACAGGAGAAGACAGAGAAAATATGTGATATAAAAGCAGACATACATACTATGGTTTTTTAAAACATTCCCAGATATATCACAAGGGTCTGATTTCCAAAACTGTCCATTTTACTTGGGCCCTGGTATGCAGCGATCTGAAAAAAATGATCTTCCCTCAGCACTCCTGGCCCCTTCTTATATGCAGGAAACAAATTTGACCTTTGGCACGACAGTGAATGTTGAAGCTCCTCCGGATGGAACCTCTTTTCCTAACCTCAAGGATTTTGAGGAATGTTGGCTCTTGGCTACTACATAACCCAGCTTCCTAATGAATGAGCACTTCAACGCCAAGATATGTCCATGTCTGATAGCCCACGTCACCTCCCAAACCTGTAAATGGGCCTTTGGGTTTTATATTTGGATGTAGGGTTACATTTATATTTATATGTACTGTTGTCAGTTTCATTTATTTGTTGTTTTCTCTTCGTACTGTCACCCTGGGCCTCCGGGGAAGGGCGCCATGAATAAACTACTACTACTAATATTGTATCATTACTTTGCTGAGTTTTATCATCTCATGAACAGAAAAAACAGAAAAAACTTATAATAGGGCCCTAAATGTTTCTGTTCCCCAGCCTTAACAGTGGAAACAAGAGGAATAGTGCACATCCTTCCGACCCAGAGTTGATTGGGTCTGTACAGTCAGTGGTTTTAGGCAGTTATTGGGGCGAAGGAATGGGAGGAAATACTGGCGGTGGGATTGGTGGAATACTGCAGTCTTTTGAGGGCTGATATCCAAATCCTAAAATAGGTTTTATTAAAGTGATTTTGTCATGTTTGCCATAGCAAATGGGAATAGTAACCTGTAGGAGTTTTGAGTCAATCTCCTACCATTCAAACTGCCAAAAAGTGCTGTTTTCCATGAAAAAAATGCTTTTATATCTGTGCTCTGATTCATTTGCATAACCCTGACTCTTCTTTTCTCAGTGCTGCAACTCCAAGCGTGACATCATGCAAGGGAAACTGTTTTTAAGCACTGTGTTGAAATAGAGACCTCTGTTGGTCAGTCTTGGTATTGCAGACATCCTTTTTCTTCCACATTTTTGAACTCATAGCAAAAGCTGGACACAAAAGAAAAAGAAAAGTAGTCTGACCCATAATTACACTCCTGAACTACTTGTGGTCATTCAAGCCCTATAACATAAACATAGAAAAGAATCGTGCTCCCACATTCTGACAGGAGCTACCACTTCAAACCTGTCACTTCACCAGCAGGCAGTAAAAGTCAAACAACATCTACACAGACTGGAAAATTATCTTTTTGGTCTATCTGCATCACAAAAACAGTTTTACAGAAACTTTTCTACAGATTGTACTGCTGTAAACACTACGACATAGGAGACTGCACTTTGATAAGGGAGACAGAAAAATCAGCAATGCACTGTACCCACAATGCCTTGCTATATATATATATATATATATATATATATATATATACACATACACACACATACAATAAATACATAGATGTTGATAGCAGATAGGCCTACGGCCCACCTGGTCTGCCCATGTGCGCACATACTCATCTTCTTCAAGCTTCTCAAGAACTGGGTTATATATCTACATATTAGGTGCTATTCTGCAGTCCCCACTACCAAAATAAGGAACTGCATCTCTGAGTAATGAACATTTAAGTCAACTTTATAATTTACCCAGAATTCCTTGTTTCTGTATGTGAAACATTGATCCTTCCATTACATCATTCTGGGGGCGTGACAGCGTACAGAAACAAAAACATACAAAAAATGACTGACATATTTTTTTACAAAACAAATTGCAGCTTCAGCATCTGAAGCATTGGTGGCAATGGCATATTGTGTGAAACAAGCATTTGTGGAATGTGACTAAGTCACTTTAAGCACCCTTTGTTTACTACCCTACAGACTCTTTTAACCTCTACTTCACAAGCTCATTTGACTGCGGAGACTGTACTTGAGATGCTGGGTCTTCATGGCAACCTGATCTTGTATAACATATGGCATGGCAAGGCTATACCTGAAGACCACTCAGTAGACTTTTTACAGAGCCAGTGGAATAAGCTTGTAGCTACCTGGACTCTTTCTATGTTTTCATATACTGGCAGTATCCACTGAGCACGTCTGAAATCCTTGGAAATCTGTTAAGGCAGGCCATAGCTGCTGGCAACTGGTAACCATGGGGTTGCAGAAAGCAGATTTAGCACTGGTATCAGTAGGGGGAGGCAGTGGCTTGTCATGTGCTTCTAGCCAGGGGATCACTGTTGAAGGTTGGCCACAAGTAGAAATATGGCCATTGATGGGGATTAAAAATGAAAGACTGGGGACTTTAACTGTAAGTTCTTTTTGTTGAGCTGCTCATTTATTTATTTTTCATTTAAAATTGTCCAAGAAAGGCACACTGAGCCGCAGCTCGTTTCCAAGTGTGACCTGGGCTTGTAGCACAGTGCAGTAGCACATTGTGCAAGCTCAAATGTACGTCTCCAAGGAAGAGTAGAGTTCACGGCATGGACCTGACTGCCTCTCAAGGTTGGGAAGTAACTAGAGTAGATGGACAGGCCTGACATCCATGGTGCAGGTCAATGTGGCTGCAATGGGCTCAGCATAGGTCTGTGGATGTAATCAAATGAGGGTGAAAAACTCCTTTCCTGGCTAGGGGCATTGCGCATGATCACTCTGCATGTCTCCTCTTGTCTCAGTCATGACTGATCAACTACCTCTAGAAGCCTGTATTCTGAAGCAGTCCAATGTAGGTGATTGGTATTAAGTGGCCGCACTGCAGGGGGAGGGGGGGATTCCCAAAGGCATGGTGGGTGGAGGTCACCCAGGGACCTTTTCTTTGCAGTGTTGGAGCAGGAGTTAAATTGGCAGCTGAAGGACTGTGTAACAAGGCACTGGTGGGAATAATCCTTGATGGTGTATGTGGCAACATCACAATAACTATGTGCTCTAGATGGGTTGTGCAATACAAGGCCCATCTGAGGGTACTTAGTCACACTGGAAGTGCAGTTATTGCCGCTGAGCAACCCAGACCAAGTGGGTTATTCCAAGTGAAACACCCATAAAAAGCTCAAAAGTGTTATAAAAAAAATATTTAAAAAAGTGCATCACCATGTCTCTTAGATGGTGTTTTCTTCCCCCTTCAGGATGGGACACTCCGTTAGGGCTTCAACCAGATTCTGTGCTGCATTCTAAACCTCAACAGCCTACCTCTTCTCAGAGCCCACCAAGCATTCCACCAAAGGGTAAGTTTAATTTATAATCAAAACTCTTTGATGGATGTTGGACCAGTGGCACATAGGGTTGAGGCGCTGGCCACCATATTGGCGACTAGACTGAGCCTTAGTCATTGGGGGCCAGCTGGGGGTGGAGGATTGGGTGTCCCAAAGGACACTCTCCTCTGGGGGGAGAGAGGGCAGTCATGCTCTGGCACAATTCTGCCACCTGGGTGACCACAGGTGGCAGTGCACTCAGAGAGACTTACTGGGTGGGGACGCCGGTGGTGAAGTGCTCCATGCTTGCGTGTGAGCTTATGTACCACCCCAAAGCCAACTTCCCATGAGAGGAAACCAGGAGAGAAAATACTGGACAGAGCACTGATGTGAGGTTTGACCACTCCCAGGCCCTGCACCAGCAATAGGGCCCTCCCTTCACAAACTGGATCTGTTGTCCAGCAGGTAAGAGGGGTCCTGCTGACCGTGCCATGGAGTGAAGCCGGGGGGGGGGTCAGGCCAGGATAACAAGGCCTGTACTAGAGGAGCATAAACAAATTCACACACAAAAGAAAATCTCTGATGTGAGTTCTTTAGCCATTGCAGGCTGAAAGGGGTACAGCAAACCTGTAAGTGGGAGAATATTTTGGTAGTATTTAAAAAAAAAAAAAAAGTAAATCTAGGGGAACAGGCAACAAAAATCACCAGCCATCATGAGTTGTGGAAGAAATGCAGAGGCAGATTCAGTGCTAGCACCTGAAACCATGGTTCAGTGGCCAGGGGCAAAAAGGGGGAGGGGAGGCAGAGGTGGTGATACCTTCTGTTCCTCTGTAGCTGGAGTTCCCTCCAAGGCTGCTTAGTGATGGGTTGCAGGGTGTCATCACTGCTTTCAGGTACTAGCGCTGAAACTGCCTCTGCATTTCTTCAACGACTCATGATGACTGTGGATCACTTAGCAGCCTTGGAGGTAGCTCCAGCTACAGAGGACCAGAAGACAGTCTCCGTTCCAGCTCCTGGTTGGGGGTTGGTTGCTCCTCTTCTTGCCTAAATGGTCTGCCATTACCCTAGACAAGTGAGTTTTGAAAGTGGTGGGCAGAGAGTTGCCTCTGGATTTCAAGACTCTCCCACCTTTCCAGCTCTGAGCTCTTCTGGAGTCCAGGGCGTCGAAGGACACAGCAAGCTGACATCGCTCAGCTCCTAGAGCATAGGGTGATAGCCTGTGTTCCAGACACCCTAGGCAGTGAGGGATGTGTGTCCAGGTACTTCCTGGTTCTGAAAAAGATGGTGGTCTGGCACACCATACTGGATCTGCACCATCTGAAACCAGTTCATGCGGCACTGCAAGTTTTGGATGGTTCTCTGAATCAAGTCATTCCATCTCTGGAGAAGGCATGTGGTTCTACTCCCTGGACCTCTAGAACCCATTCTTCCATATCCCAGTCTGTCCATTCCATTGCTGATATGTTTAGTTCCATGCAGAGGGGAACTGTACTAGATCCAGGCCATGCCCTTTGGCCTCTCTTCCACACCTAGGGACTTTACCAAATGTATGACAGTTGTGGCGGCCTTTCGGCTGTACAAGGGCATCAGGGTATATCCTTACCGCGAGGTCAAGAGGGCTGTACTCCAGGCTCTCTCCCCTCACCCAGCCTCCATACTGGGGATCCCAAACAACAGCTGTGGACCTTCCACATCACCTGTGGCTTCAGGGTCGAGAGGGCTCTGCTCCAGGCTCTCTCCTTGCTGCCCTCACTCAGCTGCCATCCCGGGGAGCCCAAACAACAGATACTGGACTGCAGCCACGTGGCTCAGGCATTCTATGGCTCCTCCACTGCAGCACCGCACTTTGCACGGCACCACTAAGGGTCTACCACCCTCCCTCCCCAGCCACCCCCCCACTCCCACCCTAAGCTAGTCTGTTTTTGATAGGGTGGTGAGAAACAGTCTACTTTTTCACCCCCCACCAATTACTACTTGATCCGCTCCTCTCCGCCCTAGAACTGCCCACTTTTGCAGTCCCTACTCCTCCCCTGGAGTCTTACTACAGCCACTGCTGGAGGTTTAATTAGAGGAACTCTCAGTATTTCTAAATGGTCTACCTGTGCTCAAGTGGGCCGGCCCAGTGGCAGTGAGGGTTGAGGTGCTGAACGCTACACCTTGCTCCATGCCGGTGACCCGGGTTCAGGAGTAGACTCAAGTCGTCGGGGGTCAGCCGGGGAGGAGAAGAATTGAGCGTCCAATGACTGTTCTCCTCTCCTGGGGTGGGTGAGTTCTGCCTCACGCAGAAATAGTGACCTCTACTGTTCCTGGGGATCGCTGCAGTCTGCGTGGGCACATACAGCAGGGGCTGGGCTGTGGTGGGTGTCTTTCGCACAGGTGTGGGAGTATGCCTGTCATGAACAGGATGCCATCGCATGTCTGCACCCATGCAACACCAAAGAAGAAAACCCCTGGCTCTTAGGGAGGCGTCAGTGGCTCCGGGTGACTGTGGCCCTCATCCCCAGCACCAGATTTTCCTGACTGGCTCTCCCGAGCCCTCGCTCTGCTCCCAGATCTGGCTGTCTAGATTCCAGACAGGACACCCAGGTAAGGCGTCGGGTGGTCCCTCCCCAGGGGGTGTAGATCCGGGGGGGCTGGCTGTGGTCTAAGGAGGCAGGGTGGGGTGTCTCTGTCCCTAACTTCCCGGTCAGAGGGTTTCAGGTGGGGAGTTAGATGCCAAAGTCAGGTGGGGCTCACCTGAGAGATGCCCTGCATTGATGGGAGATAAAAATAGTTCATACCAAAAAAAAAAAAAACTGTGCTCAAAAAACATTACATAGCCATGCTGTAGGATATTCCAAATAATGAAGCTGTGTTGCAGCACAACCCTACATGTCTAGCTGAGTAACTTCCTTCATGTGTCCCTCACTCATCTCTCTCTCTCTCTCTCTGTGTAATTTTTATCTCACAAGCTGAGTCATTGTTTCTTGCCAATATCCTTGTATTGTGTGCTTGTGTAAATGGCTAATGTTTATATGTTTTCCCAGTCTCTGATATAGTGTGTGGTGCTTAGAGCTGTGGGTAGAGGGTTGCCTCTGGAATTTGAGGATCTCCCACCCTACCAATTCCAAGCTCTTCTGGAGTCCGGGGCATCCAAGGACACATTGTCCACACTACAAGCTGACATCACTCAGCTGCTAGAGTGTGGGGTGATAGCCTGTGTTCAAGATGCCCTAGGCAGTCAAGGATATGTGTTCAGGTACTTCCAGGTTCTGAAACAGATGGTGGGCTGGCACCCCATACTGAATCTGCACCATCTGAAACCAGTTCATGTTGAACCACAAGTTTTGGATGACACGCTGAACCAAACCATTCCATCTCTGGAGAAGGCAAGTGGTTCTGCTCCCTTGACCTCTAGGACCCATTCTTCTGTATCCCAATCTGTTCGTTCCATTGCTGGTACCTTTAGTTCCATGCAGAGGGGATCCTGTACCAGATCCAGGTCATGTCCTTGGCCTCTTGTCCACACCTAGGGACTTTACCAAGCATATGACAGTTGCGGCAGCCTTTCAGCTGTACAAGGGCATCAATGTATATCCTTACCTTGGGGTCGAGAGGACTGTGCTCCAGGCTGTCCCCTTCCTGCCCTCGCCTAGCTGCCATCCCGGGGATCGCATACAACAACTCCAGACCTATATGTATATATACGTTTTCTCTGGCTGCCCCCTTCTGACTGACCCTCCCAGCCCCGTTACCCCAGAATCACCGGGATTTGTCTTCCTGCCCAGTCCGGCTGCAGAGCCTGCTAAGGGTCAGGCTGTCATCCTGTAGCTGCAGGGGGTTTTCCACTGTTTTCTCCCATTCCCCAGCTGAGGCGCACACAGCCCAACAGCGTGCATGGAGGTGCATGCACGTCTGCGGAGGTCCTGCAGCACCCTCCCTTCCACTGGCATCCTCAGACCCGCACTACCCTCTGGCCTCCACCAGAGGGCAGTTGTTCGGCGGGAGCACCAGTCCATCCTCCCCAGCAGAGGAGAGCTGTCCTCCAGATGCTCGATCTTCTCCTTCCCCTGCCAACCCCCAGTGGCCCGCACTCGGTCCCAGACATGGGTCACCAGCATGGTGCTAGGTGTGTCATCCAGCACTGCAACCCTCAGCACCACCAGGCCAGCTGTTGCCTCTGAATTTAACAATTTCTTTACTACCTGCATGTGCTCTCCTGACTCCTCCCACCTTTCCCTCACAATCTGTCTCTAGCCCAGTCCTTACTTCTTCCTCTTTCTCTCGTATCTCTCCTGCAGACACCCTGAAGGCTCTTCTAACCCTTAACCCTCACAAAAGTAAAAGCCCAGATGGGCTGGACCCCAAGCTCCTTCACCTCTCTGCTCCCACCATTGCACTCCCCCTAACCACCCTCTGAAACCTCTCATTCTCACTTCCTTCTGTCCCTGTTGCCTGGAAACACACTAGTTATTCCTCTCTCCAAGGGTGATGACTCTTCCAAGTCAGGTAACTATTGCCCAATATCCCTTCTTCCCAATCTTACTAAGCTACAAGGGCACCTTGTTCTCTCTCAACTTTCTTCCTTTCTTGACTCCTCCTCCTTTTTCACCCCTTACCAATCTGGGTTCCATAAGTCCCACTCCACTTCCCTTCTCTGGCTTACTGACTCTATTCTCTCTGGAATTAATAAGGGCCATGTCACCTCTGCCATCTTTGTCAACTTGGCCAAAGCCTTCAACATCGTTTCCCATACCCTCCTTCTAGACAAGCTCACTGCAACAGGGCTTTCCGCCCCCGCCGCAAACTGGTTCTGAGCCTATCTTGTGGTTAGGACTCATAAGTAACTCCATATACCCTCCCCTCCCCCCTTCCCCACCTCTTACTTAATATCCAAAGTATTGGAATACTTTGCCTTACTCAGTTCATACAGCTCCATCATTTGCATTGTTTTCTCAAGAAATAGAAAGATTAAATTAATTTAGTTACTCATGTTATTAATATTTAAAATTCTATATTGATAGAATTAAATAACTTCTTGTCTTTTGGGTCTTGATTAGATTTTAGACTTGTAGCATTTATGTCTTGTATTTAACATTTTGTACAATAACTTGTGCAATTTCAATAATATGTCCTAGAAATAGATATTTATGTTATTTAATGTTTTTGTATTGTTAAGCATGTTGTCCCCGTGTAGAAATATATGTTATAGGTAGCATTGTAAGAAATAACAGGACTGTCTTGCAAACAGGGTCGTAAGACCTAAATGACATGTTTTCCTGTATAAAAATAAAGTTTTACTACTACTACTCCCCATAAATACCAGTGTTCCCCAAGGGTCAGTCCTTGGCCCGGCTCTAATTTCGATCTTCTTAAATGACCTCCCTGCTGCCTGCTCTTCTGCGTCCATTCATATGTACGTGGACGACACTGTTCTCTAAGCCTCAGGTGCCTCCCTCTGTGTTGTCACGTCCAGTCTTCAGCTGGAGTTCAACAAAGTCCAGCTCTGGCTTCACACAAACCAACTGTCCCTTAATGCTAAGAAGACAGTCTCTATGACCTTTGGCACCAGACAAAGGCTCTCAAGACTTAATGCCACTCCCTTCTTCCATACCCTTGATGGTGTCACGCTAGAGGATGTCACCTCCTTCAAATATCTAGGACTCTGGCTTGACCGTCACTTAGACTTCTCTAAACATATAGATGTTATCCACGAGAAACTCCATCCTGTTGTCCAGGTTTGGGGGGCACTGTGGAGCCTGAGCAGTGTGGACACAGAGTTTTACAGCTCCACATCAATGGGCATTAAAACTTGCTCTTTTTGAAGTTTACAGAAATAACTTCTATAAAATAACAGCACAAATCGGTAGCTAAAGAGTTCTGCAGCAAGATAGGTAATCCAAAAAAGCAAACCAATCAGGAGAAAGACGGAGAGACCCTGGAAAGTCTGCGCTGGCAAGGCCTGCCACCAGATCCTCACAAATGGGTCCAACTGACGGAGGCAGCGCCAAGGAGACCTTGCAGACTCAGCTGAAAAATGCAGACACTCCTATCATCAGTGACCAGCGTAAATAATAAGCTGGATGTCCTATATCAGGATGACTGACCACAACAGAAACAGCAGTGGATTATCTAAAGGGAGGAATGGAGGATCTCCAATGCAGAGCGGAAAATGTTCTGCCATGACCCTAGGCAGAGCCAAGGAGATGCAACACATCAGTTCGCAGCTGGAAAATCAAATCTCAAGTGTGACTGTGCGGATTATTGGTCTGCCTGAAGGCACGGAAGGAGACAACCCACATATGTACATTCAGGACTGGTTACAGGAGCAGGGATTTGCTGCTGACTGGTGGGTGGTGAAGGCCTACAGGATTCGACCGCGTGGGCCAGCAACGGAGGGGATCCCATGAGTTCTGATGGCTGTCACCAACAGCATGGGCCCAAGGGACTTTATAATAAACTGGGCGGAAAGAAATGGGCCGCTCACTGCTGAAGGGTACACTATCTATTTATTCCCAGATGTTTCGTTTGCCACTCGTCAACGGTGAAAGAAATTTGATTGAGTGAGACTGAAGCTGAGAGAGTTAAAAATCTCGCATGCTATTTTATTCCCCACCAAGCTGCGCCTGGCCCATGAAGACAAGGTCTTTATATTCACCAGTCCGGTTGATGCAGGCAAATGGGACGCTAAGCTGGAGGCTTCCCGTAAGAGAGATAAGGAACGAAATGCACCAGAAGACCTGGACCGTGATGCCTGAATTTTTCCTGAGGACTAATCATCCGAGAGGACACCTTGTTGACTGCAGGCCTTGTGCCTACTGGTTTGACTTAAAAAATGCTGTTTCTATAAAGAGTTTGTAATGGTAGGGAGGGGAAGGGGTAGAGTCTTCTCTTTATAATGTTGCTGTGAGTCCTTTTAAAAGGACAATGTCTTTGACTCTCTATTATTCTCTCCGTTTAAAGTTATATTTAGTTTTTTTTTCCAGCTGTAAGCTAGTTTAAGTAACTGTATGATAGAGGGGGAAAATAACTGTAATCCACACTCACTGGAGGTATTTTACAGTGTCTGATGATGTAGACTGAATCTACTCTGTGTTCAAAATTAAACTTACTGAGGTTGATCCTCACAAGGATAATTCTTTAGATATGAATGTGGTGCCTAAATGCCCACATTTATAGGACATTAATTTTAAGGTAATAACCACATGCTCATGGACTACAGTTCCACAGTCGGTTAGGCTATTATTGTTTTAGGTAAAAATGAGATGTTTGGTATAGCCCTCATATTTAGTAATGTTCCTGGAGATACTATTATACTGCTTATTCGTGGCAAGTGTATGTACTTTCCTTGAGGTATTCATCTATGTATGTTTCCAGGATGGGATATGTATAACGATGCACTGTTGCTTATTATGCAAACTAATAAAATATAATTATAAAAAAAACCTCCATTCCCAAACTAGGTGCCCTGTACAGGCAGCGTGGTTGCATCCCCTTACTGGCCTGCCGTGAATTAGCCAGAAAATGATTCTCCCAATATTTGACTATGGTGACATAGTCTGCAGCTCTGCTCCAAAGACTACCCTAACCAGACTGGATACTCTTTTCAGTCCTTCTGCAGGTTTGCTCTTGACTGTCCACACCGTACCCACCACTGTGACCTCTATACCTCCCTTTCCTTCCCTTCTCTCGAATCCAGATGTCTCACCCACCGCTCCTCCCTTGTCAGGTGGTTCTGGTATGGCTCTCTCCCTTCCTACCTCTCCTCTATTCTTTCCTCCCCCCTTCCCCCTACTCTTTCCGTAACACTGATGGCCATTCTCTACCTCTTCCTGCAAGATTCTCTATTGCTGGTCAGTCTGTCTTCTCTTATCATTTCCATAAACTGTGAAATTCCCTCCACTAACTATCCAATCAGCCCCCCTTCCCTCAGTCGCTCCCCTCTCTCCTGCGAGCCTTCATTATACCCTCCTGTAACTGTGTCTGATTCACTCCCTTGACGCCCATACTTTTCATCTCTTCTCCCCTCTCTCCCCCTGCCCTATACCTACCTCCTCCTCCTCCCCTTCTATTCCTCCCCATCTCTTACTTAATATCCTACCTTTTTTTCCCACCTACCCCTAACTCCCTGCCCCCTCCAGCACCTAAATCACTTCCTTTCCCCATTTTTTACCTCCCCCAAACTGGCTCTTCCTCTTCAACCCTGCTTCTACCCTTGCTACCTCATGGCTATTAATTCTAGCTCATGGACTGGGTCACATCAGCTGTTGAGCTTGCTCTAGTGGGATCATCATCTCAGTGTGTCCCGGCCCTTCCCTCTCACTTACCCTTATTGACCTGGTACACTGTACAGTGTCTCTTTTCACGTCCCAAGAAAGTCCCTTGTGGGGTATCACCTCTAGTATGGTCAAATGTCTTTCCCTCTCCTCTACCCTATCCCCCCCTTTTGCCTCTCGCCTCCCCCCCTTTCCTCCTCTGCTGTTCCACTCCTGCTCCATGAGATGTTGTCGCCCATGCCTAAGATTATCTTAATTTTGTACTCTATCTAGTATTGAATCTCTGTTGTAATTTAAATGTGCTGATAGACTGCTCAATCTGTAACTGTATATGACCGTTCTCTTTTTGCCACTTTGAACCTCTGTACTGTGTTGCTGCCTCAAATATTGTATTATATTGATGTTTTAATCCTGGTGTACTTACCCACTTCCCCTTTCCCCCAGGACACACCTGGAAACACGCTGTTATAGCTCAGTGTGCCTTTCCTGGTGAAACTTTTCAAATAAATAAATTACCTGGATGACTGTCTGATAGCCAGGTTGTCCAAAGAGGCTGTGGTGAGGTACAGGGATCTGAACCTCCAGACCTGTCAGGGCTTGGGCCTTCTGGTCAACCTGGCCTAGTCAGAGCTTGTCCCCTCGTAGGTGATCAGGTTCATCAGGGCTTTCCTGTGGACTGGGCATTGGATCTTACCTCCACTGCTGGATTATGCTGAGGTACATGGGGTATTCCACTAGCATGATCTGTTGAGTATACAGGCAGATGCGCCACCTGCAGTGGAAGTTGGGAAGACAGTGGTTCCAGCACCTAGGTCACCTGGATTAGCCAGGTGTAGTGATCTTGCCAATGTGGGATGCCATCCAGTGGTGGCTGGATCCACAACATCTGGAGGAGGGAATCCTGTCTGTCTGCACAGAATTGTCCTTCAAGCTCACAATGGACGTATCTCTGGTAGGGTGGGGAATACACCTGGGAGACTACAAAGCCCATGGGTTCTGATCAAACCCATGAGTCCCATCACCACATCACCCTGCTGGAGCTCTGTGCATTGAGTCTGGCTCTGACGGAGTTCACTCCATTGACTAGGATTCAGATCATTTAGGTCCAGAGGAACAACACAACCACCATGTTCTATCTGAACAGGCAGGGGTGAAGGCACTCCCTTCCACAGTGCTGGGAGTCCGCTCACACCAGGACACTCATGCACAGCCTGGGTGCAGATCTCCTGGTGATCCATTTCACTGGAGAAAACAATGTGCTGGTGTATGCTTTCACTCAGCCAGGTTCGAGAGATGTTGCATGAGTGGTCTCTGGGTCAGGAAGTGGTAGACCACCTGTTCTGCCAGTGGGGCACCCCTCAGGTGGATCTGTTTGCCTCATGGAAAAACGGAAAACTGAGGCTGTTTTGTGCTAGCCCCTCATAGTGGAGTCTCTGACACATTGAATTGTTAGCTGCTTATCAGCTGGAAGTAGGGGGAGGAACTGCCTCACAATCCCAGAAAGGGAATGGTCAGAATTCACCATCATGACCGAATGACTGGCCGGACAGAGACCTAGAGAAGCTGCTGCATTCAACTTTTTAGCTTTTTAGACTCCTTGTCTAGAGGTTTGTCCATGTCCCCTTAGACGTTTGACTTGTGAAAGGCTAACACTGTCACCAGTCTTTTGGCAGAGGGGTGGCTGGAGAACCAGAAAAGGGTGCCCATGGGGACTGAATACTTGCAGACCATACAGGTAGAGGGTGCCAGGCAGGATACTGGATGCTGTCAGAGCTTCAGGGCCAGTCCCAGAGTTGCTACACCCAAGGAAAAGGCAACCCCTGGGAATTTGTCCCTATTCTTAATATCAGTAAACACATATTTAACCCATTTCTGCACTGGTTCCAAAGGCACTTACATGCACTCCAACATTAATCAGATCAAAGCTCCAAAAGATGTCATCCCATGAGCTGTAGTAAGCTGTTTGACCGATTCTTGATTGAAAGTATGAGTCCTGGTTGAGGCCATTGATGACTCGGCTTCTGAGTGCAAAGATTATTGAAGATGGCCCTTGACCACTTTCCACCATGGACCACCGTGGTATCCTTATCCTGGGTGATTTCCACTGATAACTGGCTTTTCATGTGGTCGGTGCAGCAGGGCTCTTCGGTCAGAGCCCCAGACAATGGCTGACATGGTGAAGGCAGTTCCACCCGAAGTAGAGGCGATGCGGACATGGGGATCCACTGAGTAGGATGGATCAGCACAGGAATAACAGGCAAAGGTCAAGGGGCCAATGGTCCAGGAGGCAGAGTCCTACCCCTCCCTGCAATGGTCCATTGCTGCCTGAGGAGCTCCCCGTAATGTCAACACATACAGCATTGATGCCGCTTGTCTCCCAAGGATGAGGAGGTTGAAAAACACCAATTGCACCATCTTTCAGTCACGCAGGATCTAGAGCATGAGCAGCGCCTTGGTCTCAATCGCCAGCCCGAGGACCATAGTTGACAGGAATCCCCCAGAGGGTGGGAATAGACCACATGCTTCCGTAAAAGGACCAAAAAGTGTCTTGGAGGCATGACCACTGGTGTAGACAAGTCCCATGGCAACTTGGCCGTGGTTCTGACTGGACCCCCTTCCCCTGGATGAAGACAGGGAGCATCAGGGTCTCGATAAACTCATTGACCAGTTCAAGAACAATCTATATTGCTTTCTCAATCGGAGTCAATGTCAACAGGCCCAGTGGGGTTGCCATAGCACCCTCGACCAAGCCCTTGACCAGAGGAAGCTTGACTAATGTTGGGCGGTCAGGGTGTTGAAGGGGTGGGAAGAGCATGCTCTTTCCTGGTCTCACATAACCTATGGCAGTGCTGCTTCTTGTGCTTCATGCTGTGGTAAGAAGGGCTGTCCCCAAAGGTCTGGAGGGCCATGCACATTTCTCTGACATCATCAGAAAATGATCACCCAACGCTGGTCCCAGTCATGAACAGCATTGAGACCACTGAACAATTCACCACAGACACTGCCATTTTTTCTTCAATGACTGCAGGCTGAGCAGCCATCTCAGCAGCCGCCGAGGCCAATTTGCAGTCCCTAGGCCATCTTAAGGCCAGCCTGGCCTTCTGTTCTTTTATGGACACTGACAGCATGGCCTGGCACTTGCTGCAACTTGCAGCATCGTGTTGATCACCCAGGCGGTATCCTAAGCCCAACCTGGCCTTCTAGTCTTCGATGAACACTGGCAGCATGGCCTGGCACTTGCCGCAACTTGCAGCATCGTGTTGATCATGCAGGAAGTATACGCACGTGTCATGTGGATCCGTGGCCCACATCTCCTGCCTGCACTGAGTACAGAATCTGACCCCAGTTTCTTGTTTTCTGTTATCAACCGCAAAGGGCAGTCAGAGATGCAGGAGCATTTTATTGTTGAATGTAGACTTAAAAGGTTGAAGACTCATCCATCCATCCATCATCAGTGTCAGTGGCTCAGTAGGTACACACTCACCTCTGAGGCCGAGAGGTCAGAGGGCTCTGGGTTCAGTTCCCACATCTGGCACTTGGGTTAATATTCCAGTACTTACACTGTAGTGCAGCATTAGAGGGGTGCTGCACTTCTGAGGTGCCGTCTTTCGGATGAAATGTTAAACCGAGGTCCCATCTGCCTGGATTGGTGGTAGTTCAGGTGGATGTTAAAGATCCCATGGCACTTATCGAAAAGAGTAGGGGTATGTTTATTAAAAACAAAACAGATACTTACAATCAAAGAAAAATGAAAACATAAAGGATACATTAGACATCAATTCCCAAAACTGGTAACTCAGAAAATCATTTCAGATCTAGAAAGAAAAGGTAAGAAAAATAAGAACTACATCAATGTAAAGCATCATTAAATCAAAAGGAAGTCCAATATCGTTCCCATATATTCCTTTTGAGGATTTTCCTTTCTCCTTCTTTGAAATGATCAATGTAAGTTGTTATCTTCTTAAACAAATCCTCAGGAGTGAGATAACGCTGCTGGAACAAAAACCAACATCTGAACTGCCAAACCCAGTACAATATTACAACAGCTATAATATTCAATGTGCTAGAATTATAATTAAACCAAGAATTTGGAAATATACCAAAGAATAAGGCTTTTTGGTCCCATTGACACCAATTCTTATTCCAGAAATATACGCCATAGAAACCAAAAGCGTAAAATAAAAGGGCAAGAAAAATATAAATGAGCCATTGTTTCTGTAATGCCTATACAGGAATCTAAAGCAATATCTGTCTGCTACTTGTTTATGTTTTTGATTATCTCTACATTTATTTTGCCATGTGTACCCAGCCAAGCAATATCCCACATCGTTTTAGGAATCCGAGGTCCATTAAGCGATTACCAATTTGTGTCTTTTCTTATAGGTGTACATCCTGGAAATGTATCTGCTTTAAATTGGGTTTCTATAATTTCAGTATACAGTTGTTTTCGAGTCAGGTTTTTAATCATCTCAATTGAAACATGCCATGTTTTCAGCATATCAAATACTGTTCCCCAATCTGTTGTTAAAATATATTTTCTCCTATTTTTATGGATAAAGTCACCACTACTCCATTCCTGAAGAATCTCTTTAAGTGATATATGTACTAAAGGAACCCAAGGTTGAAAATAATCCTTAACCACTGGCTTTAAGTTAGTAAATAAAAAAAGTGAATAAAAAAACACTATTGGGTGTATCATAGAAACCCCCCCTTTACGGTGTGGTTGCAATAAAACATGCTGGCTAATTGGATTCAAACGGCTGCCCCAAAAACAAGAGAAAAAAAGATTTAAGAGAGGTACAAAAAGGCATTTAGGAACTGGAAAGATATGTGCTATATGTAAAAATAAAGGTAATAAACATGTCTTAATCAAAAAAATCCGTTTCTTCTTTCCCAAGGACCATTTATGCCATTTGCTTACTTTTTCCCTGCCCTTATTTATAACTATTTCCCAATTATATTTTGCTATATCCGAGACTCCAAAATAAACACCTAATAATTTATGTGGGGAGTCTATTAACTTAATACCCCCTATGGAAGTAACATTCTCCAAAGTGGAAGCTAAATTAAAACATACGCTTTTCTGCAAATTTAGCCGGGATCCAATGACCGATAAAAAAATCGGTAGTACTTTATTTAATAAACAGCCCTCAGTAACGTTAGGTACTAAAACACAAAGATCATCTGCATAACAAATTACTTTATGAGAAATAGAATTAACGCCATGGATACCTGAAAATCCAGGGGATTTGTAGATTAGCCTTATAATAGGGTCTAAAGCAATGACAAATAATAGAGGGCTTAACGGACAACCCTGCCGTACTCCCCTACGTATAAAACAAGGGTTTCCAAGTCTACCGTTTATGTACGGTCTAACATAGGCTAATGAGTAACATAAGATAAGCCAATTAATAAACAGTTGTGGGAAACCATAACTTTTAAGTGTTAACCAAATAAATTCTTGAAAAATGCTATCAAAGGCCTTGGATAGGTCAAAATTAAATAAATAGCCGTGTAGTGAGCCCTGTGATCCTTGAGAAAATAATTCTCTTAATAGCAATAAAGCGTCTCTAATTGATCTTCCAGAGATTGAACAATATTGAAAGGGTGAAAGTAAAGATGGTAAATATTTTGAAATTCTATTACCTAATAACTTGGCAAAAATTTTATAATCTGTATTCAATAGTGTGATTGGTCTCCAATTTTCCAGATTAGTTTTATCACCTTTTTTGTAAAGAAATTTCATAAGTCCCTCATACATCTGATCTGTTAGTCGATCTTCTATCAAAAAAGCATTAAACACCTCCACTAATTGATGCGGTATAAATTTCCATAATGATTTATAAATTTCTGCTGAGAGGCCATCAGAGCCAGAAGCTACCTTATCTTTAAGACCCAGAATAACCTTTTGTACTTCTTCTAAAGAAAAAGGCCGTATAAGCTCTTGTTTTTGAGGCATCGATAATGTAGGTGCGCCTAATATTTGTAATAAAAACGACATATCTGTCAGATTGCTAGCAGAAGTTTCAAAGGTGTGTTTTATGAACTGTGTGACGCATTCCATAATTTTATCTTGCCCTTTTATGACCTGACCTTGAGCATTTAATAATTGAAACATTTGTTTACCACAAAATTTCTCCTTTGAGACATCAAAGGGGTTGAATTGACGTTGAGTCCCAGTAGTCCTAAATTTCTGTTCAAAAAGCACAGATTGTTGTCTGTCATATTGTACTTTAGTCAAAGCTGCTTTGACTTCTTTTATACGAGTAGTACAGTCAGTACCGTATAAATGTGATTCTGTGAATAATGTTAGCAATTCTTTACGCTAAAGGTTAGAGGTGTAATGTCTAGCATCAGCCAAAGATCTTGCATAAAACTTAAAATATGACGTTACATATGACTTGGTATCATTCCACCAATCTATCATAGAATCATATAATACAGTAACTGTGACACGATCCATAACTAATTCTTTAAGATTTTGAAAAAATTCAGGGATTAATAATAATGATGAATTAACCCTCCAAACCCCAGGGCCTTGTGGCAACACTTCTTCTAATACGATTCGTATTCCTATGAGGTGATGGTCTGAAGTTGCCATCGGTACTGTAATACCTGTAACTACTCCAATAGTTTGTGAACAAGGCCAATAATCTATTCTTGATTTTAATTTCCCTTTTGTGAAAGTCGGCAATAGGGACTGAGCTAGAACATCCACTAAGTTCATATCTGCTATAATAGCACGTAATGCATTGGTATCACAATATGTTTTCCTATTTGTGGGGACTTCTAAGCATGTATTAAAATCCCCACTCCATAAAACAATTCGGTTTGTAAGTAAAAAAGGTCTAATGAGTCGTAGAATCTGAACCCTAACAGCTTTCTGTTGAGGTGCATAGATGTTTATAAGTCTGTAGGGTAGCTTATACCAAAGAAGATCTAATATTAAAACTCTACCAGGAACCAATTCTACAATCTTTTGTAATGTAAAATTTGAAGATTTAAAACAGAAACCAATGCCAGAACAAAGATCTTGACCTAAAGGCCCTAAGCCCCACTCTCTGGAGGCTGATGTTGCTTCCCCTGTTGTATATAGTCTAATGTCCTGTAACAGATATACATCATAGGCTAAACTATATAGTGCTGAAAAGGTGGCTATACGCTTATATCTGGAACGAATACTATTTACATTTAGACTAGCTTAACATATAATTGACATAATCAAAAAAAGCAAAAGACCATTGCAAAAGAAGCCCCCTCATTTCTTTTCTTAAGTCTAGTGGATTTCTTTTGAAGAAGTCCCAACTATTTCGGTCAGTGGAAGTGACAGGGGAGCAGCCGGGGGGGGGGGTGAGAAAGGAGCTTCCTAACTCTTCTTCCTCCTCTTCCATGACTTCTCCCCAACTCTGTAAGGGCTCGTAAGGGTTAGACACTGGAACAAGGGGGGAGGCTACAGAGTCCAGTTGCTTAGTGGAGCGAAGTCTTCGTGCCACTGGGGAAGAGGATTGCAAATTATCCCCTAAGTCTACATCCTGTTCTCTTGGGAGAGGTGTAGTTAGTTCTAGGGCTTGGTTTGAATCATCCGAAACTTTAGACATTCCATCAAACGTGGAAGGTTCTGTCATTTCAGAAAAAACGAGCGGTTCAAGGGACTCCGTGGTCTCAGGGATTTCAAGAGTCTTAGGGGGATTGGGAATTTCAGGAAGATCTGAGACAGATAAGTGTTCAGAAGATTTGGATAGTTCAGGTGTTCTAAAACTCTTAATGGGATCAGAAAAGGGATGAAACTCGTCTCTACTTTTGCTAGGCTGTATTAATCTTTGGGGAGAGTGTGTCTTGATAGTGGAGGACTTAGCTATATAAGCATCATGCTCTGCATAAACCGAGGTATTATGGGCTGCCCATGGGCAATTTACAAACGCATGTGACGTGTCACCACAAAGATTACAAGTAGGAGGTGTATTACAAGCTAAAACAGTATGACCTAACATGCCACATGAGGTACATTTTAACTGAGTACAATCAGAACTTAAATGAGTCAATTCTCCACATCTATAATAGGAACGTGGTTGTCCTGGGTAAAACAATATTCCACGATTTCTGCCCAAGTAAAAACAATTAGGCAAATGCTGAATTCCAGATTCAGTAATTTTAAGCTGAACATTAAATTTCCATCCCCCCGTCCAAAATCCATTATCATCAATTATTGCATGTGGCAAACCCGTAACAGTGCAATGTTGTTCTAACCAATACAAAATATCCAAAACATTAACACCCTCATTTCTAAAAAGGACAGTGATAACTTTAGCAGTTGGCCTAGTAATAGGAACTACTATAAAATGTTTCCAGACAGGATCAGTTCGGGCAGTATAATAAGCAGACCAAAATTTATCTAACAATGTAGCTGAGTGAAAAGAAACATCAAAATTATAGTCTCCTGAGGAATGTATTAAAGCATACACCTCTGACGGCCTGAGTCCTAGTGAGTTAATTATAAGAGTTTTCCCCACAAAGTTCCTGTCAGGGGGGAGTTCCATACCTCCTTTGTAGTGAATACGAGCCAAAAAACGCTTCCTCATTGGGACCTCTGCCGATTTAAACAAGGAAGCATAGCTAGCTGGCCTAGCAATAGCAGGGCAGTATCAGAGTCATTCATTGTTGTAACGTTATTTTTTTCTAGGTTTGGGTACTGACCTTCCATGTGCCCGTCATTCTAGGAGCACCATTGGATTCCGTAGTATTATTCAGTCCTGTAGCAAGTTGTAAAGAATCAGATTCTAATGGCAGTTCCATCGATGCTGAACACTCGATTCCGGGGATGAAGGCGAAGTGGCCTAATATTCCGTCCGTCAGTGAAAGGCGCTCCTCTGCCTCTCTCGCTACACACAGACATTCCGCTTGTGTCTTGGAACCTGGTAGAGGAAGATTTGGGTCCGGAATCCATGTTGTTTGCGATTTAATCCACCCTGCCTTCTCCAAAGCTAGTTCTGGGGACCATGTAGAAAAACGTGCTGAGAATGGGAAAGAGTCTTCCACGGGCGAGCTTCCGACTGCACCGCTAGTCATTTCCATTGGGTCCATTATGGTATGTGCACTGCTTTTTTTAACTGAGCTCGGAGAGATTGTCTGTCCGGTCTCAAGTCGTTTTCTTTTCTTTTCTTTCTCCGGTATGGGAATTATAGTTGCAGTTGTCACCTCGCAGCGACCGTCCTCCATAGCTGGCGATACCTGTTCTTTAAGTGAATTACTCTTTATTTTGTCAACATCATCGTGTACCTCTGAGGTTGCTGTAACTGTTGTAGGAGCAGTGTCCATGTTGGTAAGAGTATCATCCATCATTTCTGTGTTGTCCATTGCCTCTGCTTTCTCCGGTGACTGAGGCATACTGGACCGAGTCCAGATGTCTCATGGGAAGGATCCCCCACCCCTCAGAGCAGGGGAATTTCCCCGGTGTCCTGGCTAAATTTCCCTCATTCACTAAAAATACCAAAAACAGCTTAATCTGGTTCAAGGTCAGTTGGCATTCATCTGTATCCCCCTCCTCCGGGTCGTACCTGAAAATAGGCAGGATTTGTCTAGTGCACTTACCCAGTCAACAAAAACTAACTAAATAAATAAATTATAAATAAATCATACTTCTGGTTAAACAACTAAATAAAAAATAAATAAATAAAGACTCATCCATATAAAGTGATTGAAAACTCCAAATCCTTCAATGCTGCAGTGCTGCAAAGGAGGTGACCTCTCCTTTTCAGCAGAAGAAAAGATCTGACATCACGGGGTGGAGTCAAAGGATTTACCACCCAGGTGGTGGGAGGAGCTTAGCTTGAAAACATTTCGATGACTCAGCTATCTCCAGGGAGACTGCCAGTGTATGGATAGTGAACTATATCCACACGCTTAGAAGAATGGAGGCATTTTAACCGTCTCACACTTACGCTGTTATAATTGCTTTCCGGAGAAACAAACACATGACTGCTTTCATGACTTTTAAAGAAATAAAAACCTTATACTGACATCATTATTGTCTCATGGAACACACTCTTATGAGCACCAAGGCATGGCACTTGAAAAAAACAAAATGGCATGCTATCATCACTGTTTGACTGCATAAGAAATATGTTTATAACTTTGTGTTTGTGCCACATGGAGTGATTTTAGTATGTATTCCCTCCATTAAATTTATTGTAATTTGGCTTCCTCTCTCTCACTCTGAAGACATTATTTTTTTCATTTAATATACTTTATTGAAAACAATTTTTTTTTTGGTTTTACATAGACCTTACAACCACAAAACATGAAGTAATACACAGTACAAACAGCCCCCCCCCGGAGAAGGTAAACATTGAAAGAAAATTTATATGCACATATGGATATCAGCAACTGAGGTGTATCATATGATTTATCCACACTTCTATACTGGTAAAAGACAGTATACATGAGTGCCAGTCTGGAGACAAGACATTTCTCATCTCTGACATTATATGTCTGATGTTATAGGGAACTAGAGGAGACTGAATGGACCTCTGATCTTTTTCTGCTGTCAATGTCTATGTTTCTATCTTAGGATAAGAACTGTATCTGTGGTTTACACTTGGTGTGCTTTTCCACATTCAGAGCACCCACAATCTCATTACACAGTGCTACTCTTGAAGGTACGCTGTCGTCTAGCCAAAGTATTAGGATTGTCATCTTGGTTGTAGTTGCAATCAAAGCTATGTGACCTTTCCTTGGACCTAGAACCCTGTCCTGGTAATACTCTGACAGACAGACATCTGGTGTAAAGGTGTCCTCTAGACCCAGGA
This sequence comes from Neoceratodus forsteri, assembly GCA_016271365.2. NCBI lineage: Eukaryota > Metazoa > Chordata > Ceratodontiformes > Ceratodontidae > Neoceratodus > Neoceratodus forsteri. The sequence goes on from CM028132.1 coordinate 1,341,136,326, forward strand.
GAGGATCCAAGTGCAGCCTGATGTCATCCCAGAAGGGGGTCACTTTTTCGCACTCCCACAGAATGTGAATCTTCTTTCCCACATCTTGAGCAGGTGAGTTGTCATGTTTTCCTATTATGTGCAATTTCTGTGGAGTGTCAAGGGCTTTAGTGAGGTCTATGAAGATGGACCCCAACAATTTGCCTTCATCCAGCGCCTTGTGTGCATAGTCAGAGTATGCCAGCAGTGCAGTGGTGGTACTGTGTTTTTTGCCGGAAACCATGTTGGTTTGGGCAGAACAGATTGTACTTGTTTAGGTATTCTGTGAGTTGGTTTGCCACGATTTTCTCCAGTGCTTTGGATAGTGGGGAGAGGACAGATATTGGTCTGTAGTTAGATACCAGTACCTTGTCACCATTCTTATGCACTGGAGTTACCAGGGCTTGCTTCTAAACTTCTGGGAATTGAGCTAGGGCCAAGGATTTGTTAAATAGCATTGTAATGGGTTTGATCAGAACATCAAGGGTCAGAGATAGTATTTTCATGTCTAGCCCATCACTCCCCAACCTAGTTTTTCCTAGGACTTTCCTGACCATTGTTAGGGCCTCCTTTGCCGTCACCTTCTTAAAGTAGAAAGCTGGGTGGTTAGTAGTGGTACGGTTGGCGCAACCTTGGTCCTCCACCGGGCAGAAGGTAGTCTGGGGGTAGTACTGGGGACAGGTCAGTAAAGGCGTGGTTAAAGGCATCAGCAATGGCTAGAGGATCTGTTAAGGGTGCGTTATTGATATTGAGCATTGTAGGACTCAGCTTCTGGTCTTTGCCAAGGGTGTTCTTGAGGTTGTTCCAAAATCTCTTTCCATCTCCCCAAGCGTTGTTGAGCTGGGTCTTATGGAAGTTGGCCTTTGTGAGCCGGATAAGTTTAGTGCACTGATTTCTAGTGGTTTTGTAACGTTGTAGGTCGTGCTTACAGCCAGAGTTTAAGGCTTTGGCCCAGAGGCAGTCCCTTTCTTTTAGGAGAGAGAAAGGAGCTTACCATCCAGCCAGCCATTCGCCACTTCTCAAATTTTCCATTTAGTGCATGGGGCATGAATATCACAGTTGGAGTTGAAACCCTCTGTGAAAAAGCTGAGTACCTGGTCCAGTGTGGGTGCCTTGTGTATGGGGGACCAGTTGTAGGCAGACAGTGCTGATTTGAGGGAGCTAAGTTTGCCTTTCTGCAGGACCCTGCTCTCGATGAGACATGGTGGGCTTTTGGCAGTTTTAGTGTCCAGAGAAAGGAGATCAGTGAGTGGTCGCTCAGCACGTCCGGGAGAACTCTGAGTTCAGAGAATCTGGATGGTGTGCTGACCAGGACCCAGTCAATTAGGGTGCTGGTACCAGCCTTGTAGTTCTGTCTGGTGGGGTGAGTTACAAGTTGGGTGAGATTGTGTGGGGTGATTCGGTCTTTGGTGGGTGTCCCTTCTTTACAAAGCCAGTTTATGTTAAAGTCGCCAGTCAAGATGACAGCTGAGCTCTTTTTGAGGCCGCTTATTTCTTGCATAACCAGAGGAAGGCCTTCCTTGATTTTTTTGGGGGGCAGGTAGGTTATGGCAATGGTAGTCCCTTAATTTGTTCCGTACCAGGGACATCTGCTGTTGGATCGTGCTCAGGGGAGATTGCTTTGATCAGGACCTACTCCCACGAGAGGAGACTGAGACCCTGGAGCCCTTGCTGCCCGAGTCTCCTTCTGACAATCCGCCCACATCTCTGTCTTCATCTGGGATCGCTCTGGGTTGATCACCTCTTCTCGCCATTCTCAATGTCCTCCACTGTTTAGAGAATTGAGTTTTCGATTAAAATTTGCGATTATTGGAGGATTCGTTCGGGGAAGTGTGGAGCCGATCAAACGAAGCGGCCATTAAGGTCATGACATCACCGGAAGTCACATCCATAATCTTTGATTTGCCCAATTTTAAGTACTTACACCCATGTAATGCCAGATCATAAGAAAAAATATTCAGAAGCCTTAGCCCCCCATTGTTTGGGACTGGTAAGTTTAAAGTAAGCCCGCATGACTGTCTTTCTTTGCCAGAGAAAGTCATTTATCAAACTCTGGAAGTGTACGAACCATGTTTTGGGCAAGACCACATTCAACATCCCTATAAGATACAGTATTCAGGACAGAGGATTCATTTTAATAATATTGATCCTGCCCCATAGAGTAAAGGGCATGGACCTCCACCTCTGCATGTTCAGTTTAATAGTTTGCATTAGAGGGTCGACATTATTTTTGTTCAAGGCAGACAGATTTTTTGTGACCACTCCACCTAGGTAACTGAGAGACAGAGGTTCCCATTGGAGCCCCAAGTCCACTATTTCCCATTTGATAAACATATTGTTCATAGGCATCACATTTGTTTTTCCTATATTTAGCTTATACACTGAGATGCAAATAAACTTCTCTGTTTCTTCCAAGGCAGCCATTATAGAGGCTGCTGGTTCTTCTACATGGAGTAAAACGTCAGCATATGGTAAGAATTTGTAACCCATGTGCCAACCCTTATATCCTTGATGTTTGGATTATTTTGCAGTTGACACGCCAGGATGTTAAAGTATAAATTAAATAATGGGGTGACAGTGGACGCCCCTGCGTGTCCACGTTCCAACTATATTCAGTTAGAGAGCATGCCATTACACAGAATCCGGGCAGTCAGTCTTTGATAGACAACTAGCACCCAAGCCACAGAATCTTCAGGAATATTGAATGTCTTAAGCTCCTCAAACCAGGTAGAGCCAGGAGACCTGATCAGAAGTTTTTCTGGCATCTAGGGAAGACTAGGGCCGCAGGGATTCTGCCCTCCCCAGACCCTGAAATTAGATGGTGTAGCTTGCGTAGATGGTCACTTGAAACCCGCCCCTTCATAAAACCAACTTATTCTGACCTATCAGTCCATCCAAGACCCTCTCAATTCTATTGGGCAGAACCTTGGCTAAGATTTTAAAAAGAACTGTTACATACTTACCATAACAGTAGATCTTCGAGAGAATCTCTTTCATCAGTCCACACCTATGGAACTGTAAGCTACCAAGTGCTGGGACCACTTGAAAACTTTTGCAAGCAGTCAGCTAGGGGCCGACCATGACGATGTCAGATGCTGGCCCGTTTATAAACATTAGCGTCCCCTCCTCTCCTCAGTTCCCTGCTGAAGATCATACTCGGAGGACCTCTCTGTAGGGAACCAGGAGAGAACCAGTGATCTGTGAAACCAGGCAAGGCAGAGGGCTATAGGTAGACAATAATGGAAATAGGAGCAGCAAAAACTGGAGTTTTCAGGCCCATAAGTGGTAAGGGTGGTGGGATGGCATGGCCTGATGAAATTGGTTATTTCAAAGATCGGCTGTTACGGTAAGTACGTAACAGTTCTATCTTCTTCGAGGATATCTCTTTCATCAGGCCACACCTCTGGAACAAGTACCAAGCAGTACTGACAGTGAACAGTCTGGGTGGCTGGAGCCTGCAGGCTTAAGAAAGTAGGCCTTGTAGCACAGCTAGGCCAAAGCCAGTACTTCTATGAGAGACTGTGTCCAGACTGTAGTGTTTAGTGAAGGTGTGGACAGTACTCCAGGTAGCAACTGCACAGATATCTGCAGCAGAAACATTTTTAAATCAAGCAACAGAAGTGGTCATGCACCTTGTGGAATGATGACAAACCACCCCAGGAAGTTCCTTACCATACTTCCTGTAACAAAAAGTAATATAGTTAGCTAGTCATTTGGAGAAGCACTGTTTGGAAATTGGGGCGCCCTCTTTCCCAGGGGCGAATGAAACAAAATGCTCAAGAACTTTCTGCAGTGTATAGTGCCTGAGTATTCTATGCACATCTAAATATGGAGTAATGCTTCCCCTGGATTGGCATGCTCAGGTTTATAAACTGACAGGTGGATGGTTTGATTTAAAGTAAACTCAGACACCACCTTTGGTAGAAAATTAGGACTGGTACACAAAGACACCCTGTCGTTGTGGAAAATCAAATAAGGAGGCTCTGAGGGTTGAGGCACTGGACACCATACCTCACGCCACGTCGGCTACCCGAGTTCAGGAGCGAGCTTGGGTGCCGGGGGTCGGCAGAGGAGGGACAGTATTGAGCACCTGATGGGCTGCTCTCCTCTCCCGGGGGGAGGGCATGGGACTGTCTGGCACTGCAGAAGTACTGGACCGCACGTACACTGCGTGGCTGATGCAGGCAGGGTTGCCGTGCGCCACAGTGTCAGAACGTGCACCACACACTGGGGAGGTGGGATGGAGGGAGGGCTCTTGAGGACTAGACCACCACACACCCAATGCTGGTTCTCTGCCACTGCCCCTTCGGTCTCCCCAGGTCGTTAGCCCTCAGGCCCGGGGAGGATTCATAACATCCTTGAATATGGCAGGGAACACAGTGGGTGGTAGAGCGACATGGTAAGAGAAGAGGCCTGAGAGAGTTCCGGAGTTGGGAGTGATAAATAGAGTGGGGAAAAAAAATAAGGAGGATCACACATTAGAGCCTATAGCTCTGAAATCCTTTTGATTGCAACTAAAAATAATGCCTTCCAAGAAAGAAAGTGTAAGCCACAAGTTGCAGCTGGCTCAAAAGAAGCCAAAATAAGCTTTTCCAAAATTAAATTCAGGTCACAAGCCGGGACTGGATTATGGATGGGAGGCTTCAGATGTAGAATGCCTCTCAAAAATGTAGAGGCCACCTCCAGCTGGACAACCATACGAGCCTCTGCAGGCACATGAAAAGCTAATATAGTAGCCAAGTGCACCTTGATAGAGAAATACTGCAGGCTTGAATCTGATAAGGACAGCAGATACTGTAGAACCTGATTGACTGTTTAATTTGTTTCTAGATACTGGATAGGTGCTAAACGACTGGAAGATGGCGGACGTGGTGCCACTGCACAAGGGGGGAAGCAGGGAAGAGACCGGAAATTATCTCCGATCAGCCTCACCTCGGTGGTGGGGAAGGTGATAGAGGTGTTATTGAAGGGAAGAGTGGTAAACTACCTGATAGACAGCAGACTACTGGACGATAGGCAGCATGGCTTCACAACTGGGAGGTCATGTCAGATGAATCTAACAGAGTTCTTTGATTGGGTGACGAAGGTGGTGGACCAGGGAGGGGCGGTTGACATGGCCTATCTGGACTTCGGGAAGGCCTCTGACACCGTCCCTCACAGAAGGCTAGTAAATAAGCTGGAAAGCTTGGGGGTGGGACAGAAAATAACGAGGTGGGTGGAAAACTGGTTGAAGGACAGAAGCCAGAGAGTGGTGGTAAATGGGTTACATTCCAGGAAGATGGGAGTGACGAGTTGGGTGCCACAGGGGTCGGTACTGGGACCCCTCCCTTTTAACCTCTATGTCAGTGATATTGCAGATGGGCTAGAGGGGAGGGTGTGCCTATTTGCAGATGACACAAAGATCTGCAATAGGGTGGACATCCCGGGGGGGGGGGATGAAGGCCATGAGGGAGGACCTCTGGATTCTAGAAAGGTGGTCGGAAACTTGGTAGCTGAAATTCAATGCCAAAAAGTGTGAAGTGATACACATGGGGCGTAAAAACCCACAAGCAGCTTACACTCTGGGGGTGAGGTAGACAATTTAGCAGGAGAGGGATCTGGGGATTATAATATCAAACAACCTTAAGGTGGGTAATCAATGCATCAGGACAGTGGGAAAGGCAAATGGAATGTTGGCGTGCTTTGGGAGGGGCATAACAGGCGGAAAGAGGGAAGTACTGATGCCTCTTTATATGACCATGGTGAGGCCGCACCTAGAGTATGGGGTCCAGTTCTGGGGACCACACCTATGCAAGGACATAGATGGGTTGGAGCAGGTGCAGAGAAGGACAACCAAGATGGTGCACGGTATGCAGGGGAAGCCATATGAGGAGAGGTGTAGGGAGTTGGATCTGTACACATTGGAGGCTAGAAGGGAGAGGGTGGACATGATAGAAACGTTTAAGTATGTGAAGGGGATCAGTAAGGTTAAGGAGGGGAGCATATTTAAAAGGAAGGAGGGGGGTTAAGACTAGAGGACATGGTCGAAGATTATAAGGAGGAAGATTTAGAAGCAATGTGAAGGGGCATTATTTCACGGAGAGGGTGGTGGAGGCCTGGAATAGGCTGCCAGAGGAGGTGGTGGGGGCTGAAGTGGTGGAGGGATTCAGGAGGGCATGGGACAGACATAAGGGACTGGCAAGTGGGGGGAGGACAGATCCCGTGTCACAGATGAGGAGTAAGAGGGGGGATTAAGGGGCAGACGCGATGGGTCAGATGGTCCTTTTCTGCCACCAAATTTCTATGATTCTATGAACAGGGGAACAGATACAGGAGGTGGGAAGAAACCTGTAAAGCAAACCACTTCCACTTCATAGAATAAGTGGATCTGGTGGAAGGCTTTCTAGCAGCCATTAGAACATCAGCTACTTTCTGGGAAACCCCAAAATGAGCAATGACTTTGTCTTCAGAAGCCATGCATGCATGCAGATGAAGAGATCTGAGGTTCGGATGGACCAGGGTTCCCTGTTCCTGTGACAGCAGACCCTTGCACAGGGGCAGAGGCACTGGTGGTTCCACCACTAGCTGTTGCAGTAAGGGGAACCAGATCTGTCAAGGCCATAGGGAAGCAATGAGTATCAGAGTTGCCCCCTCCATTTGTAGCTTGAGTTGCACTCTCTGAATTAGAGGGAAAGGAGGGAAGGCATACAGGAACTTGCCTTTCTGAGAGAGGGACAACACGTCTCGTCAGAAAACTCCAGGCCCTGGTGCAAGTGAGCAGAAAAGTGGCAGTTTTGCATTGTGTGGGGATGCAAAAATGTCCAATTCTGGATGACCCCATCTGTCAAACAAGTCTTCCACTGCTGAGGTCAGCAGTTCCTACTCATGCATCCTTGACAGGGACCTGTTTAGCCTGTCTGCCAAGACGTTTTGGATGCCTGGAACATGAACTGCTGACAGTTCTAGACCGTGTTCCAGAGATCAATACCACACTCTCATTGCTTCCCTGTACAGGGGATAGGAATGAGCCCCCTCTTGCTTGTTGATGTAATGCATCACACTGAAATTGTCTATCTGTACTAGCAGAGGGCCTAGGGGCAGGTAGTTTTGGAAGGCCTGGAGCCACTACAGGACAGCCCGCATTTCTAGAACATTTAAGTGTAAGGTGCTCTCAACTGGGGGCAACGTACCCTGCATCTGTTGGAAGCCCAAGTGTGCATCCCAGCCCATTACCAAGGCATCTGTTGTAAGAATCTGAAGAGGGGAGGGGATCAGGAAGGGAATTCCTTTTAATAAGCTGTTGGGTTCCATCCACCACTTGAGCACTTTGCGTGCAGGGGATGGGATTAGAAGCATTTGTTCTAGATTGTCTGTGAGCTGATCCCACTGGACTCTCAGGGTCCACTGGGGAATCTGCACGTGCAGCTTGGCCAGTGGTACTGTGACAATGGCCACTGCCATGAGGCCTAGCAGGCATAGGAACATTTTGGCTGAGACATACTCTAGCTATGCTTAGGCAACCAAACGGTGGGCTCTGTCCAAGGACAGGAAGGCTGAGCCCTGGACCATTTCCAAGACTGCTCCTATATTGTATACTGCAGTCATTGGTAAGGTGTCAACACTGATTTTGGTATGTTGACAGTCACACCCAGAGCATCGAACATCTGTTTGGTTCGAGCTAAGGTCTGCAGGAGCTGATCCCTGGCATGGGTTTTCAGTAGCCAGTCATCCAAGTAAGAGTAAACATAAAGGCCTTCCCTACAAAGGGCTGATGCCACTACTGCCAAGCATTTGGCAAAGACCAATGACTCAGAAAACAAGCCAAAGGGCAACACTCTGAACTGGTAATGTTTCCCTTGAAACAGGAACCTCAAGTATTTTCTTTGAGGCTTCTGGATTTTGATATGGAGGTAATCATCCTTTATATTAAGGGAACAAATCCAGCCCTCTGCCTGCAGCAATGGGAGTATGTCTTGCAAGGTGACCATTTTGAACTTCTTGTACTCAGTGAAGGAGTTTAGCTCCCTGAGATCCAGGCCAGGCCTCATGTCTCCTGTCCATTTTGGAACCAGGAAGTATCGAGAGTAAAAACCTGTGTGCCTCTGTTCAGGCACAGGTTCTATGGCCCTCTTTTGTAGCAAAGTGTGTATTTCTTCCAGAAGCAGAAGCAGGTGTTGTGGAGGATAAGTGGGTCACTAGTGGTGGATGATCTGGAGATATGTCTAGAAGTTCCAGAGTGTGGCACTGTTCTATGATTTCCAGAATCATACATCTGTTGTCACTTCCTTCCACTGTTTTATGTGGAGGGAGAGGCGACCCCCTACAACCACCCTGGAGGTAACGGTAGTTGTGGGGTGTACAAGGAGTCAGGCAGAGCCAGTTGGGGTGGCTCCCCCTGCACCACCACCTCTAGGAGCTTTTGAATGGGCACCTGGGGTGGTACTGGAACCTGGCAAGGCTCCTGCTCCCTTGCACCTGCCCTGCTGTCTGGCTGCTGGCCGCTGACACCAGCTGGACAAACAGGACCCCTGCTCCTACCTCTAGACTGGGTATGGTAGGGGGAATACAGACTTCAGGGTTCTGCCTGAGACCTGAAGAGCTGATAGAATATCTTGGACCTCAGAACCAAACAACTCGTGTCTTCTAAATGGGTCACTGAGAATGGACTGTTGCACATCATTCACAAACCCTGCCACCGTAAGCCAAGAATATCTCCTGAGAAAGATGCCAGAGGCCACAGCCCTGGCAGAAGCATCTCAGATATCATAGGCTGTGCAGAGCAAATGCTTGCCTACATCAGCCCCAGCAGTAAGGGCTTTGAGAATCTTCTGTTACGGGGTGCCCTCTGGAAAGGCTTGTGCAGCTGCTTTGGCCTCCAACCAGAGGGTGTTCGGTACTTCATCATGTGGGTCTGGTAGTTAGCAATACAAAGGCCCAATGATGTGGAGGCAAAGGTCCTTTTGCCTAAAACATCCAATCTCCTAGACTCTGTTTCAGGAGGGAGGGCGGGAGCTCAGGTTCTTAGGTACCCTAGACCTATTGTGGGCAACATTAATGACCACTGAATGTGCCTCAGGCTGGGTGGCATAAAATGGCTTCCCAGAAGGGGTCATGTACATTTTATCTGCTTTCCTGGGTGCAGTTAGAAAATTATTTGACCTGTACCAGGCAGCAAAGTGGCATCTTCTAAAGCAGGAAGCAGAGGTGGCACCACAATTGCAGGAGATTCTGGCAACTCCAGGAACTCTATAAGATTTTTTTAGTAGTGTCATGTTCCTCCAGATCAAAGCCAATGTCAGCTTGTAACTGCTGCATCATGGTGAGGAAAGTGAGATCCTCTGGAGGGGACCTTGGTGTGTTGATCACTGAGTCTGTAGTGCTAGGAGACACCATATAGCTGGCGCACATGTCACAGGGGCTTTCAGCATAGTCCTCGGTCTCCTCCTCATCATCCTGCATTATTAAATCAGGATTATATTCATACTTATTGCCGAGTGGGTTGAGAGGGAGAAGGCAGCAGGCTGGCAATGTCGACAGCACCCTAGGAGGTGTCTGTGGCAAGGGTGTACCTTGTGGCATTGAGGGGTGGCTTAGTAATAGGACAGACCCTCTGGAGCCAAGAGGCCAGGTAGCAGGCATCTAATCATATCTGAGAAAGAGAATAGTATCTCTTGAGCGTCAGCACCTGTATAATCGTGCGACTGGAGGAGTCGATGGGGGAGGCTGAGTCCCTGAGATCGATGTCCCAGGTGTACTAGGCCTGGTAATGCCTACACCAAGCCCCAACCTTGGTGTCATGTTGACGGTCGGAGAGGATGAGTGGCATTGCCACAAGAACAGCAATGGTGCTGAGTAGGTTGTACCCGCTGTGTGGAGGGACAACCTTGAATGCACCAGGGAGGCTCTCTCCTTGTCAGTGTCCCAATGCTTGTGACTCCCTGATACCTTGTCCCAGGATTTGGAGGATCTGGATTCGGTCAACTGGGCTGACGATGCAGTGGTACTCTTCTGCTGGAGCACCTTCTCCATCCTGGCTACCTTCTGCTTTAGGAGGTGTTTTTCTAGAGTCCCTTTACAACATTGCCTGGTCACAGAATTAGAACCCTGGCAAATTCTGCAGGCTTTCATGCTGTGGTCCAGGCCTAGGCAGCAGACACAGATGTTGTGGGAATTGCTGGTGTAGTTCTTTTCTCCACATTCTCAATACCGGAACAGTTTTTGGCGGTTCCTTTGATGACATACAGGTCGTCGAAAATCATTATAAAAATTATTATAAGTCTAATTATTCATGAGCCTAGCAAGGCTATGGATTGGCTACTGGGTCAGTCATTAATGTCTTGGAAATGATCGATCCAGCTACAGACTGACACTATGTGGCATGCAAGGCTCATGCCACACAGCTAAAACCTACACAAAACCAACAAAAACGAAAGTTGTTATTGTTTATTAGACTTATAATTGCAATAACAACCTCGAAGCTGGTCATTTCCTTAGATTAACGACCAGCTGGAGGGTGGATGGCCCTCAGCTGCACCTCGGCCTACCCATCTCCCCAGCCAGTTTCTTAATCTCTTGGAAATTATTGGCTTTTCTGTTATTATTGCTTAATTACTGTTTTAACAAAATAAATAAAATGGCAGCTGTTGCTGCGGTGTTTCCTTTAGTGGTATGATGAGTATGGTCGATGGCAGGAAAAGAACCAAGGAGAGGAAGGGCCATCCACATTTGTGTATGAGCAAACATCTGACTGGCTGACTGCTATCAAAAGTTTCCATGTGGTCCTCATGCCTGGTGGCTTATAGTTCCATAGTTGTGGCCTAATGAAAGAGATATCCTTGAAGAAAATTAAGTTTTTATCAAAGAGATGGGTCTGTATTTGCCTGGTAAAATTTGCCTTTCCCCGGTTTAAGTAGTCATGTAATCCAAGCCTTTGTAAGGGAGCAATCCATTAAACCCTTAGAGTGAACATTGTTAAACATTACTGCAAGGGAAGGGGCCAAATCCTTAGTAAATGCCTTATAAAAATTGGTCAGATGACCAGTCTAGTGGCACTGAGGGTTGAGGCGCTGGACGCCTTACCTTGCACTGTGCTGGCGACCTGGGTTTGGGGATGACCTAAGGTCGCCAGGGTGCCAGCACGGGTAGCAAGATTGAGCATTTGCTCTTCTCTCCTGGGTGGGGGGGGGTCGCCCAACCGTAGGCCCGCTATCACCGAATGCAAGTTCGGTGACAAACGTAGGCAGTACCGGGTGACCGGTAGGGTGGGATGTTCTGCAAGACGTGCATGCATTTGCCTCCACATGCGTACGTCACATCAGGGATGCATGGGAGTGGGAAGGGAGAAAACCTGGAAAAAAACATAAAAATACTAAAAAACAAGAACATGGTCAGGAACCTGTCTGGGATTGGGGCTTTATCTAAGTTAAGTTGCCATATGGCCAGCCTGACCTGCTCCACTGTGATATCACCTTGCAGAAAGCTGCTTTGTAAGTTGTGGAAGTTGCACAGTACGCAAATATTCCTTAATATGGTCAAGCAACTGAAGGTTTTTCTGATCTTTGGTATACAGAGTGTCATAAAACCCCTTAAAAACCTCTACTGTTTCCCTTGGTTTGGTAACTGAGTGGGTATTAGTGCCAGAGTCGGACTGGCCCACGAGGATACCTGGAGATTTCCAGATGGGCCCCCCTTTGTTAAGTACCTGGCCACCATATAAAGTCTGAGAATATTTGGTTTTCTAATTAAATGGGTTATTTTTGGCCCTGCAAGTAAATGTAAGATGCAAACACAGAGCTAGTATATCAAATAGAAGTGGAATACTGGGAGAGAGTGTGCCATCCTGGGCCCTCCTCTTTGGATTTTCCAGGTGGGCTCCTGTGCAAAATTTCCAGGTGAGCTCCTTGTACCCCCAGTCCAACCCTGATTAGCGCCCACTTTTAACCCCCTTTACCACTCTCAAAGCTTCCTGCTGTCTCAGCCCGAGAGCCCAGCATTCTCCCTGCCCTCTCCCCTTGTTCGATATATCTAACCCTGGCCCTAAAAAATAGCCATCTCTCTGAAGACATTATGATATAAACAAATAATTTAACATCAGACAAGAAAAATTAAACCTAGCAGTTTAAAAGCTGTAATGGGAATTCATCTTTTGGCACAGCTGGCTTCATATTAGAAGTAAAGGCTCCCCTTCAGTCCAAGGGTTGCCCACTAGGTGTTAAATTTGCAGTTCTATTTTGAAAGTTACATTCATGTGAAAGAATGTCTTGCGTCACCTCTGTATGCATGATTTTGCTTTCTTTGTACTTGCTGCTTTTCTCTGCAGTCTGAGCAGTCATGGAACTTACTTCTTTCTTATGTTTTCCTGCTGTATGCTTTTTGCATTGCCTTTTGCCTCTTTGCAGCTAACAGTCTCTTTCATACCCATCACTGATTCTTATACTCTACCCTCTCAATTCCTCCTCTTGTCTCCCCCTGACTCATTCATTGTGCTTCTTTCATTTCTAAATACTGGTTCTCTACGCTCCTTCCTTATCTCTCTTCTCTCCTAACTCTTCCTCTTCTCTTTTTAACTTTCTTTTATTGGATTCCATAAAATCATACAAAAAAGTGTCATGCAGGGAATGGCATTACATTAGTAAATTAAAAAAGAAACTTTAATATTCACTGTGAATCAATATAGCATCTGCAGTCCCATTTCTACTTGTTACATCTAAACAGGGCTACCACATTATATTATAAACATCCGGTATAGAAACCAAATGAAACTGCAGTGCAGCCAGTGGTAAAGTGAAAATTACAATGACTTAAGAAAGAACTCGTAAAATTGAAACCTGCTTGATTGGCACCTGAAATGTATTCGTAAAATCTGTCCTCTGAATTGGGCTTTAAGTAAAGCTCCCTAAAATAAATGGCTTGGAACTGCAAACTGAAAGCTAGTATAACGAAATATAGTCCTTTTGCAAAGCTCATATGTATCAGAATTTATCTAAAACTGGACATTATTGTACACTTATGACCAAGCTAAAGAGTTAATTTATCACAGTAGCACATATCTGTGATTACAGAACTCATGGACACCAGAGTTATGTCCATGAAGTGGGAGTGCACCCTATTTCCTACTTCAGCTGCCTTTGACTGCAGCAGAGAGGCACCCTAAAGGATATCGCTCTTCCAACACAGTCATGGGGTCTGTGGCATGACAGCCATATTTTAAAATGCCTAAAACAGTCTAGCAACTAAGACACAGGTAAATGCTAGAAGCGAATTAGCAAAGAGTTGAATGAGCTGAAGCATTAGAGAGCTAAACAGTTCTAACCTGTGAACTGGAGCAATCATTTGGTTAATAAATAGTGTATTACAATCCACCCCAACAAACCAACCCAAGTAATACTGTCCCCCTTGAAAACTGTGCATCACAACATGCACAACCTTATTAATCCTTCTCCATAGTCCACACAGTTCACATCTGATAAAACAGCACAAACAAAACAGAGCCATTGTAATACTGCTGAGTAGATTCGCCGAGTAGGGATAGCCAAAATCATGTCCTGTCATACTCATAGCCCTTCAGAATCACATGTAAAATTCTAACGAAGGAGGGAAGTTCATGGATCATCTTGTTCCTCATCTAATTCCTCTGCAGCCAGAAAATGTAGCTTAGCTTTTCTGCAAAGGCGTCAGCAATCTTAGGATCAGTAAGTTTGTTCCCAACCGAAAACTGCAGTCTAGCTGGAAAGGTAAGTTTATATTGTATAGACTTCTTTAGTAGAAGGTGTGTTGCATCTGAGTAGTCAGGGAACAATAACATTTTGGACTCATCAGTGGTGGGCGCTTGCTCCTGTACTGCCTGCAAAATAAAGTCCCTTCCCCCCACATAGCTCGTAACTGTGAGGATTGTTCTTGGGTCATCAAACTGTCCATGGGCCTTCTGAGGGATAATTGTGTATGCTTTTACAATTCGGTGAGGGTGCCCAAGACTAAACGCCTCTAGGAGCCATCAGTTTAAGAAGGTTATAACATCCTCACCTTCCATACCATCCCCTCAAAATGCATAAGTCAGGGGCCTGGACCGTGTTTTCCAGTTGTTTCAACCTTGTGCAGAGCAGGCCTTGCTCATTCACGTATGTTGCTGTGACAGGGTAGAATAGGACCCTGTCCCATTTGTTATGGAGATAGTGCTTAAATGCAAGGATCTTTCCTTTTTCTGTCTCTTCTCTGTCTGGTTGCGCAACCCAATTTTCCTGTGAGACTTCGGACTTGATCAACCCAAACAGTCTTGCAAATCTTTGCCTCTTTCTGTCTCTCGGTTTTCTCTTGCTGTCTGTTTTTCCTCCCTTGCATATCTGTATCAGCTAATATAAAAATATGTGTAAATCAATGTATGGAAATGTAAGTGATATTGGGAATCACTATTGTTTAGAAAATATTTAGTATTACTGTTGAAATGTATATTAATTGTATTTTGACATGACTTTAAAAACCTTGAGGTTACTTGAGTGCAAATGCTTGAGTCTTTTGCAAAAACTGTAGGGGCCTCAAGAAGCACAATGTGTTCCTGCCTTCATCCTGCCTGAAATATACAAGGACAGGATGTTTGCTAGGAATGGGGGTTGGAAAGACTTATATAAGAACTAAGCTGAACTGCAAAAAGGAGATTACAAGAAAAAGGGACACAGAGACTGAGGGAAGATTTTATTTTTTATTTCTCCTCTGTACATAGTTATACTGAACAAGTTTCTTCTTCTTTTTGTTACTGCTACTGTAAATAAAAAATGTTGGTGAATTCTACAACTGCTGCTGGTTTTCCCTATACTTCCTGACCTGTGCTTCAACAACAGATGGTGTCGAAGTGGGATTTACGCCATGCATACTCTAAGCAAAGGAGTTTTGTGCATAGGTACTAGACCTGGTACCAGGGAAGCATAGAAGAAAGGTATATATTCTGCAGCAGCAAGCCCAGGAGTGGTTATCAGGAGAATGGCAGCCAAACTAGCAGAGACAGAAGTCCAGGCTGAGACTGTATAGTTAGCACCAGTTATAGAAAAAGAACAGGCAGTGACAGAACCTCAAAGCCTGACTGCCTTTTTCAAATGGTGGGCTCTACAACAAAAGAAATGAAGAAACAGAGGAGAAAAGAGATGCAGCAATAGGAGCAATGATGGCTGGATGCCTTGTAAGCTATCAAAGGCAGAAGATCTGGCACAGATCCAGATGAGCAACAAAACACAAACAACTTAAAATATATAAAACTTATAAAGTTGTGTCCCTCGGATGATATCGAAGCATACCTGAAACTTTTAAAAGGGTTGCCATAGCCTTCTAGTGGCCAAAGCAGCAATGGGCAATCAGACTGGTACCTTACCTGACAGGGAAAGCCCAACTTGCCTACAGCAGTATGGACAGTGCACAGTCAGAAAACTATGACCTTGTGAAAAGTGAAATCCTGAAAAGGTATGACATCTCGGGAGAAACCTACAGGCAGAGATTTCAGTCCCTGAAGTACAACTCAGTCGACAATCCTCAAGAAGCTCCAACCAGAAGGCAAAACAGTCCCACAGATCATCGATACATTTGCAGTGGAGCAATTCATCAACATTCTGCCTACAGAGGTGCAGCTTTGAGTAAAAGAACACTGACCAGAAAGTGGGGAAAAGGCTGTTTCTTTGGTCGAAGACTACCAAATGGCTAGACAGACACCACAGCAGCAAGGTAACAGCCAAGCACCAATAGGACATTTTTTTCCTATTTAAACTCCAAGTCTGATAAGAACTCTGTTGGGGGTAACAAATCTGCACCCAAAGACTTTATTTGCTATAACTATAATAAGCCAAGTCATATTGCAAGAAATTGCCGTAGTAAGAAGAGTGACACTGGAGCAGATTTGTCCTTAGCAAATTGGGGCAAGTACTTAACAGATGTGAAGGTGGGAGACAAGACTATGAAGGGACTTATAGATTCAGGAAGCAGACAGACCCTGTTACATAATGAAGTGCTAGGCAAACAGTGTCAAAAAGGACCATGTACTGGTGTCATCTGCATCCATGGGGACGCTCGATACTATCCCACCAGCCAAGTGACTCTGACTATTAATGGGGTGTCACACCAAATGAAAGTGAGGGTAGTACCCAAGTTACCTGTACCTGTGATTATTGGAAATGACTTTCCAGGATTTACTGCGTTAATCAAAGAGGGAGTAAATCCTGATGTTTCAGCAGCTGTGGTAACAAGAGCTCAGGCAAAAAAATCTCAGATGGTGGGGACTCTTCCTTTCACTAATTTTGATTTGGACTTGTTTGAGCACAGCTCCAAGATCCGGAAGTCCAGGAAAGAAAGAAGACACCTGAAGAAACAGTGGCAATAAAAGACTGATGGACATAAGGATTAGCATATGAAAATGCTAAAACAGAACTGGTCACTTATTGTGATTTTCTTTCAGAACAAGCTAATGATGTTTCTCTCCAGGGTTAATTTAAGCAGCTGGGGGTGAAACCAAAACAGGGTGAACCTATGTTCAAAAAATGTAATGGGTTACTGTATAGAATATGGGTTAAGCTTCAGACATGGGACCAGATACAACAATTGGTTATACCACAAAAGTATAGATCTGAGTTGTTACAGATAGCACATGACAGTCCTGTGGTTGGTCACTTGGGGGGGGGGATCACACCTTTGCCAGATTGCTGTACAGATTTTACTGGCCTGGAATTCATGAAGATGTTGCTACCTATTGCAGTTCTTGTGCTGAGTATCAGAAAGTAGCCCCAGTGACTAAAAAAGACAAGATGCCCCTGCCTTTGATAGATGTGCCTTTTGAGAGAATTGCAATGGATATGGTTGGCCCATTAGACAAACATAAAAAGGGAAATCGATTCATTTTGGTAGTATGTGACTGTGCTATTTGATACCCAGAGGCTGTTCCTATGCATAATGTCATAGCCTCAAAAGTTGCAACAGAGCTTGTCAACATTTTCAGCAGGGTAGGCATACCAAATGAAATTATTTCTGATCAGGGTAGTAATTTTGGTGCTGCATTACTGAAGGAGCTGTACCGACTGCTAGGTATCACTGCCATAAGAACCTACACTTATCACCCTCATACAGACGGTCTTGTTGAGCATTTTAATCAAACCCTAAAATACATGTTAAAAAGGTTTGTAAAAGGGGAAGGGAAAGACTGGGAACAATACTTACCGTACCTGCTTTTTGCTTACAGAGAAGTGCCACAGGCATCAACAGGTTTTTCACCATTTGAAATGCTGTATGGTAAACATCTTGGAAGGCCACTAGATAGAGAACAGACAGAACACCAGGAGGAAGGAGCTACTGGTATAACTAAAACTTCTCTACTGGGACTAAGAACTAGAAATCTTGTACTGGGACCTTCAATTTAGGGTAAAAAAAAGAGTTAGTGTGTTTGTCAGAGGTAGTTGAAGTAAATTTGTATCTGATATCTGTGTACTTATCTAGGTGCTTGTCACATGTGTCAGAAGGGAATTGTTATCTGTGAAATTAACTAAGTGTAGAAATATTTGCAAAGTAGGGGGAGTGGCTTAGCTAGAAGAACCCATGTTAGAACCAGATTTAAACACTGCCCTAGATAGCTTCTGCCAGAGAACAGACAGAACACCAGGAGGAAGGAGCTACTGGTATAACTAAAACTTCTCTACTGGGACTATATTGCCCTCCTTCCCTCTCCTCCAACCCCCACCCTAAACCAGTTCTACTTTTATAGGCACAGTATTTAACTGACAACAGGAACTTCCTGTTTGGGAGCAGGAAGTGAGTGATCACAGAGCCACCAAAGACTCACCATCCTAGAAGGGCAAGAGTAGCTCTCCATCCCCCCCAGCTGGAGGTCTGACTCTGAGCAAGTAAGTAAGGAGACTACTGAGAAATGTAGGAACTTCTTGTCTTAGAACAGGAAGATCAGGAGCTAAAAGGGCACAGAGGCAGTAAGTAAGTAGGGGAGGAAAAAAAGAAAAAAAAAGAAAATAAACAAATAGAGGAAAGAGTAAGTATTCCAAACAACAGTTAGGGGGCCAGAAAAAAGACATGATGGGAGTGGTGCAGTGCAGTGGCTGTGGAGCAGCAGTCTTCCGGAAGACGTTCTGGAGGATGCAGTGTTGTCCCATCTACAGGCACCTCTCTGGGCTGAGGGAGGAGGTTGCTCATCTCTAGGCTGAGTTGACCAGGATTTGTGGGACCTCTTCTCCCACCCAGGGGCCACCAGAGTCACTGCCATTGCCTCAGAGGTTGCCAAGAAGGAGGAGCGGTTGGACCACAGTGGGCTCAGGGAGGGTGATGGTGGTGGAACAGAGGCGCATCCCTCCAGTTGTACCTCTCCACAATTTCTATGCCATTCTGGAAAAGTGTGGTTCCTCTATGGAGGCACCCACAGTGGAGACCAACGAGGATGCTGGGAACCTCCACAAAGGAA
Source organism: Neoceratodus forsteri (assembly GCA_016271365.2). Lineage (NCBI taxonomy): Eukaryota > Metazoa > Chordata > Ceratodontiformes > Ceratodontidae > Neoceratodus > Neoceratodus forsteri. The sequence goes on from CM028132.1 coordinate 1,341,154,756, forward strand.
ACCCACAGGAGGGTGGCATGGGACCCCACAGGGGAAGGAAATAACTCCTGGTGGGGGACTCCATTGTTAGGAAGGTAGAACTGGGGGAGGAAGGGGAGAGGGAGGTAAGGTGCCTGCCTGGAGCCATGGCTTAGAGGGACAAGGAGTGAATCATCAGGATCACAGGAGCAGCTGCATAGGGGACGTTGCTGGATGTCACTGTCCACCTAAGGACAAATGACCTGGCTAAGAAAGGGGTCAGAGCAGTGCAAGAAGCATTTGTGGAGATAGGGAGGGGCCTTAGACAAATAGCACACACGGTAACCTTCTCGGAGGTGCTGCCTGTCTGTGGCACAGATGAGGCTAGGGTGCTCCACACCATGGGATTCAATCAGTGGTTGAAAAACTGGTGCAGAGCTCAGGGATTTGGCTTCATTGGGGACTGGGGGTCCACCTGGAGTGATGCAGGCCTATACTGGTGTGATGGTCTGCATCTGTCCAGAAGGGGAACCAGGATACTAGGTGATAGGTTTAAATACTTCTTTGGCAAGCATTTAAACTAGCCAAGGGGGGAGGCACTGGAAAGGAGCAGGGAAATCCTAGCCTCCCCCAAAAAATCAGTGTACTAAGTGAGGTAGACACAAACATAGAGATGTCAATAGGGAGAAGCACAGGGGTAAATGGAGAAAGTGACAAATGCAGTAAGGACAGGGATGGGGCAAAAAGGGGTAAGGTCATCAAGAAATGGAGGGTAATGAGTACCAACACCCATAGTCTGGGCAACAAGCTCTCTGAACTGGTGGCCTTGATGGAAGAGGGATGCTGGATGCCGTAGCAGTCACAGAAACATGGTACACAGAGAACCATGACTGAGATGTTAACATACCAGGGTACACAACCTACAGGAGAGACAGGGAGGGCAGAGGGGGGGTAGCTCTCTATGTAAGGGAAGGGATAAAAGCAACTGAACAAAAGAGTAAACAGGGAGGAGAGGAGGCACTGTGGGTCACCTTAGAGACTGGAAATGGCACCAAAATCCACACAGGGGTTGTATTCAGACACCCATGTCAGGGGAGGGAATGGACAAGGATATGATAGAAGGCATACTTAGGATGGCAGGGAAAGGGGAGATACTGTTGATGGGGGACCTTAATATGCCAGATGTTAACTGGAGCACCTTTGCTGCAGCCACATCCAAAGCAGGGCCATTCTTGATGCCCTTCAGGTGGCATGCCTCAGACAGCTAGTTTTGGAACCTACTCATAAGGGAGCAATCTTAGACCTTGCACTCTCAAATGGGGACAGTGAGAGGATCTCAGATCTAGAAGTGGGTAGCCATTTGGGAACAAGTGACCACCAAACAGTGTGGTTCATGATAAACTCAGCTACAGAACCAAGCCATACAAAAGAGAGGGTTCTGGACTTCAGGAGGGCTGACTTTGGCAAGATGGGAGAGTGCCTTAGAAAAGCACTAGCAAACAGGCTAGAAGGAGGGGTGGAGCAACAATGGGGAAATATCAAAACTGCCATCACAGAGGCAACAAGCCTTTGTGTGAAGCAAATAAACAAATCAAAATAAAAGAAAAAAAAGCCACTATGGTTCTCAAAAGAAGTGGCGGTGAAGGTTAGGGAGAAAAATATAGCATTTAGGAAGTATAAGGAAACACAGAAGGAGCAGGACAGAAAACTGTACCAGTTAAGGCAGAAGGAAGCAGGAAGGTAGTCAAAATAACAAAGGCACAAACTGAGGAAAAGATAGCCAACTCAATTAAGAAGGGGGATAAAACCTGTTATAGGTATATCAGGGAGCATAGAAAGACAAAGGGAGGGATAGTGAGGCTGAATAGAATGGATGGTGGGTGGGCAGAGAGTGACAGTGAAAAAGCAGGGATACTGAACGAATACTTCTGTTCAGTATTCACAAAAGAGGAAGTGGGGGAGGTGCCTAATCCAATTAACAGAAGCACTCTGGAGAGGGGGGTCGATCCCAGTCCTTTCACAGAAGAAAGGGTTCTGAAAGAACTCCTAAAACTGAAGGTGGACAAAGTAATGGAGCCAGATGGAATTCTAAAAGAATTAAGCAGAGAACTAGTGACACCGCTGACTACCCTTTATAACAAATCATGGGAGAATAGTGTGGTACCTGAGGACTAGAAGAAGGCTGATGTGATTCCCCTTCACAAAAGTGGGAGCAAGACAGAGGCAGGAAACTACAGACCTGTTAGTTTGACCTCTGTGGTAGGGAAAGTGATGGAATCACTTCTGAAGGAAAGAATTGTTGAGTACCTAGAGGCCAGTGGGGCACAGGACCCAAGGCAGCATGGGTTCACAGCAGGAAGTTCATGTCAGACATATCTAATTGATTTCTTTGACTGGGTGACCAAAGTAGTAGACCAGGGAAGGGCTGTGGACATGGCCTACCTAGACTTTAGCAAGGCATTTGACACAGTCCCACACAAAAGATTAGTAGTAAAATTAACCAGCCTTGGAGTGGGTCCCAGGGTGGTAGCCTGGGTAAAACACTGGCTGAACAACAGGACACAGAAGGTAATTGTAAATGGAGTCCACTCTGAAGAAAGAGGAGTTACTAGTGGGGTACCGCAGGGTTCAGTACTGGGTCCAGTCCTTTTTAATGTCTTTATAAGTGACATTGCAGAGGGACTGGAAGGAAAAGTATGCCTCTTTGCAGATGACACAAAGATCTGCAACAGAGCTGATACAAAAGGAGGCATGGAAAGGATGAGAAGGGACTTGGCAAGGTTGGAGGAATGGTCAGACGTATGACAGCTTGGATTCAATGCAAAGTAGTGCACCTGGGAAACAAAAACCCAGGGTAAGATTACACAACAGAGGGGGAGGTAGTAACAACAATAACAATGGAAAGGGACCTGGGGGTAATCATATCAGGTGACCTTAAGGTTGGCAAGCAATGTGAGAAGGCAGTAGGGAGGGCTGGGGGGATACTGGGATGTATAGGAAGAGGCATCACCAGCAGAAAATAGGAAGTTGTTATCCCCCTGTACAGACAGTTGGTGAGACCCCATCTGGAGTACTGCATCCAGTTCTGGAGACCCCATCTCCAAAGGACATAGACAGGATGGAGGCAGTTCAGAGGAGGGCAACTAAAATGGTGCAGGGTCTGCAAGAAAAGCCATATGAGGAGGCTAAAGGAGCTTAATATGTATACCCTTGAGGAAAGGATGGAAGGGGGACATGATAGAAATGTTTAAGTACCTCAGTGGAATCAACAAAGTCCAAGAGGGTAGCATCTTTCAGAAAAAGAGATGTGCAAGAACAAGGGGACACAATTTGAAGATAGAGGGGACGGCTCAGGGGCAATGTAAGGAAGTATTTTTTCACAGAGAGGATGGTGGACGCATGGAACAGCCTTCCTGAGGAGATTGTGGGGTCTAAAACTGTGGGAGAATTCAAGAATGCATGGGACAGACATAAGGCAATTTTTGTGGGGGGTAGGAAGAAATAGGCTGTTGGTTAAATAGGATCTGCAGCTTATCCTCTAGGTAGGGAAATGGACAGACTAGGTGAGCCAAGTGGTCCTTATCTGCTGTTAAAGTCTATGTTTCTATGTTTCTGTGTAAATAAAGAAACACAGGAAGATAACCCCCATCAGAAATAATCTATTACATCTTATATGTGTACCCTGAGAAAGAAGCTGGCAAAATATGTTGAAATTGCATATAGTAATCAGGAAGAGGCACAAAGCCAGCAGGAGGTGTATTATGACCTTCGGGTAAAAGAACAAGTTTTTGAGCCGGGTGAAAAGGTCTTGCTACTCTTACCCACTATAGAAAATAAACTGTTAATGAAGTGGCAAGGGCCTTATAAAGTGCTTAGACCTACTGGTATAGTTAACTATGAGACTGAGACCCCTGATAGAAAAAATCCTACTAAGATATACCATGCTAACCTCCTGAAGAAATGGGTTTAAAAAATACCAAAAGCTGTTTTGTTAGTTTTACCAGAAACTGATAAAGAAAATATTGATGTAGCTTATGATAGACTGAAACAAACTGTTACTAATGATGCTGTAAAGGTGAATGTTTCCTTAACCTCCAAGCAAACTGCAGAAATTCGTAACTTGCTAAAGACATTTAACAGTACTTTTATCACAGAACCAGGCCAAGCAAAAGGGGTTGAGCACGTAATAATGACAAGGAATTCTCGTCCTATTAGATAAGACATACAGATTACCAAAGCGGTGAAGAGCTGATGTGGTTAAGGAAATACAAAAAAATGAAAGAATTTGGTATCATAGAAGAATCAAGAAGTGCTTGGTCATCTGCAGTGGTGATTGTAAACAAAAAAGGACAGGGGTATGTGACAGGGTTGAATACGGCCCTGTCCCAGTTGTTATGGAGAACGAGTTTAAATGCAAGGATCAGCTCTATTCTCTCCTTTTCTGTCTCTTCTCTGTCTGGTTGCACAACCAGATTTTCTCATGAGACCTAGGACTTGATCACCCAACGGTCTTGCAATTTTTTGCCTCTCACTTTCTCTCTACCCTCACTTGCTGTTCTGTCTTTTCTTCCCCCTTGCATATCTGGTGGTATAAAAATATATGTGAATCTTTTTGTGGAAATGTAATTGATACTGGGATCCCTTTGTTTGAAACTGTATATAGTTATACTGTTGAAATGATTGCAAAGCTAAAACTGTATACAGTTATAGTAGTGAAATGATTGCAAAACTGTTTGGAACTCAAGGGGTTAACCTGAGATGCAATTGTTAAGCCTTTTCCAGAAGATGTAAACAAGAGGTCAGTTCTGGGTCACAACGTTCTTTTTGCTGTACCTACTGAAACTGACAAGAAGATTAGAAACTTACAAGAACACTGTGTGAGAAGCATGCTATTTTCTTAACGAGCTCCTGCACAGACTTATAAAAAGGAGCTGCAATGTTTTTGCTAGCGAGAGAGAGACAGGGACAGACTGAGATTTGAAATTGAGAAAAAAAAGGACTCTGTTTTCTATGTTTGTAATGCCACTGTAAATAGTTACTCTGAATTAAATTTTTTTTATTTTATTGTTATTAATAAATCACTTGTTGCAAATTTTACAACTGCTCCTGGTTTTTCTGTGCTTCCTGACCTGTGCTTCGACGACACTGCTGATATCTTAGCGGCCTGTTCCTCAAATGTGGTGAGTATAGATTCCATCTTAGTATCTAGCGCTTGCAAGGACTTCTGTAATGCTCTCCATGGTGGTTTGGGCTCCGAGGAGAATTGCGATGCAGCTTCCACTGGAGTAGTCTGTGCTGGCTGTTTTTTTTTGGATTAGTTGTAGGTCCTTTGTAAGTGCAACCCATTGTTGATATGTGGTATTTATCGATGCCACTTGCCTTGGAGATCTCCAATTTTGTCGGAAAATGGCACTTAATCCGAAAAAATTTACTATTTTGACAGATTAAAGTGGGTACAGTTGAAGAGCTCTCACTGTGTGCATCTTGTCAGTGGGCGTGTCCACAGCGTCCCCAGGCTGACTCATCCTAAGTAAACACAGGCAAGCTGACTCGTCCTAAATAAACACATACAGGCTGGCTCATCTGACATGAGATAATATTTCTTTAGAAAATAGGGTATAGCATGTTTACAAACCTAGATTATTACAGCACATCTCTTCATCTTCCTTAAAATCAATGTTACCCTCTAAATTGGTACAAGCCCCCCCCCCCCATTCAAATATCATCACATTTTATGGTAACAGTATAAAAGAACTGGCTTTTCATCTGACCGAGCGGTCATCTCTTCTGCTTGGGGACAGCTACAGTATCTCTGTAGCTAGCCCTCTCTCTTTATTCCCCACCAATTCAGAAGAGGAAATAAAACAATAAAAAAACAGTGGTGTTGGTTCTTCGTTCATCAGATTTGGCCTCCCTATCACAGGGCCCCATCTACCAGAGCCCCCTCTAAGGTGGCTAAGTGACAGGCTGCAGGGTGCCTTTCCCTCTTCCATCCAGTCCCTGCTGCAGTTCCTAACTGAGGGTCTATTGCATTACTTCTTGCCACAGTGGTCTGCCATTACCTCAGACAGGTGGATCATACAAGTGGAAGGCAAGGGATTGCCTCTGAACTTCGAGGTTTTCCCATCTTATTGACTCAGAACTCCTCAGGAGTCCAGGTTGTCGAAAGTCACGTTGTCTGTGCTAAGGTTTAGTTTAGTTTTATATTGTTTAACATGTATGTGTGCAGGTGCCAAAAGCACCTTTTTCAGACATAATCTGGAGTACTTAAATACAATCATGATCGAGGAGGTGGACACAATCTTCAGGCATTCCAAGATCATGCAGGTCCCAGCCCAGATGGGTATGGGGCAGAATTTTATAAAATCACCAGAGAAAAATTCTCCCTCTTCTCTGGGCCATGAATGAGGTCATGACTGGTGATCTTCTTCCCCCCGCATTTTGGCCTGTGCAGCAATCTCAGGGATTCCAAAACCAGGCCAAAAAAAAACCTGCTGTGTGGTTCATTCTGCCCTACCTCGGTCGTGAATTCCAATTACAAGTTCTTTATTGCCGTACTGGCCCACAGTCTAGATAAGGTCCTCCCTGCCTTGGTGAGCCTCATCCAAACGGGGTTTGTCCGCTCCAGAACAACAGCTGATAACACCTGACGGGCACTACACATCATTCATGCAATGCCAAGCAGTTGCCACCCTGTGGTCCTCCTGCTGAGAGGACTTTTGATCGGGTCTCCTGGCTGTTCCTTTACACAGTGATGGACAGGCTGGAATTCTCTGTCCCTGTTATCCAACTCCTGCAGAACATTTACAAAGCTCTTCAGGCATGTGTGGCAGTCTCAGGACACTACTCTGAAACATTTCCCCTACATAGAGTCACCATACAGGAGTGTGCCTTCTTCCCCCTGCTCTTTGTAATATACTGCATATTGAACCCCTGGCTCAGGCTATTTGTGAGACCACCGATATCACAGGCATTCAGCTGGAGAAGAGGAACACTGTACTGCCCTCTGTGCAGATGATGTTCTATATCTGGATGACACAGGTAGGTCATGCCCAGCTGTCCTCCACGTCCTAGACTCCTTTGGCACTGTCTCGGGGTACAAGCTCAATGCTACAAAAAAACTAAGCTCTGACCTTTCATTATCTCCCTCCCCTCAGGGGTAAGACAACTCTACCCTTTCCACAGGACCTGGACAGATTAAAATATGCAGGCATCTTTTTTGCCAGAACCCCAGACTTGGTTTTCTGAAATAACTATGCCCCCTGTGGTGATTTGGCCACTTCGGTAATAATAATTGCAGATATATTGCTTTATTTTTTTTATATATTGAATCTCAGATTAATACCTTTAAGCATACCTGCTCCTTTACAGAGGTTCCATGTCATAGTATTACAAAATAGTAACGCAAAAATCAGATACATTGCCATACATTAGGAAAACAGCATTGTAATGATACTTGGTGTAAGGACAGACAACAATAACAAATAATCACTTTGGTACAATGGTCCATAGTTACAAGACATAAACTTCAGGTTAGTGCATACTGAAGCTTAGGAAATTTCCCAGACCAGGAATCAAAGCTTAGTATGTGAGGTGGGGGAGGGGGAAGGGGTGAGCTGGGAGAATTAGTGTGTTGTGGTGGGGAGCGTATGCTAGAAGAAGGCAGGGTTCCAAGGGCAGTAGAATAACAGTACAGTTAGAGGTTGGAAGAGGAGCAACCCAGAGAGTTTGTCAATGCAGTTATAGAGGAGATGATCCTAGCAGGTGAAGATGTTGTAAAGTTGAGTTGCAGGTCCATTAATGTTTTCTGCACAAACTCAGGGTGTTTAAGCACGAGGCATAGAGATGCAGAACCTCAGTTGGGAGGGGATTCTGGGGTGCAAAGAGGGGGAAGGGGGCATGTGTAGCAGATAAGTAGTGTTGGACATATTCCTGCCAACATTAGGATTTGGGATCACAGTCACAGACACCGTGCGCAATGAGATGAGCTCACAGTTGAGACTTGAAAGGGCTGATTTTTGGTTCCATAATTAGGGCAGTGCTGAGAGAATTTAACCAGAAAGGGGGACCCTATACATGAAGGACTGCTGCCCTTGTGTAGTGCAATGAAACGGGACATGGAAGGCTACTTTACTTTTTCCCCTGGTTTGTCTAGGGTTGGTGGAGGGGCTGAGGAGAGTCTGCACACTTGAGGGTGTAAGACCTAGGGTGGCTTTTTTTTTTGCCAGCAAGCATACTTGGAATTGAATCCTGGTGCTTAGATTAAGCCATCTGGTGCTAGAGTAGAGCTCACATGTATGAGTTAAGTGGTGTGCACCTAGAACAAGCCTGCAGGCTTTGTTTAGGGCAACTTTTATTCTCTTAAGTGCAGTGTCAGTTCCAGCCCCATAGACTACATGAACGTAGTCTGCGACTGACAGGACTGAGCTATTTACTGTTAGTTTGATGGCGCTTTCCGTGAGGCAGTGTCTGTGATGATAAAGCTGTCCTAATCTGGTGTTGGCTGCCTTGGCAACATGGTCGATATGCAGTCCATACGAGAAAGAGGAGTGAAGGGTGATCCCGAGGTATTTGAAGTTGTTAACCATTTCCAGAAAGTCATTGCTGAAATTGTGTATTTTGATGGGATAAGTCTTATGGTGGTTATGAGGGGAGGTGAACAACATTGTCTTAATGCTTTGTAGCTTAGTAGAAGCCTGGATCTAAGTAACCATGCTTCAACTGCACTAAAGTCAGCTTGCATATTTTTTTTTTAGCACTTCAGGTGCAGAGTGACATGCGTACAGCACTGTGTCATCCGCATATAGAAGGACCTTATTCTGCCATGCTTTGGGGAGGTCATTCAGAAACAGGCTGAATAGCAGGGAACCCGAGATAGAGCCTAGGGGTACCCCTGTGGAAACATTTTGATGGTCAGAAAGAGCACTAGGTATTTTGTCCTGCTGTGTTCTCATGGAGAGGTAGCTCCTGAACCAACCCACTGATACAGAGCAGGGTTTTATTTAACTTTAAAAATTGATGAGCGTTTTGTTCATAAAAGTGCTAAAACTTTGTGAAAATGCATAGCTCTTACCTCACTGTGTTTAATAAACACAGCACTTCTACAAAATCTATATAAATACTTTCTGTACAGTTAGTATCATCCCAAGAAAAAAACTGCTAATCAATTATTTAAAACCCTGTAGAGGATATCCCAGTGTGGGCCAGCTGGCTGAGAAGTAGCTCATTATTAACTGTATCAAAGGCCTTGGTGAGGTCTATATAAATGGCTCCCACCAAGATCCCCTGGTCCAGTGCCTCATGAATATAGCCAGTGCTCTCTCTGGCCCCCAGCAAGCACTAGGCAGGCCTCAGGTACCCCCTTCCTCTGTTCCTTCTCATGACTTGCCCCAGCAATCAGTTTGCATCATGCTCCTTCGGCACCCACCACCCCCCTCCCCAACTCACAGTCCCGTGAGTTTTCCTAACAGTCGCTACTAATGCAGACTGCCTGACAATGCCCCCTCATGCCCCACTATTTTACTCTAGCATGTCCTCTCTGTTCAGCCTCCCCTCACCCCACCATTTCTCCCTATACCTTATCGACCTTCTTCCCCCACCCTTCACCTTCACCGCAGTACATACCTCTCTCTCGTACCTCCTTTCTTCTCCCCACTGCCAGCTATCCCTGTCCCTCTGAACTATTGACAAGGCAATATGTGGCTGCTTATTCCCTCCCCCCTCATAAAGTGTTTTTCTTGTTATTTAACTTGTACCTATGTTTTGAGTTATTTCTGTAAGTTCTAAATCCAAGCTGTATTGTTCAATGTAATGTACCTTTGCTTTCTCCTATTGTACTTTGTTTTGCAGTCTATGACGTTGAACCTTTGTAAAAGAGCTTGCGCTCAAAGGTCTTTTCTGAATCACTAAATATAAATACAATTATTATTCCACCAGGGCCGTAGTCATGCTATGTACCTTCTGAAAACCATACTGCTGCTGACACTGAAGCTTGTATTTGTCAAGATAGTCGACTATCTGGTCGTATACTATCCTTTCGAGGGCTTTTGAGAGAGGTGGAAGAATTTATATTGGCCGGTAGTTAGAGAGACTAGCTCTGTTACCACTTTTGAAAATGGGAGTGACCACAGTTGCTTTCCAGATTTGGGCAAATTTACCTGTAATGAGCAATAGTGCTGTTTTATTTTTTGGGGGGATTTGGTTTATGTATTAAAAGGGTTACATGCAGAGGAACTTGGTTATGTTTCAAAGTTCCAAACAGGCCAGAACTAAGGGTTGCCAAAAGATGCCCATGTTTTTTTTTAAAAGGGTTGTATGCAGAGGAAATTGGTATTCTGTGATCTGAGAAAGGCTTACTTGCCAGGAAGCTGAAGATTACATTTCAAAGACAGGGATATCATAAAGTGACTGGAATGGAGAAGCCATCTCCCCCCATTATAAATTTACACTTCAAGGGAAAAGTGCTTCAGGTTCCAGGAACTGTCCTGGTATAATTTCATTTTATTGGGTGGCATGAAGGATGAGGGAAGATCAAGGGATATTGGAACTGTAAGAGAATCTAATCAATAATATGGTTTACTTAACAATCTTGGATAGAGCAAGAGAGACCCCTGCTGGCCCAAAACGATAAGGCCACCAAAGAGTTACAGACTGCATTCACCAAAGGGTATTTAAAGTCCTCAGATCAGGCCATGTTGCACACTTTTTCATGGGACACTCTTTCTGATACACTGAGCAAGACAGACCAAGGACCAGTGAATGCAAAAGAGAACTGGGTCTTTGCAAACTCATTTATTTTTCTGGACTTTGATCATTCGCAAACCAGGTAGAAAACTAGACAGTTAAAAGTTTACAGTGTGTTTGTTTTATGTATATTTTCCAACTTTTGTTTTGTTAACTTGTAACCAAATTTCTGACTCTTTTGTATATTAATTATTGAAGTAATTTAGTAAAGCACTTTGCTTTTAAAGCTGACTGTGAACGATTTGCATGTGTAAAAAGGTGGAAGGTTTATTCAGTTCTGAGACCAGCCTGTAACTGCTAAAGTGCTGCCATTCACTACCAAGACTAGGATCCTGCAAGGGGATCTGGGTGCCTAAAGTAGGGAAGAATACACAGGTCTTGGGAGGAGTCTGTAAGGGGAACTAGGTATTGCACACCCCGTGGGAGAGGACACAATCAGGTTTACGAGGGCAAACCCTGAAGAGCTTGTAACACCTTGGCCTCCCCCCCCCCAGTACAGCAACTGAGGAGGGTTCTAATCTGGCTACAGACTTGAGACTGTATTTTGCCCTTACACATATTTTGAAGAGGAAGCAATAGGACCTTGTGGCGTGTGTTCAGTTGTGAATACAGCAAGCACTACAGGAGGACCTGAGGAGGGTATTCCTGTTCCCTCCTGTCATGGACTGCACTTAGGGATGGGCACTGTGAGCTCAGTGGACCTGGCCCCCAGGAGTGGGTTCATGACACCCCCTTCTCAACACAACTATCCCAGGACCTAGCGCACTGGAACCCACTGCCCCTTAGCCTCTCCAGGAGAGTGGAGATGATCCGTATGGTTACCCTTCCCAGGGCACTATACTTGTTCCAGAATGTTCCACTCCCAATACTGCTTTCCACCTTTCAGCACCAGAACAAAGAAATCTCTCAATTTTTCTGGGCAAGGCAACATTCTCGAGTGAAAAACTCTTTCTTTCAAAAAACAAAGGAGGTATCTCTCTCCCAAACCTGAGGTTTTACTACTAGGTAGCTCTCTTGTGTTACATTGCCCTGCATCACCAGGGTGCTCCCTGAATCCTCTGGCAAAGATTGGAAACCTTGATCTTCCCTAACAGGGACTTTATCACTGTCATGTACCGCTCAAACCTCATCCCAAAATAGTTTGGTGGCTGAACCTCTGGCTATCCTGTTTAGCTGATCACTGGAAACAGGGGAGGTACCCAAAGACTGGAGGACAGCAGATGTAGTCCCCATATACAAAAGTGGGAACAAAGAGGAAGCGGGGAACTACAGACCAGTCAGCCTCACCTTGGTAGTGGGGAAGATCATGGAAGCACTACTGAAGGAGAGATTGGTGGAACATCTGGTTGTCAGTGGACTACAGCACCCAAGGCAGAATGGTTTCACCAGGGGGAGGTCATGTCAGACCAACCTCTTTTAATTTTTTGACTGGGTGTCTAGGGAGGTAGATCAGGGGAGGGCAGTGGACATGGCCTATCTGGACTTCAGCAAGGCCTTTGACACTGTGCCACATAGAAGACTATTACACAAACTGGGGAATATGGGTGTGGGCAGGACAGTAGTGTGGTGGGTAGGTAACTGGCTGGGTAGCAGGACACAGACGGTGGTGGTAAATGGCTGTCACTCCACAGAGGGAAGAGTGATCAGTGGGGTACCACAGGGATCAGTGCTGGGACTGGTCCTATTCAACATCTTCATCAGTGACATTGCGCAGGACCTAGAAGGCAGAATTTCACTGTTCGCTGATGACACAAAGCTCTGTAACAGAACAGACACACCAGAGGGTGTAGACAGAATGAGAAGGGACCTGCAGAAATTTGAAGAATGGTCAGGGGGTTGGCAGTTGAAATTCAATGCAAAGAAGTGCAAGATAATGTGTATGGGGCACAAAAGCCCTGGCACAATATATCAGTTGGGGGGTGAGGATATAGCATGCACCAAGCAGGAAAGGGATCTTGGGGTTATCATCTCTGATGACCTCAAGGTAGGGAAACGGTGTGACAAGGCAGCAGGAAAAGCAAATAGGATGCTGGGATGCATAGGCAGGGGCATCACCAGCAGGAAAAGGGAGGTCAGAATTCCACTATACAAGACACTAGTGAGGGCCCCACCTGGAGTACAGTGTACAGTTCTGGAGACCTTACCTACATAAGGACATACAGGGTAGAGAAGGTTCAGAGGAGGGCAACAATGATGGTACATGGATTGCATCACAAGTCCTATGAGGACAGGTTGAAGGAATTAAATATGTACTCCCTGGAGGAGAGGAGAGGGAGAGAGGGGACATGATAGAGACATACACGTATCTCACAGGGAGGAACAGGGTGCAGGAATACATTGTTTTAAGTGAAAAGATGTTCCAGGACTAGAAGGCATGGGATGAAGTTGGAGGAGGGACGATTCAGAGGAATATGAGGAAGAATTTCTTCACAGAGCGGGTGGTGGACAAGTGGAACACCCTCCCACAGGAAGTGGCAGGGGCTGAAACAATCACGGGATTTAAGAATGCATGGGATAGATAAAAAGGAATTCTGGAGGTCAGGGGTAAGGGGCAACAGACTTCTAGGAAAACATAAACTGAACTTACAAGCTCAAATGGGCAGACTGGGTGGGCCATAGGCCCTTATCTTCCAACACTGTCTATGTATCTATGTAGTTTCCAACTTGAATCCATGGCTTAGATTCCAGGTCTTGACCTGAACACTACTCATAAATTGCTCCACCTAGTTCCCTTTGTAAACCCAGCCATCAGGTCTGAGGAACGCCACTCTTTACAGTACCTCTATCAACATATGTCTGTGGTTGCACCGAAGTCCTCAGGACCTCCTCGCAAATGAGTTCTCAATGGTGTTATCCTGGTAAAATAAACTTTGAATTGAATTGAAGTCCTCTGCTGAGCTTAAAAGGAAATGGCTTCTATAGATTTTTCCAACTGAGGCATTTCTGCACCTCTATCCCACTGGGCCTGTGCAATCCAAATGCCCATCCGACCATCATCACCTCTCTGATCTCATTAATGAGAACAAGAAGCTCTGACCTTAACATATCCATTCTTTACAAAGCCATAACTGAATCCACTGGAAACTCCATGCAAGACATTCTCCAGTGCTGGCAAGAACTCGAGAGTCCAATTTCCTTAGAAGATTGGCACAAGGCATGCCGGATATCTTCCAGCCGCTAGCTCACACCAGTGGATAGAATACTCCTGGAAGCATCAAATCAGATTCTTCTGTACTCCGATCATTACTGTGCACTACCTAACCTCAGGGGATGTCTCTTGCTGGAGAGTCCGTGTAGAGGTGCAAGCCCACCACACCCATATCCTGTGGGACTACCCTGATCTTGTCTGTGTCAGTCTTCACTATTCATCACTGTTGGGGTGGTGAGCCGGAGGATCAATACCCCGCAGGAGTTTATTTTTGCAGTTGGAGGAGTCAACGTCGGGAAGGCGCAGCCCTCGAGGCCAACGTATTATGTGGCACTCACATATTGGCCAATAACCATTGTCAACCCCTCCTCAGCCCCAGTTCTGCTTCTTCCACCGTCGAGTGAGCATGACCTTGCGTGTGAGCATCATTGTTCTGCGGCCTAGTATGTCAGTAAAAGAAACAGTCCTAGTTCTGCTGCTACCGTTTTTCAGTGTCGACTAGTAAGATCTTTCCTTTTTATTTCTCCGTCAACACCAAGTGCTGATTTTAGTTTTTATTTTTCCGTCCGGTCATGTCTGGTTCAGGGGACAAGAAAAAAATATTCAAGGGTAAGTCAGCCTCCGATGCGTCGGTGTCCCCGTGGCCAACTGTACTTTGACATGAATCAGCATGACTGTTGCCTTACCTGCTTGGGACCGAACCACGATATGGGTAGATGTGATGCCTGTTTCTCCATGGATCGTCGCGTGTTGGAGTTGCGACCGTTGAAGGTCAGACGTGCACCGCTGACTTTCGGGGGACAGGCACGTACACGGGTCACCAAAAGCAGGGTTCTTGACCCTTTCTCCAGGTCCCCTCCCAGACCTATATGGCCCATGGAGGAGGGGGTTTCCACCAGTTCAAGCCTTGCTATGGTGGGAACCCCTCCTACAGTGCAGGAGACCTGGTCTGGCCCCCTTGGGGGTCAGGCGGGAGGCACCATCCAGACAGTTGCCTCCTCGGAGAGGTGAGGGCACCCCCGGCATTACAGTCTGAGGCCTTTGGGCCCGGGCTGGCACCATCCTCTGTGCCGCTGCTGATTCCAGCATCGTTTGTAGCACCAAGGATCGGAGCGGTGCCACGGGTGGCATGGGGCTGGCCTCCGGTGCCGTCTCTGACTCTGGCACCATTCGCAGTGCCGAGGATGAGGGTGGCACCGTGGGCAGCGCAAAGCCAGTTTGCGGTGCCGGGCTGAGAGGAATCATGGAGTGGTCTGGGTTCGATCCTCCTCTGGGAAGGACAATTCTGAGGCTGACCCAGACTGGCTCCAGGGTTCTCAGGAGTTCACCGATTCCTCTTCCTCCAGTGCAGCGGCTCCAGTTCAGCCCCCTTCCATGGAGTGGATAGTTTCGGCTGATTCTAGGGTCGGTGGCACTGACCAGTCCTCTGGGGTGCCCCAGGTGGCACCACAGGGCAGCCTGGAGTTGGTGATCCATCTGCCACCTTGGGAGGTGTACCCCCGTGATGACAGTTCTTGCTGGCCCTACTTCTGGGCTGGCTGGAGCACCTCAGATGGGGAGGGCACTCCACCTCTGGCTGTCTCCCAGGAGTCAGCTGCAGGGTGTCAGTTGCCTCAGCTGATGAGGAGGAAGAGGGCTCTCTCAGAGTCCAAAGGGTTGAGGGGGTTGGATTCAGGGTGGCGCCCTTTCCTGGGAACCCGCAGGGGTTCAGAGAGGAGTCGCAGCACTGGTCCGACGTTCTCTCCTGAGGTCTTCTCGAGAAGGACCTAATCTACGGAGGTTAGGGGCCACCTTTCTGGGCTCATGCGGCCCCAGTCGCCTCGCGGGGGAAGTTCTCTTGTCGGGCTCAGCTCTGGCTGCTCCAGCTCGATTGAGCAGCCTTCGTCTGCCGGAATCACTGGATCTCCTCCTCCTCCTTTGAGGTCTCCCGGCAGGTTCCCTAGCCCGGGCAGAGGCTGTGCCCTTCCTCGTAGGTGCCTAGCCCCTTTGCCTCTGCCAACCCCTCCCCTTTTCCCAGGTCACTGCTGCCCTACAGGGCCCCTCACCTGGGAACAGTTCAGGTCCATGACTGCACTGTTCCCTATTTATTATCAATTCATGGACCAGGAGGAGTTTCACCACTCCCTGTGCAGCCGGAACCTGACTCTCCGGAGTCATTGGCTCCCTTGTCTTCCTCCTCTAAAGGAGAGGGCTCTTATAGTCCACCTTCCCCAGCGGCTGATCTTTCCAGCTATCAACGCTTCCTATTGGGGTTGTTTGACAAGCTTAATGAAATCCTGGCCTTTTTAGGCCAGTTCAGGGCAGCCAACCTGATGGTTCCCACCTGGCCTAATCCCTTTTGGGAGGAATCATACTGGGCCTGGCGATGTCCCTCAACCCAAGCACCAGCCCCGAGGGACCTCCACCAGAGGTATTGTGCACCCCTTGGGTCTCTAGGAGCCTTGCCTCACCCCCTGTCTGGTGTGACTCTCCTGGACACACCCACTGGGCATAGAAGCCCACGGCACGATTGACCCCCAGAATCCAACTCAGCTGAGTTTGATTTTGGGGGGAGGAGAGCATTCTCATCAACACACCTCCTTTTGTGTATTTCTGCTCAACAGACCCACCATGCTGCCTACAACAGGCACTTGTGGTCTCTGCTAGGTCAAATTCTTGCTTCTTTGCCTGATTCAGAGGCAACCAGACAGGCCATTGCCCTCTCCGCACGGGGCCTGGAGCTAGTGAGGCACCAAGCAAGGGCATCGTACAATGCCAAAGAGGTGGTTTCCAGGTTGGCGGGGACAACGATCTGCATCAGGTGGATGGCATGGCTTAGTCTCTCCCGGTTGTCACCCCTGGCCCAGCGTAGGGTGACTGCCCTCTCTTTCCGGGGAACCCATAATTTTTCCTGTGGGGTGAGGCAAGAGCTTCAGGGGCGCCATCCTTCTTCTGCTAGGAGAACCTCGCCTCACCCAGACTAGCCTCAGGTCTTGCCAGACCTGCTAGGGTTCCTTCCTCTGGTGTCTCCCCCACTGGAGGCTGAGGGACTTTGTCCCTTACGGAGGTTCTGGGACCCCTTTGGGGGGCTCAGTAATCACCTAACAGTGATGAATGGTGAAGATTGACACAGACAAGATGTGAAAATTACATACCTACCATAATTCCTGATCTTTCTGTGTATCTTCGCCATTCATCACTGAATCCCGCCCACCTTCCCCTCTCAGGCCTCAGTCTCTGGGTGATTCCCCTCTTTCATCTCCCATTTGGACCTTGGTCCATTTCCAGCACCTTCTACCCCCTCCCCTCTTGGGGTCAGGAGTTTTTCCTCTGGGTGGGCAGAGAGGAAGGGTCTCTGCTGTTGGGAGTCTCCTCTCAACCCAGGTAAGTCCTGGGATTTTTCTTGCTTCCTCTAGTGCCTCTTGAGGGAGTCTGGTAGCAGGAGGGAGCTCTGGTGATTCCCTTAGTTGTCCTCCCTCCAACCATATTGTGCCTTCATTATTGTTGCTTTTCCCCTCCTGTTCAGGAGATGATATTATTTTACCCCTCCAGTCCCTCCTCTAGAGGTGGCCCCCCTCAATAACTAAATCTCAGTCCTTTGAGGTTGCTGTCCAGGGACGTTTAAGGTGGTTCTTCTGCCTCAAACCATCTTGCAGGAAGGGGAGACACCAACCTGTCCTTAGCCCTCTGGTTTCTTATGCTCCTCTAAATGGGTGATATCCTTCTGCTCCAAGCCTTGTTTCCATCCTCTGGCCTATCTGCTTCGACCTGTGGCATAACTCCTCCGGAGCAGTCCAGGGTAGTGCCTCGGGAGCAGTGTCTCCTCTTCCTCCCTCCTTCCTTTCTCTGTCCTCCTACCCTTCCCTTTTCCACACCTTCCTTCTCACCCAGAGATTGTGTCCCTCCTGTCCCAATCCCTTAGGCTTCCTCCTTTCTTGTCCTGTCTTTGTCTTATTCCTCCTTTTAGTTTTACATCCTTTCCTTTTGTTGCCCTCAGGTGCCCTTGCCCACCCTCCTTATTTCTCTGTCTCTCTCTCTCTCTCTCCGGCAAGCACAATTGGGGCTCAGGAGGGGTTTACGATGGTTACTGGACAGTCCACGAGCACCTTGTAATACATCGGCCTCGAGGGCGGTGCCGTCCTGATGTTGACTCCTTCTATCGCAAAACAAAAAAAGAAGAAGCAGCTCCCGCGGGGTCCTGATCTTCTGGCTTACTACCCCAACAGTGATGAATGGTGAAGATACACAGAAAGATCAGGAATTGCAGTAGGTACATCATTTTCATTTCTATGCCTCTTCTTTCAATCACTTCAAGAGAAGGTGGTGAAACTGTTTGGAAAGCCAGTTCCCACTATCACCAGAACTGTTTCTGTTACTCCAGCTCCCCAGGGGCCTGCAAGACCCAAACTCAGAATATGTCATAAGCATCTTACAGCAGCCAAAAAAAACACACCACAAGGGAGTGGCTGACTGCCTACCTCTCTGTCATCCTAGCATGGCATACCACAGTTAATCAAAACTACAAAATGGAAAAAATCACACACTCACTGAATAAGGCGGCGTTTGGCTTGTCATGCTGGAATGGGTGGCTACTGCATGTAATGAGCAAAGAAAACAAATCTGTCCTGTACCAACATGCAGCGTTAAGGCCTGACCCCCCCCTCCCACCTAGGTGAGCCCGGTACCATCTCCCTATCCTGGACCCCCCCATCCACTTAAATATAACACTACATTAAATGACCCTCCCCCTATGGCCCAGTCCCCTCCCCCCTTTTGTTCCCCTCTGGATGGGGCCCAGACCTCTTCCATGTCCCCACCCAAGAGTCCAACCAGAAACTTAGTACACATCACATTGACTGGGATGGGGACGTTTTAGCTAAAGCAATGTATATATGACTTCTCCTCCCTCATGCTGCGTAACTTAGGGAGTTGAGGGGACACCACCATTATCTTTCACACCCCTGAAGTGTAACTGTAACAATGAAACAAGACCACACCTGCTGTTTTATGTACAGAGATGGAGGATGCAGACATGAAAAATTGTTCAATAACAATTTAAATTTATAAACAAAAGTTGCAAAATAGGAGGCAGAGGGTGGTGGTAAATGGCTGCCGCTCAGAGGATGGGAGAATGATCCGTGGAGTACCACAGGGGATGGTGCTGGGTCCTGTCCTCTTCAATGTCTTCATAAGTGGCATTGCTGAGGAACTGGAGGGGAAGGTGTGTCTTTTTGCAGATGATGCAAAAATCTGCAATACGGTGGACAGAATGCAAAGGGAACTGGGGAAAGTAGAGGAGTGGTCTAGGTGTGGCAGGTGGGTTTCAATGCCAAAAAATGCAAAGTCATGCACCTGGGGTAGGGAAACTCAAGAGCTGTGTATAAGATAGGAGGAGGCATTTACAATCACCAAGTGAGAAAGGAACCTGGGGTAATCATATCTGATGATCTCAACATGGCAAGGCAGTGCAACAAGGCAGTAGGCAAGGCTAGCTGGATGCTGGGGTGCATAGGGAGGGGGATTTCTAACAGAAGGGAAGTGGTGATGCCACTGTATCATGCACTACCAAGACCCCACCGGGAGTACTATGTCCAGTTCTGGATGCTGCATCTCCACTAGGACATTGACAGGGTGGAAGTGGTCTGGAGGAGGGCTACCAAAATGGTGCAGGGGATGCAAAATAAACCATATGATGAGAGGCTGCAGGAGCTCAACATATACTCCCTGGAGAAAAGCAGAGCAGAGTAAGGACATAATTGAGACCTACAAATCCTCACAGGGGTGAACAAGGTGCAGGAGGGGAGTCTCTTTCAGAGGAGGAGCACCAGAACACGGGGGCACGCTATGAAGCTAGGGGGGAAGGGTTAAGAGGGATGTGAGGAAATACTTCTTCACAGAAAGTGTGGTGGATGCCTGGAACAGCCTGACAGAGGAGGTGAGGGGGGGGTGAGGACAGTGAGGAGCTTCAAGCATGCATGGAAATAGGCACATGGGCATAATAAGCAGAGGCAAGTGAGGAGGGATACCTGTGACCAGTGACCAGTTAGGGTCCAGGGTTTAGGAAAGGGAGGTAGTATAGCATAGTGGTTAAGGACACTGAGCTGCAAACCTGAAGACCTGGGTTTGAATCCCATCAGCCCACACTTGCATACTGTCTGATCCTGAGCAAGTCACTTAACTTCCTTGTGCTCCCAGGTCACACCTGGAAATGAGCTCCAGCTTAGTGTGTCTTTCCTGGTTAAATAATTTCCGCTTTAACTTATGCAGGGTAAATAGGGCAGACTAGATGGGCCTACCGGTCCTTTTCGGTCAATACATTCTCTGTTTCTATGACTATCCTTAGCGTCTGTTTTTTTTTTCTTCAGCAGTAAATTATGCAAATGGAATATACATGGACAATTGTGTATCTGTGGGTACTTCCATTGTAACATAAAGAGGGTTTCTCCCCAGATTTTTATAACCTTTCTTCTCTTCCTCTTTAGCCTCAAAAACAAACCCAAGAGATATGTCTGCCTGGTTCAATGTATTTGCAGACCTGGACCCCCTCTCCAATCCAGATGCCATTGGTTGGTCAGATGATGAACTTCTCAATGCTTAAGAAAATGAAAGCCTCCAACAGATAGACTTACTGTATCTTCAGGTGTCACTGACAGATGTTGTTCTGAAACCCTCTACAGTTCCTGCATGGTTACATGTGGATTGTACATTCTGACATGATATGGATTCCATATTGTTCTGTCATAAAATAGTATATATATATAATTAAATAATCAAATGCCACTGCAGGCAACATGCAACTGACATTTGTCAGATATTTGCTTTGTAAAAATCATTCAAAAGAAAACAAATGCGTGTCCTGTTAATGAAGCTGACTTGAGGTCCTGTGCAACCCAACTGGTACCTGTACAAGACCCATTTATGCCATGGCCAAGATATTAACTAGTAACCTGCCATGGATAACCTGGCTGTTAAATGTAAGTAACCCACCTCCTCTTAGGAAACACTGGAGATGCAACTTGCTGACATTTGGGTGGCCGTTGTGCAGAAATCCAGCAGACAGCGTTCTCTTCTGGTCAGAATGGATTTGCAAGGTCTGGTTAATGCAGATATCTGCAAACAGCCAGTTTGACTATGAAATCCCTGTGAACATCATACTGACTCGAATATGAATCCTATGAACAGGAGACTGGACTGGGAATCCCCATGATTACCATTTCCGGATCTGACAGTAAATACAAGGAATCAGCAGACTTTTGTAGTCACACTAACTTGTGTTTGTTGAATGCTGCTTTTTGATGTTAAAAGCACTATCATCTCGAGGATTATAAGGAGGCCACATCTGACTCACTGATGCCATTGGTCTGTGACAGTGAACTAGTTCTTCACAGGGACCAACAAAAAAATGTTTTCCCATTTTTTTTTTGTTTAATGTAAATAATGACAATGACTGTCATCAGTCCACCACTCCCACTCAGAACCATTGAAAGTGTTGTCTATAAATCGTAACACAGAGTGTTGTCACTTCATAGAACTTGCTCATTCTTCATTCCTTGTTCTCACACTAACCTTACATCTGTTCACTGTTTTTAGTGGTGGTGATTAGCTGTTACTATGGCCTTTAACTTATTTTATACATGGGTAGGCTGAGGGAGTTTCCTGATTGGTTCAGGCCATCATCTGACTGTGCGATAATGCACGTTATCGGCACAGTTAGGGTGAAGAGGTCCCCCAGATCCGAGATCCCTGGGCAGACCTGCACTTGTTCTGTAGGGAAAAATAATTTTGCAGAGGCAGCCATTTGCAGTCCTCGCTAAGGCAGTGGCAGTATGAGTGCAGAACACAGAGTTGCCTTTGCAAAGGTATTGTACCAGACAGAGCAACTGCAGGTGTTCCCCTACCAAGACCTGCATTTGAGCTGTAATTGCAGAGAGTGGGGCATATTTCTCTTGTCATCCAAACCCACCTGCCTGGCAGACCACCGGGTACCGCACTATGTAATTTACTTTTGGCCAGTTTTGCTTTCTTTATTATTGGAGGCAGTATAGCCTAGAGGATAGAGCA
Organism: Neoceratodus forsteri; assembly: GCA_016271365.2. Classification (NCBI taxonomy): domain Eukaryota; kingdom Metazoa; phylum Chordata; order Ceratodontiformes; family Ceratodontidae; genus Neoceratodus; species Neoceratodus forsteri. Next base: position 1,341,176,645 of record CM028132.1, read on the forward strand.
TTAAGCTGTGAACCTGGAGACCTAGCTGACCTAATTTGAATCCCATGACGGCCACTTGCGTACTCTGTAACCCTAAGCAAGTCACTTAACGTTCCTGTGCTCCCACATCTAACCTAGAAACTGACCGTGGCTCATTGTGTCTTTCTAGCCAACAGTTATAAAATAAATTATTTCAGAGAATATGTAGCATCCTCTGGCTCTGTTACTAAGTGAGCAGCTAAACAGAATTTGAGAATGAACAGAAAATTTGCCTATTTTCCTTGAGATCAGGAATACGGCGCATATATTGTGAACTGTCTGGATTCCTTCCTTATAGTCACATTAATGCACTCACTGCTGAACATGTTCAGAGTCCTCAGAAAGCACCTGCAACCCATCTCTGTTGCCTACCTGATGCCCCAAGGAATTCGCAGAGGTGATTTCCTTGCTGGAGAGCATTTCCTCTCTAGTGTTTTTTCTTTTGGGAGGGGGGGGATCATTAGCCATGAACACCCCATAGACCCATCTAGTGTGTGGGGACCAGCAGATAGTCACAAGAAGTGCAGCCTGAGGCTGTTGGTTTGCCACATGGTGGTGTGTTTTCCTGCATTCATTTTCTCTCTGCCAGCTAAGGTTTCATGGTGCACATATGTACAGTGTTGTGTGGCCACACACCTCAGCCAGGCTGTGACACCCTCCTACTAGACTTTCTAGCTGCTTCACACCTCCTGTGGACACCTAGGTGGTGGTATTGCAGTGGGAAGTGCTGTCCTCCCCCTCTGGAGGAGTCGATGCTCCTCCCCACCAGCACCTTACAGTATGTCCTGAGCTGTTCCCAGAAAACAGGTTGCTGGCTTCGTGAGCAGTAGCTCTACCACTGCCCCAACAAGCTGACTTCTAAAGGGGCTTTTTTTTCTTTTTTGCAAATTTGTGCCTTAAAAACTTTGGACTTTAGCTTTTCTCCTAGATTTTTCCACTGCCGGCACTCCGTGTGCTGGACCGAGTGCGCCTGCTACTAGGGCGCCAATTTCCAGGGTTCGCCACCCCTTCCCCGAGGTCCACCCCCCTGGAGTTTGTATCTTTAGCTGGGGGGGCACAGCCCCCCATAATGGAATGGGAATTTGCTGTGAATTTCCTGGCACCCTGATGGCGAGCGCACTCGGGCCGGCGCAATCACCACCTGGAACCAGATTTTTCCTTTGTTGTTCCTGTCCCCAGCCCGATGATTGAGGTTGACACAGCTACACCCCTCCTCTAGCCAAGACAGCAGACAAGCATCAACCTTCAAAGTCAGTGTTACTCTGTGGTCAGCCAGCAGGAATGAATGCTGGGCAGCCCCTGCCCTTCCCCACCAAGAGTTGAGCACCTCAACTCCGTGACATGCCTTGTCCCTAGTTAGCCTTAGTGTGGGATTTGGGAGTTCAAATGAGAACCTCAGACTCCTTAGTGGCATGCCACTAGGCCGGCCACAAACTTTTTTTTTTTTTTTTGAAAGACTGGCTAAGTTTTGAGACTGTTGATGATGTGGTTATATTTTACTACCTGTGCCCGTTTATGACATTTGGCAGAAAAAAAGTGTCCCAATAAGCCACAAAGTGGATAAAACTATCATAATTTGGCCCAGTTCTATCAAAATCATACACGTGCAATCAAGAAGAAAAAAAGACTCACTATAGTAATGTTGTTTCTTCTCAGGGATCCTTCACTATGTTTACACATTCTACATCTCTTTCCCATGCAGAGAGATGCCCTGAAGATAGAACCTATACAGGTTAACTGAATTTGGAACTTAAGTTCATACTCTGCCTGGTGTCATGCTCCACTCTAGGCAGTTGGCTCAGATTTGTTTCAGTACCTAAAGGGGAACTGTGACTACCAAAACAAGCTAAGTAGCTACCCAAAATTTTCAAAAGATTTTTTTAAAACAAAATTTTGAAAAACACCAAACAAATTGAAGGCATACATGTTGAAATACTGAAGAAGAGTGAGAAACATTTAATGATTACATTTTACAATTGTAGAGTAACTGCAGTAGTAGTGCTCAAACAACTTCAATGAAAAGAACTGATTGTTGTGTGAACCTATTTTCAGGTTCTGGAAGTGGGGGGAAGGGCAGGGCTAGGGAGTGTAAACACAGTGAGGGATCCCTGAGAAGGAGCAATAACACTATGATGAGTAATTTTTCTTCTAACCAGAGGAATCCCTCACTGGATGTTTACACATTCTACAGCAGTACCTTGGGAGTCTGGGTCCAGAACCTACTTAGGAAAAGAGGTTCTGCAAGACAGCAGTTCAAAAGCTGGCATCCCTTCTGGACTGTATGTCCAGACAGTAGTGCTTTGTGAAGGTGTGTATTGTTTTCCAGGTAGCCGCTTTGCAAATGTCCATTAGTGGGATGCCCCTTGTGGGTGCCACAGAGGCAGAGGTACCCATTGTGGAATGTGCCTTTAGACCTCTGGATGCTATTTTTCCAGGTTGTTCATAACAGAACTGAAAGCAAGAGACTATCCAGTGAGAGATGGCAGCTGGTTTGCCTTTGCCCACCGCACCCTAGGTAACAAAAGCTGAGTGAACCAAGACCTGACATCTTTTGTCTAATCTAGGTAGATGCCCAGTACTTGCTTCAGATCCAGGTTATGCAATTTCTGCTTCCCTGGGATGGAGAACTCAGATAGAATACAGGGAGGGCGACTGACTGGTTCGGGTGGAATTCTGATACCACCTTGGGTAGAAACTTCCTATTGGTTCTAAGGACTACCATATCCAAGTGGAAGATTATGTAGTTTAGTTCTGTGCAGAGGGCTTGCAGTTCGCTTGTCATGGCAATCAGGAAAATTGTTTTCCATGTGACATATTTTAGGTCAGCAGTAGCCATAGGCTCAAGGGGGCCTCCATCAGCTGTGCCAAGGCAGATATTAAGATCCCATGGGGGGACTGGGTCCCTCCCAGTTGGGTACAGGTAGCTGGGATCATTAAAGAAACCTTTTAAGATAAGCTGAGAGGCTGATGACTTGCCCTTGCCTGCTGATGTGTAGGCTGACACTGCTGCTAGATGTAGCTTTAGTGTTGATGGCCTTAGGCCTAAGGACTGCAAGTGTACTAAGTAGTCCAGGACTGTGGGCAACCCTACCTGCACTGGGATTATCTTTCTGTGGGCACACCAGTATGAGAATCATTTCCACTTAGAGGAGTACGTTTTCCTGGAAACTTTAAGCACTCTCAGGACCTCCTCTGACAGACTTAATCCAGAATACTGTACCATGTCCTGAGGCATAAAATCCTGTGGTCTGGGAATGTTATCCTGCCCTGAGATAGAGTCAACAGGTTGTAGTTCAGTGGCAGGCTGATTAGCTTCTTGCTGGACAGGATCAGGAGCAGTGAGTACCAGCTTTGCCTGGCCCAGTTTTGGGCTACAAGGATTATTGTTACAGGCTGTCTCCTGAGCTTCAGGAGCACTTACTGTATCAGTGGAATGTTTGGAAGGCATACAGAAACCTTCTTGTCCAGTCCAGAGCTAAGGTGTCCTCTGGGACTGTGCCTTTGGCTGGTGGCCTGCAGCAAAACTTTGGAAGCTGATCGTTCCCTCAGAAGGCAAACAGGTCTATTTCTGGAGTGCTCCATCTTCTGAGAACCGTGGCCAGAGCTTGTTAGTTCAGGGTCAATTTGTGGTTTTCCTGGCTGATTCTGTTTAGGGAGTCTGCCATGACATTGTCTGTCAGCTTAGGGTTAATTTGTGGTTTTCCTGTCTGATTCTGTTTAGGGAGTCTGCCAGGACATTGTCTTTGCCTGGCAGGTGTTCTGCCGAGATCTGTGCATCTAGGAAGTAAGCCAGGTCCCAGATTCCCATTGCCTCTGTGCACAGTATTGAGGAGGTTGTACCTCCCCACTTGTTTATGTAGTACATTGTTGTGGTGCTGTCTGTTCTGATCTGGTCAGACTGACCTTGCAGCTGGAAGAAGGCTTGCATTGCTAGAAATACTGCCCTGAGTTCTAGGAAACTGATCTGTTCCTGGGTTTCCTGCAGGCTCCAGATGCCACTTACTGTGAGGTCCTCCAGGTGGGTACCCCACCCCAGGAGTGAAGCATCTGTTGTGAGTATACTCGCTGAGGATTGCTGGAGGAATGGAATGCTCTCACTGAGGCTGCTTTCTTCATTCCACCAATCTAGTGCCTGACAAATGCTTTTGTTGCTGGCACTAGTTTGAAAGGGAGTTCCATCTTTGAGAGCAGTGGTCACTTAAGTAGTACTGGCTATCCCTCATCAAAACCTGGCCCATGGGACCACTACTGCAGAAGCTGCCTTTTGGTCTGTTTGTTATAAGAAATCCCTTGCAGGCCTTGGCTGGCCCATGTGAAGTATTTTGCTGTGGTTATAAAGAACAGTTACATATGAACTTGCACAACAGTAGATCTTCAAGGGGATTTCAGTCATCAGGTTACACCATAGGAACCTTTGCCATCAGTGAAGGGGAATCCACACAGAAGATTTTCAGCAGTACAACTGGGGTTGTCCATGCCATTGACCTCCATCGACATTACCAACCCAATAAAGGCATGAGCAGCCCCACTCCTTCCTCAGTTCTTTCCCCAGGAGACAAAGGGAGACTAGCTCTAGCCATGGGGGACTGAGGAGAGAGAGAGAGAGAGATGCCCAGATCATATGAAAGGTTGAATACACCAGACAGCCAGTTCCTAGACAGAAGCCCACCCCCAAAAAAGGAGACAGTGGGAGGGAAAGCAGACCTGATGACTGAGATCCCCTCGAAGATCTACTGTTATGGTAAGTTCTTGCATAACTGTTCTATCTTCATCAGGGGTTATCTTAATCATCAGGTTACACCGTAGGAACGAGTCCCTAGCAGTGACAGATACAAACAGACAGTCTGGGAGGAGGGTTCTCCATAAACTTAAGATAGGAGGCCCTGCAGCACAGCCCTGCCAAAACCTGCACTGTCTCTAGAGGTAATGTTCAGACTGTAGTACTTGGTGAAAGTATGGATGGAACTCCAGGTGGCAGCTGCACAGATGTCAGCGGCTGAGACCCCTCGGAAACAAGCCACAGAGGTAGCCAAGTATCTGGTGGAATGAGCTTTCTTTCTTACATACATTTCTAGGCTTTTTCCCCCCATTTTCTCCCTCAGTGCCTGGTACCCCAGCAACCAAGGCAGTGCATGCATGTGGAGGTGCACATGAACTCTGGGTGCCGGCTCATCCCCTTCCACCCCACCCCTAGCGATCACCAGGTTCCCCATAGCCCGAACTGCCATCCATCCTCCACCAGGTGGCAGCGAAGGGCTGGAAAACCCCTCATCCCTCCCCAGGAGATGAGAGTCGCCTCATGGCAGCTCAATCCTACTCCTCACCCTCCCCCCCGCCAACCCCAGACAACCCAGGCTCGTTCCCATACCCAGGTCATCAGCGTAGCGTGAGGTGTGGCATCCAGCGCCTCACCCCTCAGTGCCTCTGGGCCAGCTTGGTGGAATGAGCTTTGACAGCACCAGGCAAATCTTTGCCACACTTGTTGTAGCAGAAAATAATGCAGTTTGCCAACCATTTGGATAAACATTGCTTAGAAACAGAAGTGCCCTCTACCTGGGGTGAAAGAAACAAGTAACTGCTTTGACTAAGACTCTTCTTGCCGGCCCAGTGGCACAGAAAGTTGAGGCGCTGGCACCTTACCTCGAACCACACCTGCAACCTGGGTTTGGGAGTGGACTCGGGCGCCGGAAGGTCGGCAGGGGAAGGAGAAGGATCGAGCATTCGGAGGACTTCTCTCCTCTCCTGGGGTGGGCTAGGGAGAGTGTAGCAACCCCCGGTAGAGACCAGGGGAAGTACAGATGCGATGCATAGGGAACCAGAGGCAGAAAACACAGAAAATGGTGCCTCCACACTGCCGGATGACGACCGCCCAGACCAGTGCCTTCCCGGACCTCCGAGAAGCCGACCCAACTGCAGCAGCAGCCAGGGACAACGCCGTTGGCTACCAGGCCCTTCCTCCTCGGAAGAAGACCCACCGATGAAGGGAGTTCGTTAGGTTACCCTGGGTGGCTGCAATGTGGGGGGTGAGGGGATTGGCATCGAGCCACAGGGGAAGCGTTCTTGGCAATTGGTCCAAAGGAGTGGCAGATGGGGGCTCTGTGGAGCTAAAACAAATAACACACACACAAAAAAAAAGACTTTCCTTGGTCCAAAGTACATAGTACTTCAAGGCTCTGTGCACATCTAACATGGAGCAGTGCTTCCCCTGGATTGGGACGCTCAGGAAAGTAAACAGGAAGGTGGATAGAGTGTAAACTCTGAGACCACCTTAGGGAGAAACTTAGGATTTATGTGCAAAGACACTGTCTTTGTTGAAAAAAATCAAGTAAGGCTCCTCACACTAGAGGGCCTGAAGCTCTGAAATTCTTCGAGAGGAAGTAATGGCAACTAAAAATAATGCTTTCCAAGAGAGAAAGTGCAGATCACAAGTTGCGATAGGCTCAAAAGGAGACAGGGTCAAATTCTCCAAAATAAAATTCAAATACCAAGCTGGGACAGGAGAACAGATGGGGGATTTCAGATGCAGGATGCCCCTGAGAAAGATACGGGAGACATCCAGAAGAGCAATCGTGTGGGCACCCATGGGCTCTTGAAAAGCAGAAATGGCCGAAAGGTGTACCTTGAGGGAGGAGTAATGGAGACCGGAGTCAGACAAAGAGATCAGGTAGTCCAGGATGTGGTTCACCAGGCAGATGAAAGTGTCCAAACTATGTTTGGCAGCCCAGATGGCAAACCGCTTCCACTTCATGGCATATGTGGCTTGAGTGGAAGGCTTCCGGGTGGCCACAAGGATATCCGCCACTCTGTTTAAGACCCCAAAACCTAGCAATGGCTGTGTCCTCATGAGCCACGCATGCAGATGGAGGGACCTGAGGTTGGGATGGGCCAGGGTCACCTGAGCCTGGGTCAGCAGGTTCCTGTAGACGGGAAGAGGGACCAAGGCTCCTCCGCAAGCTACTGAAGCAGGGGGAACCATATCTGTCAAGGCCAGAATAGAGCTACCAGAATCATGCTGGCCCCCCTCCATCTACGATTTCATGGGCACCCTCTGAATTAGAGGAAATGGAGGGACAATGTGTCTCACCAGAAAACTCCAGACCCTGGATCTAGCGAGCAGAAATTGTTCAGTTTTGTGTTGAGCGGGGATGCAAAAAGGTCCAATTCTGGATTACCTCATCTGTCGAACAAGTCTTCTGCGATGGATGAGAGGAGCTCCCACTCATGCATGCTGGACTGAGTCTGGCTGAGGCTGTCCACCAGAATGTTTAGCATGTCCGGCATGTGGACCACCAAGAGAGTTAAGCCGTGATCCAGTGCCCCTTACCACACTCTCATGGCTTCCCTGCATAGGGGTTACGAATGAGTCCCCCCCCGCTTGTTGATGTAGTATACTACAGTCAAATTGTCTGATTGCACTAGCAGCTGCCCTGGAGCAAGGTGTCCCTGAAAGGCCTGCATGGCGTACAGCACCACTCTCATCTCCAGGACATTTTTATGCAGGGAGGTCTCCAACTGGGACCAAGAACCCTGGGTCTAGACTTCTGGATGGGACACCCTCCTAATGGCAGCCTAAACAGCAAGCTCTGCCAATCGACAAAACAATCCACAGGCATCTAACCCTTAATCCATCATCCTGTCGACTAAAAGACAAATCTCACACTATCTGATGCCTCTGAAACATCGCTGGAGGGATAATTCCATGACTCAAGCAAGTAAAAGCTCAAAAATGCCGTCTTCGGTCGACAACGAGAGGGCCCAGGAATCCCCGAGTCTTGCACTCGGGCAAAGCGTTGAAACCCCACGGGAGGAAGCTGAGTGCACGTTCACATCTAGAGAACTTTGCCAAACCCTGAAACAAATCAACCAGACACTCCAGCGATTAGAAGCTAAGGTCTCAGACCAATGTACAGAGATCGCCACATTAACCAAACGAGCTGGGGAAATTGAGGAAACCTTAACAGATTATACTACTACCACTGATGTGCATAACAAAGCCCTTCTGGACTTACACCTTCGTTCTCAACAACTTGTAGCATGCTTGGAAGAACTAGAGAACAGAAATAGAAGGAATAACCTCCGGATTCACAGGCTCCCCAAGGGCACTGAGACTGGTGCAATGACCGCTTTTATAAACTCATTTCTGCATGAGATTTTTAATCTTCCTCCAGATAAAGCTTTCAATATAATTCGAGCCCATAGATCCCTGATCCAAAACCTTGGGACCCCAAGGTGAAACCACGCTCGGTAGTTCTAGCATTCCTGGACTATAGAGTGAAGGAGGAGATTTTGCAGTTAGCATGGTCAAAAAAAGTGATTCACTTTGGGGACACTTGACTGTATTTGGACCACGACTTTACACCACAGCTGCTTTCCCAAAGGAGAAAAGTACTTACAGTGGTTAAACAGTTACAGCAGCAGAATATCAGGGCTTTTGTTGAATATCCAACACGCTTAAAGGTTCAGATGGCTGAAGGTATGAGACATTTTCAAGATATGCAAGCAGCAGGGGACTTTTTGATTTCGGTGGGCATTCAACCCCAGGGAGAGGAGGCCAATCTACCACGGCGCAGACAGTTGGAGACCAGAGACTGGGCCTACAGTGGAACTAAAAGACAGGGCGCAAAGGCCAAGATGACCGCTTCCTCCTTGTGGGACTCCCTACGCAGTAAGAAACGCTCAAGAGGGCCGAATAAAGAGCCAACACAGACTGCACCAGAAATGGACAATGCCATAGAAGAAGCAAACTCCCAAATTACCTGAGCGCTTTCAGGCATAGTATCTTTCATTCATTTGCTTCTTGCGATCTCCTCAGGCTTAACTTTACGGGGACATATTTTAAAAATATCTTTGACTTTACAAGGGGTTTCTGAGATTGACCTCATTTAAAATGGAGTACAAAATACTCAATTGAACAAATTCTATAATGTCAGGATGTACTACTTTTTAAAATATACCACTCGGTATCTACACAGCCTGTGGTCTGATGGTTGGGGGGGAGACGTGGCTCCCTCATCGGGGACATTGAGTGGGCCTGGGAGCTTCTTGGGTCTGTCGGGTGCGGGTGGAGAAGCCATGTTAAGAATTCATGTCTTCCTCACACAATTTGGAAGTATTAACTGGGTGATCTGACCTAAGCAGTGGTCAATGAGGCACAAAGATCAAAGGTTTCAGCAGGATTGCAGGGGGCTTATAGGGACTTTATTGGTAACCTCTTCGAGGAAGTCTTCGGGGCTGAGCCTCGCTGTGGGTGGCTAACTTCCCTCCGTTTGCAGGGCTTGGCTTCGGGGAAATTTGGAGATGTGTTGCTGAGGTTCAGTCCCTTAAGCTGCTAAATGTGCCTATGACCGGGCTTGCTAGGTCTCCCATAATTACTTTATTATTTTACTAACTCCTCAAAAATGGGAGCTATCAGGTGATTGGTATATTGCACCCTAATTTCTATGGCTTTTCTGCTCGGACCTGTGTGCGGACAGGGGCTCCTTATGAGGCCTACTTGGTGGCCCTTTTGATGGGGGCGGCTATGTTATCCATTACTCCCTTACCAGGGACCAGGATTTAGTAAAGAATGTTCATATTGTTTTACAAAGCATAAGCCGATTGGCCTACAGTTTTATATGTTGCTGATAGAAACAACCTGACTAAGTAATACTTTTACTGAATAGGCAGGGTGTCCTTTCACCAGGGGTGTCAAGGGCGGTTTGGGCCCATGATTTTTAGTTGGTTCAGTTGCTGACACACAGTGTAAGGAGCTAAATAATAATTACCATCATTGAAGCTCTAGGGGGGAGCCCTCCACTTGGAGAGCGTAAACATATCCCCCCTCTTAATTCCCTTTCCACAGTGGGGAAGGGAGTTCAGACAAAGATCCTATAAACCTGGATCTTCCACCTAGGAAGTCATATAATGATAAACCACAAAGGTTTTTGCCCAGTTGGCAATGATGATTGTTGTATAGTTAAGAAGTTGTTCAAGGATGGAGATACACTGCAATGTTTTTGGGGGAGGGAGATCTGGGGAGCCTGTCTTGACTACTGTGTTATTTTTTTTTCTTTCTTGTTTTAAAACATAATGGCTAATGTTGGATCGGTGATATGCACTTATAATGTAAATGGTCTCACAAGTCCAGTTAAACGAAGTAAGATTTTAGCACAGCTTAGAAAGTCGACAGCAGAATTTGTGCTTCTACTGGAGACACATCTATCTGAGAGGGAGCACAGTAAATTCCTGAAGCTGGGGTTTAAGGAGATGGCGGCCTCCTCATATAAAAAGGGTAGATGTAGAGATACTATGGTACTTATTCCATACAAGTCCCATTTTGAAAAACTGGCAGTAAAGGTGGATGGGGAGGGTAGATATGCTCTCATGAAGGGCAAACTAGAGGGGCAATTAATAACACTTGCTTCTGTGTATTTCCCTCTGGATATCCCTTATGGGGACTACAGATCGTTCTTTCTCCTTCTCCAGGAGTGGGCGGAGAGAGTCTTGGTATGTGGAGGAGACCTGAATTTGACCTTGAATCCTGCCCTGGACACCACTTCCCAGATCCCGAGAAAGTCTCATCAGGTGGCAAGAAATGCCCATAAATTAATTGGAGAATTGGGCATTTTAGATGTTTGGCATTACCAGTATCCGAAACAAAGGGACTATACTTATTTTTCTGCCACATACAATATGTATTCCTGATTGGACTACTTCTTGCTACCTAGAGATGAGACTTTTAGGGTACAGGATACCTGCATAGGGGACTTTCTCCTCTCTGATCATGCTCCGCTCTATATGAGTTTGGATCCGGGAGGATTTAGAAGAAACACTTTTTAGAGACTTAATGTCTCTTTGCTTAAAGATCTGGCAGTTAAGGAACAGATCATAGACACATACCATGTTTTCTAGCAGAAAATGAAGGACAGGAAATGTCATGTGCCACCTTATGGAACGCAGCCAAGGCTGTTCTCCAAGGGAAGTTTATACAATTTGCTGTAAGGAAGAGAGAGAGAGAGGGGAGATGGAAGACCCTCAGTGATCAAATCCAAACATTAGAGGGAAAGCAAAAGCAGACATACTCCAGAACTGTAGCACAGCAACTTAAGACTTTTAAAGGGGAATTAGGCCAAATATTAGATTATCAGGTAGAACAGAAATTGTTATTTTTAAAGCAGAAATACTAGGAGGGGGGCCCAAGATCACTTAGATTATTAGCCAGTAGGCTGAGAGCACAAAGAGTGAGGGCCACAATCATGAGCGTGTGGCACCCTGGACTTCAGAATGTGGTATATAAAACAAATGAGATAGCTGAGACTTTTCAGGAGTCCTATGAACAGTTATATCAAAAGGAACCCCCCCCCCACCTGACGGGAAGACTGAATCTTTACTACGTAGCCTGAAATTACCAACCCTGTCACCAGACCAGACAAAAGTGCTGATGCACCTGATATCGGCGGAGTAACTTAAAGCGCAAGTGGGAGCCCTGAAGACAGGGAAATGCCCCGGAACTGACGGGCTCCCAGGGGAATTTTTTAAATGCTTTAGAGACTTGCTCCAGCCTCTTGTTTTGAGAGTATTCTCTGGGGTCTTGGGGGATAGGGGCACAGCTCCACCCTCCTGGGCCACAGCACTGATTTCGGTGATACCCAAACCGGGAAAGGACCCCTCCGAGTCCAGATGTGTTTCCTATCACCCAGTTTCCCTCTTAAATACTGATTATAAGATCTTTTCTTCCATTACGGCTAAAAGAATACAACAGTATCTTCCCCATCTCATACAGTTAGATCAGAATGGATTTGTCCCGGGTAGACAAGCTCAGGATAATCTGAGGCGAACCACCCACCTTATTGACCATGTCAACAACTCTGCTACTTCAGCACTATTAATGAGTCTTGACGCTGAAAAAGCATTTGATAGAGTTGATTGGAGCTTTTTGGAGGCAGCCCTTTCCCAGCTTGGATTCCCGAGAGAATTTATACAATTAATAAGCAAATTATACCACTCTCCAACTGCCTATGCTCGCACAAATGGCCACATTTCTAGGCCTCTGAAACTCTGCAGAGGTACAAGACAGGGGGGCCCTTTATCACCATTGCTATTTGCATTATATATAGAACCTCTTGCTCAGTCTATCAGGGAGAATGGGAATATAAAGGGAATAACATTAAATGGCTTTATATGCTGATGATGTACTTATGTACCTTACAGAACCTGACTCTTCTATCCCTGCTTTGTTTCGGCAGTTGGAGGAATTTTCCTCCCTCTCCGGATACAAACTGAACTGCTCTAAAACAGAGATACTTAGTTGCAATTTTACTCCTTCCCCGGAATTAAAGAACAGATATCCCATGAGGTGGGACCAGGATCAGATGAGTTACCTAGGGATTAAGATTGGGATTGGCAACCACTACCTCTTGGAACTCAATTATCCCCCTTTGATTAACCAATTAAGGATGGATATCCAGAGATGGACTCTCCTACCCTTATCTATATATTCTAAGACACAGACGTTAAAGATGAATGCCCTGCCAAGGTTACTTTACTTATTTCAATGTGTACCCTGTCAGGTCTCTCAAAGATAGTTAAACATATGGCAGGGCATGTTTTTCAAATTTCTTTGGGTGAAAGACCATCCTAGAATTTGTAGAGGCCTTATGTATGCCCCACGGGCCCATGGTGGGCTAGCCTTCCCTAATTTACAGGGTTACTGGGCTGCGGCCCAAATGCGGGTGGCTCTCCTGTGGGGCAGTCCTGGTTTTGATTCTCATTGGAAGAGAATGGATTTAGCAGTTGAGGCCGTCCCTCCTCTTCCAGCTAGCCTATTTCATGATGATGTTGGGGTACTTGAGTCTTGTTATACAGGGACTAGGACTGTCCTGGAAGGATGGAGGAGAGACATAACCCGTGGTCCCATAAGAAATCAATTGTGGAAATTCCGATGGTGGGCTTATGACGCCCTCTTCCCAGCTGCCACCCTGGATTCATGGTTTAAACAGTGGGCCAGGAAAGGATTTCACTCTCCTTATCAGATTTTATTAGCAGATAACCCTATTTCCTTTGAGGCAGCCAGGCAGACATTTGGGCTTCTCCCATGAGATAATCTAAGATTCTACCAGATCAGAGACTACATCCTTGCCCTTCAGAAGATGTATGCCCGGTTGCAGGTGGAGGTGGAGGACCCTCCTTTCCGGGGAATTTGGTTTTCAGGGGGTGGGAAAGGAGCCATATCCCTATTGTATCAAAGGTATCCAACAGATCAGACCCTTCCTATTGAAAAACTTAAACTTAAGTGGGAAACGGACCTGGGGATCACTCTTTCAGAGAAACAGTGGACTGCTGTGTGGCAAGCTACATGGCGGACAACAGGAGCCCCCCCTTTGGAGGGAATATGGATGGAAGCTGAGAGCTAGGTACTTCCGAGTTTCTGCACAGATGGTGCACTATGCACCAACAGTTGGTTCGAACTGCTGGAGGGGATGTGGGATCTCCCCTGCTTCACAGGCCCACATTTTCTGGTCATGTCAGATACTGAAGGAGTATTGGTCCAATATAGAACACCATCTCCAGGAAATTTTCCAATTTCAGTTCCCCCTGGGCCTTAACATTTGATTTTAGGTCTTAGACCAAAGGAGATATGGGAAAGAGAAGCAATATATTTATGGTCAGTTCTTACGATAGCTGCTTTGAAGGCCATTACTAAGAAATGGGCACAGAGAGCTCCCCGCCTGGTAGCAGATTGGACAGACATAGTGGAAAATATTCACTTAATGGAGAGGATTACATTCAGCCTTCACCAACAAACCCACTTGTACCAAAACAGGTGGACTAGATGGCTCTTGTATGAGCCTCATTTACATTTAGATGCCTAATTAGGCATAGCTGGGCCCCCTCTTGCTTCTCTCTCTCTCTCTCTCTCATTAAGAATTTATAAAAATAAGAAAGGAGATATATTTTTTTATTTTATGCAGTGCATTGTACAGTTTGTTAATATCTCCATAGAGTAGCAATAGATAAGAACATATGCAGTATTATCTGATAGATCTTTGAGAACATGTAGTTTACTTTAACTAGATCATCAAATGCTTTTATTCAGTAAAAAGCTAATGTGTAGGTACGCACTGTGATGTCATCAAGATATGTTTTATGTACCTACGTAATAGATGTATGATCTATCTGTATGGACATGATCTCTCAAGCCCTTTCGGGCCTACCATAATAAAGGAAATATAAAAAAAAAAAAAAGAACCCTGAGTCTAAAAGGGGCCCAGGTGTTCTCCCCAGCCGAGACCTGAGGCATCCGTGGTGAAGATCTGCTGTGGGGAGGAGATCTGGAATAGAACGGCTTGAAGCAGATTCGACAGGTCCATTTACCACTGCAGTACCTTGCAAACTAGGGAAGAAACTAGAACTAAATAGTCCAACTCATCCGTGCACTGGTCCCACTGTACTCAGAGGATCCCCTGAAGAACACGCATATGAAGTCTGGCCAGTGGAACAGTGGGTATGGCAGCCGCCATCAGACCCAACAGTCTCAAATACCCCCTGGCTACAATGTGGTGACTCTGAGTGACTTCTTGAGCTTGGGCAATAAGGCTCTGTGCCCTGTTTGAGGGCAGGAAGGCCTTCCCTTGGGCTGAACCCAGAACCACTCCTATGTACTGTAGTCTTTGGGACGGTACCGGAACTGACTTGGGCAGGTTGACGGTAATGCCCATGAGGTGGAAAAGCTGGAGAGTTCACTCCAGAGTTACCAAAAGCTGTTCCCTGGATGGGGTCTTTTGGAGCCAATTGTCCAGATAAGGGAAAATATACAGTCCCTCCCTTCTGAGAACTACTGCTACTGCTGCTAAGCACTTGGTAAAGACTCACGGCACAGAGGACAAGCCAAAGGGCAGTACTTTGAACTGATAATCCTCACCCTGAAACACAAAGTGGAGAAACTTCCTGTGAGGAGAGAAGACCGAAATGTGCAGGTAAGCGTCCTGCATGTTCAATGAACATAGCCAATCTCCTGCTTTGAGAAGGGGCATTAGGTCCAGTAAGGTTATCATCAGGAACTTTTTGTACCGGACGTACAGCTTGAGGTCCTTTAGGTCTAGAATGGGCCTCACATCACCTAACTTTTTTGGGTACCAGGAAGAAAGTAGAATAGAATCCCTTGTTTGGCCGGCTTGGTGATGCTGAGGGTTGAGGTGCTGAATGCCACACCTCGTGCCACGCCGTCAACCCGGGTTAGGGAGTGAGCTCAGGCC
Organism: Neoceratodus forsteri; assembly: GCA_016271365.2. NCBI lineage: Eukaryota > Metazoa > Chordata > Ceratodontiformes > Ceratodontidae > Neoceratodus > Neoceratodus forsteri. The sequence goes on from CM028132.1 coordinate 1,341,191,896, forward strand.
ATCGGGGGTCAGCGGGGGAGGAGAGGATCGAGCGTCTGGAGGACTGCTCTCCTCTTCTGGGAGGGAGGGGGGAGTGTCCCACGCAGCTAGCAGCACCTGTTGGAGACCGGTTGCACTACAGACATAGGGACCATGCTAAGGGAGAATGCTGTGCAGTCACCTTCTGGACATGTGCAGGTGCACTCACATAGTGGGCTGGGTGGCATTGCACGTCCCACGTTTGGGGGAGGGATGCAAAAACAAGGAAAGCCCTCCTTCCATTGGTAGGCGAAGGCGGGTCCAGAGATAACAGCCCCACGTCCACTGCCGGGCATCCAGACGTTCACTCCGGATCCCTCCTCCTGTGACAGCTGCCCTCCAATACTGTAGATGGGGTGCCGGTAGGAGATGGCAGTCCTTCCTTGGAGGACACAGACCCAGGGGGTTTGGGCAAGCTGCACAAGGAGTGGGGGTGCCCCTCCACTGGACAACAAACCGACCACACTTCAGGCAGGACAGGCAGAGCCAGTCGACTGAGAGACCACGCTGGAGAGAGAGGCCAGGGGTAAAGGGAGAATAAATAGAATAAAAAAAAAAAGAACCCCTTGTTTCTCTAGCACCTGGGAACTGGCTCGATGGCCTGCTTGTGTAGAAATGGCTGCACTACCTCCCGAAGAACAGACAGGTGAGCTGGGGGGTAACTAGAAGGTGGAGGAAGGGTTTCTGGAGGTTGCTCGATGAGCTCCAGGGTATGCCCCTTCTCTATGATCTGCAGAATCCATGCATCTGAAGTTATGGTTCGTCATTGATTCTGATGGAGGGAGAACTGACCTCCGACCACCACTTCCTGGTCTGAGACCAGAAAGGGGGGGTCCAGCAAGGAGTCAAGCAGAGGAGGAGCCAGCCAGGGCTGGTTCCTCATTTCTGGGGTGCTTGGCTGCAGCTCTAGCACTGGAGGGGGCGGGCAAGGTAGCCGGGACTCTGCATTTCCCTTGGGGCTGGGAGGGCACACCGGACCTATTGGGTGCTTTGCAAAAGGGAGGGTGTCCTCTGCCTCTTGATTGAATATGGCAGAGAGAGTGAACAGACTTGAGGGCCCTATCCAAAGTTTGCAGATCATTAATAATATCATGGACATCAGGGCCAGGCAGCTTAGTGCCATTAAAGGGGGCATTAAGCACTTTTTGCTGTACATCGGCAGTGAACCCGGATACTGTGAGCCAGGAGTGCCTACGTAGGCATATACCTGTGGTGGCCACCCTGGCAACGGTGTCAGCCATATCATAGAGGGCTCTGAGGAGGTGTTTACTAACATCCTCAGCTGCTTGGAGGCACTGAAGCAGCTCCTGCTTCTGAGTGCCATCTGGAAGGGTCTGTGCTGAGGCCTTGCCCTTTTTCCCAGTTGGCATTTTGGTATTTTACCATGTGAGACAGGTAATTTGCAATCCTTAAACCTAGGGTGGAGGAGGCATACACCCTCTTACCCCAGAAGTCAATTCTTAGAGAATCTTTATCTGGTGGAAGGGAACTAAGGTGCTTATGTGCCTTAGACCTGTCATGAGCTGCCTTGATGACCACTGAGTCTGTCTCAGGATGGGCAGCATAGCAGGAGAGCCCTTGGTAAGCATGGTACAGTTTATCTGCCCTACGAGGCATAGCTGGCACAATGTCTGGTCTGTGCCAGGCTGCTGCGGCTGCATTCCTCAGAGCAGGTAGAATGATTTTTGGGGGAGATTCAAGGATCTCCAGGAAGTCCATCAGCTCCTTTCTGGTGGCATCCTCTTCCTCAGTGTGGAGTCCTCAGGAGGACACCTGGGAGTATGCTTCACTGAGTCCTCACTGACAGAAGAGGCAGTAGATCTGCCAGAGAGCAGGATGTCTTCCTCTTTTTCCTCCTCCTCATCAGGAAGAATGAGGTCTGGGTGGTACTCCTCTTTGATGTCAACCTCCTCAAAATCTGAGTCTGGCATCGGATGCACAAATGATGGCCCACAGGGAGCCTCCCATGGCCGATGAGTAAGTGTTGATGATGAAGCTGCCATCGATGGCATCAGCGAGGAGGGCCTAAAGGCATGCAGCTGCTGTAGAAGCACATTAGTGAATTTGAGCAGGACTTTGTTAAAGTCGATGGTAGTCATCAACGGATGGGGGTTTGATGGCACAGGTGTCAATAACCCGCCTGCTGAGTCCTGAGAGCTTGAAGAGCCCATAGCCCTGGAGGGAGAAGGGGCAGGTCTCAGCGGGAGAGCCATTGGCGAAGGAGGGTCCGATGACCCAGAGGTCAACAGCCAGCCTCCCTGAGAATCAAGTGGAGGTGCTGTCAGTATGGGTCTGGTGGGCACAGAGACCTGGACAGCAGTCTTCCTTGTCGGTGCAGTCTCAGCCGACAAGGATCTCCCAGAAGGAGAAGAGGCTGTCGGGGGGAGTGGTCACAATCTAGGTCTTTTTTATGACTTTTCCCCCCTGAGGATTTGGCTTGGGCCTTGGAGGCCTAGGAGCTTGACTATCCAGTCGGGGACTAAGAGGCTGGGACCCTGAAGGACCCCTCCCTGGAACTGGCTACCTGTTGATCCATCAGGAAATTTTTAAGAGTCTTTCTGTGTCACCTGAGGGTTGTTTGGTTAAATGTCTGGCATATCTCACAGTCAGAAATCTCATGTTCAGGCCCAGGACAGCAGACACAGAGAGAGTGTTCATCTGTAGAGGCAATCTTCTTTCCACAGCGAAAGTGACGGAACAGAGAAGTCGAAGGATTAACTCTCGACATAAATTAGAGGAATATCTTTAATAAAAGAGATGACGAAAAAGCCGTATGCAAAGAAATGGCGCAAATACTGTGTCAGAGCTTCCATGGAGACCCATGCAAGCGAGTCAACAGTGGGAAAAAACTGAGCAGGGAGTGGGGTCACTCACGCCTTTATAGGGTCGGTGACGTCAGCGGCGTGGATGGCCCCAGTTGTACTGCTGAAAATCTTCTATGTGGATTCCCCTACACTGATGGCGAAGGTTCCTATGGTGTAACCTGATGACAAAGACAACCCAGATGAAGATCAGATGTTACCCTCCTCTGAGGAAGGAAGGCTTTCCCCTGCAGGGTATCCAGTTCTGTGCCTTTGAAGTCTAGTGCCTGAACAGGTTCACTTTGCTACTTCTGCAGATTTATCAGGAACCCCCGCGATTCCAGGGTGCATTTTACCTTCTGAATAAAGCACCTTATTTCTTGCTCTGTTGTCTTTGAGACTAGCCATCATCCAGGTAGGGAAAAACCATGATGTCTTGCCTTTTCAGGTGTGCTGCCATGGACAATCTTTTTGTGAAGACCCTTGATGCTGAAATGAGGCCGAAGAGAAGGGCTACGAACTGGTACTGGTAGTGTCCTAGCCTGAACCTGAGGTGTTTTTTTGTGGGTAGGTCTGATTGGGATGTGAAAGTATGCATGTTTTAGATCCAGTGACCCTAGCCAATTCCCCCGACTGAAGTGATAGGATCACAACACCCCATGTGGCTATCTTGAGCCTCTCTTTTTTATATATTTGTTCAGACATCTGAGATCTAAAATGAGTAGCCACTCTCAATTTTTCTTGTGGGTCAGGAAGTATCTTGAAAACTGACCCTTGCCCCACTGAGAGGCAGGAACCTTTTCCACTCTTTTTCTGGTAGCAGTTTGTTCACTTCCAGTTCCAGCAGAATTCTTTCTGTGGGAGAGTGTGCTGGAAAGTGTTTGTGTTTCTCCAGTTTTTAAATTTTTTTAAATGCAGGGACATCCCCAAGCCCACTACCTCCAGGACCCAATTTTCTGTAATGATGTTTACCCATTCCTTTAAGTAGTGGACCAGCCTTTCCCCCACTGGCAGTGGTTGAGCAACCTGAGCAGAATTGTCATGGGTTTTGTTTTGGTTGAGGCTTGGGGGCTGGTGCTGCAGCAGCATGCTTGAAGCCGCTCCTGCCTCTGCCCCTATAGTAACCTCTTTGGGTCTGATACTCATAGGGGACGTATGGAGCATAGACTCTTGAGAAGTAGCTCCCACCCCTGCCTCCCCTTCCATAAGGCCTTTAAGAAGTAAAGGTATTTTCCTTCACATTGTTGCTCTGGTAAGTGGTTTTGTATTCATCCACTTTGTTCACGTATGCCTTTGTTTCTTCAGCAAAAAGAGAATCTCCTTCAAACTGGAAATCCATGACTCTTTTTATTTGAGTGTCCTGGGAAAGGATAGTTGTCCTTAACCAGGAGAATCGCTTCAAAGAAACTGCCTAAGCTGAGACCCTTGAGGTAATGTCATTAGCGTCCACAGCTGTGTGGAGGTGGTATTTACAGGCATCCAGGACTGACTTTGCTGTGCCAACCAAAACTGTGCCAATTTACCATTAGATTTTTTCAGCCAGTGGCAGCACTGTATTTCACAGTGCCTTCTGGTACTGGGCTACATGAGCCAAAGTAAGCTACCTGCTCAATAAGCAGTGAAGCTGATGCGTAAATTTTTTGGCCATGGTATCCAATTTTCTGGAATCCTTTTCAGGGGGCTATGCAGAGAAAGGTACCTCAACCTCCTAGAATGCAGCTGCCTGGACTACACCTTGATGATCGGGGGGGGGCATACAGGTATTTTAACTCCTTGTCTGTCAACCAGATACATCTTTTCAGGTTTTCTTATCTATGGCTGCAGCTGAAGTAGGTGCGGACAAGGTTTTTAAAGTGGCTTTTCGTAATGATTTGTGAATGGGGACCAGCTGCCTCTTTGTAAGAGGTTTTTATTTATTTATTTATTCTTTGGTAACTGGGTAAGTGCATTGATCCTAGGGACTGTTTTCAGGCACAACCTGGGTAGCCCCATCATGTCCATAAATTCCAAATCCTTCTCAGTTTCCTGATGGGGGGATGTTGAGGGTCCTCACCATTTGCCTAACAAAGGAGGAAAAGGATGAGTAGTCCTCTGTAGGCTTTGGAGGGGAGCTAAATTCCTGCTCAGGTGAACCATCTGTTTCAATGGGTTCACCTTCCTCATCCTCCTCATAGTACATTTCTTCCTCTTCCACTGCAGGCAGATAGGTTGGACCCTGAGCCTCAGGGTGTATATGTGTGTGTGTGTGTGCGGGGACATATTCATAAAATTACCCATGACCTGGAAAAATTGGCGCATTTTTGTTACATCCTCTGATGAAGGCATTTGTCTTTGGTCCAAAGCCTACTCCTTTTCTTTTTCAGAAGTGGTAAGGACATTCTTTTTTGTTTTTTCTTCTTAGACACTGTTTTCAGTGCCTGCTCTGAGGTTCTCTTTTTTGTATTTTTGCCATCACTGAGCTCAGTAGTCTCCCTTTCAGACACCCTGGTATCTTTACCATCCTTATCATGCTTGTCTGATGGCTGAGCAGCCTTATCTTTTTTTCTGTCCCCTTTAAGAGGAACTGCTGCTGTATTTGACAAGATGAACCCTCTGACGTGTGCTTTCCACCATTATTAGAAACTCACTCTGAGCTTTTAGTATTTTTTGGTGACATGGAGGCAGACTGAGAAGCCATAAACTCTTCTCCTTTTGTAGGCCTTCTGTTTTGTGTTTCAGGGTAAAACTTATTCTAGGGATGTGGATATGTTCTTATCCACACATCTTGGCAATTGCCTGTCCCTTTAAGATCAGCCGGGAGTCTTTAAGCTGGCTCCTCCCACCCATCCGGGTGGTATCTCCCTCAGCTCAGCCCCTAGACCCCAGATCTTCCTTTCTGCTTGGAAGAATCAGGTTTCCTCCTTACCGCTCCCCCGTTGAGGAGGCCCTGGCGCTTAAATCTTCAGATTACTTACCAAAACTTAAACTCATAAGAGTTTTATCACTACGATCTTCAGTCACGACCGTGATGAAGGTCAAGTCCTCGCTCGGGTTCTGCCGGTGCCCCTGTGGGCAGAAGATGTCTCACACTGACCCGAACGCCACGTGCATTTATTGCCTGAGTCATGATCATGATACCCAGGCTTGCGATTGTTGTCACTTGTTCCAGCCAAATGTGTTAGACAATTGTCTTGCCCAACTGCAGCTCAGCTGTCTGGAGAAACAGAACCTGTCGGTCAAATCTAAAGAAGCCCATTTGGTGGTTTCCGTGGCTGCCACAGCTGCCGAGCAACTGAAACAGATGAAAGCCTTTGAAGAGAAGGCAGCTCGGGCCGCTTATCAGTCCTCTTCGGCTTCGGTCTTCATCCCGCTCAAACTGGGCTCCACCTTTACAGGCTCCTTCAAGGAATTGTGCCAGTCTCTCCCAACCAAGGGCCTGTTGATTTTGCAGAGCTCTCGTTCCCGTAAAAGGGATAAGGATTCCAAGGAGTCGAGAGAGAAGGAGAAGACTAGCCGTCGCCATTCTTGGGATCAAGAGCAGTCTCGTTCCCAGGAATCTCCAGTTTCGACTTTGGTCGAAACTGTGGCCTTGGCCACTGGCTCACAGTGCCCTGGTCAGGCCAGCCAACTAAGACACGGGACAATGACTCAGTCGAGATTATTATTGACCCCATTGACCTGTTCTGACAACTCACTGTTCAGGACTCTGGTCCTGACTGGATCCACTGAGGAGGAGACCCAGCCTGCTGGGAACCTCTTCACGGTCCCCGACCATGGTCTTGAGGAGCTGCGGGTTTCCCCATCTCCTTCTGAGCACCCCCATCGTTCCCCACGGCAGTCGAGGACTAGGTTTTGGTCATCTTCGACCGACAGGCCAAAGAAAACACACAAACACCACTCAGGGCATTCCAAAAAGTGCCGCCAACACCGCTATCCCTCCTTGTCCTCCTCGGAAGAGGAGAGGCTTTGGTGCAAGTTGCATCAACGCTACGAAGATCTCATGTGGCAACAGTTGGTGTTGGCCAGTCCGAAGTTGACCCCAACTTTCACACTGGCCATCACATGGCTGTCGCCCTCTAGGCTGATGCTGACTCCTCCAGAGCTGGCCGACACCGTCCCTCCGCCCATGGAGCCAGTGAAGGCCCCCCCAGCTTGGCTGAAACTACCCTCTCTGCTGATTATGGTGGAGCCACCACCTAAACAGCCTCCCTCGGGGGCTCCTGTCAAGGAGTCTCAGCCCACTAAGGGCCTCCCGCACAGGTTGTCAGCCATTCTTATTCCTAACCATCCGCGGTGGGCTGAAGGTGACGCAGGTGGTCGGCCGATCTATCTGGAGTCCTCAGAGTCCAATGACTCCTCCCTGCACTCTCGTCCACTCGACGAGGTTTTGCTTGGGGGTCTTTCGATGGAGCAGGGTCCCACGTCCTTCATGGGCATCCTCCTTCCCATCTCTGAATCCACAGGGATGCCTTTGGAGCCTGTCCAAAAAAATGGGCTCGATATCCCCTGACAGATATTCTGGATAAAGGGGATTCTCTGACAGAGGCCTTTCCAGTGGCTGAAGCCATCGTTGGCCCAGCCCTGGAGCTCTGGCAGCACCTTGCCTTCTGCTGTGCGCCATCAGCTTGGATGGCCTGCAACTATGCGGTCCCTATTGGCTCCCTTTCAGGGTTCACGGAGCACCCCTCAGCTGAGGGGTTGGTGACTGACTCCGTGTTTCGGCGCGCTCGGGCAATTCAGGAGACCCTGATAGATCTCTGGACAAAGAGTCCAAAAACTAGACCATTCTGCCAGAAAAGCCTATGCTGCCTCTTCACTTGGTCTCCATCAGGTGAGCTTGGCTGTCATCATGACACACTACTCTCATGCCCTTTTGGGGTCTCTAAATGAGGTGCTTCCTCATCTCCCCGTGGACCTACAGACTATGGTCAAGCAGGTCCAGGATCAGGGTTGGGCTGTAGCAAAACCGCAACTCCAGATGGCTCTGGAAATGGGGGACTCTTGTGCCCATTCAGTGGTGGCCACAGTAGCCATGCACTGCAGGGCCTGGGTGAGGGTCTCAACCTTTATGGCAGACACCCAGCACAAACTGGCAGATGTACCCTTCCTGGGCACCAACTTGTTCGGTCCAGGGGTGGATAGTCACCTTCAACACATCAAGAAGTCTAGTGCCACCTTGGACTCCATTGCTTCTGCACAGAAGGAATGTCAGGGTTCCAATAAGCAGAAGTGCGAGCCCTTTCAGCCTTCTGCCACTGCGGCCAAGCAGGCCCAGTACAAATTTGGGCAACAGCAGCAGTCTTGGCACCTTCAGCCCAAGTCAGGGGCTTCAGCAGTCCGTAAGCCCAGAGGGAAGGGTTCCGGCAGTCCCCCGGCCGTATCCTTCTCCTCCAAGCCTGCACAATGACGGGATGGGGGTGACCACCCCATGCCCATCATGCCTCCTCTGGGTCCTCTGTGGGGGGCTGGCTCCACCACTTCCTTTCCACCTGGTCTGCTGTTACAAAGGACAGTGGGAATTGGAATTGGTCATCCAGGGTCTGCCTCTGGAATTAGAGCAGTACCCACCAAGCTGAGCCCATGCCCCACAGGAGGAGAAGGTATCTGTGGACACTCGGTCGGCTCTCCAAGACGACATCACCCAACTCTTCCGCAAGGAGGTAGTGGTCAGAGTTGCAGATCCCCCTGTCAACCCAGGGATCATTTCCAGGTACTTCCTGGTCCCAAAATGGACAGGGAACTGGTGTCCATACCTCTCAACCTCCTGCCTCATAAATCAGGGACATAGCTTAAAAAAATCAGGGACAAAGGACCAAAATCAGGGACACATCTTCAAAATTGGTGATATCTACTCAAGAACCTGGTAGAACAAGGGGCTTAGTGTAAAATGCATTTTCTAAGGAAGGGCACATCTGTAACTTTAATGTTTTACATTATTTTGTGCTTATAACTCCTACTGTTTGGTCACGGAAACACAATTTTTAGGAAGGACAGAGTAAAATTTTGAGGTAAAATCAGGAACGTCCCTGAAAATCAGGGACAGTTGAGAGGTATGCTGGTGCCCCATTCTAGAGCTGCACGACCTGAACAAGTTTCTCAGGTCTCCCACCTTCAGGATGGTAACTCTGTTTCAGATTATACCATCTCTCGAGCAGAACATGTGGTTTTGCTCTCTGGATCTGCAGAATGTGTTCTTTCATGTCCTGATCCATCCATCGCACCAAAGTTTCTTCCACTTCTGAGCAGAGGGAACCCTCTACAATTTCCAAGCCATGCCGTTTGGCCTGTCATCGGCCCCTAGGGTCTTCAACAAATGCATTACAGTGGTGGTGGCCCATCTTCGGCATCGAGGGTTCAGGGTGTACTCCTGTCTGGATGACTGGCTTATAGCAGGTCCCTACAGACAGGAGGTGGAGAGGTCCAGGGACCTGGCCCTCCAGACCTGCATCGACCTTGGCCTCCTTGTCAATGAGGCCAAGTCAGAACTCATGCCTTCGCAGGTGATCTGCTTCATTGGGGCAGAGCTTGACTCTTGCCGAGCTAGAGCCAGGCTCCCGGCGGACAGTGTGGAGGTTCTCTCCTCCTTTGCCCGATCATTTCTGGTTGGGCACTTGCACTCTGCCTGGGACTTCCTATGACTTCTGGGCTACATGGCGCCCTCACCTCCGTGGTCCGATGTGCCCAGTGGCATATGTGCCCCCTTCAGTGGGAGTCAGCCAGCCAGTGGACTTAGTGACTAGGTCATTTCAACCAGCTAGTCACTGTGACCCATAAGATGTGGGGTGCTCTCCAATGGTGGACCATCCTGGAGCATCTGCAGGAAGGGATCCAGAGTGCCCACATGGGGGACCACAGAGTCCATGGGCTCCAGACCCCTGAGGAATCCTGGTGCCACATCAACCTGCTGGAGTTCTGAGCAGTCCAGCCGGTGCTGACTGCCTTCATTCCATTTCTTCAGGGTCAAGTGGTTCAGGTTCAGACAGACAACACCATGACCATGTACTATCTCAACAAACAGGGCGGCATGCACTCCCGGCCTCTGTGCAGGGAAACTCTCCACATTTGGACCCTCCTGAGCAGACTGGAGACAGATCTCCTAGCCATTCATGTGGCAGAAGCCTCAAATCAACTGGTGGACCCCCTCCGCCATGTGGGCAAGGTGTTCCATGAGTGGTCTCTCCATCCAGAGGTAGTACACAGCTTGTTCTCCCAGTGGGGCACCCCTCAGGAGGATCTGTTCACCTCCAAGGAGAATGCAAAGCTGAGGCTGTTTTGTGCCCACCCCCCCAAGCAGGGCTCACTACAGGAGGATGCCTTCTCGAGCCTGTGGACACCAGGCCTCTTTTATGCCTTCCCTCTGCTTCCCTTGGTCCACAAGGTGCTCTCAAGATCAGGAGGGACAAGGCACAGGTGATCCTGGTGGCTCCGGACTGGAGTTTTGGTACCACAATCTCCTCAGCCTCAGCATCAGGCTCCCGAGGCATCTTCCAGCATGCCTGGACCTGCTCTCAGTCAATCAGGGGAAGATCCTCCACCTGGACCTTCAGTCCCTGCACCTGACAGCCTGGTTCCTGAGCAGCTAGAGTTCCAAGCTTTGGGTCCCTCCAAAGATGTACTCACCATAGCTGAGGCATCTAGGAAGGAATAGACCAGGAAGTGCTATGCCTTCAAGTGGAAGAGATTCTCCATTTGGTGTCAGGGCAAGGGGCTGGACCCTTTCTCCTGTCCAGTGGCTAGCATTCTAGACTACATTTGGTCTCTCTCCAAAGGAGGTCTTCGGTCGACGACCCTTAAGTTGTGCCTGGTAGCCATCTCTGCTTATGGGGTGCGAGCCGGTCAGCAGATGGTGGCACAAGAGAAGGTGGTCTGACATTTTTTCAGAGGCCTCAGTCACATTTCCCCTCGGGTGCATGAACCACCACCATCGTGGGATCTACTGCTGGTACTGGAAAAACTCACGAACAAGCCATTTGAACCAATGCACAGGTGTGAGATGTCACACCTGTCATGGAAGACTGCCTTCTTGGTGACTATCACATTAGCCAGAAGGATTGGGGAGCTCCAGGTGCTCTTTGTTGAGTCTTCTTATCTGGTTTTCCACAGGGACAAGGTTGTCCTGCTCCCCAACCCGAAGTTCCTTCCGAAGGTCATGTCGGAGTTCCACCTGAACCAGGTGATGACTCTACCGGTGTTCTACCCCAATCACACCTCGGATGCCGAATACAGGCTCCATACTTTGGACATGAGATGAGCGCTTGCTTATTATAAGGAGCGCACAGCTGAAGTTCGGGGAGACGTTTGCCAGCTGTTTGTCACCTACGTTAAAGCTGCACCTGGCAGACCTGCAGCCAAGTGGACGATTGGCAGATGGATTCCATCATGCATTGATCTCTGCTATAGGTTGTCGGGCAGGGAGCCTCCCGGAGGGCTGAGAACTTATCTTACCTGCCACACCACTGCGTCGGTGGCTGCTTCTAGGGACGTCCCTATCCAGGAAATCTGTAGGGCTGCTACCTGGAAGTCAGTAAACACCTTCATTTCCCACTACCACATCGACCTAGAGTCACGCCGGGATGCTGGTTTTGGAGCCTCAGTTCTCCAAGCTCTTTTTCCTAAGTAGGTGGTGTGTGCCTTGCCTCCCTCCTCCCAGAGAACTGCTAGGAGTCTGCCAAGATATATGGATAAGATCAACATGTCCACATCCCCAGAAACACAGGTTCTAGGAATGATATATGTTGTTCATCCACACATCTTGGCAATTGCCTTTCCCTTTAAGATCAGACGGAAGTCTTTAAGCCTACTCCTCCCACCCACCCGGGTGGCATATACCTCGGCTCCACCCCTAGACACCAGATCTTGCACGCTGGAAGCAGTGGTTGTGCATCGAAGCCGGAGAGGTCGAGTGGGTTCGTGTGGGTGAACAACATATACCACTCCTAGAACTACTGTTACAAGTGAGTAAATGTAATTTACATACTTACCGTAATTCTTGATCTTCTTGGACGAAGTCTCCACCACTCATTCACACTAATGGGACTACGCTGGAAGCGTTAGAACCCCGTGGGAGCCAAAAATCTTCAGGAGGGCCGGCACCAGGATAGGACTGCGCAAACGAGATGAGCTAGCGCCATATAGACTATCCCGGCATCGACCCTCCAACCGCCTCAGTACCTTTTTGACCAAGGAGGTGCAGTGTAGACTAATGAAAGACAACCTAACCCTAACTTCCGGGCATGTGAAGGCCTGGATGACCCATGTAAGAAGGGTCAATACAACAATGTCTTCACAGCCCGAACAACAAGGAAGTGAAGACCAAAACAGAATGAGTGAGCTAGGAGGATGGTGGGTGGGCATGTGAATGAGTGTGGAGACTTCAATCAATCAATCAATCAATCAACTTTATTTAATCAGGCATATAATGCCATTGAGCAAGCTCATTTTCAAAGTGGTTCTGGACATTAATTCGATACAGTACAGAAAATACAGTAAGCGAAAGGGAGAGCAAAAATATAGTACATATATGGTAGCCATCAAAGTAGCAACAGAGAGCAGGTGTAGATCAAAAAAGGCATATACATAAGGTCTAACATAGTTACATACAACAATTTCCATCATGGTTACAGGAGTGTAAAGATTACCATCCTAGCTGTTACCACTAAATAGAGGCTAGTATCGTTACACTAAAAGTAGGGAGAGAGGGGAAAGAGCGGATAAGGGAGGAGAGAGGGAGCGAGAGTGCGCTAGGAAGGAGAATAGATTAGGCTGAGTTAAGGAATCAAGAATTACGGACTAAAAGTCTCCATCATCCATTCACACTAATGGGAGAGTACCGAGCTAAAAATCAAACCCCCAAGTAGGGTGGTAGGAGACAGAGCTCACTCAGGACAGAAGTCCATAAGGACTGTCCTGCCAAAGAAAGTGAACTGTCTGTCATGGACATCCAGAGTGTAGTGCTTTACAGAGGAATGCACTGAGCTCCAACTTGCCGCCTTGCAGATGTATGCAACATGTACATTATGAATCTCCATCAGGAAGCCGCAACCGCTCTGGTAGAGTGGTGTGAAGCCGGCCTTCCAACTTGGTCTGTGTCATGGATTAGTGGTGTCAAAGACATGCTACTAACCAAGCAGAAAACATCTCATGGCAACAGGCTGACCCAGCCGAGGCCTGCTGAAAGATACAGTAGTTGTTTAGATGTGTGTATCTTCATTCTGTCAATGTAGAATCGTATAACCCTCTTAACATCCAGAGAATGAAGTGAGTGCTGTCCGTCATTCTGGAGTTAACAAAGTAAGTAGGGAGAAGCAAAATTTGATTAATGGTAACTGAGCCTGTGACATGTTGTCTACTGGCTCAGAATAGACCAAAAACACGCAGAGGTGTACCTTCACTGCCGAGTACTGCAGACCTGCATTCGACAGGTCCAAGAGGCACCCCAACACCTTACTTGGTGGGCAACTGAAGGGTCCAGATGGGACTTGCACACCAGATGGAGAAGGGTTTCCACTTAGCCGCGTAAGCCCCCTGGTGGAAGGCCTATGCATGGCTTAGAAGATGTCTGTAATGGTCTGGAAAACCTAAAGCTTGCCCACTTCCATTTCCTCCAGAGCCCGGCATGGAGATGAAGGGAGTGCAGGCTTGGATGGACTAAAGTCCCTGTGTCAGAGAGTCCGCTCATAGAGGGAGTCACCTCGGGGGAACTTCTGACAGACTGTAGATCAATGCAAATCATATCTGCTGAGGCCAGTCTGGGACAATGAGAATCATCCTGCCCCCCTGTGCCTACAACTTGAGCAGCAGCAGCACCCTCTGAATTAAGGGAAGAGGAGGAAAACGTACAGGGAGCTTCAAACCCCAGGAAGTCTTACTGTATTCTGACTTATGCAGTTAGCCCTTCCAGTTGAACTGCCCTGGAGATGAGAGAGTTAAAGCCTATATGCTACTAGTGGAGCGTTCAATAGGCTCGAGCTCGGTTTTCAAACCATTGTCCCTGGTACATTCTATGTAACTGCCAGATTCTTGACTCCACCTGCCTGTGAAGTCACCTCGGAGATTTCTTCTCAGCTCCTTCGGTTTAAGTACTAGTACATTGTTTTTTCTAACCACCGTTTATATTTTATTTTATTTCAAACCGATGTCCTTCGGTCACAGGTTAGACTAGACTAGGTTTCATTCAGTTTGGTAAGTTTTTCGGTTTCTGATCTGTTTTCGCAACTGGGAGGAAACCAAAGGCATTTATTATTTTCTTGAGGTAAAGTTAAAGTTTTTTCCTGTTAACTTCCTGTATTCTGGGACCGGTAAGATTTCTGGTTACAAAACTGAGTTTTCCTCAGTTTTTGTCCCTCGGTTGCTAACCCGACTGCTAACTAAATATTTTTTACTATTCTTATCCAGACTTAACCACCAGCTGTGGATAAGCGTTAAATTTCTCCTGTTTGTGGGTATGTCACAGAAACCCAAGAAAAGAACCGGTCCTACTGGGTTTCAGCATTGTACAGAGTGCAGTGAGCCATTTGCTAAGGCTGACCCACATCTGGTTTGTGTATTCTGCCTAGGGTTGACCACCTGAAGGCAGACTGTGAAATTTGCCAAAATTTCCCTCAGTCTATGCTTGACAGGTGACTTAATAGACTGCAGGAGAAAATGACTGAGAAATCAACTGACAATGAAAGTCGGTCCGGTTCCACAACTAAGGATAAACTGGTGGAACCGGAGAGGGTGCCCTCTGACCAGGGCGAGACCTCCACTAGTAAGAGAGCTGCAGAGACAGGCCTTGAAATGCCTTCTACTAAAAAGAAAAGAAAAACAGATGGCTTGAAACTGCAGCAGCACGCACTTGCAGCTCCATCCACCAAGGAAATAGCGAAAGCCATTCGCATTGTACAGTCTCTACAGACCGGTTCAGGTGAACCGAGCCAGCGTACCAAGGCTCACACTTCGGTTCAAACACCTGGTACTTCACTTCCCTCCGGTTCATATGACCCTGAGGCATATTATGAGCAGGAATGGGATGATGATGATGAAGAAGAGGAAGTCTTTGGCGAGCCTATAGAGCCTGAAGTCTCCCCTGAGTGCCTAGAGGCTGAGTCTCCACCCCTTCCATCTGTGGATCCCTCCTCCCATTATGCTTTGATGAAAAAGGTTGCAGAGGCTCTGGAGCTGCCAGCCCAAGAGACTTCTGAGGAGGAGGAAGAGCCTGATTATGTTGAGATGATGGATGTGCCTGCTACTAAGAGGCTTATGATCCCTGTACATAAGTCCCTTAAAAGACAAATTGTGTATTGTCCCCCCCCCCATTTGGGGGGCTTACCTATTTTGCCTCCGGGTGTCTCCCACTGCCTCCCAGCATCCCACTCCTTTGCGGCTCGTTCTGCCACTCTTCCAAATCCCCAGTTTCCCCCCATTTAATTGAGCCCTGTGGGGCTCGCAGGTCCCTCTGCAAGCGGTCGGCATGTTGCAGAGCCGCTGTTTACATGTTCGAGGAGGCGCACCGTGCACTAGACCGCCATTGTGGTCAGAAAGTCAGTTGTGTGTCTTCTTCAGTTCCCGCTGCTGTAGCTAAGTTTAAAAAGGCACTGGGGATGCAGAACATAGGGGAAAAAGGTATTTTTTTTAAATAAATAAAATGGCAGCCACCTAAAGCACTGCCTCCAGGGCACCGGAAAGCTCAAAGGTCAAGGGGCAAATAACAGGGCAAAGGAAAGCCCTCATAAGCTTCTAAAGTGTTCCTAGGGGTGCTGTGTTACAGGAGCAGTGACTCTCTAAGGGTACAATTTATTTATTTAAAAGTGGACTTGTTTGAAAGAAGACCATTGGGGCTACAAGACAGTGGGGAAAGTAAATTAAATTGAAGTTGCTCCTGGCTGCACCAGAACTTTATCTGTGAGGACAGTAAAATAGACTGCTCTAGAGACTGCCCGCAGCCACCATTTTAACAGCTAATAACCAATCGGAAGCCAGGTTTTAACAAAAAGGCTTCTGGGAAAATGCCAGAGACTTATGGGGGATTAACTGGGACAGTTACTAGGTGCCAAAACACAAGCCAATTACCATCTGGGGACTCTTCAAGACAGCTTTGTCAGCCAATGGTATTGTTAGAACTTGGCCCCATATAAAAGGGAGCAACTGCTGGAAAAATTTCAGATTTGGAGAGACAGCCCAAGAGCTAGTGTGTGCCTCTGGGGAGCTTGCCAGCTCTCAGGGGTTAGGCCTGCCTGGCCTAGACTTTTTCAGACATCAGTCCGCGGGTCCAAATTGTTCCAGCCTGGGTAGCTGCTGTTTCTGCAGCTGCAGGTTATCCATTCCATAAGTCTGGGAAAAGAAGATCAGCCTGCATCCTGCCTAGAAGGACCAGAAAAGGACAGTGTGTGCATATAAATGTGATTGAGTTCACAGTGTTTGCACGGCCAAGTAATTCAAAACGTTTCAGGTTGCATACTTCCTCGGCCAGTGTTAAGTTGCTCCTACAGCCTGAAGACCACATCTTTGACAAGGACCATGAGTGAATCCACCGCCAGCGTCATCCAGCTTGTTCCACAGGTCTTATTTTGTCGGGTCATCATTTGGTCTGGGTAGAGTGAGTACCAACAGCGTAGCTCCCTGCATCAGAGCTCAATCTCTGTATGCCATCTGATTAATTGTTGGGTTATTTCAAGGGACTGAGCCATCCGGCTCTGAATTACAAATTTGGGTTAAAGTGCATATTGCTTGTTTTTCTTTCTTAAGGGCCCCAACAACAGCTGCAACACTGGCCTACCCCAGAAAATGCTTCAGGCTAGTCTGCTTAACCACTGGGTACCCAGAGTGTGTGTGACTGTGCTAGAGGGACTCTTAGTGCATGTATTGTTTAAACCTGACTAGATCAGAACTAACGAATCATCTGCTAGATTTTTTGCTCCACCCCTGTGAAATTACCTCAAATAAATTAGATTCTGTTCTTTCAGTGTTAAATCTGGCTACTATATGCATCTGTGGAGGGGATATTGCATTGCTGTTTGATTGCTTTATCACTGACCTTATTTTACAGGGGGTTCTCAGGGCCACTGCAGTTGATCTGGCCCTGTTGGTAAGTGTGGCCAGTGTGTGCTCAGTACTGTATTTCTATGCTAAATGTGATGGTTAACCTACTGAATTAGTTAGGCCACTAGAGGGGTTACAGGGGGGTTATAGTGTCCTGGAGGGTTATACCCATATCAGCTACGTTACCCTTAAACCAACCCTCCGGGTGGAGGCACCCATTCAAAAAGCCCAGGCCCCTCAACCTGTATCTAGGCACGCAGGCAGGTATAGTGGCCCATAGGATAGTGCCACCTGTTACAAACCGCACTCAGCAGGTCAGGCCCTCTGCTCCCACAGTGCCAACCTCCGTGCGCAGTATTGTGAACAGGTAACAGACAGGGTAACCCTCCTGTCTGCTTGTGGGTCCGAATCACCTTTAGTCTCAAGTTCTGGGGGGATTCAAACTGTGAACCTTATGCTAGCATACCCAAATGTACAGGCTCAGATAATCTGCTCTTCGGGGGATGCCAGATGTCTTTCGCCTAAGGGCACCTAACCAGGTATCCAAAATGAACCCTTAAAACTCTATTCTTACCTTTTCCCAGTTTAGTAACACCATCAAGCTTATGAACAGTTTTTGTCAGTCTTAACCCTCAATACATCACATGCAAAAGAACTTCGAAGACACACCCAGGCAGTCTTTCAAATGAAAAGTTTACTTAAAAATGGATAAAAATATGACAAAATATAAACACAGAACAATATATCAAAAAGCATACAATCACTTAAAAGAACAAGGTTAAAGTACAAAACATAACTCCTACCACAATACAATTAGACTTTTTCTATCTAATGTGTTACCTCTTTACAGTGCTTAAGTTAGATCTTGTTTCTTAAGAACCCAAAAAGAAATTTCACTCAGTTGAAATACAGAATACAGTTTAAACTTTGTGTTTCCACCTCTTCTATGATGTCATCTAGCTCCTCCTTTTAGAATACAACAATTATACATAATCGGCTAATAAGCCTAGCAGCACTGCTCCCTCCCTCATTGGCTACCTAAAACCCTCATTCCCTCTGCTCCCATATTGGTTCCTAGTCCTTACAGGTCCTTATCATTTCCCTGCCCCCGCATCCCAGCCCTCCACTAAGTAACTACAGCATCTACCTTCCCTTAAGTAACCACAGCAGTAGGGTCCTCCTAGCACCTGATCTGTGCTATGATCCTTCTACCAGGCCACCTGAACCTGCTCATCCCTATTCTCTTCTCCCTCCCTCCCTCCCTTCCTTTCCAACATGCCACCCACCACTCCCATGCCCCCCTCCCGAATCCTGCCAAACCTCGTTGAGCTCTCCCACTCCTCCAGTCCGGCATCCATCTCCCCTTTCACACAAGCATGGACACACTCTGCCACACATCCCAGCCCATTTCTTTTCAACCCATCGCTCCCCTGGGTCATTTTTCAACTTATTCCCCTATGCCCAGCTCATACACACCATCAATCTAAGAGACGGCCGCTAGCAGTCAGTCATATACAGCTATTCGCTCACTACCTAACTCTCACTCTCCTGCTCCTTGCAGCAGGTGACATCCACCCTAACCCCGGCCCCAATACTAGCCCCCCCATGCCCCTCTCCAACATCAGCCTCTTCTTCACCTCACTCCGGGGACCTTCTCCCATGTGGCCTGCGCCTCCTGCACCTAAATATAAGATGCCTTGTCCACAAGCTTGACTCCCTTCAGCCTCTTGCTGTCCACTATGCTTCAGATATCCTCACCCTGTCCGAAACCTGGCTCAACAAAAACATCAACGACTCCTCTGTTGCTATCCCAGGCTACACTATGGCCCGCCAAGATAGAGCCTCTAAAGGCGGTGGAATAGCCATCTACGTAAACTTGGACTTGCACTATTCAGTGGTCCTGACCAAGTCCGAACCAAAAGTCCTTGAAGTAATACTAATTCAGCTTGTCCCTCCCTTCTCGCTACCAATCTACATTGCTGGGATATACTGCCAACCTGGTACACCAGCTTCTGCTGTCACCGACCTCCTCAAGAAAATCTCCTGCCTAACCACGACAGGGAAACTCTACATTATGGGCGATCTTAACCACAATTGGCTAGCTCCTGCCCCCAACAAAACCAGGACTGAAATTTCCACGCTAAACCTCTCACAAATCACTACTGAGCCCACCCGGCTTAACCTAAAATCTGATAACCACTCGCTCATCGACTGGGTCCTTACCACACACCCCCACCGGGTCAAACAAGCTGGTATTCTTCCTGACTCCCTCAGCGACCATCACGTAACCTTCTTAGTGCGTAAAATCCACCACCCAAAATTCCCCTTAAATTCATAGTCCAACACTCCTATAAATCCCTCAATCTAGCCCCTGTATTAGACGACCTTGCGCTAACAAACTGGACCCCTGCCCCTCCTGCGACCTCCATTGATGATGCCTTCCTACACTTTAAAAACACATTCCTCAGTGTCTGGAACACACACACGCCCCACTGCGTCGTACAAGAGTACGAGGAAACCACCTGCCTTGGATCACTCAAGAACTGATTGCATGTCAAATCGCATGGGACAAAGCCTGGAAAACGCATAAATCCTCACGCCTCCCACATCTCTCCACATACCACATGCTCCGTAACAAGTGCACCAGAGCCACTCGTCTTGCAAAAGCAGAGTACTTCAGCAGCTCCCTCCAGTCAAACCTAAATAAACCCTCAAAATTCTGGAAGGTCATTCACTCCCTTTTCACCCCACCGGCTGCCAATCCCACTCCAATGCTAAATGTTAATAACTGTCTTCTATCAGAGCCCACGGTAGTCGCCACTAAGTTCAATGTGTACTTCTTCACTTGTGCTGCCACCCTCCTCTCTTCCCTGCCCACCACTACACCTCTCGCACTGCCTACAAACATAAAGACCCTGACTAGGCCTCGTTCCTTTTCCTTCAAAGACATCTCTGCAACTAAGGCCCTAGATGCATTTCTTTCTCTCAACCCTTCAAAAGGCAAATCCCCAGATGGATTAGACCCCAAACTTCTATACCTCTCCGCCCCCGTTATAGCAACTCCGCTTGCCAAACTCCTAAACCAATCCTTTGCTGCCGCTGCTGTGCCCCATGCATTGAAGCATGCCATTGTCATCCCTCTGCCAAAAGGAGGTGCCACTACCTTCCCCTCTACCACCCTATCTCCCTCCTCCCAGCCCTAGCAAAACTACAAGAGCACCTTGTGCTCACCCAACGTACCTCCTTCCTAACTGACTCCAAATTCTTCACACCATTATGATCTGGCTTCAGGAAGGGACACTCCACCACCTCCTCCCTGATGAGGCTCACGCACACTATCCTGACAGGAATGAACAGTGGACTGATCACCTCAGCCATTTTTGTCCACCTTGCAAAAGCCTTCA
Organism: Neoceratodus forsteri; assembly: GCA_016271365.2. Classification (NCBI taxonomy): domain Eukaryota; kingdom Metazoa; phylum Chordata; order Ceratodontiformes; family Ceratodontidae; genus Neoceratodus; species Neoceratodus forsteri. The sequence goes on from CM028132.1 coordinate 1,341,212,117, forward strand.
ACACCGTCTCCCACCCCATATTGCTCTCAAGTCTCGCTGAATCAGGCCTCTCTGTCGCAGCCACAAACTGGTTCAGATCATACCTCTCTGATAGAACTCAGTCCGTTAGAGTCTCAAATGCTAACTTCACCCTCCTTCCCTTAACTACCGGTGTCCCACAGGGGTCGGTTCTTGGTCCCATTCTGTTCTCTATATTCCTAAATGACCTGCCACTCATCTGCTCTACTTCCTCAATCCACATGTATACAGATGATATTGTACTCTACTACTCGGGCTCCACCCCTGATGTGGTACAATCAAACCTCCAAGCTGACTTCAACAAGGTACAGTAATGGTTTAGCTCGCACCAGCACTCCCTAAATGCAAAAAAAAGCTGTCACTATGACCTTCGGCACATGACAATGCCTGGCCAGACTCCCCTCCCTTCCCTACTTCGCCACCCTGGATGGCCAAAAACTTGAAGATGTCTCCTTGTTCTGTTACTTGGGGGTGTGGCTCGACAGCCATCTCTCTTTCTCTGACCACATCGATGCTATTTCAAAAGAACTATGCCCTATGCTCAGTGCACTGTATAGGAACCGCAGCATTCTCCCTCCCCGAGTCCAACATGAGCTGGTCCTGAAGATGATACTGCCCTCCATCAACTACTGCAACACTGTATACAGTGCAGCCCCTAAGTCCACCCTATCTAAACTGGACACACTTTATAATGCTTTCTGCCGCTTTGTTCTCGATGCCTCTCCCCTCACCCACCACTGCAAACTCTATCGAGCCTTGGCACTACCATCCCTGGAAAACCGCCGCATGTCTCACTGTGCTAAATTTGTCTCCAACCTATGGCTCGGGTCCATCCCCTCCTACCTTGCTACAATGCTCATAGATGCCCAACCCCTCTCCCATCATCTTAGATCCAGTGACTCCCACCAACTTTCAGTCCCTAGGCGGAAGACCTCTGCCGGTCAAACTGCCTTCTCACACCGGCTACCCAAGCTCTGGAACACCCTCCTACTGCAAATTCGGCACTCCTCTTCTTCCTACTCTCTGTCTACCACCCTAGCAAACTTCCTTACTACAGATTGCTCCTGTCCCTGAACCTGCCATGTCCCACTATCCCCTCCCCAATGCCTGACCAGCGGCCTTAGCCTTGCTACAGAAGCTGGCATATAACCCCAACCTTGCACTTATGTCCTGGGCCTATTTTGCACTATACACTGTGTATAACTGTGATATACCTCCTCTGTTGTTTACAGCTGTTATTACTGTGTTAATCTACCTTGTCTGCTGCTTCTTGTCACAAAAATTGTTATTTGATACTATAATATCCTATGCATTCAATGTGCGCTGCTTGTATATTCATGCAATCGTGTATCCTTATGCTGCTTTTCATTTGCTTCTGTTAACTGTTTACTTGATAACGTGTGTGTTATCATATCCATGTGTACCCCCCCCAAGGTCACACCGGGAGACGAGCATCTTGTTGCTCAGTGTGCCTTTCCTGGTGAAATAATTGCAATAAATAAATAAATACAAACAATGATCTTCCTGTCAGGAAATATTTTAAATACTGTGACTTCAGCAAAAACTAATTTCCCAATACGACTCCTTAATTAACATCCTCTCTTTGATCTCGAGCAGTTCCTCTTCCCAGGGCACATCAAATGATTTTATGACCTTTCACACCATGGTATAAAAATGTTTTTTTCATCTAAAACATCATAAAAGTTTACGATCCCTATATCCTGGCAGCTGGATCAATTCTAATTACAGAAGACCCTTAATTAAGTCTCTCTCTAGTCTTTTAATTACCTCCTAGTTTCAGGTCACTTGACTGTAACTGAAACCCGGGGGGGGGCACTCATGGAAGCACTGACAATCACACACTATATTTTTATATTACAAATATCATAGAACAATCATAACCAGCTGGCCAAGCATCATACCACCTAGGGGTTACATATGAAAATTCTTCAGGCTCCTACTTCTGTACCCCCTGTGGATAAAAAGTTGGACAGTAGGTATTTGTTGGCTGGTAATGGCTCTGAGTTTCTGTTTAGCCATTGCAGTCATGAGAGAGTGGTTCAGGCTGCAGCCTGTGAAAAAGCAGACACCCCTCTAGCTTCTCACCCTCCTGAGAAGGATTCCAGAAGGATTGATTCCATGGCAAAGAAAGGATACCTCTATGCCTCCATTAGCATTAGGCAAGCTTCTTACTTGGCCTATGTCTCCAGGTACCAGAAGTCACTCTAGGAGTCTGTCCAGGAGTTAGCTAGCAAGGCTTCTCTCCAGCAAGCAGCAGACTTGGGGGAGATTGCCAGAAATGGTATAGAGGCATCTAAATACCAGTTCCACATGGCTGTGAATGCACATGACAGTGCCTTCAGGGTGATTGCCACTGCTGTCTCTCAAAGAAGGTTTGCCTGGCTAAGGTGCAGGGGTCAACCTTAACCTTTTTTTGCACTAGCCAGCAGGGCAAGTTGATTCAAAATTGCACTAGCCCACAGATGGTTGCACTAGCCCTTAATTATAATGGTAAATTTTGATCACTTATATAGGAAACAATGCAAGCAAAGCCAAGAAATACTCCGATCATTGCACATTTATCCTGCTCCCACACTGCTTCCAGCTCCCCAGCAGAAAAAAGAGACTGCAATGCCATCCATCACAGACAGTGAGACCCCCCCATTGTTTTGTACCATGGCCTCCTGTCTTCCTGCCCCCCCCACACCAAGCAGAGAGAGGATATCACAACAGCAAATGTTCAATCAAGCAGTCCTAGCTCTGCACACACAATAGCTGACACCATCATGCACCTCACCACATTGTCACCACCACCCACAGGGCAATGAGCAGAGTCAGTCAGAGAAAGACACTCTCAGCCCCCACCCTACAGTCAACTGGAGACCTGCACTTTTGAAAGTTTTTGTACAGTCTCAAGTGAGCCAGGAGCACATCTAAGATTTCTTTGGGGTGGGGGCTAGACAAACTTAAGGGGCTTGGGAAATAGAAAACTATGATATTTTTATTTGTAAAAGCATTGATTTTAATATGCTCTGCCCCAACAATAACAGATTTTTCTTTAACATTGTCCTTTCATCAGCCCAGGGGAAACAGTACACAGGCATAACACTATACTATTTCTATTTCTGCATAGGATGATCTATGCACCCCAGGAATGCCTATTTCAAGGTTTCAAATTATGTATTTTATCAAGGTTTATTTTTGTACCATACATGATCCAAAGCTTTGTTTTTAGATTGAAAGGACATGCAGAGTGGTATACGAGTGGAATTGTATGGATGGTGATGGCATGGTCCCCCTACACTTGCCAGTAATGGCAGCTATGGATCTGTGGATGGTTATTTCAGAGTCTGGTCTGCAGTAGTGTCCAGGGAAAGAACAGAGTTAAGAGATTTGGAGGGGAGAGGGAAGTTATGGTGAGGCTGGGATAAAACTCACCACCTGCAGGGCCGATCTTGTATACCTCTTTGCATTTTGTCACTGAAATGTTGGATACAAACACTCAAAATGTAAAAAAATGAGGGGCACTGGTCTTAATAGTATTGGACAAATTGTTAGACATAAGCTGCTTTTACACAGCGCTTACTTTTAAATTTTGTTCTGGCACGCAGTCATTCCACTGCAAGTGTAGCGTTCCTCATTCCCGTTTCCACGCAGTTCATGTTTCGTTGCCATCTCCCTCTCACTGCATACCAGCACAGAAACAACAAATGGGATAGCTGTGGTAAAATTAAAGTAGTGTGCTGAAATGACAGACATAGCATGATTACATGCCAGGTTACAATGCCACAGAAGCCCACGAACCAAGAAAAACAGGGAACCCATTTTAAGCGAGCGCTCACTATGTTGTGGCATGGACTGACTGTACACGCAGAAACAGGTAACATTACAGTGAGTCTGTACCGGTCATTCTGATACAGACCACTGTGTGTAAAAGGGCCTATAGACACATTCAGAAAACTGGAACCTAGTGACTTAACAGCACTCTGCCCTTGACCACAACCTGGACACTAGCTGAAAGTCTTATCAGTGGAGTGATAATGACTCACATTGAGTCTTTTGTGGGATCCCTCTCTTGAACTGCCAGATGATTGCATCTCTTAATGAGTTGTTAATCACACCTGGCCATCTGGAACATTGAGAGAGATTAGCATGGGGACTAGAGAATGCTAAAGTAGAGATTTTTTTAACTTCATTAACAGCCATGAAAAACTGCACTAGTCAAGACGGGCAAATAGAGAGTTAGCTGCACTAGCCCTGGTCAATTTGCACTAGTGTTTGGGCTAGTAAAACAATGTTAATATCGACCCCTGCTAAGGTGCACAAACCTCTCTCAGGACACCCAGACAAAGGTCCTGGACTTTCCCCCTGGTGCAAAATTCACTTTTTGGGGAACAGACAGAGGCCTATATGAAAAAGATGGACGAGTACAGGGTGGCATACAAGAGTGCTGCAGCCAAAGAGAAGGCTGCCACTCGACAGAAACAACAGAGTATGGGAGGCAGGGGCAAACTTTATCAGAGCCCTTTTTACCAGGCCCAGGCCTTCCCTGCTTACCAGCAGCAAATAGGCTACTTTAGGGGTAGGGGCAGAAGAGGTGCCAGTCATGCTGGACTTAGCCCTCAGCTCAAGACCCCTGCCAAGCAGACCCCATGAGGTGATTGTCCGGGCCACCTCCCCAATCCCAGTAGGGGACAGGCTGGCTCATTACTTCCAGGCATGGCAAACCATTACCACAGACAAGTGGGTCCTGGAAGTAATAGGTCAGAGTCTTGCTCTCAGCTTCAAATCATTCCCAAAAACAACAGCAAGATCATTCAAACCTGCCACCAACTCAGAAACAGCCCTACTAGAGGCAGAGGTGTCCACTTTACTGCAAGACAGAGCAGTGGAACCTGTTCCATTCCCTTACAAGGGAAAAGGGTTGTATTCAAGGTACTTTCTAACCTTGAAGAAAAACAGGGAGTGGCGACCCATTCTGGATCTAAGATACCTCAACAAGCATCTGGCAAAACCAAAGTTCAAAATGGCCATTCTGGCTACGATCCTTCCCACTGTAAGGCAAGGGGACTGATTGGCATCCTTGGACCTCAAAGATGCCTGCTTTCACATACCCATCAGGCAGTCTCATAGAAAATATCTCAGGTTCGAGCTGCCATGAGGCAACTATCAGTTCAGGGCTCTGCCCTTCGACCTTTCATCAGCCCCAAGGTCCTTCACAAAGTGTCTGGCAGTGGTCATGGCACATCTGAGAAGGCAAGGAATCACTGTTTTTCCTTACCTGGATGACTGGCTAGTCATGGGGCATTCCCCCCAACAGGCAGAGGAATCTCTAACCATTACACAGGACACCCCGCAGTCCCTGGGGTTCCTGGTAAATCTCAAGAAGTCAGTTCTAAAACCAGTCCAGCTCCTGGATTTCATAGGAGTAGAGCTGGACACAGTTCAGGCAAGGGCTATCCTCCCACCAGCAAGGGTAGACAGCCTAGTTCAGTTGGCAGGCTCTTTCCGCATGCATGTCCCTCGACCAGCACGGCATTTCCTCCAGCTCCTGGGTCACATGGCTGCAACCACAGCTGTGGTCCCAGGGGCCAGGTTTCAGATGAGGGACATTCAGTTCCACCTCAGGTCTTTTCGGTCTCAGAAAAGAGACTCACTGTCCAAAGTGGTGCCAGTGACTTCCACTCTACTGCAAGCCCTGCAGTGGTGGCAGGACAGGGACTGCCTCAGGGTGGGCGTCCCTTTCCTGCAACAGTCTCCTACTGTGGTACATAGAAGCATAGACTTTGATGGCAGATGAGGACTGCTTGGCCCACCTAGTCTGCCCATTTCCCTACCTACAGGATAAGCTGCAGATCCTAGTTAACCAACAGCCTATTTCTTCCTACCCCCCACAAAAATTGCCTTATGTCTGTCCCATGTATTCTTGAATTCTCCCACAGTTTTAGACACCACAACCTCCTCAGGAAGGCTGTTCCATGCATCCACCACCCTGATACTTCCTCACATTGCCCCTGATTCACCCCCCATCTTCAAACTGTGTCCCCTTGTTCTTGCACATCTCTTATTCTGAAAGATACTACCCTCTTGGACATTGTTGATTCCACTGAGGTACTTAAAAGTTTCTATCATGTCCCCCCTCTCCCTCCTTTCCTCAAGGGTATACATATTAAGCTCCTTTAGTCTCTCCTTGTATGGCTTCTCTTGCAGATCCTGCACCATTTTAGTTGCCCACCTCTGGACTGCCTCGATCCTGTCTATGTCCTTGTGGAGATGGGGTCTCCAGAACTGGACACAGTACTCCAGATGGGGTCTCACCAACTGTCTGTACAGAGGGATAACAACTTCCTGTTTTCTGCTGGTGATGCCTCTCCCTATACACCCCAGTGTTCCCCCAGCCCTCCCTACTGCCTTCTCACATTGCTTGCTAACCTTAAGGTCATCTGATATGATTACCCTCAGGTCCCTTTCCATTTTTGTTGTTGTTACTACCCCCCCATTGTGTAATCTTCCCCTGGACTTTTGTTTCCCAGGTGCATTATTTTGCACTTCTTTGCATTGAATCCAAGCTGCCATACGTCTGACCATTCCTCCAATCTTGCCAAGTCCCTTCTCATCCTTTCCACGCCTCCTTGTGTATCAACCCTGTTGCAGATCTTTGTGTCATCTGCAAAGAGGCATACTTTTCCTTCCAGTCCCTCTGCAATATCACTTATAAAGACATTAAAAAGGACTGGACCCAGTACTGAACCCTGCGGTACCCCACTAGTAACCCCTCTTTCTTCAGCGTGGACTCTATTTACAGTTACCTTCTGTGTCCTGTTGTCCAGCCAATGTTTTACTCAGGCTACCACCCTGGGACCCACTCCCAGGCTAGTTAATTTGACTATTAATCTTTTGTGTGGGACTGTGTCAAATGCCTTGCTAAAGTCTAGGTAGGCCCTGTCCACAGCCCCTCCCTGGTCTACTGCTTTGGTCACCCAATCAAAGAAATCAATTAGATTCGTCTGACATGACCTTCCCGCTGTAAACCCATGCTGCCTTGGGTCCTGTGCCCCATGGCCTCTAGGTACTCAACAGTTCTTTCTTTCAGGAGAGATTCCATCACTTTCCCCTACCACAGAGGTCAAACTGACAGGTCTGTAGTTTCCTGCCTCTGTCTTGGTCCCACTTTTGTGAAGGGGAATCACATCCGCCTTCCTCCAGTCCTCAGGTACCACACCATCCTCCCATGGTTTGTTAAAAAGGGTAGTCAGTGGTTTCATTAGTTCTCCCCTTAATTCTTTTAGAATTCTGGGGTGAATTCCATCAGGCCCCATTGCTTTGTCCACCTTCAGTTTTAGGAGTTCTTTCAGAACCCTTTCTTCTGTGAAAGGACTGGGATCGACCCCCCTATCCAGAGTGCTTCTGTTATTTGGATTAGGTCTCCCTCCTCCTCTTTTGTGAATACTGAGCAGAAATATTCATTCAGTATCCCTGCTTTTCATTGTCCCTCTCTGCCCACCCACCATTCTATTCAGCCTCACTATCCCTCCCTTTGTCTTTCTATGCTCCCTGATGTGCCTATAAAAGGTTTTATCCCCCTTCTTAACTGAGTTGGCTATCTTTTCCTCAGTTTGAGCCTTTGCTATTCTGACTTCCCTCCCTGCTTCCTTCTGCCTTAACTGGTACAGCTCTCTGTCCTGCTCCTTCTGTGTTTCCTTATACTTCCTAAATGCTATCTTTTTCTCCCTGACCTTCCCCGCTACCTCTTTTGAGAACCATAGTGGCTTTTTCTTTCATTTTGATTTATTTATTTGCCTCACACAAAGGCTTGTTGCCTCTGTGATGGCAGATTTGATGTTTCTCCATTGTTGTTACACCCTTCCTTCTAGCCTGTTTGCTAGTGCTTTTCTAAGGCACTCTCCCATCTTGCCAAAGTAAGCTCTCCTGAAGTCCAGTACCCTCACTTTTGTATGGCTTGATTCTGTAGCTGAGTTTATCGTGAACCACACTGTTTGATGGTCACTTGTTCCCAGATGGCTCCCCACTTCTAGATCTGAGATCCTCTCACTGTCCCCATTTGAGAGTATGAGGTCTAAGATTGCTCCCTCACGAGTGGGTTCCAAAACTAGCTGTCTGAGGCATGCCACCTGTAGGGCATCAAGAATGGCCCTGCTTTTAGATGTGGCTGCAGCAAATGTGCTCCAGTTAACATCTGGCATATTCAGATCTCCCATCAACAGTATCTCCACAAAGCACATTTTCTGGAGCTGGAATGACACTACTTTCTTCAACTGTGAGCTGTGTGAGAAATTCTATATTGCACTTGATACCTGCAACAAACGTGCACTTTTGCTTAATTCTGTGGGAGGTGAAACTAACTACCCTTGGTAATTGCTTTTTATTCACATATTTATTTAGTGTTTAACCAAGAAGGGGCTTGCAAACTCAGTTTATCTTGTTAGTAACTTCAGAAAGATTTAAATACTGCATTTGGGTAGGTCCTTGGAGGTAGCTAGATTGTCTACTAGGATTTGCTGACAGTTAAACTATTTTTAAATGAATTACAGGTGTCTGAGGAGTTGAAAAAGAAACTTGCAAACTCTGCTTATCTTGGAAGTAACCTCATAAGTGTTTGAATACTGCATTCTGGTTGTCCCTTGGGGGTAGCTGGATTGACTACTAGGATTTTGGGACAGAAACTATTTTTAAATAATTTACTGGTGCGTAGGAGTTTGTGATAGTTAAACTCTTTTTAACAAAGTTACTGTGGTTAAGGAGTGGTCACAGAAAAACCTGCAGTGTGAAACAGGAAAAGACAGTCTTTCAAGCAACAGAGGGTGGTGGATCTAAGTTTACGTTTGTTTGTTACAATTCTTAAGATTTTCAGTGCAGGAAGAATTTAAAGCACAGCTGACTTATTTTGGGGCTGACAGCTCTCAGAGCACAAACCACCAGGCCTGTTATGGGGCTGGGAGGTTTACCTGTGTCTGACTTGGATGTGTGGATTTTCTCTGTCTGATTAGCAGGGTATTTCTCTATCAAATTGTTGTGTAGGGCATCTTGCTGACAGGAAGGCACTCATTGCAGCAGTGGGTCAGAGCTTTTAGCTGATTGTTTTGCGAGGCACAGTTTAGCCCAACCCTTCCCACCCTTACCCCACCCACCCTGGAAATAGTTCCTTTATACCTGGGGTTCTGACATCATTTCAAGAGTGCAAGGTGCATGTCACTGTCATATCCTCTCTAGCACACTGCACTGACAATATAAGCATACACATTGTATAATATAAATATATATCTATTTCTATATTACAAACCAATCACACACACACACACACACACACACACAAAAAAAAAATGTGGGGAGTAGTGCAATGTAATGGCTGTGGGGCAGCAGTCTTCCGGGAGTCTTTCTGGAGGCTGAGATGCTGCCCTATTTTCAGACAACTCTCTGCCCTGAGGGAGGAAGTTGCCCGTCTTCAGGCCACACTGGACAGTAGTACGGGGACCTTCCCCCAGGCCACACTGGACAGTAGGAAGGGAACCTCCCCCATCCAGGGAGCACCAGAGCCACCACCACTACCTCAGAGGTTGCAAAGAAAGCACAGCAGTTGGACCACAGTGGGCTCAGGGAGGGTGAGGATAGTGGAACAGAGGCATACCCAGTCAGCTGTTCCACACCACAATCCATACACCATTCTGGGGGAGCATAGCTCCCCTATGGATACACCCGCAGAGGAGACTAAGGAGGCTGAGGACAACTGTTACAAGGGAGGCCCACAGGAAGGAGGCAGAGGACACCACAAGGAAAGGAAGCAGCTCCTGGTGGGGGACTCAATTATTAGGGGGCTAGAACTGGGAGGAGCTGGGAAAACTGAAGTAATGTGCCTGCCTGGTGCCATGGCTTGGAGGGACAGGAAGCGCATCCTCAGGATCACGAGAACAGCTGCAAGGGATTCTGAGCTGGACGTAATTGTCCACCTAGGGACAAATGACTTGGCTCATCATGAGGTTAGAGCAGTGCAGGAGGACATTGCAGAGTTGGGGAGGGGCCTAAGACAAGTAGCACTCACAGTATCCTTCTCAGAGGTGCTGCCTGTCAAAGGTATGGGGGAGACGGGTAATTGGCACCATGCAGTTTAATGAATGGTTGAAAAAATGGTGCGGAGCACAGGGGTTTGGCTTCATTGGGGACTGGGGTTCCACCTGGAGGGACACCAGCCTATACTGGCAGGATGGTCTGCATCTGTCCAGGAAGGGAACAAGTCTTTTGAGCAATCGGTTTAAATGCTTCATTGGCAAGCTTTTAAACTAGTCAAAGGGGAGGCACTGACAAGCAGCAGAAAAATCCCAGCCTCTCCTACAAAACAGGGTACTAAATGAGAAAAGACCAAGGTAGAACAGTCAGTGGGGATGCTGCAACAGAAGGTAAAGCCATCAAAAATGGAGAGCAATGAATACCAATGCCCATAGTCTAGGTAACAAGCTTCCTGAATTAGTGGCCTTGATGGAGGAGGAACATCTGGATATCGTGGCAGTCACAGAAACATGGTACACACAAAACCATGACCGGACATAAACATACCAGGATACACTATCTACAGGAGGGACAGGGAGGGTAAAGAGGAGGAGGAGATTCTTTACATAAGGGAAGGAATAAAAGCAACAGAACAAAAGGGTAAACAGGGAGGAGAAGAAGCACTGTGGGTAAATTTGGAGACAGGCAATGGCACCACAATACGCACAGGGGTTGTATACAGACCCCCTTCTCAGGGGGAGGAAATGGACAAGGAAATGATAGAAAGTATACTTAGAATGGCAGAAAGAGGGGAGATATTGCTGATGGGTGATCTGAATATGCCAGATGTTAACTGGAATGCAGTTGCAGCTGCCACTTCGAAGAGTGCAGTTATTCTAGATGCCCTACAGGGGGCATGTCTTAGACAACTAGTACTGGAGCCCACTCGAGAGGGAGCAATATTAGACTTGATACTCTCAAATGGAGATGGAGAGAGGATCACAGATGTAGAAGTGGGTAGCCATCTGGGAACTAGCGACCATCGAACAGTATGGTTCACAATAAACACAGCAATAGAGTCAAGCCATACAAAGACAAAAGTACTGGACTTTAGGAGGGCTGACTTTGCCAAAATGGGTGAGTGCCTAAGGAATGCACTAGCAAATGGGCAGGAAGGAGGGGTGGAAGAACAATGGGGAATAATAAAAACTGCCATCACAGAGGTAACGAGTCTTTGTGTGAAGCAAATAAACAAAATAAGATGATGTAAGAAACCACTATGGTTCTCAAAGGAAGTGGCAGTGAAGGTTCAAGAGAAAAAGAAAGCATTCAGGAAGTACAAGGAATCGCAGAAGGAGCAGGACAGAGAACTGTATCAGTTAAAGCAAAAGGAGGCTGGGAAGGCAGTCAGAACAGCAAAGGCCCAAACCGAGGAAAAGATAGCCAACTCAGTTAAGAAGGGGGATAAAACCTTTTATAGGTACATCAGGAGCAAAGGAAGATCAAGGGAGGGATAGTGAGGCTTAATAAAGGGAGAGAGGGTGGGCAGAGGGAGACTGTGAAAGCAGAGATACTAAACAAATATTTTGCTCAGTATTTACAAATGAAGAGGAGGAGGTACATAAAACAAACAGTAGTAACACTCTGGATACAGAAGTTGATACCAGCCCATTTACAGAAGAAAGGGTTCTGAAAGAACCTTAAAACTGAAGGTGGACAAAGCAATGGGGCCTGATGGGATTCATCCCAGAATTCTAAAAAGAACTAAGGGTAGAACTAGTGACACCACTGACTACCCTTTTAACAAATCATGGGAGGAAGAGGTGGTACCGAGGATTGGAGGAGGGCAGATGTGATTCCCTTCACAAAAGCGGAGCAAGGCAGAAGCAGGAAACTACAGACCTGTTAGTTTAACCTCAGTGATAGGGAAAATGATGGAATCACTTCTAAAGGAAAGAATTGTCGAGTATCTAGAGGCCAGAGGGGCACAGGACCCTAGGCAGCATGGATTCACAGTGGGAAGGTCATGCCAGATGAATCTGATAGATTTCTTTGACTGGGTGACCAAAGTAGTAGATCAGGGAGGGGCTGTGGACATGGCCTTCCTAGACTTTAGCAAGGCATTTGACACAGTCCCACACAAAAGATTAATATACAAGTTAGCCAGCCTGGGAGTGGGTCCCAAGATGACAGCCTGGGTAAAGAATTGGCTGGAGAATAGGACACAGAGAGTAATAGTAAATGGAGTCCACTCAGAAGAAAGGAGGGTTACTAGTGGGGTACCACAAGGTTCAGTATTAGGACCGGTCCTCTTCAATGTCTTTATAAGTGACATTGCAGAAGGACTGGAAGGAAAAGTATGTCTCTTTGTAGATGACACTAAGATCTGCAACAGAGTTGATGCACAGGGTAGGGTGGAAAGGATGAGAAGGGACTTGGCAAGGTTAGAGGAATGGTCAGATGTATGGCAGCTTTGATTCAATGCTAAGAAGTGCAAGGTAATGCACCTGGGAAACAAAAACCCAGGGGAAGAGTACACAATGGGGGGTGAGATACTAACAATGACAAAATGGAAAGGGACCTGGGGTAGTCATATCAGATGACCTAAAGATGGGCAAGCAATGTGAGAGGGCAGCAAGGAGGCTGGGGGATACAGGGATGCATAGGGAGAGGCATCACCAGTAGAAAACAGGAAGTTATTATCCTCTGTACAGACAGCTGGTGAGACCCCATCTGGAGTACTGTGTGCAGTTCTGGAGACCCAATCTCGCAAAGACATAGATAGGATGGAAGCTGTCCAGAGGAGGGCACTAAAATGGTGCAGGGTCTGCACCGGAAGACATATGAAGAGAGACTTAAGGAGCTTAATATGTATAGCCTCGAGGAAAGGAGGGAGAGGGGGGACATGATAGAAACTTTCAAGTACCTCAAGGGAATCAACAAAGTCCAAGAGGGTAGCATCTTTCAAAAAAAGAGGTGTGTAAGAACAAGAGGACACAATTTGAAGATAGAGGGGCGGCTCAGAGGTAATTTAAGGAAGTATTTTTTCACAGAGAGGGTTGTGGATGCATGGAACGGCCTTCCGGAGGAGGTTGTGGAGTCAAAATCAGTGGCGGAATTCAAGCATGCATGGGATAGTCATAAGGCAATTCTGGGGGGTGGGGGTAGGAAGAAGTAGGCTGCTGGTTAACTAGGATCTGCAGCTTATCCAGTAGGTAGGGAAATGGGCAGACTGGGTGGGCCAAGCGGTCCTTATCTGCCGTCAAATTCTATGTTTCTATGTTTCTATGTTCTCTGCCATCCTAAGAATGCCTTCTATCATATCCTCGTCCATTCCCTCCCCCTGACATGGGGGTCTATATATAACCCCTGTGTGGATTGTGGTGCCATTTCCAGTCTCTAAGGTGACCCATAGTGCCTCCTCTCCTCTACTCCCTATTTACTCTTTTGTTCAGTTGCTTTTATCCCTTCCCTTACATAGAGAGCTACTCCTCCCTCTCTTGTCCCCTCCCTGTCTCTCCTGTAGGTTGTGTACCCTGGTATGTTAACATCCCAGTCATGGTTCTCTGTGTACCATGTTTCTGTGACTGCTACGATATCCAGACATCCCTCTTCCATCAAGGCCACCAGTTCAGGGAGCTTGTTGCCCAGACTATGGGCATTGGTACTCATTACCCTCCATTTCCTGATGGCCTTACTCCTTTTTGCCCCATCCCTGTCCTTATTGCCTTTGTCACTTTCTCCATTTACCACTGCCCTTCTCCCTATCAATATCTCTATCTTTGTGTTTACTTCACTTAGTACCCTGACCTTTTTTGGGGGGGCTAGGATTTCCCTGCTCCTTTCCAGTGCCTCCCCCCTTGGCTAGTTTAAATGCTTGCCAATGAAGCATTTAAACCCATCACCTAGGATCCTGGTTCCCCTCCTGTGCAGATGCAGACCATCATGCCAGTATAGGCCTGCATCACTCCAGGTGGACCCCCAGTCCCCTGTGAAGCCAAATCCCTGAGCTCTGCACTAGTTTTTCAACCACTGATTGAATCCCATGGTGTGGAGCACCCTAGCCTCACCTATGCCACAGACAGGCAGCACCTCCCAGAAGGTTACCATGCGTGCTACTTGTCTAAGGCCCCTCCCCAACTCTACAAACTCTTCCTGCACTGCTCTGATCCCTTTCATAGCCAGGTCATTTGTCCCTAGGTGGACAATGACATCCAACTCCCTCCCCCCTGTGCAGCTGCTCCGGCAATCCTGAGGATTTGCTCCCTGTCCCTCCAAGCCATGGCGCCAAGCATGCACCTTACCTCCCTCTCCCCTTTCTCCCCTAGTTCTACCTTCCTAACAATGGAGTCCTCCACCAGGAGTTGTTTCCTTCCCCTGTGGGGTCCCATACCACCCTCCTATGGGTCTCCTTTGTGGAGGTTCCCAGCATCCTCCTTGGTCTCCACTGCGGGGGGCTTCCATAGAGGAAACACACTTTTCCAGAATGGCATATGAATTGTGGAGAGGTACAACTGGAGGGATGTGACTCTGTTCCACCACCTTTACCCTCCCTGAGCCCAATGTGGTCCTTGGCAACCTCTGAGGCAACGGCAGTGGCTCTGATGGTCCCTGGATGGGAGGAGGTCCCACAAATCCTGGCCAACTCAGCCTGGAGATGAGCAACCTCCTCCCTCAGCCCAGAGAGGTGCCTGCAGATGGGACAACACCACATCCTCCAGAACGTCTCCCGCAAGACTGCTGCTCCACAGCCACTGCACTGCACCACTCCCATCTTGTCTTATTTCTGGCCCCTTCACTGTTGTTTGGAATCCTTATTCTTTCCTCTGTTTTATTTTCTCCCTACTTACTTACTGCCTCTGTGCCCTTTAAGCTCCTGATCTTCCTGTTCTGAGACAAGAAGATCCTATATTTCTCAGTAGTCCACTTACTTGCACAGAGGCAGACCTCCAGCTGCTGGGGGGAAGACGGAGAGCTACTCTTGTCCTTCTTTGGTGGCTCTTTGATCACTTACTTCCTGCTCCCAAACAGGAAGTTCCTGTTGTCAGTCAAATCCTGTGCCTATAAAAGTATAACTGGCATTGGGTGGGGGGTGGAGGGGAGGGAAGGAGGGCAATATAGTCCCAGTAGAGAAGTCCAGTCACACAGCAGCTCCTTCCTCCTGGTGTTCTCTGCCAAGTCTCTGGCAGAAGCTATCTAGGGCAGTGATTAAATCTAGCTGTAACCTGGCTTCCTTCTAGCTAAGCCACTCTCCCTATTTAATAGATCTTTCTACACTTAGTTAAATTGCACAGATAACAATCCCCTTCAGCCACCTGAGATTTACACCTAGATAACTGCTCAGATAACAGTTCACTTCAGCCAACTCAAACACACTAACTTTTTTTTTACCCTAAATTGAAGGTCCCAGTAGTAGAGTTCTACTTCTTTAGTCCCAGTAGAGAAGTCCAGTCACACAGCAACTCCTTCCACCTGGTGTTCTCTGTCAAGGATGCTTCCCTGCTAAGGTGGGGAGCCCACCAAGGGGAACACACCGCTCATGGCACTTGGACCAAGCAGGAGGCTCTGCTGCACATAAACCTGCTGGAACTCAGGGCATTGCTGCTGGCACTGCAGTCATTTGCCACAATGGTGCAAGGCAAGGTGGTTCAGGTCAGAACAGACACCACCACCACCATGTACTACATATGTAACCCCCTACAAATAGGGGTTCCTGTAATGTCTTCCTGGGCTGCCTAATGCCCGCTGTCAGGATGGTGTCCTGTATCCAGTAGTTCTAATTGCCTGTATGAGAGTGCTCCAGTAAGCCTCCATGTCTGTCTCTTCAAGAGAGTAGCTGTGCAGTGTTAGAAAATTAGTCTGGGCTGAATCCAAGTGATTTAAGGCTTGGGACCAGCCAGATAGTTCGTATTTCTGCTCCATTCTGCAGTCACTATTTGTGCAGAGGGAGCTCTGTTAGGGAAAGTGATTATTTACTGTTTATCTGCTATAATAATAATAATAATATAGGAGTTTGTCTAACCTGCTTTCCATTGTAGCTTGAACATTTGCATAAGAGTCACCATTTTGGTTCTGGACTGCCAGTGTTGGACCAATTGAACCGCAGGGGACCTAAAATGGAGACTGTCCCCAGAGGTCTTGTGGGATTGAAATTCTGTAGGAATTGTAGTTTTAAGTGTTTGGCGCCTAAATGGACCTGGAGGGGGAGCCCCTTCTGTGACAGACAGTTCCCTCAGCCAACTGAACCTTTTGGATTACTGGGAAATACCCAGATCTACCTGAAGCAGTGTGTCAGTCAAGAGTTGGAGTTTTTAGAGTGAATGGCTCAAGCCATCGAGCAGCTGCTCCTGCTAGGAGCCTAAAGAGAATCGGTGGGAAGGCTATGCTGGTCTGCCTGCCACATCTCCTAGTGTGAAGTATTGCCTTGAGTGTGAAAGTCGGACTTGTCTGATTACCGGATCAAGACCTGTGTCTGAAGAGAAAAAGTGTGTTAAGTGCCACTTGAGAGTGGACCAAAGACTTACTCCTGAAGCGATCAGCCTGTCTGCTACCAAAGTGAGTCTAAGATCAAAAGATTTGAGCAGCGAAGCTGCAGTTTGCAAACGGACTTTATCCAAACTGTAGCAAAATGACTAAGTGTCGTAGATGTGCTGAATGTGTTCTGTGAATCGCGATTTGGTTCCCACGGTGAGTTCTGTTACGCCAGCTGGAGGCTGTTCCAGCACTTCATAACAGACTTCATCTGAACTGTCTGCTCTGCCGGGGCCCTGCCATTTTGGCCTAGGCCGCTGCTCCTGATTCAGAGACATTCTCGGCGAAAGACCCACTCGGGGATTTGGCCCCCTGCTCAACACCACCGAACAGGTAGTGACCACCAGGAGGTGAGTCATGTAGGCCCTGCTTCCCCTGGCAATCCAGTACAACACCATGAGGTCTTCATCTTGCCTGTTCTGCATCCTGGTCTGGGTAGCATGAGTACAAAACAGGGTAGCTCCCTACAACAAAAGCTACAATCATTTGTGTCATCTGATTCTCTTGTGTTTGGGTTTATTGCAATGGACTGAGCCATCCAGCTCCGGATCACAAATATTGGGGTTGAGTGCATGTTAATTGGTCTCCTTCCTAAGTGCCCAACAGCAGTTGCAACACCAGCCTACCCCGAGCAATGCTTCAGGCTAGCCTGTTTAATATACTGGGTACTCAGGGTTGTGAGGACTGCGTTAAAGGGACTCACTGTGCATGCCTTTTCAGTCTGAAGCTAATCAGATCTGCCAATCACTTGCTAGATTCATGCCCCACCCTTGCTCACATCCTCCTGAATAAATTAGAATGTCTGGGAAAGGCTGTAGTGGTAGGCTGACAAGCTGACATGACTGCCCAGCTCCTAATGGCTTTAGTGGAGTGTGTCAACCCTGTGGACAGAACTAAGGTGCCCAAAACTATTGTCATTGATGGGTCCCTGGTTGCATGGAAGGTGGTAACTAAAGATAGTGAGGATCCCTCAGAACCCAAGCCTCCACCTTTGTCTGAGGGTTTTGAGGAGAAACTGGCCAGCTTGCTGTTGGATGAGGGCTGGACCCTCAACTTAGAGAAGTTATTTGAGCCTCCGTGGGGGTGTCCTTTCCCTGGCACCTGTGCCAAACCTGGCCAGTTATGACTCTTACCGAAAGCTTAAAATATTTTCTGGTATCCTCCCCACGCCTAATGGGGAAGCCGATCTGGAGACCTGGATGTACTCGGCTACTATTCTAGTACAAGACTGGCAATGCTTAGAGGCCGAAAAAAGGGCATGCTTGGTGGAAAGCCTCCAGGGGCTCACCCTATATGCTTTTCATTCCCTGCAGTCCTCTAAACCTAATGCTAGCACCCAAGAGTATCTAGTCACCCTTGAAAATGTGCTTGGGGGTACCGCTAGTGTCAAAGCCTTAAAGTGGAAACTCAAAGATGTTAAACAATAGCTGGGAGAATTGTTACCCGCTTGCCTGAGTCGATTAGAGGAACTTCTACAAACAATTTTTCGAAAAGGAGGCTGGCCATCTAGCAAGTTGGACCAGATAAGACTGGATCATTCCAGCTGAGTGTTACTTAAACTGCAACTGCACCAAAGGTGATCTGATCCCTTGCCCTTCCATATGCTGATGAAAGAGGCACACGAAGCTGAGGAGGAGGACTCTGGGGAACACTGCGCAGTTGTAGCTACTGCGTCTCCTGCTCTTGTTAAGGGGTCAGTCTCTGATGGCCCTGACTCTCAAGAACCATGTAAAGGGATCCGAGAATAACCACTGGTACCAGAACCAGGGAATCCAGTGAGAGGGGGACTGCTAGGGATACCCCACCCTGGGCGGAACTGCTGCTGAAGGAGGTCAGAGAATTGAAGCCTGGTGCCCCTACTAGGGCTGTCATCGATAAGGACTACAACTCCCCTCAAAATGTGTCTGCTGGGGGAGTGGGAGCGCACACTCAGACGCCCCCCTGAGAACGGCTGTCTAAAGGCTGAAATAAATGAATGAATAAATGAATTGACTGCCACACTAAGAGAATTCATGAGACATGCTGCACCGCTTACAGCCTGGCTGAGAGAGAGAGAGAGAGAGAAAGTCAATTTTCCTTACGGCTAGTGCTCCGGATCCAGCGCCAGATGCATACTCCTCCCCACCCCTAGTTGTGAATGGAGACCAGCTACCAATGTAATGTTGCAGCCAAAGCAAATCAAAGAAGGTATGTTTTGTCACAATTGTGGAAAAGATGGACATATGAAGAGAAATTGCCAGTCTCAAAGGGACCTAGAAAAAGTGGTGAACAGACTACAGGGGGAGCTCCAGAAAACAAGGCAACTGCAGAGGGTGCAGAAAATGATCGCAGTGGTGGTTCGGGCAGTCCCAAATCCAATTCCTCTGTGGCTAGGTCATCTGTCCAAGCCCCCACTAATGTTGCTCTGGACTGGTCTGAAATGGTGGGCCTCTCCATGGAGACTACAGTGACAGTTAATGGCATCTCCACTCATGCTGTGTTAGACAGTGGTTCACAAGTCACCATTATATTTCAGGATTGGTATGACCAGCACTTATCTGACCTCCCACTCCAACCCCTTAAAGGACTGCATGTATGGGGGTTGAGTGAGAAATCCTATCTTTATCTAAGCTATGTACAAGTTTGGTTGTCCTTCTTACTGCTGTAGCGGATGTGGATGAGCAAGTGGAGACCCTGGCCTTGGTATGCCCGCCAACTGGACTGTATGATAGTGTCCCTTTACTAATTGGTACAAATGCACATATGTTCAGACAGTTAGCTTAACTGTTTCAGGAAAAGCAAG
Organism: Neoceratodus forsteri; assembly: GCA_016271365.2. Taxonomy (NCBI): domain Eukaryota; kingdom Metazoa; phylum Chordata; order Ceratodontiformes; family Ceratodontidae; genus Neoceratodus; species Neoceratodus forsteri. The sequence continues at coordinate 1,341,231,450 of CM028132.1, forward strand.
CCAAGCAAACTGGATGGGCCCTGTGCATTCTGGCCCTAGTACAGCAAGCCTACAACTTACAGATCCGAACACAGGAAATTGAGAAGGATGTACCTGTGGGGGTGGTCTGAAAAAGGATCCTAACTCACTGGTACTACTGCCCAATGCTCAGTGCACTATCAGTGGTGAAGTGTGCCTAAAGACAGATGTTAAGAATAAGATCCTTATGCTGGATGCCCCATAAGAGAGAAAACTGCCTGAGGGACTGCTGGTCAAGCCTAGCATTCTACCTGCTCGGGCCCATGCATACACTCAGCGGGTAGTGGTGCAAGTCCAGAATTTTTCAGATTGAGAGGTTCGGGTGAATCGAGGGTGCACACTTGCCGCTGTGTTTTGTGCAGATACTGCTGTGCTGCCCAGCAAGAAGTGCCCCAGCGGGGGTGATGAGACGACCCCTGACCTGTTTGACTTCCGGGAGTCCCCCCTTCCTGCTGAATGGAAAGCCAGCATTAGCCAGAAGTTGTCCCAGAGAAGCCAGGTACTCTCCTTGAAGGAGTGGGACGTAGGTTGTGTTACTGGGGCTGAACACTACATCCGACTTCATGATGAGAGGCCATTCAGAGAGAGGTCCTGTTGCTTTGCACCGGCTGCCACAGATGATGTTAGATGTTACCTTTAAGAAATGCTGGCCACAGGGATTATTCAAGAGTCTCAAAGCCCTTATGCCTCCCCAATTGTGGTAGTCCGGAAAAAGAATGGATCAGTGAGGATGTGCGTGGACTACCGGATGTTAAATCGGAGAACTGCCCCGGACCAGTACACCATGCCCCATATCCGGGATGCTCTTGACTGCCTCAGTGGAAGGCAGTGGTTCTCAGTACTTGACCTTCGGAGCGGGTACTATCAAATCCCAATGGCCCAGCAGGACCGTGAGAAAACAATCTTCATATGTCCCCTGGGTTTCTATGAGTTTCTACACATGCCTCAAGGTATTTCGGGTGCACCCACCACTTTTCAGCAGCTGATGGAGTGAGCAGTGGAAGAGATGAACTTACTAGAATATCTTGAGTATCTTTTTTTTTTTTTGTTAACTCTTTTTTCTGCACCATCTTGAGGGGAACTCTCTCGGGCATCTTCAGACCTGCGAGCTCTACCTCTACCCTGAAGCTCTCTCTCCACCCTACACCAGCCAGACAGACCCCCCCCACTCTGCACCCCCTGAGGTGCGGCTGGCCTATCCAGCCAGGGTGCTCTACCTACAATCAAATGTGCCTAGCTGGGTGGTCAGCCCTGGTGGAGAGAGGAGCCAGGATCTGGAGTGTGGCTCGGCGGACGAGATGCCATCGCCTATCCCTGCAGATGGGATTTGGCCCAGCAGTGCAGTGCACTCGAGCACGGCACATGCGCACCCCTGCGCATGCCCACAGGAGAGCCGCCGCAGCCAATCCCCTATTGCCAGGATCCCAACTGCTGCTAGACTCCCAGTCTCTACTGGGGGTTGCCAGATGGTGGGATCATGTCCCCCCTCTCTCCCAGGAAAGGAGAGCTGTCCTCCAGACACTCAATCCTTTCCTCCCCTGCTGACCCCCAGTGGCCCGAGTCCACTCCCAAACCCGGATTGCCGGCGTGGTGCAAGGTGTGGCATCCAGTGCCTCAATCCTCAGCGCCACCAGGTTGGCTACGCTTTGTGTATCTTGGTAACGTCATTGCGTTCAGTCAGACTTTGGAGGAACATGAAGCTCACTTGTTCAAGGTTCTTGACAGACTAGAGGACTTCGAACTAAAGCTATCAATAGACAAGTGTCAGTTCTTTCAAAGATCTGTGAAATATGTTGATCACATAGTGTCGGCTGATGGGATTCAGACAGATCTGAGCAAAGTGGAGTCCTTCACTACCTGGCCTCAGCCTAACAACCTAAAAGAGTTGCAAACATTTTTGGAGTTCTGCGATTACTACCATCGGCTCATAAAAGACTATTCCAAAGTCATTCACCCTTTGCTCAACCTAACTCCAGGCTATCCCCCTACAAACAAGAAGTATAAAAAAAGTGCAGTTAAGGAGGAAGACAAGGTTTACTTTCGGACACACGAACCGTTTGGAGCCAGGTGGACTTCCAAGTGTGAAACTGCTTTCTATGTTATCATTCATCAACTCACCCACACCCCTGTGCTTGCCTGTGCTGACCCTACCAGACCATAAGTGCTACACACTGATGCCAGCTTGAAGGGACCTGGTGCCGTTCTGTATCAAGAATGTGAGGAAGGCTTATGTCCAGTGGCATTTGCCAGTCAGAGCCTAACCCCATCTGAAAGAAATTATCCGGTACACAAGCTTGAATTTCTAGATCTAAAATGAGCTGTGGTGGACCAATTCTATGAATATCTTTATGGTGCCAAAATTCTGGTCAAAACTGACAATATTCCCTTCGCTTATGTCCAGACCTCAGCTAAATTGGACACCACAGGGCATCGCTGGTTATCTGCGCTTTCCACTTACAACTATTCAGTGGAGTATCGACTGGGCTTGAACCACATTGATGCTGACACCCTTTCCAGATGACCTAACTCTAATGACAATTGGATGGAAATGTCTGAGCAGTCTGTCAAAGCCCTCTGCCAGAAATTTAACAAAGATGAGCATCCCTTATCTGAAACAGTTGACTGCCTAGTAAACTGTTTAGGTCCTCCTGACACCTGTGTTCCTACAGCCTACTGCCACCTTGCAGCCTTAGACCTTAGTGCCTTGCCTCAACTCACCCCTGACAACATACAGTGGGCGAAGGCCCAAGACCCCATGATTAAGCCTGTGCTTGATGCTTTACATGCTGGAAAGCACGTGTCCAAACTCCACTCCCCAGATCCATGGACTGTTTTGCTGTTTAAAGAGGGCCCCAGATTTAAATTGCGTAACCAGCTGCTTTATAGAGAAACTGTAAACCAACAAGGTCAACCTGACAAACAGCAACTAGTGTTACCTACAGCCTTTAAACATTTGGTTCTACGGGCTCTCCATGATCAGATAGGACATTTGAGTTGTGACTGAACCACAGACTTGGCCCGTGCTCGGTTCTGCTGTCCAAAGATAAGGCTGACATTGAGGCCCATATCAGGACTTGTAGCCGCTGTCTCCACAGAAAAGCTCCACCCCAGAGGGCTGTACCCTTGGTCAATATCTCTACCAGTGTGCCCGTGGAGCTGGTGTATATCGATTTCTTGTGCCTTGAACCTGACCAGTAGAATGCTGTAAATGTGTTAGTGGTGACTGATCATTTCACACGTTATGCCCAAACTTGTCCAACTAAGGACCAGAAAGCATCCACAGTGGCCAAGGTCTTAGTCAAAAAGTTCTTTGTCCATTATGGTGCACTGCAGAGAATTCACTCTGATCAGGGGAGAGACTTTGAAAACCATCTGATCAAGGAAATGTTCTTGCGCTGGGGAGTGCAAAAATCCTGAACCACCCCTATCACCCCTAGGGGGATCCACAACCTGAAAGGTTTAACCGAACACTATTTGACATGCTGGGCACGCTTCATCCCCGGGACATGTCAAGATGGAGCCAACAGATCACCACCTTGGTACACGCCTATAATTGCACCAAAAGTGATGCCACTGGGTTTTCCCCCTACCGCCTGATGTTTGGTCGGGAAGCCCGGTTGCCTGTGGACTTGTGCTTCCGGGTGTCCCCGGATGGAGTCAAAGCTGAGAACTATCTACAATATGTTCAAAAGTTAAAGGTCCAGTTAAACCATGCCCACCAACTGGCACAAACCATGGCAGCAAAGAGAAACTTGGCAAATAAAGAAAGGCATGACAGGTGTGTCAAACCTCAGGAACTGCTGCCTGGAGACCGTGTTTTGTTGCGGAACTTGGAACTGCATGGAAAGCATAAAATTGCAGATAGGTGGCACCACATTCCTTATGTTGTTGTCAGTAAGCTGGAAGATCTGCCCTTCTATAAAGTGCACCCTGAAAACAACCCACGAGCTGCCAAGACAATGCCCCGGATCATTTACTGCCTGTTGGCCAAAGTAATCATCGACTCTGTACCTCCAGACACTGCCCCTCCCGGGCCTGTAACTAGAGCTGCAGCTAAAAAGAGACAGACTACCCTTTCTCCCATTGTCAAGGATTCAAGGCCTGCCCCTAGGCAGGCCCAAAATGACATTAATTGCCAGTCTGAGTCTGAGGACAATGAGTGTGAAGCTTCCTATTACCACTCTTATGAATTGTGTCAGTTGTTTCAAGGTAATCCCATGTGCAGTTTCGGAGATAAAGCTGGATCCGCAGGACTGCCTAACCCCGCAGCTGTCTCCACAAATCCTGTGCCCCCCAAAAGCGAGGTGCAGAGTGTGACATCTGAAGTTGCTGACTCTTTGTGTCTGGTAGACCTATTTGAATTGCAAGAAAGAGAACCTGCAACAGGAAGCATTCCTGGTGACATACCCGAAAATACAGAGCTGTGTGAAAGTAATGATCCAGAACATACCATGACAAATGGCAGTTATGAAGTGAATGATGTTGAGAGTGTTAGCCAAGTGTTACAAGACTTAAAATCCATGGAATGCCGCCTGGATGATGAGTCTAGGCTTCCTTCAGATCCCAGTACTGCGGGCCAAGTTGCTGAATCAGAGTTAACAGAGCAAGGAGCCAAAAGTACTTCCAATACAGAACCAACAACCAGTGCATAGGTACCCCTCTCTACAGGAGCAGACTCCAATGCAAATGTTGAAAACACTGAGCCTGTGTCTGTTCCTCCAAGAAAGTCTGGAAGAACCACCAAACCAGTGATACGCCTTAGTTATGACTCCCCGGGGAGGCCTGTGGATCTTCCCTTACATGTAGTCCACAAAGCAGGGCCAGATTAAAAGACATGGGGGCCCTACTCCAAGCCATACTTTGTGGGCCCCCTCTATATCAAGAAATGCTGAAACTCCAGGGCTGGCAGGCTCCTATTGGCCTTGAGGCCCTAAGCCATGGCTTAATTGGCATAATGGTTAATCTGACCCTGCCACAAAGGGATGTATATTTCTGGAAGTTCTCTTGCAATATTGGGCTATTCTGCCACATCTCAGCTAATACTGAAAACCTCAAAGCCGTGTACTGATACACATGCCCCCATGCCACCCTAGTGTAGATAATACAGATGGGCCCTAGGCAGGTGGGTTATAGTGGACAGTGGACAGTACAAACAAGAGGTATAAGTGTAAGGTGTTTGACTGTTTGAATCTGCTAACATGTTTAGGGAAATATATGCATATGTGTTACAGTGATGTACCTAATGAAACATGCATGTCTCCTTTCTCATTTCTTCATTTAAAATGTCATAGTGAGTATATACTTGGCATGGACACCAAGTTTTTGCAGGCAGGGAAGAGTGTAACTCAAATATAGAGTCAGGAAACAAAAGATAAAATATATCAAATATTTTATTCTCACCAAGTGGATAGGAAATCTCAAAATACTCTCCCACAGCCTGGAAAAACCCAACGGTGTTTCGTACTCAGACTAGTACTTTATCAAGGGTAATATTACAGATCAAATAGTGTTGTTTAAATAAGGTTACATCTCAAGAAATAATAGGTAAACAGATTAAATGAATTATTAATTATAATCCTCATTTTAATTAGACATATAATTAAGACTCACTAACTAAACAACACATTTTAAGGACCATTAGCAAATATCCAATTTATCTAATAAAGACTACGTGCAAAAAATACCTAATGGGTATTAATTCAGTTATACAATCAGAACATTTAATCATTATGGAAGTACATTTCAATGGAAGCACATTAATAATCATTAATCCAATTAGTCAATCATTTGATCACTTTAGAAATACATTCCTTTGAGGAAGACAATGAACAAGATAATTTACAATGTTAGAATCTCATATTCCATCCATTATGTTTTCAGTCTTTCTTTTGACTTCCAATAATTCTTCCACGATCTCTTATTGCATCATTTGTCTTATATAGCTTTGGTCCTAAGGATTTGATAAATCAAAAAACAGGCTAAACTAAAAATAAAGAAACATAAACAAGGTTAAAATATTTCAATCAATATTAAACAACATGATTATAATATAGTATCATCGGTGACAACGAATTCACTGAGATACATACTTGAACAAAAGAGTCAAATACAGCAGCGCAAATCACTTAATAGCCCAGAGTTAATATAGAAACATAGAATTTGACGGCAGATAAGGACCGCTTGGCCCACCCAGTCTGCCCATTTCCCTACCTGATGGATAAGCTGCAGATTCTAGTTAATCAACAGCTTACTTCATCCTGCCCCCCCACTAGAATTGCCTTATGCCTGTCCCATGCATTCTTGAATTCTCCCACTGTTCCTGACTCCACAACCTCCTCAGAGAGACTGTTCCATGCATCCACAACTCTCTCTGTGAAAAAATACTTTCTAACATTACCTCTGAGCCATCCCCGCTCTATCTTCAAATTGTGCCCTCTTGTTCTTGCACATCTGTTCTTCTGAAAGATATTACCTTCTTGTACCTTGTTAATTCCCTTGAGGTATTTGAAAGTTTCTATCATGTCCCCCCTCTCCCTCCTTTCCTCAAGGGTATACATATTAAGCTGCTTTAGTCTCTTCTCGTATGTCTTCTGGTGCAGACCTTGTACCATTTTGGTTGCCGTCCTCTGAACAACCTTCACTCTGTCTATGTCTGCAGAGATGGGGTCTCCAGAATTGTACGTAGTACTCCAGATGGGGTCTCACTGTCTGTAGAGAGAGAGATAACAACTTCCTGTTTTCTACTGTTGATGCCTCTCCCTATGCATCCCAATATCCCCCCAGCCCTCCTTACTGCCTTCTCACATTGCTTGCCCACCTTTAGGTCATCTGATATAATTACTCCTAGGTCTCTTTCGATTTTTGTTGTTGTTATTAACTCATCCCCCGTTGTGTACTCTTTCCCTGGGTTTTTGTTTCCCAGATGCATTACCTTGCACTTCTTTGCATTGAATCTGAGCTGCCACGTATTTGACCATTTCTCCAACCTTGCCAAGTCCCTTTTCATTCTTTCCACCCCACCTTGTGTATCAACCCTGTTGCAGATCTTTGTGTCGTCTGCAAAGAGGCACACCTTTCCTTAATATTATAAATCATTTCATATATTTAAGGAAGAGGGTATTACTGTATTTTTTTTGTTCTAATACCATGAAAACAAATATTTCAGAACACAAATTATTATATCAACTCTAAAGCCCATTTTATGATTTCATGATTTAAACTTTAAACATAATATCTGGGTATACAGTTTGAGAATTCATAAATGGGGGCAATTTCAAAATGTTCATTCAGTCCTGTTAAGGATAAACTATCTAAATAGATCTGTCTCCCTTCATTTCTAAGTAAAGCTGCATCTAAATTACCTCCTCTGGGTCCCAGAGTTATTTTTTCTAATCCATAAAAACTCCATTTATGTGCACTCTGTGGGTTTGTAATTATACGTGCTGCTAATACAGTCACACTTTTCCCATTCTCTGTATCTCTCAGATGTTCACCAATTCGTAATTTAAACGAATGAATTGATTTCCCTACATAATCTGCCCCACATATACATTCAGCTCTATATATTATACCACTCGTGTCACATGTAATGAACTGATTTATTTTGTACTATTTCCCTGTCAAATAGTTTTTAAATGTTTTGCATTTCTTTATATTTGGGCAAAACTTACATCTACCACAAGGAGCACTACCTACTATCTTTGAAATATTTCTATCTTCTGTTCTATTAGGTTGTAACGAATGTGTTAGAATGTCCGCCAGATTTTTAGCTTTTTGAAATACAAACATAGGTTCTTCTTGTGTAAACTGAGCACACACTGGGTCTGCTTGTAAAACATCCCAGTGTTTTAATATCACACTCCGTACTTCACTTGATCTTTTATTATAAGTTGTGATATATTTCAAATGTCCCACATTATCACTACTGAGAATGTAACTCCCCTACAAATAGGGGTTCCTATAATGTCTTCCTGGGCTGCCTAATGCCCACTGTCAGGATAGTGTCCTGTGTTCAATAGTTTTAATTGCCTGCATGAGAGTGCTCCAGTAAGCCTCCGTGCCTGTCTCTTTAAGAGAGCAGCTGTGCTGTGTTAGAAAACTAGTCTGGGCTGGGTCCGAGTGATTTAAAGCTCACAACCAGCCAGACAGTCCATATTTCTGCTCCATTCTGCAGTTGCTATTTGCACACAGGGAGCTCTGTTAGGGAAAGTGATTATTTGCTGTTTATCTGCTATAATAATAATAATAATAGAAGAGTTTGTCTAACCTGCTTTCCATTGCAGCTTGAACTTTTGCATAAGAGCCACCATTTTGATTCAGGACTGCCAGCGTTTGACCAATTGAACCTCATGGGACCTAAAATGGAGACTGTCCCAGGAGGTCTTATGGGATTGAAATTCTGTAGGAATTGTAGTTTCACGTGTTTGGTGCCTAAATGGACCTGGAAGGGGAGCCCTTTCTGTGACAGACAGTTCCCTCAGCCAACTGAACCTTTTGGATTACTGGGAAATACCCAGATCTGCCTGAAGCAGTGTGTCAGTCGAGAGTTGGAGTTTAGAGAATGAACGTCTCAAGCCATCGAGCAACTGCTCCTGCTTAGAGCTTAAAGAGAATCGGCAGGAAGGCAATGCTGGACTGCCTGCCACATCTTCTTGTGTGAAGTATTGCCTTGAGTGTGAAAGTTGGACTTGTCCAATTACCAGATCGAGACCTGTGTCTGAAGAGAAAAAGTATGTTAAATGCTACTTGAGAGTGGACCGAAGACTTGCTCCTGAATCGATCGGCACACCTGCTACTGATGTGAGCCTCAGATCGAAAGGTTTGTGCCGAGAAGCTGTGATTTGCAAATGGACTTTATCCGAACTGTGACAAAATTACTTTGTGTCGCAGACGTGCTGAATGTGTTCTGTGGGTCGCGATTTGGTTCATCATGGTGAGTTCTGTTACGCCAGCTGGAGGCTGTTCCAGCACTTCATAACGGACTTCATCTGAACTGTCTGCTCTGCCTGGGCCCTGCCATTTTGGCCTAGGCCACTGCTCCCAATTCAGAGACATTTTCAGTGAAAGACCTGCTCAGTGATTCAGCCCCCTGCTCAACACCACCGAACAGGTAGCGACCACCAGGAGGTGAGTCATGTAGGCCCTGCTTCACCTGGCAATCCAGTACAACACCACAAGGTCTTCCTCTCGCCTGTCCTGCATCCTGGTCTGGGTAGCATGAGTACAAAACGGGGTAGCTCCCTGCAACAAAAGCTACGATCATTTGTGTATTATCTGATTCTCTTGTGTTTGGGTTTATTGCAATGTTTATTGCAATGGACTGAGACATCCAGTTCCGGATTACAAATATTTGGGTTGAGTGCATGTTAATTGTTCTCCTTCCTAAGGGCCAAAACAACAGCTGCAATGCCAGCCTACCCCGGGAAACACTTCAGGCTAGCCTGTTTAACATACTGGGTACCCAGAGTTGTGAGGACTGTGTTAAAGGGACTCACTGTGCATGCCTATTCAGTCTGAATCTAATCAGATCTGCCAATCACTTGCTACGTTCATGCCCCACACTTGTTCACATCCTCCTGAAAATATCAGATTGTGTTTTTTCACGTTTAACCTGGCTAGTGTGTACCTTCTTGGTGGGGATACAGTACTGGTATTGAATTGTTGCATCACTGGTCTTATTTTCCAGGGGGTCTCTAGGGCAGTTGCAGAAGATCCAGCCCTGGTGGCAAGTGCAATGAGTGTGAGCACATCATTACTGTCATATGGTTAATGTGAATGTTCTGTTGCTGAACTGTTTAGGCCACTAGAAGTGTTGGTGGGTGGTTATAGCATCCCAGAGGGCTATACCAACAGCAGTTACACTACCCCCAAAATCATTCCTCCGGGTGAAGGCACCCGTTCACCAAGCTTACACATAAACAAGCATGGAGGGGACCATGTCTTCTGCTCTATGCACAGAGGCCATGAAGGTCTGGAGTCTGGCCTACTCTCTCTCAAGGTCTCCCTGACAGCAGTCCACCTACCAGGGAAGGACAATGTCTTAGCAGCTGCACTCAGCAGAATCAATCAGAGACATCATGAATGGACTCCGAACAGGCAGATCCTGTTAGCAGTATTCAGGAGATGGGGCACTCCAGAGATAGGCCTATTTGCAGCCCCAGACAATCACCAGCTGCCCCATTTCTGTTGCAGGCCACCATCTCTGGGCTCAGTACCTCTGGATGCACTGCTGTTGGACTAGACAGGCAAGTTTCTGTATGCCTTCCCTCCATTTTCCATGATCTTCAGAGTTCTAACCAAACTCAGGTGTCAGTCAGCAACAATGATACTGATAGCTCCAGACTGGGCCAGACAGCCATGGTACTCAATGTTGCTGACCCTGTCGATGACCAATCCCAATATGCCTTCCCAGGAGGCACAATCTTTTGACCTCCCAGGGGAGGATCCTGTACCCCAACCTCAAGTCCCTCAGGCTCAAGGCCTGGCTCTTGAGGACCTAGAGTACGCAGGCTTGCATCTCTCTGAAGGGGTGATGGACATCCTAAGGGTCTCCAGGAAGCCCTCCACTAGGAAGACTTATACTTCAAAATGGAAACGGTTTTCTATTTGGTGTTTCTAAAGGGGCACTGATCCACAGGAAGCCGGTTTAGCAGTCCTGTTGGACTATTTGGCTCACCTTCATTCTCTAGGCCTACGGCTCTCTACTCTTAAGGTACATCTGGCAGCAGTTTCTGACTATCTCTCAGCAGGGAAGGGCCCTTCCCTGACTTCTAATTCCATTTTCAAGAAATTCTTTAAGGGGTTGCTTTACCTGCACCCCCCTCATAGAGAACCTACTCCTTCTTGGGACCTGAACATCTGCATAGCACAACTGATGCAGCCCCCTTTTGAACCCATGTCTTCAGCAGAGCTCAACTATCTGACATGGAAAACTATTTTTGGTAGCTATCACCTCAGCAAGAAGGATCAGTGAGCTACAGGCCTTGTCTGTGGAGCCTGTCCCAGCTTTTCTTAAAGCTGCCCACTGTCTTCAACGAGATGACATCTTCCAGCAGTGCACTCCAAGTGTCTGTGAAGAAGTGCTTCCTGACCTCCCTCCTAAACCTCCCACCCTCCAGCTTATGACTGTGCCCCCTAGTGTTATGGTTGCCACTCAGTTTAAAGAGACTCTCCGTATCAACCTTATTTATCCCTTTCAAGTACTTGAACGTCCCAATCATGTCCCCTTTCTCTCTCTCCTGTCTTCCAGGGAGTACATGTTCAGTGCCCTCTACCTCTCCTCGTATGCCTTACCTTGCTGACACACTATCATCTTTGTAGCCCTTTTTTGGACCTTCTCCAGCAGGTTAATGTCCTTTTTGAGGTGTGGGCACCAGTACCGAACTCCATACTCTAGATGCGGCCTTACCAGTGACCTGTACAAGGGCAGTATAACCTCCTCTCTCCTACTATTGATCCCCCTAGAGATGCATCCCAGCATCTTGTTTGCCTTTGCTGCTGCTTTCTTGCACTGCGTGGAGTGCTTCAGGTCACTAGTGATCATCACTCCCAGGTCCTTCTCCTCCTTTGATGCAGATACACGGACTCCTCCCAGGTAGTACTCTGTACTGGGATTCTTGGCTCCAGTATGCATTACTTTGCATTTCTTGGCATTGAAGCCAAGCTGCCAGATCCTTGACCACCTCCCCAGCTTTTTCAGATCTTCCTGTAAGTCCTGTATCCCTTCAGCTATGTGCACTCTCCCACAGAGCTTGGTGTCATCCATAAATAGGCACATTTTTCCCTTAATGCCATCCCCAATGTCATTGATGAAGACATTGAACAACACTGGCCCCTGCACAGAGTCTTGTGGGACCCCACTGGTTACCTCTCTGGTACTAGATAACTCTCCCCCCAAAAGCACCCTCTGGGTTCTGTCCCTCAGCCAGTTTTCCACCCATCTGGCCGTCTTTTCCCCAACCCCATGATCCACCAACTTCCTGACCAACCTTTTGTGGGGCACAGAGTCAAAGGCCTCACTGAAATCAAGATAGAGGATGTCTACCGCTTGGCCCTTGTCTACTGTCTTAGTGACACAGTCAAAGAAGTCAGTCAGATTTGTTTGGCACGATCTCCCACCCATGAACCCATGCTGCCTCGCATCCTGGAGACCATGTTACTCTAGATATTCCACCAATCTTTCCTTTAGTATGGTCTCCATGAGCTTGCCCACAATGGAGGTCAGTCTGACTGGTCTGTAATTCCCTGGGTCATCCTTAAGACCACTTTTGTGGAGGGGCACTACATGTGCTGTTCTCCAGCCCTACGGTACCATGCCTGACTCTAGTGAACTATTAAGTATGTCTGCCAGTGGCCCTGCCAGCTCCTCAGCTAATTCCTTTAGTACCCTTGGATGTACTTTGCCTGGGCCTGGTGATTTTTTCCCCTTCAATGCCAACAGCCCCTCCCTCACTCTATCCTTCTCTATCCCTACATCTGTGTTCCCCTCCCTCCCTGCTCCTCTTTTCCCTCTTGAAGGCACTGATCTGTCCTTCTCTCTGGTGAAGATGGAACAGAATCTCTGCTTTTCCTCCATTATCCTCAACCCAATCCACCCCTTTCTTAAGCCTAACAATCCCTTCCTTCTTGTTCCTTTTCTCACTTATATAGTGAAAGAAAGCCTTCTCCCTCTTCTTAATTCGTTCAGCTATCTGCAGCTCCTTCTGTACCTTTGCACACTGGACTTCCTTACTTGCCTCACTATCCAACCTTAGGTAATTTTCCCTATCCACCTATCTTTTGGTCTTCCTGAATTTTCTATAGGCCAACCTCTTTTCTCTTACTGCCTGGGCAACCCCAGAACTGAACCAGCTGGGCACTTTGGCCCTTGAGTTCTTACCCCTGAGCCTAACACACTCATCTGCGGCAACCAGTACTCCTTCTTTAATGATGGACCACCTTTGGTTCACCCCATATCTGCTTTGATGCCCACCAGATGGCTCCTGAGCACTTTGCCCATTTTTCTGACGTCCGCCCTCCTGAAATCTACTCTCACAACCTCACGGCCTACCTGCAGAGAGGGTAGGGGGATGCCCCACCCTGCTTGCTGATGTAATACATCGCAGCTTTGTTGTCCATCTGAAGTAGGATCACTTTGTGGCAGAGGGTATCCTTCAGGACTTTGCTTATAAGATAACTCTCATCTCTAAGATATTTATGACAAGATGGGGTTCCTCCTGGCTTCACACCTGAGTTTGGAGGTCTTGACAGTGAGCCCCCCACGAGAGATTTTGTCCAAGGCTCTGTCATTTTGTACAGAGGATTGCGGATGCGTGATTGGAGACCACTGCTTGCTGCAGAGGACGCCCTTTGTCCCAGCATCTGCTCAACCAAAAGGGGCCCGAATAGAGTCATTTTCCATGATGTAATGAGCCATCTGAAGATGTCCTTTCTTCCATCCTCTGGAATGAAAACTGATGCCCTGGAGGTATCCAGGAGTGCTTCTAAGAGGAGCTGCTGGGAAGATGAAACTGTCACCGTCCCCAAATCAGAGAACCCACTGGAGAGAACAACTGAGAAGCTGTGGTGACTGCTTCCTGTGTCTCTTGCCCAGATGGGCTGGCTAGGAGCCAAATGTCCAGGAAGTGAAGACTTGAACGCCAAGGTTTTAGTGAACTCCTCCCTGAACAGGTACTTGTTTAACCTTCCAAGGTCGACAAATGGGCACATGATGCTTGTTATCTTGGAACCAGAAGCAATGGAAATAGGAACCTGTGCTCCATTCCGCTGTGGAACAACTTCTACTGCCCAGTTCCCACAGAGGCGCTGTATCTCAGAAGCAAGAGAGTGTGACTGAGGGGCAGACAGACTGGGCAGCCATCTGGGTGGAAGATCTGGGGAAATCTGAAAAATTGGCAGAGTATCCCTCTCTGACAATCCTGATGACCTATATGTCCACTGTAATGGACTTCCACTGGTTGCAAAACTGAATTAGACGCCCCTCCTAGCGCTGAGAGGTGTCCCCCTCAGACAGCTGGGGTGGGACCTGGGCTGGATCCACAGAGGTTGGTACAGGGCACTTTTGGGCCCTGTGCCCTCTACTGCATTCTCTTTGTGGCTGAGGGGTTGGTTCCTGAAAGAGGCACCTAGGCCTGTATCTTGAAAGGACTGCCTGTTACGAGGATGTCGACGGTTCCCATTCCTCTGAGAGGCAGCAGGTGCCACCTGTTGTTTAAATGGCAGCCCTACTCTGAGTGGCCTCCAGAGTTCAATCCAGATAAGCACCATTAAGGAGACATTAACCACCTGCTGCCAGTGGCAGCTGCCCTAGAGGCAGAGGCAGAGTCATAGGCGTCCATAAAAGATTTCAGCTGATTATTGGGCTATATGCCCCTAACAATGGAGCATTAGATTTCGGGAGGCTCTCGACCATTGCATTGAGTGTGTTCCACAGAGTGTATTCGTACTGAGGAATGTAGGAACTCAAGACGTAGAAGTCCACTTTGGTCCACAGATTAAGACAGAAATGTTATGGTGGACCCTGTATCCCTGAGTAAAAAACTAGAAAGAAGATCTTCCATCAGACTGATACAGAAGGCTTGCATTCCAGCCCATAAAATGAGTCATCCGCTGCGTCTTCAACAAAGCAGAACAGGAAGAGTCTCATCCAGATCCACTTCTACCACAGAATAACCTCCAAAAGGGCAGCTAGGCCAGGAACACGGGAGGCACCACCACCTGGATCGGCGAAGAGTTCAGCGCCATCCATGGCGCCAGCACCACATGCAGCACCCGCACCACACACAGAACCACACACAGTTCTAGACCCAGTGTCAGACTCGGCGCCACCCATGGCGTCAGCACCACACAGCACCACATATGGCAGCAGCACCATATATGGCACTGGCACCAACCCAGCACTGGCACCACACCTAGCATCGGCGCCAATATGGCACTGGCACCAAATGCAGCATTGGCACCAAATACAGCACTAGAACCACTGCTGGACCTAGACCTCAAGAAAAAAGGGGAGAAGGATAGTGGTACCCGTGCCGGCCCCTGCAAAAAAAAAAAAAAAAAAAAAAAAGGAGAGGGGCTAGGCACGAGGAGTCGGCATCGATGGCGTCGGCACCGTGGAGGGCACCGTGCACATCCTGGCCTGACTGACCCAGCCATGGCCCAGCGGCTCCGAGGCCCGAAGGCCCCCAAACTAGGTCCACTGGCCAGGAAAACAGGGCAGATGCCATACCCCCCCTCAAAAAGAGCGGCCCAGAGGTGAAACTGCTCACCAGGACCCCATCGAGGACAGAGATGGGATCTGGTGTCAAAGATCATGGCCGTTAAGAGCAGAGCCACAGAGGAACCCACCAGATTTGGTTCAGGCCTGCAGCTCTCCACCACCGACGACCCCCACGCAGTCGTACCAGAGGGTGACCTGGAGCAGTACCGATTCTTCTTTCACCAACAGGAGGAAGAAGAGCTTGAAGTCAAGCAGAGCTGGGTCCCCGATCGAGGATAGGAACGTGACCGCTACTTTTGTGCTTCAAGCGGACTGTCCTCCCCCCAAGCACCGGACTGCTCATTGTCGGACCGGACACTGCCCCGCTGCCATCACAGCTTTCAAACGAAGTCTCCCTACTGTCACCGCTACCATCTAAGGTCGACTCCATTGATGGCAGGCTGAGAACTACTACTTCTTCTTCTACTCCTCCTCCTTTTTTTTTTAAATAAGAACACTAAAAATGGTAAGTTAATCGAATACTGAATGTCTATAGCTGCTGTCGTATAGATGAAGACTTGACTCCTGGCAGGTCATCGAAGTGCACTTGACAGTGGGAGAAAAGGAACTGAGGTGGTTGGAGGGTCAACGCTGGGATAGCCTATATGGCACAAGCTAGTCTTGTGGTGCTGCACATGCATGGTCCTATCCCGGCACCGGCCCTCCTGAAGATTTTTGGCTCCCGCGGGGTCCTAGTGCCTCCAACATAATCCCATTAGTGTGAATAAGTGGTGGAGACTTTTAGTCCAGGAAGAGCTACTGTTACAGATGAGTAACCTGTATATATAGTACATAGCTCACAGTTAATAAAATAATGATCTGGACCCAGGCACATTAAACAAAGCTTGTGGCAGTCTGACTTTGCCAAGAGCTGAAGACAAACTGTACAATTTTTAAAGCTTGTTGGTCCTGTCAGTTCTTGGGTCTATGAAACATGCCAATTGCTGAAGACTCTGTTAGGAAAAACACACACTGTTCCAAAAGGAGTTGTGACAGAAAATGTTTTTATGTCTAAAAAAAATTAGCAGATTAAATAGAATGCAGTTCTTTTAACTAGGAACCGTTAAATAATCAAAAACTGCCAATAGCAGTTATAACTGAGTTAGGCAGAAAAAAATCAGTCCAGTTCCATCAAAAACATGAACTGCAGCCATAAACAGAAGGACTGCAAAAAGCAGTTTTAATTTAGCTAAAAGTAATTAAACAAAAACAGCAGAGGTTCCCTAAAGGTGGGAGCCGCAATTTCACAGTCTTTTTCCAGTTCCTGGGAACCAAAACGGGAACCAGAGACTATTTAAAAAAAAATAGCCAAAAATCAATAAAACCCTAAAGTAGCAGAGTTATCAAGAACTAACGCTAAGTAATAAAAGCGCCTTCTGGAGACGAACTTCAGAGTGACTGCTCTCTTCAGGCGGAGAAGCAAATCTGAGCCAAATGCCTTGAGTGGAACATTACACCAGGCAGAGTTTGAACCTAAGTTCCAAATCCTATCCACACCTCTCAGCTTCAGTACAATATTGAAGGAGCGGTGAGCAGTGCAGCACCGTACTTTGCTCTTGAATGAACCAAGAACATGTGCCATTTTTATGGAATCCTGAGTTTTTAAAAAATAAAAACTGTTAGTAAAAACACATGAGAAAAGGTGTTTTCCTTTGTGAAACTTCTAATCAGGGGTAGGGTTTTGGGGAGGGGATTGTACAATTAAGACAGCTTTCCTTTAAAACTGACCACTTAAACCAGCCTGGTGGCCTAGTGGAAGACATGGGGGTGGGGGGTGCTACTTGGGTTCATGCTTTGTTCCCTAGATCCCACTTGGCACCAACAGAGGCTTAGTGTCTTACCTGAGGGGCGTGGGTTTCCCCTGCTTTTGCTACTGCTTGTTTGCTCCATGGTGGCCCAGGGGATGGGAGGTAAGCAAGACAAACCCTGCTTTCAGTGTCTCCCCCACACACAGTTGGGGCTAGAAGCTGGGTACCTGGAAGAGATCCCTGGCTCCATCCCTATGTGCTGGTGTCACACACAGGGCCTCCTTTCCTTCCCAGAATGCCACTCTGAGTTTCACTGGTTGGCTCTCAGGCTGAAGAGCTGAAGGGGGAGGAGCTAAGAGACTGATGATCTTCAAGGACTCTCTCTCATCAGGTCACACTTATGGCACTATAACCATCAAGAACTAGGACCACATGAAAAATGTTTGCTGGCAGTCCACTAGGAGCCACCCATAACATCCTACATCAGCTTTTCCTATATAAGTGTGGGCGACCCCTTCCCTCCTCAGTTCTTTTCCTGCCGTCGACCATTCTCGTCAGACCCTGCTATGGAAACGCTGATATCATCATTTTTTCTTTATTTAGCAAGTAATCACTTTTTAAAAGTGATTTTCAGTGGTGTGTGTGTGTCATCTCCAGAGCCATCACCATCCAAACTCTTCACATATTGTGAATGCTGTGAGAAAATCTATTTAAAAGACTCGCACAACATCTGTGTGTGTTGTCTTGGCCTGGACCATGATGTCAAGGTGTGCCCAATTTGTAAGGGCTTTATCATGACCAACCGGTGACGCAGAATGGGTGCTTTAGAAAAGCATCCGTTGAAACAGCGCTTAGCCTGAATGGAGAAGGAACTCCACCAGAAAACACCTGCTACATCGCTGGCCCACTCCTTGGGATCGAAGGGATACAAGTCCTGGGAGAAGACGTCTGGGGCTCACCACCATAAGCACAGGGATAGGCCAATAAAAAAGGCAAGGACCTCCCCTGTGCACTCTAGGTTACCCATTGGCTCAGGTATGACCTCTTCTGGACCATCGACAGCTCCAGCTGGGGCCCAGATAGCCCAGGCAATGTGAGAAGGCAGTAAGGAAGGCTGGGGGGATACTGGGATGCATAGGAAGAGGCATCAATAGTAGAAAACAGGAAGTTGTTATCCCTCTGTACGGACAGTTGGTGAGACCCCATCTGGAGTACTGTGTGCAGTTCTGGAGACCCCATCTCCGCAAAGACAGAGACAGAGTGGAGGCTGTCCAGAGGAGGGCAACTAAAATGGTGCAGGGTCTGCACCAGAAGACATACGAAGAAAGACTAAAGGAGCTTAATATGTATACCCTTGAGGAAAGAAGGGAGAGAGGGGACATGATAGAAACTTTCAAGTACCTCAAGGGAATCAACAAAGTCCAAGAGGGTAGCATCTTTCAGAAAAGAGAGTGCAAGAACAAAGGGCACAATTTGAAGATAGAGAGGGATGGCTCAGAGGTAATGAAGAAGTATTTTTCACAGAGAGGGTTGTGGATGATGGAACAGCCTCCTGAGGAGGTCGTGGAGTCAAGAACAGTGGAGGAATTCAGAATGCATGGGACAGACATATGGCAGTCCTAGTGGGGGGTAGGAGGAAGTAAGCTGTTGGTTAACTAGGATCTGCAGCTTATCTGTTAGGTAGGAAAATGGGCAGACTAGGTGGGCCAAGCGATCCTTATCTGCCATCAAATTCTATGTTTCTATGTTTCAGACTGTCAACATGGCTGGATTGACCTCTAGCACCTCCAGACCTATCACGGCTGGCATGTTGCAGTCAATGTCGGGGCCCTTGCCTCCCCTATCAATGTCTGACGGTGTTCCCGTCAACCAGAACATGGGTGCCAATTTTCAGGCAGTTCTTACATAGAAACATAGAATTTGACGGCAGATAAGGACCGCTTGGCCCACCCAGTCTGCCCATTTCCCTACCTAATGGATAAGCTGCAGATCCTAGTTAACCAGCAGCCTACTTCTTCCTACCCCCACACCCTAGAATTGCCTTATGACTGTCCCATGCATGCTTGAATTCCACCACTGTTTCTGACTCCACAACCTTCTTCGGAAGGCCGTTCCATGCATCTACAACCCTCTCTGTGAAAAAATACTTCCTTAAGTTACCTCCGAGCCGCCATCTTCAAATTGTGCCCCCTTGTTCTTGCACATCTCTTTTTTTTGATATTACTAAGAAGAACTTAGACCTCTTTGAACTGCCTGATACTTCTTGCGTCCTTTACAGACATCTTAAACAAATTTTACCTCCTCCTCCATTGACGAGCTTTCTGTCGATGAGTCTACACAACAAACCCCCACAGTGACGCCTGCTAAGTCAATACACCAGATGCCTTCCAGGCCAACAGCTTCTTCAGCTCTGCCTCTGTGTCCTCCAGATAACATCGATGAGGACCAGGAATATAATCCAGAATTTATTCTGGATGAGGGGGAGGAAGAGGGAGAGGAATTTGTGGAAACCTATGATAGAACCAGTTCCACAGTCTCTACTGGGAGTGAAGACTCAGTGGTCTACACCCCCAGGTCTCCCCCTGAAGACCCCTCTTTATAACGGTGATGTAGGTACTCCAATCTGCAATGGGGTTTGATGCATAGAAGCAGGATATTACTAAGAAGAACTTAGACCTCTTTGAACTGCCTGATACTCCACCTATAGTTATTCCTCCCCTTCCCTCCTGCCAGCCCTAGAAGATGCCATCTTAGCTGCCTGGCGCAGGCCTAACATGATACCTGCCATACCAAGGAAGGCAGATAAGCTGTGCCAGGTCCCCTCGGGCAAGCCCTTTTTTGCTGGCCAGCCCAAGGCAGATTCTGTGGTCATCAATGCAGTCCATGACAGGTCGAAGGTTCCAGAGCACCTTAGTTCCCTTCCTCCTGACATGGAGTCCAGAAGACTTGATGTCTTGGGCAAAATAACTTTTGCTTCAGCTTCTCTAGTGCTGAGGATTGTTAATTACCAAGCACACATGGTAAAATACCAGAATACTCTTTGGAGAAAGACCAAGGTGGCCTCCCAGAGAGTATTGCTAAACAGGAGATACGGAGTGTCCTGTCTGCAGGTTCCAACGTAGGTAAACACCTCCTATGATCCACCAATGATATTTCTGATGCCTCTGCCAGGGCAGCTGAATCTGCTATTTGTCTCAGAAGGCACTCCTGGCGCAGACTGGCTGGCTTTGCTAATGATGTCCAGCAAAATATCCTCAGTGCACCATTCAGAGGATATAATCTGTTTGGAGCAGATATGAAAGACATTCTCTCCAATTTACAGGCTTTAGATAGAACCCTGAAGTCAGTATATATAATACCCAGCCTAGAACTAGGCAGAGGGTGCCCTTTTGTCCAGCCACTACCAGACATAGATCTGCAAGCAAACAGGAGGACAAGAGTAGAGCAGCAGCAACAACCTTACCCCTGCCAGGCCCCACCCCCGGTGCCCATTCAAAAGCCCCTAGAGGTGGCACTGTGGCAGCAGCCACAGCAACCAGCTCTGCCTGACTCCTTGGAACACCATCTATGCCTCCCTAGATATGCAGGATGCTTACCTGCACATCAAGATCTGCAACTCACACAGGAGATATCAAAGACTCCTGTTTCAGGGAGAACACCACCAGTTCAGAGTATTGCCCTTTGGCTTGTCATCTGTGCCACAGGTATTTACCTAATGTTTAGCAGTGGTGGCAGCAGCCCTCTGCAGGGACGACCTTTATGTCTTCTCATACCTGGACAACTGGCTTCTCAAAGCTCACTCCAAGGAGCTGCTTTCCCATACCCTAGACTACACCAGACACCTGTTCAACATTCTAGGGATTACTATCAACATGTCAAAGTCAGTCCTGACCCTTTGCCAATGTCTACAGTACATAGTGGCAGTCTTAGACACAGCCTAAGGTCTAGCCTTCCTGCCACAGGACAGGGCCGAGCGTTTGATACCACAGGCCCAGATGGTCTACAACAGGTATGTCACAGCCAGGACATTCCTGAGACTCCTAGGCCTGATTGCCGCAGCCATTACCACAGTACCACTGGCAAGGCTGCACATGAGGATTCCGCAGTGGATACTAACCCAGTGGGGCCAGCTCACAGATAACCTAGAACAGAATGTTCTAGTAACTTCTTTCAGAAAAGTACTTCAGTGGTGGATGGAACCCACCAACTTGCTGAAGGGGTTCCCTTTCTGATCTCTTTCCCTCATCATATTGTCACCACAGATGCCTCAGGGATGGGCTGGGGGCACATCTAGGGCCTCATCAGACACAGGGAACATGGACAAAAGTGAAGAGCACCCTCCACATAAACATTTCAGAAACTAGTTATTCTGTAGGGCCTACAGGCCTTCCAGTTTCATCTCTTCCTGGGTCTTCTGTTAATTCAGACAGACGACATAAGTGTGATATACTATATCAACAAACAGTGAGAGGCTCACTTCTGTCCCCTGTGCAGGGAAGCAATGATAATTTGGTATTGGGCTCTGGAACATGGTCTATAACTATCAGCAGTGTATGTTCCAGGAGCCCAAAACATCTTGGCAAACAAAGTCGGTCACAGTCCAAGATGCACTAGTAGGAACTGCTGACCTCAGTCGTAGAAGACCATTCAAACAACATGAAGTCTTGCTGTATTCTGACATATGCAGTTAGAACCTGCCTTTCAACTGCCCTGGAGAACAAAGAGTTAAACTTTCCATGGCCAGCGTGGAACGTTCACTGCGAACTCGGCTGAAGCCCCTGTCTGCCGTTGTTTAAACTCCAACCGTCAGATTCTTTACTCCGCCTCACTGAACAGTCGCTCCGGAGATTTCTCCTTTGCTCGGTTCAAAAAAGTCGGTTAAAGTGTTGTTTTTTCGTTCATTTTCTACCAAATTGCTGCTACCAATCTGTCGGTTTAAGTCTCTGTCTGTGGTACCGTGAGTACTAGATAGGTTTTCTATATAGTTTCTGTGTGGAACTTGTAAATTGTCAGTTTCAGGTAAAAAAGTTTGTGTATTTACTTAGAGTGTGGTAACCGGTCTGTATCGGTTCTAAAAAAAAACAGATTTTATTACTTTTTTTTCCAAGACCCGTGACACGGTCAGGAACCGATAGGGGAGTCTTGCCTGGCAGATTGCTGAATAAAGGGTAAGTTTTGGTTAGGATTGGCCATGTCTGAGAAACCCTCCCAAAAAACCGGGCCCACTGGGTTTCAAAACTGCAGTGTGTGTGTGGGGAAGTCTTTGCCAAGGCTGATCCCCACACCACCTGTGTTTATTGTCTGGGGTTTGACCACCTCGATTCAGACTGCCAAATTTGTAAGAATTTTCCCAAGTCTACCCTGGAAAAGAGATTAGGTAGACTGAGGGAAAGGGAGGCCGAGAAGTTCGCTGGCCCGGATGGCCAGCTCGGTTCGGTTCTGACCAAACCAGGAGGAGTGCCCTCTAACCAGGGCAATACTTCTTTGGGCAAAAGGAGAGCTGATTCTGAGGAGTCGGTTCTGGTAAAAAGGAAAAGAAAAGATAAATCGTCTGGTTTGGACCAGGAAATTCACTCTGACTGCCGATGAGATAGCCAAGGTGATAAGAATAGTGCAATTGCTTACTTCGGTTCTGGCCGAACCGGCACTATCTGGCAGGGGTTCAGTTCGGTCGGTTCCCCCGGTTCCGGATTACACCTTGGAAGAATTTTATGAACCGGATGAGGAGGAGGGAGAGTATGAGAATGATGATGGTGATTATGAAAGTCTGGATGTGCCTATTGACCCGGACATCTCCCCAGACAGACCTTCAGGTGTTTCTCCTCCTAGGCTTTCTGAGTGCCCTTCTCACTTTATGTTTTACAAAAAAGTGGCTGAAACCCTCCAGCTTCCTATGGAAGAAGCAGTAGAGGATCAGGAGGAGCCTGATTTTGTTGAAATGAGGAACATCCTAGAGTCCAGGAGACTGTCTATTCCCCTCCATAAATCCTTTGGGAAACAGACAAATAACATTCTTAAGACTCCTAACTCCATACCCCCTGTGGACAGACGAATGGGCAAGAGGTATACTCTTTCAGGCTCAGACACGGAGTTCCTTTCTCAGCAATGCAGCCATGTTGGGGTAGTGCAGGCTGCTGCCTGTGATAAGGCAAATATCCCCTTGGCATCACACCCCCCAGATAAGGACTTCAGGAGGATTCATGCCATGGCAAAGAAACAGTACATGGCAACATCTCTGGGACTCAGGCAGGCTAACTATATGGCCTACACAGCTAGATACCAGAAGTCCAGGTGGGACACTGTGCTGGCTCTGGCTAAACAGGCCCCTGACCAGCTTGCCAAGGAGCTAGAGCAGGTGGCTGCAGATGGGACTGAGGCATCTAAAGTGCAATTTCATGCTGCTGTGGACTCCAATGATGTTTCATCAAGAGTCATGGCTACATCTGTGGCTCTTCGGAGGATGGCTTGGCTCAGATGTACTAGCCTATCACAGGATACCCAGGCTAAGGCCATGGATTTCCCTGTTATTGGTAATTCTCTGGGGAGCAGACAGAGAACTACATGAAAAAGATGGACGAGTACAGGACCACTTACAGGAGTGCTCAGGCCAAAGAAAGGCAAGCTACTCTTTAGAGGGAGAGGCAGACAGGGGATGAGCAGGCCTGCATCCACCCCTCAGCCTAAAGCCCCTGCCAAGCAGACACCCTGATGGGTCTGCCCGGGCTGATTCCCCAGTACCAGTAGGGGGCAGGCTGGCTTACTTTGTCCAGGACTGGAAGTCTCTGACATCAGACAAGTGGGTCCTGGAAGTAGTAAGCCAGGGACTGGTTCTCAGCTTCAAAAAATTTCCCAAGATGAGAACCAGATCCTTTCCACCTGCAAATCCATCAGAGACCCTTGCCTTAGAGGCAGAGGTTTCTTCCCTCCTGGCTCTCAGAGCTATAGAGAGGGTCCCCACCCTACACAAGGGCAAAGGATTGTACTCCAGGTACTTCCTAACCCCTAAAAAGACAGGAGAATGGCAGCCCATCCTGGACCTAAGATACAGTATCTGAACAAACACCTTTTAAAACCAAAGTTAAAAATGGTGACTCAGGGAATAATCCTTCCCTCTCTAAGGCCAGGGGACTGGCTAGCCTCCCTGGACCTCAAAGATGCCTATTTTCACATTCCCATCAGGTGCTCCCACAGAAAGTACCTCAGGTTTGAGTTGCCCTCAGGCCACTATCAATTCAGAGCAATACCCTTTGGCCTAACATCAACCCCAAGGGTTTTCACAAAGTGCCTGGCAGTAGTGGTTGCTTTCCTAAGGAGAAAAAAGATCACCATCTTCCCATACTTGGATGACTGGCTCATAGTACGTCAGTCTCCAGACCAAGTCAAGTCACATTTGCAAATAACTCAGCAAGTGCTCACTTCCTTAGGATTCCTTCTCAACCTTCCAAAGTCAGTTCTCGAACCAGTACAGCTTCTCACCTTCATAGGGGCGGAGCTGGATACAATAAGGGCAAGAGCCTTCCTTCCCCTGGACAGGACAAGGACCCTTACGGAACTGGCCTCTTCATTCATCCTACAGGTGTCTCGACCAGCAAGGCATTTCCTTCACCTTCTGGGCCACATGGCAGCTTCCACAGCAGTGGTCCAGGGAGCAAGATTCCAGATGAGGGACATTCAGTTCCACTTAAAAGCCTTCTGGTCCCCTTACCAAACTAGTCCCAGTGACTCGAACCCTGATCCAGGCCTTGCAATGGTGGCAGAATCAGGACAATCTGAGACAAGGAGTTCCTTTTGTCACTCAGTCTCATTCAGTGATACTCACCACAGATGCTTCCCTGCTGGGCTGGGGAGCATATCTGAGGGATCTGACCACCCAAGGGCTGTGGTCACCTCAGGAATCTCTGCTTCACATCAATCTCTTGGAACTCATAGCAGTGTTTCTGGCACTGCAAGCCTTTTCCAAATTTGTACAGAACAAGGTGGTCTAGGTCAGAACAGACAACACCACCACCATGTGGTACATCAACAAGCAAGGAGGCACTCGGTTTATGGCCTTGTGCACAGAAGCAATGAAGTTGTGGTCCCTGGCCTATTCCCTTCAAACCTCTCTGATAGCAGTTCACCTCCCAGGGAAGGACAATGTCCTAGCAGATGCTCTCAGCAGGATATCCCAGGGCCATCAAGAATGGACCCTAGATCCCCTAGTTTTGAAAGTGATTTTCTCGAGATGGGGCACTCCACAGATAGATCTTTTTGCAGCCCCAGACAATCACCAACTTCCTCTCTTTTGTTGCAGACCCCCAGTCTTGGGCTCAGTCCCCCTGGATGCTCTGATTCTGAATTGGGAAGGGAAATTTCTGTATGCTTTTTCCCCTTCCCTCTCCTGTTCAAGGTGTTAGTCAAGGTCACAACCAAGCAAAGTGATTCTGATTGCTCCAGACTGGGCCAGACAGCCCTGGTACCCCCTGTTGCTGTCCTTAGCAGTCCACCTTCCCCTGTCTCTTCCCAGGAATTACAACCTGTTGACATCCTCTCAGGGGAGGATTTGGTACCCAAACCTCAGGTCTCTCAATCTCAAGTCATGGCTCTTGAAGAGTTAGAGTTTGCTGATCTGCATCTTTCTCAAGGGGTTCTGGATATCCTTAAGGCTTCTCGAATGCCTTCCACTAGAAAGACTTACAATTCCAAATGGAAAAGGTTCACTATTTGGTGTACTAATAAGGATATTTCTCCAGAATCTGCTGGGTTGCCTATGGCTCTGGACTATATGGTCCATCTCAATGGCCTAGGCCTTAAGCCAGTAACACTCAAAGTGCATTTGGCAGCTGTTTCTGCCTTCTTGTCAGTAGGCAAGCCCTCTCCTCTGTCAGCCCATCCTGTGTTTTGTAAGTTCTTCAAGGGATTGCTGCACACCAGTCCCCCCTTTAGGGACCCTGCTCCTGCTTGGGACCTTAATGTTTGCATTGCTCAGCTTATACAACCACCCTTTGAGCCTTTGTCCTCTGTAGAGCTTAAGTACTTGACTTGAAAAACTGTGTTTTTGGTAGCCGTGACCTCTGCCAGGCATATCAGTGAATTGCAAGCTGTCAGTGGAGCCTGATTTCATCTCTTTCCATAGAGATAAAGTGGTCCTAAGAACTAACAGGAAGTTTTTGCCTAAGGTGGTCTCAGATTTCCACCTTAACCAGTCTATGTCTCTCCCTGTTTTCTTCACTGACCATTCCTCCTCTGGAGAGAGGAGGCTACACAGCTTGGATGTTAAAAGGGCCCTCAGCTACTACACAGAGCGCACCAAGGGTCACAGGTTTGAGTCCCTCCAATTGTTCCTCACATATGGAGAGGTTGGTAAGGGCAAACCTGCCACTAAGAGATCTATTGCCAGGTGGATTCTTTCTTGTATACAATTCTGCTATGAAAAACTGGGTAGAACGCCACTCTCAGGCCTGAGGGCTCACTCTACTAGAGGTACAGCTGCTTCCCTGGCTGCTGCCAGGGATATTCCTATCTTAAAATTTGTCAAGCAGCCACCTGGAAAATAGTCCATACATTCACCAAGCATTACTCTCTGGATATCCAGGCTAGGAGTGATGCTTGGTTTGGCACAGCAGTACTTCAGAGCCTGTTTCCAAAGTAGGTTCTGTCCCTCCTCCATGGAGGTACTGCTTGGTAGTCTGCAATAGTCAGAATACAGCAAGACTTCATGTTGTTTGAAGAAAAAATTACTCACCTTAGTAATGTTGTTTCTTCTAATGGAGTCTTGCTGTATTCTGACCTCCCACCTCCCCTCTCAGAACCTGGTTTTGGGTTGTGGGTGGGCAGGAGCAGTGTTGGCACCCTAGGGGTGTCCATTTTTCACCTTCCTTTATTTTGGGTGAGTGTTGTGTTTTGGGATGTGTTTTGTTTTTTGGGTTTCCTGACTTGAGTCTTTGCTTTGAAACCCAAAAAAACCTTTTATATAAATTTAGTTGCCAGTTGGCTAGTGTGAGTTTTACAGTTTCCACACAGAACTTCTAGTGAGTATTGCTCGTAAAGATCTGACGGTTGGAGTTTAAACAACAGCAGACAGGGCTTCAACCGAGCTCATGGTGAACATTCCATGCTGGCCATGGAAAGTTTAACTCTTTGTTCTCCGGGGCAGTTGAAAGGCAGGACCTAACTGCAATAGTCAGAATACAGCAAGACTCCATTAGAAGAAACAACATTACTAAGGCGAGTAATTTTTTCTTACTTACCATAGTAATCTTGTTTCTTCTAAGGGAATCTTACTGTATTCTGACAAATGCAGTATGGTCTCACCATAGGACTGCCCCAGAGCCGAAATGGTTAATAGAACCTATGCTAATAGTGGAATGTTAGGCTCGAGATTGGTTTTCAAATCACTGTCCCTGGTTGCACTTCCTTCAACCATCAGATTCTTATGAAGCATGCAGAAGCTAAAAGACACTATCTAATAAAGCTAACCCAACAATTAGTAAAACCCCTATTAGGGGGACAAAAAACACCTCTTAAATAACAGGGGGCATCACTAAGACTCAAGTCACAGATGTCCAATAAACTACTCGGTACCCACAGGTTTCCAACTTTAGTTGTACAGACAGTATACAGTGCCCTGTAGGTCCTAGCAAGAGAGGAGGCTGGGAGCTCAGAATACAGTAAGATTCCCTTAGAAGAAACAAGATTACTATGGTAAGTAATGTTTTCTTCAAACCCCAGGAAATCTTACTGTATTCTGACAAATGCAGACTACCCAAGCAGAGCCTTTGAAGGCGGGCAGAGGACCTACTTAGGAAATAGGCTCTGCAGAACTGCTGTGCCAAACCTGGCATCACTTCTAGCATGTGTATCCAGGCAGTAATGCTTGGTAAATGTGTGAACTGTCTTCCAGGTAGCTGCTTTTTACAGATTTCCAACAAAGGAATATCTCTAGAGGCTGCTGTGGATGCAGCTGTTCCTCTCGTGGAGTGGGCCCTGAGACCCTGAGGGGGTTGCTTGCCCACCTTGCAACAGCAAAACTGGATACATGCCACGATCCACCATGCTATGGACCTGTTTGTGGCAGGTTTACCTTTTCCCACTTCCCCCATAAGTCAAAAAGAGCTGGGTCCTATCCCCTCTGTGACCTTTTGTATGTTCCAGGTAATAGCTGATAGCTCTTTTAACATCCAGGCTAAGCAGCCTACATTCACCTGAAGACGAATGATCAGTGAAAAAGACTGGTAGTGTAATGGACTGGTTGACATGAAAATCATACACTACTTTAGGAAGAAACTTGTTATTGGTCCTAAGGACCGCCTTGTCCCTGTGAAATGCGATATAATCAGTATCTGTGGACAAGGCCTGGAGCTCACCAATCCTTCTGGCTGAAGTAATTGCAACTAGGAAGACAACCTTCCAGGTTACATATTTGAGGTCAGCTGATGACATGGGTTAAAAAGGTGGTTGCATGAGCTGTGCAATACACATGTCGAGGTCTCACACTGGGGTGGGAGCCCTATGTGGGCAGTGCAAAGGCAGCAAACCCTTAAAGAATTTTCTAAATACTGAGTTTGAAGCCAGTGATGATTCCTTACCTGCTGACAGATAGGCTGATACAGCAGCCAAATGCACCTTGAGTGTAGAAAGCCGAAGGCCGAGGGAATGGAAGTGTGCCAAGTAATCCAGAACTACTGGCAAACCTACCAGAGTGTGATCCAGACCTTTGTTTTGACACCAAATGGAAAACCTTTTCCACTTGGACATGTAAATCTTCCTGGTGGAGGGCTTTCTAGAAACCCTAAGGACCTCCATAACCCCTTCTGAAAGGTGCAAATCAGCATATTCGAGGCCCTCAAGAACCACGCCTTGAGCCTGAGGGACTGAAGGCTGGGGTACAGAATCCTGCCCTAGGAAGAAGTCAACTAGTTGTGCCTCCTGGGGAGGCTGATTGGTCTGGACACTGACAATGCCAGGACCAGGGGATACCATGGCTGCCTGGCCCAATCTGGAGCATTGAGGATCATTGTGGCAGGCTGGGATCTCAGCTTGTTCAGAACCCTTAGCAGCAAGGAAAAAGGAAGGAAGGCATACAGAAACTTCCCTGTCCAGTCCAGAATGAGGGCATCCAATGGGACTGAGCCCAAGACTGGAGGTCTGCAACAGAATTTGGGAAGCTGGTAGTTGTCTGGGGCTGCGAAGAGGTCTATCTCTGGAGTGCCTCACCTCTAGGAGGACCTAGTGACATCACTGACCACACTTTTTAACAGATCATGGGAGGATGGTGTGGTACCTGAGGACTGGAGGAGGGCAGATGTGATTCTCCTTCACAAAAGTGGGAGCAAGGCAGAAGCAGGAAACTACAGACCTGTAAGTTTGACCTCAGTGGTAGGGAAAATGATGGAATCACTTCTGAAAGAAAGAACTGTTGAGTACCTAGAGGCCAGCAGGGCACAGGACCCAAAGCAGCATGGATTTGCAGCAGGAAGGTCATGTCAGACGAATCTAATTGATTTCTTTGACTGGGTGACCAAAGTAATAGACCAGGGAGGGGCTGTGGATATGGCCTACCTAGACTTTAGCAAGGCATTTGACACAGTCCCGCACAAAAGACTAATAATCAAGTTAGCCAACCTGGGAGTGGGTTCCAGGGTGGTAGCCTGGGTAGCAAACTGGCTGCACAACAGGACACAGAAGGTAATAGTGAATGGAACACATTTCGAAGAAAGTGGGGTTACTAGTGGAGTACCTCAGGGCTCAGTACTGGGTCCAGTCCTCTTTAACATCTTTTTTTTTTGAACTTCAGAATTCTTTTATTGGGTACAAAGTAAGCAAGGTACAGTACAATCATACACAAGTCTAAAAAGGAGTAATGATGATTTAAAAACAAACAATACAATTCGTATCATAAAAGAAGGGCATTCGTGAATTACAATAATTATCTTTCAGAACCCCACTCTAAGAAGAAATCAGGAAGGAAGACTTTGGTGGAGGAGCCATCCAAAATCACGCCGGTGCAGTGTATCGCCCCACACCATATATCCATTACCTCAGTCCCAAGAGAGTTTCTAACTTCTCTCAAGATTTCCCTCCACCAAGGTATCACTTATACGCCCCCAGTTAATAAACTAGCTCGAGATTGGACCTACTCCTGTGTGACCTCTTTTCCTAGATCCCCCCCCTTAGCAGTTGTAACTGGCCTTCGAGCTATAACCTGGGATATGATATGTAGGCTCAATACAGCTAGGAAATAAGCTCCATTCTTACTTGTGTCGTAGGGGTTAATTCTTTAAGCACATAAGAGAATAGAAATCTCCATTTCAACACTTTATGTCTGAAGGAGCTGATCTAGGATTTGAATTCCCTTTCTTTCCTCCATATGACTAAAGAAGGGAAGCCATCTGGAGTTGAATTTGTCTGTAATTAATCTTAATGATGCCATGCTGGCCTCCATCTCCCTGATTTGACTGATGTTCCTATACCAGTTATCAATGGAAGGAGGGGCTGCCTTCAACCAATGTTGAGTTAACGCCTTAAGTGCTGCTGCACTTAAGATGTAAAAAAGGTATTTTCCTGATGAGGTTGTAATTTCCTCAAGGGGAAGTCCTAGGACCAAATTTAAGAACTGCAGTTGGCTAGAGAGTGTCATAATCTCCGCAGTACAGTGTGAGACCTCTTGCCAGAACGGGTTAATCCTGGGATAGTCCCAAAAGACATGATAATGTGTACCCGGGTGTCCGCATCCTCTCCAGCATTTGTTAGAGATTAGATGAGAGTAATGACATGTTATATCTGGGGTTTTAAAAAAATCGGGTGTTAATTTTCCACTGGAATTCTCTCCACACGGGTGAATTGGTGGTCTTATGGATACCCTTCCAAATATTCTGCCATGACCTTTGTGGGATATGAAGCTCTGCTTCTCTTTCCCATTTTTGTTCCAACCTCTGTATAGCTAGAGCTCCTCGGTCTTCTATTAGAACTTTATATATCTCTGATATATAAGATTTAGTATCTCCTGTTTTACTTCTAAAATATGTTCATTGTACAGGAGCTGACAGTCCCTGTGATAATTCTGTAAAGCTGATAGTGGTGGTTATATAGTGTATACATTGATAGTATTTAACTAGGTCATTTTGGGTTAGGTTAAATTCTGTTTGCATTTGTGGGAAAGATTTTACCCGATCCCCCGCCAAAAGTGGTTGTGGGTATATAAGCCCTGATGTTACCCATCTGAAGAGACAATTATCCCGTCCTGAGATGGGAAAGTCAGGAAGAGCTGACAAAGGAAGGTAGTTCCATATGGGACGTATTATCTCCCATTCCTGCCTCGCCTCCAACCATTTTGACAATGTGTCCTAGTAAATTTATTAGTTATATTTTTCAAATCTTTAGGTTGGATTAGCCAGGGCAGGATGTGCAGTGGGGCCATTTCTCTCTCTGGTTGCTCAATTTCTAGCCAACCATGTGTCTTCCCTGTTCTTAACATTTTAATGATCAGTACTATTTGTGCTGCTAGATAATATTTAGGGAAGTCAGGCAACCCCATCCCCTCTTTGTTTTTTTCCTCTGTTAAAATTTCCCACCAGATTCTTGGGCGCTTACCCAACCAAATGAAGTTTGCAAGCCTTTTTTTGAGATCTTTCCAATCTTTTGTTGGGATCGGAATGGGAAGGTTGGAATAAAGAAAGAGGAATCTTGGGAGGATATTCATTTTGATTGTTTCAATTCTATTTGAAAATGTAAAAGAAAGAAGACTCCACCTATTCAAATCAGCCCTTATTTGTTGGTTTAAAGTTTCATAATTAAGTTTATATAATAAAGTTAATTCTTTGGGAATTTGAATTCCTAGGTATTTTAATTTATTTTGGACCCATTTGAAAGGAATTTTAGCTCTTAGTTCTATACCTGGTTCCTTTCCCACTGCTAGCACCTCCGATTTAGAGGTATTAACTTTAAAGCCAGAGATATCCCCAAAATTTGAGAGAAGTGCAGTTAAATGTATATAAGCAGCTCCAGGATTACCCAGGTAAATTAACGTGTCGTCTGCGTAAAGAGATATTTTATGGCACGAGTTATGGATTTCAATGCCCTCTATGCTATCATGTTGCCTGATGGCTTGTGCTAGGGGTTCCATGCTAATTGCAAAAAGGAGTGGGGACAGGGGGCATCCCTGCCTCGTGCCCCTCTCAATTTTAAAGGTGGGTGAAATAGTCCCATTCACCCGGACTCTGGCTTGGGGGTTCTGATAACACAGTTTGATCCAGGCTAAGAAATTCCCCTCAAACCCCATCTTTTCCAGGACCATAAAAAGATAGGTCCAGTTTAGCCTATCACAGGCTTTTTCCGCATCCAAGAAAATTGCCAAGGCTGAGTTTGGGTTGTGCTTCTTGTGTTGCAAGATATTTAAAAGTCATCTAATATTATCACTCATGTGTCTGTGCAGAATAAAACCCGTTTGGTCTGAGTGGATTAGCAATTCGATATATTTTTGTAGCCGAATTGATACAATTTTTCTGAAGATTTTTTTTTATCTTGATTGAGGAGAGCTATGGGTCTAAATGATTCGCATTTGGATAAATCTTTACCGGGTTTGGGAATTGTTGTTATGATAGAGTGGGACCAACTCTCTGGGACTCCGTCTGCTTCTATACATTGGTTAAATACTTCGGTAAGCAAGGGGGCTAGTGAAGTGGATAGTTTTTTATATATTTCACCGCTAAAGCCATCAGGCCCCAGTGTTTTTCCTGTTGGTGAGCGATTTATTACTTCTATAGTTTCTTTGATTGTGATGGGTTGGTTCAGCTTATTACTTATTGATTTTGACAATTTGGGTAGATTAAGAGTATCTAAAAAAGTTTGTGCCCCCGGCCTCACCTTATCTTCCTCTTTATCTTCCCCATATAGGTTCTGATGATATATTCGAAATTGCTGAGCTACACCTTCTGGGGTGGTCCATTTCTTCCCTTTTGGGCCCGGTTCTTGAATATAAAGGACATACCTATCGGCTTGTGCCTTTCTTAGGCAAAATGCTAGTAGTCTAGAGGCTTTCCCCACCACTTCGTGATACTTTTGTTCAGTAAATCGAAGCAGGCCTTCAACTTTTTTATTTTCCAAATCTTGTAGGGTCATTTTGGCTTTGTTCAGTTTTATTAGGGTCTATTTATCTAGAGGGTTAGTTTTGTGTTTTTTTTTCCAGCTCTGATAATTCGGTCAGTATTTTGTTATGCGTAAGTTGTGCTAGTCTTTTTTGCACAGCAGCATAACTAATAACTTCTCCCTGAAGGACTGCTTTCAGTGTATCCCATTTAAGTAGAGGGGAGTGGTCTGTGGATTGGTGGATTAGGGAGAATTCTTCTATCCTTTGCATCAACCTAGAAATAAAACCTACATTATTTAAAAGTGAGACATTTAGTCTCCACAAGGATTGTTTATTTTGAGATGAAAGAGCCAGCTGCAAAGAAACTGGTGAATGGTCTGATAGTGTAATATTATGAATGTAGGAGTCCTTAATTAGGTGGAGGGTGGTCGCATAGGTGTAAAATAAATCAAAACGTGAGTATGACTGTTGTACATGAAAATAGAACGTAAAGTCCCTATCCATGGGGTGCTGGGCATGCCAGATATCTACAAGGCCCAACTCAGCCACCCAGGCCACCAATGATTTGGAGGCTGTTCTGTTGGTAGTGGTGACGACAGAGGAATGGTCCCTTTGTGGATGTGGGGCTGTGTTGAAATCTCTCCCAAGCAGTAGAAGACCCTTAGGGAGCTCTGCTACTTTTTTGAAAATTATCTCAAAAAAGCTTTCCTGTCTAGAGTTTGGGGCATATATATTAACCAGGTGCAGTAATTGACCTTGAATACATACTGAAACCCTTAAATATCTGCCCTGCAAACCTGTTTCGGTGGACTCAATAGAAAGGTTTAGCCCCCTGCGTATCAATACTGCCACTCCTGCTTTTTTAGTTTTGGGATGTGAAGCTGCTATAACATGCTCTATCCACGCTCTATGTAATTTCAAATGTTCCTCTGATGACAGATGTGTTTCTTGAATAAGAGCCACATCCACTCTCAGTTTTTTAATTTCTTGCAGCAGCCTTGTACGTTTTATTGGGGAGTTTATCCCTTTAACATTATATAAGCAAACTTTTAGATTGGCCATAGTTAGAGTCCAGGAGTAATATACAGTTTATATAGTAAGTCAGTAGCCCCTAGTTCAGTGCCCTCTTGACTCATCCCCTCCAATCTTCGCTGCGTACCTTTGTTCAAGCATATGATTTTATCAATAATTGATTGTACCCTTATCTGACAACATTTAACAACATCTAGAAACTTCGTTATTAAGACTATTACCCTTAACATTGGACAATTTCCCTTCTTAGATTAACAGAGATTAAATATTTAGAACAGGAACAAACTTGCTGTAAACAGCTTTCTCTTTAACATCTTTATAGGTGACATTGCAGAGGGTCTGGAGGGAAAGGTATGCCTCTTTGCAGATGACACAAAGATCTGTAACAGAGTTGATATACAAGGGGGGTAGAAAGGATAAGAAGGGACTTGGCAAGGTTGGAGGAATGGTCAGACATATGGCAACTTAGATTCAATGCAAAGAAGTGCAAAGTAATGCACCTGGGAAACAAAAACCCAGGAGAAGAGTACACAATAGCAGAGGAGGTACTAACAACAACAAAAATGGAAAGGGACTTGGGGGTAGTCATATCAGATGACCTAAAGGTGGGTAAGCAATGTGAGAAGTCAGTAAGGAGAGCCAGGGGGATACTGGGATGCATAGGAAGGGGCATCACAAGTAGAAAAAGGGAAGTGGTTATCCCTCTGTACAGACAGTTGGTGAGACCCCATCTGGAATACTGCGTGCAGTTTTGGAGACCCCATCTATGCAAGGACATAGACAGGATGGAAGCAGTCCAGAGAAGGGCAACTAAAATGGTGCAGGGTCTGCATCAGAAACCATATGAAGAGAGACTGAGAGAGCTTAATATGTATACCCTTGATGAAAGGTGGGACGGGGGGGACATGATAGAAACTTTCAAGTACCTCAAGGAAATCAATAAAGTCCAGGAGGGTAGCATCTTTCAGAAAAGAGATGTAAGAACAAGGAAGGCGGACGGGGGACATGATAGAAACTTTCAAGTACCTCAAGAGAATCAATAAAGTCCAGGAGGGTAGCATCTTTCAGAAAAAGAGATGTGTAAGAACAAGGGGGCACAATTTAAAGATAGAGGGGGGGATGGCTCAGGGGTAATGTGAGGAATTTGTTTTCACGGAGAGAGCGGTGGATGCATGGAACCGCCTTCCTGGGGAGGTTGTTGGGTCTAAAACAGTGGGAATTCAAACATGCATGGGACAGACAAAAGGCAGTTGTAGTGGGGGGTTGCAGGAAGTAGGCTGTTGGTTAACTAGAATCTGCAGCTTATCCAATAGGAAGGGAAATGGGCAGACTGGGTGGGCCAAGTGGTCCTTATCTGCCGTCAAAGTCTATGTTTCTTGAACACCACTTGTAGCACCTGCCTGTTCAGGGCCCACTCATGATGGTTCTGATTTATCCTGCTCAGTGCATCTGCCAACACACTGTCTTTTCCTGGAAGGTGCACTGCTGACAAGACAACCCACAGAGAACAGGTGAGATCCCATACTCTCATGGCTTCTGTGCACAGAGGTTTAGATCGTGTGCCCCCTGGTTTGTTTATGTAGTACATTGTGGTCGTGTTGTCTGTCCTGACCTGCACTACCTTTCCTTGCAACAGGTTAGTGAATGCCTGAAGTGCAAGGAGGACTGCCCTGAGCTCTAGCAGGTTGATGTGAAGCAATGACTCCTGTTTGAGCCATGTACCGTGAACAGTGTGCTCCCCACCCTAGAAGGGAAGCATCTGTGGTTAACACAAGGGAGGGAGGCTCCTGAAGGAAAGGAATTCCCTGTCTGAGGTTGTCCATGTCCAACCACCACTGCAGTGCTTGTAGGAGGGTTTGTGTGACTGGAATTAGTTTTGACAGTGGATCTGATTTCTTTTTATATTTTATTCTTTTTGCTGCAGCCACCCGCCGGCATCCACCTCGGTCACGGACCTCTAGGCTCCCACCTCCTACTCCGCTCTGCTTTCCCCAGCACCCCTGGCTTGCCCCCCAGAGGGTGGGGTCACAGCACCCTCTCCCCATAGGTGCCGTGATCCTAGTGACTATCTTGGTAGAGCCGGCTAGGAGGCTGATTGAAGCCAGAGGTAAGGCTTCATGGAGGCGGGCCCGGCTGCAAGTTTTTCCCCCATACGGGGCGGGGACATGCAATGACGGCCAGTGTCCGCCCTGCCCCCCCAACAAACTGGAACTGGTGCTGCAGTACACCCGTCCTCCACTGGGTGTCCGTAGTGCACCGGACACTCAACCCCCCTAACCCCCTGGAGAAGGACAGCAGTCGCTGGATGCTCAATCCTTCTCCCCCAGCCGGCCCTTCCGACGTCTGGATCCGTTCCCAAACCTGGGTCATTGGCGCCACAGGTTGGCAGTCTGCCCCTGCGCCAGCAGGCTGGCCTGACAATGGATCTGATTTCTGATGCCAATACAATCTGAGATGATACTGGACATCCCGCATTTGAAATCTTGCTCCTGACACTGTAGCCATTGAAGCTGCCTTATGGCCGAACAACTGTAGAAAGTGTCTGGCCGGCCTGAGGCTTTGGGCCTTGAAAGTGCCTGCCAATGAGGGGGGCGCTGTGGAGCCTGAGCTGAGTGGCAGCATTTGTACGCAGCTCCTTACAATTCTCCATTAAATCATTAAGATTTAACTTTTCCAGCATTTATTCACCGAAAATAACCAGATCATTGGATTGAGGAACTTTAAAACTATTAAATGGGTAATCCTTGGAAAGACAAGGGTGGAGGAGCCGGAGAAAAATCGGGGCAGACGTCTCAGCCCACGCAGTCGAGCCAAAAAGCGCAGGCCACTTATCCGCAGGAGCCAGAGGAAACCATGACTTCGATTGGGGCTAAACTGCAAAGAATAATTTCATCCATTACAGACCTGAAAGCTAAAATGGACACCTTCAGCATCAGAATCACTGTTGTTGAATCGGAGGTCACAGGATTGAAAACTGAAATGTCTGACTTGAAAAGACAGTC
This sequence comes from Neoceratodus forsteri, assembly GCA_016271365.2. Classification (NCBI taxonomy): domain Eukaryota; kingdom Metazoa; phylum Chordata; order Ceratodontiformes; family Ceratodontidae; genus Neoceratodus; species Neoceratodus forsteri. Next base: position 1,341,268,572 of record CM028132.1, read on the forward strand.
AGAGTCCTCGGCTGCCACAACCACTCTGATGGTAAAGGAAAACGCACATCTTCGGGCGCGCCTGGACACTTTAGAAAACCAGGCCCGTGCCTCCCATATAAGGATCTTGGGACTTCCTGAAGGGATTGAGGGGGATCACCCCCTAATGTTCATACAGGACTGGACTGGGGAGAAGCTGTTGCCCGAAGGGCAAAACACTAAATCTGCATTCCAAAAGGCATATCGAATAACCCCACAAGGATACAGAGAAACCTTGGAGGTCCCACGTACACTAATAGTGATCATGGATAGAGTCGGTACCCGGGATAAGATTTTGAATTTAGCCAGCCGTGAGAGCCCGATTCTGCAGGACGATCGAACTGTTTACCTGTTCCCTGATACTAGTTATGCCACCACAATAAGTTTGATCCCACCAGGAAGTTGCTGCGAGAGGCTCACATTATGCACGCTATGATATTCCTGGCAAGACTCTGAATTGTGCATGAAGGTAAAGTTTGGGTGTTCTCTGATCCAGCAGAAGTGAACAAATGGGTCTCCCATTTTGGTATCAGCTCCAAAAATCAGTGCAGAGAACTGAGAGATGACTATCTGGATCTCAGAGGGATAGGGGAGGGCTGACTCCTCTTCCAACTGGACTGAAGGACTGGTTTGAACTCTTAAAAATCACTTTAACACTGGTGTTTATGTTAAAGCATTAGATCCTCAGGGAGCTTTACAGCTCTGAAGTTTTTAGTTACTGGGGCTTTGTTATTTCAGGAATTAAGCTAATAGGACCTGCTTAGAGATGTCTTGTATTTATAGCTCCATAAGTTAAATATGTGGATAGACTGTTGGTTAACTAAATGATTAATGGTGTCTTTTGCCTTTAGAAGATTTAAGTCCTGTGTAAACTATACTGCTTACAGCAAAATACTATTTATTTTTCTTTAGGTGATAGTGTGACGTCTCAAGTCTCATGTGAGACATAATTTTTTTTTTTACTTTAAAACAAACTTTTAAGTATTTTGGAATTAGTCACACTGCTCATGGGCTCAGTAACAGCCTAGATTTGGAAATACTTTAGAATGCTTAACATAGCTTTTAGTATACCCCTCAATGAGGTATCAATATATCTGCCATGCATCTATCCTTTAAGGGTGGGGTTACTTACCCAGTTGTATTACAAGTACATACTTGGAATGTCTTGATATGCAACTGTCGTGTATACATATGAAAACATCAGGGGACCGCAAGTAGGGATGACAGTATAAGCAGACCCTCACGCCCGCCTCTTCCAGTTCTTTCTCACCAAGGCCAAAAGAGGCAAGATGAGAGAAGAGGATATTTCCTCCATGGAAATGGAGCCAAAAAGCTGAGGGGATGGAGGGTGGGAAGGCAATACCTACTACAAGAGCCTCTCTCGAAGATCTACTGCTACGGTAAGTTCTTACGTAACTGTACTATCTTACTTCGAGAGGGCTCTTGCAGTAGGTATTCACATATAGGACTGAGTTCCAAGCAGTCTGGAACAAGGTAAAGCACTCGGGAGGAGGATAGTTATCCATAGCATGGAACCTCAGGCTGAACAGGTCTTATGAAAGGAGAGCTTGAAGCACAGCCAACCCGAAGCCTGCACTATGGCGAGAGGCAATGTCCAAACTGTAGTGTTTTGTAAAGGTATGGACGGAAGTCCAAGTTGTGGCTGCACAGATGTCTGCCACTGACACATTCTTGAAACAAGCCGCAGAGGCAGCTACTCCTCTGGTGGAGTGAACTCTGACTTGACCCGGCAGGGTCTTGTTGTACTTGTAACAAAGTGATACAATGAGCCAACCATTTTGATACGCATTGCCTTCTCTTTTGTTAGCAAAAGAGACAAAAAGCTGAACAGTTTTCCTGAGATCTTTAGTCTGAGTGATGTAGTATCTCAGTATCCTGTGAACATCCAAAGTATGTAAGAGGTACTCTCCTTTATTGGAGTGTTGCATAAAGAAAGCGGGTAGCTCAATGGATTGATTCAGCATAGATTCAGCCACCACCTTAGGGAGAAACTTAGGGTTGGTGGGTAGAGCCACACGTGCCTTGTGGAAAATCAAGTAAGGGATTTTACACATCAAGACCTGAAGCTCAGAAATGCGCCGAGCAAAAGTAATGGCCACTAGGAAGAGTGTCTTCCAAGAAAGGAACTTTAAATCTGTTGTAGCTGCTGGCTCGAAGGGAAGCAGGGTAAGCTTCTACGGAATGAAATTCAAGTCCCAAGGAGTGGCAGGAATGCGGATGGGTGGTCTCAAATGGAGAATCCCTCTGAGGAAGGTTTTGGAGACTGCCAACTGAGCAAAAGTCCTGTCTCCAAAGGGAATGTGGTAGACTGAAATAGCGGCCATGTGGACCTTTAATGAGGAATGGCTGAGACCCAGATCGAAGAGGTGATGCATGTAGTCCAGGACTTTATTGACTGGGCATGAGAAAGGTTCAAAGTCTTTTGAGGTAGCCCAAATAGAAAACCATTTCCACTTCATGGCGTATGTGGACCTGGTGGAAGGCTTTCTGGCCTCTACCTAGATGTCCGCTACGAGCGGAGAAACTCCGAAGCGGGCTTTTGCTACGTCTGCAGGAGCCATGCATGTAAATGAAGGGATTTGAGACCTTGATGAACAAGGGTCCCCTCATCCTGGGTCAACAATTGTTGCAACAGAGGAAGTGGAGATTCCTCTAGAAACTGTTGCAGAAGAGAGAACCAAACTTGCCTGGGCCAGAAGGGAGCAATGAGAATCATTCAAGCTCCCTCCAATCTGAGTTTGTTCAGAACCCACAGAATTAAGGGAATAGGAGTAAAGGCGTAAACAAATCTCTCCTTACAAGCGAGAGACAGAGCGTCCCACCAAAAAATGTCTCGCCCTGGAGCGAGTGAGCAGAAGGCGGGAAGTTTTGCGTTTTGGGGAGAAGTGAAGAGGTCTATCTGTGGTGTTCCACATCACTGACAGATGTCGTTTGCGACTTCTTGATCCAATTCCCATTCATGGGACCTGGATGAGGAAACATAGAAACATAGACTTTGACGGCAGATAAGGACTGCTTGGCCCATCTAGTCTGCCCATTTCCCTAACTACAGGATAGGCCGCAGATCCTAGTTAACCAACAGCCTATTTCTTCCTACCCCCCACAAGAATTGCCTTATGTCTGTCCCATGCATTCTTGAATTCTCCCACAGTTTCAGACCCCACAACCTCCTCAGGAAGGCTGTTCCATGCATCCACTACCCTCTCTGTGAAATAATACTTCCTCACATTGCCCCTGAACCGCCCCTCCTCTATAAGGACTGAGTTAGTCTGCCAGCATGTTTTCCACTCCTGGAACGTGAACTGCAGTCAGGTGAAGGTGGTGCTGGGTTGCCCAAAGCCAGACTCTCATCACTTCCCAGCACAGAGGATAGGAACGTGTTCCTCCCTGCTTGTTGAGGTACCAGACTACACACGTTGTCTGATTGTATGAAGAGATGACTGGGAAGGATAGGGGAGTGTAGAGCCTGAAGGGCATAAAGGACTGCTCTCAGTTCGAACACATTAATGTGCAGGTTTTGTTCGAATGTGGACCAGCTGCCCTAAGTCCTATGAGACCTGAGATGGGCTCCCCAGCCTTCTCCTGATGCATCTGTTGTCAGCGTCTGGGAGGGGGGTTCGATACTGAAGTGAACTCCCAGGCATAGGTTCTTCTGTACCATCCACCACTGTAAGTCCCTGATCATGGGATCATAAACTAGTACCTCTTTGTCTAGATTGTCCAGGGTTTGGTCCCAGTGCGACCAAAGCATCCATTGAGAGATCCTCATATGAACCAAGCAAGTGGGACTGTCAGAATGGCAGCTGCCATTAGCCCAAGGAGTCGAAGGACTGATCTGGCTCCGACCCTCCTGCGACTGGACAGAAGACAGGCCCGAGTCTGAAGGGTGTCTACCCTGTCCGGAGGCAAAAAGGCTTTGCCGATGGTCATGTCCAGAATTGCTCCTATAAATTAAAGGCATTCGCAAGGGACCAAATGGGACTTTGCCCGGTTGATGGTGATACCCAGGCTGGTGAAAACCTGTAGGGTAAAGGAAAGGGAATGCATGAGTTCCTCCATGGACAGGGCCACCAGGAGCCAATCATCCAGGTACGGGAATATCTGAACTCCCTGGGTACACAGGTGGGCTGCTCCCATAGACAGGCATTTGGTAAATACTCAGGGGGCTGAGGAAAGGCCAAATGGGAGGGCCTTGAATTGGTAGTGGTCCCCCAAAAGCAAAAACTAAGGAATTTGCGGTGGGAAGGGCATATGCAGGTAGGCATCCTGCATGTCCAGAGGGCATAGCCACTGTCCCTACTGAAGAAGTGGTAGAAGGCTCTGCAAAGAGAGCTTTCTGAAGCGTTTGTACTCCACAAACATGTTCAGGGAGCTGAGGTCTAGGATAGGCCTCAGATCTCCCATCTTCTTTGGAACTAGGAAGAAATGGGAATAGTAATCTGTCTCCCAAACATGCTTGGGGACTGGTTCTATTGCCACTTTTGAGAGAAGGGAGATGATTTCCTCTAGGACCAGAGGAAGATGTTGCAGGGAGTAAGACAACTGGGGGGTAGTCTTCGGGGTGGTTTCTGTAGAAACTCTATTGAGTGTCCTGCTGATATCAACTAGAGCACCCAAGCATCTGATGTTATCCTCTCCCAACCTGGAAGATGGAAGGAGAATCTCCCCCCTATCAGTTCCTCTGGAACCTCCAGAGGCAGTGGGAGAGGTAGGTAGTCAGGAGGTGTGGGGCAGTGCAGCAGTCGAGGCTCCCGCAGCTTTTTTGCTGGGGGGAGTCTTGGTTGCTGGAGGGGCCCCAACATTTGTTGGCTCGTTTGCCCTGTGGTTTTTGTCTGTCAGTTTTGTCTCACGAAAAGGATGCTGCTCCTTGGGGCCTGCATATAGAGCTGACAGACTGAGTGCAGTGCCCTTCATGGGGTCTGCACGATGATGTCCTTGACATCACCCCGAACAGCACTGAGCCCCTGAAGGGGGCATCCTGGATAGTGGATTGCACTTCAGGGACCAAACCTGACATGCGGAGACAGGCATGATGCCGTAGGCCTATAGCCAAAGCTGAGCTCCTCCTAGCTATGTCCCCTGCATTGTAAGTGGCACGAAGTATGTGCCGACTAGCTGAATGAGCAGAATGGACAAGATCCGCCACTTCCTGCTTAGTTTGACTCAGGAAAGGAGTCCAATTTAGATTCCACCTGACTAAGGATTGTCTTCTGAAAATTCCCCATATGTGCCACATAGTTCAGGGCCCTAATACCCAGGGTAGAAGAGGAATAGATCTTTTTCCCCTTATGGGTCCAGAAGCCGGGATTCCTTATCAGACAGAGACCAGCTGAGGTGTTTGGGATTTGCGGAGCGACCGTGAGCGGCGCTGATGACGACCGAGTCTGCCTTGGGGTGGAGGTTAAGGAAATCTACACCCTCAGGAGCTTGATATAGCCTGTCCGCCTTCCTCGGAAGGGGGGCTAACGCAAAAGGTTGTTTCCAAATGGTGGACACAAGATCCACGTGAAGCTCTATCCAGGGTGAAAACAGAGTAGGAGTGGTGTCAGGCAGATTCAGATGAGCAGCGAGTTTCTTACACTGTGGGTCTGGCTCCAGTGATTGCCACTGATGGGACTTCCTGGATTTTCCTCAATAACTCCAGAAAGGAGGGATCCTCCAGAGGGGACTTCGGAGGAGTCATCGGCCTGGGGCGATCTGGAGTACGTGGCTCGTCTTTGGGATTAGAGCATCCCATCTCTGAATCCTAGTCAGACATATCTGATGAAGAGGAGGAAGACTCCCTCCCTATGGGGGGGAATGGCCCCTCTGGGGAGTTACCTGGGGTGTGTATCCTCCCCTCCTTGGGCGTCAGAGGGCTCTCCTCTGGTGTCAGGCAGGGGGGAGGGAGTCTCTCGTCTCCGACGTAGGGGATCCTGTACAGGATCTGGCATCGGCAGATGACTCTCAACCTCACGAGTGAGCTGACCCTTGGCCTCAGCCCACCAGGAGGCCGATGTCTCCTTCAGATCCACCGGCAGCTGGGGAGTGGGCGGCAGAGGTGGAGACGGATATTGAGGATATCCGTAGGAGGAGTATCTATAACATGATGGCGGGAAGCCTGCCATCAGGTACTGGGGCATCGGGTATTGAGGTGCTGGATACTGCGGAGTTGGGTATTGCGGCACCCGGATATTGCGGTGTCGGATACTCAGGTGCCAGGGGCTCTGATGGAGCAGAGGGACGTGGGAGAGGCCCTAGTGGTGGGCCAAGTGGTGGTAATGCTGGCCCCATGGGTGTCGGGCCCAGCATGGGTACGCCTTCGACATGGTCCAAAAAACCTGATGGTAAGGGGATGTCAGATGGTGTCGGGTATATCGGCGTTGGGACCGGCATCTGAGGGTTCAGCGTCAGGGTATCAGATCCAGAAGGAGGGTTCCCTGACAGCATCATCTCAGTATCCCCCGCGACGACTGGGGAAGGAGGATTATGATCCCCGGGGGTCAACTGAGGAGATGCAGGGAATTCAGAAGGCAACTTAGCATGTTAGCCTGGGGCTTTGGACTGTCCCGTAGGGTCCGGCACAGGCTTCTTGGTCGGGCGGGCGTCGGTCAAAATGGCGTCTGACTTTTTGGCCGAATCCGGGCGGGTGTTGGAGGAGCCGATGTCTGACTTATCGGACTCCCTGCCTGAGGAAGGCCTCGCAGGAGATGCAGCCTTGTCAGGTGTAGTCTTGACTAGGTGCTGCCCCGAAGGGGCTAGCGGCTTAGCAGCCTTGTCCAGGCGAGCGTTGGTGGAACCGACGTCCGACTTACTGGACCTGCTCTGATCCGAAGGCCATGTGGTAGTAGCGGCCTTCCCAGGAGTGGAGGCCTCCTTTGCATCGGAGGCTCCCAAAGGGCCCAAGCGCGAGCCAGATGGGAGGGGTGACGCCTTCTTGGTATCCACCAAGATGGCTGTCGTGGAGCGATCCCCCAGAGGGGACGTTATCTTAAGTGCCGCGACTCTGGCTGGAGTCGCAGCTGCTGTGGAAGCCAGTTACCGCTCCCAGTGCTTCTCCTTGTCGCGTTTTTGTGACCTTCGGGGAAGTGGACGCCTGCCTGAGTTTCTTTAGCTCTTTCTCCATGGAGGTCATTTTCTTCTTCTTCTTCAAGGTATGGGCTCCCAGGGACTGCTGCCTTCTTTTGCATGTAGCGGATTTAAATTTCTGGCAGTGCTGGTACTTCTCCATGGGGTGATCTGGGCCCAGACAGAAGGGGCACAAGGAGTGGCCGTCCTTGCATGGAAGTTGGGAACCACATGAGTCACACTTATTCTTATGCGATTCGGAGGGCATCAGGGACAACATACACAGCGAAATGAAGATAAAAGCTTAAAGACAGAGAAAAAAGGTCAAAAAGTTTGAAGACTTAAGGACCGACGAATGACTAAGCGTTGTTCAACCATGAGGAACATTCACAAGCCGACGGCGGGAAAGAACTGGAAGGCAGGCATGAGGGACCGTCCCTTTATACTGACGTCGTATGATGCCGGTCACCTGACGTGGGGGCGGTCCCCACCAGAGACTGCTGGCTAGAAATTTTTCCTTGGGGTCCTGACACCTGGCGGGTCAATCCTATACTGAATACCTACTGCAAGAGCCCTCTCGAAGTAAGATCTGGTTCTATTGCTCCCAAGGCTAGCAGATGCAGTACCTCCTCCTCTAACAACTTTGTTTCTGAGGGAGAAGATGGTCTGAAAACTCTTGCTCTCAACCTTGGTTGTAGCCTTAAGCTGAGAGCCAGGCCCTGGCCCACTACCTCCAGAACCCACCTGTCTGTAGTGATGGCTTTCCATTCCTGGAGGTAGTGGGCCAATCTGCCCCCCCATCTGGACTGGGAAGGCGACCTGAACAGATACCTCAGGGTGTCTGCTCAGGTGGGATGCTGGTTGGTGACTGGGGCTAGTTCGGGTTCCACCTCTTCTGCCCCTACCTCTGAAATAGCCCCTCTGCTGTTGATACTGAGGGTAAGCCTGTGGCTGGAAATAAGGCCTATACTGACCCCTACCTCTAGCTCCCCTTGCTTGGTGTTTCTAAGGGGTGGAGGCCCTCTCTTGGGCTGCAGCACTTTTGCAGGCTGTTTTGTAATCATCCATTTTTTTCATGTAAGCCTCTGCTCACTAAACAGACAGGAGGGTTCACAAGGGAAGTCCAAAGCCTTGGACTGTGTGTCTTGGGTCAGGTTGGTAGTCCTAAGCCAAGTGAATCTTCTGAAGGAAATAGAGGAAGCCATCTGTCTGGCTGCAGTGTCATTATTATCTACAGCCAGTCTGAATTGTGCCTTAGAAGCCTCAATGCCCCTCTTTGCAGCTTCTTCTAAGTCAGCTGCCATAGGGGCTGGCACAGACTTAGTAATTTCCATAACCGTGTCCCACAAGATCCTCTGGTGTCTGGCTATGTATGCCATGTAAGAGGCCTGTCTGATAAGGAGAGAGGATCCCAGATATGTCTTCTTAGCAGTGGTGTCCGTCCTCCTTGAGTCTTTATCAGGAGGGTGGGAAGCCAGGGGAATGCCAGCCTTGTCACAGGCAGCTGCCTGTACCACTCCCTCATGGCTAGGGTGTCCGAATAGGAAGTCTGCCCCAGCCTTGGCAACCCAATATTGTTTGTCCACTTTTTTATCCATTGGTGGCACAGAGGTAGGAGTCTGCAGGATCTTATGAACCTGCCTCTTAAGAGATTTATGGATAGGCACCAGTAGCCTCTTAGAAACAGGCACATCCATCATCTCTCTATAGTCTTGTTCTTCCTCCACATCAGTAGACTCCTGGGTAGGAAGATCAAGGGACTGAGCCACCTGTTTAATCAAGGCATAGTGAGAGGTAAAATCCTCCATGTCCTTTGTCAGGGGAGTCAGAATGGTGAGGATCCGGGGAAACCTCTGGTTCAATAATCTCCCCATAATCCTCATCCTCATCCTCATCCTCATCATATGGGTCCTTTTCTTCTTTGTCGGCTAACCTTTCCTGTTCAATTTCCAACTAACCAGGAACTGCTGTAAGAGGAGCTGAAGGGGCTTTTCCCCCCCCAACGGGAACCAGAGTGCTCGGTTGCAGAGCCTGAATTATCCTGATAGCGTTTGCTATCTCCTCAGCGGCCGGAACTGCTACCCGTTTCAGTTTGACCGTTACAGGTTTTTGTTTTTTTTCTTTTTCCCCCGGTTGCTGGGTTAGCAGCAGTATCTGAGGGGTGCATTTTGGTAGAAGAACTGTCACCCTGGTCAGAGGGCTGGTTCTCCGGTTCATCTTGGCCCGTGGCCGGTTTGGCCTTAGCCAGTTCAGCAGCCTTATTGGACATCTTCTCCTGCAATTGCTTAAGTCGCCTATCAAGCGTCGATTGAGGGACAGTTTTTCAGATGTCACAGTCCTCTTTGAGGTGGTCAAACCCCAGACAAAAACACAAATTAAATGAGGATCTGCCTTAGTGAATGTTTCCCCACGCTATGTAAAATGTTGGAAACCTGTGGGGCTCATTCGTTTCTTGGTCTGTGACATTGTTCAGAAGTTAAACCAAAAGACAGAGAGTTACCCTGGTAAAAACACTTTTTTTTTTTTTTTTTTTTAAACCGCCTTAACGGACGGTAGTAGAAGTTGAAATAAAATTTAAGAAATCAAAACAATATTGGTTCCTTCCTGGTTGGAGAAACCGAGTAGGAACTGAAGAAACTCACCAAATATTCACTAAATCTAGACCAATTCTGTGAACCAAGGACAGCGCTTCAGAAACTGAAAAATAAATAACGGACTTTAGAAAAAAAATGAGAAATTACATTTCTTCAGTGAAAGTGGAGACTCTCTGGAGACGTCTTACTGAGGCAAGCGGAGTAAAGAATCTGACAGTTGCAGGAAGTGCAACCAGGGACAGTGATTAGAAAACTGAGCTCAAGCCCAACATTCTACTATTAGCATAGGTTCTATTAATCATTTTGGCTCCGGGGCAGTCCTATGGTAAGACCATACTGCATTTGTCAGAATACAGCAAGATTTCCTGGGGTTTGAAGTAGAGCCTTTAGACCACTTCCCCTTTCTGCTATCTTTAATTCATCTTTATGTGGGTCTAGTTTTCCTAAGATTTGAAAAGATTCTACTATTGTTCCTATATTTAAAGTGGGTGATGTTTCTGATAAATCTAATTATCGTCCCATTTCTTTATTAGCTCCTCTGTCAAAAGTATTGGAAAGGGCTATTTTTGACCAAATCATGGAGTACTTGTCTAAATACAATGTCTTAACATCTGCACAGGATGGTATTAGGCCAGGACATAGTACCATGACTGCCTTGGTGGGGTTCACGAGGCCCTTGATGAGGGCCATTTTACTGGGGCCATGTTCATGGACCTCAGCAAGGCATTTAATTTTGTCAATCACCCTCTTTTGCTGTCTTCTTTAGTTAATTTGGGAATTTCTAAGGATGTTGGGGATTGGCTAGGTAATTACCTGGCTGATCGCACACAGGTCACAAGGGTTAGTGGTAAACTTTCTTCTTCTTCTAAGGTTTCACTTGGTGTTCCTCAAGGTTCTATTCTGGGTCCCCTTTTGTTTAGTCTTTTTCTTAATACTTTACCTTCTGTTTGCACCAGATCCCAATTTTTTTTATATGCTGACGATGCAGTGGTCCTCACAAGTGGTCCTCTTTGAAAATGTACAGAAAGATTTAGCTGATGATTTCTTGGAGGTACAGAATTGGTTCCAAGCCCATGGATTGGTTTTAAATGAAAAAAATAAATAAATTCCATGGTTTTTGCAAGTACTGAAAAAATGATCGATATTGGACCCTATATTGTCACTATACACTGTTTCTGGTACCTTGATTGAACAAGTTAAACAATTTAAGTACCTGGGTTTATTGATGGATGAGAATCTTTCTTATGAACCTCATATTCTTCATATGGTAAAGGTGACTCATCAGTGTTTAGGGGCCTTATATAGGTTATCTCCTTTACTCACTGATATTACACATCGTCTGTTGGCTCGAAGTTTTTTACTACCATTAATTGATTTTGGGGTTTTGTTTTACTATTCTGCAAGGGAGGGATTGTTATCCAAGGTAAAAGTGTTACTTAATTCAGTTGCTAGATTTGTAGTGAAATCCCCATTAAGGGTCCATCATTGTAATCTCTTAGAGCAAGTGGGCTGGCTTCCTTTGGATGGTAGATATAAACTTCAATTGGGTATTTTGGTGAAAAAGGTGATACTTAATAGAGTCCCTGATTGTTTTTCTCTAATTTTTAAAAAGCAGAACTCTCGGGCAAATACTCGGTCAACAGTTAAATGTTCTCTTTGCATTCCAAAAATGCATACTTCCCTTGGACAAAGGGCAATATCATATATGTTACCCATTTTTCTTAACAAGATACAATCAGTTTTTGACTGTTTGAACCTTTCCCTTTGTTCTTTTAGGTATAAGTTGAAAGAGTACCTTTTTACAGAATGTAAGTGTAAATGTTATTGAATGACAATGTTGTGATATATCAATTTGTACCTGTCTTTATTTAAGTTGTATGTATCTATATTGTATGTAATTGTTATTTGTACACTGATCGCCCATGGAAACGGGTCTTTTTTGGCCCATGGTCCTATCAGTATAAATAAAACAAACAAACCACCATGTCATTGGTTGTTGATGCACACTCTGAAAGCCTATGGAGCACTGCTGGTTTCTGAGACTGCGTACTGTATACACTTTGCCATTCTGTTTCCCACTAGATGTAACAGACTGTAATAAAAAATAAATAAAACTAGCTAACCCATATACACACTTTCAGCACTCAGTAACAGTATGAGGCCTAGACTTTCCTTTACCCATTTTTGAAGCAGTTTCAGGTTTTATTTTTAAACAATTCTTGCTATGTTTCAGAGGTATATGCACCATGAAAAGTGTAACTTTATTCTCAGAAGCTGGGAAAATACTCTGGAACTATTACACAAGGCTCTGCATCAGAGAAGTATGGAAAATAGACATTTACTACAGAACTTTTTTTGACAAAACATGCAAAAGTAGACATAGTTCAAAGAGAAATGTTGGAAAACATAGCCTGCTGGGATACAGTTGATTAAACATATCTCTGAATGAAATGTTTTCATATACCTGAGAAAAGAACTACACAGAAAGCAGTCAAGTGTGAGACAGGCTGGGTTCTCCATGCCCTTTGAAGTTTGTTTTGATGTTATGCTTCTTGTAACCAGTGTCACAAGGGAAGCCAGGCCCCCAGCAGATTAAAACAGATAGTGACAAACAGCTGTGGTCCTTTCAGGTACTGCCACTCTCCAATGAGAACTCAATGGAAGCTGTTGTAAGTTGGGACTTTCATCACTGAATAAAGATATGCGTGCCCCCCAGTGGGGAGCCAGGTTTGGGAGCATTTGGGAGCCAGGGGGGCATTCCGTCAATCATGAGCTCCACAACAGGCACTGCACAGTGAATAAAGATGGTGGTGGGGCACTGCTACTCACACTGGGGCAGCCAGGCAGGGCGACCACCCCCCTAGCCCCCCTCTAGCTCTGCCACTGGCACCCCGCCTTTTTTAAAACTATATACCTCTTATCTAGAGGTCAAATAACTGTTAATTGTGATTGGTTGGCATCTCATGGCACTCCAGACATTACCTCATGGGTTACAGCCCACCTGATAGGCTAATGATGCACATGACCCAGATCAGATTTCCAGTATATCCAGGTCCCAGGAACCCCTGCTCTCCAGTTGTAATTTGTGCATCTGAATAGGCAAGAAACATCCAGAGAACCCCTGTCTGCTCTTATCTCTAAGGTAGAAATGTGTTTTATTTAGTCCTCAGGTACTGATTTCAGGAGAGCATTGTTTGATTATGAGCATCTTGATTAGTAATATTCAAAATAGATCCAAGACAGTTTTTTGTGATTATGAACACCTTGAGTAGAGTAACTCAAATTCAGGATCAATGGAAGCGTTTGGGTGAATTGAAAAGAAAGAAGAAAAGGAGCCTCCAGCTCACAGAAATATACGTATAAAAATCATTGTGTAAGAGCTTTCCACCTCTCTCGCTCGCCCCCAGCCGTTTTCGCACCTGATAAGCGAATTGTATGGTTTCCCCTGGCGGGCCCCTCCGGCCATCCAGCGTGCTGCCCTCCAGTACAGCCACGCAGCTGCCCGCGTTCCTCTGGCAGGCCCTCGCTGCCATCAAGAGCTCCGCGAGTCGCCTCTGCTCCCCGCGACTCCGCGGTCCTTCTAGGCCCACTCAAGGCCTTCGCTCCCTACCGCGAGTCGCCTCTTTCCCCCGTGACTCCGCGGCCTTCTGTACCTCACCGCGAGTCGCCCTTGTCCCCGCGACTCCCTATTCCAGGCGGTTCTGCCGCCGCCTTGCCCGCAGCCCGTCGTCCGGCCCGCGAGTCGCCTCCGCCCTCCTGTCGCGGCCCCCTCCACCTCCCCGGTCACTCCCCGGCCTGTTGTTGGGCCCACGAGTCGCTTCTGTTCCCCGCGACTCCACGGGTCGTCCTGTCCTTCCTCCCGACCCTCGTGAACTAGACAGGGGCCCAGCGACTGACCCCTATGGCCGCCACATGGAGGGTGACAAAGACTCAGGCCCACTGCCAAACAGCAAAGGAGGGCTCACATCAAGACAGCAGGCTCCGCCATGCAGCCCTCCTCCCATCGCTGCCTACTTCCTTCAGTCGCCTCTGCCCCCGCGACCACGACAACTTTGGGATTTGCCTAGGGGAGAGAAAGTAAAGAAAGGAACGGCTGTCGGCTCAAAGGAAATAGACCACCAGAGCCTTGGCCGCTCGCCGACTCTAGCTCCGGCCTCCTCACCGCGAGTCGCCTCTGCCCCCTTCGACTCCACGGCTACTCGCCTCGTCCAATCCCCCCCCCACAAGGCCTACCTCAGGGGGTGAGACACCAGCGCGACGCTCCTTGAGCAGGCAAGCTTCGCGAGGCAAGCCTCCCGGCCTATCTCCTCGGGGCATCCTCCTCTCGCCTTCTCATACCATCGGGGTTGACCCTTGAGCAGGCAAGCTCTCGCCCCTGCCACATGGTGCCTGCTCAAGTCTCCGGCGGCCCCCCTACAGCGGGGGGGGCCATTCATGGGGGGACAACCTGGCCTTCAGGGACCGCAGGCCACTCGAGGCCCAAAAAAAAAAAAAGCTGGGTGATTTTAACTCCACTCGGGTCCCTCATATAGCGACCCCAGTAGGACTCCACGGGGCCTCTGCCCGGGTACCTCCCACAGCGACCCTGGCAGACCCTGCGATCCCCATCTCGGGGGGTGGCAGCCCCCTCCCACAGCGGGCCCCCCCTCCCGAGCATAACTACATGTCTGGGGATAATGTTTACGGTTGGACGGTCGTCTCCTCCCTCACGGCTCGGGCTAAGGGCCCTCCCACAGCGCCCTTACCATTGCAGCCTTCTAACTTGTCCTAGGGGGGAGAAACACCAGAACCTTTTTCCTCCGCTCAGATCTCTCTCTCTCTTATCTTGTAGATGGTTAAGGCAAAGAAGTGCAACGCGTGCAACGCCGCCCTCCTCCCTCAAACTCCAGGCCCCCTATGCGCAGCCTGCCTCATGGACGACGAGCTGTCCTCAATGGAGAGAACCCCACCACTAGCTCCTTCTCTCCCCGGCCCCAGCAACTCGACGTGGGTGGACCCGGGCTCGCTTCTGATTCAAAACCAGCAGACTGCAGCGGCCATGATGGAGAGCCAGCAAAACTTCATGCTGAAGATCATGGAGAAGCTGGAGGCTCTTACACAGAACAGAGTTAGACCACCCAGCACGGAGACTCCCCGTGAGAGAGACCCGCTAGAAGAGCCAACGGCACCGGAGGATCCACTCCCCCAGCATTCCCCAAGACAGCAACACTGAGGAGAAAGAGAAGGAGGATGAGTTCGATGAGGAAGACGAGGAGGAGGAGCACGGCATGGACTCGGATGCAGAGGATCTCTAGCATCAGGCAACTCCGTCCCTGACCTCTAAACTGTGCGGATTTGACACAATTCCCGGCCTCATGAAGGTCATCAAGGCCACCTTGGGACTGACCACGGAGGAACAAGAAGGGGAGAAGATGGAATCCAAGCTAGACCCTATGATCCAGCTAAGGACCACCACCCCAGAGGCCTTCCCAGTCTGCCCGGCCATTGAGGAGCTGATCCACACAGAATGGCAATCCACGGACCCGGGCAGAATGCCGAACAGAAGGAACTTACTTAAAATGTACCCGATTCAGACCGACAAGTCCGACACCTGGTGCAAGGCCCCTTCCATCGACCCCAAGTGGCGGCCTTGAGTAAAAAGACCGTGCTGCCGTGTGGCACCATAGCACTCAAGGACCCGACGGACAAGAAAGTTGAGGACATGTTAAAAAAGACTTTCAAAATCGAGGGTACCATGGCCAAGGCTATGACAGCGGCGATCTACACCTCGAGGGCGCAGATCTGCTGGTTGGAGGAATTGCAGGAACAGGCAAGCCCGAAATCAAGGGAGGCTGAACTATTGGACTGTACCCTCGGCCAAGTACTGCGGACATGGCAGTGGACTCTCTCGCCTCAGGCCAGGGCGGCCGCCATCATAATCGAGCCCGCAGAGCTCTATGGCTCAAACTCTGGGACGCAGACTCAGAATCAAAGACTCTGCTTCAAACTTACCCCTTAAGGGGCCATGTATTTGGGGAAGGCCTACAGGCTTATCTTAAACAGAGGAAGAGGTAGGGACCTCTTAAGGAATAGGTCAAGACCCGACACCTGCCAGCTGCTAGGCGCAGATTTCGACCCGGAGCCAAGAGCCAGAGCCGCAGGGAGCCCTACTCACAAAACCACTCCTTTCGGAGTACGGCACCCACATCCTTCTCATGCACTTCCGCCTTCAACAGCTACAAGTCCCCCTCCTCCTTCAGACCTCGAGGTCAAAAGTCTGGAGGCCATGGAAGAGGATTCAGGGGAAAACAGTGACGCCATTTCCCCGAGAATCCCTCAATACCCCCCAGTCGGCCAACGCTTGGCCCTGTTCGCTCACCGCTGGGAGATCACCACGTCGGACAGGTGGGTCCGGGACGTGGTCTCCAAGGGGCATGCGAAGAGCTGACCCACCACCCATACCCCAACGGTTCTCCTGCTCCAGTCTCCAGAAGGAGGCCTCACCACACCAGGTACAAGGTATCCTGGCAGATCTGATCCTGAACAGGGCCATTCAACCAGTCCCAGTTCAGGAGCAGGGGAAAGGCGTGTACTCCATCTTCTTCCTAGTGCCAAAGAAGTCGGAGACCTCAGGCCCATCCTGGACTTAAAACACCTGAACAAGTACGTGATTCCGTCGGTTCAAGATGGAGAGGTCCGATCCATCCTAAGGAAATCAGGGTAGGCGACTTCCTAACTTCAATCGATCTAAGGGCGCCTACCTACATATTCCCATCATCGAGAACCACAGAAGGTTTCTACACTTCCACATCTTGGGTCAGCACTTTCAGTACCGGGCACTTCCATTCGGCCTGTCCTCAGCCCCAGGGTCTTCACCAGGTCTCCATCACCTTGGTGGCCAGGCTCAGGAACAAGGGCTGGACATATTCCCGTATCTGGACGACTGGCTCATACGGGCACGGTCCAGGGATCAGGCACAAGCCCACACAGACTTCGCCGTACGGGCACTCAGGGACCACGGATGGGTGGTGAACGAGGAAAAGAGCCACCTCCACCCAACCCAGCAGATCGAGCATCTTGGGGTCATCGACTCAGCAGACGGCTGGGCAAAACCGGCCCCAGTGCGGATCCGCAGCCTCCGGCACCTGGCTGGACATCTAAGGTCACACCCGCGCACCACAGTAGCAGAGGTCGCGAAACTCCTGGGCTACATGGCCTCCTGCATCGACCTCGTCCCGTGGGCCAGGTGGCACATGCACCCACTCCAAAACTTCATTCTGGCAAGCGGAGCGCCAAACGAGTTCAACTTACACCGCCCGGTACAGCTGCCTGCAGGAGTGAGATCCTCCCTGAGGTGGTGGACCACTCCAGGAAATCTGACAAGAGGGGTCCCACTGGAAGCACCCCCTCCGATTCCCATCGAGACGGACGCGAGTCTCTCCAGCTGGGGAGCCTGCCTGGGAGACGAGTCTGCGCAGGGGACCTGGTCCCCGGCAGAGGCCCTACTCTCAATAAACGTACTGGAGATGAGAGCGGTGTTCCACGTGCTCCAGGCTTTCCGCCACCTCATACAGAAACAGTCGGTTCTGATCAAATCAGACAACCGTGTGACGGTGGCATACATAGCGAAACAGGGGGGCACCAGAAGCAAGGCCATGTCACGGGAAACCACGAAAGTGATGAACTGGGCCCAAATTCACCTAACTCACCTGGGGGCGGTCCATTTAGCCGGGAAGCTGAACATAAGGGCGGATTGGCTCAGCCGCCAACAGATTCATCCCGGAGAATGTCGTCTGCACCCAGACCTGTTTCGCCTAATCCAGACGACGTGGGGCCCAGTGTTCATAGACCTAATGGCCTCAAGGGACAACGCCCAAGTGGACAAGTACCTGTCCAGGTTCAGGGCAGCGCATTCCCAGAGCACAGGCGCACTGTCTCAGGAGTGGCCTGCATGGCCGGTATCATCGTGTTCCCCCTCTACCTCTCATTCCTCAAGTCGTGGAAAAGATCCGGAGATCCCGAGTCACTGTCTTCCTGGTGGCCCCGTACTGGCCCCGAAGATCGTGGTTCGCAGCAGTCACAGAGATTGCTCTAGCCAGCTTCCGGATCCCGACCCGGCCAGATATGCTATTGCAGGGTCCCGTGCTGCACCCGGCCCCTCGAACCCTGAAGCTCACGGCCTGGCTCCTGAGAGGGAATGGCTGTCGGCTCACGGGTACCACGAGTCTGTCATAGGCACGCTGCTCCGGTCCCATCGCGCCTCCACCACCTCCACATACGAGAGGCAATGGGCTGTCTTCGCACAGTGGTGCCACCGCCGAGGCTCAGTACTGGAACAAGCGGATCTCCCCACTATCTTACTGTTCCTGCAGCAGGGGGTGGATAAGGGATTGGCACCCTCCTCCCTGAGGGTGCAGCTGGCAGCCACAGGGGCGGCCAGATGCCTGGTCGAGGGGCACCCTCCAGGAGCCCACCCGGACGCAACCCGGTTCCTAAGGGCCGTGGACCTCATGCGACCCAGGGCCAGACCTGGGGTCGTTCCCTGGGACTTACCCCTGGTATTGGACTCCTTAAGGGCACCACCATACGAACCCCTCACCAAAGCAGACCTTTTCTGGGTAGGCCTGAAGACCGCCTTTCTCGTGGCCATCTGCTCGGCCAGAAGAATTGGGGAGCTGGGTGCACTGTGCTGCGCACCGCCCTACACCACCTTCACCCCCCCAAGGAGTACGACTTGGACCGTCCCGGCATTCCAACGAAGATCCCCACATGAGTTCCATAGGGAACAGCCAATAGACCTACCCACCCTGACCCGCTCTATCTCTCAAGAGGGAACAGCTCCCGGACCCTCTAGGCGTCGGGTCGGCACTCCTCGTCTACTTGGCAGGTGCAACCCATCCGCCGAGATGGAGAGACTTTTCATCGTCTCAAGGCCAACGCCAGGGGCTAGCGGCATCTAAAACCACCATTGCAGGGTGGATCAAGCGGTCGTGCTCCACGCCTATAGGAAAGACATCTGACCCCGCCACAGGGGCTCAGAGCACACTCCACTAGGGCGGTTTCCACCTCTTGGTCGACGAGCACTGGTATCTTCTGAGGACATCTGTAGGGCAGCCACTTGGAGCTCCTACACACCTTCATGGCACTACAGGCTGGAGCAACTGCAGGACTTCAGACCGCCTTCGCCTCCACGTCCTCGCAGGCCACACATCTCGGTCACTCGATACATCCTAATCCCACCCGGGACTTGAACTGCTTTATCTCCCATGAGGTAATGTCTGAGTGCCATGAGATGCCAACCAATCACAATGGGTGTTTACTCACCTGGTAAAGGTGATTGTGTTGGTTGGCATCCATGGCACTCAAAACCCTCCACCGGGTATGATCGGAGGCGTTCACAAGAGAAGAAAAGGAGAGAAGCTGGAGGTCCCTACCCGCCAACCTTGTCCCACTGCAAGTAACCCAAGCTCTAACCTGGGTTCGAAGGTAGTGTGTACAGAATAGGCAGTAAATTCAGCCTCCGCCCCATTATTATACCTTGTCGTTGTGCATGTCTCATTTTAATAGTCTCTATTGTGTGCTTTGCTTGCTTGTGTTCTACTTTCTTCCTTTCAGCTATGGAAAATTCAAACTGGAGAGCAGGGGTTCCTGGGACCTGGATATACTGGAAATCTGATCTGGGTCATGTGCATCATTAGCCTATCAGGTGGGCTGTAACCCATGAGGTAATGTCTGGAATGCCATGGATGCCAACCAACACAATCACCTTTACCAGGTGAGTAAACACCCATTGGCCATGCTTTGCTAAGGAAACCATTATGTTAACAGATGAGTTGGCTTACACGTCAGAATACCATTCAAACCGTCATAAATAAAACAAACTTACAATTCTATGGGAGTGTGGCCATTGAGGGGACGTAATTTAGCACACTATAGCTTCTGTTTTCTGTCTATATATTTCCCTTACTAAGCATAGTTTACTTTTGCCTCTATCCAACCAAAACAAAATGAAGAAGACTATTTCTATGCTTTCCAATTGTCTTCACGTATCATGACCACAGGATATGCTGCCCAAGCAACAAGATATCCATAAGTTTCTTTATTTCTTCTTTCCAGAGGCAAAAGGATTTACCCGAAAGTGGCATCATGAAGCCCAATCAAGCAATAGGGTTCCTACGATGCATGCTTCATCCAAGGGATGTGGTGGTCTAAACTAAAAGACATGCTGCATCTAGAATACAAAGAATGTTGAACAATGCACACAGAGAGATGGAAGGGAGTATTGAGGCACACAGATTTGAAACCCACTCTTGAATGGAGTTTGGAGTGAAACGGCAGTTTCCAAATGGTTACCTGATGACTGACCTTGCTGAAAGCCGTGATTTGTGTTATGGCACAAATGCTTGACCTATGCCTTTTAATTCAAAATAAATACTATGCAGTCAGGTATAAATGGTGATGCACAGTGCAAAATATATTAGGCTTTACAGGATATACACAGTGACCATTTACACCTGGCTACATGCATCGTTTTTATTTGTGCACAACCATTTTTCTGCTCTGTATTACTTTGCTCTTCCTTGCTGGTTTGCTGCAGGCTCATTTCTTATATGCCGCATCTTTGTGTTTCCTAATTAAAGATGGCTTTTTCCCCCTTCCCCCAGCCTTGCACTTTACTGAACTCAGTAACTAGATCACTGCCTCATACAGTAACCACACATAACATATTATCGCTTTGATAAAGAACAGAGTGGCTTAAAATTCTACTTTTCTGGAATGTTGTGCAGCTTAGTACTGCTAAAGCAAACTGAGATTTTGTTGCCCCAACAAGATCTCCTCTTTACAAAGTAAATGTAGTGTGATTCTGTGACAGACTGGTTGGTGAGGGGCACTTTTGTTAAAGGCAACACACAGGAAAATGCCTTTTTCCCTGACTTTGTAAAATATTTCCTGTTTTTAAATCCTTTATTGAACAAGGAAGAGAGCTCATTGAGACAGAAAGCCTCTTTTTATAAAAATGGTCTGCTAAAGAATTTTGTTTTTGGCCAAAACACTAAATGTGACACCGAAAATATTACAATGCAGTAAAATCAGACATGCATTGTAGTGCTGATTTACCAAAACCATTGTAGGGATTTCAAATCTGTCAAGATAGAACATTAAAGCTGAGGAATTTGAATGCTACTACTACCACTCATGTTTCGGTCCTCAACAACTGTGCGTCATAAAGAAGGCATGTGTTAATTTGCTTGACTGAGGAATGACTTAATGGTGAACATAACACTGCTGCTGTATTTCAATTAAACAGCCAACACTGGGGTGGTGGGGGGGGGGCCAATGAGGAAGCAGCACTGAACTCGAGCTCCCAGGAGAAATTTAACTAAGTTACCTAAAACCTGTAAAACATTATCTGAAGTACACAAAGTATGTCATATACATCATGTTTTAACAGGACAACTTTGTAAATAGGACCTTTGGACTTGACGTTTTCATCCCGTATAAAAATAAATTTCAATTGAACAAACAAGCTGGTTTTGGAGAGACTTTTCAGATATTTACAAAATGGGCAAATCGAGCGGAGCAACTGCACCTTTGGTCGACTGTTTTGCTCCCAAAAGACATCAGCGTGAGGAGCTTACCCAACATGGTGAGGCCTGAGTCTGATGCTCCACCATTGAAGGATGCATCTCTAGCTTCACTTCTAGCCACCCTACATCAACTGGTTAAGACAGTGCAAGATCTCCACAAAAAATTTCGACATCTTTACCCCGCGAGTATCGGCTCTTGAAACCCAAATGGATCACTGTGAGCGAACAGTGCAGTGGTCCTCAAGTCTACTGATGCAACAGCCAAGCTTATTAAGAATTCACTAGGAGGTGGAAGACTAGGTTTGCTGGCCAAGGCACCTAGCTTCACCTGAGCTCTTTCCTTCTAGGTTGCTTGAAAGGACCGAGCAAAGAACCTTACCAGAGCAAGGGAAAGGATTAAGACTTCTTTTGGCTAGGCAGATTTTTTGTGTGTTATTTTTATTTTGTACTCACAGAGATTGTTACTATTTGTTGACAACATTGTATTGCTTTATTTTTCTGTGATTCAAGTTGTTATTGCTGGGTACAACTTCTGCTGCATTATTACAAGGTGTGCCTACAGGTGTGTGCTAACAGATTCTGCTGTACTCTTTTGATTCAAATTGTCTTTTGCAAGGTATATCTTCTGTTACTGCATTATTTTTCTCTGTAGCAAAGTGTTTCTTACAGGGTATATCTTCTGTGAAATTATTACAGGTGGTGCTTTACAGGTTTTGCAGTTTTATCTATCATTAGGATAAGCTTTCAGGATTACTGCATTTGTTGCTGTTTCTGCTCTTTCTTCATTTCTTTCGTCCGTGGTTCTTCTTTTTCAGCAGGGGAAGGGCCCATCCCCAACCACCCCACACTACACTCCTTTTATAGGGTAGCACAGTCGTGACAGTTCCTGTGGCACAGCAGGAAGGGGCGGATCTGTGGGGTATACACACGGTGACCTCATTTACAGGGGCACTAGTAATTTAACTTGTTATAACAAGTTATACAAAAACAAACAAAACACAAAGTCAAACTTTTGCTTTCATTTTCTTCCTTCCAATTACTCTGACCAGGTTATAAACCTAGCAACTTATCTGAAATGGATATCATTAACTGCAGGCACTGCAGAACACTTTTTAGAAGGACAGTTTTACAGGATTTAGGACACTGTCCTACATGCTGGGCCATTGGAGACCTTAGGGCTCAGCTCCGGGCAGCATGAGCAGAGATTACATGCCTCAAATTTCATATTCAAAAGGAAATATAAGAACCACTTGCCATTTCCCAAACATCCAACAGAAGCACCTCGGCCACAGAGGGTAATTGGTCCGGGAGGTTGGCAGGTGGTTAGGAGGGGCAAATCCGGTGTCCCATCACTTGGTGCTCTTCAACATATTACCTCCACAAACCACATAAAAACTACAAACAGGTATCTGCCTCTATCTCTGAAATCAAACAAAGGGGTAGAGGACACTGCAGAGCAGGACACTGCAACACAGGAGCTAGCACAACAAAACTCGCCCAAAACAGGAACCAAAACAAAAAACGTAAAATGGAAATCCAAAAAAATTCTGATCATAGGAGATTCCATAATTTGGGGAGTTGATACCTATCTCCAGCCAGGGGTAATGGTCAGATGTCTCCCAGGTACATCAGCGTGGAGAGATACTGGCTGCATTGCTAAAATTGTTCAGGAAGCAGAAGAAAACATTGATGTCATGGTACACATAGGGACTAATGATCTCGACAGCCGGTCAGTTGCGGAGACCAAGGAACACCTGACCAGGCTGGGTGACAAACTATCATCCATTTCGTCCAGCATCTCCTTCTCTGAAATCCTGCCAGTCTGGGAAAGGGGGGGCAGATGGTCAGAAACTCAGAGAAGGGGAGATAGGGGAGCTAAACGTATGGCTCAAGGGCTGGTGCCAGGAAAAAGGATACAAATTTGTAGGGAACGGGCAACAGTTTTGGGAGCAAAAGTTCTTTAAATTTGATGGACTGTAGTTGACTAAGGAGGGAGTCAGTGCATTGGGGCAGAAGTCTGATGTCTTTGCAGAATATTTAAACTAGCAAATGGGGAGAGGGGTGCAGCACTCCATACATCGAATGGGAAGAACACCCCTTCCTCCTCAGCTAGTGGTCAAACAGGAGTTCAGCATGTTTGCAGTTCATCTGCATCCCCAGGTAAGGAAAAAAAAAAAAAAGGTCCAGCTCCCCATACGATGCACAGGGGAAACACTAGACCTCACCCAACAACTAACACACCGAAATCTGGCCAATGGAAAATCATGTACACAGATGCTTGCAGTCTGGGAAACAAGATCCCAGACCTGCAGGCAATAATGACAGAGGCTAAACTGGACATAGTAGCAATTAATGAGACATGGTTTACCAGTAACTACACTTGGGAGACTTCAGTACCTGGCTATGTACTGTTCAGAAAAGACTGAGGTGCAAAAAGGGTGGGTGGAGTGGCCTTATATGTCAATGAAAATATCAAAGCTACAGAAATTCAGAATACACGAGGAGCCAGAAGAACTGTGGGTCACCCTGGAAACAGGAAATGGGACAGCCATAAGAACTGGGGTTGTCTACAGGGGCCCCCAGACCGGGGGAGGACATAGACACATTACTGTTAAAAGATATACAAAACATGACAACTAAAGGGGAGGTTCTGATAATGGGAGACTTCAATGTGCCAGATACAGATTGGTCAATACCAGCAGGAACATCTGCCAGAACAAGACACATGGTGGATTCCCTGCAGGGGGAGGGCCTCAAACTACTGGTACAACAATCCACAAGAGACAGAGCTATCCTAGATCTAGTACTGACTAACATGGAAAGGATCACAGATCTTCAGTGTAGAAGGTCACCTGCCATCACATAGTATGGTTCAATTTGGCCACTAGAACTAAATCACCTCATTCCAAGGCAAAAATATGAGACTTCAGAGGAGCTGACTTTGATAAGATGGCCAACAGAGTTAAGCTAGCCCTGGCAAAAACAAATACAGGTGAGGGGGTACAGGCAAAGTGGGCAAGCATTAAGGATGCAATACTTGAAGCAACATCCCATTGTGCTAGAGAGAAAAGGAAGTGCAGGAGAAGGAGGAAACCACTTTGGTTCTCAAAAACAGTTGCAGAAAAGGTCAGAGCCAAAAGGCTGGCCTTCAGGAAATATAAGGGAATGCAGCTGGATGAAGATAGGGAGGCATGCCAAACTTCCCTAAGGGAAGCAGGGAAGGCAGGCAAAGGCCCAAACTGAGGAATCACTAGCACAAACATTAAAAGAAGGTGACAAGACTTTCTATAGACACATTAGCGAAAGAAGAAAGTCCAGAAGGGGTATTGCTAAGATCAAAGGAGATAAGGGGGTGTGTGAGGAGGAGGACCATGTAAAAGCATCTGTCCTAAACAGATACTTCTGCTCAGTATTTACTGAAGAGAAGGCAGGGCAGGGCCCACAGCTCAGCACCATGGACACGGGGGAGGGAGGTGTGCACTAGTCCCTTCACAAAAGAAAGGGTCCTACAAGAGCTCGCTAAGCTCAGGGTGGACAAGGCAATGGGACCTGATGGCATACATCCCAGGGTACTAAAGGAGCTAAGGGTGGAACTAGCATAGCCAATATTAGAACTGTTTAGTGAGTCTCTGAGCACAGGAGAGGTCCCAGAAGACTGGAGAAGGGATCATGTGATCCCGCTCCACAAGAGTGGTAAGCAGGGAGGAGGCAGGGAACTACAGAACAGTCAGTCTTACCTCAGCAGTGGGCAAGATTATGGAGGCACTCCTTAAGGAAAGGATAGTACAACACCTGGAATCCATAGGAGCACAGGATACAAGACAGCATGGGTTTAGGTGTCAGCGTGGATCAGTTGGTAGCACATCCGCCTCTGGACCAGAAGGTCGTGGATTCTTGTCCCACACTGGGATTGGACTTGCACCTAAAAATTGCTGGCATCCGAGTGCAGTATTGGGGGGTGCTGTACTGCTGGGGTGTGCTGTCCTTCGGATGAGATGTTAAACCGAGGTCCCTTCTGCCCATCCTGGTGTTGTCCTGGTGGGTGTTCAGGTGGAAGGAAAAGAACCCAGGGCACTCTTCGCAAAAGAGTAGGGAACATTCCCGGTGTCCTGGCTAACATTCCCCTTCCCATAAACCGGTTCATGCAATTATCCAGGCTGTGTGTGGGTGACGATGTGCGATATGGCCGCCACCACACATTCAGTCACTTCACTACCAGTCTAGCATTTCTCGTAAAGCGCTTTGGATGTATGAAAAGTGCTATATAAATGCTGATTCTTCTTCTTCTACAAAAGGAAGGTCCTGTCAAACTAATCCTACAGATTTCTTTGACTTGGTAACCAAAGTGGTGGACCAAAGGGGAGCAGGTGATGTCGCCTACCTTGACATCAGCAAAGCTTTCGATACTATTCCACATAGAAGACAAGACTAATAGGCTCGGGGTTGGTCAGAAGTTGGTCAACTGGCTGGCAAACTGGTTGACGGGCCGAAAACAGAGAGTGGTGGTAAACGGTATACAGTCAGAAGAGATGCAAGTCACAAGTGGGGTACTTCAGAGATCAGTCCTGAGGCCAGTCCTCTTCAATATCTTCATCAGTGATATTGCAGATGGACTGCAGGGTAAGGTTTGTCTGTTTGCAGATGACACCAAGATCTGCAACAGAGTAGATGACCCAGAGGGGGTGGGCAGAATGAGAAGAAATCTGGATGAACTAGCAAAATGGTCAGAACAGTGGCAACTGGAGTTTAATGCAAAGAAGTGCAAAATCATGCACATAGGGAAGAGAAACCCTGAAGCCACCTATAGGCTGGAGGGGAGTTGCTGGCAGTCACAAGGGAAGAAATAGACTTGGGCATCATCATCACTGATGACCTGAAATCATCCAAGCAGGCCACTAAAACAGTAGGTAAGGCTAGGGGGATATTAGGGTGTATTAGTAGGGGTATCACAAGTTGGAAGAGGGAGGTAATAATCCCTCTTTACAAGACACTGGTTAGGCACCATCTGGAGTACTGCGTACAGTACTGGAGGCCACACCTTCACAAGGACATTAACCAAATTGAGGCAGTCCAGAGAAGGGCAACCAAAATGGTGCAGGGACTGCATCAGAAAACATATGAGGACAGATTAACGGAGCTCAATATTTATACTATACAGCAAAGGAGGGAGAGAGGTGATATGAAACATTCAAACACCTTGAGGGCATTAACAATATGAAAGAGTGTAACATGTTTCAATATAAGAAAAATAGCAGGACAAGAGGACACAGCATGAGATTAGAGGGAGGCCAATTAAGGGGTAATGTGAGGAAGTTCTTTTTCATATAAAGGGAGGTGGATGCATGGAACAGCCTATGTCAGGAAGTGATGGATATGAATACAGTGCAGGGCTTCAAACATGCATAGGATAGGCATAAGGAAGCAATACAGATGAGTATGAATAAATAGGCCATTGACAGAGCAAAGGCTGATGGCACATTTATAAGGTAGAAAAAGGAATGGGCAGACTGGATGGGCCTTGCGGTCCTTATCTGTCATCAACTTCTATGTTTCTATGTTACTGTGGCAAACGCCTGAAGCCTGTTGAGAACCAAGCCCGAGAATGGAACTCCAGGGTGGTGGGGC
This sequence comes from Neoceratodus forsteri, assembly GCA_016271365.2. Taxonomy (NCBI): domain Eukaryota; kingdom Metazoa; phylum Chordata; order Ceratodontiformes; family Ceratodontidae; genus Neoceratodus; species Neoceratodus forsteri. The sequence goes on from CM028132.1 coordinate 1,341,295,444, forward strand.
TCGCTGGAGACAGCTGGGGAGAGAGACCGCCTTACTTTTGCCCGACATTTTACCACCTTTTGGATGCCGATCCCCGGCTATTGAGAAGGCTTATATTACTCCATGATGAGCAGCTTCAGACTCCACTGCACCACAGACATTTATGATTGTATGGGGACTGGGGATCAGGAATGGGCACTAGCAATTGGCGCAGAACCCTGAAATATGGTAAGGATACCCTGATGCTGTTCCTGGACCTCTGCTATAATACCTGACAGTAGTGAAAGGCGTTGGATGTGCCGAGTGGTTGTCTCTGTCAATTGAAAGTGCTGCATCAGTTGCTTTTACCAGCAAAACTTCGATTGGTATGGAATGGCCACCAGTACCTATTCAATGATCCAAAGGAAGCAAATTGGTAAGCCCTGTTGAATCGGAAGCAGCTGAGGGAAGGAAGATGGCGACTCTTCCGACGGGGACTGACATTCTGGGTCTGTGGTTGTACTGTATGTTTTGAAACCTGGGTTTTGGGCTACTCACGCCCTTTGATTACCTTTGTTAATTATTGGTGTCTCTATGCTGTTCATATATTTCTACAAACTCAGGTTTCACTGGATTATTAAATACTTTATTAAACGCAACAGCAATTTGAATACAGTCAAGCTGCCCAACCCAGGATGAGCTAAGATGGCACTCTCGCTCTGTCTTCACTCCTTCGGATATTATACACACTCGTGCTGCTGTTCCTCTCTGGGGACTGGTTAACCTCCGGAGTAGCTCATTAGTTTTATACTTTGTTGTTCTAACATAGCTTGACCGAGAGTGGTTCTTCACATTCTGTCAATATATTTTACACGTGCATATTGCATTACTTAATTGTCACCGTTCAGCTTTTGACGTTCATGTTATACCCCGTCACTGCTTTGTTGCAGATTTCTTCCTGGGAGTTGGGGGGGGATTCATTTACTAACTAGACGCTGTTAATGCATTGGGGGAATCTTTTCAACCATGGAGTCACATTGGTAGTAGGTTTCCGAAGAAGGACATGGTTGGTCCGAAAGCTAAGGCACTTTGTTCTTTTTGTAACATCTAAGTTGGTACAATAAAAGGCATCAAACCATTTGCTTCTGGATTGGTAACAGGGTATTTCTCAGACTTTTGTTCTTCCTGGGCTACATGCAATGAGTTTTTTTATATGCTTACATTTAGTTCATAAAGCTGTTCTCCCCCTTCCCATGTCATGGCTCAAGGTGTGGAGTCATATCCTGATCCTTTTTAAGAGAATGTATAGCTTATGTCTTATGCTGTTATCCTCCTGTGTATTTAATGTTTTGTAAGTTTTCTCTTGCAAAATCCATAAATAAAAAAAAAAACAACTAACACCATGCGGTACTTGCAAATACCTGCTGTGGCCTCATTGTGCCTAAGGAGCACAGAAACTTGTAAGAAAAAAAAAGCTGTAATCCATGATCTTGTGAAAAACCTGCAGGTAGTCACTGTATCTTTGTTCTTTGAAACTATGCAAGACTGCTCAGCATGTCCATGGAAGAGGCCACTTCCTGTCCTCATTGACTCAAGTGCCCTTCCTGTCCGCTCTGGTGTACCCCAGGGTTCCATCCTTGGCACTCTACTTTTCAGCCTTTTCATCAATACTCTTCCTGCAGCTTGCAATAATAACTTAATACTCTATGCCGAAGATGCAGTCCTCTTTTCCTCCCATACTGACCCCGTCTCGCTCTCCAAGGTGCTACAGATTAACTTCAGCCTACTTGAAACCTGGCTTCTCCAACATAAGCTGTTGAGGAATTACAAAAAAACAAAGTCTATGCTGTTCCATAGCTCTCACAGCAAATACAGATCCATAAACTTCACCATACATAATGAACTTGAACAGCCACTTGAGAAAGTGCAGGAGTTTAAATACCTTGGTATTACCCTTGATTGCACAATGTCTTTCAGCTCGCATGTTCAACACATTTTAAAATCAGTCAACTCAAGAACTGGGGTCCTCTGCTGCCACTGTCGCTGTCTTACCAAAGAAGCTATACGTGCAGCCATAACTGCCTCAGTCATGCCCGTCATTGATTACGGGCTTGACTTCTATGGGGCTGCCGCTGATACCGCTTCTAAAACAGGCCAAGTCAGACCTCAATGCTGTAGGTCATGACTGGCACAGGAAGAGCACGCATACCGCAATCTCTACAAGCAATCCAACTGACTCAATCTAAATAGTAGACTTGCTTACCAGACCTGCCTACTGGCTAAGAACATTTGTCTTAATCTCACACCCCCTGCGACTCATGCCTTAATGTTGCCCACAGTCACTGCACATTTTACGCGCAGTTTCCTCAAACCGTTTATCATTCCATTCTGCCGTACCAACCAGGCTCAACGTGCTTTCCACACCAGGGCCCCCCCCCCCCACTAAACAACCTTCCCCCTGAAATTGCAGCTGAAAACAAGCTTGGCCCATTCAAACATAAACTCCGCCAGCACCTCTCTGACCTCAGCAGTTGTGACTGCTCTGCCTAGGCTTGAGGCATTGTTTCACCTCTCACTCCTCTTCTCTCCTCCCTTGTTACCCTCCCCACTTTTCTCCGCCCCTCCATCCCCTGCTACTCCCCGTCTCTCTCCCACTCCTACCTACCATTCCACCTCCTCTCCCGTCTCCCCCTCCCTATCATCCTATCTCTTGTTGCTCCACCCCAGACTACACTTATCTTTCTGTTCTTACACTTAAGACAATGTCAAATCCTTGACTGCCAACTCCCCTTTTTCCGACCCCTCTCCCTCTTATCCCCTACCCCTTGCTTCACTTATGTCACCCTTAGGATGGTTTTAATTTTGTATCTGTGTCTTGCTATATATACACCCATATTAATTGTCCACTGTTATTTGACAGTGACTGTTTGCTACTGTGCTAGTCTACACACATGTACTGTCTTTTGCTACTAAGTTAACCTCCTGGCCTGTACTGTATCTTACCTCTGCTTACTTCTTTGTTAACCTCCTGACCTTGTATCTTACCACCATTTTGCTTGCACCCGTTGCTGATGCTGAACCTTTTTAAAAGAACCCTTGGTTCAAAGGTATTTGTAATCTTAGTAATAAATAAATAAATAAATAAATGACAGGTCTTTCCCAAAGGAATCACCAAAACCCTGGCATAACTGAAACCCATGATACTGGATACTATACACCATGCCTCTGAGAACACACCAGTAACCTGATGTCAGATCACGGCTATCTGTGGTACTTTTTATGGGGCTTGTTTTGAGTTCTGTATACAACATGAGCCTAGATGACTAAAGAATCATTTTCATATTTTTTTTCTTTTTTCCCGTAGTGTTACAAGAGGACTGTGTTCAACCTGCAAGTCACTTTTTTCCCCCAGGAGGAGCTTTTTTTTGTTTGTTTTATTTGAAGAGTTAGTGTAGTGTGTGGAATCACAGTAACTTTCAGAAGTAGTCAGCTATCACTTTTTCTTTGTTTTGCTAACTAGAAGATTTTCTACCCAACAGTACTAGGTGTGATGCGTGGAACAGCACTTCTACCTGGAGGCTGACATAGTTCTATTCCTCCCTATAAATCATCAGCATTGTGACCTCACTAACTGTGACATCACTAGTAACCAACAAGAACCAATCTCAAGCGTGCTTGATTGGTAACTTGTGATGCATGTTGCCAATCAGGCAGCGGGACTTGTGATGCAACCATGAGTCAGGTCACATGCCAATGATGTAGTGGGTGGATCAGAACTAAGTTATGTCTTCTCCCACTTAAAGAGTTGCTTTTCTCATCACACTCAATACTATTGGGTAGAAAACCACCTAAGGAGCACACAGAAAATGGAAATACTTAAATAAAAAAAAAGCATTACTTTTAAAAAAGTAATTACGTAAGAATCTGCCATAACAGTACAGCTTCGAGAGAATCTTTTTCAGCAAGCCAACACCTATGGAACATAGGCTGCCGCGCTCTAAGACCCCATGAAAACCTTTTTCAAGCAGTACTACAAGAGAGGGACTACAGTGCTGCCTATCAGAAGAGGCAGAAGCATTAGCGACGCCTGTGAGGAGAAAAAAGGGCAAGACTGAAATAGCTCTGATGTCCCTGGGGGAACATGTTCAGAGGACCTTCCTCTAGGAAGCCATGAAAGACAACAGTTCTGCCTGACAGCTGAGGCAGAAATGGCACAAATGTCCTTAAAAGGAAAAAAGGCAGAACTGGAATGCCTCTGATGCTTAGGGAGGAACATGCTTAGAGGGCCTCACTCCATGAAACCCAGAGAAAAAGCAAGGTGACTGGGTAAAAAAAATTGGCTGGACAACAGGACGCAGCGGGTAATAAATGGAATCCAAAGAAAGGGGAGTTACTAGTGGGGTACAGCAGGGTTCAATATTGGGGCCAGTCCTCTTTAATGTCTTTAGAAGTGACACTGCAGAAGGAGTAGAAGGAAAAGTATGCCTCTTTGCAGAGGACACAAAGATCTGCAACAGGGTTGATGCACAAGAGGGGTGTGTGTGTCTGGAAAAGATGAGAAGGGACTTGGTAAGGTTGAAAGAATGGTCAAAAGTAAGGCAGCTTAGATTCAATGCAAAGAAGTGCAGAGTAATGCACCTGGGAAGAGTACACAGTGTGGGGGGTGAGATACTAACAACAATAAAAATGGAAAGGGACCTGGGGGTAATCATATGAGATGACCTAAAGGTAGGCAGGCAATGTGAGAAGTCAGTAAGAAGGGCTGGGGGAATACCGGGATGCACAGGGAGAGGCACCACCAGTACAAAACAGGAAGTTGTCATCCCTCTGTACAGACAGTTGGTGAGACCTCATCTGGAGTACTGCGTGCAGTTCTGAAGACCCCATCTCCGCAAGGACATAGACAAGATGGAGGCAGTCCAGAGGAAGGCAACTAAAATGGTGCAGGATCTGCACCAGAAACCATACAAAGAGAGACTAAAGAAGCTTAATATGTATACCATTGAGGAAGGGGGGTGGGGCATGATAGTTTATTCTGTTGAGGTACTTGAAACTGAGTCCAAGAGGGTAGCATCTTTTAGAAAAAGAGATGTGCAAGAACAAGGGGGTACAGCTTGAAGATAGAGGAGGGACAGCTCAGGGGCAACGTGAGGAAGTATTTTTTCACAGAGAGGGTGGTGGATGCATGGAACGGCCCTCCTGAGGATATCGTGGGGTCAAAAACAGTAGGGGAATTCAAGAATGCATGGGAAAGGCATAAGGCAATTATAGTGGGGGGGCAGGAGGAAGAAGGCTGTTGGTTAACTAGGGTCTGCAGCTTATCTGATAGGTAGGGAAGTGGGCAGACTGGGTGGGCCAAGCAGTCCTTATCTGCCATCAAAGTCTATGTTTCTATGCAACTGGCAGACGCAGTGGGAAACACCCTGTAGGCCATCCCAAAAGAAAGGCCAAGCAGACCAGCAGAAGAGAGATGTAAAACCGAAGGTAGACTGTCCAATAAAGAGAGCTAGGAGCAGAAAAGCCCAGAGGCCAAGGGGAACGGAGGGTGGGTTGGCATGGTTTGCTGAAAGAGATTATCATGAAGATCTACTGTTACAGTAAGTTCTTACGCAACTGTGCTATGTTCTTCAAGTATATCTCTTTCAGCAAGCCACACCCATGGAACAAGTCCCAAGAAGTACTGACAGATACAGTCTGGGTGGATGGAGGTAATAGGCCTAGGACAGAAGGTCTTGAAGCCTACCCTTCCTCTAGAGGAAATGTCCAGACTGTAGTATTTAGTGAAAGTGTGGACAAGAATCCAAGTGGCAGTGGCACATATTTCTGCCGCTGACACATTCTTGGAACTGGCAACAGAAGTGGCCACGCCTCTAGTTGAATGGCCATGCACAACCCCAGGAAGTTCCTTACTGTACTTCCTGTAACAAAAGGTAACACAGCTGGTCAACCAAATGGACAGGTACAATGTAGAAACTGTTATGGTAAGCCTTCTTTGCCAGGGGCGAAGGAAACAAACAGCTGCAAAGACATCCTGCAGTCCCTTGTGCAGTGCATGTAGTACCTGGGTATTCTATGCACATAGGAAGTATGGAGCAATGAATGGCAACAGTGGCAACTAAGGATCAATGCAAAGAAGTGAGGAGAGCTACAGGTTGGGGGTGGGGGGCTGTCACCAACGAGGAAACAGACCTATGGGTTATCATCTCTGATCTTTTTTTTTTTGTACATTCTATTTTTGCACCCTACCTTCGGGGCTTCTCTCAGGGTGCTGTACTCAGCTCCTTGGCTCAACTGCTCGCCTAAATCATCCTCCTCCAACTGCATCGGGTAAGAGGGGGGTTTCCTAGGCCCTCCCTCCCCCACATAGAGGCCCTAGAATCCCCAAGGAGAGGTGGAGAAATGGCCATCTCTGGGCATGTGGCCGGGGCTACCAACGGTCGCCATCGCCTCACCCGAGGATAGGGTTTGTTTCTTGGTTACAACCCCTTTGAACTCGGATGTGTAATGACGACCTGCTCAGCGTACGCACGCTCCCATGCACAACTGAAAGACGTCCGCTGCAGCTCAATCCCCCTGCTCCTGCAAAGTAACCACTCTGTCAGACAGGAGGAAGGCTTTGCCCTGGACCATGTCCAGTACTGCTCCAATGAACTGGAGGCACTGGGATGGGACCAGAGATGACTTGGGATAACTGACAGTAATATCCAGTCATGCAAAAATAGTAATACCCAGTCATGCAAAAAGGTCCAGGGTGGAGGACAGAGAACCCCTCCAAGCTGCTCCTGAACGGGGCTATAAGCCATTAGTCCAGGTACGGGAACACAAATTCCCAGGCGACGAAGTGCCACTGCCACCATCGCTAGGCACCAGGTGAAGACTCTGAGTGCCGAGTAAAGGCTGAAGGGGAGGGCTTTGAACTGGAAGTGCTCCGTTCAGAAGGAAAATTGCAGGAAGCGGCAGTGGCCTGGGAAAACTTGAATGTGCAGGTATGCATCCTGCATATCCAGTGCACAGAGTCAATGGTCTGTCTGGAGCAAGGGCAGGAGTCCCTGAAGAGTCGACATGTGGAACCTTTTGTACTCTACATACAGGTTCAGCTGACTTGAGGTCACTCGTCTTTCTGAGAATGAAGAAGAAATGGGTGTAATACCCTTTTTCCCCTCTGTGCCCAGGGAACTGGCTCTATCGCAGATTTTTGAAGTACAGCCTGGATCTCATCCCTTACCAGAGTTATGTGGTCTGAGAGATAATGAGACTGTCTTGGAGGAGAGTTTGGGGGGTTTCTCCAGAAACTCGATGATGTGCCCTCTTACTACGAGTTGAATAACCCAGGAATCCGAAGTGATGCTCTGCCACTCTGCTAGGTGGAGGGCAAATCCTCCTCCTACTGGCTCCACACTGATTGAAGGTGAAGGTGGAGGGGGGCTGAAGGAGTCAGGAGGTGGAGGAACGGGCAGGGAAGGCACCCTACGGCTTGCTGGGTCTTGGAGGCAGGGGGAGAAGTAATGGCAAGTCCTGATGCTCTCCTTTTGGTTTGATGCCTGTTAAAAGACTGTTTGCCTTGGCACTTTTGCTGGCGCTGAAAGGGCTGCTTAGGCTTGAAGCCCACCTTGTACATGGACTTAACTGAACTCAGGGCTTGCCCGCTGTCCTGGAGGCCCTGATGATATCCTTGGTATTGCCTCCGAAGAGGACAGAGCCTCATAAGTGGGTGTTCTGTATGGCTGCCTGAACATCCTGGGAGACCACAGAAATACGGAGCCAAGCATGGTGCCCGAGGCAGACTGCTGTTGCTGAAGAGTGAGCCACGGCATCCACAGAGTCATAGAAAACTCTCAATGCATGCCTTCAAAAAATCTTAGACAGTCTCAGGGCCTTGGTAAGCTCTGACTTAAGGTCCAAGTCCTCCACCGTTTCCAGCCTAGCCTTGAGCTGAGCCATTGCAGCTTTTTGGTATGAAATCATGTATGTGTTACATAGTTCAAGGAATGTAGGGCACATGTAGAGGAGGAGTAGATCTTGCATCCAAACTGATCCAACTGCCTTGACTCTTTGTTAGGAGGGGAGGTACTCATGTGTTTAGGTTTGGCAGTACGGTCGTGAGCTGTGGCAATCACGATGGAATCTTCCTTGGGGTGAGAGCACAGATAAGGAGCGCTCTCAGGAGAATGGTAGGTCCGGTCTGCCTTCTTGGGGACGGCCGGGATAGAATGAGGCATCTGCCAGATAGTGGAGGCGAGATCCTCATGGGGCTCCGCCCACGGGGTGGGGATCGGAATGGGAGATGCTTTCACTAAATTCAAGTGCTCTGCTAGGGGCTTGCGTTTCTGGTCTTGCTCCTCCACATTCCAACTGTTAGCTTGTCAGAGGATGCGGAGGAGTTCAGTGAAGGAGGGGACTTCAGGAGGAGACTTGGGAGACTCCTTACCCTTGGAATCCGTAACTCTCATAAGGTTTCCGGAGGAAGAGTCGGAGGAGTCAGCCTCCCAGGATTCCATCAGAGGTCTTAGGCTTGGTCAGAGTGACCTCAGGGGTAGTGCCCCCAGAAATATGCGCCATGGTGGTAAGGCCTGATTTATGCAAACCCACAGGAGACAAGAAGCGTGGGGTGTGAGTCGTCACCGGGGCCGGCAGTCTCTTGTCTAAATCTGCCACCAACTGGGATCTGGCCTCTTGCCATCAGGTCTGGAATATGGCCTGGAGGTCTTGCTGAGGTGGAGGTTGAGGCTGGAAATACTGGTAACCCAGTGCCTGAAAAAGGGGGCCATAGTCTGGTGCCTAATATACAGGGTAAAAACTGTGGACGAAAGGAGCCAACGTTGGGCCTGATGGTGGGTAACCTGACATCGGCAAACCCAGATAATTTGAGTAGCCTAAAGGCAGACCATGGGGGACACCATGACGATCCAAGGAGGTCCCAGAGGGCCTCGAAGGAGGCGGTGTGACCTGGCAAATTATCCAGTGTCAGGTGTCTCAATGTCAGGATATCTGGCATCAGGGCTGGCATCGAGTTGCCTGGCATCAGGAATACTGGCATCAGGCACAGGGAGTCTGACTGAGGCTCTGACGGCAGGTGGCCCTAGGAGTCAGACAGGACACCTGGAGTCAGAGACCTGGAGCCCGGCGGACAGACCCCTTGCATCGGGGGCTGAAGGAGGGCCCAACGGGATAGGAAGGTCCCTGGGAGACAGTGGAGGAACTGACTCCAACGTAAGAGTACTGGGAGAGTTATTCATGGGTTCCTGGAGGGCTATCCACGCTGGAATGGGTGATGAAAATACCATGTCCAGGGGACCCACTTCCTCCTCCTCCGTTCCCAGTAGAGGGTCGGGCACAGGAGGTTCCACCAGCAAAGGTGGAGGGGAAGGTTTCTGGTCAGGGGAAACGTGATGGGAGGGCTGGCCTTGGAGGTCAGTGCGCTCAGCTGGATGTCTCGGGTGTGTCGGCGTCAGCCACGATGCTTGAGACCGACCAGTAGGGCGTCAGAGTTCGCGTGCAACTTATTGGTCGGTGGAGAATGAGTTGGGCAGGTGGCAGAGGAGCCCCCGATCGACTGATGTCAAGCAGGTTCCTTCTGGGCGGGCCCCGGGAGAACCAGAGACTGACTTATCGCGGGTGACCAGGCGTCTATCGGAGGTCCCAGCAGGCAACTTATCAGTCGAGGATCCTGACTTGGAGCCAGTCTTAATGGGCTTAAGAGAAGTGGAGGTACCGGAAGAACCGGACGACGAGGCCTGGATAGTCACCAGGGGAGGTGACCGAGGAGCAGTCTTGTCTGCAGGCTTGAGCCCAGCGGCCTTACTGGTAGAGGGCCACTCACGGTCCTCCAGGAGCTCCCGCTTCCAGTGCTTTTTTGTCTTTCTTCTTCTTATGCTTCGAAGAAGGAGAAGAAGCGAAGTCCCTCAGTTTCTGCATCTCTTGTTCTAAGGGAGCCATCCTGGAATTCAAAAGATGGGCTTCTAGGACCTGCTGCCTGCGTTTGTATGTGGCTTGATTGAAGGGCTTGCAATCCGGGCAGGCCTCAATGTCATGGGCCGAGCCTAGGCAGAAGAGGCAGAGCTTATGGCTGTCTTTGTGAGAGACCTGCATGCTGCACTTCACACACTTCTTGGTCTTCGGAGGATCAGATGGAAAAGTCATAAAACTAAAGAAGAACAAACTATTATCGGAGAAAAGAAGGAAATGCCTATTAAAATGGCGATCCACTGCAGCAACACTCACTGCGAGGTCCTTGCGCAGGTCGATGGTGGGAAAGAACTGGAAGGCGGGAGTGGGGACCACCCACTTATAGGATCATGCTGATGTCCGTCATGTGACATCGGATGGGCGGTCCCCCGCAAGACACTGCTAGCAAAAGTTTGCCGTGCGGTCCTGATGCCAGAGGGCGCAGTCCTACATGTTATGGCCTACTGCGGAAACCCTCTCGAAGTAAGATCAAAAGATTCCGTATACATACCATTTGCATCCATTACCAGCTTAGTTATTCGATCATTTTCAGCAATACCACTTTTTAGCTTAACTTCATTAAAACTGAGGCACTCTACTGGCGAAGTTAAAAGAACCATCTGCTTCATGAGCACGAGGTGCTGGTCCCAATGGACCCTTAGAGGCCATCGTGGAAGATGCATGTGCATCCTGGCCAGGAAAACCATGGCAAGGGCTGCTGCCATCAGGCCCCAACAGTTTCTGGAATGTCGAGCTGTGACATAACTGGTGCTGTACAGTGAGTGGGCCTGGGCTATCAGATGGTCTGCCCTATCTTGGGACAGGAAGACCGATCCCTGAGCAGTGTCCAGTATAGCTCCTATGTACTGGAGATGCTGAACGGGGGTCAAGACTGACAAGACAGACTGGCTGTGATCCCTGGAGTGTTGAACAGGGTGTAAGACAGGTGCCGCCTGGACTGAGCTTTGAGCAACAAGTCATCCAGGTAGGGGTAGACCTATAATCCTGCCCTCCAGTGGTCTGCTGAGCTATGAAGTGGTCCGCCCTGTCCAGAGGCAGGAAGATTATGCCTTGGGCTGGGCCCAGAACTGCCCCTATGTACTGTAAACACTGACAAGGGTCCAGGATGGATGTGGGCAAGTGAACAGTGATCCCTAAGACAATGAACAACTGTCCGGTGTGCACTAGGGTCCGAGACAGGCACTCCTCGGATTGAACTTTGAGCATCTAGATGGGGAGATGTACAGTCCCTCCCCTCCTAAGGGCTATGGCCAGCAACGCGACGCAGCTGGTAAGTGTCAGAGGAGGAAGGAACCAGCCAGATCTGGTAACGTTCCCTCAGAACAGGCGTCTGAGAGATGTAAAGAGGCGGCAGTAGTGGCAGGGCGAGCAGCCAGCAAGACCAGAGGCATACCCCATCTCCTGTGTGCCATGAATGACATAGGATCAGGCAGAGTAACCATGCTGAACCCCTTGCAGTGAGAGGTGGGGTTTGGAGCTCACAGATGGAGCACGGCCCCCAAGGTCTCTCCCTGCAGGGTGAGGAAAAAAGGAGAATATCACCCCATATGCTTTTGCAACCAAGGAACAGATGCTGTGGCCTTCATCCCATAGGTATTGTTGGCCACAAAAACAGGAAACTGTTCGGGCCTCACGAGGAACAAGGCAGAAGTGGTCCTGACCACCGCCACTGCTGTGCACCAGCAGTCATCTCTCCTAGAATGAAGGAAGCCCTAAAGGGTGAACCCCCTAACTCCAGGGGAAGGCCACGCACCTACTGGCATGATCCCAGTAAACTGGGAGAGAAGCAGGATGCAGAAGGATGAGGCTGGGACCCGGTACAGCTGGTGCCACTGGCAGGGATGGAAGAGCCCGGGAAGGGGTGTCACACACAGCTGGGAGAAGAAAAGCAACCTGCCTATCAGAAAATGTCAAAGCAGCGTGGAGATAATCAGAGCCCAGCCCCCCATAGTCTGCTTAGGCTAGGGTAGAGAAAATGGGACTACCCTAAGGTCCAGCTAGCCCCAGGCCTATCACAGGGGCAGGAATGGCAATAGGTACCTGGGCTGCATCCTCATTAGTGGCTGAGGGAGAAGTGAGGAACTCCAGAGATGAAGAAGGTGAGGGCAAGCTTCAAAAGCCCAGACGCCTCGCTTTTCGTGTAGCCTACAAGAACCTGGGTGGGGGCATTGAGTAGGAAGTCCCAATCCCAGGGGAGATACTGGAGAGCCCTCCACGAAAAGGATGATATGACAGCCGGTATACTGGAGGGGCAGCCCAGTTAACAACCAACTGTAGCCCCTGTTCACACAGCCTGGTCCTAGCAGGAAGGACAGAGTGCAGAAAGAAAAAATTACTCACCTTAGTAATGTTATTTCTTCTAATGAAGTCTTGCTATATTATGACATATGCAGTATAACCCCGGGTTAGAACTGCTCCGGAGGTGAAAGAGTTAACTTTCCATGCAGGGCATGGAACCTTGAGCGCGAGCTCGGGATGAACACTCTGTCTGTTGTAGCTCAAACTTAAACTGTCAGATCTTTACGAGCAAAAACTCAATAAGGTTCTGTGTGGAAGCCGAAAACCTACACTAGCCCACTGGCTACTAATTACAAAACACATTTTGTTCTTGATCCCAAAATAAAGACTCAAGTCAGGGGATTCAAGAAAGAAAAATAAAACATAACACCTAAGCACCCTAAGAAAGGGTGAAAATAAAGTGGGCATCTATGAAGTGCCAACATTGCACTGCCTACCCACATCCCAAAAGTAGAGGTTCTGAGAGGGGCAGGCTGGGGGGAGGTCATAATATAGCAAGACTCCAATAGAAGAAACAACATTACTAAGGTGAGTAATTTTTTCTTCAAACATGAAGTCTTGCATATTATGACATATGCAGATTACACAGCAGTACCTCCATGGAGGAGGGACAGAACCTACTTAGAAAATAGGCTCTGAAGCACAGCTGTGTTAAATCGAGCATCACCCTAGCCTGGATATCCAGGGAGTAATGCTTCGTAAAAGTGTGAACTGTTTTCCAGGTAGCTGCTTGACATATCTCTAGGATAGGGATGTCCCTGGCAGCAGCCAGGGACGCAGCTGTACCTCTGGTAGAGTGAGCCCTCAGCCCTGAGGGAGGAATCTTACCCAGTTTTTCATAGCAAAATTGATACAAGAGACAATCCACCTGGCAATGGATCTTTTAGTGGCAGGTTTGCCTTTACCAACCTCACCATAAGTGAGGAACAATTGGAGGGATTCAAACCTATGACCCTTGGTATGTTCTATATAGTAACTAAGGGCTCTTTTGACATCTATACTGTGTAATCTCCTCTCACCAGAGGAGGAATGGTCAGTGAAGTACACAGGAAGAGACATGGATTAAGGTGGAAGTCTGAAACCACCTTAGGCAAAAACTTTCTGTTAGTCCTGAGGACCACCTTATTTCTATGAAAGGAGATAAAATCAGGCTCCACTGACAACGCTTGTAGCTCACTTATGCCTGGCAGAGGTGATGGCTACCAGAAACACAGTTTTCCAAGTCAAGTACTTAAGCTCTGCTGAAGACAATGGCTCAAAAGGTTGCATAAGCTGGGCAATGCAAATATTAAGATCCCAAGCAGGGCAGGGTCCCTGAACGGAGGGTTGTGTGAAGCAACCTTTAAAAACTTGGAGAACACAGGGTGAGCTGAAAAGAAGAGGGCTTACCTGCTGATAAAAAGACGGACACAGCTGCCAAGTGCACTTTTAGGGTAGCTGGTCTTAGCCCTGAGAGAATTCAAATGCACTAAATAATCCAGAATCGTGGGCACGTCAGCTGATTCTGGAAATATGCTTACTAGCACACCATATGGAAAATCTTTTCCATTTTGAATTATAAGTAGCCCTGGTGGAAGGCCCCTAGAGGTCTTCAAGATTTCCAACACGCCTTTGGGAAAGGTGGGGTAGGTCAGCAAACTCTAACTCTTCAAGAGCCATGCCTTGAGATTGAGAGATTTGAGGTTCGGATACCAAACTCTCCCCTGGGCACAAGTTAACAGGTTGTGATTCCTGGGAAGAAACAGGGGAAGGTGGACTGCTAAGGACATGAGAAGTGGGTACCAGGGCTGCCTGGCCCAATCTGGAGCAATCAGGATCATCCTGCAGGGTTGAGACCTGATTTTTACTAGCACCTTGAAAAGAAGAGGAAGGGGAAACATAGAGAAACTTCCTTCCCAACTGAGTAGGAAGGCATCCAGAGAGACTGAGCCCAACACTGGGGCCGGCAGCAAAAAGGAAGTTGGTGATTGTCTGGGGCTGCAAAGAGATCTATCTGAGGGGTGCCCCATCTGCAAATACTACCTCCAGTACTAGGGGATCCAGTGCCCATTCGTGATGGCCCTGGGAAATCCTGCTGAGAGCATCCGCTAGGACATTGTCCTTGCCTGGGAGGTGAACTGCCGTAAGGAAGGCTGCTCAGAGAATAAGCCAGAGACCACAACTCATTGCTTCGTGCACAAGGCCAGACCGAGTGCCCCTTGCTTGTTGATGTACCACATTGTAGTGGTATTGTCTGTTCTGACCTGAACAACCTTGTTCTGAACAGATGTGGAAAAACCTGGAGTGCTGGAAAACTGCTCTGAGTTCCAACAAATTGATGTGGAGCAGAGATTCCTGAGGGACCACAACCCCTGGGTAGTAAGGTCGCCATGTGAGCTCCCCCACCCCAAGAGGGATGCATCTGTAGTAAGGGTCAAGGAATGAGACTGGGGAATGAAGAGAACCCCTTGTCTCAAATTGCTCTGGTCCTGCCACCACTGGAGGGCCTGGATCAGGGTTCGAGTCACTGGGATCAATTTGGTTAGAGGATCTGTCCTTTGAGACAAAAGGCTCTCAAATGGAACTGAATGTCCCTCATCTGAAACCTTGCTCCCTGCACTACTGCTGTAGAAGCAGCCATGTGCCTCAGGAGCTGTAGAAAATGCCTAGCTGGTCGAGAGACCTGCAGGGTGAAAGAAGAGGCCAGAGAGACCAAAGTCCTTGCTCTTTCCAGAGGGAGGAAGGCTCTGGCTTCTTTTGTGTTCAGTTCTGCGCCTATGAAGGTAAGAAGCTGGACAGGCTCCAGAACTGACTTTGGAAGACTGAGAAGGAAACCTAAAGATGTAAGAAGTTGTTGAGTTACTTGTAGGTGTAGTTTATCCTGGTCTGGAGACTGGCCTACAATGAGCCAGTCGTCCAGATAAGGAAAGATGGCAATCTTTTGCTTCTTAGTGGGCAACTACTACTGCCAGGCATTTTGTGAACACCCTCGGGCCGAGGTGAGGTCAAGGGCATTGCTCTGAACTGGTAATGGCCTGAGGGCAGTTCGAATCTGAGGTACTTTCGATGGGAGCTTCTGATGAGAACATGGAAGTAGGCATCCTTGAGGTCCAGGGAGGCTAACCAGTCCCCTGGCCTTAGGGTAAAATAATTCCCAGAGTCACCATTTTGAACTTTGGTTTTAAAAGGTGCTTGTTTAGATACTTGAGATCCAGGATGGGCCGCCATTCTCCTGTCTTTTTTGGGGTAAGGAAGTACCTGGAGTACAACCCTTTGCCCTGGTGTAGGGGTGGAACCCTTTCCACAGCTCTGAGAGCCAGGAGGGAAGAAACTTCTGTTTCTAGGGCAAGTGACTCTGATGGATTTGCAGGTGGAAAGGACCTGGTTCTCATCTTCGGAAATTTTTTGAAGCTGAGAACCAGTCCCTGGCTTACTACTTCCAGGATCCACTTGTCAGATGTTACAGACTTCCAGTCCTGGACAAAGTAAGCCAGCCTGCCCCCTACCGGTAGTGGAGAATCGGCCCTGGCCACCCCATCAGGGAGCCTGTTTTGCAGGGGCTTTGGGTTGAGGGGTAGAAGCAGGCTTACTAGACCCCCTTCTGCCTCTTCCTCTAAAGAACCCCCTCTGGGCATAAGCAGAAGAGGAGGCCTGGGCTTGGTAAAAGGCCTATGAAAAGGCCTGCCCCTGCCCCTGACATGCGTGCCTTGAGGAGTGGCTTGCCTTTCTTTGGCCTGTGCACCCTATAGGTGGTCCTATACTCATCCATTTTCTTCATATAATTCTCTGTCTGCTCCTCAAACACAGAATTGCCCACAACAGGAAAATCCATAGCCTTAGACTGAGTATCCTGGACAGGGCAGTACATCTGAGCCAGGCCATTCTGCGAAGAGACACAGATGTAGCCATGACTCTTGATGAAACATCATTAGAGTCTACTGCAGCATGAAATTGCACCTTGGATGCCTCAATACCATCTGCAGCCACCTGCTCCAGCTCCTGGCAAGCTGGTCAGGGGCCTGTTTTGCTAGTGCCAGCACAGTATCCCATCTGGATTTCTGGTACCTAGCTGCATAAGCCATATAATTCGCCTGTCTGAGTCCCAAAGATGCTGCCATGTACTGTTCTTTGCCATGGCATCCATCCTCCTGGAATCCTTTTCAAGAGGGTGAGCCTAGAGGAATATTAGCCTTGTCACAGGCTGCAGCCTGCACTACCCCCACATGGCTGCATTGCTGAGAGAGGAACTCCGTATCAGAGCCTGATAATGTATACCTTTGTCCATCCTTTTATCAACAGGAAGGATAGAGTGAGGAGTTTTAGAATTTTTACTGTCTGTTTCCTAAAAGATTTGTGCAAGGGAATAGACAGTCTACTAGACTCTGGAATATCCATCATTTCTACATAATCAGGCTCTTCTTGGTCATCAACAGCTTCCTCAACAGTAAGTTGGAGAGTTTCAGCAACTTTCTTATAGAACATAAAAATGAGAAGGGGACTCAGATAGCCCGGGAGGGGGGGGGGAACCCTGAAGGTCTGTCTGGAGAGATGTCCGGTTCAATGGGCACATCCAGACTTTCAAAATCACAATCACTCTCCTCATACCCCTCTTCCCCTTCCTCCGGTTCATAAAAATCCTCAAAATTATAATCTTGAACCGGTGGAACCGTCCGAACCGAGCGCTTCCTGATGGTGCTCGTTCGGACGGAACCGGGGAAAGAGACTGGACAATTTGAATAGCTTTAGCTATTTCCTCAGCGGTTGGAGAAAAAACTTTTGGCTCCACACTAGCTGACTTTCTAGCCCTTTTAGTTGGAACCGGCTCCTCAGAGCTGGCTCTTCGTTTGCCCGAGGGAGTATCGCCCTGGTCAGAGGGCACTCCCTCAGGTTCGGTTGGAACCGAACCGGGCTGGCCATCCGGGTCAGCGGACTTTTTGGCCTCCCTTTCCCTGAGCCTACCAACTCTCTTTTCCACGGTGGCAGCAGGAAAATTCTTACAAATCTGGCAGTCTGCATTGGGGTGGTCAAACCCCAGACAATATACACAGGTGGTGTGTGGGTCAGCCTTGAGCTTCCCCACAGAGGCCACAGTGCTGAAACCAGTGGGTCCGGTTTTCTTTTGGGTTTCTCAGACATGGTGCCAGCCTAACCAAAACTTGCCCGTTAGTGGCAATCTGCCAAGCAAGACTCTCTTATCAGTTCCCAACCGTGTCACGGGTCGTGGAAAAAACTGTAATAAAATCCGTTTTTTTTAGAACTGATAAGAACCGGGAAACGCACTCTAAAGGGCTAGAAAGTTAATTTAAAACCCATCTGATCGGTTCAAACCGAACCGAAAAAGACGTTTACAAGTTCCACACAGAAGAAATAAAATATGCCTAACTATTACTTACAATACCACAGACAAAGCTTGAATTGATTGAGGTTAATTTCGGTAAAATAAACAGAGAATTACACTTTTTAACCGACAAACGAACCGAGCAGCAGGAGAAATCTCCGGAGCGACTGTTCAGTGAGGCGGAGTAAAGAATCTGACAGTTTAAGTTTGAGCTACAACAGACAGAGTGTTCAACCGAGCTCGTGCTCAAGGTTCCATGCCCTGCATGGAAAGGTAACTCTTTCACCTCTGGAGCAGTTCTAACCTTGGGTTATACTGCATATGTCATAATATAGCAAGACTTCATGTTGTTTGAAACACACAGCATTGTTGCTGGAGCTGGTGATGGGCCCAAGAGACAACTGATAGGGGAGGCCAAGGGGTGCCACCGTCAGAAAGGGCAGTCCAGCCATTAATATGATGGGGAGGGAAAAGCGACAACAGGGGAGGCACCAGGTGTCACAGTCAACAGGATGGAGATAGACTCGTCCTGGGAGACAGATAGTACTCCGAGGGCAAAACGTTTACAGGGGAGGCACATGGCGTCACCAACGATGAGCCTGGGCCAGTCACGACTGGCCAAGGAGAAAGCCTACCAAACCCAGGCTGCTAGGGCAATGGGAGATGGCAGAGGCAGTGGCGTCACCATCCCAAAAGCTGCATAGGCAGGGCAGACACGGACTACCACTGAAGACAAAAGGAACCCAGCCCTAGTGTGATGGGGGGGGAACGGGAGAGATGGCAGTGTCACCATTCCGAGGGACCCAGTCTGAGCCAGACCCCAGAGAACTGCACAGAACCCCCTGGCTGGGAATCCTACAAAGGGGGGGGGATGCCGGAAGGTGGTTAAGTCCAGAAAGTCTGGAGGCCTGCAGAAAGCAGAGAAGGCTGCAGATCCAAAGCAGAGGCAGGCCTGCTGGCAACAAAATGGCCCCATGGCCTGAAGACCAGGCCAAAGCTCAGCCAAGCCGAGCATCATCTGCAACAGCTGGAATCGGCAACAATAGGGGCCAATCTGGAAGGGCCAGAGTCGTGGGCAAAGGTAACTCGGGAGGCAGCATCGAGAAGATCGTCTTGCTGCTGTAAAAAGAAGACTGCTGAAGTGTAGCTCCGCAAGGTCTGACGAGTCTTGATTGATGGCAGGAAAAGAACCAAGGAGGGTCACGGCTGACCACAATTATGGAGGGATGCCAACGTCAGACGTCGTCATGGGCAGCCCCTAGCAGTACTTCCTGAAAAAGGTTTCTGTGTGGTCCTAGAGCCTGGTTTCTTATGTTCCATAGGCGTGGCTTGCTGAGAGAGATATCCACAAAGAAGATCTACTAAAATTTTCTGCCTGCTATTTTTTAGTGCTAGTAGATCTTTAAATACAGGAGGTCCAGTCTGTTATTGTTCCATCTTTACTAGCCTTGGTGTGTTCCGGATTTACACACTGGTGTAGGAACCATTTTGAAATGATATGGTACAGTTTAGATCCTTTTAGCCACAGTTCTATAGAACATGGATTCATTATGCCAAGAACCCTCTTCCCCATAACCCCTTCCCCAAATCTAACTACTTCCTCATCCCTCTCAATTCCAACTCCACCCTCTCTTTCCCCCTCCTACTTCTTGGAGCACTCTGTAGATGCCCCATGTTACCCCATGTATGGTTTTCAGACAAACAGAAGCGAAAGTTGACCACTATTTTACCTGTCTGGATTCTGGCCATTCGAAGAATGTATTGTGCTCTATACTGTATACTAATTTTATCCTTACAGTAGGTCTTATTTATGGTGGCTTCTTTATACCTCTCTGTATAATGTACAAGTTCTCATTTTCTGTATTTGTAAATCTCATTTTGCCTTTGCTCCAGGATTCACCTGGAGATGAGCTGTTCTATTCTCAGTGTGTCCTCCTGACCAAATACTGGAAATAAATAATGTATATTTAAAGCTTAGTTAAGGCTGTAACCATTGTCGACCTTTGTATGTATGTTATCCTTCATCCTTTGACGTGGAACCTTTGTAAATGAGAAGTTCTTGCTCAAAGGTACTTGTAATCCTAGAGTTTAATAAAATAAAAAAAAAAATAAAACATTTTTATAACACATGGTTTGGCTATTTTACTTGTAGTTTCGAAAAGTTGCTCTGCAAGGAAAACTGTGAAGAACAACTTTTGTAGACTGTGCAGAATTAGTTTCCATATAGACCAGGGAAGTGCATGTACACAATATCAGTTCTGTACTAAACTGCACTCTCCTAGACTCAAACCAGTTTATTTTATTTTCCATGTAAGAGCACTCCTGAGCCAATTTTTTTTTTTAATTTGGAATATCAAAATGGCCATATCATGTACTGTATAAAATAAAACTAGTGTCCATGAAGAACCCGAGGTACAGCACTGGCATCAGAACTGACTGAAACCCTGGCAGTGCTATTCAATAGCTTACTACAGTCAGGGGTGGTTCCCAGAGATTGGAGGATAACGGATGTGGTGCCTCTCCACAATGAAGGAAGCAGGGAGGAACCTGGAAATGACAGACCCATCAATCTTGTCCCCACTGAAGGTAAACTGATGAAGACACTAGCTAGAGAGGACATCGTGGACTACCTGGAGAGAAATGGGCTCCAGGACAGTAAGCAGCATGGGCTTGTGGCAAGGAGGTCTTGTCAGAATGACCTGATAGTGCGGTACCACAAAGGTCAGTCCTGGGACCAGTCCTTTTCTATAAGCAACCCAGGAGAAAGAATACAGGGCAGATGCGTCTTTCTGCAGATGACACTAAGCCCTGTAGCAGGTTAGACAGCAAGGAAGATGTAAGGAAGTTTAAGAGGGACCTGCAAAGGTTAGAGAGGTGGTAGTCCAAGGTCTGACTGTTGAAATTTAACACCAAAAAGTGCGAAGTGCTACACATAAGGAACAAGAACTCCAGGAAGGAATACTGAATGGGAGGGGATAAGCTAGCCACTACTTCAGAGGAAAGGGACCTGGGTGTCATAATTCCCTAAAACAAACTAGCCAATGTAACAAGGCCTACAGCAATGCAACCAGAATGATGGGGTGTACTGGAAGGGGTTTTGATAGTGGGAGGAAAGAGATACTACTACCTGTTTAGAAAACACTGGTGAGACCCCATCTGGAGTACTGTTCCCGGTTCTGGAGTCCTCAACTTAGGAGAGACAGAGAGTCTGGAAACATTGCAGCACAGAGTAAAATTATTCGGGACCAACAAGGCAGATCTTGTGAGGACTGGCTTAGAGCACTGAACATGTACTCACTGGAGACCAGAAGGGAGTAGGGGGAGTGGCATTTATCCTAGGGTGCTGAAGGAACTGGCAGTGATACTAGCAAAGCCCTTGGCAGACCTATTCAATACCTCACTAGATTTGGGATGCGTACCTCAGGAATGGAGGATGGCTCACATGGTGCCTCTTCATATGGGTGGCCCCAAAGAGGATCTGGGGAACTATAGACCGGTGAGAACCTCACCTCCATCATGGGAAAGCTGATGGAGACAATCCTGAAGGAGAGGCTGGTGTTCCTTCTGGAGGCGAATGGGCTGCAGGATGGTAGGCAGCATGGCTTTGTCACTGGCAGATCATGCTAGACAAACCTGGCTGAGTACTACGACTGGGTGACTAGGCAACTGGACAGGGGCCATGCAGTGGATGTCCTGTATCTTGACTTCAGTAAGGCATTCAACCTGGTGCCGCATGGGAGGCTGGGAAGCTACAAGGTACAGGGGCTGGAGCAAAGCTGGTGGGCTGGGTGGTCAACTGGCTACAGGGGAGACAGCAGAGAGTGGTGGTGGAGCGATCCTCCTCAAGGGTGGTGACGAGTGGAGTTCTGCAGGGCTCTGTGTTGGGACCAGTGCTGTTTGGGATAGTCACTGCAGACATTTCGATGGGCATCAAGAGCAAAATTAGTTTGTTTGCTGATGACACCAAGATGGGGGTGGTGGTCGATGACCTAGGGGTTTGGCAAGAGCTGCAGGAGGATCTGGCTAAGCTGGAGTCCTGGTTGGATGCCTGGCAGCTGGGATTCAATGCCAAAAAAAATGCAAGTTGCTGCACTTTGGTGCTAAAAACCCAAGTAGGAGCTACCATCCGGGAGGTGAGCAGTTGGCGGTGACGGAGGAGGAGAAGGATCTGGGGGTGCTCATTATAGGGGCAATGAACAACTCAGCACAATGTAGAAAGGCGGCTGCAAGGCCAGCAGGATGCTGGGTTGTACTGCTAGGGGAATATCCTCAAGGAGGGAGAGGTGATTCTGCTTTTGTATAGATCGCTGGTTAGGCCACACTTGGAGTACTGCGTGCAGTTCTGGCACCCGTACCTGAAGAGGGACGTTCAGCTACTGGAAGGGGTGTAACACAAGGCAACAAAGATGATCAAAGGGCTGGGGGGGCTTACCATATGAGAGTAGGCTGAAGGAATTGAACAAGTACTCACTGGAGGAGAGGAGAGAGATGATTGAAACCTTCAAGTACATGACGGATATAAACAAGACTTGTATGAAGGGACTTTTTAAACTAAGGGAGTGGAGGGACACCCAAGGCCATGATATGAGGCTTGAGGGGGGAAGGTTCAGGAGGGAGATAAGAAGACACTTTAGTATGGAGAGGGTGGTGGCCAAGCGGAACGCACTGCCGGCAGAGGTGGTATCTAGTAGAACAGTGGGGGGCTTCAAGAGGGGATGGGACAGAGTAAGAGGGAGGGTCAAGGGAGGTGAGGCAGGGGAGGGAGGGGCAGCTGCAAAATAAGGGCTGCTAGCGCACAACCGAGCAGACATGGTAGACCGCAAGGTCTTTTTCTGTTGGTGAATTCTGTATATTCATTGAGACCTTCTACTACCTGTCTAGAGATCACTGGTGAGACTCATCCAGAGTACTGTTCCCAGTTCTGGAGTCCTCACCTGAGGAAAGACAGACAGGCTGAAAACATTGCAGCGCAGAGTAATTAAAATGATTCAGGACCAACAGGGCAGATCCTATGAGGATTGGCTTAGAGCACTGAACATGTACCTGCTGGAGACCAGAAGGGAGTGGGGAGGGGGAGACATGACAGAGACCTTCAAGTTCCTGAAAGGAATAAACAAGGTAAACTGCAAGGAACTAATTAGTTGGAATGGCAGGTCAAAAATAAGGGACAATAATGTAAGCTTGTGGGGGGGGGGGGAGGGGATTCATGAGGAATGGGAGAAGTTTCATTTTATTTATTGTCATAATGCTTTTTTGGTCACCACCAGCCACCTCTTCGGCCCTCTGCTTCCGTGGACTGTCCCTGGGATCTCCCGTCACAGTGCCCCATGTATTACCCCCCCAGGGCGGAGCCTCCGGGGCCCTCTCCATTAGCCCCACCGGATCTAGGTCACGATTGTGATGGGGACCCAGGTCCGCCACTGGATTGGAGGCGTCACTGGGCTCACCAGGGAGGATTTTTACATTACTTGGTGTTTCGGGGGGTTGGGTGTCACGTGGATGCCACCATGCGTCTGACACGCCCTTCCAGGTCAGCACTAGTTGGTGCTCCAGTACTGGTGTATACCATGGTCACCTGGGAGACCTGGACCAGAGACACTCTACTCCCCTCCCTCCTTGGAGGTGGACAAATCGTGCCATAGCCACTCAATCCACCTCCACCCTGGCCGGCCCTCGAGCATCCCGAGTCCTCTCCCGAAGCCAGGTTGCCCATGTCACAGCGGTAAATCTTTCCGCTGCACCGGCCGACCAGCTCTTAATTTTACTGAGGCAGTGGCTGAGATGTGGAATAGCCTACCAGCAGAGGCGGTGGGAGCATAAACAATTAATGGATTCAAGCTGGGACAGAGTGAAGTGCATAACAGTTACTCAAGGAGGCAGCAGTAAGGCAGGGGAGCAAGAATGGGGAGAGAAGGGTGAAAACCTTGTCTGGACAAAAGGTCATGGGGTAGAGTAGGGTAAAACTGAGCAGACTGGATAGACCAACCTTTTTCTGCTGATGTTGTCTATGTTTCTATGAATAGCTGACAAGGACATAAACTACATAACACAATTTAAAACAGTTCTTACGGGGAGGGTCAAAATAAAAACACCCACTGAGTTTACTAAAAGGCCAGTAAGGATATAAGCAATAAGACAGGATTGGACATGCATTATGCTGATCTAACCACACACCCAGGTGTGTAAATGAGGCATGACACCATGGGTGAGTTCCTTCAGCCCTTGAAAGTGCAATTAGATCAGCATAATGCAGACCCCCAAAGTGTGTCAGTGCTCTTCTACAATAGATATACAGAGAACATAAACGCAACTTGGTTTTTATTAAAAACTGGCATCTTCTTTTGTTAACAGTAACGTGTAAAGAGTAGTCCCTCCCCAGCTGCTCAGCGTCAGTCTATCCACACCACACACTAAAGAGCCGGAATGTCCGATTATCACGGAATGTAGGAATTCTGCTGGCTGAATATTCACCTCTCCTCACACAAACACACACAAAAGAAGGCTTCAGAAAAGCCAGAGTTTAGATTTTATCAGGCAGGTAACACTATTGCAGAGGGGGTACACAGTCAGAAAGAAGATCCAAAAACTACAACTGTGATTAATAAGTCACACCCCCCCCCCCCACACACACACACACACTTGTGTGTGTATAAGGAGGGTTTTTTTATTTTGAGGGAGTTTTATTTTTAGGGCCTAGATGATTTTTCTTTTTAGTAATAAAGGCGGCAGCCATGTTTGTAATGGTAACCAGGAATTTCTGAAAAAAGGTACTAATATTATTAGTATGCTGTGTCCTGATTGGCAGCACTTTTTTTTAACCTATGCACTCTGTTGTCCCAATGATTCTGACTAATCAGAATGCAGTATTTCCCATATCCTTTTATAAGGAACGATAACTCATGTGAAAATCGGCTTCTACAGAAAGAAAAAATTGCTCACCTTAGTAATGTTGTTTCTTCTAATGGAGTCTTGCTGTATTCTGACATATGCAGTGATGTCCAACCTTTGAACTGCCCCAGAGATGAAAGAGTTAACTTTCCATGCCAGGCATGAAACGCTGAGCTCGAGTTCGGTTGAGACTCTGTCTGTTGCTGTTTGAACTCAAACCGTCAGATCTTTACGAGCTATACTCACTGGGTGTCCTGTGTGGAAACTGCAAACTTACACTAGCCAACTGGCTACTAAATATAATCAAAAGATTTTTGGTCCCAAAGCAAAGACTCAAGTCAGGAGACCCAAAAAATAAACAAAACCAACACCACACACCCAAACTAAAGGGTAAGAAAAGAGGGTGGGGCACCTCCGAGTACCAATACTGCTGCTGCCCACCCACATCCCAAAAACCAGGTTCTGAGAGGAGGCGGAGGTCAGAATACTGCAAGACTCCATTAGAAGAAACAACATTACTAATGTGAGTAATGTTTTCTTCAAACAACATGAAGTCTTGCTGTATTCTGACATATGCAGACTACTCAAGCAGTACCTCCATGGAGGAGGGACAGAACCTACTTTGGAAATAGGCTTCTGAAGCACTCATATAATAAACCGAGCATCACTCCTAGCCTGGATATCCAGAGTAATGCTTGGTAAAAGTATGTACTCTTTCCAGGTGGCAGCTTGACAAATCTCTAAGATGGGAATATCCCTGGCAGCAGCCAGGAAGCAGCTGTACTCTCTGCTAGAGTGAGCCCTCAGGCCTGAGGGTGGATCCTACCTAGTTTTCTATAGCAAAATTGAATGCAAGAGACAATCCACCTGGCAATAGATCTCTTAGTGGCAGGTTTTCCTTACCAACTTCACCATAAGTGAGGAACAGTTGAGGAGTCAAACCTGTGACCCTTGTTGCGCCTATGCAGTAGTAGCTATGGGCCTTTTCACATCCAAACTGTGCAGCCTCCTCTCCCCAGAGAAGGAATGGTCAGTGAAGAAAACAGGGAGAGACATAGACCGTTAAGGTGGAAATCTGAAACCACCTTAGGCAAAACTTCCTATTAGTCCTGAGGACCACCTTATCTCTATGGAAAGAGATAAATCAGGCTCCACTGACAGGGCCTGTAACTCACTAACAGGCCTGGCAGAAGTGATGGCCACCAAGAAAAACAGTTTTCCAAGTCAAGTACTTAAGCTCTGCTGAGGACAAAGGCTCAAACGGGGGTTGCATAAGTTGAGCAATGCAAACATTAAGGTCCCAAGCAGGGGCAGGGTCCCTGAAGGGAGGATTGGTATGCAGCAATCCCTTGAACAATTTAGAAAATACAGGATGAGCTGAAAGGGAAGAGTGCTTGCCTGCTGAGAGGAAGGCAGAGACAGCTGCCAGACGCATTCTTAGTGTAGCTGGTCTGAGTCCCAAGCTATTGAGATTAACCATATAGTCAAGGACTGTGGGCAGGCCAGCAGACTCTGGAGAAATATGCTTCCCAGAGCACCATATAGTAAATCTTTTCCACTTGGAATTGTAGGTGTTTCTGGTGGAAGGCTTTCGAGAAGCCTTTAAGATATCCAGAACACCTTGAGAGGTGTGCAAATCAGCAAACTCTAACTCTTCAAGAGCCAGGCCTTGAGATTGAGAGATTTGAGATTCGGATACCAAACCCTCCCCTGAGCACATATTAACAGGTTGTAATTCCTGGGAAGAGACAGGGGAAGGTGGACTGCTAAGGACAACAAGAGAGGGTACCAGGGCTGTCTGGCCCAGTCTGGAGCAATCAGAATCACCTTGCAGGGTTGAGACCTGATTTTGACTAGCATCTTGAACAGGAGAGGGAAGGGGGGAAAAGCATACAAGAACTTCCCTTCCCAATTGAGAACTAGGGCATCCAGGGGGACTGAGCCCAACATTGGGGGCCTGCAGCAAAAGAGAGGAAGTTGGTGATTGTCTGGGGCTGCAAAAAGATCTATCTGTGGGGTGCCCCATCTGGAGAAGATCACCTTTAAAATCAGGGGATCCAGGGACCATTCGTGATGGCCCTGAGATATCCTGCTGAGAGCATCTGCCAGGACGTTGTCCTTCCCTGAGAGGTGCACTGCTGTAAGAAGGCGTCCGGGGAACAGGCCAGAGACCACAACTTCATTGCCTCCGTGCACAAGGCCGTAGACCGAGTGCCCCCTTGCTTGTTGATATACCACATTGTGGTGGTATTGTCTGTCCTGATCTGAACTACTTTGTTCTGAACAGACTTGGAAAAAGCTTGAAGTGCTAGAAACACTGCTCTGAGTTCTAACAGATTGATGTGAAGCAGAGATTCCTGAGGAGACCACAACCCTTGGGTGGCCAGATCCCTCAAGTGGGCTCCCCACCCCAAGAGGGAGGCATCTGTAGTAAGGATTAGAGAATGAGACTGAGTGACAAAAGGAACGCCCTGTCTTAGATTGTCCTGATCCTGCCACCACTGTAATGCCTGGATCAAGGTTCGAGTCACTGGGATTAGTTTGGTCAGAGGATCCTTTTTCTGAGACCAGAAGGCTCTCAAGTGGAACTGAATGTCCCTCATCTGAAATCTTGCTCCCTGAACCACTGCTGTAGAGGCAGTCATGTGTCCCAGGAGCTGTAGAAAATGCCTTGCTGGTTGAGACACCTGGAGGGTGAATGAAGAGGCCAGTGAGATAAGGGTCCTTGCCCTGTCCAGGGGAAGGAAGGCTCTTGCCTTTACTGTATCCAGCTCTGCCCCTATGAAGGTGAGGAGCTGCACAGGCTCTAGAACTGACTTTGTAAGATTCAGAAGGAAACCTAGAGAAGTGAGCAGTTGCTGAGTTATCTGTAGATGTGACTTGACTTGGTCTGGAGACTGGCCTACTATGAGCCAGTCGTCCAGGTATGGAAAGATGGAGATCTTCTTTCTCCTTAGGAAGGCAACCACTACTCCCAGGCATTTTGTGAACACCCTTGGAGCAGAAGTTAGGACGAAGGGCACTGCTCTGAATTGATAATGGCCTGAGGGCAGCTCGAACCTGAGGTACTTTCCGTGGGAGCTTCTGATGAGAATATGGAAATAGGCATCCTTGAGGTCCAGGGAAACTAGCCAGTCCCCTGGCCTTAGAGAGGGTAGAATTATTCCCAGAGTCACCATTTTGAACTTTGGCTTTAAAAGGTGCTTGTTTAAATATCTGAGATCCAGGATGGGCCGCCATTCTCCTGTCTTTTTTGGGGGTTAGGAAGTACCTGGAGTACAATCCTTTTCCCTTGGGTAGGGGTGGAACTCTCTCTATGGCTCTCAGAGCCAAGAGGGAACAGACCTCTGCCTCTAGGGCAAGTGCCTCTGAAGGACTTGCAGGTGGAAAGGATCTGGTTCTCATCTTGGGAAATTTTTTGAAGCTGAGAACCAGTCCCTGGCTCACTACTTCCAGGACCCATTTGTCTGATGTTAAAAGACATCCAGTCCTGGACAATGTAAGCCAGCCTGCCCCCTACAGGTGGTGGAGAATCGGCCCTGGCAAACCCATCAGGGTGCCTGTTTGGCAGGGGCTTTAGGCTGAGGGGTGGAAGCAGGCCTGCTTGTACCCCCGTCTGCCTCTCCCTCTGAAGAACCCCCTATGAGCATAAGCAGAAGAGGAGGCCTGGGCTTGGTAGAAAGGCCTATGAAAAGGCCTGCCCTGCCCCTGGAATGCTGCCTCTGGGGAGTGGCTTGCCTTTCCTTGGCCTGAGCACTCCTATAGGTGGTCCTGTATTCATCCATTTTCTTCATGTAGTTCTCTGTTTGCTCCCCAAACAGAGAATTACCCACAACAGGAAAATCCATGGCCTTAGTCTGGGTATCCTGAGACAGGCTAGTACATCTGAGCCAAGCCATCCTACGAAGGGCCACAGATGTAGCCATGACTCTAGATGAAACATCACTGGAGTCCACTGCAGCATGGAACTGCACCCTGGATGCCTCAATACATCCGCAGCCACCTGCTCCAGCTCCTTGGCAAGCTGGCCAGGGACCTGTTTAGCTAAAGCCATAACAGTGTCCCATCTAGATTTCTGATATCTAGCTGTATAGGCCATATAATTAGCCTGCCTGAGTCCCAAGGATGCTGCATGTACTGTTTCTTTGCCATGGCATCAATCCTCCTGGAGTCCTTATCTGGGGGGTGTGAAGCCAAGGGTATATTTACCTTATCACAGGCAGCAGCCTGCACTACCCCAACATGGCTGCATTGCTGGGTAAGGAACTCCATATCTGAGCCTGAGAGAGTATACCTCTTGTCCATTCTGTTGTCCACAGGAGGTATAGAATTAGGAGTCTTTAAAATTTTTATTGTCTGTTTCCCAAAGGACTTATGAAGGGGAATAGACAGCCTCCTGGACTCTGGGATATCCATCATCTCAACATAGTCAGGCTCCTCCTGATCATCTACAGCTTCTTCCATAGGAAGCTGAAGAGTTTCAACCACTTTTTAAAGAACATAAATGGGAAGGGACCTAGAAAGCCTAGGAGGAGAAACCCTGAAGGTCTGTCTGGGAGATGTCCGGTCAACGGCACATCCAGACTTTCAGAATCACCATCACTATCTTCATACTCTCCTTCCTCCTCCGTTCATAAAAATCTTCTAAATTATAATCCGAACCGGGGAACCGAGCCCCTTCCGATGGTGCTGGTTCGGTCGGAACCGGGTTAGCGACTGAACAATCCTTATTGCTTTGGCTATCTCATCAGCGGTTGGAGAAAGAAGTTGTGATCCGCACCGCCGATTTATCCCTTCTTTTTCTTTTAACCGGAACTGACTCCTCAGAGTTGGTTCTCCTTTTGCCTGAAGAAGTTTCGCCCTGGTCAGAGGGCACTCCTTCTGGTTCGGTTGGAACCGAACCGGGCTGGCCATCCGGGTCAGCGGACTTCTTGGCCTCCCTTTCCCTGAGCCTACCAACTCTATTTTCCAGGGTACCTGCAGGAAAATTCTTGCAAATCTGGCAGTCTGAATCGAGGTGGTCAAACCCAAGACAATAAACACAGGTGGTGTGGGGGTCAGCCTTAGCAAAGGCTTCCCCACACACACACTACAGTGTTGAAACCCAGTGGGCCCGGTTTTTCTTTTGGGTTTCTCAGACATGGCCAGTCCTAACAAAACTTACCCTTTTTTCGGCAATCCGCCAGGCAAGACACCCTTATCGGTTCCTGACCGTGTTACGGGTCGTGGAAAAAAACGTAATGAAACTCGTTTTTTAGAACCGATAAGGACCGGTTACCACACTCTAAAAGTAGAATAAACTTTTTTGAACAAACCTGATCGGTTCATACCGAACCGATCCCACGTCTACAAGTTCCACACAGAAGAACAAGAAATAAACCTATCTAGTACTCACGATACCACAGACAGAGACTGAACCGACAGGTTAACGGATTAAATTTGGTCGAAAACCGAGGAAAACGGCACTTTAACCGACAAACTTGAACTGAGCAAAGGAGAACTCTCCGGAGCGACTGTTAAGTGAGGCGGAGTAAAGAATCTGACGGTTTGAGTTCAAACAGCAACAGACAGAGTCTCAACCGAGCTCGAGCGCAGCGTTCCATGCCTGGCATGGAAAGTTAACTCTTTCATCTCCGGGGCAGTTCAAAGGTTGGACATCACTGCATATGTCAGAATACAGCAAGACTTCATGTTGTTTGAAAATGTAGGCTTAGAGGTGTTCTCCTTTGAACACCCCTTTTGTACCCTGTCACCCAAGCTGACATTCAGAGTGGCAACAGCTGACCCCTTCCCTCCAGTTGGGTGAGTAGATGAGTAGCTGCAGAGGTCAAAACTCTTCAAGTATGCTGGCCATGTGGCCACTCGACTATTATTTTTAGTGGTCAAAGCACTTGTAATGGTGGATAATTCATGCAGCTGTACAGAGAAGGCAACCAATCCTTGGAAGCCATCTTGTCACTTTGGCATCATTCTTAGTGGCCAATGGCCTCCTGGTGTTTTACAGTCTGGGCTGCTGACACCAATTCTGCTCCCTTGGTTGGCCGAATATGGGTGTGGGAATGGCAGCTGCTGCCCCCCCTCCTCCACCAGGAGTCAAGTACCTCACCTCCCAGCCAGACCCTGACTAAAGATTCTTGCCACCTGCACAAAACGAGGAGACTCTTAGGTAAACAGAGGCCTGTCAGTAGCAACAGACCAAAGCAGCAGCTTCTCTGCTTCCTCTAGCTCTGAAGGGTAGGAAAGAAAGGCAGGGAACCCAACATCAGAATCCATGCTGAGGCCCGTTTGTGGCTGTTCACATCACAGGATGAAGAATGCAGCCTGCCTAGTGTTCTCACACCTCCAGAAGTCCTGTTCACAGAGCAGCATTGGAACTGGCTCAGAAGGCAGCCACTCCCCCATTCTCCTGCCCAGAGATAAGGTGTTTCCATGATGACCTAGACTGCTGTGGTGAAGGACATGGAGAACCAGAGGAAAAGTACAGTTACATAAGAACTTACCGTAACAGTAGATCTTCAAGAGAGGCTCTTGCAGTAGGTAATTACATTTAGGACTGACGTCGGCAGGCGGCAGGACCCCACTGAAAAAATTTCTAGCTAGCAGTCTCTGGCGAAGGACCGCCCCCATGTCAGGTGACCGGCGTCAGGAGACGTCTGTATAAAGGGGCGGTCCCTCACGCCTGCCTTCCAGTTCTTTCCCGCCACAGGCCACAAGAGGCCGGATGAGAGAGAAGCGGATATTTCCCCCACTGGAAAAGGAGCTGAAAAAGCTTAGGGGGATGGAGGGCTGGAAGGTATTACCTACTGCAAGAGCCTCTCTCGAAGATCTGCTGTTACGTTAAGCTCTTACGTAACTGTACTATTTTACTTCGAGAGGGCTCTCGCAGTAGGTGATTACATATAGGACTGAGTCCCAAGCAGTCTGGAACAAGAAGAAGCACACGGGAGGAGGAAAGCTACTCAAAGCAGATCCTCTAGCTGTGAAGGCCTTAAGAAAGGAGGCCTTGCAGAACAGCGAGCCCGAAGCCTGCTCTACGGCGAGTAGCAATATCCAAACTGTAATGTTTTGTAAATGTATAGACAGAAGTCCAAGTGGCGGCAGCACAGATGTCTGCAGCTGACACATTCTTGAAACATGCTGCCGAGGCAGCGACCCCTCTGGTGGAGTGTCCTCTTACTTGACCCGGAAGGGTCTTGTTGTACTTGTCATAACAGAAGGTGATGCAATGAGCCAACCATTTAGACTGGCATTGCTTGGAAACAGCATTGCCTTCTCTTTTGGGTGCAAAAGAGACAAACAGTTGATCAGTTAGTGTAGTATCTCAGGATCCGGTGAATGTCCATAGTGTGAAGCAGATACTCCACGATTGGAATACTTCGTAAAGAAAGCGGGTAACTCTATGGACTGGTTCAATGTAGATTCCGCTACCACCTTGGGGAGAAACTTTGGATTGGTGCGCAGAGCCACACGTTTCTTGTGAAAAATCAAGTATGGAATTTTACACATCAGGGCCTGGAGCTCGGAAATCCTCAGAGCAGAGGTAAAGGCCACTAGGAAGAGCATCTTCCATGAAAGGAACTTCATGTCTGCTGAGGCCGCCGGTTCAAAAGGAGGCAAAGTAAGTTTCTCAGGAACGAAGTTCAAATCCCAAGGAGGGGCGGGAACTCGGATAGGAGGTCTCAAGTGAAGATCCCCTCTGAGGAAAGTCTTAGAGACTTCCAGTTGAGCAAACGTCCTATCTGCGAAGGGTACATGGTAGGCGGAAATGGCCACCATGTGTACCTTCAGAGATGAGTGACTAAGACCCGAGGAGAAGGCGCACGTACTCCAGTAGTCGCCCAACCGAGCAGGAGAAAGGCTCGAAGCGGCCCAGATTGAGAACCGTTTCCACTTCATTGCATAAGTAGAAGCCACCTGGGGAGAAACCCCAAAGCGGGCTTGAGCTATGTCTGCAGGAGCCACGCATGTAGTTGAAGGGACTTGAGACCTAGATGGACCAGGGTCCCCTGATCCTGGGGCAGTAAAATTCATGACAGCGGAAGAGGAAGTTCCTCTGAGTATTGTTGCAGAAGAGAGAACCAAACTTGCCTGGGCCAGAAAGGAGCGATCAGAATCATTCGTGCTCCTTCCGAGCAGAGTTTCTGCAAGAAACGCGGGATGAGAGGAATCGTGGTGGGTGGGGGGGCATAGACGAATCTGTCCTTCCAATCTAGAGACAGAGCATCTCTCCAGAAAATGGCCTACCTTAAACGAGTGAGCAGAATTTGGGAAGCTTTGCGTTTAGAGGTGAAGTGAACAGGTCCACCTGAGGTGTTCCCCAACCTAGGAAGATATCGTCTAGGACCCCCTGATCCAGTTCCCGCTCGTGAGCTTGAGTAGACGAGCGACTTAGTTTGTCTGCTAAGGAGTTCTCGACCCCCGGAACATGAATTGCCGTGAGGTGAAGGTTGTGGTGTGCTGCCCAATCCCAAACTCTCATCGCTTCCCTGCAAAGAGGGTAGAACCGAGTCCCGCCCTGTTTGTTGATGTACCATACCACACACATATTGTCTGTCTGGACGGCTAGGTGGCCTGGAAGAAGATACAGGTGGAGAGCCTGGAGAGCATAGAGCACCGCCTGACCGAGATGGGCTCCTCAACCTTCGCCCAAGGCGTCTGTGGTCAGAGTCTGGGAGGGAGGAGGAGGAGGAAGGAAGAATGGAACTCCCCGAAGAAGGTTCTCTCGAACCATCCACCACTGCAAGTCACGAATCATGGGAAAGAAGACTAGGACCAAATGGTCCAAGTCGTCTACCAACTGATCCCATTGAGAGCGAAGTGTCCACTGAGAGACCCTCATGTGGAGCCGGGGCCCGAGGGACTGTTGGGATAGCAGCCGCCATAAGCCCGAGGAGGTGAAGAACTGACCTTGTACTGACCCGCCTGCGGCCGGACAACAGGCTTACCTGAGTCTGGAGTGTGGCCGCCCTGTCCGGTGGCAGAAAGACCCTGCCTAGGGTTGTGTCCAGTATCGCCCCAATAAACTGGAGCCTCTGGGATGGGATCAAGTGAGACTTGGAATGGCTGATGGTAATACCCAGACAGGCAAAGACCTGCTGGGTGAGGGACAGGCAGTGCAGGAGTTCCTCCCTGGACGAGGCCGCCAGGAGCCAATCGTCCAGGTACGGGAAAACCTATACCCCCCATGTACGCAGGTAGGCCGCCACCACCGCAAGGCATTTGGTAAATACTCTGGGAGCCAAGAAGAGGCCAAATGGAATGCCTTGAACTGGTAGTGGTCCCCCTGGAAAGCAAAACAGAGATATTTGCGGTGAGACGGGCGGATAGATATGTGCAGGTAGGCGTCCTGCATATCCAGAGCGCACAGCCACTGGCCCGAGCAGAGGAGGGGCAGAAGGCTCTGCAGTGAGAGCATCCTGAACCTGTTGTACTCCATGAAAATGTTCAGGGAACTGAGATCTAGAATAGGTCTTACATCTCCTGTCTTCTTCGGGACCAGGAAGAAGTGGGAATAGTAACCTGTTCCTTGCAGGGGAAGGGGGACAGGTTCTATCGCCTCTTTCAGCAAAAGTGCTGAAATTTCTTCCTGACCAGAAGATGATGTTCCCGAGAGTACGACGACCTTGGGGGAGGGTGGCGAGGTGGTTTCTGCAGAAACTCTATTGAGTGTCCTTCTGCGATTAGCTGGAGCATCCATGAATCTGATGTTATCCTTTCCCAGCCCGGAAGGCGGAGGGAAAATCTCCCTCCTACAAGTTCCTCCGGGAAGCCCGGAGGCTGTGGGACAGGGAAGGAGTCAGGTGGTGTGTGGCAGCGCTGCAGCTGAAGCTCCCGCTGCTTTTTTTGGGCGGGGGCTTGGCAGCTGGGCGGGGC
This sequence comes from Neoceratodus forsteri, assembly GCA_016271365.2. Lineage (NCBI taxonomy): Eukaryota > Metazoa > Chordata > Ceratodontiformes > Ceratodontidae > Neoceratodus > Neoceratodus forsteri. The sequence goes on from CM028132.1 coordinate 1,341,329,744, forward strand.
CCGGCGTTAGTGGCCCTCTTTCCCTGTGGTTTCACTTTGGGCCGATTCCACCTGCGAAAGGGACGGCGCTGTGATTGATAGGGATGGTACACCGAGTCCACAGACTTTAGTGCCATCCCCTTCTCCTGCAGGTCGGTGATGATGTCCTTGACATCACCCCCGAACAGCACCGAACCCCGGAAAGGCGCTTCCTGGATGGCAGACTGCACTTCCGGGACCAACCCTGACACTCGGAGCCAAGCATGATGCCGTAGGCCTACGGCAAAAGCTGAGCTCCTACCAGCAGTGTCCACTGCACTGTAGGTCGCACGAAGGATGTGCTGACTGGCTGAACATGCAGAGCGGACAAGGTCAGCCACTTCCTGCTTGACCTGAGAGTCCGGGAGTCCAATTTAGATTCCACCTCACTGAGAATCACCTTCTGGTAATCCCCCATGTGGCCGACATAGCTCAGGGCCCTAATACCCAGAGTGGAAGAAGCAAAAATCTTCTTGCCATACTGGTCCAGAAGGCGGGATTCCTTGTCAGGTGGAGACGAGCTAAGGTGTTTGGGTTGAGCTGACCGGCCATGAGCGGCGCTAATCACAACCGAGTCAGCTCGAGGGTGGGAGTCTAAATAGTCAACACCCTCGGGAGCCTGGTATAGCCTGTTCGACTTCCTAGGAAGTGGGGCTAAGGCCGACGGCTGTTTCCATATAGTGGTAATAAAGTCAGCATGAGGCTCGATCCAGGGTGGCACCAAGGTAGGAGCTGTCACGGGGAGATCCAGATGCTCAGCGAGTTTTTTACGCTGGGGGTCTGGCTACAAGGATTGCCACTTATGTACTTCCTGGATCTTTCGTAGCAACTCCATGAAGAAAGGATCCTCCGGAGAAGTCCTTGGCCGGGGCTTGGATAGAGAGCGCAGCTCGTCGTCTTGCTCGGAACAACCCTCGGAAGCATCCGAGGTGTCCGAGGAAGAAGAAGATGAGGAAGAGGTAGACTCCTTCTCCCGACAAGGAGGAGGAACGGACCCCTTGGGAAGCCCTCGGGGGAAGCGTGTCCTGCCCCCTCTGGACCCAGAGGGTTTAGCCCTGGTGTCCGGAGGTGGGGAGGGAGTTTGTCGTCGTGGACGTACGGGAACCGGCACCGGCACAGTCGTTGGAAGACGACTCTCCACCTCTCTGGTGAGCTGAGCCTTGGCTTCAGCCCACCAGGAGGCCAGAGTCTCCTGCAGGTCCACCGGCAGCTGGGGGGGCAGTGGAGGAGGAGGAGGGGGATACGGGTATGGACTGTTCCCATAAGGCGCATATCCCTAACCCGACAGCGGGAAGCCCGGCGTCAGGTATTGAGGCACTGGGTACTGTGGAGTCGAATAGGTCGGCGCCGGGTACTGAGGCGCCAGATACTGCGGTCCCGGGTATGACGGCATCGGATACGACAGGGTCGGGTACCCGGGAGGCTGCGGGCAGGCGGCCCGGTAGGAGGCCCGCAGGCGGTTCTGGAGCAGAAGGCCGGGGGCATCTGGGGCGGGATGTCAACCGGAGTCGGCAACACCGGTGCTGGCGGCCAAGGAGCCAGCGTCCGGGGAGCCGACTTCAGATCGGTCGGACCAGCAGGTGGACGGTCTGGCGGACGTGGAACAGGAACCTCAGCGTCACCTGGGTATGGCGGGGAGAAATCCTCTGGGACGGGCTGAGGAGACTCAGGGTCCCCGGAGGGCAGCGAAGGCTGTGGGGAGTCGTGAATGACGGACGTTAGAGGAGTCGGCGTCGGCTCAAATCTGCTGTCTGCGGGCGTCGGTCGAACAAGCGTAGCTTAATGTGAGATCCGGGTGGCGCTGGAGGGGCGGCGTCTGACTTAATGGACCATCGCTGGAGACGAACCGCTGACGGCAGGGCGGACTGGTCGGACGGAATGGGCATCGCCACGCCTCAAAGGGTCGGGCGACTTACAGGAGCTGCTCGCACCAGTAGGCTGTGAAACCACGGCTTTACAGGGGCCAGAGACCTTCAAAAAGCCCGGAGGTGCCAAAGGCAGTGCGAAACCAGATATAGATAGGCCACCGCCGCCTTAAAAGCCTCTAAAGCCAACGGGAGCGGTCCCTTTACCGGGCGACTCCCGGGAAGTGCGGTGGGAGATGAGCCCTTGTCCGGTGCTTTTCTTTGTCCTTTTCTTGTGATGGCCTTCAGGGGAAGTTGACGCATGCCGAGCTTTTTCAATTCTTTCTCCATGGAGCTCATTTTCTTTTTCAAAATATGGGCCTCCAGGGACTGCTGCCGCCTTCTCTGGGTGGCCGCGTTAAAACTAAGGCAGTGCTGGCACTTCTCTACCGGATGGTCAGGGCCTAGGCAAAAAAGGCACAGGGAATGGCCGTTCTTGTGTGGGAGTTGGGCGCCGCACGAGTCGCACTTGTTTTTGTGCTCGGAGGGTGTAGGGGACGATATACACCAATGAATACCTGAAGGATGATAGGAAAAAATCGAAAATACGTGGATAAAATACCGATGAAAGAGCCCGACTAGCAGGGAACTTTTCTGCGAGGCGCTGGCATGAGCTAACGGCGGGAAAGAACTGGAAGGTGGGTGTGAGGGACCGCCCCTTCATACCAATGTCTCCTGAGGCCGATCACCTGACGTGGGGGCGGTCCCTCGCCAGAGACCGCTAGCTAGAAATTTTTTCAGTGGGTCCTGCCGCCTGCCGACGTCAGTCCTCTATGTAATTACCTACTGCAAGAGCCCTCTCAAAGTAAGATCTGGGATTACTTTTTTAGTGTTTCGATTCTGTTTTAAAGGGATGAGAGAGAGAGAGTTTTGAGAGTATTCAACACATCCAATGCAATTTAAGACAAATATGAATTTTTTATTCTATTTCCCAACCAAAGAGGGTAGGAATCTGTTATTTCTTGAAAGGAACAGAAACCACTTTCGAAAAGATAATGTTGGTCCCTCCAGAAGGGTAAGACACACCCCTTTAATTAGTCTGAAACTACTTTGACATGATGGTGATGGCAACAGTAGTGGTGGTAGACCCCAAACAATGGTGTAAATCACACGGTTAAATACCCTTCAGCTGTGAAGTAATCCTGCCATAACTGTGACTTATCAATCCACACTTCCAATATCATACCTGTGCTATTTATTATTACCAATATAGCACTGAAGTTTGGCAGGCAAGTCGAAGGACATTAAAATTCTATCTAGAAGGTGAAATCACCATTCAGACATTTTCAGCTGTTATTAATGACAACAGAGGGTCACTCTTTGTGGGATATTAGAAAAAGGCTTTTAACACTGTTGGTTGGCCCATCCCAATGGACCAATGGCAGTGCTGATTTCCGTAGATAACCCAGGTTTGGGTGCCAACCAGAGTCAGTCTGCGTCGGGAGGCATGCCAGGCAGAAGTAGCTACCGTGCAGCAGTGTGCCTCAGTTGGGGAGGATCAACAGCGAGCTCTGATGTTGCAGCAATCCTTGTGGTGGGCCACAGAGCCTGCTGCTACCACAGGGGACATGCTGAATGCTTGCAAGGCCATGTCAGGGCTGCATTAACGTTGGGGACACCCTCTCGGGGAGGTGGGAAGGACTAAAAAAATGGGCAAAAAACCCCACAGCTGTCAAAATGACAGTCTAGGTTCCTAGACTCACCTGGGCCACAGTACCTGCTGTCACTACATCCTAGCACATATAATGGACTACACTGGGGGAAGGGGTGACTGCCCTCTCTCCAGAGCCCATGCCATGGAGGGCAAGCTGTGTGGTATTTGGCAGGTTGCCAGGAGCCAGAGGATGATCAAGGACACAGGCCTGAACTGTGCATATCCCTGAGATCAGGGTATATGTCTGACAAAACAGACATGGCTGGGGAGAAAAACCTATATAGGGAAAAAAAAAGTTGGTTGTTTCCCCAAAAAAAAAAAACAACTCTGGGATTATCCAAAACTGTGACCCAAGTCAAGGAATTATGGACCTGACGTCTCCTAATACATGTGTATGTACAGTACGGTAATATAAAGAATACTGCCTCAGGGGTCCCACTGTAATGCATCTGGAATTGCAGAACTTGGCGTTTGGGTCGTGCAGCTATCTGAGAACTTCTGGCAGGACTGTAATTCTAGCAAGAGCTGACTCACTCCTCACTTCCTCCTCCTAACCAAGGTTTTTTCCTCCCACTAGTTTTACATGCTATGAAACAAGGCTCTTACAATTAACATTCACTTCTGGTTCATACATCAACTCTTTTTCTACAGGGATTGAGAAACGGCCTAAAAAATAACCAAGCACATAATGACACTGACCCAAAAGAAAAGCCATATCATGTATTAAAACTGATCTGGTTAAAGGCTGAGAAATCTGAAACTGCTTTTTAGGTCTCACATTCTCCCAGCATTCTGTGGGTAACCCCCATGTGCTCACTATATTCCTTATGTTTAAATCAACTCAATCGCCTTCTCGGAGTGATGAAAATAAAATGCATTTCAAGTCATGCACGCCAACTGCCCATTAAAAAAAACACGGATCAATGGTTCCTTTAGTAAAAACTCTGAGGAAGACGATACCCCATTATCATAACAAATTAAAACAGTCAGTGCTGATAGGGTCTCTTCCCATTACAACAGTTAACAGTGTGAGCCTTGGAGAAGACTGGCAATTCTGAGCTGCTACCAGTAGCTAGACTAAAGAGGAGCAATTGTAGCCATCACATGAACGAAGGGATGTCACAATAATGAACTATGAAGATCCATCACGATATTCCTCTCTGACTGTGTCCCTTCTCCAGGTGTGACCAAAATTCGTGATAACATCCCGCAAGCCCATAAGACATTAACTCTTTTCTAAAATTAGAAATGCTACAAATTATCGTAGTAACAAATATCTTATGATAAAAATTAACAAAAATATTGTGATGCTCAACACTTGATATTGTGACATCCCTACTTAATCATGGTTTTGGGGCTGGGCTTCTCACCCACCATAGCCTGCCTAAGGCAGACTGAATAATACTGAGGCATGAAAAGAATAATCTTGCTACTTATCGTAGTGGTGGGAGGACAATTTCAGTTACAGCAGCAAACTTCCATTTTGCAGAATGGAACACTGGAGAGAGCTGTACGTTGCCAACTGAATGTCATTTTAAGTACAAGCTTGAGCTGAATGGGCTTGGTGGAGCAAACCATCCTAGTACCATCTTGCATTCTGTGATCTACTTTGAGTTTTGCTAAGTGCTGGTAACAAGTGAGTTACATTTATTAACAATCCTAACAAAGCCGAGAATGGAGCAGCCAAGGGCTTTGTTCTGGAATTTGGACAACTGCACTAACTTGCTTAAAAGGATTATCATTAGCTGCTATGCCATCTCTCTCCATTTGTGCCTTTGGCTTCAAATCGGACTATATTTACCTAAACCCAGAAAGGGCTGAAAAAATATTCTAGCCACAGAAGGATAAGTTGGTTTGTTTTTTTCACGCAACTGAACCTGCATGCCAAAGTCTGACAGCCAGTGTCTACTAATGACTGTACTCTCATCCTCTACTGTGAATTACTCTGCAGCACTGGAGGTTCTTGACTGAGGTTAGGAATTAAAATTGAACTCCAGTACTTAATACAAATGTGCGCAACATGACTTAACTGGATTTGCTTTTCAAAAAGAAATGTATAAATATATATTTATATATAATTTTTAACTATGGTTTCATGCTGTGGACAGCTAAACTGTACGAGCCAGCAATCCATGGACTTAATATTAGCTTCCCTACACACCTAGATTTAAGCAGGTCATATAAGGTGTTACTATGCAAACTTGAAATTTGGTCCTTATGAGTGACTGGACTGATGAGGGGGTGACGGCGAGGATGACAACTTTCTACTCAACGTCCTAAATGGGACACAAAATATTTTGTAAAAAAAAAAGAATAAACACTGTTAGAATAGTTTGCTTAAAGCAAGCTTTTCTTGCACAGACGTGGACTTGGGTGTTGTTTCCTGTATGTCCAACGTTATGTTCGCATGCAGTCTTGATGATATGACTTCCTTCCGCTGGTTGGTGGCAGCTAAGAAAAATATGTCAAATATACTACAAGACACTATAACGCTGGCCTTTAAGTCATAAGATTTGTAGCCCAACTCCTTTTTTTTCCCATGCTTTCAAAAATAAAGTGTGGGCTGGCATATGTAACAGGGGGTTACCCATAATCCAGCTGAACACCTGAGCCACTGTTTACTCCCTGAATGTTCCATTTTGCCATGCTGACGGTGCTAATGGTGGATTTTCACTTGCATGGGGATAGAAGCATGAGAAATCTGAGTAGCTTATGAAGACCATAGAATCACACGCAGGAACGTCGTGTAAAGAAAGGTCATGTCCTTTTCCCTACAGTATGCTGTATAAAACTTTTTTGAAAGTGCAGGACCTTCCGACTTAGCTCTCTGCTTCTTCAATGTGTGTTGTTGGCTGGTGTAGTGCAGGCTGTTGGAGGTCTGTGCTGGTTCCGCGTGAGATCCGGTCCTGGTCCATGTTGGCAGAGAGCGATGCCACTGTGATGGGCTGCATAACTGTAGGTGCAACACCAGAGGAGATAGTTAGGCTGTGACTGGAGCCTTTGAAAGTCAGATCTGGTGTTGGCAGGAGTGGTTTGAGAATGCTGACAAGACAGAATGCCGAGCCACTTTTTGGAATGAAGTTCACTTTGTTTTTATCTGGGCAGTAGAAAGACGGGATCTCGTGCAGCTGCTTTGGCCTAAAAAGAGAGAAAACAATTTCACTCTGTACATAATGGCAAACCATGGTTCTTGTCTAGGGATACTTATGGTAGCAAGTCACATTTTACTGTATTTCTACCATGTCATTTCTGTGCTAATAAACATGAAATACCATGCACTTTGTTGATTCAAGTGAATGAGGGAACCACAAGACACCAGTTACTGCTAGGAACACGCCAAGGAGCAGGAGCAGGTGCTGCTAGACACCATGGAATACCAACACCATGATGCTACATGTGTAGTGTTAAAGCATACCACTGCACCTGTGGAGATAATAGCAGGCACCATCCTTAAATGAAAATTACATATTCACCATGATTGCTGTCTTTCAAGAATATCTTCACCACTCATTCTCACTTTGGGTCTAAGCTGGAGGTGCCAGAACACAGCGGGAGCAAAGTCTTTTGCAGCCTAGGCGACCGATGTTAGTGCTGGCGCTACCCACAAGGCAGACATGGTGACACTGCGCTCCTGGGATGGCCAGTAACAGATTCCAGCCCCCTCCCTTCCTCAGTTCTGTTAGCCAGGAGAGAAACTAATGGGAGAGAAAAGAGAGAGGACTACAGACTCCTAGCCCAAAAGAACAGGAAAATGATACAGGATATAAATTATGAAAATAAAAAACATCGACTACCAAGTTACAGAAACTAAGGGATGGCTCTAAGTGACACAGGGTAGCTGGTTTAAGAGCCAGAGTCTACTAGCCACCTGGACAGGGAGGTGGATGGAGGGTAACAGCTCTGGCATATAGCTCTGGCTGGCCTAGGAGAGACCCAGGAGAATCTCCGTGGACAAGATAGCAGAAGCCAATTTAGTAAAGTCTTGTGCTCACAGAGGACAAGAACCAAGGATTAAACAAAATCCATAAAAGATGAGAGACTGGAGAAGACCAAGAGCGCCGAGACAATCCTCTTGCCACTCCAGAGAGTGAAGAGAAAGAAGAAAAGAAAGAGACCCAGCACCTAGATGAGAGACAGCAGACAGCTTGACAGGCTGAACGTACAGAAAATAATTATAATAAACCTCCTTAGCATCCTCCTCTCCTTGGCACCGGAAGTGAAGGCTGTACCTTGTAGTGAAGCTATGCTATCACTTGGCAGAGGCTGGTGACATCTGCAGGGTGGAGACTGAGGTCACCACTGCTTTAGGGGATACCATGGAACCTCCTTGGAGAGGAACAGCGTGAGAGTTGAAAAAACATCTAAAAACATGTTTTTTTTTAAGCTTTCTTTCTCTCACTCTTTTTATTTTTTTTTAATAAAAGATAAAAGGAGTACAGACCCTCATCCCTTTTTTCTGTGTTTTTTACACAGAAGAAAAGAAACAGGAGAGGGAAGGGGACGAGAGGGCCCCGATTTCCATAGGGTGAGCTGCCCAGAGGCCCTGACTTTTACCTGAGTGGGGGATGGGGGGGAGCTTATGAATGAATAGTGAAGTTATTCTGGAAGATCAACAATTACACTGAGTGCGTAATTTCCATATCTTCCGCTAGTCAATCTTCACCATTCATTCCCATTCATGGGTCAGAGTACCAAGCTTCCCCGAATGGGAGGAGCTGGCTCACCCTGAGGAAAAATTCATCTCTCAGCCCTCTGGTGGGGGATGATCACTGGAGGGCAGGGACTCCTCATTGGTTTGGCAGGACCAGAGACGGGCCAGGGGCAGGTGTAGGCTTCCGTGGCCTGGGAGCAGGAGGGTGCCCCAACAACTCACACCACACCCTAGGAAAGAAAAAGTGAGTCCCTGAAGTACAAGTTGAGCACCCCCTGCGGGGGCATGTTTACCAACTGGGAGAGACAAAACCATGTCATCTGCCAAATGCAGACTATTCCCACCAGCCTGGAAGAAACCTCGTTGGCATCATAAGATGCCCTCGCTCGGTGCCTCGCAAGCTCCAGACCCTGGGCAGAAAGACAAATGGCCTGTCTGGTTGCCTTGCAATTTGGCATGCATGCCAAGAACTGGATCAGGCACTTGCCATAAGCTGCCTGGTATGCCTGATGTTCAGAGATGCATGTAATGGTGCAGCTGTCACAAAAACTCTCCTACCTCAAGTATGAATCTCTGCAGAGTCGGTGTCAGTTGGGGGGCAGTCATGCACCAGATGCCTAGGCCCAGAGGGGGCCTGCAGCACCAGAATCCCCAAGGTGGGATGAAGGGACCACTCCGGTGGCGCTGAGGGTTGAGACGCCAGACGCCACGCCTCACACCACACTGAAGACCAGGGTTTGGGAACGAGTTCGGGCGCTGGGGTCGGCAGGGGAAGGAGAGAATCGAGCATCCGGACTGCTCTCCTCTCCCTGGGGGATATCCGTGGCTTCTGCGGCACAGTAGAGACCCCCCTGGTGGAGTCCGAGTATAATACTGGCATGAGAGCAACAAAGAGGGAGGAGCGCGGTGGACGTCACTGCACGGCTGCACTCCTGGGGGTTAAAGGAGAAAATCCCCAGCCTTGGGGATAGACGAAGGCGCCTCCTGTGACTCGGCCACACTCCAGCTGTCAGGCTTACTATCCAGGGCCGCCCCCAACTCCAGCCAGCGCACTTAATTACAGACAGAGCGCCAGAGTGTAAGGTGGCCTCACCTCGGGGGCTCAGAGCTGAGGAATCCGCTGGGCTGGATCGGCCTGGCAATGGAGAGCTTCAGACAGGGAGGTAGAGCTGTGGCATAGGGGATAGGTAGCTGGAGAGTGTTCCTCTGGTGTTTGGTGTATAAAGAGAGTTAAAAAAAAAAAAAAAGAAAGGTGGGATGAGGGATAGAGCATGGGAACCATGCGGGAGCACAACAGCTGTGCTGGACACCCTGCTTCCAGGTCAAGAGCCTCAAGGGACCTGCAAAACCTGGGAAAGCGGGGGGGGGTGTCATGAGTGACTATGCCAGGTCCTCTGCCAGGGTTTGGGGAAAGCCTGGCAAATTTGCCTGTCTGACAACAACCCAAATTAGTGGACCACTCCAGATGGTGTTCCTGGAGAGGGGACACCCAAGTGGGGAAAACAAAGCTGTGTACATCCCACAAGGGTGGCCCCCAAGCTAGCACTGCAACCACTGCCAGGGTTACCACCATCTCTGGACAAGGGCTGAGCCTTAGGCCTTTTGCCCCACCTCAACACCTCACTAGGGCTGACTCTGCCCTAGGCCACAGTCCCTCAGTACCGCAAATGGCATCGGAATCAGACCCAGCACTGTGAACAGTGCCAGAGGGGTTCCTGTTGCTGTCTCCAGTGCCAGCCTGAGGGACAATGCAAGGGGAGACTCCCAGACCCGAGACAAGACTGAAATCAGGCAAAGGAAGGCCTCCATCCTCACCGGCCCCATCTGCAAAGTCAGTGCCATCATCCTCCTCTAAGTCATCCAACCACTCAGGGGAAGCAATAACAATAACTTTTGGGTCCAAGAAAGGGTCAGCTCCAGAACCCTTACCTCAAGTGGTGCCAAACAGGGGCCTGATCTTATGGTTGGTGGTGCGCTGCTCACTGGTACTGGCCTTAGTTCCAGGATTAATAATCTTTATGAGTGACATTGCAGAGGGACTGGAAGGAAAAGTATGCCTCTTTGCAGATGACACAAAGATCTGCAACAGGGTTGATACACAAGGAAGCGTGGAAAGGATGAGAAGGGACTTGGCAAGGTTGGAGGAATGGTCAGAAGTATGTCAGCTTGGATTCAATGCAAAGAAGTGCAAAATAATGCACCTGGGAAACAAAAAACCAGGGGAAGATTACACAATTGGGGGGGGTAGTGACAACAACAAAAATTGAAAGGGACTTGGGGGTAATCATATCAGATGACCTTAAGGTTAGCAAGCAATGTGAGAAGGCAGTAGGGAGGGCTGGGGGATACACAGTGAAAAGGGGAAATACCTAATCCAGTCAATAGAAGCACTCTGGATAGGGGGGTTGATATTAGTCCTTTCACAGAAGAAAGGGTTCTGAAAGAACTCTTAAAACTGAAGGTGGATAAAGCAATGGGGCCTGATGGGATTCACCCCAGAATTCTAAAAGAACTAAGGGAAGAACTAGTTACACCACTGACTACCCTTTTTAATAAATCATGGGAGGATGGGGTGGTACCGGAGGACTGGAGGAGGGCGGATGTGATTCCCCTTCACAAAAGTGGGACCAAGACAGAGGCAGGAAACTACAGACCTGTCAAGTTTGACCTTAGTGGTAGGGAAAATGATGGACTCACTTCTGAAGGAAAGAATTGTTAGAGTACCTAGAGGCCAGTGGGGCACAGGACCCAAGGCAGCATGGATTCACAGCAGGAAGGTCATGTCAGACAAATCTAATTGATTTCTTTGACTGGGTAACCAAAGCAGTAGACCAGGGAGTGGCTGTGGACATGGCCTACCTAGACTTTAGCAAGGCATTTGACACAGTCCCACACAAAAGATTAATAAACAAATTAGCCAGCCTGGGAGTGGGTCCTAGGGTGGTAGTCTGGGTAAAACACTGGTTGGACAACAAGACAAGCGGGTAATAGTAAATGGAGTCCACAGTGAAGAAAGGAGGGTTACTAGTGGGGTATCGCAGGGTTCAGTACTGGGGCCGGTCCTTTTTAATGTCTTTATAAGTGACATTGCAGAGGGACTAGAAGGGAAAGTATGTCTCTGCAGATGACATAAAGATCTGCAACAGGGTTGATGGCACAAGGTGGGGTGGAAAGGATGAAAAGGGACTTGGCAAGGTTGGAGGAATGGTCAAATGTATGGCAGCTTAGATTCAATGCAAAGAAGTGTAAAGTAATGAACCTGGGAAACAAAAACCCAGGGGAAGAGTACACAATGGGGGGTGAGATACTGAGAACAACAAAAATAGAAAGGGACCTGGGGGTAGTCATATCAGACGACCTAAAGGTGGGCCAGCAATGTGAGAAGGTAGTAAGGAGGGCTGGGGGGATACTGGGATGCATAGGGAGAGGCATCACCAGTAGAAAACAGGAAGTTGTTGGCCCTCTGTACAGACAATTGGTAAGACCACATCTGGAGTACTATGTACAGTTCTGGAGACCCCATCTCTGCAAAGACACAGACAGAGTGGAGGCTGTCCAGAGGAGGGCAACCATAATTATGCAGGGTCTGCATCAGAAGACATATGAAGAAAGACTAAAGGAACTAAAGAAGTATAGCCTCGAGGAAAGGAGGGAGAGGGGGGACATGACAGAAACTTTCAAATAGCTCAAGGAAGTCAACAAGGTCCAAGAGGGTAGCATCTTTCAGAAAAAGAGATGTGCAAAAACAAGGGGGTACAATTTGAAGATAGAGGGGGGATGGCTCAGAGGTAATGTGAGGAAGTATTTCTTCACAGAGAGGGTTGTGGATACATGGAACAGCCTTCCTGAGGAGGTCGTAGAGTCAAAAACAGTGGGGGAATTTAAGAATGCATGGGACAGACATAAGGCAATTCTAGTTGTGGGTAGGAGGAAGTAGGCTGTTGGTTAACTAGGTTCTGCAGCTTATCCGTTAGGTAGGGAAATGGGCAGACTAGGTGGGTCAAGCGGTCCTTATCTGCTGTCAAATTCTATGTTTCTATGTTATTGAGCTGTGTAGGGAGAGGCATAACCATCAGAAAAATGAAAATTACGTACCTACCGTAATTCTAATCTTTCTGTGTATCTTCACCATTCATCACCTTTGGGTATAGTGGCCGGAGGTCACGACCCCGTGGGAGCCCTTTTTTTTTGGATGGGCGGAGTCAACGCACCATCGGTGCTGCCCTCGAGGCCGACGCACTGCGTGGCGCTCGCGGGTTGGCCGTTAGGTGTTGTCGACTCCGCCCTCCCGCCAGTTCTGAGTCGCTGTAGAGTAAGAAAGGGTTGGGAGGGAGGGACAAGAAAGTCCAAAGGAAAGATATGTAAATAAAAGGAGAAATAAATGACTGAGAGGACAGAATAAGCTGGAAAAACTAAGGGGATTGGGAAGGGCCCCAATCTCTTGAAACAGAAAGGAGGGAGGGAGGGTTAAGGAATTTAGGATAAAGATGTGGGAAGGAACACACCTGGAACCTTGACCTGTCTCCAGATTCTATAGGAACTGCGAAGGAGTAGCCGGGAGGCTAAACTGCCAGAATTCAAGGCACAGAATTACTGGCAATAACCCCAACATAAGCAGAATCGGCTATTCTGGAAGAAAAGACAGGATACAGGGAGTAGCCCCCCCCCCCAAATTAAATTTTTGGCATAAGAAAACTATTTTCTTAAATTAAGTGAGGTTGTGTCCAAAGCACAAGAAAATCAAAGGGAATTAAAGAAAAGCTGATGGGGAGAAGGGGAAAGAGAGCAGGAAAGAGGGCAACCACCAACCCCCACCCCACAGGGATGGAGCCAAGGCACTGAGGAAGAGGTGCCCCCCCATCCTAGCCACTCTCCCCCTAGAGAAAAACATCCCCCTATGTGCCCAAGGTCACCCCACTCCTGACCAACAGAAAGGAGGGGGGGTGAAGAGAGGGCGGCCCCAGGGGGATGGAGGGTGGGATTGTGATGAATGAAGATGCACAGAAAGATCATAATTACGGTAGGTATGTAATTTTCATATCTTATCTGTGTCAATCTTCACCATTCATCACCTCTGGGTGAGTGCTGAGCCCCCCAGAAGGGGGCCCTGGACCCTAAAGAACCAAGACCTTTAGCTCTCAGTGGGTGGCACACCAAAAGGGAGAGAACCTTCACAGGTCTGGAGAGGCCCGGGAGTGGGGAGAGTGAGATGGGGACTCCTTGAAAGGAGTAGGAATTTGCCCCGACAGATGCTGTCTCACCCTACAGGAGAAAAGATGGGTTCTCTGGTAGGGGGAGAAAATCACCCTACACTGGGCCAAGGGTGACAACCGGGAAAGACGCAGCCATGCCGCACGCCTAGTGCAGATCGCTGTCCCTACAACCCTGGAAGCTACCTCAGCGTCGTACGATGCCCTCGCTTGGTGCCTTGCAAGCTCCAGGCCACGTGCAGAGAGTGCAATGGCTTGTCTGGTTACCTCCGTGTCAGGCATAGCGGCTAGGAGTTGACCTAACCTGGACCACAGGAACCTATCATAGGTAGCACAGTGGGCCTGATGTGCTGAAATAGAAAGCAGCAACCGTGCCGAATAAAAAGTCCTCCTCCCTCCCCGATGTCAAAATCCATAGAATCTTGATCTGGGGGCCAGTCACGGTGAGGGGTGCGAAGCCCATCAGGAGTGTCCAGCTGCGTCAATCCTGACTGAGGATGATGCATAGAACCTGGAGACTCTTGGGGGCACAATACCTCTGGCAGAGATCCCTAAGGGCTGGGACTCCGGAAAAGGGTCTCTGCCAGAAACGCAACAACGCCTCCCGAAAGGGAGCAGGCTTGGGGGTGGTGGGCAGCGGCACCACAAGGGTGTCTGCACTGAAATCACCTAAAAAGGCGCGCGTCGAGCGCTCTGGATTGTGCTGCATGGGTGGGGTGATGTGCAGGTCCTCCCAACATCCTCACGAGGAATCGATGATACTCTGCGAGATCAGCAGCTGGGGAGATATGGACAGACTGTTCCTCTCCTCCAGAAGAGGGGGGATGAAGAGTCAGAGGACCTCAAGAGTTCATTAGCTGGCTGCTCAGGGGGAGGTTGAAATACCCATTTGTCCATAGCCCTGATGTAAGAGGGAAATTGAGCAGCCACAGCTCTGAACTGCTCCCAGGAGAGAGGTCCGTAAGGACCAAAAATACATGGGAGTGCAGGAGAAGATGGCAGAGGAGAGGGGACAGAGCAGAGAACAAGAATCGGCTGTCCTCTGCCTGGGCCACAGAGCGCACCTGGAGCCCCAGGGGAAGAGGGAGCTCCGGAAAACTCAACAGCAGACGACTGGTCAGCCATACTGAAACTGCCTAGACTGCGCCCTGAAGAATCCCCCCTGTGAGTTGACCGGGGCCATGACAGTCCAAAAGAACGGTCCCCTACCTCCAAAGAACAGGGCCCTCTCAAGGAAACTGAAAAGGAAGGGCGGAGATCCGCATACCACTCCTTCGGAACCTGGGTGGGTCTTAGAAAAGGGTCGCTGTGTCGAATCTCTACCCCTCGAATCCTCGGAGTCCGAACGAGCCCTTCTCCTCGAAAAAGCCAGCCTAGGCAGCTGGCAGCGCTGGTCAGTCCCAGAAGGGACTATCCAGGGAGCAGCACCCTCCCCTCCTGTGGGTGCTCCGATCGGACCCAAAGTTGGGCGATCCAGGCACACTACCTAAGGGGGTACTACCACTGAGGGGTCAGAAAACCCTCCAAGGCCAGGTTGCAGAGCAGTGGTGGCCTGCACCACCACCTGCTGGTCAGAACCAGACTCTGGACCCGGGGGCCACTGTCCACTCCTCAGGGGGGGCTGGCTCTGGCCTGTCGAGGACACTACCAAGGTGTCCACGTGAGCAGCCAACTCCAAAGAGTCAGACTGCCTGACTCAGAGTCTGATTCCTCCTCCGAGGAGGTGGAGATCGAAATTCTGTGCCAAACGGGACGTGGACGCCTGCTGCCATCCCGACTGAATGGGGCACCAGACCGAGTGACCGCACCAGGGTCGGCGCCGTCATCCTCAGCCACACCACGAACGGTGAGGAAAGAAGACACGGCACCGACGATGGCATAAGCATCGGAGCAGGAGACTGTCATGGCGCCGTCCCGACCCACGGCGCCGCAAGCGGTGCCGAGGCCGGAGACAGCACTGATGATGGCTCCGACTGCGCTCTCGATGCAGCAAATGGTGCAGAGGCTGGGAAACCCCCACAGCGCCACTCAGAGACGGCGCCGACGATGGCTCCGACCGCACTCTCAGCGCCGAGATCCAAAACTCCCACAGCCGCCGTGTCCCTGCTCAGCACCGCAACCGGCTCCAGAGCTGGACACTGCGCCATGCTCAACCATGGCACTGCGGACGGCGCCGAGGCAAGAAACAGTAAAAGACGGCGCTGTAGAGCCTCCCACGGCGCCGTCAGCACCATCGGCGCCGTGAACGGTGCCGACAGCAGAAACGGTGCCGAGCGACAGACCGGCGCCGAAATCAGGGCCCACGGTGCCGAGGCACAAGATGGCGCTGACAGACGGGGTCGACCCAGGCTTTCCGAGCCAAGGGCGCGACACTGGGCGAGCCTTCACCACCGAAGGGGTGACTGCCAAGGCTGTGCCTCCTGCCCGTCCCCTTGCTTCCTGCACCGCGGAAGGGGCTTCTGCAACAGCAAGGCTACTAGAAGCAGAAGCCCCTTCCTCCACGGCTCGTATAGAGCTGGGAGGGGACCCAGAGGAAAGGCTGAAAGACTGTGGCTTGGACCGACGAGTGTGCACCTGTCCCCCGGAAGTCGGAGAAATTCGTCCCATTTTCCACGCGCATTGTTCGATGACACGACAGTCCATGGAGAAACAGGTGTCGCATGAATCCATGTTGTGTAGCGGGCCAAGATATGCGAGGCAACAGTCATGCTGGTAGGTGACGGAGAACTTACGGCCGCACGGACACCGACACATAGCGGGCTGTCCCGTCTTCACAGATTTCTTGCCCCCGATCGAGACATGACCTACGGGAAAAAACAAGACTCGACGTCGCAAGAATAAAAGGGAACAATCTTACCAGGTGATGTCGAGTAGTGGCGGACACGGAACCGGCAGGAATAGAAACCGGTGTCGATAAACACGGAGCCGAAGGCTTCAGAAACAGGCCTCTTGCAGCACAGCTTCTATGAGGTGCGACCTCTACGATGGGAGATGAAGAACTGCCGGGAGGGCAGAGTCGACAACACCTAATAGCCAACCAGCGAGCGCCATGCAGTGCGTCGGCCTCGAGGGTGGCGCCGGCTAAGGCCGGCACTGCCCATCCAGAAAAAAGAAAAAAAAGCTCCCACAGGGTTGTGACCTCCAGCCACTATACCCAAAGGTGATGAATGGTGAAGACTGACACAGATTAGATCAGGAAGTTGTTATCCCTCTGTACAGACAGTTGGCGAGACCCAATCTGGAGTACTGCATCCAGTTCTGGAGACCCCATCTCCGCAAGGACATAGACAGATATAGGCAGTCCAGAGGAGGGCAACTAAAATGGTGCAGGGTCTGCAAGAGAAGCCATACGAGGAGAGACTAAAGGAGCTTAATATGTATACCCTCGAGGAAAGGAGGGAGATGGGGGACATATTAGAAACTTTTAAGTACCTCAGTGGAATCAACAAAGTCCAAGAGGGTAGCATCTTTCAGAAAAAGAGAAGTGCAAGAACAAGGGGACACAATTTGAAGATGGGGGGTTCAGGGGCAATGTGAAATACTGTTTCACAGAGAGGGTGGTGGATGCATGGAACAGCCTTCCAGAGGAGGTTGTGGGAGAATTCAAGAATGCATGTGACAGACGTAAGGCAATTTTTGTGAGGGGTTGGAAGAAATAGGCTGTTGGTTAACTAGGATCTGCAGCTTATCCTGTAGGTAGAGAAATGGGCAGACTAGGTGGGCCAAGCAGTCCTTATCTGCCGTCAAAGTCTATGTTTCTATGATCCAAGGTAGCACTGGGCGCAACACCGAGGTGCCCACTGGTACAGACCGAGCATATAGCTTTGGCCTCACCACCAGGGGGCATCTGTTGCCCCGAAGGCCCCCCTCCCACCCCAGAGGAAGCAGACTGTCCACCAGCCCCCCCCAACCCGATGTCTCGGCAAGCATGGGGAGTGCGGGAGGCGCTCTGGAGCCCGAGCACGCAAGCAGCAGAGTTTAAGAGCTCCCTTGCTGAATATTATAAAACAATAAAAAACAACTACTTGGAGCAGAATTTTGGTAAAACTTTCCATTCCATCTGATAGAGGAAGGTTGGAAGGATAAGATGGGAAATCCACGTAAGGATAGTTCGGGGGCAACAGGTGGAAAAACCTCCGGTACAATTCAGCATGCCAGGGTAGGTCAGGAGATACAGGCCTCCTCTCAGCTGGATTCAGAAGAGACCATGGCCACGATCGGGATTAAACTACAGCGGATAATAACCTCAGTTGCTGATTTAAATAATAAAATAGACTCATTTGGCACTAGAGTTAATGCTGTGGAGAAAACAGTTGAAATCTTACAGTCGGAAATGACTGATGTTAAATGGAGCTCCGACTCTACCCCTGCGGCCACTACACTGATTGTTAAAGAGAACACCCACCTAAAGGCCCGTCTGAAGACCCTGGAAAACCAGGCCCGTTCGTCTAACGTGCGGATCCTCGGGTTATCTGAGGGAACAGAGAGAGATCACTCGCTAATGTTTCTGCAGGACTGGATGGGAGAAAAGCTGGGGCCAGAAGGGCAAAATATTCAATTTGGGTTGCAGAAGGCCTGTAGAATTACACCACAAGGCTATAGAGATGACTCAGACACTCCACGCACCTTATTGCTGGTAACTGATGGCATTGGGACATGGGATAAGATCCTCCGCCTGGCAAGACAAGCGGGTTAGTTAACACAGGACGATCGATCCATTTTTATATTCCCGGATTTAAGCTATGCGACTCATATGAGGAGGAAGAAATCTGATGGAGTTAGGAAGAAATTACGGGAGGCCACGATCAGCCATGCGGTAATGTTTCCAGCGAGACTCAGAGTGGTTTACAATGGCAGTGTCTGGGTGTTTTCCGACCCGACGGAGGCAGGTAAATGGGCGACTCGTTTTGCCAGCAAACGACGGAATCCTTCTCGAAGAGAGAAAGAAGAATCAGAGGACAGTGAGTTTGCAGAGACTGAGCCAACCATAATTAAGTTTTTCCTTTGTTTTTCCTGTTCACCTGTTAGATAACAGTATACTGCTGGGAAAATATTAAAGGCTTAAGGGAACATGCTGATAGAAGCATTTTTTGTTTATTTGGTTAGCTCCCTTTAATATAATATAACAGGCAGAGCGTTTTATTTGTTATACAACTCTGAAAAGCTTAAACTAAATAAATATTTCTTCTTAGTATAATTACTTAGATCCCACCAAGAGTAGTCGTGGGTTAAAGATGGGAAATACAGTTTGCTGGACAAATAATCTGTATTGGGATTCTACCCGGTTTTCTCCCTCTTTAGCTTAATATAATCCATGAAAAGATGGAAATGGGGTAAGTTTCAGATATGATTTTTCTTTTCTCGGCTGCTTGTATTGAATTGCTACAGCAATTAACTTTTAGATTACATAGTGTGATGTCATTAGTCCCTTAGGGGATGTGATCTGTTGGAATTTTATTATGGATTTCAGAATTTGAATTAATCACACTGCTCCTGGACTCTATTACAGCTTTAAACTTTGTATGTTTATTGAGCGATGTATTTTAGAATACCCTCCGTCTGAGGTATCACAATATTTGAGATGCATTCATCCTTTTATTAAGGAGATATTAGGATATCTCCTATGGCAAATGTATTCTTGTCTTATGTATACAGTCTGTCTCAGATATGGAATTATTTGTCTGACAACAAATGAAAAATAAAAATATCAAATATCAAAAACAAGCATGGGGAGTGCCCTGGTCTTCCTTAGTATGTGTAGTACTGGGAAGGGGCTCAGGGACCTTACCTTGGCATCCCTAGTGCAATGCCTGCTTATGAAATTGGGTTGATCAGGGCCCCACCTCCACTGTGCTTCTTGAGGGTGCGGTAGTACATGGAGAAGCGGGTGTCGCACCTCAGGGACAAGGCAGGCCCAGCAGTCATCATGCCAGTCCGGAAGAGCAATGTAATCCTCGCAGAAGCACAGACACACCGGCGGGGGGGGGAACGCCGTGGCGGTTGTTCTTCTTGGCCTTCTTGCTTTTACGCTCCTCAGGACCAGACATGGCAACGTGGAAAAAAACAATGAAAATAAGTAAAGGAAGAGTTTGGTGTTGAACTACACGTTACAATAAAAAATGGTGGCACAGAAGAAACCCACTGCTGTTGAAAAATGGCGAACTAAGTGGCAACGAACTAAGGAAAGAGTGACACAGAGAAAGTACAGTTACTTAAGAACTTACCGTAGCAGTAGCTCTTCGAGAAGAGCTCTTGCAGCAGGTCATTACAAATGGGACTATGCCGCCAGGCACTAGGACCACACGGAAAATTTCTAGCTAGCAGTCCAAGGCAGGGGACTGCCCCCGACGCCGGCTCAGCCCATGACATCAGCTACTGTATAAAGGGGCCGTCCTCCGGCACCACCTCAGCTCACCCACTGGAGACCTGGCCAGAGGAATAAGGACGACAAACTGAGGAGGTTTTGACATCCCAAGGGGATAACTGAAGGAAAAAAGCACTTTGGGTAGGAGGGAAGGCATACCTGTTACAAGAGCTCTTCTCGAAGATCTACTGTTACGGTAAGTTCTTACATAACTGTACTATCTCACTTCGAGATAGAGCTCTTGCAGCAGGTCATTACAAATAGGACTGAGTCCCAAGCAGTACTGAAATGCCACCAAGTCAGATGGGCGGCGGAACATAAAGTAAGGTCCCTGTGCTATAAGGAGAGAAGCCCTTGGAGGACTGCCAGGCCAAAGCCTGCTCTCCGCCTGGAAGCAATGTCCAGACTGTAATGCCAAATCAAGGTGTGGACCGAACTCCAGGTGGCTGCGGCACAAGATCCACTGCAGACACATTTCTGAGTGAGGCTAAGGAAGCAGAGACCCCTCTGGTGGAGTGGCCCTTCACAGAACCCGGTAGGGACTTTCCATGTTTTCATGGGAGAAAACAATGCAACTGGCCAACCACTTTGACAAGGTCTGCTTAGTGATAGGTGCACCCAACATTCTTTTTGCGAAAGAAACAAACAATTGGTCAGATTTCCTAATCGACCTTGCTCGATCAATGCAGTACTGAAGAATTCTATGTACAGCTAAGGTATGTAATAGTGCCTCCCCTTTGTTAGAGTACTCCAGGTAGTAAACCAGAAGGTTGATGTCTTGATTAAGTGTCATCTCAGACATCACCTTTGGAAAGAACTTAGGATTTGTATGAAGGGACACCCGGTCTCAGTGAAAAACCAAGTATGGCTCTTTACACATGAGAGCCCGGAGCTCGGAAATCCTCCGGGCTGAAGTAACAGCAACTAAGAATAATGCTTTCCAAGAGAGGAAGTGAAGCTCGCAGCTCACGGCTGGTTCAAAGGGGGGCAAAATCAGCTTTTCCTGCATGAACAAACAATCCCAAGGAGGGACAGGGTCCCATATGGGAGGCTTAATATGCAGGATACCTCGTATGAAGGTACGCGATAGGTCGAGCTGGGCCAAGTTCTTGCCATCCACTGGTACGTGATAGGCTGAAATGGCCAAGAGATGTACCTTAACGGAGGAATAGACAAGGCCTGAATCTGACAGGGATAAAGGGTACTCCAGGACCCAATTCACCTTGCACAGAAATGGGTCCAGATCATGGGCAGCCACCCAGAGGCTGAATTTTTTCCACTTCTTGGCATAAGTGGCTCTAGTGGATGGTTTCCTTGCAGCCAACAACACTTCTGCTACTCCCTCTGATACCCCAAACCTGCTCCTAACTATGTCTGCAGGAGCCATGTGTGGAGATGCAGAGACTTGAGGTTGGGGTGTAGTAGGGTGCCTCGCTGCTGGGAGACCAAGCGAGAGTATAGCGGGAGAGGAACAGGTGGTTCCACTGCCACTTGCTGCAAAAGTGGGAACCAGATCTGTCTGGGCCAGAAGGGTGCTATCAGAATCAGGGATGCTGGCTCCGACTGTAACTTGAGCAGAACCCTCTGCAAAAGTGGAAAGGTGTAAAGAAACGTACCCATTGAAGAGAGGGACAATGTGTCTCACCAGAAAACACCACGTCCTGGCTCTAGCGTGCAAAAATTTGGCAGCTGGCATTGAGTGAGGACACAAAGAGGTCCAACTCTGGTGTGTCCCATCTGTCTAGGAGGTCTTCTGCTATGCCCTGCAGCAACTCCCATTCGTGGGCTTGGGACTGCAAGCGACTGAGGCTGTCTGTGAGAATGTTTTGAAGACCTGGAACATGTACTGCCAGAAGCTGCAGTCCATGGTCCATCGTCCAATTCCTGACCCTCATGGCCTCTCTGCAAGGGGGTAACAAGGCGCTTCCCCCTTGCTTGTTGATGTAAAACACCACTGACATGTTGTTCATCTGTATTAACATGGGACCCGGGAGGATTTCGCTCTGGAACGCTTGCAAAGCATAAAGCACAGCTCTCATCTCCTGTACATTTATGTGGAGACAGCCTTCTGCCCGAGTCCAGAACCCCCTGGTCTGGTGGTTCCTGAGGTGGGAAACTCCATCCTACACCAGCCGAGTCTGTGGTGACCACCTGCTGAGGCAGGGGGTTGTTGAATGGGGCCCCTACCAATTCAGCGGGAGGGGTTCAGCCACCATGAGAATGTTTGGTGAACCGCCTTCGAGATCCTGACACTCTGGTTGAGATTGTCACTGTGCTGATCCCACTGCACTCTGAGGTTCCACTGGAGAGTTCTCCTGTGCAGACGAGCAAGGGGTACTGTTATAATGGCAGCAGCCATGTGCCCCAGGAGCTGCAGTACCATTTAGGCTGGCGCCTGTTGCACAGAGGCCAACCTTTGAGCCGGAGTCTGAAGGCGCTCCACCCTGTGCAGGGGTGGGGTGGGGCTTTCCCCAGAACCATGTCCAGGATGACTCCTATAAACTGGAGTCTCTGAGACTGCCATGGCGTGGACTTCGGGAGATTCAGTGTAATCCCTAGGTTCTGAAACATGCTGAAGGTGCACTCCAGAGTGTAATGAAGTTGTTCCTTGGAGGATGCCGATAGTAGCCAATCGTCTAGGCTGGGGAAAATATATTGCTCCTGCTTCCTGAGGGCTACCGCTACCACTGCCAGGCACCTGATGAACATTCGAGGTGCTAAGGACAGGCCGAAGGGCAAGGCCCAGAACTGGTAGTGCTGGTTTTTGAATGTGAACCAGAGATATCTCCTGTGGGATGGCAGGATCTTTTTGTGCATGTAAGCATCCTGCATGTCTGGGGAGCAGAGGTAGTCCTCGTGATGCAGCAAGAGAAGAAGCCCTTGGAGCGCCACCATCCTGAACCTTTCGTATTCTATAAATAGGTTCAACTGACTGAGATCCACGATGGGATGAAGGTCTCCCATCTTCTTCAGGACCAGGAAGAAACGATAGTAATACCCTTGGCCTCTTTGGGATTCTGGCACTACTTGAATGGCTCGCTCGGACAGGAGGGCCTGACTCTCCACCTGGATGAGACCTGCGTGGAAGGGAGATCAGGTTGACAAGACCGGTGGGTTGTCTGGCGGTAGCATGAAGAACTCCAAAGCATTTATTTATTTGGAAAATGTTTCACCAGGAAAGACAAAATGAGCTGTAATTAGCTCGTTTCCAGAAGCGTCCGGGGTGGGGCGGGGGGCGGTGCAAGAGTTGGGAGAACAAGCAAACACATAGCAATACAAGTACAAATTCTAAAACAAAACAGTGTAGAAAAATTGCACAATAACCCAGACCAACCAGCCAGGGTAAACAAAACCACATTCGGATATAGTACACATTGCAACAATCCAAGAGCAGGTGATCCAGCAGGGTAAAGGTTAGAGGATAGATAACACATTTGAAGTGCTAGTAGTACTAGTAGGCTGAGCTCAAGATTCGAAGTGCTATTGTATACCTAAGGGAGGGTAGTATAACAGGAGGTAGCATGTGAGGAAGTAATCAGAGGAAGGGTTCAGTTAGGAGATAGGAGGTAAGTCAGGGATAGAGGAGTATGGGACAGTGCACAAGGGATTGGGAGGGTTGTGAAGAGGGAGCTAAGAACAAGTACAGTTAGGAGAATAGAAGTAAAGTAGGGCTAAAGGATAATGTGCCAGAGTACGGAGTGTTGAAGGGGACTAAGAACAAGTGCAGTTAGGGTAACAGAAATTGTGAAGGGCTAAGGAAATTGAAGATGGGGAAGAGGAAAGTCTGATAGGCGGTGGCAGTGAGTTCCAAAGCTTTGGGAAGCTGTAGGAGAAAGCTTCCTGTCCTATGGAGGTAGCATAGCCCTTCTCTATGAGCTGCAGCACTCACTGGTCTGTGGAAGGCTCAGAAGACATAAAGAGGCGATCAAAAACTCAAGAATTGAATTGTGTGGAGTGTCAACGAAAATGGCAGTCGACAGGAAGCAGGAGGCATCCATAGAGCCGATATGCTGGGTTGGCGGCAGGAAAAGAACTAAGGTGGTGCTGGAGGACCGCCCCCTTTATACAGTAGTTGATGTCGTGGGTGGAGCAGATGGCAGGGGCAGTCCCCCTGCCTTGGACTGCTAGCTAGAAGTTTTCCATAGGGTCCTAGTGCCTGGCGGCATAGTCCTATTTGTAATGACCTTCTGCAAGAGCTCTATCTCGAAGTGAGATCTGCTGCACCCATGGTGTGCAAGCGATGGCAGAAAAAACAGAACTGAAGAAGGGAAGGGGCCGGCGTCAGTTACTGGCCAACCTATGAGCGTGATGCCACCCGTACGGATGTCAGTCCCTTAGACTGCAAAAGACTTTGCTGCCGCTGTGTCGTAGCACCTCTGGCTTAGACCCATAAGTGGCAATGAATGGTGAAGATTAATTCTTGGAAGATCAGCACCATGCCACAGTCTAAGTGGGGACATGTCCTCCACCCCACCCTACAAGATCTCAGTTGTGGATTGTGATTCTGGCTGGTGGCTATGGTGAAAAGGCCCCGTTTTCAGGGTATTAAATAGCTGGTACAGCATAGCAAAACACTAACCAAAAAGGGGGTAATGCTAACCATTTTTAGAAATGCTTAGCAATAGACTGCTAACCATTTTTGAGTTCACAACACAGTACACAACATTAATATAACTATATATTTTTTTAATTTTGCTAATCGATCTGTGCCAACTGATTAGCACTTTCACGCATCAAACTGTTAATCTGTTTTTTCAGCTTATTTAAAACTCTGGTTTTGTATTTCTCCCAAACAGGGCTCAGAATGAAGCCCTATGGGTTTCAAATTTTTCATTTAAAGGACTGCACTTGTCCTCCCAGCCCCCACAAAAATACCACATCTCAGATTAGGCTTTTTAGCCTAAAAAATTTTTCATTGCTTCTGTGTAATAATATTTCTTCCAATGTATTGGACATAATGTAGACATTGCTGGAGCAGCATGGCATCATTTTACATGCTCAGTATGGTTCTGCACTGCTCCTGGAAATCAATGGAATTTCACTTCTTTTCATCACAGTGGAGCACTTCTTTCTTTCTCATTTCTAAACTGTATTTCAAATACACTTACATTGCACTTTTTTTTAGTTACTCAATGTATATCTTCTTATTATGCTTACTTAGGCTGTGTCTTCATCCATTCTAACCAGTAAGTGGACTGGGACCTTTTACAGCACAACTGACATAAAGCAAGTTAAAACAGTAAAAAGTATGTCCTCAGCTCTCTTCTGGTCCAAGACTCTGCTACTGGGACTAGGGCCTCATCCAGTACAGACACTGACCTCAGACAGAGCTGTATAATCTTACTCTACCCCCGGGTGCTTCCATTTCAACCAGGCAGGCATCAGTGTACTTGGAGGGTGAGACATGATCTCAATGACTAGTCTAATGTAAGGGGAAGAGGACAGCCCAGTCGTGTGCTGCAAGGGAGTGGGCAGCCACAGACCATGCCATTCATTATACCACCAATGAAGGACAGGATTTTCCCTTTTTTTGCACTAAGACCTCCCACCTCCTCTTATGAGTGTTCCCATACAACTGTCCTTTCAGACACCTTGGTATCTTTACCATCTTGATTATGCTTGTCTGATGGCTGAGCAGCTTTATCTTTTTCCTCTGTCCCTTTTAACAGGGACTGCTGCTCTGTTTGAGAAGACAAACCCTCCGATGCATGCTTTCCATCACTATTAGGAATTCCCTCGGAGCCTTTATTATTTTTTGGTGGCATGGAGGCAAACTAAGAAGCCATAAATTCTTCTTTTTTTTTTAACCCTTTTGTGTTTTAGTGCGGAAGTTCATACAGAGTTCACAATTAATAAAATCATGATCTGGACCCAGGCACCTTACCTCCTTTGCCAGGAGTTGGAAAATACAGGTTACTCACCTGTAACAGGAGTTCTAGGAATGGTATATGTTGTTCATCCACACTCATTGGCAGTATCCTTGCCGCTTTAAATCTTGCCGGAAGGTCTTCAAGCTTGCTCCTCCCACCCACCCGGGTGGTATAACTCTCGGCTCCGCCCCATGACGCCAGATCTGGCCCGCTGGAAGCTCAGGTTGTCTCGTCGAGCCGGGAGGTCGGGTGGTCGTGTGGATGAACAACATATACCATTCCTAGAACTCCTGTTACAGGTGAGTAACCTGTATTTCTAGGGACATGGATATGTTGTTCATCCACACTCATTGGCAGACTCTAGCAGTTCTCCGGAGGAGGGAGGCAAGAGCACACCCCATATACTTACTTGGGAAGAGAGACTGGAGAACCGAGGCCCCAAAACCAGCATCCCGGCGTGACTCAAGGTCGATGTGGTAGTGGGTAATGAAGGTGTTTGCTGACTTCAGGTAGCAGCCCTGCAGATTTCCTGGATAGGGACGTCCCTGGAAGCAGCCACCGCTCAGCAGTATGGCGGGTAGAATGAGCTCTTATCCTCTGGGAGGCTCCATGCCCGCTAACTTATAGAGAGATCTATGCAGGAGGTTACCCACCTGCTTATCGTCCGCTTGGCTGCAGGTCTGCCAGATGCGGCTTCAGCGTAGGTGACAAACAGCTGGCGACCTCTCCCAATTTCCAGCCGTCGCTCCTTATAATAAGCCGCCCTTCTAGGATCCAGAGTATGGAGCCTATATTCGACCTCCAGGTGTGATTGGGGTAGAACACCGGCAGAGTCAACACCTGGTTAAGGTGAAACTCCGACACCACCTTCGGAAGGAATTTCGGGTGGGGGCGCAGGACAACCTTGTCCCTGTGGAAGACCAGGTAAGGAGACTCGATGGAAAGCGCCTGGAGCTCTCCCATCCTTCTGGCTGACGTGATAGCCACCAAGAAGGCGGTCTTCCACGACAGGTGAGAGAGAGCACACCTGTGCATAGGTTCGAATGGCTTGCCCATGAGCTTTGCCAGTACCAGCAGTAGATCCCACGGAGGTGGGGGTTCCCGCACTGGAGGGGAAATGTGATCAAGGCCTTTGAAAAAGCGCCAGACCACCTTCTCCTGCGCCACAAACTGCTTCCCGGCCCGCGCGTGGGCAGAGATGGCTGCTAAAATCCCTTAGGTCGCTGACCCAAGCCTCTGACTAGAAAGGGACCATAAATAGTCCAAGATGCTTGCCGAACAGGAGGAAGGGTCCAAGCCCTTGCCCTGACACCAAATGGAAACCTTTTCCATTTGAAGGCATAGCATTTTCTGGTCGACTCTTACGGACGCCTCAACTACATTGAGGACCTCGTCGGAAAGACCCAAAGCCTGGAACTCTAGCCAGGAACCAGGCCGTCAGGTGCAGGGATTGAAGGTCCGGATGGAACACCTTCCCTGATTGACTGAGAGCAGGTCCGGCGAGCTGGAAGCTGCGCGAGTCCTGGAGCTGAGACTGAGGAGATCTGGGTACCAGAACTGGCGAGGCCAGTCTGGGGCTATCAGAATCACCTGCGCCTTGTCCCTCTCGCCTTGAGAAGCACCTTGTGGATCAAGGAAATGGGGGAAAGGCGTAAAAAAGAACCCGGGGTCCATTGCCTCGAAGCATCCCCTGCAGCGAGCCCTGCTGAGGGGGCGGGCATGGAACAGACTCAGCTTCGCGTTCTCCGTGGAGGCAAACAGGTCCACCTGAGGTGTGCCCCAAAGGGAGAACAGATGCTGTACTACCTCCGCAGGAGAGACCACTCGTGGGATGCAGCCCCTATCCGGCTCAGGGCATCGGCCAGGGTGTTGGAGGCTCCTGCCACGTGAATGGCTAGGAGATCCGCCTCCAGGCTGCGCCACAGTGACCAAATGCGGAGAGCTTCCTTGCATAGAAGCATGGAGCGCGTCCCGCCTGGCGTTTAGATAGTACATGGTCGTGGTATTGTCCGTCTGGACTCGGACCACTTGACCCCGGAGGAACGGGCAAAGCGGTGAGAGCTAGGCGGACGCTCGGAGCTCCAGCAGGTTGATGTGGCATCGGACTCCTCGTGAGGACCAGGAGGCCATGAGCCCGTGTTCCCCAGATGGGCACCCCAACCCATCAGAGAGGCATCGGTCGACAGAGAGCCGTCGGCTCGGGCGGACGAACAGGATGCCCTCCTGCAATTGATCTGGAACGGTCCACCACTGGAGAGCATTCCACATCCCCTGTGTCACCGACACAAGCTGGTCCAAGGGATCGCAGCGTTGTGACCACTGGCTGGCCAGTCCCCACTGAAGGACGCATGTTCCAGCGGGCCCCAACGGACCACGCTGGTACAGGCCGCCATGAGACCCAGGAGCGCAGGAAGTCCCGGCAGGCGCAATTGCCCAACCAGAAATGATCGGGCAAAGGAGGAAAGAACCTCGGCCCTGTCCGCGGGGCAGCGCTCTGGCTCGAAGAGATCGAGCTGCGCCCGATGAATAAAATCACCTGCTTGCGCTCGAGTTCCGACTTGGCCTCGATTGACAAGGAGGCCCAGTTGAGAGCAGACCTGGAGGGCAGATCTCTGGACCACTCCGCCTCCTTCCTGGAGGGAGCTGCTATCAGCCAGTCGTCCAGGCAAGGGTACACCGGACCCTAGGCGCCAGAGGGAATGCTGTCACCACTGCCATGCATTTGGTGAAGACCCTGGGAGCTGGAGACAAGCCGAAGGGCATGGCTTGGAACTCGAAGAGAGATCCTTCAGCTCGGGCGAAGGAATCTCTGGTGAGACAGACGGATAGGGGCGGCGAAAAGCGTCCTGCAAGTCCAGAAGCAGAACCACCGCCGCGTTCAAGGATGGTATTATCTGAGCCAGAGTGACCATCCTGGAAGGTTCGAGACCTTAGGAACTTGTTTAGGTCGTAGTAGAGAATGGGCGTCAGCCCCGTCCGCCGGAACCAGGAAGTACCTGGACACAAACCCTGGGTCTGAAGGAGGGTCCACCACCTCTCTCCACCTCCTTCTGGAGGAGGAGAGTGATGTCGGCTCGACGAGCACGCCAGTGAGCTGGGGATCCCGAAGCCCCGAGCGACGGCTCTGAAGGTGGTGCCTGCAATTCCAGAGGCAGGCCTCTTCCCACCACCTCAAGACCCACCTGTCCGTGGTAACAGCGGACCAGGCGGAGACGAAGTGCGGGCCGTCCCCCAGGGGACCCAGGAGTGGCGGGACGAGGGGATGAGGCGACACCCCTCAGCCCGCCACTGGGCAGGCTTGGAGGAGGGACCGGCCGAGGACCTCCTGGGCCCTTTCCTCCTGCCTCCTGTTAGAGGAAGCGCGGCTTGGGTTTGGGATGCCAAGGCCGAGCCTGCTGGCCCTGATTGCTGGGCCGGGCGCGCTGGGGCACAGAAGGACAAAGGGCTTAGGCTGTGGTTATGCCTTGTCCTTCTGAGCGGAAGAGACCCGAGTCCAAGGTGGCATTGACTTCCGATCCTCTGCAGGTGACCTTCCACCCCAAGGGCGAAGAGGTCAGTCCCAAGGGAACATCCGCCAACTTGTGCTGGGTATCCAGGTAAAGGTGGGATATCCTCACAACTCGCCGACGATAGCCACTCGGCCGCCACCGATCTGGCACATGAGTCCCTACATCCAAAGCAGTCTGGAGCTGCTGTTTGGCCACTGCCCTGCCTGGTCCCGCACCTGCTTA
This sequence comes from Neoceratodus forsteri, assembly GCA_016271365.2. Classification (NCBI taxonomy): domain Eukaryota; kingdom Metazoa; phylum Chordata; order Ceratodontiformes; family Ceratodontidae; genus Neoceratodus; species Neoceratodus forsteri. Next base: position 1,341,359,146 of record CM028132.1, read on the forward strand.
ACCGTAGTCTGCAGATCGGTGGGAAGATGAGGATGACCTCATCCAGGAGCCCAACAGGGCATGAGAAAATGTGCCATGAGGACGGCCGAACTGGCCTGACAAGGCCGAGAGGGGCCTTAGCGTAGACTTTTCGCCCGACATAGTCAATTTCTTGGACTCCTTGTCAGGAGGTTTGTCCACATCCCTGGGCGTTGCCGGCGGCGAAAACGCTGTCGGTAACTCAACCCCTCAGCAGAGGGTGTTCAAAACCGGACAAGGAACGGTAGGGACCGATACTTCCTGGCCATCCTGGCCGAAGGCGGGCAGGAAGCAGGCGCTGCCAAAGTTCCAGTGCTGGACCCACTATGGCCTCGGCCACGGAAAGGCCTCGAGGAGAATCCCCTCGGTCCAGAATCTCCGTGAGGGGATACCTGGCCCGCTTGGAACGGGTTCGAGCTCCATCCCGTAGACTCGAGATGAGCGAAGCAGTCCTAGGAAGGACGACGGGCTATCGCCCATTGGCTGACCTCCTGAAGACTCCAAGTCCAGTCGCTTGGAGAAGAAGGAGGAATCATCTTCGACTCGGAAGAGTCCTCAAAGCTGCCTCTGGCCTGAGCCACCCTTCACCTGCCGAGGTCGGTCGGAGTGAGGGTAACTGACAGCCGATGGTAAAACCTCAGCCGACCGAGAATCCTTGGTCGGAGCCCCAATTGGTGGCTGTGGAGGCGGAGGTTCCACCGCAATCGGTGGAGCAGCTGGTTTTGGCCAACAACCGCCTGGTATAGGCCTCGGGCAAGTCGAGGCTGTGTCGGGCTGCCCGTGACAGCCACTTAATGGTCGAAGGCGCCGGAGTCGGCTTATTCCGCCAGGAGGAGCTGTTACAACATAAGGTCCTCGTGCCGTCGACGTAATTCTTGACCTCCCTCATCCGAGGAGGAGGACGAGACGCGGCGACGCTGGCCACAAGGGTGCCGAGGACCGAGACCGCCTTATGACGGTGGGAACGGCTGGACCGCGAAGAGGTCCGAGACCGAGACCGAGAGTCCCGGAATTTCCGGGTCGGTGCAGGAGGTGTCGGCGGAACCGACACTCCTTCGCTCGGAAGGTCCATCCGAGGCTCCGGAACCGAGGCACAGGCGAGCCCACGGGATCCTCAACTCTCCCGGGGAACCGCGAGGGGAATCTCGGCTGCTAAAAGGCGACAGCCCGTCCAATGGGTCGAGAAAATCTCGACTTCATCAGTGGGAGTCTCGGTCAACTGACCTGACGGGACACCGTGAGCCAGTGGCCGGCCGAGCGTCACCGAGCCGACGGCCCACGGCCCGGGAGAGGGACCTTCCGCCTCCCAAGAGCGCCGACGGAGGGACTTACCCTTGTCCTCTTTTGGACCGAGAAAAGGTCCAGCAGAGCAGGCCCTTCTCCTTTAGTGGAGAGGGACAGACAAAGCTCCTTAAAGGAAGCCGTGTAGGAAGAACCCAGAAGAGCGGGATAAATGCGCGGCGAGAAGGCTCTGACTGCCGCCTCCTCTTCGGGCGACCATCCTCCGAGCTGATCCGCCGAGCCCACGCCGCGGACACCGCCAACCGGGCTCCTTGGACTTCACCGAGGGAACGCTTCGGACGTGCCCAGTTGCAATCGGGCAGCACGGTCTCGAGGACGAGGCCGAGAAAGATGAGCACAGGTCGCAAGCCTGCGGGTCGTGCTCAAGGCCTAAGCAGTAGGACACACGCGGAGTGTGGATCCGTCCGAGACATCTTCATGGGCATCTCCAAACTGGAGTCGATTTATCCATCGCAGGCCGCGAGGATCAAGACTGAAGTCTTTTGCAAAATATTATTTTTAACCGCAAACGGAGAAATAGGAACTAGTCACAAACGCAGAGCGTTAAGGAGGGAACCTGAGCTTCCAAGCGTAAGGAAGATCTGGCGTCATGGGGCGGAGCCGAGAGTTATACCACCCGGGTGGGTGGGAGGAGCAAGCTTGAAGACCTTCCGGCAAGATTTAAAGCGGCAAGGATACTGCCAATGAGTGTGGATGAACAACATATCCATGTCCCTAGAAAGAACAGTTACACAAGAACTTACCTTAACAGCAGATCTTCGAGGGAAGTCTCTTTCATCAGGTCATACCTCTGGAACTACCGCCATCAGGCAGTAGGATCACACAGAAGCTTTTTCCATAGCAGTCTACTAGGGGCCGCCAACCTCAACGTCATACGCCGACATCGCCTAAGATACATAAGTGCGGGCGGCCCCACTCCCTCCTCGGTTCGTTCCTCACTGGAGACCATACAAGCTAGACCTCCCACTAGAGATACTGAGGAGAGAGAAGAGGTGCCCATCTATTAAAACACTGGAGCAACAGCAAAGCCAGACTGGATACAGAGGTAGAAGGGGGATGGAGGGTGAGACGACATGACCTAATGAAAAAGATTCCCTTGAAGATCTACTGTTACAGTAAGTTCTTAACTCTCTTTCATTAGGGCACACCTCTGGAACGAGTCCCAAGGCAATGCCAGAAAGCAAAACAGCCAGGGTGGCAGGAGGCCAAAGGCCTAAGAAAGAAGGCCCTGCAGCACAGCCAGGCCACAGCCTACCCTCCTTCTAGAGGCAATGTCCAAACTGTAGTGCTTTGTGAAAGTATGGACAGTACTCCAAGTGGCAGCATTGCAAATCTCAGCTGTGGACACATTCCTGAAACAGGCAACTGAAGTGACCATGCCCATGAACCACACCAGGAAGTTCCTCTACCGTACTTCCTGTAACAAAAAGTAATACAGTTTGCCAATCATTTGGACAAACACTGTTTAGAAAAGTACAGTTAGGTAAGAACTTACCGTAACAGTAGATCTTCAAGAGGAGCTCTTGCAGCAGGTAATACCATTAGGACTAAGCCACCAGGTGCTAGGACCCCACGGAAAAACTTTTAGCTAGTAGTCTATGGCGGGGGACTGCCCCCGATGTCGACTCTGCCCCGACATCAGATGTAGTATAAAGGGTGGCGGTCCCCCGGCACCACCTCAGTTCTCTCGTGGAGACCCAGCTGAAAAACAGATGGAGAACTGAGGAGGACCTCCTATCCCCAAAGAGAAAATAGTGTTCACAGTCCCCGGGGGCAGGAGGGTGGGAAAGCCACCTGCTGCAAGAGCTCCTCTCAAAGATCTACTGTTACAGCAAGTTCTTACATAACTGTACTATCTCACTTTGAGGAGGAGCTCTTGAAGCAGGTAATACCATTAGGACAGAGTCCCAAGCAGTGCCCAAGAAGAGACCCAGGTCAGAAGGGTGGAGGACAATAGTGCCAGGATATTGGCAATTTGGATAGGAGTCCCTGAAGGACCGCTAGGCCGAAACCTGCTCACCTTCTAGAAGCAACGTCCAGACTGTAGTGCCTAACGAAGGTGTGCAGTGAGCTACAAGTAGTGGCTGCACAGAGGTCTGCTGAAGAAACGTTCCTAAGGGAAGCGAAGGATGTCACTATCCCCCTGGTTTAATGACCCTTAATCAGTCCCCTAAGGGTTTGTTGTGCTGCTGCTAACAGAATGTGATGCAATTCATGAATCACTTAGCGTATGCTTCATCATGGATGCCCCAACCTTTCTGTGGGCAAACGAGACAAACTGGTCTGTCTTTCTGGAGGAGCTGGTCTGGGCCAAATAGTAATGAAGAATCCTATGTACATCCAAGGTGTGTAACAAGGCCTCTCCTCTGAGTACTCTGGGTAATAAACTGGTAGTTGGATGTCTTGGTTCAATGTGAACTCAGACTCTACTTTTGGAAGAAACTTAGGGTTTGTACGCAGGACTACCCTGTCCCTGTGAAAAATAAGATAAGGCTCTTTACACATCAGAGCTGGCAGCTCGGAAATCCTCCGAGCTGAGGTAATAGCAACTAAAAATAACGCCTTCCAAGAGAGAAGACGTAGCTTGCAACTTGCGGCTGGTCCAATGAGGGGCAAGGTGAGCCTCTTCAAAACAAATGGGAGGTCCCAAGGCAGCAAGGGGTCTCTCCTGTAAGGATGCCCCTTACAAAGGTCTTGCATATGTCCAACTGTGCCAGAGTCTTCCCATTCAGTGGTGCATGATAAGCTGACAATGCACAGAGGTGCACCTTAATGGACGAGTAGGTAAGGCCCAAGTCCAACAGGTAGAGAAGACAGACCAGCACAGATTCCACCGGACAATTGAGGGGATCTAGAGAACGGGGGAACGTCCACAAGTAGAAACACTTCCACTTCATGGCATATGTGGCCCTGGTAGAGAGTTTTCTCGCTGCCGTGAGGATCTCTGCCACTCTTAGGGATACTCCAAATCTATCTCTAGCAAAATCCTCAAGAGACATGCATGCAGATGCAGGGACAGGAGAGCCAGATGGACCAATGTCCCTTGCTCCAAGGAGAGCAAGTGAGTGGACAGGGACAACTGAATCTTTGGTTCTGATGCCAGCTGCTGTTAACAGCGGGAACCAAATCTGTCGAGGCCAGAAGGGTGCAATCAGGATCATTTGGGCACCCTCTGCCTGCAACTAGAGCAGGATCCTCTGAAGAAGGGGGAAGGGAGAGAAGGCATACAGAAACTTCCCTGTCCAAGAGAGGGACAACGCATCTCACCAAAATACACCAGGCCCTGGATCTAGCGAGCAGAAATTGGGCAGTTTGGCACTGTGTGGGGATGCAAAGAGGTCCAGCTCTGGTCGACCCCACCTTTCGAAGAGGTCATCTGTGACTTCTTCTTGTAGTTCCCATTCATGGCTCTGAGACCAAGAGCGATTTAGGCGGTCTGTGAGTATGCTGTGGATCCCTGGAACATGGACTGCCGTGAGATCCAGGCTGTGATCCACTGCCCAAGTCCATACCCTCATTGTCTCTCTGCAGAGGGGATAACAGTGTGTGCCCCCTTGCTTGCTGAAATGGAAGACTACTGGGGTATTGTCCGACTGGACCAGAAGGGGCCCAGGAAGGAGTACCCCTTGGAAGGCTTGAAGGGCATATAATATGGCTCTCTTCTCCAAAATGTTTACGTGGCAAGACCGTTCCACTGAATTCTAAGAACCCCCTCGGTCTGATGAGAAGCAAGATGTGCACCCCATCCCAGTCCCGAGTCATCCATAGTCAGGATCTGCTGTGGGCTGGAACACTGGAAGGGAACTCCTTTGTCCAAATGGGCTGGGGTGACCCACCAAGTCAGGGACTGATGGACTGCACTGGATAGCTGGATGGGCTCCTTGAGCTCGTCTGTGCCTTGGTGCCACTGTACTCTGAGGTGCCACTGCAGGATCCTCATATTCAAGCGTGCGAGGGGAACTGTGGCTATGGCTGTGGCCGTATGACCTAGAAGCTGCAGAATCACCCTCGCTGGGACCAGGGCCGAGCCCATTACCCTGTGAGTGACCTCCCTTAGCCTGGTTGCCCGGTCTGCGAGAAGAAAGGTTTTCCCTTGGACGGTGTCCAGGACTGCTCCTATGTACTGTAGCCTTTGAGTAGGCCACAGGTGTGACTTGGACAGAATTAAGGTAATGCCCAAAGTCCAGAATAGACTGAATGTCTCCTCCATCGTCCTGTTCAACTGGTCTTCTCATGAAGCTGTGAGAAGCCAGCTGTTCAGGTAGGAGTAGACAAAGTGACCCCTTCTCCTGAGGGCCACCGCTACACCTGCCAGCCACTTGGTGAAAACCCTTGGTGCTGATGACAGACTGAATGGCATCACCCTGAAGTGGTAGTGCCCTCCTTGGACAGTGAAGTGAAGGTATGTCCTGTGGGATGGCAGGATCTTTATATGCATATAAGCATCCTGCATAGCCAGGGAGCGGAGTCAGTCTCCATGATGGGGCATAGGCAACAAGCTCGCTAAGGTCACCATCCTAAACCTTTTGTATTCGATGAAGGTGTCCAGCTGGCTCAGATCCAGAATGGGACAGAGGTCTCCCGTCTTCTTCGGGACTAGAGAGAAGTGGGAGTAAAATCCCTTACCTCTTTGAGCATAGGGGACCTCCTGGATAGCTCTTTTTTCTAGCAAGGCCTGTATTTCTGCCTGCAGGAGAGCTGCGTGAGAGGGTGAGCAGTGGGAGGGGACTGGTGGATTGTCCAGTGGGATCCGAGTGAACTCCAGGGAGTATCCTCTCTCTACTATCTGGAGGACCCATTGATATGATGCGGTATTGGACCATCCGGATTGGTAAAGGGAGAATCTCCCTCCTACCGCCTCCCCTTGCACTTCCTCCAGAGGAGGGGTTTCGGTAGGGAGTCGTGCTGTTGTGGGAGTGGGCAGGGGAGGTCTGGGCGCCTTGAGATTTTTGGGGCATTGGGCCCCTGAAGGAGCAGGGGGCAACTTCTTTTAAAGCCTCCTTTGTGCTGTGGCTGGCACCTTCCCTGCTGTCCCTGGTTCTTCCGAAAGGGGCGGCAACGGGTGGCCTGTGATCCTGACCTATACATATGATGGACCTCAGATACCGCCTTGCCAGAGTCCTGCTGTCCAGTTATTTTTTTCTGTAGTTATTCCTTTTTCTCTCCTTCCGCTGGCTTGTATCAGGAGGGCGTCCATCAGCCGACGCTGACCTAGCCCCAGGGCTTACCCCCCTGGCGGGGTCGGCGGGGGGTCGAACTCCCCCACCGAGGACCGGAATAGGTGGCTAGCGCCGTGGCTAACCGGGAGCGGAGCCTGCGAGGTACCCTCTGCCATCCTGCACGGCGGTATCTTTTTCCTCCTGTTCTCCCAGGAGTCGGGACAGTGCCATGACGTCAGCAGAGTGGAGCGCGCACGCATTCTCATGCGCTCCCTCCAGACGTCTGGCCCAACTCCTCCCCTACTTGTGCTGCAGTGCCCTGTCCTCCAGCCTCCGCCGGGAGGGGCGAGCAAGCCCCGACCTGAACCGCCCCGGAGGGAGGCAGTCCATCGGACGCCAATCCTTCTCTCCCCTGCCTGCCGACCCCGATGGCTCGTGCTCGTCCCGAACACGGGCTGCCGGCGTAGTGCAAGGTAAGGCGCCAGCGCCTCAGCCCTCAGTGCCACCAGGCCAGTCTCTGCAATCCAGTTATGAGTTTCTCTGTCTCCTATCCAAATAGAATGGGTCCCTGAAAGGAAGCGCCCAAGTTAGCATCTTGTAAATCCTGGCAGAAACCAGAAACTCTCCACCAAGCATGCCTCGTCATGCAAATACCTGTGGCTGCTGCCCTTGCTGCCACGTCATGTCTGCAGAGTCGTCAGAGCTCCTCAGCACATGCTTGTCCACATCCACACTTGACTGGACGACAGTGAGGAGTTCTGCCTTCCCCTCCAAGTCTGGCTGGGCCTTAGCCAGATCCATAGCATTTGCCCATAGTGACTTCTGGTATGTAACCATGTGAGCAAGAAAATTCAACGACCTGATCGTGTAGGTAGCTGATAAACATACCTTGCGGCCCATCTGGTCTAGCTTTTTGGACTCTGGATCTGGGGGCTGGGCGCTTATGTGCCTTGGTTGTTGTGCCCTGCCATGTGCAGCCATCAGTACCACAGAATTGGCTTTTGGATGCTCACCTAAGAAAGGCTCCCCTTTAGGCATTTTATAGAGCCTGTCTGCTTTCCTTGGTACTGCCGTTGTGGTAGCAGGGTGCTTCCATGTCGATTTGGTGACATCTTGGAAGGGCTCTACCAATTGGGGGATGACCAAGGGTTTAGGGTCAGTAGCCCCCAGAAATTTTGCCAGACGGTGCAACTCAGGGTCCGGCTCTTCTATATCCCACTGGTACAGAGCTTGGACATGCCTCATAATGTCCAAGAAGGACGGGTCATCTGGAGATGACCTTGGTGAGTCTCTTCTTGGGTCTGGAGAAGGAATAGGTAAGTTCATTCTAGTCGGAGTACTCTGAGGAGGAGTCTCCGGTGTCCTCTCCTGAGGACGATGGGCATCTGCTAGTGGATGGGACAGGCACCTCTTTCTGCCATCTGAACCAGGTGTCCGCCTATCATCCTCTTCAGGAGGCAGATACTCCATTGGCGGGGGAGGACCGGTGGATGAGTCTCTGGGTTTTGGGAGTAAATCCCTTTATGGTGTTAGACCAAGCATTAAAAAGCGCTCCCACCTCAGCCAATGGAATGACTGGGGTGGAGGCATTGAGTCTGGTACGCTAGAGGGGCCAGGCGTCGAACCCTGTGGTCCCTCGGGTGCCGATGTCTGGTCCTGAGGTGCCGCCTTGTCTGTAGGTGCCTCTGGCGTCAGGCTTGGCAGGGTCTTGTCCAGTGGAACTGAGCTCCCTTGCGGTCTGGCGTTCAGGCTCCTTAGGAGGAGGCAGTTTGGCGTCCTCAGTCCCTGGAGTTTTGTCCTTTGGGGCCTTGGTCACCAGGGCTGACGGCCGGTCCTCCAGGGCCAACAGCCGCTCTTTGGCTGGCGGCGCCTGATCCACCTCTGACGCGGAGTCAGAGAAGCCGGTAGTCTGCCTACCTTCGGAGGCTGACGTCACCCTTTCCTTGGGTGGAGGAGGCATCCGGTACCCGACGACCTCCTGGCGTCTGGTGGAGTCGTCCGACTTTTTATGCCTATCGGACGATCCAGAGTGCTTACAGGTGACGGGTTCTGAGGATCTGCCCTAAGCAGACGTCTGTCCCTCTCTGGTCAACCCATGCGAGGTTCTGTGGGGTTGGTGCTCCAAGGGAACCTGGGCAGACAAACGCCCCTGGGATGAAGATTCCCTACCTTCTTTTTTTACTTTCATCTTTATCCTCCTATTGCTGCCATAGATCCCTCTCTCAGAGCTCCCCTCATAGATCCCACTTAGCAGTCCCAAGAAGTCTGCCCCTAGAGTGCCAACACTTCCCTCTTACCTTCAGGGCCTCAGATTACTCTCCGGGCAGGGCGGCGGAGATCCCCCAAATATCCCCCTGTTCATTGGTGGGAGCGCGCACACTGGAGTCTGCTTCTCGGATTCTGCCCCGGAACCAATGCAGAGGCTCGTCGCCTAGATCAGGGCAGGGATTTTTCCCATGTTCCGTTTCCCCGACGCTGGCATGCAATGAGGAACAAGGAGTCAGGCGTACACAGAGACATACGTGCGCTCCAGTCCTCTGCCAGCACCATCCCCTGCGTTGCAGCATCCCCAACCGCACTGACACCCCCCCCCCAGAGTTCCCCAGCAGGCGGCGGTGTAGCGGTGGGGAAAGCTTCTCATCCACCCCAGAGAAGGAGAGCAGCCATCGGGCGCTCTGTCCTTCTCCCTCCTGGCCGACCCCTGGCAGCCAGAGTCTGTTCCTGAACCCGGGTCACTGGCGTGGCGTGAGGTGTGGCATCCAGCGCCTCAGCGCCACCGGACCAGCCAAGACTCCCTACATTTTGAGTGCGCTGAGGCGGTGGTCTTCTTCTGAGTAACCCCTGAAACTGCTGTGGTATCAGGGGCAACCGACTCTGACCTCCTGCCATTGGTGGAGGAAGCAGAAGTCCTGTGAGAGGATTTTGGGCTGGCTCTCTCCTTCTCCTGGTGATGGTGTTTCCTTCCCAATCTTTTCTCCTTGAGGGGAAGACTCCCTAGCTGAGAAGGAAGAACTATGTCCTGACTGGGTCTTCTGCATGGTGGCCACTTGTTGCTCCAGCAGGTAGGCCTTGAGTGTCTTGAGGCGGCGGATGCGGGTTTTACTATTAAACTCTGGGCAGTGCGGGCAGTCGTCAGGCCGGTGGTCTGGGCAAAGGCAGATTAGGCAGGCAGAGTGGCCGTCCCTCGCCAGGATCTGCTTCCCACACATGCACTTTGACTTTTGCCACTGAGAGGTTGATGAAGACGTGCACTTTTCTGAAGAAAAACAAACTAAGAGTAAACTGTGCGAGGCACAAAACAGCAGTTGACTGCAATGATGGCGTCCGTGAAGCCAATGTTACTGGGCTGACGACGGGGAAAGAACTGAGATGGTGCCGGAGGACCGCCCCCTTTATACCACGTCTGACATCGGGGGAAGACCCGACGTGGGGGCGGTCCCCCGCCATAGACTGCTAGCTAGAAGTTTTTCCGTGGAGTCCTGGCGCCTGGTGGCTTAGTCCTAATGGTATTACCTGCTGCAAGAGCTCTCCCTCGAAGTGAGATCTGGAGTGCCCTCCTTCCAAGGGGTGAAAATAAACAACTGAGAGGACCTTCTGTAGTCCTTGGTATGGCGTGTATAGTACCGGAGTATTCTATGTACATCTAAATTATGAAGCAATGCTTCCCCTGGATTGGCATGCTCCGGGAAATAGGCAGGTGGATTGATTGATTTAAGGTAAACTTAGACACCACCTTAGGGAGAAACTTGGGGTTAGTATGCAAAGACACCCTGTCCTTGTGGGAAATCATATAAGGCTGCTCACACGAGAGCCTGTAGCTCTGAAATCCTTCGAGCAGAGGTAACAGCAACTAAAAATAACGCTTTCTATGACAGAAAACATAGCTCACAAGACACAGCTGGCTCAAATGGAAGCAATGTAAATTTTTCTAGGACAAAATTCAGGTCTAAAGCCAGAACCGCATTACAGATAAGAGGCTTCAGATGGAGAATGCCTCGTAGAAAAGTACGAGTCACGTCTAACTGGGCCATGGTGGGGCCTTCAATGAGTGCATGGAAAGCCGAGACAGCAGACAGGTGGACCTTAACAGAGAAGTACTGACGGCCCACATCAGACAGGGACAGGAGGTACTCCACAACGTGGTTCACCGGACAGGTGAAAGGATCCAGGTGATGGGAAGTGGCCCAGATGGCAAATCTACATTTCATCGAGTAAGTCGCCCTGGTGGAGGGTTTCCTAGCAACCACAAGGACATCAAGCCACCTTCTGAGAGACCCCAAACTGAGCAATGGCTACACCTCCAGGAGCCATGCATGCAGCCAGAGGGACTTACGGTCTGGATGGACCAGGGTTCCCTGTGCCAGAGTCAACAGGTCCCTGCAAAGGGACAAAGGAACTGGAGGTGCCACAGATAATTGCTGCAGTAATGGAAACCATATGTGACGTGGCCAGAATGGCGCCGCCAGAATCAGAGTGGCTGCTTCCATCTGGAGCTTGATGAGCAGCCTCTGGATCGGGGGGTGGGGGGGGGAGAGGAGTAGAGAAACATCCAGTTCCAGGAGAGGGACAAAGCGTCTCGCTAGGAAACTCAAGGCCCTGGAGCTAGCAAGCAAAAATGTGGCAGTTTTGCACTGAGCGAGGACTCCCACCCTGGTTCATCCTCTAACTTATAGCCCCCTTCCTGTCACATGATCTAGTCCCCCTCCTGTCACGTGATCTCCCATGCGAGAACCTACCTCCCCATTTCTTCAACTGCAGCTTCTACTACCTGTCCCCTAGGTGTCCCTGTTGTGCACCCTTCCTTTTCCTGTTGCTCTTTCCTGACACTTCTGTCTCCACTAAGAGTCACTACTGAGCACCTTCAAGTCCCCCTTTCACTACTCTGTACTTGACCCTATCTAGCCTTTCTCTCGCTCACCCCTCACTTTCCTATCCTGAATTTACATATTTCCCACTGTTTGGCTCTACCTATCTCCCCCTGTAATCAAATCTTGGACCTCTGGCACCAAAGTCAGCTACACTACCACTGCACCATTGTGGTAACCTCTTTGTGCTTACTCTTTTGTGTCTGTCACCTTTTTTCCCCACTAGCCTCCTCCTCTTTTCGACTTCTCCAGTAATGCTGTAGTGACTCCCTATCCTGCTTCTTATCATGGCTCCACTGCCCTACTTCACTCTCAAAACCACCACGAGCACCCTACATGCTCTCTTTATTCCTTTCCTAGTTCTTCACTTCCTCCCTCCCACAGTCCCCCCTAGTTTCCTTTACGTAGCCCCACACCCCCCCCTCTTATTCCCTACCCATCCTGCAACGATCCACCCCATCAGCCCCATCCCACCCCTCCCATCTCTTCACTTCCCATTGTTGCATACTAATCTACCAGGGCTTCTCAGTTGCACCCTTTTGAACCTTGCAACTATTCAACAACTATCTCCCTAAACCTCCTTTGCAAGCCCTCCTCCTTGTTCACCGAGTCAAGCTTAAGAGTCATTACCTTCACCTGCACCTTTTAATCTTCTTGCTTCTCCTAGCTGGTGATGTTGAGCCAAATCCAGGCCCTCCTAGTCCTTCCTCCCCCAGGCACTCCCCAAAGGTGTGCGTATCTTCCACATTAACGCTCGTAGCTTATACCCCAAAATGGATGAACTGAAGGTGTGGGTCTCTCATCACTCCCCTGACATACTTTGCGTATCTGAAGCATAGCTGTCCTCCCGCATCCCCGATTCTCAATCAGCCTTTCTGGACTTCTACCTCTTTCGGCAAGACTACAGTAAATGCAGTGGCAGGGTGGCAATCTACTCCTGTTGCACCCTGAAGTGCACCATCTCCCATCGTGACGCAACCCCAGGCTCCCATGAACTCCTCCTAGCCAACCTAGTTTTTTCTTCATCCTCTCCCCTCTTTGTGGGTGTTCTATATACCTCTCCAAAACTCCCCCCCCAATCCCTCTTATCCTACATCACTGCAACCTCTGCCCTAGCATCTGCGGATGAACTAATCCTTCTTGGAGACTTCAATCTCTACTGGCTCTCCCTGTCTCAGAATTCTCAGCACCAAATAGAAACACTAAACCTCACCCAGCTTTTTAAAGAGCTGCCCCGCCCCAACACTAGACCTCAGTCTCACTCCCTGCTGGACTGGGTGCTCCCTACCCATCACACTTAGCGAACACTGCCCCACCTTTTGTATTAGGAAGTCTGGTCTCTCCCCCCCCCCTAAAAATACATCCAGTACCACCCGTCAAATCCCTAAACGTGTGTCAATTTCTTCACGACCTGGCCCTTGCGGACTGGTCCCAGTCCTCTCATCCATCTGTGGATACCGCCCTCACCCACTTTACTACCACCTTCCTCAAAATCTGGGATACCCATGCCCCGCTTAAATCCCTGCATGTAAGACGCAGCCACCACCCCTGGATCACCCCTGACATTTTGGCCTTATGCAGAGCTCACGATCTCTCTTGGTGCCATTATAAATCTGTAGGCAATCAGGCCTCCCTACAACCATTTCGCACCCTCCGTAATAACTGCACTACCCGTATCCGCTGCGTCAAATCCCACTTCTTCAAGGCACGCCTCCACTCCTCTAACAGTACACCTTCTTCCTTCTGGAAGGACCTCTGCTCTCTCCTGCACCCTCCGGCCCCCCTCCCATCCACAAGGCAGGCAAAACAATCTCTGATCCCTATCTGGTTGCTGAAGCCATCACATTTTTCACTTGCGCCATTCCCCAGGAACCCCCTACTTCTCCATCCTGCTTCCCCCCATCGCCCTCCCAGTCCCCTGGTTTCCAGCTACCTACTATTATGCCATCTGAAGAACTAAAAGCTCTAGTCTCTCTCAACCCCTCTATGTCAAGCCCCGACAGCCTGCATCCTAGGCTCCTTAAAATCTCAGCCCCCTCCATAATCACCCCCTTAACCTTCATTCTAAATCTCTCTCTCTCTCTCTCTACAGCTATGATACCTACAGCTTGGAAGTCTGCCACAGTCCTCCCACTCTTCAAAGGTGGCAACCCCACTATCCCTGGCAACTACCGCCCAATCTCCCTTCTCCCCTCCCTTGCCAATGTCCAAGAGTCCCTTATTCTCTTCAGACTAAATGACTTCCTTACCTCCAACACACTCTCCCTGTTTCAATCTGGATTCCGAAAATTCTACTCCATCACCTCCTCTGTTCTACGCTTTACTAATTCTAGACACACAGCTAAGGACCTTGGCCAGATCACCTCTGCCATCTTCACTTACCTGGCCAAGGCCTTCGACTCCATCTCTCACCCCCTCCCACTCTTCAAACTCAGCTCCACGGGCCTATCCCCTGCCTCTGTGTCCTGGTTTCGCTCCTACCTCACTGGCCGCTCCCAGGCAGTCTCTATCAACAACACTTTATCCCCCTCTCTACCTATCCTAGCTGCCCCCCCCCCCGGATCAATCATTGGGCCTGTTCTCTTTTTATTAATGATGACCTCCCTTGGCATGCACCCATACTAATATACACATGTCGCGACGACACTGTCCTTTTCACGTCCGGACCCTCCATCCAGTCCCCTTCAAAGTGACCTTACAGCAGTTACAACCTGGTTTAAAACCAATTGCTTAAAGCTTAACATAAACAAAAATGGTTGCTATGACCTTCAGTTCCAAACAGAAACTTGCCAGGCTTCCCACCCTACCAGTATTCTTCTCTGCAGCAAACATCCCCTCGACAATGTCCCCTACTATAAATACCTGGAAGTATGGCTTGATTCCTCCCTCGACTTCTCCTCCCATTTCAGTGCTGTACGCTCAAAGCTATGCCCAAAACTTGGGCTGTTATATCACAACAAGGCCAGCCTCTCCCTCCCAGTCAGACGCGATCTCTTAAGTCAAATGGATTCCTCCCATCCTTTGACTATGCCAACATTGTCTACAGTGCTGCCCCTGCCACCTCCCCAGCCAGACTCGATGTTCTGTTCAATACCTTCTGCAGGTTCACTACGCACTCCCCCTTCTTAACTCACCACAGTGACTTGTACTCCTCACTTTCCCTCCAATCCCTTGCACAGAGATGCTCCTCACACTGCTCCTCCTTCATAGCCAAATTCTGGTTTGGGACCCTTCCACCCTACCTTGTCTCTCTCCTAATTCCGTCAACACCTTCACCCTACAATGCGCAGTCAACCTGCACCCGCACTTTTTCCCTTCCTCGCGTACGCACCTCTGCTAGCAAACTTTCTTTTTCTTATAGACTTCCCTCCCTCTGGAATATCGTTCCCCTCCAACTTCGTCTCTCTCCTACCTTCCCTGCTCTCAAGCGCCTCCTCAAGACAACTCCCAGTACTTTCTGTATCTGCTCTCTCCCCTAGTTCCCTCTCACTCCTGTCTCTCTTGCCCTCTCACTACACCACTTTGCTTAAACCCCACTGTATTATAGCTTGTACGTAGCCATGTGTATACTGCTCTGTATACAATTTAACCAGTATTTATTACTCTCTTTTGTAAATAATGCTCATTGTAAATTTCTTTTGTACAATCTCTGTAACTCTGTTACTTCATCGCTGTAATTCAGTCCTTTGTACCCGCCCCCCAGGCCGCACCTGGAAACAAGCTTTTGCTCATGGTACCTTTCCCAGTCATCAACTTTTAAATACATAAATAAACTTCATGGCATATGTGGCATGAGTGGAAGGCTTCCGGACGGCCACCAGGATGTCTGCTACCCTGTTAGAGACCCTGAACCTGGCGATGGCTATGTTGTCAGGAGTCAGGCATGCAGATGAAGGGACCTGAGGTGTGGCTGGACCAGGGTCCCTTGATCCTGGGTCAGCAGATTCCTGCAAAGAGGATGAGGGACCGGAGGTTACTCTGCCAGCTGCTGAAGCAGAGGGAACCATATCTGGCAAGGCCAGAATGAAACCACCAGAATTATGCTGGCCCCCTCCATCTGCAACTTGATTAGCACCCTCTGAATCAGAGGAAATGGAGGGAATGCATACAGAAATCTCCCGCTCCAAGAGAGGGACAATGCGTCTCCCCAGAAAACTGCAGGCCCTGGATCTAGTGAGCAGAAATTAGGCAGTTTAGCATTCAGTGGGGACACAAAAAGGTCCAACTCTGGACAACTCATCTATCAAACAAGTATTCTGCGATGGATGAGAGACACTCCCATTTGTGCATGATGGACTGAGTCCTGCCAAGACTGTCCGCCAGGATGTTTAGAATGCCTGGCATGAGTACTGCAGAGTGTGTCGGACTGTGCTCTAGTGCCCAATACCACACTCTCATAGCTTCCCTGCAAAAAGGCTATGAGGGGGGCCTGCCTTGTTTGTTAATGTAGTAGACCACACTCAAATTGTCCAACTGTACCAGCAGTTGGCCCAGAGCAAAATGCTCTTGAAAAGCCTGTATAGCATAGAGCACCGTTCTCACCTCCACGACACTGATATGCTGAGCGGCTTCCCACTGGGACCTGGAGCCCTGGGTTTGGAAGGGACCCATGTGTACTCCCCCAGCCCAGACCCAAAGCATCCGGGGTCAGGATCTGATGCGGAGAAGAAAGGAACCCCTTGAAGCAGATTCAAGGGATCCATCCACCACTACAGTACCTTGAGTAGTGGAGAAGAGACCAGGACAGGTTGGTCCAACTCGTTCGTGTGCTGGTCCCATTGTACCTGAGAGTCCACTGTAGGATACATATATGAAGCCTGGCCAGTGGAACAGTAGCAATGGTCGCTGCCATTAGGCCCAACAACCTGAGGTACACCCTGGACGGAATGTATCAACTCTGAGCTACTTCCTGAGCTTGTGCTATGCGGCACTCCGCCCTGTTTTGGGTCAGAAAGGCCTTCCCCCTTTGCAGAATCCAGAACCGCCCAATATACTACATTCTTTGGGATGGCAGTAGAACTGACTTGGGCAAACTGACAGTAATGCCCAGGGAGTGGAAGAGCTGGAGTGTGTGCTCCAGAGTCAGCAAAAGCTGTTCCCTGGACAGGGCCTTGAGAAGCCAATCATCCCGGTAAGGGAAGACATACAGTCCCTCTCTTCAGACAGCTGCTGCGACTGCTGCCAAGCACTTCGTAAAGACTTGCGGCGCACAGGATAAGCTAAAAGGCAGCACTTTGAACTGATAATGCTCTCCCTGAAAGACAAAACAAAGAAACCTCCTGTGAGAAGGAAAGAATGAAACGTGCAGGTAGGCATCCTGCATATCCAATGAACAGAACCAATCCCTGGTCTTGAGGAGGCATTAGGCCTAGCAAAGTTACCATCCATAACTTTTTGTACTCGACAAACAGACTAAGCTCTTTAGATCTAAGATTGGCCTCAGATCTCCGGTCTTTTTGGGGATCAGGAAATACCTGGAATAAAACCCCTGGTTCTCTGGCACCTGGGCACTGGCTCGATGGCCTGCTTGTGCAGAAGAGACTGTACTTCCTCTCGGAGAACGGACAAATGAGCTGGGGGTAGCGGGGGGGTCGTCTGGAGGCTGCTGTATGAACTTCAAGGTAAGACCTTTTTCTATGATCTGCAGAATCCATGCTACTGAAGTTATGGTCCTCCACTGATTCAGATGGAAGGAGAACCAACCTCAACCACCGCCTCCTGGTTCTGAACCAGAAGCGGGGAAGCGGGGTCTGGCAAGGACTAAAGCTGAGGAAGAGCCAGCCACAGTGGCTGGTCCCTCACTTCTGGGGCACTTGGCACCCGCTCCAGCAGCAGAGGAAGCAGGCAAGGGAGCCTGAGCTCTGCATTTTCCCTGGGTACAGGGAGTTGATCCCGGCCTACTGGTCTGTTTACGAAAAGTAGGCCACGCTCTGCCCCTCAGCTGGGTATGGTAGCGGGAAAGGACCGATTTGAAGGCCAAGCCCGAGGCCTGCAGATCATTTATGAGGTCCTGGACACCAGGACCAAATACCTTAGTGCCTCTGAAAGGGGCATTAAGCACTTTGTGCTGCACATCCACTGCTAGAACAGGTTACTCACCTGTAACAGTAGTTCTAGGAGTGGTATATGTTGTTCATCCACACTGGTTGGCATGTCCCTTTCCCCTTTAATTCTTGCCAGAAGGTCTAAAAGATGGCTCCTCCCTCCCACCCACCCGGGTGGTATATCCCTCGGCTCCACTCCTTGATGCCAGATCTTGCCGACTGGAAGCAGAGGATTGTGCGTCGAAGCCGGGGAGGTCGGGTAGGTTCGTGCGGATGAACAAGAAATACCACTCCTAGAAAGTATAGTTATGTAAAATCTTACCGTTAACAGTAGATCTTTGAGGAGTGTCTCTTGCATTAGGTCATTACTTTGGGGAGTTTCCAGCAGAGGTCGCTGTGACACGGCAGCTCTTCTAGCAGTTTTATACCAGGAACCGCCCACACGACATCATCCTCCTGTTTCCTATATAAGTGTGGGCGGTCCTAGTATCCTCAATTCCCTACTGGTTAATACTTAAGCGAGGACCAAGGCAAGCCAGGTACCAAGGTCCCAACCCAAAGTCACTGGACCAGAATATGCTCTCCTAGAGAAGAAGGGGGACAGAGGGTGGGATCGTGCCTACTGCAAGAGGCACTCCTCGAAGATCTACTATTACGATAAGATTTTACTTAACTGTACTATCTTCCACGGAGTGGTCTCTTGCAGTAGGTCATTACTTTTGGAAGAATCCCAAGCAGTTATGTCCATGTGGGAGGACAATTATGATAGGAGACCTCGTAGGAATGCACGGCTGAAGGCCGCCATATGTTATGAGGCAATATCCAGAATGTAATGTCCTGTGAATGTATGGATTGTGGACCAGGTAGCTGCACTGCAGGTATCCGAAATGGAGGCTCCTTTAAAGCAAGCTGCAGTGGTGGCCATAGCTCTAGTGGAATGGGCTTGGACAGGTCCTGGTAAAGACTTGTATTTTTTGTAACAAAACGTAGTACAATTCGCCAACCAGGAATAAAAGGTTCATTTAGCAACTGGAAGCCCTTCTCTGCCAGAAGCAGAGGCGACGAATAATTGAGATGTTTCCCTAATCGACTGAGTTCAATTAGTATAATAACGTAGTATACAATGGACATCTAAAGTATGTAAGAGATGTTCACCTTGAATGGAGTATGCAGGGTAGTAGACCAGGAACTCCAAAGACTGGTTCAAAGTATGTTCGGAGACTACTTTCGGAAGGAAGGAAGGGTTGGTACTGAGCACGACCCAATCCTTGTGGACGATCAGGTAAGGTTCCCTGTACATGAGGGCATGAAACTCGGAAATACGGCGAGCTGAAGTGATAGCCATGAGAAATACCATTTTCCATGAAGGGAAATAGAGGTCACAAGTGGACGCTGGCTCGAATGTCTCGAGGGTCAATTTTTGTATCATAAAAGTGAGATCACACGGAGGAGTGGGTCTTCTAATAGGAAGTTTAGTATGTAACATTCCTTACAAAAACATCTAAGCTAGATGATGTCTGTACAGTAACCTGCCATCCAGAGGTTCATGGAAGTCTGAGACGGCGGCCAAGTGGACTTTGATGGAAGAGTAACTTAAACCAGACTCTGTGAGGCCAGGTAGTCCAAAACTTTTGTCAGTGGACAAGAGTAAGGGTCCAAAGATCAAGAAGCAGACTGTACGGAAAAGCACGTCCACTTGGAATTGTATGTTGCTCTTGTTGTTGGCTTATGGAAGACCAAGAGAATATTGGCAACAGGAGAGGACACTTGTAAACTAGTTATGAAAGCGTCCTCAGGGGCCCAGTGTAAAGGTGTAGAGCCTGCAGGTTGGGATGTAACAGGGTTCTTTAATTTTTAGTCAAGAGGTTGAAGACTGGAGCACCTCCTTGCTTGTTGAGGTAGAACACCACTGCAGTGTTGTCTGACTGGATCAGCAATGGTCTAGAGTCATAAGGTTGAAATGCCGGAAGGGCTAAGCGGAATGGCCTCAGTTCTAAGAGACATGTGAGGCCGAGGGAGAGAAGAGTCCACGTGCCCTGCATCCGATAAGGACTCAGGTGTGTGCTCCATCCTGCCAGGGAAGCATCCATGGTGAATGTCTGTGTGGGATGGAGGGACAGAAAAAGCATTCCTTGTCGTAAATTGGTTTCGACTGACTATCAAGTCAGAGCTGACATCAGAGAGGGAGTGACACTGAACTTGCCTTCACATCTTTCTTGGTCTTTGAGACCACCAAGTCTGGAAGATTCACTGAAGAGGGCTCATAGGAATACGGGCGAGTACTACCATAGGGATGGCAGCGACCATGTGACACAGAAGGCATGGCAGTTGTTTAGCTGTGACTATTTTCTACGTCTGTATGCATTATGCCAGAGACAAGGGTGTGGCCTGCTGGATGGCTGGACGGTAAGTGCTGGCAGAGACTGTATCTAGGAGGGCTCTAATGTATTGGAGACTGAGTTGGACTTTGGCCAATTGACTGTGATCCCTAGAGTGTGAAAATATTTGCAGGATAGCCTCCAGGCAAGAAAGCAAAGCTGTTCTGCTCTGATTGGCCAGCTATCTAGATATGGGAAGATGATGCGTCCTTTCCTTCTTAAAGCTTTTACAACTACCTTTAGGTATTTGGTGAACACACTCAGGGCCGAGGAGAGGTCAAACTGGAGTGCTTGAAACTGGTAGTGTTACCCTAGCAGGCAGAAACGAAGAAAACTGCGATGAGCAGGATGGATGCAGGTAGGTATCCTTCATATGTAGGGCACAAAGCCAATCTTCCTGTTTCAGTATTGGCATGATGGAAGTCAAGGTTATCATGCAAACCCATTTGTACTGGATGGTGGAAGCATTGTTGACGAGGGAGTGAAAAACATCCTGCCAATGAGTAGGCAGCATAATGATGCACTGTCGACGGGGGACAGCTGTTGACGAGAAAGAGGGATGCATCGTTGATGGGGATATCTGTCAATGAGAATATGGATGCATCGTCGACAGGTATGGCTGTCGATCAGAATATAGATGCATCATTGACGGTGGTGGCTGTCAATGATGATAGAGATGCATCGTCGACGGAGGTAGCTGTCGATGGTATGGTCGTCAATGAGAATATAGATGCATCACCGATGGCGGTAACTGTTGACGAGGAAGTTGACAGGTATGGGCCGTCAATAAAAGTACAGATGCCTCGTCGATGGTGATAGTCGTCAACGAGGATATTGACGGTTATGGGCCGTCAATGAAAGTATAGATGCATAGTCGACGGTGGTAGCCGTTGATGAAAACATTGATGGGTATGGCTGTCAATGAGAACATAGATTCATCGTCGACAGTGGTAGCCATCGATGAGGATGTTGACGGATATGAGCCGTCGATGAAAGTATAGATGCATCGTCGATGGTGTGGTGGCCGACAATGAGACTATAGATGCATCGACGATGGTATGGTGGCCATCTATGAGTAAAGGAGACAGAGTGAGAAGGGATACTCCTGCTCTATGTTAGTCCCGAAATGCAGATCAGTAGATGGGGAGCTCTTCATGGGTGAGCTCCCTTGTTTGTAGAATCTTCATTGTTGTTTCTCGTCGATGACTGCTATTTTCAGAAGTTGTTCTAGCTGCTGTGTGAGCTGAAGATGGTGGGAAAATGAACTGAGGATACCAGGGACCGTCCATATTTATATAGGAAACAGGAAGATGATGTTATGTGTGGGCGGTCCCTGGTACAAAACTGCTAGAGGAGCTGCCATGTCACAGTGACCTCTGCTGGAAACTCCCAAAAGTAATTACCTACTGCAAGAGACCACTCCGTGGAAGAACTACAGTTACAGGTGAGTAAACTGTTCTTCTAGGATCATGGCTATGTTGTTCTAGCCACACTGGTTGGCAGATTCCTAGCAGTTCTACAGGAGGAGGGAGGCAAGGCGCACACCCCCTACTTAGGAAACAGAGATTGGAGAACTGAGGCCCCAAAACCAGTATCCCGGCGTGACTCAAGGTCAATGTGGTAGTGGGAAATGAAGGTGTTTGCTGACTTCCAGGCAGTAGCCTTGCAGATATCCTGGATACGGACGTCCCTAGAAGCAGCCACCAACGCAGCAGTATGGCGGGTGGAATGAGCTCTTATCCCTATGGGAGGCTCCTTTCCTAGTAGCAGAGATCAATGCAGGATGTCATCCATCTGCCAATCATCCGCTTTGCTGCAGGTCTGACAGGCATGGCTTCAGTGTAAGTGACAAACAGCTAGCGAACCTCTCCTCGAATTCCAGCCGTGTGCTCTTTATAATAAGAGGGCGCCCATCTCAGGTCCAAGGTGTAACTGGGGTAGCACATGGCAGAGTCAACATCTGGTTTAGGTGAAACTCCAACACCACCTTCGGAAGGAATTTCGGGTGGAGGCGCAGGGCAACCTTGTCCCTGTGGAAGACCAGGTAGGGAGACTTGACAAAGAGCGTCTGGAGCTCCTCAATCCTTCTGGCTGATGTGACAGCCATCAGGAAGGCGGTCTTCCACAAAAGGTGTGACATCTCACACCTGTGCACTGGTTCGAATGGCTTGCCCATGAGCTTTGCCAGTACCAGCAGATCCCACGGTGGTGGTTCACGCACCAGAGGGAAAATGTGGTTGAGGCCTTTAAAGAGGCGCCAGACCACCTTCTCGTGAGCCACCCTCTGCTGACCAGCCCGCACCTAGTAAGCAGAGATGGCCGCCAGGTGCACCTTAAGGGTCGTAGACCGAAGACCCCCTTTGGAGAGATCAACTGTAGTCGAGAATGCTAGTCACAGGACAGGACGAAGGGTCCAGGCCCCTGCCCTGAAACCAAACGGAGAATCTCTTCCATTTGAAGGCATAACGCCACCTGATTGACTCCTTTCTAGAGACCTCAACGACATTGAAGACATAATCTGAGAGACCCAAAGCCTGGAATTCTAGCCATTCAGGAACCAAGCTGTCAGGTGCAGGAATTAAAGGTCCTGATGGAATACCTTCCCCTGACTGATCGAAAGCAGGTCCAGATGTGCTAGAAGATGCCTCGGAGGCCTGGTGCTGAGGCTGAGGAGATCTGGATATCAGAATTGGCGGGGCCAGTCTGGGGCTACCAGGATCACCTTTGCCTTGCCCCTCCTGATCTTGAGGAGCACCTTGTGAACCAAGGAAAGTGGAAGGAAAGCACAGAAGAGGCCTGGGGTCCACAGCCTTGACAAGGCATCCCCCTGCAGCGAGCAATGCTGAGGGGGGTGGGCATGGAACAACCTCAGCTTTGAGTTCTCCCTGGAGGTGAACAGGTCCACCTGAGGTTTGCCCCAGTGGGAGAAAAGGCTGTGTACTACTGCTGGATGGAGAGACCACTCGTGGGACGCCTAGCCCATATGGCTGAGGGTGTCCGCCAGTTGACTCAAGGCTCCTGCCACTTAGATGGCCGGGAGATCTGCCTCCAGATGGCTCACGACGGTCCAGATGCAGAATGCTTCCCTGCACAGAGGCTGGGAGTGCGTGCTGCCCTGCTTGTTGATACAGTACATGGTCGTGGTATTGTCTGTCTGGACCTGCACCACCTGACCCCGAAGAAATGGAGCAAATGCAGTCAGTGCCAGTCAAAGTGCTCGGAGCTCCAGCAGGTTGATATGACATTGGGATTCCTCGAGGGTCCAGAGCCCGTGGACTCTGATTCCCCATGTGGGCACCCCAGCCCATGAGAGAGGCATCAGTCGTTAGAAAGACCATCAACTCGGGGCTGACAAATGGGATCCCCTCCTGCAGATGTTCTAGGAAGGTCCACCATTGGAAAGCATCCCACATCTTCTGGGTCACAGTGACCAGCTGCTTGAAGTGACTATGTCGCTGAGTCCACTGGCTGTTCAGCTCCCACTGAAGGGGGCCCATATGCCACCGGGCCCATGGAGGTGCAGGCCGCCATGTAACCCAGAAGGCGCAGGAAGACCCAGGCAGGGTGCAAGTGCCCAACCAGAAGTGACTGGGCAAAGGAGGACAGAACCTTCGACCTGTCCGCTGGGAGCCTGGCTCTGGCTCGGCAAGAGTCAAGCTCTGCCCCGATGAAGCAGATCACCTGCGAAGGCATGAATTCTGACTTGGTCTCTTTGACGAGGAGACCAAGTTCGAGGCAGGTCTGGAGAGCCAGATCCCAGGATTTCTACACCTCCTGTATGGAGGGACCCGCTATGAGCCAGGGGTACACTCTGACACCCCCCCCCAAAGATGGGCCGCCACCACTGCAATGCATTTGGTGAAGACCCGGTGGGCTGATGACAGGCCAAATTGCATGGCTTGGAACTCGAAGACAGCTCCCTCTGCTTGGAAGCTGAGGAACCTTCGGTGAGACAGATGGATCGGGACATGAAAGAACGTGTCCTGTAGATCCAGTGAGCAAAACCACGTTTTGC
The DNA here is from genome assembly GCA_016271365.2 of Neoceratodus forsteri. Taxonomy (NCBI): domain Eukaryota; kingdom Metazoa; phylum Chordata; order Ceratodontiformes; family Ceratodontidae; genus Neoceratodus; species Neoceratodus forsteri. The sequence goes on from CM028132.1 coordinate 1,341,382,927, forward strand.
TCTAGAGATGGTATGATCTGTGACAAGAGTTGTCATCTTGAAGATGTGCAACCTGAGGAACTTGTTCAGGTCATGCAGATCTAGAATGGTGTGCCAGCCCCCCTATCCGCTTTGGTACCAGGCAGTACCCGCAGATAAACCCTGGGTGTTCCGAAGGATCCGTGACAGGAACCATGACTTCCTTGCAGAGGAGCTGGGCTATGTCGGCTCTGAGAGCTGACAGCACGCCTGCTGAAACCAAGTCTCTCCGTATGCTGGCTCGCACAGAGTACTGCCGAATTCCAGAGGCAGACCAGACCCACCATTTCGAGAACCCACCTGTCCGTGGAGACGGCGGACCAGGAGGAAAGGAAGTGGTGGAGCTGGCCCCCCACGGAAGGATCCAGGGGAGTGCAATGGTGTGACAAGAGTTGAATATGACCCTGTCCCAGTTGTTATGCAGAGTATGAATCTGTTCTGTTCTTGCCTTTCCTGGCTCTTGTCTGTCTGGTTGCGTAACCAGATTTTCTCATGAGACCTAGGACTTGATCACCCTGACAGTCTCACAATTCTCTGCCTCTCACTGTTGCTCAGCCTTCCCTTGCTGTTTCTGACTTTTCCTCCCTTGCATATCTGCTGTTATAAAAATATATGCAAATCATCATGTTGAAATGTAACTGATATTGGGATTCCTTTGTTTAGAAATTATATAGCATTACTGTTGAAATGTATATAATTATAGTTTGAGATGATTGCAAAAAGCTATTGGGAACTCAAGGAGTTAACCTGGGAGCAGTTTTTAAGCCCTTTTTCAGAAGCTGCGGAGAAGGGGTCTCAGTTCTGGGACATTGTGTTCTTGTTGCACCTGCCAGAAATTTACAAGAACATTTAGAAAAAAAACAGGGTGTTTGTTAAGGAGGGGGTGTTGCAAAGACTTATGAGAGAGAGCTGTAATGTTTTGGGAGACACAGAGATTGAAGGAAAACACAGATGTATCTTCTTTGTTTATTCTGCCTTTGTAAATAGTTATTCTGAACAAGTTTATTTTTTTATGTTACTGCTAGTACTAATAAACACTTTTTGCGAATTCTACAACTGCTCCTGGTTTTTCCAATGTTTCCTGACCTGTGCCTTGACGACAGACAGGCACGAGGGAGGCACCCGATATCCCATCACTGGGCAGGCTTAAAGGAGGAGGAGGGCCCGACTGAGGCACCACCACCACAGCCTCTCCCTCTAGGCTTGCAGAGGATCGAGGCCATCGACTTGGGCTGAAGTCACTAGGCCTGAGCCTGCTGACCAGCCTGAGGCTGAGCGGGTTTGGCTGTAGGAGTGGAGGTGGACCAAAAGGGCTTCCTCTTTTGCTTCTGCTTGGAGTCCTTAGGGTCCTTTTGGGGAAATGTCATTAAGTCCAAGGTGGCATTGGACTTCTCAGTACAGGTGAGGTTGCTCTCGACCCCGGGCCTGAACAGGTCGGTGCCCAGGAAAGGGACATCTGCCAGCTTGTGCGGAGTGTCTGCTATGAAAGTCAAGATCCTCAGCCATGCCCTGCGGCGCATGGCCACTGAGGCCGCCACAGAGCGGGCACAGGAGTCCCCAATGTCCATGGCTATCCGGAGCTGTTTGGCTACAGCCTGGCCCTGGTCCCGAACCTGCTTGACCGTGGTCTGAAGGTTCGCTGACAGACTAGGAAACACCTCATCCGGGGTGTCCAGCAGGGCATGGGAGAATTGGGCCATGATGAGGGCAGAGCTCGCCTGGTGGAGACCAGGAGAGGAGGCAGCATAGACTTTTTTAGCCGCATGGTCCAACTTCTTGGACTCATTGTCGAGCAGCCTGTCAACATCCCGGGTGTTGCCGGAGCGCCTAAACACAAAATCTGCCACCAATCCCTCGGCCGAGGGGTGCTCTGTGAATTCCTAGAGGGAACTAGTAAGTACCATGTACTTGTGGGCCATCCAGGCAGAAGGTGCACGGCAGGAAGCGTGGCGTTGCCTAAGCTCCAGGGCAGGGCCAAGAATGGCCTCTGCCACTGGGAAAGCCTCCTTAGGAGTGTCTCCCTGGTTGAGGATCTCTGTTAACGGGTAATGAGCCCGCTTCTGGACGGGCTCCATTTTCATGCCCGTCGACTCAAGAGATCAGGTGGAGAAGGCCCATGAAGGAAGATGGGCCTTCATCTGTTGAGAGATCCCCCACAGACTCTATGTCGACTGGACAGTAGTGCAGAGAGGAACCCTTGGACTCCAAGGAGTCGTGAAAGAGTGGTCGACCGCACGAGTCCCCACTGACCCTCCGTGGATGGTCAGGGGTGACACGGAATGACAGCTGATGGGGAAGCCCCTTAGACGATTGAGACTCCTGAGTTGGAGCGGCAGTCATTGGCTGTTTAGGTGGCGGTTCCACCACCGGCGGAGATGCCTGGGTAGGCCGAGCCGGGACAGTTTTGGTTGGCTCAGTCGATGGAGACAGCATCGGCCTTTCGGGTGACAGCCAGCTGATGACCGGCGTAGAAGCCGGAGTCGGCTTGATGCTGATAAGCACCACCTGTTGCCACATAGGATACTCGTAGTGTCGACACATTGTGCCAAAACCTCTCCTCACCCGACTTCTGGTGACGTCATCAGCTCTATGGCTGCCTAACAGAGGAGCTCTCTCTCCCCTACAGCAAAGATTAGGCTCCACTTAGCCCAGACTGAGAAAATTGACCTTAATATGCAGAGAAAACATAGTGGAGTATCAGCTGTTAAAAGATCCCTAAGTAAAAACTGCAAAGTCAGAAGCGATCAACTTGGATTAAGCCCTACAAGCTCGAGTACCAGTGGGAGAATCTCTCCAGCGAGCATGGCGAGAGATGATACCGAAGCGGAGATGGAGGCCTTATCGAGAACGAGATTTGAAACCCTCCTAACAGAAATTAAGCAATTCCAGAATGAGACTAAACTCGAATTTAACAAATTACATGCAGACCTGAATAAGTTGGACGCCAGAGTAACATCCACAGAGGAACAGATTTCTACTGCAGAAGACGATCTGGTCCATATTTCAAGGGCAGAGGAGTTCCTTATTCATCAGCAAGAATCTACAACTGCTAAGTGCTTTGACCTGGAGGCACATTCACGTAGAGATAACTTGAGAATATATGGACTTCCCGAATTAACAGAGGTTGGTGAAAAGACCGATTTTATAGAAGACCTTTTACGCCATACACTTGATTTACCTCAGGGATTTACATTCACAATCGAAAGGGCCCATTGAGCTTTAATTCCCCGGCCCACCTCCAAATCCGCCAGGCCCCGATCGATTGTGGCTAAATTCTGGCGCGTCAGAGGAAAAGAAACAATCCTTAAAACAGCCTGGAAATAGGGTCAGGTAGAATATAACGGAGCCAGATTATTCTTTGATCAGGACTATCCCACTATTATTCAACAGCAGCAGTCAGCCTATGCCCCGATTCTCAGAAAATTAAAATCTCTTGGGATTAAGTTTCAAACCCCATACCCATCTCGCTTACGAGTTCATTGGCAATCACGTGTAGAGCTTTACTCCACTGTTGAAGAAGCAATACAAGCGATGAAAACCAAGGGCCATACACCTGAGGAATTGCCACGGGGGATTACTCGGCCTGTAAAACGTATGGAGAGCTATGGGGTCTTCAAATACCAGTGCAGCGAGGACTACAACACAACCAACTTTACAGGACATCAAAAGTGTGCTTCACAGACTCAACCACACTCCAGAAGCACAGAATGAGATGTCGGAGAGGGGAACAGGCACATGAAGCGAACTGGAACAGCTGAAACCGGATTGATCCTCCTTGTGGGCCCTTTGAGGAGTGACTGAATTTCAGGCATTCGTGAAGGATCTGTTGGCTGATGCGAAGCCGCTTTTCGCTGCGCCTGCTCTCCCACTGACTCGCTTCTCCACCGTTCTTGTCCTTTTTTCATTTTTGATGAGATCGGGGAATTTCTGTGCTGAAAGGGGGTCCGGGAGGGTAGGGGGCAGAGTCTTGCTGGTCCTGTTGAGAAGCCTCGCAGTCTATACAACCGAGAGGCCAGTCCTGCCTTCCTGACTAAACAAACAGCCCAACACAGAACTTATTTGGAACGAGGGCCCTCTAGGGCTTTGATCTGGAACTACAGCCATAAGAGACAGAATTGCAACAGGACAACTCACTCGAGATGGGGTTTTCTTTTCTCACTGTGCTCAGGACTCTTCCCAGGGCGATTTTAAGGAGGGGGAGGGAAAACAGACAACAAAAAGAAGGGAGATTATAAACATAGAGCACATTTAACGAATAAAATGTGGGTTTGGGATCACAACAATAATCTCACCATGCTGTTCTGTGGGGGAGAGACTTACTATTAAGGATCTCTAGCCTGTTTTACATGTTACAGATAAGTAGCCTGTTAATGTCTAGGGTGATATTACAGCAGATCTTGGAGGGACTGTTCTATTTAACAGCTCTCCTCCCACTTTGGGCACCGCTGATGATGATTTCCCTCTGTTGGGGGCAGGTTCCTGCTGATAGCGGGTTCCAAGAGGAATGAGCCACACCGAGGGCTTCTTTTCCTCTTCCTCATGTTCATTTGACGCAAGCTTATATACTCTAGATGACTCCCATATAACACTGGCGTCTCTTTATGCCCCCCCCCCCCCGGGGTCCTCTAAGGAAACTCTCTGTCCTTTGTTGAATAAAATTTTAGCGCAACAAAAGGGAACCTTAATTGTGGGAAGGGACTTTAACCAGATATGGGAGCAAATTGACACCTCAAATATTAAAGTATTCAGACAAAATCCTACTAGCCGAGCCATCAGAGACCACTTGAAAAGGGCCTTTTGGATAGATGCCTGGAGGCTATTATATAAAAAAAACACGCAAATATACCCACTACTCATACCCACATCAATCTTATGCCAGGATAGATTATTTTATGATCTCAGGGGAGCATCAGAATCAGATTGAAGAGTGTGTCCACATCCTCTCTGATCACGCACAATTGCTTTTAAAGCCGAGATGGGAAGTACGCAAGTGTCTAACCCTTTGGAAATTTAATAATTATCTGTTAAATTTAGAGGAATTCACATACCAGGCTAAAGAAAGATGAAAACAAATTAGACAGGAAAATGACTCTCCTGAGATATCAAAGGCAATGGGGATACAGTGAAAGTGGTTTTCAGGGGAGATTGCATTAAGTCTGCATCACTCCTGAAGAAGCGACAAAATCAACAGATGGAAAAGTTGCAAAAACAAATGACCGAATTACAACAGAGACATGCTGGGGGAGATGTGGACGCACTCAAGACACTTCTTGAGACTAAACAACAGATCCAAAAACTGACTGACGTTAAAACAGAGCAAGCACTACAGAGATTTCGTCAGAGATATCAGGAGTCTGGCCCTAGAGCCACCCGCCTTCTGGCACACCGACTTAGGCAACATACAGCTAGATCCATGATCACTCGGATACACGACCTGAGGTCTGGACTTGAGTACTTAGAACACAGGAAGAAATTATGTCTGGCTTTAGAAGGCTCTACCTCAACCTCTATAAAGTGGAACTGGCCCCTGATACCTTACAAGTAGAATCCTATCTAGGCAAGTTGCATTTACCAAAATTGGCACAGGATTCCAGAGATCTTTTAGAAGCCCCAATCACAATTTCGGAATTGAACCTAGCCTTTAAAGACCTGAAAGTTAAAAAATCCCCAGGCCCAAATGGATTCACCCCAGAATTTGTTTTTTAAGTTTTTTATAAACGAACTTAGAGATCCCCTATTAGAGGCATGTACCGAGGTTCACTCGGAGGGGGGGGGCCTCTCCCCGAATCTTGGAACCATGCAATCACTTCGAGCATTCCCAAGCCAGGAAAGGACATAATGCAGTGTGGCTCTTATCACCCCATATCTGTACTGAATACTGATTACAAGATGTATGCTTCTATATCAGCAAAATGATTTGAGGTAGTGCTCCCGGGCCTGATTAATTATGACCAAACTGGCATTATTTTGGGGAGGCAGGCCCAGGATAATATTAAGAGAACACTGCATGTGTTGCACCATGCTGCCCAGTCGAAGGCCCCTGGTATAGTGTTAAGTTTGGATGCTGAGAAAGCCTTCGATCGGGTAGCATGGGGTTTCATGGAATTAACTCTAAAGAGATTTGGAATCCCGGACTCCTTTATTAAAAATATAAATAACAGTTACTCGCACCCAAAAGCATGTGTGAATATTAATGGTAGAGTGGCTTCTCCAATTCAACTATCCCAAGGCACCAGGCAAGGATGCCCTCTCTCACCTCTCTTATTCACATTATATCTGGAACCCTTGGCCCAAATGATGAGGCAAGATGAGCTAATTCAGGGTGGGAACTGGGGTACAAACTTGCCCTTTACGCAGATGACCTGTTGATTTATTTACAAAATTCGGAGCAGTCCTTAGCACTGTTATGGGCACGCCTGACAGAATTTAGTTGATTAGCTGGATATAGGGTGAATTTAACTAAAACTGAATTATTAACATTAAAATATGAGCCCTCAGATAAGATTTTGAGGGAGTTTCCCTTTAGATGGAATCTCTCACACATTAAGTACCTGGGAGTTCATTTAAGTTCTGATCCAGATCAGTTGTTCACTCTTAATTTCAGTTCAATTCTAAAGATATAATAACAGAATTAGAAAGATGGGCCCCGGTCCCTATTCCTTTGACACAAAGGATAGAGGCTATAAAAATTATAATTCTTCCCAAATTTTTGTATTTATCACAATCTACACCCATATTTATCCCAGAGTCATATTTTTGCACAATGAACAGAGGGATATCCCGGTTTTTGTGGGGACTGAAGGGACCTAGAGTCCGTCTTTCGGTGTTACAGATCCCAAAAAGAGAAGGGGGTTTATCCCTCCCAAATTTTAAATTTTATCATCACGCAGCTCAACTGAGAACTGTACTTTATTGGCTTAGCCGGTCTTACTCAGCCAAGTGGAAAACCTTGGAACTAAAGGAGGGATCTCATGGAAATTTGAATTTTATCCTTCTTGGCCGGAGGGAGGGACTCCCTTGCCACCATGAGGAGAACCCTTACTCTATTCCATCTTTGAATGCTTGGTTCAGAATACTGAAAGATGGGAAGGCCAGAGAGTGGAGGTACCTTTTGTTTTCGATGCCTTACTTGGATGACTTTCTCCCTGCCAGGTGGGATGCTGGATTCAAGAGGTGGGAGGCGGGCGACCTACATCTTACATGGCACTTCATGGAGGAAGGGGAGATTGGATCACTTCTAAACCTGGTTCAGCATTATGGTATTCCCTGGCAGGACAGATTTATATATTTCCAAGTCAGAGATTATATTAAAAAAATTTCAAACACACCTGACTAAGGAGATCCCCCCCACCCCAGATTGCTTATATATTGAAGAAAGCAGTAGAAGGGGACCCTCTCATAACACATATTATTTCTTACCTATATCGGGCCTTGCTCTCTTGGAAGGGTGATTCGACCCTCTCGGTTAGAAAGGCATGGGAGCGGGACTTAGAAATACAGATATCAGAAGAGAGCTGGATATAGACTCAAAGAAGGATACATTGGGGCTTAACGGCAATTAGCTGGCAGGAGTTTTCCTGTAAGATTTTTATTAGATATTTTCGAACTCCAACAGTCCAGGGGAAGTACCAGGGAGAGGAATATCTGAGTTGCTGGAGGAGATGTGGTCACTCTCCGGCAGCCTTAGGACACATACTGTGGGACTGCCCTAAATTGACCCCTTTTATTCAGGACTTACAGCAGGTCTTACAGGCAATATTGGACCCAGAGCTACAGATTACTTCGAGGTTTTATTTCCTCCTGGACTTGCCAAAGAAATTTAGAAACATTAAAGCAGCAGTACTACGAAATCAGGAAGTGACCTATCAAAATTCTGTTTTTCTGCTGTAAGCATGTGGCCAAAGTTCTAGTTTCCATATCTGTAAATGTCTTTTTTCCAGTCGTTTTTAGTTTTTTAGATATTTGCAATTTATTTTAAGTGTTGTAGCACTACAACAAATATGGCAGCCAACTAATTTCAGCTGCGCTTTTTCTTCAGGTCGCATCACATCTTTTGACAACAGCAGAGGGACCCTCTGCTGACCATTCCCGATGTCCCTGCAAGTCATAAACATGTGCAGTTGGCAGCAGAGGGGGTTCCAGTGCAACATGCTGGGTGGCAGACATGTAAACAAGAGCAGAAAATAACTTGAGCAAATTACTCGGCAATAGTACAATGCTGGCGAGAAAGAGTACGAGGTATATGACTAGCAGGGCACAGGGAATAAACTGTCAAAAAAGCACAATTTATTTTTTTCATAGTACTGCTGCTTTAACACAAGTAAATTTTTTAAAATATCTTTCTTGGCAGCCCAGAAGGTGATAACAAAACATTGGCTATCTCCCATACCAGTTACAATCCATATGTGGCATGACCTTATGATAGCCATATACAGAACAGAGGCCCTAACAGCAGCTATAGATAAACAGATCCCAAAATTTGAAATTTTCTGGAGACGTTGGGTCCTCTGTATGTCTCTGGAAAGACCTGAATTTGTACCTTGATGTAAAGAGCTATAAGGCAAGAACCTCAGAATGCAATCTGGGAGGGAATGGTATTCTTCAAACTGTGACACTTTGATGAATCCTGTGACTAAGAAACCCTGATACGAAATATATGCAAGATTTATATCGGATCCATAGAAACATAGAATTTGACGGCAGATAAGGACTGCTTGGCCCACCCAGTCTGCCCATTTCCCTGCCTACTGGATAAGCTGCAGATCCTAGTTAACCAGAAGCCTACTTCTTTCTACCCCACCCCTAGAATTGCCTTATGACTGTCCCATGCATGCTTGAATTCCACCACTGTTTTTGACTCCATGACCTTCCTCCGAAGGCGCTCCATGCATCCACAACCCTCTCGTGAAAAAATACTTCCTTAAATTACCTCTGAGCCGCCCCCATCTTCAAATTGTGCCCCTTGTTCTTGCACACCTCTTTTTGAAAGATGCTACCTCTTGGACTTTGTTGATTCCCTTGAGGTACTTGAAGAGTTTCTATCATGTCTCCCCTTTCCTCAAGGCTATACATATTAAGTTCCTAAGTCTCTCTTCATATGTCTTCCGGTGCAGACCCTGCACCATTTTAGTTGCTCTCCTCTGGACAGCTTCCATCCTGTCTATGTCTTTGCGAAGACTGGGTCTCCAGAACTGTACACAGTACTCAGATGGGGTCTGACCAGCTGTCTGTACAGAGGATAATAACTTCCTGTTTTCTACTGGTGATGCCTCTCCCATGCACCCCAGTATCCCCAGCCTCCTTGCTGCCCTCTCACATTGCTTGCCCACCTTTAGGTCTGATATGACTACCCCCAGGTCCCTTTCCATTTTTGTTGTTGTTAGTATCTCACCCCCCATTGTGTACTCTTCCCCTGGGTTTTTGTTTCCCAGGTGCATTACCTTGCACTTCTTAGACCTGAATCTAAGCTGCCATACATTTGACCATTCCTCTAACCTTGCCAAGTCCCTTCTCATCCTTTCCACCCCACCTTGTGCATCAACTCTGTTGCAGATCTTTGTGTCATCTGCAAAGAGACATACTTTTCCTTCCAGTCCCTCTGCAATGTCGCTTATAAAGATACTGAAGAGGACCGGTCCTAATACTGAACCCTGTGGTACCCCACTAGTAACCCCCCTTTCTTCAGAGTGGACTCCATTTACTATTACTCTCTGTGTCCTATTCTCCAGCCAATATTTTACCCAGGCTGTCATCTTGGGACCCACTCCCAGGCTAGCTAACTTGTATATTAATCTTTTGTGTGGGACTGTGTCAAATGCCTTGCTAAAGTCTAGGTAGGCCATGTCCACAGCCCCTCCCTGATCTACTACTCTGGTCACCCAGTCAAAGAAATCTATCAGATTTGTCTGGCATGACCTTCCGGCCAGAATCCATGCTGCCTTGGGTCCCAGCCCTCTGGCCTCTAGATACTCGACAGTTCTTTCCTTCAGAAGTGATTCCATCATTTTCCTACCACTGAGGTTAAACTAACAGGTCTGTAGTTTCCTGCTCTGCCTTGCTCCCACTTTTGTGAAGGGAATCACATCTGCCTCTTCCAGTCCTCGGGTACCACCCCATCCTCCCATGATTTGTTAAACAGGGTAGTCAGTGGTGTCACTAATTCCACCCTTAGTTCTTTTAGAATTCTGGGATGAATCCCATCAGGCCCCATTGCTTTGTCCACCTTCAGTTTTAAGAGTTCTTTCAGAACCCTTTCTTCTGTAAATGGCTGGTATCAACTTCTGTATCCAGAGTGTTTCTACTGTTTGTTTTAGATACCCCCCTCTTCCTTTGTAAATACTGAGCAAAAATATTGTTTAGTATCTCTGCCTTTCACAGTCACCCTCTGCCCCCCATTAAGCCTCACTATCCCTCCTTGGTCTTCCTTGGCTCCTGATGTACCTATAAAAGGTTTTATCCCTTCTTAACTGGGTTGGCTATCTTTTCCTCAGTTTGGGCCTTTGCTGTTCTGACTGCCTTCCCAGCTTCCTTTGCTTTAACTGATACAGTTCTCTGTCCTGCTCCTTCTGTGATTCCTTGTACTTCCTGAAAGCTTTCTTTTCTCTTGAACCTTCACTGCCACTTCCTTTGAGAACCATAGTGGTTTCTTACATCGTTTAGTTTTGTTTATTTGCTTCACACAAAGGCTAGTTACCTCTGTGATGGCAGTTTTTATTATTCCCCATTGTTCTTCCACCCCTCCTTCCTGCCCATTTGCTTGTGCATTCCTTAGGCACTCACCCATTTTGGCAAAGTCAGCCCTCCTAAAGTCCAGTACCTTTGCCTTTGTATGGCTTGACTCTATTGCTGTGTTTATTGTGAACCATACTGTTCGATGGTCGCTAGTTCCCAGATGGCTACCCACTTCTACATCTGTGATCCTCTCTTCATCTCCATTTGAGAGAACCAGGTCTAAGATTGCTCCCTCTCGAGTGGGCTCCAATACTAGTTGTCTAAGGCATGCCCCCTGTAGGGCATCTAGAATAACCCCATTCTTTGAAGTGGCTGCTGCAACTGCACTCCAGTTAACACCTGGCATATTCAGATCGCCCATCAGCAATATCTCCTTTTCTGCCTTACTAAGTATACTTTCTATCATTTTGTCCATTTCCTCCCCTGAGAAGGGGTCTGTATACAACCCTCAGAGTGATTGTGGTGCCATTGTCGGATCTCCAAATTCTACCCACAGTGCTTCTTCTCCTCCCTGTTTTCCCTTTTGTTCTGCTGCTTTGATTCCTTCCCTATGTAAAGAGCTACCTCCTCCTCTATTACCTCTCTGTCCCTCCTGTAGATAGTGTGTGATCTGTATGTTTACGCCACAGTCATGGTTTTGTGTGAACCATGTTTCTGTGACTGCCACGATATCCAGATGTTCCTCCTCCATCAAGGCCACTAATTCAGGAAGCTTGTTACTCAGACTACGGCATTGGTACTCATTGCTTTCCATTTTTTGATGGCTTTACCTTCAGTTGCAGCATCCCCACTGACCTTTCTACCTTGGTCTTTTCTCATTTAGTACCTGTTTTGTAGGAGAGGCTGGGATTTTCCTGCTGCTTATCAGTGCTCTCCCTTGACTAGTTTAAAGCTTGCCAATGAAGCATTTAAACTGATTGCTCAAAAGACTTGTTCCTTCCTGGACAGATGCAGACCATCCTACCAGTATAGGCTGGTGTCCTCCAGGTGGAACCCCAGTCGCCAATGAAGCCAAACCCCTGTGTTCCACACCATTTTTTCAACCATTCATTAAACTGCATGGTGCAAAGTACCCCCCGCCACTCATGCCATTGACAGGCAGCACCTCTGAGAAGGATACTGTGTGTGCTACTTGTCTTAGGCCCCTCCCCAGTTCTACAAAGTCCTTCTGCACTGCTCTAATCTCATGTTGAACCAAGTCATTTGTCCCTAGGTGGACAATGACGTCCAGCTCAGACTCCCATGCAGCTGTTCTCGTGATCCTGAGGATGCGCTTCCTGTCCCTCCAAGCCATGGCACCAGGCAGGCACCTTACTGCAGTTTTTCCTGCTCCCCCCAGTTCTATCCCCAATAATTGAGTCCCCCACCAGGAGCTGCTTCCTTTCCTTGTGGTGTCCTCTGCCTCCTTCCTGTGGGCCTCCCTTGTGACAGGTGTCCTCAGCCTCCTTAATCTCCTCTGTGGGTGCATCCATAGGGAGCTGTGCTCCCAGAATGGTGTATGGATTGTGGAGGAACAACTGACTTGGTGTGCCTCTGTTCCACCATCCTCACCCTCCCTGAGCCCACTGTGGTCCAACTGCTGTGCTTTTTGCAACCTCTGAGGCAGTGGTGGTGGCTCTGGTGCTCCCTGGATGGGGAGGTCTCTTCTACCATCCAGTCTGGCCTGGGGAAGGTTCCCTTACTGCTGTCCAGTGTGGCCTGAAGACGGGCAAATTCCTCCCTCAGGGCAGAGAGTTGTCTGCAAATAGGGCAGCATCTCAGCCTCCAGAAAGTCTCCCGGAAGACTGCTGCCCCACAGCAATCACATTGCACTACTCCCCACATGATTATGTACTTTTTTTGTTTGTTTGTGTGTGTGATTGGTTTGTTATATAGCAATATATATATTATACAATGTGTATGCTTATATTTTCAGTGCTGTGTGCTAGAGAGGATATGACATTGATATGCACCTTGCACTCTTGAGGAAATGATGTCAGAATCCCAGGTATAAAGGAACTATTTCCAGGGGTGGGTGGGGTGAGGGGTAGGAAGGGGTTGGGCCTAAACTGTGCCCTCACAAAACAATCAGCTAAGAGCTCTGACCCACTGCTGCGATGAGTGCCTTCCTGTCAGCAAGATACCATACACAACAATTTGACAGAGCAAATCCCCTGCTAATCAAACAGAGAAAAATCCAGACATCTAAGTCAGACACAGGAAAACCTCCCCAGCCCCAAAACAGCCTGGTGGTTTGTGCTTCTGAAAGCAGTCAGCCCCAAAATAAGTCAGCTGTGCTTTAAACTCTTCCTGTACTGAAAATCTTAAGAATTGTAACAAGACTGTCTTTTCCTGATTAAGTTCCTTATTTCACCTTTCAGTTAGAAGTAGCCTCCACCTGTAGAATATCTGCTACAAACCAAAGACAATTGCAAGGTTCACCTCCCTCTGTTGTGAGCACAACTCGCTTTCTTGCAAATCCTATGTTCAGTATTGTAGCTCCCAGCAAGAGGTAGCTTGCCTTAAAAAATATTAGCTGTTCTGATGAGTTTGCTATAAAACACTTGCTTATAATACTATTGTTCTCAGGTCTGTTACCAAAGCTATTGGCTGATTAAGTAGCTATGCTTCCTGAGAAAGTCTGGAATTTCCTTTTAAGACAGACAAAAGATAAACCCAAAAAACAGTTTACTCTCTTTAATAAATCGAAAGAAAATGTATAATCTACATTTGGGGCTTCTGTGAACATAAGCAATTAATTTGTTATTAACATTACGAATGGTATGTCTGTTTGTTTGTATAGTATACATATAAAAATGTAAAATACAGAAAGTTTAAAAAAAAAAAAAAAAAAAAACTCTCCTCACCCAAGGAGGGCGGGATGAAGAGTAGCGCCGGCGCCGCCTCCCATGGTGCCAAAGCGGTCGTGCCGATGTCCGCGGGAGCGGATCGACCCATGGGAGGAAGACCTAGACCTCGACTACTGGGGGACCAGTGGCAGGGCTCAGAGGGGGTCAGCAAGCACCAAGGCTCCTCCAGGTCAGGGTATGGCACCAGAAGCTGCGGGTCAGCGGACTGATCCATCCGTCCAATGGTCTGCGTCAGGACTGGAGTCCTGAGTAAAGAAGTGTCGGCTTCTTCCGACAACAACTGGCTGGTTAGCTGGAGAAAAATCTCGGCAGAGACCTCATCCAGCATCCCGGCAGACAGGCCCGATGGGGTTACCATGGAGCTGGCGGCCAAGGCTTCGATCGAAGTCGGATCCGGAGAAGCACGGGAATTGGAGAGACACAACTGACAGCGGTCCCAATCCCACGATCGATGACGAGTCCTATTGCTCTCCTTTTTGGACTCTTATTTGGATTTGTGCCCAGCAGAGTGTCAGCAGAGACTGGCACAATTCTTTGATGGAACCCGTAAAATTCAAACCCAGCTGAAGTGGCATGAAGGCAGAAGCCGAAGAGAAGAGGGCTACAGCCTGGGTCGCCTCTTTTTCAAAGGCCGCAAGCTGTTCAGTGGACCCCGCGGCCACAGAAACCACCCAACAGGTGTCCTTGGATTTGACCGGCGGATTCCGTTGCACCGGGTGGTCCAGTTTAAGTCTGGCGAGACGGTTTTCCAGAATGGTTGGGTGAAATGAATGACAAAAGCTGCAGGTTTGAGGATTGTGCTTGTCCCAGGCAGTAGATGCACATGGCGTCTGGGCTGGTTCTGGACATCATCTGCACACAAGGGCACTGGAGGAACGCGGGAGTGGACTTATCGTCCATGACAGTCACGATTGGAGATCAAGCTCTGAGATGAAACTCGTGAGAGTTTTAAGTTTTAGGAGGTAAATCCGAAGATTTAAGCACGAGAGCCTACTCAATGCGGCAGTGGTAAGGAGGGAAATGAAAATTACGTACCTACCGTAATTCTTGATCTTCTTGGACGAGTCTCCACCACTTATTCACACTACTGGGATCTGCGCCGGAGGCACTAGGACCCATCGGAGCAAACTTTTGCTGGAGGGTCGGCGCAGAGATGGCGCCGACATGAACGCGCCTGTGAGCTCCTAGTCGCAGGGTAACGACTATCTCAGGCCAACCCTCCAACCGCCAGTACCTTTTATACCAAGGAGGTGCAGCGAATTCAACCTAGAAGAGTAGTTTGATCCAAAATCCGACATAAGATAGTCCGGCGCACCGTGTAAGAAGGGTCAGAAAAGAAGTCTTCACGGCCTAAAGATTTGAGGGAGTGAAGACCAACAAGAAAGGTGAGCTCGGGGGATGGAGGGTGGGCATGTGAAAGAGTGGTGGAGACTTGTCCAAGAAGATCAAGAATTACGGTAGGTACATAATTTTCATATCTTCCTGGACATAAGTCTCCACCACTCATTCACACTATTGGGAGAGTACCGAGCTAATAATCCCCAAAGAGGGCGGCAGGAGAAACCAAGAGCTCACATTTCTAGGACAGAAGTCCATTGAGGATGGCTCTGCCAAAGGAAGAATGTCGTCTGGCGTGGACATCTAGTGCATAATGTTTAACGAAAGTATGCACTGAGCTCCAGGTGGCCGCATTGAGGATGTCTGCAATGGGCACGTTGCGGATTTCGCTAGGGATGCCGCGACCGCCTAGTAGAGTAAGCTGATACCTACCCTCCAACTTAACCCTGCGCTTATGGAATAGCAGTGGCTAAGGCACGCCACTAGCCATGATGAGATACATCTGATAGCGACAGGTTGACCCAGCCGGTCTCACTGAAGGAAATGAATAGTTGCTGAGCTTGTGAAAATCCTTGGTTCTATCTAGATAGAAACGTAAGGCCCTCTTGACATCCAAAGAATGAAGAGAATGTTCCCCTTCATTTTGGAAGTCCGCAAAATAAGAGGGAAGGACCAAAGGTTGGTTTAGATGAAAATCTGACACAACCTTATGAAGAAATTTAGGATGAGTACGAAGGACTACTTTGTCCTTATGGAACGCAGTATACGGAGGGTCTGTGACCAGGGCATGTATCTCAGAGACCCTAGGGGCTGAGGTAATGGCCACTAGGAAGGCAGTCTTCCAGGTGAGAAATTTTAGCTCACAGGTAGCCAGAGGTTTGAAAGGTTTCCGAGTGAGCATGTCTAGCACAAGATTAATGTCCCAGGCTGCAACTGGACGTTTTGTAGGAGGTCTGGTATGCAGAATCCCCTTAAGAAATCTCTTAACCATAGGTAACTGAGCCAGAGTTAAGGAAAAAACGGGCTCATGATACGCTGAAATGGCACTAAGATGAACTTTGACTGTAGAGTACTGCAGACCTGAATTTGAGAGGTCCAAAAGGTACTCCAAAACCTTATCTGGTGGACAGGAAAATGGATTCAAAGAGGACTTTGCAGACCAGAGCGAAAAACGCTTCCACTTGGCTTTGTAAGTTTTCTGAGTGGCTGGATTCCGTGCAGCCAGAAGAATATCTGAAACTCTTCGAGAGACATTGAACCGGTTTACTTCGACCTCTTCAGGAGCCAAACATGAAGGTGAAGTGATCTCAGGTTGTGATGGACCACCGGTTCCTGAGTCAAAAGGTTCATCTGCAGGGGAAGTGGTCTCGGAGGAACTGCCAACATATTGTTGAGTAGTGGAAACCACAGCTGCCGAGGCCAAAAGGGAGCAATGAGAATCGTTTTGTCCCCCTTGGATTCGAACTTGAGGAGCACCCTCTGAATCAGATGAAGAGGCAGAAAGGCGTAAAGAAAGCGTTTTGTCCACCGCAGCCTGAACGCACCCTGACAGAAAATGCCCAGCCCTGGATTTCTGGAGCAGAAGAGAGGCAGTTTTGCGTTGAGTGGGGATGCAAAAAGGTCCAGGTCTGGAGTTCCCCACTCTTCGAATAGTGACTGAACTATGGTTGAGTCGAGAGACCACTCGTGAGGGTCTGTCTCTGTTCTGCCGAGACGGTCCGCCAGTTCGCTCTGAATGCCTGGCAGGTAGACCGCTTGAATTAGAGCCTCTGGCTCCAAGCACCATTCCCATACCTCATTGCTTCCCTGCATAAGGGGTAAGAATGAGCACCGCCCTGCTTGTTGATGTAATACATCACTGCTTTGTTGTCCGTTTGAAGGAGAATGTTCTTGTGACACAAAATGTCCTTCAAAGCTCGGACCGCATAAAGGATGGCTCTCATTTCTAGGACGTTTATGTGGAGCTGGGACTCGACTTGAGTCCACGCACCTTGAGTGTGGAGAGCCTGACAGTGAGCTCCCCACCCCATTAAGGATGCGTTCTGGTAATGGAGATCTGATGGTCCAGAGGAGCAAAGGGATACCCTCCAGGAGATTGTTTCTTGAGACCACCAGGTGAGTGACCTCTTTAAAGGTTCTGTCACCTTGATGAGATAGGACTGCGGGTGAGTAGTTGGGGACCACTGAGTACTGAGCATCCACTGGGTGGTTCTCATGTGCAGACATGCTAGGGGTACAGTGAACACTGAGGATGCCATGAGGCCTAGCATCCGTTGCATCGAGAGAGCTGTGACTGAGCTGTTTTCCCCGATGTGACGGGCCATCTGAAGGATATCATTCCTCCTGTCTTCTGGAAGAAAAGCCTTCGAACAGGAGGTGTCCAGAAGAGTCCCTTATAAAAGGAGCCTCTGGGAGGGCTGCAGTTGCGATTTCTTGAGGTTAAGCAGAACTCCCATGGACGTAAGGAGGCGCGAGGCCGCTCCATGGGCGCCCAGAGTCCCTTGCCTGGAAGGGCTTGCTAGAAGCCAATCGTCCAGATAAGGAAACACCTGAATTCTGACCTTCTGAGGTGCGCTAAGTAGAACTGCACAACATTTTGTAAAACTCATGGGCGCCGAGGATAGCCCAAAGGGCAGGACTCTGAACTGATAATGCTGTCCCAGAGCCACAAACCTCAGGAATGTGTGATGCCTCGCTGAATAGGATGTGCTGGTAAGCCGCCCTGCATATCTAGGAGGCTAACCAGTCGTGGTTGATGCAGCAGAGGTAACAGGGTTCCCAGAGAATTATTTAGAATTTCTCCTTGGGGAGAAATTTGTTTAGCTTTCTGAGATCTAGAATGGGCATTCCCGACTTCTTTGGAACCAGAAAGTAATGGAGAGAACTCGTGTTTCGCTGGTGCAGTGGCACCACCTCTACTGCCCTGTTGTTCAGAAGGCCCTGAATCTCGGCGAGAAGGTCTGACTGAAGGGTTGACAGCCTGGGCTGCCGCTTGGGATTGATCCGGAGGGGTCTCCACAAGATTGAGTGAATACCCTCGCGAATTATCCGAAGGACCCATTTGTCTGAGGTTGTGGACTTCCACTGGTTGTAGAAGTGCATCAGACGACCTCCCACTCGAGAGGAAAAGTCCACCCGGCAGCTGAGATGGAACTTGGGCCGGCAATTCATAAGGTAGCACTGGGCGCTGGGCTTCTTGCGCTTGCGTTGCGCCTTCTTTTGAGGTTGGGCAGGTTGGTTCTATGGAAACTTCCTCTGCCTCTGCCTCGAAAGGACTGGCGATTATGAAACTGTCATTTACTGGCATGCCCTCGAGAGGGGCAGGAGGGGCCGAGCCAACTTAATGGCTGACCTAGTCTTTGTGTAGCTTCTAGAGCTTGCTCTACCTGAGGACCAAAAAGATATGCACCGTCAGGCAATGCTATCATCGCTGCTGCGCCTGCCATTCGTAAGTCCGGCGCAGCCAGGAATGACGCGGTGCAAATACCAGCAGCCGCTGAACGGGAAGCAGTGTCAAAAGCATCCATGGCTGCTTTAACCTGCTGGTTGTTAGATTCAATACCTCTGGTAATGGTTTGAAGAAGCTTTGGCTTTGAATCCGACTCCGGTAGAGCTTCAACCATTTGTTTAATAGAATGCCACAGGATATACTCATACTAGTAGTTTGAGGAAGAACGACCTTATCATTCTCTGCCAGGACTACAATAGGATCCGCAAAGGCTTGAGATGCCAAAATGGGACGATCCTTGGGGGCTGAATATTTCCTATCAATGGATTTAGCCACCAAGGGGTAAGAGCAGGATTATTCCATACCATTTGAGACAGCATCTCAAGGAAGGCTGAATCGGAGGAGTCAAACCGTATGGATCTCCGAGGCATGAAGATACTGGAGTCTCAACAATTTCCCAGGATCGATGTCTGTAGTCTGGAGAGAAAGTGTGGAACTCAGATTTTTCAACAGAGACTTAAAGGATAGGTCCTCGACCACAGGCTCTGTAGCAGTAATAGATCCTGCTTCGTCCACTTCATCACCCAACCGAAAGTCTGGGTCAGGCTCAACGTCATCTCCTGACAGTCCAGGAGGGACTGCATGGACAGGAAAGGAATGAAATTCAGAAGAGGAGGAAGAAGGAAACAAGTGAAAAGAGGAGTCCCCGAGAGCCGCTGGCGCCGAGGAAGCGCACGGCACCAAGAACGGCACCGCCAGGACACGCAGCGCCGAAAACGGCACCGAGAAACCGCATGGCGCCGAGAAGCCGCATGGCGCCGAGAGGCCACACGATGCCAAGGGTGCCGAAAACACTCCCAGACTCAAAACAGGTTTAGAAGGAGGAAGAGCAGGAGATAAGGGCATCGTGTGGGCCCCCGCGCCAGTAGCCATGTGGGGGGACTTGAGCTGGAGTCGACGGGCACTGAAGAAGGTCCTGGTGACCAGGAAGGTCCAGCCGCCTCTACCCAGTTGCCCAAAGAGCCTGGCTCACGGGTGACCGAGTCAGGTAGCCGAACCAACCTCCGAGCCCATTGCTCCATAAGAGCGGCCCACTGATGAAACTGCTCATCTGAAGACCTACCTGTGGGGGGTAGGGTCTCGACAATGAAGCCATCGCCACCAGAGGCAGAGGTTGGTGTCTCCGAAGGAGGAGACCAGCAACTACTCTTGATAACCGAGCCGCTCACGCAGAACATATCAGACGGCGCACTCGAGTGATGCCTTCTTTTAGACCTGGCGGGTCAAGAAGAGCTCGAGGCCTAACGGTGCCGAGAGTGTGACAGTTTACTTTATAAGCCTGGGACCGCCCATCTCCTCGGCATTGACTGACTCGCTGTCAGACCCTCCGGAGAAGGTGGCGGACCGACCCAGCCCGACTGACTGAACAGTTTCATACAAAGTCTCCTACCGCACCTGACCTGCTCATGGTGGACTCCGCCAAAGTAGGCTGAGACTTCTTTATTGTATTTATTTTAAAAATAAGAATAAATTTAAGCGATACTGTATCGAGATAATACTACAAAATAATAAAAACTGAAAACTATGCTGCTAGTTTGAAGTTTGACTCCCGACAGGCGAGCGACGTCGTCACTGAAGTGCACTCGATGGCGGGAAAAAAGGAACTGAGGCGGTTGGAAGGTCGACGCCGAGACAGTCGTTACCGCGCGAGCTAGGGCTCGCGGCGCCGTTCCTCGTGGCGCCATCTCTGGTGCCGACCCTCCAGCAAAAAGTTTGCTCCTGATGGGTCCTAGTGCCTCCGGCGCAGATCCCAATAGTGTGAATGAGTGGTGGAGACTTATGTCCAGGAAGATCCTGCTTCTTCAAGGGGAAAGGAAGATCTGGCTTTAGGGGCGGAGCCGAGGGAGTTACTACCCGGATGGGTGGGAGGAATCAGCCTGAAGACTTTCCTGCCAGCTCTTAAAGGGAAAGGACACTGCCAGAAGTGTGGATAGATCATCATATCCACGTCCCTAGAAATGATGTTTTCCAGTGTTTTCCCAAAGGTGTAAGCTACTCTGTAAGATATAACAGCCCCCAACTGTACAGTAACTCTGACTGGCTGCGGCTCTGCCAACCCCCAGTCCCAGAGGTCCAGATAATTCTTAGGACTGCGAAGTATTTACTGCTAGCTGTTTTCACCTGGTAGTATTTTCATCTACATGGTAGTAATACCATGCATTGATCTGTCTTAGACCCCCATCTCTAAAAAAAAGTCATTGTTCCACTGGGTGTCTGCAACCACTGATCCTCCTTGTCTAATACCAGTGAGGAGTCTTGAGATACTTTCCCACTGCTGTGTAGTGTGGTGACCCTATTTTAACATTTTTTATTGTAAATGCCCTTCTTGCCATCCAGTGCGTAACTTCTCAGTCTCCTGCATGTACACAACTGACACCGATGCAGTTTTCTGATCCCACCTCTACTGCCGAGAGTCTGTTAGTACTGTATGTGGATCCATAGCGAGCAGCACTGAATGCTGCTGCCAGTTTTGTGCATATGTAAATATACAGTGTGGGAAACAAATTCCTAACATCAGAAAGTGGGAGTAAATCATGCAAAACTGGTAGTAAAATACTCCTTTTACTCCCCCTTATCTGTTCCTCTGCCCAGTCCCTAAACTGATGCCAGTATGTTTGCTTTGCTTACAGCAAGCTGACATAAGGAGTTAAGAGTTTTCACAGCAGATCATCAAACCAAAGGAAGGATGTGTGGGCAATCTCAGTTCATATGGGTTAGCTTACCTCAGTTTTCATTAACAGATTAGTCAATAAGTGCACTGTCAAGCCCCATTGTATTCCCAGCCTGTCCTAAAAATCCTACAGTGCAGCTCCTCTCCCCCGTGTTTTTTTATTTTAAATTTAATCCATAGCTCATGAAAGTCATACTCTTGAATCAAGTGAGGACTTACGAGGTTTCTTCAAAAACTTTCACCTTCTCACAGCCCTCTGGAGGTTCCCGCTTGAACATGTAGCTGTTATTTGGCTTCGGTGAGGAGGCATACTTGGGCAGCGGTGAACTATTGCCGCTTTCTGCAACAAAGCAACAACCATAAGCTGAGTTAAAAGTCCTCGCACAACAGCACATACCAGTTTTTTGAGTGATACAGATCTAGTCGAAAATACAAATGCAGTCTTTGCTGTAAAATTAAAAGGCAATTATCACAGGGTTTTCTAATATTTCATGTACTTAGGCATATGCCTACTAAACGACAAACACAGTATCTGTTGTGAAGTGTTTCTGCAACATGGATTTGGTGAGAGAACAGCACTTCGGCAAAGCTAATTGGACAGTAAAAATGTCTAATGGGTGTGGCTTGTCACATCGATATGACCTACAGATCTTCTCATTCATCTAAACTGCTGCTGCCTCTCGTCCGCTCCTGTCTGTGCAAGAAGTTACATAGACACATACACAGATATACAGACAATGACGGCAGAGAAAGAAGAAATTAACTTCATACTTACCATAATTTCCTTTTCTGTTAGCTCCAACACTGTCAATGGGAAGTCATTACAACTGGGCATAGTGCACCCCCACCAGGGGACTGGCACAGCCCAAGATTTAGAATGCTGGACATGAGGATTCCAAGCAGCAGCAACTCCCCAGTCACTACTGACCCCACAGTGCCACAATAACTTTAACTACCATAATGTCCATTTATACATGATACAACACAATACGTAACCACTGAAAAGCCTACCTTCTAAGGATAAATAGAAAGACTGTTTTACCCTGCTGATGGGGAAGAAAAAAAAATGGCACAGGATGGCCCTCCTGACTGGCTCCTGGTTTGCTCGGACTGAGGTTCTTTCTGATGAGGTGATGTAAGGACCACTTTTCTCACTCCATCAAAGAACTCTTTGTAACTTAGATATCTGATAAAAAAAAACACAAGGATTAACTCTGTTAATCTACATGCTGTAAAGTCTACCTGTAACGAGACACCAAAAAGGCATATAACTTAAGATGCGTGGTCGCAGTCTGATTTAAAAACATTTAAAAAACAAACAAAAAAAATCAGTGCAGCAGCATTAAACAGAAAGATGCCCAAGGCCAAGGGGTTTAAATGAACTAATGGACATCCCCACTTGTATCAGTCAATATTCACCCCCAGGAGAAGGCTCCTGGGTGGGTCCCACTGACAATGCTGGAGCTAACAGAAAAGGAAATTACAGTAAGTTTTGAGTTAATTTCTTCTTTCTGTAGCACTCCACATTGTCAATGGGAAGTCATTACAACTGAGTTCTAAAAAGCAGTACCCAGACTAAACGGGAGGGTGGAGAATATTATCCCATATGCCAGAGAACACTATACTGTAACAAATCACTTACGAACTGCGGCCTGTAAAACTCTGAGACCAAAAGCTGCATCAGCAAAACTCTGAACATCCAATTTATAGTATCCGGTTAAAGTGTGGATGGAGGGCCATGTGGCTGTCTTGCATAGCTCTAAAACCGAAGCTTCGCCCCTCTTTGGCCAAGATATTGCCATAGCCCTGGTGGAGTGAGCTTTAATAAGGGCTGTAGACCTCTTTTTTTTCCCCACGACACAGGACTTAGCAATGCAGGCTCTCACCCACCAAGCTAGAGTGGCCTCCGAGGTTTTTTGATCCTGTTTGGCTGCCCCAAAGAGTACAAACAGGATATCCAATTTCCAGAATACCTCTATCTGTTTGAGGTACGTTTTAACAGCCCGTCACAAACCTAACTTGTGCAATTCCTCCTTCAGATGAAACAGTCGAGGACAGAAGGATGGAAGACATATCTCCTGGTTTACATGGAAAGCCATGGACACTTTTGGAATAAAAGACGGGACTGTTCTAAGTACCTCCTTTTCCTTATGTACTATAAGGTACAGCTCTTTGTGCAACAAGGCCTGGAGCTCACCAATCCTCCTGGCAGAACACATAGCTACCAGAAAACAAACTTTGTAAGACATCACATCCAGCGAAATGGATGACAGCGGTTCGAAAAGCTCCTTACAAACAGCATCCAAAACCATATCTAGATCCCATGGAGGGATCGGGGATCAAAAGGCAGGTTGACTTGCTAACCGCATGTAGAAAACGAATTACCTCTCTATTAGTCCCCAGTGAAACAGCCAAGGACACTCCGAGAGCAGAGACCTGGCCTCTCAAAGTGCTCAAAGCCAATCCCTTCTCCACACCTTCCTGCAAGAAATACAAGATCTGAGAAATGGAAGCCATGGAAGGGTGGGACTCCTTCTTTCTGGCCCATTCCAAATAGATGGACTATACATGGGCATAGGCTACAGAAGCAGGTGACTTCCTAGCAGCCATTAAGGTATCTACCACTTTTCTGGAAAATCCTAGTTTCAGGAGTCTCCTCCTTCAGAAGCCAGGCTGCGAGCTGCATTGCCCCTGGGTCTGGGTGCTGACTGGGACCCTGAGATAGAAGGTCCCCCTGCACGAAGGTGAAAGGGTACTTGTTGAGCTAGGTTCTCCAGGTCTGAGAACTATGGTCTTCTTGGTCACTCCAGAGCTACTAGAAGAAAACACTGAGTGTCTTATCTTTTGTTTGACCCTGGGAAGAAGAGGCAGAGGAGGGAACGCATATGCTCTGTTGAAGTCCCACTCCTAGGACACAGCATCCACTGCTTGCAGACACCAATAACGGCTGAAAAACCATGGGGTCTAAGCACTGTAACTGGAGGCAAACAGATTGATCTAAGGCCAGCCAAACCTCTTGCACAGGAGGTCTAATACCTCTGGGTTCAACCTCCACTCCCCCAGATGAACATTTTCGAAACTTTGCCAGTCTGCTTGAATGTTCAGTTTCCCTGCTAGGTGGACTGCTGACAGAGAGAAGATTCTCCTCTGCCCACCCGAGAAGACCTGAGGCTTCTTTTAGCATCTCCCTGCTCTTTGTGCCTTCTTGACTGTTCATGTACGCCACTGTGATGCTGTCATCTGACCTTATTTTCACTGCTTTCAACTGTCATCGATTTTGAAAATAAAGAGGCGCTAGGCGTACTGCTCTTATTTCCAGGACATTTATGTGGAAATGTTCCTGGACTGACTAAATCCCCTGGGTGGGAGGCTGATCTAGGACTGCTCCCCAACTGTGCAGGTTGGCATCCGATGTTAAAATTAACTCCAGGGAAGTTCTAATGGAACTCCTTTGGTCAGATTTTCTACACTCACCCACCAACTCAGCGAGTGACGTAGCTGAGGGGAGAGGGAGATTCTGGCTTGATAATCTTCTGATGTCGGATCCCAGGCCATCAGCAACCCCTTTTGCAGGGCTCGCATATGAAAATGAGCCCAAGAGACTAGATCTATTGCTGCTGCCGTGAGACCTAGGACGTGCAGCAGGCTGAGCCCTGAGCCAGTGAACTTCCTTCAAGAGAGTCTCCATCCGAGATGATGACCGAAAAAAACCCTCCTTTGTTTCGTGTTGAAGACTGCCCCCAGGACTCCAAGGTCCAAGATGGTTCAAGAGAGCTTTTTTCCTGGTTCACCACCCAGCCTTGGGAATCTAACATCTCCAATGGCCTGAGCACCGACCTCCTTGCCAAGGACAAGGTTGGTACATGGATGAACAGATCATCCACATAAGGATAGACATGATGCCCTTCCTTTCAAAGTTGAGCCACTAGGACTATCAGCACCTTCGAGAAAGCCCTGGGGGCTGTCACGAGGCTAAAGGGAAGTGCCCTGTACTGAAAGTGCCAGCCCAGTATCGAAAATCTGAAATACCTCTGGTGTGACTGACGATAGGAATGTGAAGGTAGGTGTCCATCAGATCCATCAATGCTAGGAAGTCCCCTAGCTGAACCACACGAATTATTGACCTTAGGGACTCCATCTTTTTTTTTCCATATAGCATTTTGCTCCCCCGTTGCCCCTACGCCTAACTTGGCAATGGGGGATCCATGGTATTTTTACGGTTTTCTCCCCGGAACGCGGGCACACATGTGCGTGGAGGAGCACATGCATTCTGCGGCTTCAGTAACGGCCCCTTTCCACCACCTGACCTAGTGCCAGGGTTCCCATATGGCTTGGCAGTGCTGCTTAGCCTCCACCAGGCGGCAGCCAAGAGTCTGGGAACCCTCTACCCCTCCCGGAGGCAGTTCAACCCAGCTCTGCACTCCCCCCCCCGTCCGACCCCAAGCGGCCTGAGCTCATTCCCGAACTCGGGTCACCAGCATGGCGTGAGGTGTGGCGTCCAGTGCCTTAACCCTCAGCGCCACCAGGCCAGACTCTCAGGGACTCCATCTTGAATGTTGTGTGGAGTACAAATTTGTTCAGATGCTTCAGATCCAAAATGGGTCTGAAGCACCCCCGTCTTTTGGGGAACTACAAAGTAAATTGAGTAGAATCCCTGACCCTGCTCATGTGATGGAATAGGAATTATTACTCAGATTTGAATAAGGTGACTCAGAGTCTCTGACACTACCTATCTCTTTGCAGTGTCCTTGGAAACTGGGGAGGGTAAAAAACACCCCCTTGAGGGAATTACTGAGAATTCTATTGCACGACCTAGTGCTTGGATTTCCAGAACCTACGCGTCTGATGTTGTTTGGGCCCATCTTGAGTAAAAATCCTGTAGTCTTCCTTCAAGGGGAGGGAGGCAGGGATGGGCCTGAGTAGCCTCATTGTGAGGTACTACTGGGCTTTTGGTTTGGATCTCTTCCACGTTGTTCAGGCAGGGCCCCTCTGTTACTGTAACTCTTGTTACCTGAGTAGGCCCCGCTGTTTCTCTGGTTAGCGAAGTTCTGAAAGGGACAAAAGCCTCCCTGAAACTGTCCACGTTAGCCGCTACTTTGACCCCTCTGTACTGAGGTGGTCTTGCGTTGTTGTTTTGACTCTGGGAGATGGCGCTTTTTGTCCCGGAGCTCCTTCAAAATGGCATTCAAGCTGGAACCAAACAATAGACCTCCTTCAAAAGGTAGGTTAAAAAGTCTGAACTGTCAGCAAAAAAGGCTTTTCATTATTAATGGTCTCCGATAAGCCATGGTGCCAAGAGAATTTGTGTATACTTTTTTTTTTAATAAATGCAGAAAAACTGTTTTGACTGAACTTGAGATTCGTTTGCGTGTTTAAGGAGCTACACGTACATGCACGCGACCTGCGTCCCCGGCAATACCAAAATAATGCAGTTGTGGTAAAAAGCACTTGCGTGAGATTCTTCATGCGATTTGCGTATACTTTTTTATTCAGTTGCAGTAATATGTTTTACGCAGCTGTGTAAATGATATAGTTGCATCAAAAAATTACAGCACTTGCAGAAAAATGTGGAACGAAAACAAATGGGAGAAAGAAGCGCGTGCTCAACTGCTGCAAAGCCAAATGGTGGTAGCACAAGTGATCAGGAGGCCGAGAGGAAAAAACACACAAGCCTACTAAGCTGGCAAATGTCCTTAAAAAAAAAAAAATCTAAAATAATACAGTTTATTGCCTTTCCTCATTGTCCCCACCCCTTCTTTTTTTTAACACATACAGAAAAATGTCAGACCTGGTATGGGGGGCAATGCAAAAGACTATGAAACCCCTCAGGAAACCCATGCTACCCCAAATAATGAAAAATGTACCTACCTGTGACCTTTTAGGGGTGCTCCCTGAAAAACAGGTAGCTCCAACCTGTTATACAGAATTGCAGCCCCAACTGAAGAATCTTGAAAATCTTGAGAGAAGGTAGACAAGATGCTTACCCTGTGAATAGCACAGCTGAACTGGGGAGTTGCTGCTGCTTGGAACACTCATGTGCCCAGCATTCTAAAGCTTGGGCTGTGCCGTCCCCCTGGTGGGGGTACACTATACCCAGCTGTAATGACTTCCAATTAACAATATGAAGCGCTACAGAAAGGCCTGTTGACACATCCAGTCTGCCCACCCAACCCAACTACTCTGCACTGGCCCTAGAGCCATCCCTTCCCTTTGTTTCTGCCCACCCCCTACCATTTCTAACTAACCCACCCCACATGCCTGTCCTATCCCTGTTTGAAGCTGTTCACTGATTTGGTCTATACCACTAAATCCAGTGGCTTATTTCACTTGTCTACCACTCTTTCTGTGAAAAACTGATTATGGATGTTCCCTTTCAATCTCACCCCCTGTGATTTTAAGTGAGTTCCCTCTCATTCCTGTAGTTGAACTCAAGGAGTAAAGTTATTTGTCCGCCCTTTTTATCCCATGCAGATACCTGAATGTCTCAATTTTGTCTTTTTCCTTCTTCTCTTAAGGGTCTCATGTTCAGGTCCTGCAGCCTCTCCTCATATGTCATGGCCCCCAGTACGTGAATCATCTTGGTTGCCCTGCTCTGTACTGCTACCACCTTGTCGCAGTCTCTCCTCAGGTGTTGACGCCAGTACTTTCTGTACTACTCCAGGCATGGTCGCACCAGCGACCCCTACTGCTTATCCATCTCCCTATGCAACCCAGCATCTTGTTTGCCTTGCCCAAATCTGTTACAATGTGCTGTTTTTAGGCTCTCCGATATCATGATCCCTAGGTACTTTTCCTCTGTGGTGCTTCTCAGCACCACTCCCCCCATTTTATACTGCACTCTTGGGTTCCTCTTACCAATGTGCATCACATTACATTTTTTGCACTGAAGCATAGCTGCCAGATCTTTGACCAGCTCTCCAACTTACCCAGATCCTGAGTTCCCTTATCCCTTCCTCCTGTCCACCTCTGTGCAGATCTTTGCGTCATCTGTGAAGAGGTAAATATTGCCTGCAATGCCTTCCCCCATGTCACAAATAAACACACTGAAAAGAATCGGGCCGTGCTCCACTTGTTACTTCTATTATCTCTAGAAACTCCCCATTACATTTTTAAGTTTTATTATTATTAAAATAACTTCAGCAGTATTGTACAGTCATATAATACAGTTCTGAGATGTAGCACTATACTTACAATTTCAGTGTGACAATTAGATCCCATAGTTCCTATTACACTGCTGCGACCTTTATCCCACAATTTATAATTAATTACTAGCAAAGTCAGAGAGGTGAGCTACTATTCTGATTATACAGACTCTCTATCCTCACGAGGGAGTTGGTGCAGTTCACTAACTGTTGTCATATATTGGTATTTGCACTCTTGTATCAATTTTCACTATAGTTCTTCCAAAATCTAACAGAGTAATTCTCATCAAAGCAGAGTATCTACATTCTTGTAATAAAGGAGCCAAGGATGCCATAGCTCTTGAAGTGGAGTTGCTCTTCCCCTCAGTGTATCTGTACATTTCTCCATTGTATATAATAGCAATTTGCTGGAATTGAACAGTTGTAGGAGGGAGCTCCTGCAGCCAAAGCCTAGTGATGGCTTTCTTGTTCACAAGCAACAAGGTGTAGACAAATGGTCTGTGTCACAGAGTAGCTCTGTGAGATTTGGGGAGAAGTAACTTAATAGAAGATTTTCTCCATTGCCTCCTAGGAACTACATCAAAGAATAAGTTTTTACAAAAAGCTGCACTTTTATCCCTGTGGGAGGGAAACACAAACAGATTTTGTCGGCAAAAAAGGACCTATAGGCCCATCCAATCTGCCCCTTGTCTCTGCCTATTCTATCACCACTAACCCTAGTTGGTTATAAATGTCACTCTATCCCCCCTGTTCCTCTACTTAAGCACTTTGTGCACAGGGGACATGACGAGAACCATCTGTTCTAGATCGTTTTGTTATAAACTGCCCATTTAAAACCCACCGTCTTATGTATCACCAACTACAGTCGGATAGCCATCTCTTTGACTGAAAAAACAATACATAACTCTAGTGTACAACGTGAAAAATGGTTTAAGAAAACCTTACCTTTTGATTATGAGACAGACTGTCAAAGATATAATTTAAGGGATGTAGTACATAGAGGTTTTTCAATCCCAAAAATAAGAACTAAATATGTGTAACCCCCCTGCAAATGGGGGTTCCCAAAAGACTTCCAGGAGCTTGCTTGAATGCTCCAAGCCTGAATGGTGTTTGGCGTTTAAGCCATTTATCAGTGAGTGTTTTTAGAACCTCTGGTTCTGTCTCTTTAAGAGCTGTCTGCTTGCAGACATAATTAGTTTGTATGGGGACTGTGTGTTTCTTTGAGTACCACTTGAGCTGCTGCCAATTCACTCCATTTTGCAGTCACTAGGAGTGCAAAGGGAACCTATCTGAAAGATGTAACTGTTTGCCAGAAACCATTTAGAGTAATAATGAAATTACAGTTTGTCTAACCTGCTTTCTTTGCAGTCAGAACTGTGTCTGCCTAGTTCCCATTCTGGTTTTGAACTGCTGAACTGGACCAATCAGTGTGGGGTAAGCTAGCTCTAAAATGGTGCCTTGGACGAATCAGAACTTGACTCATAATCTGAGCCAGCCACAAGAGGATTGTAGGGCAGTGACTCTGGGAGATGTAGTTTAGACTTGCGCCTTTTTGACCAACAGGAGCAGTCTATTGTGAGTGACAGCCAATCCAGTCAAGAACTGGGAGGAACTCAAAGGAAGTGCCCGGTTTTGTCTGTTGGAGTTTCAGTTGAGCTCTGGCAGTGAAGAAGGAAGGAGCCCTGTGCTTTTCAGTGTGCAGTTTTAGTCGGAACGGTGTAAGGCCCAGAGTTCCGGTCTGCAGCTTGTGTAACAGCTTGTTAGGACTGAATCCGGCCCTGTGAAGAGAATCAAAGGATATCTGAAGAGTAGAAACCAGGCTCACCCTGTAGAAGACTGGAGAAATTGATGAATTGCACTCGGTCTGTCAGGAACTGAATCTGCTGTGTGTTCTCCCGGGTATTGTGCAGTAATTGCGATCGGGATAGAGAAGCAGCCTGCCTGGTATAGTACTTTCTGTTTTACCATATAAATGTGGAGGAGGCTTGGTTAGCTCAAGTGAATCCTGCTGCCATTAAAGGACTTTTGCCTGTTGCAGTTTGCCATATAAATGTGTGAGGAGTCTCGTGGAGCTCAAGAGTAGCCCTGCTGACATTGAAGGACCCTATCTAGTTTGGAGGTCGTAAGTACTAATTCAGGGTCGCTCCCTGTTGAATTGCCACATTGAATCCAAATGGAATCACTGTACTGCTGACTGTTTAAACTAATTTTTCTTTTCTCTGTGGGAAGGGCCCCTACCAGCTGCCACGGTTTGACTAGCCTATTAGGCTTGGGGTACCCAGGGACAGTAACTGGTAGGGATAGGCCTGTGCACAGAGCCATAGGTAGATGAGTAAAGTGATAAGCTAATTAACCTGATTTCCCCCTGTCCTTGTTATATTCCCCCTAAATAAATCAGAGCTGCTTGTTTCAGCAAAGTTATACTGCCTGAGGTATTTGTCTATGTTAAAGTATTGTACTGTGATTGTTGCACTGTATCTTATTTTACAGGAGGTCCCAGTGCCTGAACCAGCCCTGGGGGTAAGTGTATACTGTGAAGATAATTCTGATATATTGTGTGGGCCACTAGTGGGAAGAAAGGGGGGTTGCAGTGTCCCAGAGGGCTGTGACCAAGTAAGTTTAACTATTGCAACCCTGACCTCTGGGTGGAGGCACCCGCCATTGGATCCAGGCCCTCAACCTGTTAGTGGCAAATCAGGCAGGGTAGTAGCCCTGGGATAGCGCCATCTAGGGGTTACATCTTGGAGGCTCACCACTGGGATTGTGTCCCTAGTGGCCATATTTACTTAACCACTGTTAAGAAAAAAAAATGGGTACCCGACGAAGTGACTGTGCACCGGCTGGTGGAGTGGTGTACTGGGAGGAGATTGACCTCAAAATGCTATGCTTATCCTGGACATCCCCTGGGTATCAATACGGACACTGTACAGGAGTACTTTCCAAGGTGGAAGGTTTACAAAACCCTGTGGTGGTGGGTCGGCATGCTAATCTGCTCACCCACACTTTCCTGGCCCTAGTAGAGTTTAAGGATCCCATAGATAGCTTCAAAGTGCCACAGACCATTACCCCAGAGGAGCCCTCACTGCC
The DNA here is from genome assembly GCA_016271365.2 of Neoceratodus forsteri. Taxonomy (NCBI): domain Eukaryota; kingdom Metazoa; phylum Chordata; order Ceratodontiformes; family Ceratodontidae; genus Neoceratodus; species Neoceratodus forsteri. The sequence continues at coordinate 1,341,414,271 of CM028132.1, forward strand.
TGGAGAGTGATAACTACAGTAAAGACCTGGGGAATGAGCCCCACCACTGTCTGAAACTTTGAGGAGAAATTTGCTAAATGGTTGCTGGGGGAAGGGAAAACTGTGGAGGACTTGAAGAAACTATTCTTGCCACCTGCGGGTGTTCCTCCCCCAACACCCTCTCCCGCTCCAGTACCCGTAATGGTGGCTGAACCAATGCAGACTCCTATTTCTGCACCTGCCATTAGTCACGACTCCTACCGAAGGTTGAGGATCTTCTCTGGCACCCTCCCCACCCCCCAAGGGGAGGATGACTGGGAGACCTGATAGACTATGTTGCCCCTCAAGTGCTAGAATGGCAATGCTCGGAAGTCAAAAGTAAAGAGGGTTAGTGAGAGCCTTCGAGGTCCTACCCTGGCTACCATCCGGCTAAAACGGGCCAGTAACCCTGAAGTGACTGCACAGGCCTATCTTGAGGCCTTGGAGAATGTGTATGGGAGCCCAGATTCTGATGAGGATCTATGGTGGAGAGTAAGAAATGCACAACAGTACCAAGGGGAGTTGTTGTCTGTGTATGTATCTCGGCTGGAAAAATTGTTGCAAGAATGCCTCAGAAAGGGTAGTTTGCCAGCGATTGAACTGGACCGAACCAGGCTGGACAGGATCCTTAAGTCTGCCCCCTTCTCAGAACTGCTGCTGCTTCAGTTACGCTTGGCAAATCGACTGGAATCCCCACCCTCCTATGATGAGTTAATGAGAGAAATTGAGGAGTTGAGAAAAGGCAGCATCGGAGGGACCTGCACCAATAGCTGCGGCTATGACCCGAGTGACTGAGGGTGACCCATCAAGTGAAGTTCAGGGCAGAGGTTGACAGTCAATGAGTGCTCTGACAAGGAAAAGATATGCCACAATGGGACGTAACTGTTGAGAGAGATCCGGAATTCAAAAACAGTCCCTTTATGAAGGCCACGCCTGCAAGTACGGGCCCTGACCTATATCCGACTGGTATCTGCTATGGGGTGGGGGTACCCACCCATGTATCTCCTGTTGATAACAGCTCCAAACTCAATTCCTTGACCATGGAAGTGGAGAAACTGACGAGATGTCTCCAAATGCTTATCACGCCAGAGACAGAGATGGCACCAAGGTTTCCAGTTAGTAGTACCCCGCCTGGCTCCCAGTGTGGCGCCGCCAGCTCAAACTCCAGAAAGTATGTTTTGCTATAATTCGGGAAGGATGGGCACATGAAGAGGGAATGCCGTCCCAAAAGACACTGACAAAGTTGCATATAGGCTACAAGGAGAGCTTCGGAGAACAAATCAGTGGTTAAGAGGTGCACAAAATGATCCCAGTGAGGGCACCAAAAATGCTAACTCACGCCTTTTGTGGCAAGGTCAGTTGCCCAGGCCCCCACTGCCGCTCCAGACTGGTCCAGAATAGTGGGTCCTCCATGGAGACCACTGTAAAGGTGAATGGAGGTCTACAAGAGCTGTATTAGACAGTGGCTCCCAAGTGACAATTATGTTCCAAGATTGGTATCAGAAGCATTTGTCAGAGCGTACCCTTACAACCATTAGAAGGACTGCATGTATGGGGGTTAAGGGAGAAGGCCTACCCCTATTCCGGTACATCTGAATTTGGCTGTCTTTCCCCACCTCCGTGGCTGGAGGTCTACCAAGTAGAGACCCTAGCCTTAATGTGTCCCCCACTGGACTGTATGATGGTGTCCCTTGTTGACTGGAACAAATGCTCATATGTTCGAAGGCTGGCACAGTTATGTTATGAAAACAGGGGTCAAAGACTAGTAGAGCTTTAAGAGTTCGGGCTTTAATTAAGAAGGCCTATGAGGCACAGAGAGATGCTGAAAAATAGAACCAGAGGAACCGTCGGAATTGTATGGAAGAAGGATCCTGAGTCTCTGATCCTGGCGCCAAATGCCCAGCTGCATCTTACAGGGAGAGGTCCGTATCAGAAAGGATGTTAAGAATAAAATATTAATGTTGGATGCACCAGGCGATGGAAAATTGCCAGAGGGACTGCTGGTCAAGCCTAGTATTTTGCCCGCTAGAGCCCATGCTTATGCCAGAAGGGTAATGGTCCAAGTTCATAATGTGTCTGAAAGAGACATTCGAGTAAATAGAGGTTGCATCCTGGCTAATGTGCATTGTGCAGACACTGCAGTGCTACCCAGCAGCAAGAGTTCAAGGAAGAATGACAGAGTAACGCCTGACTTGTTTGATTTCCGCGACTCCCATTGCCAGCTGAATGGAAAGTGAGGATCAGTGAGAAGCTTGCCCAGAGAGACCAGGTGTTTTCTTTAAAGGAATGGGACGTAGGATGCGTGCAAGGAGCTGAGCACAATATCCGGCTGCATGACGAAAGACCATTTAGTGAGAAGTCTCGACGCCTGGCACCTGCTGACATAGATGATGTGAGACGGCATCTGCAAGAGATGTTAGCTGCTGGTGTAATACAAGAATCCAGAAGCCCTTATGCTTCCCCCATTGTGGTAGTGAGGAAAAGAATGGGACAGTAAGGATGTGTGTGGATTATCGCACCTTAAACCGCGGACTATCCCTGATCAGTACACAATGCCCCGCATTCAGGATGCTTTGACTGCCTAACGGGAGCAAGTGGTTCTCTGTGTTGGATCTCCGCAGTGGTACTACCAGATCCCGATGGCCCCAGAGGACCGTGAGAAGACAGCCTTTATCTGTCCCGCTGGTTTCTATGAATTCAAGGATACCTCAAGGGATTTCAGGTGCCCCAGCCACTTTTCAACGATTGATGGAGCTGCAGTGGGGACATGAACTTACTAGAGTGCCTGGTATACCTAGATGATGTTATTGTGTTTGGCAGCTCACTGGAGGAACATGAGAGCAGATTATTTAAGGTATTGGACCGACTGGAGGACTTTGGCCTTAAACTGTCCATTGATAAGTGTCAATTCTTTCAAACATCAGTAAAGTATGTGGACACATAGTATCCACCGAGGAATAGAGACCGACCTAAGTAAAGTTGAGGCCTTGACCACCTGGCCACAGCCCAAAGATCTAAAAGAACTGCAAAGATTCCTGGGATTCTGTGGTTATTATCGTATGCTTCATCAAGGACTATTCAAGAGTGATCCGCCTTACTTAACCTTACTCAAGGGTATCCCCCAACCCACAAAAATACCAAAGTCAGCGTCCCTCAAGACTGAAAGAGTGTATTTTCATCCGAGTGAAGTATTTGGGGCCCGCTGGACCTCTGATGTGAGACTGCTTTCATGAGATCATATATCAACTTACCCATGCTCCAGTGCTGGCCTATGCCGATCCAAGAAAACCTTACGCTCCTGCACACTGATGCTAGCTTGCAAGGGTTGGGGCTGTGTTGTACCAAGAGCACGAGAATGGCCTGAGACCAGTGGCCTTTGCCAGTAGAAGCCTGACCCCATCCGAAAAGAACTATACTGTACATAAGTTAGAGTCCTAGCTTTGAAGTGGGCTATTGTTGACCAATTCCATGAGTACTTGTATGGGGCTAAAATACTAGTAAAACTGACAATAATCCTTTGACCTATGTGCAGACCTCAGCTAAGTTGGATGCCACTGGCCACAGGTGGCTTTCTGCATTATCTACATATGACTATGCTCTCGAATACCGAGCAGGTCTGAACCACATAGATGCTGATGCTCTTCTCCGGAGGCCTGTTCCCCAGAATGATTGGGTCCGATTGACAGAACCTGACATTCGGCACTCTGCCGAAGTTTGACAGGGAGGAACAATGTCCACGGACGCAGTGGACTGCATGGTGGATTGCTTGGGACCCTCTGAGAATTGCATACCTGCTGCTTATTGCCACTTTTCTGCACAGACATTGGCACTGCCTCAGCTGGACAATGGCAGTATTCGGCGGCTCAACTCTCATCCTATGATCAAATCAGCTTTAGAAGCCCTCATGCAGGAAAATATGTGTCCAAATTACGCCCACTGATTTGAGAACTGCACTGTTATACAAAGAAGGTCCTAAGTTGAAACTGATCAATAAACTGTTATACAGAGAAACAGTAGACAGAGGGGGACAAGTAGACAAACAACAACTAGTGCTGCCCACTGCCTTTCGAGACTCAGTATTAAGGTCCTTGCACAACCACATGGGGCACCTTGGTATAGACAGAACACTTGACTTGGTGAGATCCAGATTCTATTGGCCTAAGATGGGGCTGATGTGAGCAACACATTCAAACTTGTAGTCGCTAGCTACAGAGGAACGCTTGTCCCAGAGGGCTGCCCCTTGTTAACATAACCACCAGTGCACCCATGGAGCTGGTCTGTATTGATTTTCTGAGTTTGGAGTCAGATCAAAGAAATATCAGTAATGTGCTGGTGGTCACTGACCATTTCACGAGATATGCCCAAGCTTTCCCACCAAAGACCAGAAAGCATCCACTGTAGCCAAAGTACTTGTAGAAAACTTTTTTGTTCACTATGGGGCTCCACAAAGAATCCATTCTGATCAAGGGAGAGACTTTGAGAGTCATCTGATCAAAGAGATGCTTTCTCTGTGGGGAGTGAGAAAGTCCAGAACCACTCCTTACCACCCCAGGGGACCCACAGCCTGAACGCTTCACACCGCACTTTGCTAGATATGCTAGGCACCCTGCACCCAAAGGACAAGACTAGATGGAGCCAACAAATTAGCACCCTGGTACATGCTTATAACTGCACCAAAAGTGATGCCACTGGGTTCTCCCCTCCGCCTGATGTTTGGAAGAGAAGCTTGACTACCGTAGATGTGTGTTTTGGGGTCTCTCCTGATGGGGTTCAAGCTGACAACTATTTACAGTATGTGCAAAAGTTAAAGGCCCAGCTAACTCATGCACTAACTGGCTCAAACCATGGCTGCCAAAAGAAATCTGGCCAACAAAGAAAGGTCTGATAAAAGGTGAAAGCACAGGAACTCCAGGAGGGAGATCGGTATTGCTAAGAAATCTGGGACTACATGGCAAGCACAAGATTGCTAACAGATGGCACCATCTCCCTCACATTGTAGTGGACAAACTAGATGATCTGCCAGTGTACAAAGTAAGGCCTGAGAATAATTCAAAAGATGTAAAACAATGCACAGAAATCATTTACTGCCCATTGGACAAATCTTAATTAGTCTGAGCCCCTAAGATGCCCCTCTGGACCAGTGACTAGAGCTGCTGCTGAAAAGATCAGAAAGTCTGCACCTACAGAAGCAAAGTTAAGTGTTCCCCTCCACAAGTCCCAGTTGAGCATGACTGTCAGTCCATATCGGAAGAAAGTGAGAGTGACTTTGAATACTATCCTTCTTACAAACTGAGTCAATTGTTTCGGGGCAATCCCCTAGTCAATACTGGAGATGAAGCTGGGCCTTCTGGACTGTCCAAGCCCCCAGCTTCGTCCCTGGAGCCAATGCTCCCAGAAAGTGAAGTGCAAAGCATCAGATCAGATGAAATGGAATCATTGTGCATGGTTGAACTGTTTGAGCTTTCAGGGGAGGAAAATGATGGATTGGGTCAGACTGGTGATACACCAGAACAAGAAGAGTATTTTGAGTGCCCTGACAGTCCACTGCCAGTGTCTGAAAGCTCTCCATGCGAGCCAAATGTTGTGGACTCAGAAACTGTAACTCCTGGAGCTGAAAGTGCCCCAAGTTCTAGCCTCTCTACCCCATGGAGACTCCCTGACAAGTGAGGACAATGCTGAAAATGAGGCTCAGAGTGCAGAGACTGTAACAGTTCCCCCTAGAAAGACTGGTCGAGCTGTAAACCCTGTGGTGCACCTCAGTTATGATTCCCTGGGCCGCCAGTGGATCTGCCTCTCAATGTTGTCCATAAAGGAGTGTATGTGTCCCCGAGCTCATTGCCCAAACTGAGCGCCAGTGCTAACTCCAAGTTACTTGTGTTGCTCTCTATATGGTGCCTTGCCCCATCCAGCCCCAAGGTAACTGATAGGAAGGGCCCCTCTTCTGGTTTCATGTACAAGAGGTAATAACTTGAGTTATGGTACAATGTGTATGTAATACTGTGTAAAGAGTGACGACTGCAATGTTTCAGAAATGTGTTCTTGGTAAAATTATATATTGACTGATGATTACATGTGTGAGCCTAATGCAAATGTATATGGTTGCAGTTAAAACCTATGGGGGTACTTGCTTGACGCGGACGTCAAGCTTTCCCAGGCCAGGAAGGGTGTAACCCCCCTGCAAATGGGGGTTCCCAAAAGACTTCCAGGAGCTCGCTTGAATGCTCCAAGCCTGAATGGTGTTTGGCGTCTAAGCCATTTAGAACCTCTGGTACTGTCTCTTTAAGAGCTGTCTGCTTGCAGACATAATTAGTTTGTATGGGGGACTGTGTGTTTCTTTGAGTACCACTCGAGCTGCTGCCAATTCACTCCATTTTTGCAGCCACTAGGAGTGCAAAGGAACCTATCTGAAAGATGTAACTGTTTGCCAGAAACCATTTAGAGTAATAATGAAATTACAGTTTGTCTTAACCTGCTTTCTTTGCAGTCAGAACTGTGTCTGCCTAGTTCCCATTCTGGTTTTGAACTGCTGAACTGGACCAATCAGTGTGGGTAAGCTAGCTCTAAAATGGTGCCTTGGACGAATCAGAACTTGGACTCATAATCTGAGCCAGCCACAAGAGGATTGTATGGGCAGTGACTCTGGGAGATGTAGTTTAGACTTCGCGCCTTTTGGACCAACAGGAGCAGTCTATTGTGAGTGACAGCCAATCCAGTCAAGAACTGGGAGGAACTCAAAGGAAGTGCCCGGTTTTGTCTGTTGGAGTTTCAGTTGAGCTCTGGCAGTGAAGAAGGAAGGAGCCCTGTGCTTTTCAGTGTGCAGTTTTAGTCGGAAACGGTGTAAGGCCCAGAGTTCCGTCTGCAGCTTGTGTAACTGCTTGTTAGGACTGAACTGGCCCTGTGAAGAGAATCAAAGGATATCTGAAGAGTAGAAACCAGGCTCACCCTGTAGAAGACTGGAGAAATTGATGAATTGCACTCGGTCTGTCAGGAACTGAATCTGCTGTGTGTTCTCCCGGGTATTGTGCAGTAATTGCGATCGGGATAGAGAAGCAGCCTGCCTGGTATAGTACTTTCTGTTTTACCATATAAATGTGGAGGAGGCTTGGTTAGCTCAAGTGAATCCTGCTGCCATTAAAGGACTTTTGCCTGTTGCAGTTTGCCATATAAATGTGTGAGGAGTCTCGAGCTCAACAGTAGCCCTGCTGACACTGAAGGACCCTATCTTGTTTGGAGGTCATGAGTACTAATTCAGGGTCGCTCCCTGTTGAATTGCCACATTGAATCCAAATGGAATCACTGTACTGCTGACTGTTTAAACTAATTTTTCTTTTCTCTGTGGGAAAGGGCCTCACCAGCTGCCACGGTTTGGACTAGCCACTAGGGCTTGGGTACCCAGGGACAGTAACTGGTAGGGATAGGCCTGTGCACAGAGCCATAGGTAGATGAGTAAAGTGATAAGCTAATTAACCTGATTTCCCTGTCCTTGTTATATTCCCCTAAATAAATCAGAGCTGCTTGTTTCAGCAAAGTTATACTGCCTGAGGTATTTGTCTATGTTAAAGTATTGTACTGTGATTGTTGTACTGTATCTTATTTTACAGGAGGTCCCAGTGCCTGAACCAGCCCTGGGTAAGTGTATACTGTGAAGATAATTCTGATATATTGTGTGGGCCACTAGTGGGAAGAAAGGGGGGTTGCAGTGTCCCAGAGGGCTGTGACCAAGTAAGTTTAACTATTGCAAACCCTGACCTCTGGGTGGAGGCACCCGCCATTGGATCCAGGCCCCTCAACCTGTTAGTGGCAAATCAGGCAGGGGTAGTAGCCCCTGGGATAGCGCCATCTAGGGGTTACATATGGACAACTGACTTTTCAGTACAATGCTGCCAGACAATGGAATAAAATTCCCCCCTTACTGAAAAATCTGCCTAAGCTTGGTTCCTTCAAATTGGCTGTTAAAAACTATTTGGAAGTATGTACCTGTATTTAGATCACAAGGCAATTAATAACAGCATTTTCTTTCTATATGAAAATTGTCTGTGACACATACAGTATAATGTTTTTGTAATTGTTGATTGTCGGTGTGATCTGCTACATGTTCACTTATATTTTATGTTTTGTATGAATAATTGTTTTATTTTTACAACAGGACAACTTTGTAATTAGGTCCTTTGGGCCTAAAGTTCTTATCCTGTCAAAAATAAAGTTTTAACTAACTCTTAACGGTTGCGATTATGCGAACATGGGCTGTATCCTGGTTGTTGTATTCCTTGGCAGAAAAAGTGCATGGATACATTCATCCCTTGATTTTAGCTCATCTTCGGGTGGATGGGCAGGACACTAATTGAGGAGAAGCAGGGTTCTGTTGGGCAGTTTCTTTTGCTTCAGGTGTGCTCTGACAGAGTGCACAAAGGTGTCCATAAACCAGCGGTTAAAGCTCGGTCCTGTCATCTAAGCATTGTGACTGGTCATAGGCGACAGGTAGAGAGGTCAGCTGGACACAAAAGAAAAATTACTCACCGTAGTAATATTGTTTCTTCCAATGTGTCCTTTAGCATTGGTAACAATGTGCAGCAAGCTGATTAGGTTGAACTGCCTCGGAGGTGGAGACTGTGACAGTGAACTAAGTGAATTAGCCAATCAGGAGAGAGTTGGAGGGTATGCTGAGAGGAGCCTGCCCAGAGTGCACCAGAATTTTTTCAAAGCTAGAATGGGAACATGCCCATGTTAAGTGTGAGCCAAAAGGATTTAAGAATCATGCGACAGCATGAACAGAGATCAAGTGAAAAACATGTAAATTTGCTTTAAATGCAATTCAAAAGTTCAAAAACAGATCTGGCAATAATGAGGAAGCAGAGTCATCTTCAGTTAGGTTACTTGGGGAGGAAGGGTGGGAGCTTACTGATGCTAAAGGACACCTTGGAAGAAACAATATTACTACGGAGAGTAATTTTTTCTTCTCACCCCAAGGGTCCATTAGCATCAGTAACAATATACGGACTACTAAGCAGTGCAGTTGGGAGGCGGGTACAGAACCTACTTAGGGAAGAGGCTCTGCAGGACCGCTCTGCCAAATCTGGCATCAGATCTGGACTGCACATCCAGGCAATAATGCTCTGTGAATGTGTGTACAGTTTTCCATGTGGTTGCTTTGCAAACATCAAGTAAGGGAATTTCCCTTGCAGCTGCCACTGTGGCAGCAGTGCCCCTGGCAGAGTGAGCCCTGAGGCCCTCAGGGGTCTGTTTACCAGCCTTGTCATAACAAAAATGAATACAGGAGACTATCCAGCGAGAGATAGTTCTCTCAGCGGCTGGCCTTCCTCTACCTACCTCCCCATAGGTGAGGAAAATCTGTGTAGTGGAGCCCCTGAACTGCTTGGTGTGCTCCAAGCAGTAGGATAGGGCTTTTTTCACATCCAGACTATGGAGTCTCTGTTCTCCAGGAGTGGATTTTTCAGTGAAGAAAACAGAGTGATAGACTGGTTAAGGTGGAATTCAGAGACCACCTTAGGCTGGAATTTCCTGTTTATTCTGAGCTCTACCTTGTCCCTGTGAGGGATAATGTAGTTAGGATCTGTGCAGAGTGCTTGCAACTTTGAAATCCCTCTAACAGAGGTAAAGGCAATTAGGAAGACTGTCTTCCAAGTGACATATTCTAGATGGGCCATAGCCATAGGTTCAAAAGGTGGCTCCTTGAGCTTGGTAATGCACAGGTTAAGGTCCCAAGGGGGAACAGGTTCCCTGATTGGGGGCTGAAGGTGCAAAAGGCCTTTAAAGATTTTTTTTGAAAACGGGAGATGAAATGATTGACTGCTCTTTGCCTATGGACAGGTAAGCAGAAATTGAGGCTAGGTGCAGTTTTAAGGATGAGGCCTTCAAGTCTGAGGCCTGCAAGCGCACCAAATAGTGTAAAAGATTGAGGAATGATGCTCTGAGAGGATTTATATGCTGCCTTTTGCACCAGAAAGAAAATCTTTTCCACTTAGCTGCATAAGTTTTCTTGGTACTAGGTTTCTTGGCCATTCTCAGGATCTGAAAACTGGGATTCTGGGTACTCTAACTCCTCAAGAGCCAGGCTTTGAGGCGAAGAGACTGCAGATTGGGATAAGTCACCCCATCTGAGGAAGAGTCAGGAGAAAGTGACCGAAAGGAGGCCAGACAGGCATGCTGCAGGCCAGGGCTTGCAGGAGAGAGTACCATGACTGCCTTGGCCAATCCGGTGCCACCCGGATCATTGTTCCAGGCTGGGGACCTTAGCTTCAGCAGCACTCTGTGTATCAGAAGGAAGGGAGGGAAGGCATAAAGGAACTTCCCATACCAGTCCAGGGACAAGGCATCTGTTGGAAGAGTCCCTAGTGCTGGGGGCCTGCAGCAGTACACAGGAAGCAGATGATTGAGGTGAGAGGCAACATCTAATTCTGGTGTGCCCCACCTTCTGAAAACTGTGGCAAGGACTTGCTTGTTCAGAGTCCATTCGTTGTGCCCCTGGCTGATATGACCGAGGGAATCCGCCACAGTGTTGTTCTTGCCTGGAAGGTGTATGTCTGAAAGGCTGATGTCGAGGGAGTAGGCTAGAGACCAGATTTTCACTGCCTCTGTACAAAGCATTGTAGACTTTGTGCCACCCTACTTGTTTATGTAAAACATTGCAGTGGTGTTGTCTGTTCTGATTTGCACTGAATGGCCTTTCACCTGTGGAGCAAAGGACTTCAGGGAAAGGTAGATGGCTCTGCACTCCAGTAGACTGATGTGGCTTGCAGATTCCTTGGGAGTCCAAGTGTCACTGACAGAATGACTGTCCAGAGGAGCTCCTCATCCCAGAAGGGAGGCATCTGTGGTAATGACTTTTGTGGGAGAAGGCAGCTGAAAGGGGATTCCCACCGACAGGTTGGTAGGATCCTTCTACCAGTCCAGAGCTTGGAGTAAGGTTTTTATGACTGGAACCAGCTTGGACAGAGAATGCCTTTTTTGCGACCAGTTAGCCTGTAGGTGGTACTGTATGTGCCTCATCTAGAATCTGACTCCTGGAACAACAGCTGTCATGGATGCCATGTGTCCCAGGAGCTTTAGAAAATGTCTGTCTGGCCTGGGCGGGGCCGGCCCAAGACAAAGGAGTTTGCCAGTGACAGGAAATTTTGCATCTTGTCTGCAGGAAGGAAGGCCCTGCTTAACTATGTATATAGCTCTGCTCCAATAAAAGTAAGGAGCTGAGTTGGGGTCAGATAGGACTTCTTTTTGTTTATAAGGAAGCCCAGAGACTGCAAAGTTTGCATTGTGATGTTGATGGCCTCTTTCACCTGCAGAGGAGTCTTGCCCACCAGGTGCGAGTCATCCAAATACAGGTAGACTGAAATGCCCTGTTTTCTGAGATAAGCTGCCACTACAGCTAGGCACTTGGCGTATACTCTTGGGGCTGAAGAGAGGCCGAAGGGCATGGCTGCAAACTGGTAGTGTCCTGATGGCAGCCTGAACCTTAGAAATCGGCTGTGGGACTGCGTTATTGGAATATGAAAATAAGCATCCTTGAGATCCAGGGAGACTAGTCAGTCTCCTTGCTGAAGAGCATGAATCACTGTTGTGAGAGTGACCATTTTTAATTTTGGTTTGAGTAGGTGCCTGTTTAGATGCCTGAGTGTGAGGATAGCTCGCCACTCTCCATTTTTCTTTGCTGTGAGGAAGTATCTGGAATAGAGACCTTTCCCTCTTTGGGAAGGAGGTACACTCTCTATTGCCTTTGCTGTTAGCAGCTTCTTTACTTCCAGCTCCAGGAGACGTCTTTCTGTAGGAGTTTGAGGTTTTGACAGTAAGGGACCCCTGAGAGATGGAAACTTTTTAAACTGAAGGGGTAGGCCCTTTTCCACTATCTCCAGGACCCACATGTCTGAAGTTATGAGGGTCCAGGACTGGAAGTAGTGGGAGAGCCTGTTTCCTACTGGTAGAGAGGAAGCGACCTGGACGCTGGAGTCAGGGCCTGGATTGTGTGGCAAGGGCAGGGGTAGAGGTGCCTCTCCTTTGTCCTTTCCTACCCCTCCCTCTATAGAATCCTCTCATCTGGGTATAGTGCACAGACATAGGGTAGGGAAAGAAAGGTCTAGGGAAGCAACCCCTGCCCCTGTTCCCTTTGTTCTGAGCTCTTTAGGGAGTAGGAGCCCTCCCCCTGGCCGTATTACTCTGGTGGGCTGTTTTGTAGTCGTCTAACTTCTTCATGTAAGTCTCCGTTCCATCACCAAAGGGAGTTTTGGTCACAAGGGAAGTCCATAGCTTTGGACTAGGTGTCCTGTGACAGGTTAGTTGTTCTTAACCAAGCAAAGCGCCTGAGGGAAATGGCCTGGGTCATAACCCTGGAGGCTGCATCATTGTTGTCTGCTGCCATACGGAACTGAATCTTGGCAGCTTCCAAGGCAGTTTTTGCTGTCTCTACTATGTCCTGGACCATGATATTTGGCTTATGCTGAGCAATAGCCAGGACAGAGTTCCACAGAGCCTTTCGGTACTTGGCAGTATAAGCCAGGTAGGAAGAAAGGTGCAGGAGAAGAGAGGCTGAAGTATAAGATTTTTTTAGCCATGAAATCAAGTCTCCTAGTCTCCTCCTCAGGAGGTTGAGGAGAGAGGAACGTTAACTTTATCACAAGCTACCTGCTGTACTACTCCTTCGTGACTTGGATGCACATACAGGAAGTCAGTGTCAGTCTTAGATAGCTGATATTTTTTGTCTATTTTCTTGTCTACTCCAAACAAGGAGGTAGGTGTCTGGAGAAGCTTCATAATATTTTTCCTGAATGCTTTGTATATAGGGAGGACAATCGTTTTTTGGAGGGGGAAGAGCAATCATGTCTCTGTAGTCTTCACCCTCCTGTATGGATTCCTGACAGGGGCGACCCAGGGTGTCCATCATATGCTGTAAAAAGCCCAGCATCAAGGAAGCATCCTCCTGATCATTGGGAGAAGCCCCAAAATTTGGGTCAGTGGAAACATCAGGCTCCAAGGGATTTTCCCCGAGTCATCGTCCAGACCATAGTAATCCTCATCCCCCCAAGGTAGCCACCTGCTTCAGAGGGAGCCGAACTGGAGGGGTTGACTAGCAGTGGCAGGTGTATTAAAAATGGGCCCCATGCCCTGTAGAGTCTGGTAAAGATGCAAGGCTTTGGCCATTTCCTCCACAGAGGGTAAATCCTCTTGTAAATCTGGGTGATTATGCCCCTGAGGCTCAGTGTTTTTTGTTTTGTCCTTATGCTTTTTGCCTACTGTTGTCTCTCCATGGTTAAATGAGGGAGGAGCAGCGGAATGTTTTTCTTTATAAGGCTTCTTAGCAGGCACCTCATCAGTGACCTGGTCTGATTTTCTTTTAGTAGTTGGCACTTCATCAGTACCTTTGGAAGTGTTAAGCTTAAAAGGCACTTCATCAGTGTGACGCTCTGCCCCTGCTTCTGGTTACCTGTATATCATCTATATTATAAATAAATGGTCTGTGTATGAAATGTCAGTATTTGAGAGATTTGGCCTTTAACTTTCAAGGTCAGTAGCTGAAACAATAGGATGCTGTAAAACAGACCAGAAGAACCAGTTAATCAAGACTTCCTTACAGAAAGGTATTTTATTGCCCTTTCATGATCTGCCTAGGCTTTTGAAGTTAAAAACCAAATGTGAGTTTTATGACGTTACAGGAGGCAGGGTAATTGGGCTGGTTCTTCTCCTTTTAGCATATAACCAGAAATGTGTGAAGAGCCGTAAAATCCCCATCACACTAGCACAGGAAATAAGCCCAAGAGGACATGAGTGTGGGATTAAGTTCAAAGAGAAAATGTTTATTTAAAGACTGTCATATTTGGGAAATGGCTAGTTAGATTTTTTCAAAGCAATGACTCACATCCTCACAGACACTTATGTCAGAAATTATCTAAGGGAGGTTCTAGCTGACCTCCTCAAAAGAAGGTGGGGACAGATAAGAGTTAAAAATGAACACTGTATATGGGATGGTGACATATGATTCTAGACTCTGACTGGGAAAGCACTTAAAAAGGTAATAGCTAGAAAAGAATTAATTATCTGTGGTAGGAGTGTTTGTTCTGAAACTTCCTTTTTGTTTTAAAAGATTGTAAGCTGTATGATATATTGTTCTGTGTTTAATTTTACCATTTTATCATATTTTTAGTAAACAGTCATTTCTTTGAAATACTGCCTGGGTGTCTTTTCAGTTTCCTTTTTTTTTTTTTTTTGCATGTGATGTATATGTGGTTAAGTCTGACAGTTGTTAAATGCTTGATTGTGTTACTAAGCTAAAAGGTATGAATATACCCAAGGTCTCTTACAGAGTTTTAAGGGTTCATTTTGGAGACCTAGCTAAATGCCCCTGGCGAAAGACTGTACTGCAGTCCCGAAGAGGGCACAAATCTGAGCCTGTAATTGGGTATGTCAGCATAAGGTTCACAGTTTGAATCTCTCCAGAACTCGAGGCTAAAGGTGATTCGGACCCAAAGCAGACAGGAGGGTTACCCTGACTGTTACGTGTTCACTATTGCACTTGGAGGTTGGCACCGTGGGAGCAGAGGGCCTGACCTGTGGAGTGCGTTTGTGACAATCAGCACCTCTGCTTCCATTTTTTCCTTGAGATGGTACTTCTTCAACACCTTTATTGCTACTGTTTCTAGGCTTAAAAAGTACTTCATCAGCACCCTGGTTAGAGCCTTTGTTCTTAGAAGGTCCCTCATTGGTAGCCTTAGGTCTCGGCTTAGAAAGTGAAGAGGACCCTTCCTCTGAAGCCATAATTCTTAATCTTTTTGCTCTGTTTCTTAAAGTCTTTAAACAAAATTTAGAGCAAAGTGAACTGTAATGAGCTGGAACTAAACACTGTAAACATAGGTCATGGGTATCAGCTTTGGCCACAATTCTGTGGCACTTTACACAATTTTTAAAACCTATGGATCCAGTCCTCTTTTTGTCTTTTCTGACATGCCAATTTGTCAGAAACGCTGGAATTATCGGTTCCCAATAGGGAAGTAGTGAAAAAAATGGTCAGTTCCCTTGCGGTAAAGAACCTCAATTTAAAACAGTAAAAGTGCGAAGAAAAAACAAGAAAAAAATAGCGGTTCCCAGTAAAATAAGAGAACTGTTGTTAAATGAACTTAAAACTGTCGTAACTATAAACGCTAAAGTTTTACTCAGATAAAGAGAAAAGGGAACTGCGAAAACGTGGTTCCCGGGAACCGGTAGGGAACTGCTAAAAACCTCTCAAAAAAGTTAAAAAGAACAAAATACTCACAGACTCAGCACAAAAGTGAAGTTTAAGGGACAAAAAGTGGTTTTCTCAGGATGAGAGAGAGCACCTCAGAGGCAGTGTTTCTCAGTCAGTCGGAGAAAAAAATTCTGGTGCCCTCTGGGCAGGCTCCTTTCAGCACATCCTCCAACTCTCTCCTGACTGGCTAATTCACTTAGTTCATTATCACAGTCTCCACCTCCACGGCAGTTCAACTTAGTCAGCTTGCTGCACATTGTTACTGATGCTAAAGGACCCCTGTGGTGAGAAACACCTGGGCTTTTCAAACTTGCCAAAAGGGCTGCACACTGTGAGACTGAGTAGCGTTACTGCAGAAAAGTGGAGTGACTCTGTCTTCACTGATTTTTAAGCCTTCTGAGGCATTCTCTTCTGTCTTGCTTGCAAGGATAATGTCAGGGAGGCACCTCCAGAACAGGCCAGTCTCATCGGCGTTGTATACCTGTTCTGGTAGGTAATCTCCCTTTGTAAGAATGTCTCCCAGTCTGGGGATGAATTTGGCTGCAACACTGTCATCACAGGATCTCTGCTCCGCTGTGATGCACACTCGGCAGATGTCGGGACTGCACTGGAACTTCAACAACCAGCCGAAGGAGGATTTAAATTTATGTCAGGGCCATAGATCTCCTTGGCAAACTGCTCTGTTTTCTCCTTAATAATACAGCCAGACACAGGTACACCGTTTGCCCACTACTGTGAGAACCAGAGTTGTGTTGCCAGATCTATTTCACCCTCATCAGGCCTTCTGAGTTTCTTTCTTGACAGACTGCTTGTCCCAACACACTCATTTGCAGATTCTCATAAACCTTTTTTCTGTTTTTTTCTAAGTGCTTATGGTGGACTTAGAAAACCATGTCTCCAAAGATACTTTTGCCAGTCTCTTACCTCTCTTTAATCTGTCCGAGACAGCAAGCTTGGTCTCCACAGAATACCCAGAATGCTTCATTACGGCAGCTGTGACACAGTAAGTAAGCATTACTAAAAGTTGCAGGACAATGTATTATTACTTTGAATCATCCAGTTTAGTTCATTACAGTATTAATTTAACTAATTTACAAACACACATGATCCGAAATGTAACTGAGGGTGGCAGAGGTGAGACAGCTGTCAGACTGAAATTGACAAGCACATATTGCAGAGACCAGTGTCAGACAGAAAGATCAGGTAGTCCAGGATGTGGTTCACCAGACAGGTGAAAGGGACAAGATTATGTTTGGCAGCCCAGCTGGCAAACTGCTTCCACTTCATGGCATATGTGGCTTGAGTGGAAGGCTTCTGGGTGGCCACTAGGACGTCCGCCACTCTGTTCTAAACCCCGAACCTGGCGATGGCTGTGTCCTCAGGAGCCAAGCATTCAGATGGAGGGACCTGAGGTTGGGATGGGCCACGGTCCCCTGATCCTGAGTCAGCAGGTTCCTGCATAGAGGAAGAGGAACCGAAGGTTCCTCCGCCAACTGCTGAAGCTGAAGAAACAATATCTGCAGAGTCCAGAATGGAGCTGCTAAGATCATACTGGCCCCCTCCATCTGCAACTTGATTAGCACACTCTAGATCAGACGAAACAGAGGGAATGCATAAAGAAACATCCCGCTCGATCTTCTGACTTCTGGTGACGTCACCGACTTAATGGCAGCTTGATTTTGCTTCTTCTGCCCCCCCAGATTAAATCCATCTCCATCTGCCTACAAAACATAGATTCGCCTGCAAAGAGCACCCACTCTAAAGCCCTTCTACCAAGGCAACAAGGAACCCCTGCCCAGACGATCAGGGACTTACTACTAGCTGAAAAACTGAGGACTTCTTCAGATGCCGAAATGCAGGAATCCCCGGAGGCAACAGCACAGGCAGAAGACCTGGAAACCCAGGATAGGATCGCTATAACTAAGCAAACAGCCACCATTGTACAAAAAATAGACAATTCCATTAAGCAACTATGATCAGACAGCAAAACTATTGAAAAGTGTACAAATCAAGTGGAAGAACAACTCACTGAGCTGATTGATCAATCAGATACACATGACAGCCTAATGCTCTACCTCCTGGCCCAGGACTGTGAGCTTACACATAAACTGGATGATTTAGAAGGACGCAGTTGCAGAGCAAAATATTCGTATTTATGGGGTCCCGAAGGATGCCGAACGCAACTCCAAAAACACCATAACTTTTGTAGCCAACCTCCTAAAGGAAACACTGCATCTGCCTGCGGATTTCGATTTGGGAATTGACCGAGCTCATCACTCTCTTGGCCCGGCCCCATCCTCGATCACTGGTGGTCAAGCTCTCTTCCTATACAGTGAAGGAGGATTAACTCTGATGCACCTAGCAACATAAGGAGCTAACTTACAATACTCACAAAATCAGCACTGACAACGATTATATCTCCAATGTTCAGGAGAAATAGCGTACACTACAGCCCATTTGTCGGCAGCTCCGGGCATAAAATGTTAAGGGTCAGATGCTATTCCCAGCTCAGCTCTGTGTAGAGACTTCTACAGGCACCTGCACATTTGCTGTCCTTCTGGAAGCTGCACCGTATTTGAGAGTGTTGGAGTGCAACTCCCCTTGCTGACAAGGGATAAACTTGAACGTGATTTGTTGCAGACGGCCTAGGAAGTAGCACATAAAGGTGTCCCTGATAAGTCTGGCCAGACGGGAGTACGGCGGTCAAATCTGCATTCTGATATTATCTCCCATCTTCACTGTTATGTGGAATCATCTTTGTTGGAAAAGGAGGGAGCCGGAGGAATAGGTGAACACCTAGGGGATTTCCAGTTTGGCCTTGTTTTTGCTGATACGTCTGTGCAGCACTGGAGTGCAGGGCAGATTCCTGCTAATATGCACTTTGCACAAGATTTCTTCTTCTGCCTGGAACACATGCGATGGAGCCTAGATCAAAGGTATGAGATTTGGTATCCTTTTGATTTCTTACCAACCCGACCTGACTGCTATACTGGATAATGGAACTGCAGGAGCTTTCCATGTTTCTACGTAGGAGCGGTTCGGCTTTCCCTTTTGCTTCACTGATGACAGCCCATGGATTAGTGGCTGAGACTTAGTTAATATGACTGTTTTCTCAAGCATTCTTTCCTCAACTCAGGGGCACATGCAGGTCCTTGTTTCCACCTAGGAGACCTCAGGAAGACTGTCTGCATAGCTATAAAAACAGCATTACAGACATTGATATCTCTGTAATAATCCACAAACCTATGACCTTGGACTGGGCAGTTTGGCAGAGATACGAATGTCACGGCAGGTCTCCTATGAGCATGTCATCGCTGCTTGGCTTCTGGTTCATGCTGTATGTTCTGTACTCGGAGGCATAGCATGCTCAGGGTTGGTGGTACTTCTTCCGGCTCGCCTTCATAGATTGCCCCTTTCCACTTGGAGGCGCGCAACTGTCTACTGTGTTTATACCTCAAAGGACCTTGTCCCAGTGATATTTGCTGCTTAACAACCTGCAGAGACTTCATGATTTGAACTTATGTTTTCATATTTTTGACTTTCTGAATTTAGATGATGTAGCTGTAGGACATGTTATTATAAGGGTTGAATTTGGGGGTCCTTTAATAGCTCCGAGTGAGGATTTGGCCTGCAGGGAGCTGGTTATCATAATCCCAGTCTTTTTTTTTTTTTTTTTTACACTCCCCAGGATTGGGGGAGACTTGCTTTATTATAATACGTTTTTTGGCTGGGATGTTTATTTGGCCACACGTCAGACCAGCAGACTTTCAATATGGGCGGGGGTCCCGGGATGTGGGAGTGAGGAAATTGTATCTGTGGACCCTTAGTAACTTGCAATTGGTTCATTTGGCAGAAAGGTGCCCTCTAATTTTAGTAGCAATCACTACTGGACCAGTTCTTTTTATATAATAGCCCAGCTCTGGCATTTCCCGGGACACCCTAATGAGACCAGAAGCAACTGTTTGTTTTCTGGCATACTGGTCTTAGGATCCTCATTTGTTCCCTGCAGAGCCCTGTTTTTTCTTACTGAGTCAACCGGGAACTGGTGCTTATGTATGACAGCAGGCACTTTAAATTCCTTTAACTCCTTTGATTCTTAATGTTTTCCGGGTTGGGGAGGGGGACACCCAGCGGGTCACCCACGGCCAGCCCATTTGTTGTGATGTCTGGTGGCTTTCCAGACCCTTGGTACCTCTACTGGTGCCTGGTGGACTGGTTTTCCTCCTCGATTCGAGGGGTTAATTGTGTCACAATGGTGACACACCCTGAGGGGGGTGTTTTGCCTCCATTCAACCTTGGACGTCGGGGTGAGGATGTTGCATGGCTGAAATCCCCTAGAGTTAAAGTCTTCTCCCCTCTGGCACAAAACATTTTTGGAAATTGTTATATTCTTTGTTATTGTCATATGGGGAGCAAGATTCTGCTGTTCTTAGTTTACTGTTTCAAGTTTTACCTTACGTGTTGTTTTGTTTTTTTCTCGAAATTAAGACAGGGTACTTTTTCATGTTATTCTCAACAATGTTTTGATTTGGTCTCATTCATGGTCAGCTCAAAAGGTGGCTTATTTCGAGTCTAAGTTTTTTTCTGTTACTCAGTGATGAAGACGCTCACTACAGTAGTGACTTACAATGTTAATGGCATTAGTAGTCCAGCTAAACATAAGCAACTGCTTAAATATTTTAAGAATCAGAAATGTGAAATTATAGACTCACTTAAACCCCATGGGGCCATGAAATTTAAGGCCTAGGGCTTTCCCCACCTATTTCATGCCACCTTGGAGAAAGGGAGGAAGAAAGGAGTTATGATACCGTTGCTGGCGTTGCTCCCATTTGAGGAGGTAGAGGTGACTGCAGACTCTGGGGCAATAAATGTCCTGGTCTTTGGACATGTCCGAGACACCTTGGTCAGCCTGGTAAATGTTAACGCCCCACCGGGTTCTCCCCTTAACTTTTATTCCAATTTACTTTGTTAGGTAGCAGAAAAGGCCAAGAGTGTTTTGATTATGGGAAGGGACCGGAATCTTATTTTTAACAGGACCTCACATACCACTTTTCGGATCCCATCTGTGATTAATAGACTTATTAAACAAATTAAATCCATCCTGGGAGAGTTAGGATTGGAGAATGTTTGGCGGGCTAAATACCCTACTGCCAGGGATTATACGCTTTACTCCCCCCGTTTTAGAATCTACTCCCACTTAGATACTTACATTACTTATAAAAAACACTACCGGTGATGTCCTCTATGTGGGTCGGTACCTGGACCCTTTCGGACCATCAACCAGTTTTCATGGGAGGTAAATCTTCTCTTGCCCTGTAAGAAAACGCACTGGCGATTAAACGTAACACTACTTAGAGACCCGACCTTGGTACAGGCCCTGAAGGCCCTTTTCCAGACAGCTCTGGAATGTAATGACAAGCCTGGCACAACACCTCAGATCCTTCGGAACACAATGAAGACTATTCTACGTGGAAAATTAATTTCTGCAGCAGTACCTAAAAAAAGAGAGGCAGAAATGCCTCTCAGAGCTAACCTTGGCCCTTCAGGATCTAGAATCTAAACAAAAAGATAAATGGGTTAAACAGCGTAATGACGAAACAAAACAGGTGAAACTTAAGATTCAAGATATACAAAAAGTAGAAACTAAAAATGCCCTTTACTATTTAAAGCAAAGATATTATGAAGGTGGCACGAGGGCCACAAAATACCTAGTCTATAGATTACGGCAACAGGCAGCTAAGACGGCCATTACCAAAGTTTGTCACCCACAGACAGGCCACTTGGTCCATAGATATGAACATATTTCAAAGGCCTTTGTGTCATCTCATCAGTCACTTTACAGACCCCATCAAAAAAAACTCCCGCCTCTAAGTTCACCTTTCTACAGTACTTAAATCTTCCCCAATTGAAACCTGAACAGGGAACCATGTTGATGGCCCCAATAATATACCTGGAGATCCTGGCTACTATTAAAGATCTGAAGGTTGGTAAATGCCCTGGCCCAGACTGTTTCAGTAGTGAATTTTACAAGACATTTCAGAAGGAACTTACTCCACTGTTGGGGAGGGTGTTTTATGCAGTCTGGAATGAGGGGGAGAGACCACCTCCATCCTGGAATTATGCCACCGTCTCGGTCTTGCCCAAAGAGGGCAAGGACCCTACTTTATGTGGTTCCTACTGCCAGATGTCCCTCTTCAACTTTGACTATAAAATGTTCACATCTGTTTTGGCTAGGAGGCTCAACCCCCTGATCTCTACTGTAGTCCATCTGGACCAAACAGGGTTTGTTGCAGGTTGGCAAGTGCCGGACAATGTTCGGCACACTCTAAATGTCATCGAGGCCATTCAGCGATCAAGAACTCCTGTGTGCCTTATGAGTCTCGATGCCGAAAAGGCTTTTGATAAGGTCATATGGAGTTTCTTGTTCTTTACCCTCACAGTTTTTGGTTTCCCACGGGAATTTGTGGATGGGATTCGAGCCCTATATTCTTTCCCCAGGCCTATGTCTGTACTAATGGAGGGTTATTCTCCAGATTCAGTCTTTACAGGGGAACGTGGCAAGGTTCCCCCCCCACCCGTCCTTTTTGCCCTTTATATCGAGCCTTTGGCCAAATCCATCACAGAGAATCCCAGAATAGAGGGTATTGAGGCCGGGGCTCTCTCACACAAGATTTCGTTACATGCTAATGATGTCTTGCTGTATCTGTCCCACCCAGAAATCTCTATTCCAGAACTTTGGGCAATCCTTGAGATGTTCGGACAACATGCAGGTTATGTCCTCAAAAAGTCAAAAACAGAGGTTCTTAAATTCCACTACACCCCCTCAGTGCATATTATGCAATTGTTATTGGTTAACTGGGGAGTAACTCCAATTAAATATCTGGGGATCCATGTGCCTAAGACTTTAGCAAAGTTATTTGAGATCAACCATACGGTGCTCACTAAAAAAAAATACAGGTAGACATCAACCACTGGTCCCTGCTGAATTTTTCAATGTACTCTTGCGTACATTCTGTTATCCTGAATGTTCTCCCTCGCTTCCTTTATTTATTTCAATGTCTCCCTGTTCTTCTTAGTAAAAGACATTTTTAGCAATTGTAGCACATTATTTCAAAATATGTATGGTCTTCTAAACATCCTAGGCTCAAATATAGACTGCTACAAGCACCGAGAGTATGGGGAGGCCCTTTCCAGACCTGGAGGATTATTACCTCGCTATTCACCTCCGTAATGCACTCATGTGGCACAACCCAGCATATTCAGCCAACTGGAATATGATGGACTTAAGGGAGGGGAGGGGGCACCTTTAGCGGCACGGTCAATGGACCCACTTTTCAAGAAACATAATGGAGATTTGTCTCTCCTGACCATTCAGAATGCCCTTCAGAGCGTGTACTGCCTGTGGTAGAAATTTAACACAGGACCCTTACTGTGGCTCCTCTGCCGCTTTGGGTGGGACTCGCTATTCCTACCAGCGCTATTTGATTTGACCTTCCAGAGGTGGTCCAGAGTGAGGCTTTACTCCCCAATTCAGGTCTTGTAGGGAGACACACCCCTGGACTTTCGTTTCCTTCAACAGACTTTTCAACTTCCACATTCAGATCACTTCAGATTCTTCCAACTAAGCATCCATATTCAAGAACAACGTTGGGTGATTCCAGAGAAACAGAGGGTAAAACCTCTTCTCACCACTATGGAAACAGTCCTGAAGGGCACTGTACATAAGAGGATTGATCTCTGCCTTACACAATGTGATTAAGCTACTACATGGAGACCAGGCGCAGTATCAAACAAAAATGGCACCAAGAAGCCAAATTATACCTCTCGGAAGCTGAATGGCAAAATATTTTTCAATCAAATTTGAAAAAGTACAGTTACGTAAGAACTTACCGTAACAGTAGATCTTTGAGAACAGCTCTTGCAGCAGGTTACACCATTAGGACTGAAGCCGGCAGGCGGCAGGACCCCACGGAAATTTTCTAGCTAGCAGTCTTCAGCGGGGACCGCCTGTGACGTCGGTCCCACCCCCGACGTCAGGCGTAGTACATAAGGAGGCAGTCCCACAGAATCCCCAGTTCTCCCGCCGGAGACTTCCGGTCGCTGGATGACATCAGAAGAGGAGACCAAGGACCCGCCATCAGATGGCCAAGACTAAGGACAGACCTTTCCGATCCTAAGGATGGGTGTTAGGTTAGAACCTACTTCTCCAAGGGGGAATGGTGGATGGAGTAGTTTGCTCGAAGAGCTGTTCTCGAAGATCTACTGTTACGGTAAGTTCTTACGTAACTGTACTATCTTCTTCGAGGTACAGCTCTTGCAGCAGGTTACACCATTAGGACTGATTCCCAAGCAATGGCAGCCTTGAAAGCCATCGGGAGGAGGCAAGACAGACATTGAGACCCGGCCATGAGCCTAAGACAGAAGTCCCTGAAGAACGGCAAGGCCGAACCAGCTCTTCGCCTTTGAGGCGATATCCAGGCTATAATGCCTGATACAGTGTGCACCAACTCCAGGTGGCTGCAGCACATATGGCCGACGAGAAACATTCTTCAGTGCCACAAAGGAGGTAGTCACGCCTCTTGTCGAATGGCCCTTGACCACTCCTGGTAAGGGTTTCTTACGTTTGTCGTAACAAAACGAGATACACTGAATGAGCCAGCGTGAAAGGGTCTGTTTCGAAACTGGGGCCCCTTTCATCCTCTCAGCAAAGGAAACGAACAGCTGCTCTGCTTTCCAGTGTTGTTTGGTTCTGGTCAAATAATATCTGAGGCACCTGTGAACATCCAGGGTGTGGAGCAGTGCTTCTCCTCGATTGGTGTACCTAGGAAAGTACACTGGTAAATCAATGTCCTGGTTAAGAGTAAGGACTGAAACCACCTTAGGCAGGAACTTAGGATTCGTCCTCAGGGACACCCTATCCTGATGAAAAATTAAATAAGGCTCTTTGCACATGAGAGCATGTAATTCGGAGATTCTTCTCGCCGAAGTAACAGCAACCAAAAGAAAAAATTGCTCACCTTAGTAATGTTGTTTCTTCTAATGGAGTCTTGCTATATTATGACATATGCAGTATAACCCCAGGTTAGAACTGCTCCGGAGGTGAAAGAGTTAACTTTCCATGCAGGGCATGGAATCTTGAGCGCGAGCTCGGTTGAACACTCTGCCTGTTGTAGCTCAAACTTAAACTGTCAGACCTTTACGAGCAAAACTCACTAAGGTTCTGTGGAAGTCAGAACCTCACACTAGCCACTGGCTACTAACTACAAAAACACTTTTTTGTTCTTGATCCCAAAACAAAGACTCAAGTTGGGGGATTCAAGAAAGAAAAATTTTAGCAACATCTAAGTACCCTAGAAAGGGTGAAAACAAAATGGGCATCAATGAAGTGCCAACATTGCACTGCCCACCCACATCCCAAAAATAAAGGTTCTGAGAGGGGCAGGCTGGGGGGGAGGTCATAATATAGCAAGACTCCATTAGAAGAAACAACATTACTAAGGTGAGTAATTTTTTCTTCAAACAACATGAAGTCTTGCTATATTATGACATATGCAGACTACACAGCAGTACCTCCATGGAGGAGGGACAGAACCTACTTGGGAAATACGCTCTGAAGCACAGCTGTGCCAAATCGAGCATCACTCCTAGCCTGGATGTCCAGGGAGTAATGCTTAGTAAAAGTGTGAACTGTTTTCCAAGTAGCTGCTTGACATATCTCTAGGATAGGGATGTCCCTGGCAGCAGCCAGAGACGCAGCTGTACCTCTAGTAGAGTGAGCCCTCAGGCCTGAGGGAGGAACCTACCCAGTTTTTCATAGCAGAACTGGATACAAGAGACAATCCACCTGGCAATAGATCTTTAGTGGCAGGTTTCCTTACCAACCTCACCATAAGTGAGGAACAATTGGAGGGATTCAAACCTGTGACCCTTGGTACGTTCTATATAGTAACTAAGGGCTCTTTTGACATCTAAACTGTGCAATCTCCTCTCACCAGAGGAGGAATGGTCAGTGAAGTACACAGGAAGAGACATGGATTGATTAAGGTGAAAGTCTGAAACCACCTTAGGCAAAAATTTCCTGTTAGTCCTGAGGACCACCTTATCTCTATGAAAGGAGATAAAATCAGGCTCCACTGACAATGCTTGTAGCTCACTTATGCGCCTGGCAGAGGTGATGGCTACCAGAAACACAGTTTTCCAAGTCAAGTACTTAAGCTCTGCTGAAGATAATGGCTCAAAAGGGGGTTGCATAAGCTGAGCGATGCAAATATTAAGATCCCAAGCAGGGGCAGGGTCCCTGAATGGGGGGTTGGCGTGAAGCAACCCTTTAAAAAACTTGGAGAAGACAGGGTGAGCTGAAAAAGAAGATGGCTTACCTGCTGATAAGAAGGCAGACACAGCTGCCAAGTGTACTTTTAGGGTAGTTGGTCTCAGCCCCAAGGAATTCAAATGCACCAAATAATCCAGGATCGTGGGCACGCCAGCAGATTCTGGGGAAATATGTTTATCAGCACACCATATGGAAAATCTCTTCCATTTTGAATTATAGGTAGTCCTGGTGGAAGGCTTCCTAGAGGCCTTCAATATATCCAATATGCCTTGGGAAAGGTGTAGGTCAGCAAACTCTAACTCTTCAAGAGCCATGCCTTGAGATTGAGAGATTTGAGGTTCGGATACCAAACTCTCCCCTAGGCACAGGTTAACAGGTTGTGGTTCCTGGGAGACACAGGGGAAGGTGGACTGCTAAGGACATGAGGAGTGGGTACCAGGGCTGCCTGGCCCAATCTGGAGCAATCAGGATCATCTTGCAGGATTGAAATCTGATTTTGACTAGCACTTTGAAAAGAAAGGGAAGGGGGGAAAAGCATAGAGGAACTTCCCTTCCCAACTGAGGAGGAAGGCATCCAGAGGGACTGAACCCAACACTGGGGGCCTGCAGCAAAAAAGGGGAAGTTGGTGATTGTCTGGGGCTGCAAAGAGATCTATTTGCGGGGTGCCCCATCTGGCAAATACTACCTCCAGTACTAGGGGTCCAGTGCCCATTCGTGATGGCCCTGGGAAATCCTACTGAGAGCATCCGCTAGGACATTGTCCTTGCCTGGGAGGTGAACTGCCGTAAGGGAGGCATTCAGAGAATAAGCCAGAGACCACAACTTCATTGCTTCGGTGCACAAGGTCGTAGACCGCGTGCCCCCTTGCTTGTTGATGTACCACATTGTAGTGGTATTGTCTGTTCTGACCTGAACAACCTTGTTCTGAACAGATGTGAAAACCTGGAGTGCTAGAAAACTGCTCTGAGTTCCAGCAAATTGATGTGGAGCAGAGATTCTGAGGGGACCACAGCCCTGGGTGGAAAGGTCGCCCATGTGAGCTCCCCACCCCAAGAGGGATGCATCTGTGGTAAGAGTCAAGGAATGAGACTGGGGAGTGAAGGGAACCCCTGTCTCAGATTGTTCTGATCCTGCCACCACTGAAGGGCCTGGATCAGGGTTCGAGTCACTGGAATCAATTTGTTAGAGGATCTGTCTTTGAGACCAAAGGCTCTCAAATGGAACTGTATGTCCTCATCTGAAATCTCGCTCCCTGCACTACTGCTGTAGAAGCAGCCATGTGCCCCAGGAGCTGTAGAAAATGCCTTGCTGGTCGAGAGACCTGCAGGGTGAAAGAAGAGGCCAGAGACACCAGGGTCCTTGCTCTTCCAGAGGAAGGAAGGCTCTGGCTTTTTGTGTTTAGTTCTGCACCTATGAAGGTGAGAAGCTGGACAGGCTCCAGAACTGACTTTGGAAGATTCAGAAGGAAACCTAGAGAAGTGAGCAGTTGCTGAGTTATCTGTAGATGTGACTTGACTTGGTCTGGAGACTGGACCTACTGTGAGCCAGTCGTCCAGGTATGAAAGATGGCAATCTTTGCCTTCTTAAATGAGCAACTGCTACTGCCAGGCATTTTGTGAACACCCTCGGGGCCGAGGAGAGGCCGAAGGGCACTGCTCTGAACTGGTAATGGCCTGAGGGCAGTTTGAATCTGAGGTACTTTCTATGGGAGCTTCTGATGAGAACATGGAAGTAGGCATCCTTGAGGTCCAGGGAGGCTAGCCAGTCCCCTGGCCTTAGAGAGGGTAAAATAATCCCCAGGGTCACCATTTTGAACTTTGGTTTTAAAAGGTGCTTGTTTAGATACCCGAGATCCAGGATGGGTCATCATTCCTGTCTTTTGGGGTAAGGAAGTACCTGGAGTACAACCCTTGCCCTGGTGTATGGGTGGAACTTTTCCACGGCTCTGAGAGCCAGGAGGAAGAAACTCTGCTTCCAGGGCAAGTGCCTCTGATGGGTTTGGTAGAAGGAAGACCTGGCTCTCTCATCTTCGGAAATTTTTTGAAGCTGAGAACCAGTCCCTGGCTTACTACTTCAGGACCCACTTGTCTGATGTTAAAGACTTCAGTCCTGGACAAAGTAAGCCAGCCTGCCCCCTACCGTAGTGGAGAATTGGCCCTGGCCACCCCATCAGGAGCCTGTTTTGCAGGGCTTTGGGTTGAGGGGTGAAGCAGGCTTACTAGAACCCCTTCTGCCCTGGTCCTTCTAAAGAACCCCTCTGGGCATAAGCAGAGGAGGAGGCCTGGCTTGGTAAAAGGCCTATGAAAAGGCCTGCCCCTGCCCCTGACATGCTGCCTTTGAGGAGTGACTTGCCTTCTTTGGCCTGTGCACTCCTATAGGTGGTCCTATACTCATCCATTTTCTCATAATTTCTGTCTGCTCCCCAAACAGAGAATTGCCCACAACAGGAAAATCCATAGCCTTAGACTGAGTATCCTGTGACAGGGCAGTACATCTGAGCCAGGCCATTCTCAAGAGAGACAGATGTAGCCATGACTTTGATGAAACATCATTAGAGTCTACTGCAGCATGAAATTGCACCTTGGATGCCTCAATACCATCCGCAGCCACCTGCTCCAGCTCCCTGGCAAGCTGGTCAGGGGCCTGTTTTGCTAGGGCCAGGACAGTATCCCATCTGGATTTCTGGTACCTAGCTGCATAAGCCATATAATTTGCCTGTCTGAGTCCCAAAGATGCTGCCATGTACTGTTTCTTTGCCATGGCATCCATCCTCCTGGAATCCTTTTCAGGAGGGTGAGAGGCTAGAGGAATATTAGCCTTGTCACAGGCTGCAGCCTGCACTACCCCACATGGCTGCACTGCTGGGAGAGGAACTGTATCAGAGCCTGATAAAGCATACCTCTTGTCCATCCTTTTATCCACAGGAGGATAGAATGAGGAGTTTTTAGAATTTTACTGTCTGTTTCTAAAAGATTTGTGCAAGGAATAGACAGTCTCCTAGACTCTGGAATATCCATCATTTCCACAAAATCAGGCTCTTCTTGATCATCAACAGCTTCCTCAACAGGGAGTTGCAGAGTCTCAGCAACTTTCTTGTAAAACAAAAAATGAGAAGGGGACTCAGATAGCCTGGGAGGGGACACTCCTGAGGGTCTGTCTGGAGAGATGTCCGGTTCAATGGGCACATCCAGACTTTCAAAATCACACTCACTCTCCTCATACCCCTCCTCCCCTTCCTCCGGTTCATAAAAATCCTCAAAATCATAATCTTGAACCAGAGGAACCGTCCGAACCGAGCGCTTCCCTAATGGTGTCGGTTCGGACGGAACTGGGGAAAGAGACTGGACAATTTGAATAGCTTTGGCTATTTCCTCAGCGGTTGGAGAAAGAACTTTTGGCCCCAAACTAGCTGACTTCTAGTCCTTTTAGTTGGAACTGGCTCCTCAGAGCTGGCTCTTCGTTTGCCCGAGGAAGTATCGCCTAGTCAGAGGGACCCCCAGGTTCGGTTGAACCGAACCGGCTGGCCATCCGGTCAGCGGACTTTTGGTCTCCCTTTCCTGAGCCTACCAACTCTCTTTCCACGGTGGCAGCAGGAAAATTTTACAAATCTGGCAGTCTGCATTGAGGTGGTCAAACACCAGACAACATACAGTGGTGTGGGTCAGCCTTAGCAAAGGCTTCCCACAGAGGCCACAGTGCTGAAACCCAGTGGGTCCGGTTTTCTTTTGGGTTTCTCAGACATAGTGCCAGCTCTAACCAAAACTTGCCCGTTAATGGTAATCCGCCAAGCAAGACTTTCTTATCGGTTCCCAACCGTGTCACGGGTCGTGGAAAAAACCATAATAAAATCCGTCTTTTTTAGAACCGATAAGAACCAGGAACCGCACTCTAAAGGACTAGAAAGTAATTTTAAACCCAATCTGATCGGTTCAAACCGAACCGAAAAGACGTTTACAAGTTCCACACAGAAGAAAATAAACAAAAGCCTATCTATTACTTACAATACCACAGACAGAGCTTGAACCGACGACTGCGGTTAAATTTTGGTAAAATAAACAGAGAATTACACTTTAAAACCGACAAACGAACCGAGCAGCAGGAGGACTCTCCGGGGCAACTGTTCAGTGAGGCGGAGTAAAGAATCTGACAGTTTAAGTTTGAGTTACAACAGACAGAGTGTTCAACCGAGCTCGCACTCAAGATTCCATGCCCTGCATGGAAAGTTAACTCTTTCACCTCCGGAGCAGTTCTAACCTGGGGTTATACTGCATATGTCATAATATAGCAAGACTTCATGTTGTTTGAAACAACGTTTTCCATGACAGAAAACGTAGCTCACAATCTGCGGCAGGTTCAAAAGGTGGCAGCGTAAGCTGTCCCAGGACGAAAGGTAAATCCCAAGGAAGGATGGGATCCTTAATGGGCGGCCTAAGGTGGAGGACCCCCCTTAAAAAGGCACGGGTAGTATCCAGCTGGGCCACCATGCATTGGCCTATGGGGGCATGATAAGCTGAGATTGCACAAAGGTGCACTTTGATCGAGGAGTAAGCTAGCCCGGATCGAAAAAGAGAAAGCAGGTACTCCAGAACCAGCTTCTCCGGATGGACAGTCTAAGGGTGAGAAACCGCGTGCTTGAGACCACAGGCAAAACCTGCGCCACTTCATGACGTACGTTGTGTGTGTCGCCGGTTTTCTGGCGGCAGAAAGTACATCTGCCACCTCTTGCGAGACCCCGTGTCGCAACATGGCTATGTCTCTAGGAGCCAAGCATGCAGGTTCAATGAATGTAAGTCCGGGTGGACTAGTGAACCCTCCTCCTGAGACAACAGGTGGGAGCTGATTGGCAAAGGAAGCGGAGGTTCCCGGGACAACTGATTCAGAAGCGGGAACCAAATTTGCCTGGGCCAAAAAGGCGCTATCAAAATAAGCATCGCATGCTCCCTGTGAAGTTTGAGAAGGATTCTTTGGATCAATGGGAAAGGAGGGAAGGTGTAGAGGAATCTGCCCGTCCAGGAGAGGGACAATGCGTCTCGCCAGAAAACACCAGGCCCTGGATCTAGCGAGCAAAAATTGGGCAGTTTTGCGTTGGATGGGGACACGAATAGATCCAATTCTGGAGTGCCCCATCTGTGGAACAGATCCTCTGCCACCTCCTGTAGAAGTTCCCACTGTGACTCTGGCCTGGGAACGACTCAGGCTGTCTCATGACAATGTTGTCCACCCGGGAACGTGAACTGCAATGAGGTTTGCGCCGTGTCGATTAACCATTCCCATGGCCTCCCTGCAAAGGGGGTAGGAGTGTGTGCCTCCTTGTTTGTTGAGGTAATACATCACCACAGTATTGTCTGTTTGTAACAGGAGAGTACTCGGTGGAATCTCCGACTGGAAGGCTTGCAGGGCATAAAGGACCGCCCTCATCTCCAATATGTTGATATGGAGATGAGATTCCTCGGTAGTCCATGTTCCCTGAGACCTCACCCAGTTCAAGTGCGCTCCCCACCCCAGCCCTGAGGCATCTGTGGTGAGTGTTATCACCGGGGATGGCGCTGTGAAGGGAACCCCCACGGAGAGGGTTCCCGGATCTAGCCACCATTGCCAGTCCTGAACCACGGTCTTCGTGATTCTGACTGGATGCTGCAGACGGTCTTGCCTTTGGTCCCACTGCACCCTTAACATCCACTGGGTTACCCGCACGTGGAGTCTTGCCATCGGGACTGTTGGAATGGCCACAGCCATGTGTCCGAGCAGACGAAGGACCAATCTGGCCGGGACGGTCTTCTTCGCTGATAGGTCCCTTATGAGGGATCGTATGCATTCCGCTCTGTCTTCGGGAAGAAAGGCTTTCCCCTTGACGGTGTCCAGAACTGCCCCGTGAACTGAAGTTTCTGGGACGGTACCAGGAGAGACTTCTCGTAGTTGATTAAGATGCCCAGAGTCTGAAAGAGGGCCTGGGTATGCTGAATGGCCAACAGCAATGCCTCCTTAGAGGAGGCCATGAGAAGTCAGTCGTCCAGGTACGGGAACACGTAGTGGCCCTGTCTCCTCAGAGACGCTGCCACTACTGCCATGCACTTGGTGAATACCCTGGGTGCTGATGACAGCCTGAAAGGAAGCACTCGGAACTGATAGTAGGGACCGAGAAACTCGAAGCGCAGGAACCTCCTGTGCGCCTGAGCAATAGGGATGTGCAGGTAGGTGTCCTGCATATCTAGGGACGCCAAGAAAGCATCCTTCTTCAGCATGGGGATTAGTCCCGGGAGGGTCACCATGCGGAAGCGCTTGTAAACGACCGACATATTGAGGTCGCTGTGATCCAAGATTGGACGGAGGTCCCCTGTTTTCTTTGGAACCAGGAAGAAGTGTGAATAATAACCTGCTCCTCTCTGGTTCCCTGGAACATGCTCCAAAGCTTCTTTCCGTAGAAGCGTGAGCACTTCCTGCCTTATGAGCAGAGCGTGCTGACCCGAGTAACGGGAGAGCAGAGGAGGCCTTGTCCAGGAATTCTATATAGTGGCCTTTTTCGACCAACTGTAGCACCCACCTGTCGGTGGTGATCGACCGCCACCCTGGCAGGTGGTCTGCGATGCGACCCCCGACCTTTAATTCCCGTTGATCCTGAGGAGGGGCCGGGGCTGGGAAGGAGTCATGCTGTGGCAGCAGAGGGTCCTGCAGGTTGGGCTGACTTGGTAGCGCGTTAGCCTCTACCAGAGGACGTCTTGACCTGGGCTTTCCGAGAGAAGGAACCCCTCTGTTGCTGGCCAGAATGAGGTTGTTGCCTCTGAGTCCGGCTGTGGAAACGACTATGTTTCCTATGAAAGGAACTGAGTCTAGATCTGTACATGGCCTGGACAGATCTAACAGCCTTCCCAGCTTCCTGTAATTTGGTGATGACCTTTTCTGAGGCTTCACCAAACAAAACTTCGCCATGAAAAGGAGCATCCATAATGTTTTTCTGGATGTCCGGGGTAAACCCGGAGACACAGAGCCATTAGTGTCTCCGGAGACATATGCCTGAGGCTGCCGCTCTGGCCGAAGAGTCAGAGGAGTCGTACGCGGCTCGGAGCACCTGGGTCCCCACGTCTGAACCCGTCCGGAGGAGCTGAAGGAGTTCCTCCTTTTGGCCACCATCTGGCAATTTCTCCGCCAGTTCCTGTCCCTGTTCCCACAGCGCGTTCTGGAACTGAACCATGAGGGTCAGGTAATTCAACGATCTAATGGCGCAAGTCGCGGACACGTAAGTGCGCCTGCCCAGTAAGTCCAGTTGCTTGGACTCCGGGTCTGGTGGCTGTGTGCTCAGATGTTGCGGTCTCTGAGACCGGTCATGAGAGGCTGTAATGACCAGGGAGTTGGCCAGAGGATGGTTAGCCAGGTACTGGTCCTCCCTTGGGGCCTTGTATAGGTGGTCAGCCTTCTTCGGCATTGCCAGGGTCGAATGTGGACGCTTCCACGCTGCCTTGGTGACGCCCACTAAGGTGTCCACCAAGGTGGCACTACCACAGGCTTGGGATCTTTTGCCAAGGTAGCGGGCAAGGCGTAGTCTTTCGGGATCGAGTTCCTCCGCATCCCATCCCATGTTCTCTTGGATGTGTCTCATTATCTCGGAGAACGAGGGGTCATCCGGAGGAGACCTAGGGAGGTCACGTGGGTCCAGAGAGGGGATGCTGATCGGTGAAGGAGACCTGGAGCATTCAGAGATGTCAGATCTGGAATCCTCCGTCGACGGTGAATACCGACGTCTTCTGGGTCTCTTGGGGCTGGGTGACCCTGAAGAGGATCTAGACGGAGACCTTCTCTTTTCTGTAGATCTGCCCCTAGGAGGTGCTGCTGGCTCCTGGGGGGAAGGTGCCCGGCCTGCTTCCCCTTTTGGCGAAGGAGGGGGCGCAGGCGTCGGTAGTGCCGTGGGTGCGGGAGGAGGGTGTGTGATAACCACATCCTTTTTGATGGTGTCCCACCAGAAAGTGAAGAGCTCCTTCACTTCTGCAAAGTTTAGGCCCGACGACGGACCGGGCACCGGTGGACTGTCGTCGGGGCTGGGCGTCGGCTCCCCGGCGGCCTCAGGTTCTGGAGAGGGCTTCCGTGGGAGCTCGACAGGTCCGGGATCGCCCGCCTGGTCTTCGGGCGGAGTGGACTCCTCCTCCTCCGACAACGCCTCCTGACCGACATTGGTAGGCGGCGGTGTGGTTCTTTTAGCTGCGGTATCTGATGCCGGACCCCCCGCCGGCGTCCTTGGGGGTGAATGCCTGACCGGCGACGGGTGACGAACTGCCGCAGGCTCCCGGGAGTGTTTGTGTACCTTGGCCGACGTCCGGTGGGCAGACGTCGGGTCAGACATCTGCTTAAGGAGGTCAGCTCCTTGGTCTTGCATGTAGCGGCAGGGAGACTGGACCGGACGCCGGGCCAAGTGCCGGACGAGACCCTTGATACTCTCTGACCTGGACTTCCAGGCCTTAGCTGAAGAAGCGGGCCTGGAGGTCTTGGCAGGCCGCAGAGTCGAAGAACCGCTGGCTGATTTGACCACGACCGGTGGGGTGGGCTGACAGTGGGCTCCAGACGGAGAGCGGTCCGACCTGGAGCCGGAGCTGCGGGATTCCGAGGCCCTGGAGGGGGATTTAGGTCTCACCTTCTCCCGGTGCTTCTCATGGTGCCTGTGCGACTTCCCCAAAGATTCCCCCCTGGAGGAAGGTTCCATGGCCTTGAGCTTTTCTTCCAGAAGGAAGGCCTGGAGAGCCTTCTGTCGCGGATTCTGGTTCGGCTATTAAAGCCCTGGCAGAAGAAGCAAGCCTGGGTGTCATGGTCCGGGCCCAGGCACCGAACACAGGCTGAAT
Organism: Neoceratodus forsteri; assembly: GCA_016271365.2. NCBI lineage: Eukaryota > Metazoa > Chordata > Ceratodontiformes > Ceratodontidae > Neoceratodus > Neoceratodus forsteri. Next base: position 1,341,448,674 of record CM028132.1, read on the forward strand.
GAGGGTCTTTGAAAGGAATCTGCTTCCCACAGGCACACTTTGAAGAATGGCCCTCCACTGAAGTTGGGGAGGACATCAGACGAAGAAACGGCTTGAAAAAGGATTTCTTCCGAAGTTAGGATGATTTTGGAATGGATTTCCTGGTCGCCGCGAGCTAGACTAAACCGAAGAGGTTGAGACATGCAAGTCGACGGCAGGAAAGAACTGGGGATTCTGGCGGGACCGCCTCCTTATGTACTACGCCTGACGTCGGGGGCGGGACCGACGTCAGAGGCGGTCCCCGCTGAAGACTGCTAGCTAAAAATTTCCATGGGGTCCTGACGCCTGCCGGCTTCAGTCCTAATGGTGTAACCTGCTGCAAGAGCTGTATCTCAAAGAAGATCTACCTGTTCACCATTGTGACAGGAATTTGCTTGGAAAATCAGATCCCGCTTCTTTCGTACACGGTTATACAGGCTAAATGGGGCATCCCTTTTTCCTCTATGTGCTGGAGGAGCTGCGGTGAAATCCGTGCCACTCATACTCACATCTTTGTGAACATATGAATTTGCCAGCAGATAAAGCCCTTATGGTCTATCAAGTCTGCTCGATTGTGCAACTAGCAGCCCTTATACTGCAGCAGCCCCTCCCCCTCTTCAGTGACCTTCCCCCTTACCCTGTCCCATCCCCTTTTGAAGCAGTCCACTGTTCTACAGGATACCACTTCCTCTGGCAATGCCTTCCACCAGACACCACCCTCTTCGTAAAAAAGTGTCTCCTCATTTCCCTTCTGAATCTTCCCCCTTCCAATCTCTGATCATGCCGAGTGTCCCTCCCCCTCAATTTGAAAAGCCCCTCTGTTCCCATCTTATTTATTCCCTTCATGTATCTGAAGGTTTCAATCAATGTCCCCCCATCCCTCCTCTACTCCACGGAGTACATGTTCAGCTCCCTCAGCCTGCTCTCGTAGGGTTAAGTCCCCTAGCCCCTGGATAATTTTTGTTGCCCTGCGCTGCACCCCCTCCAGTAACCTAATGTCATTCAGGTATGGTCACCAGAACTGCACACAGTACTCAAGGTGTGGTCTAACCAGTGACCTGTACAGTGGCAGGATCACCCCACCCCCCCGGAGGATAATCCTCTGGCAATACAACCCCGCATCCTGTTGGCCTTTGCAGCGGTCTTTCTACATTGTGCTGAGTTGTTCATTTCTGCTGTTACGATCACTCCCAGATCCTTCTCTACTTCCGCTTTGGCTTGTTGAATCCCCTCTAACTGGTAACTGCTTTTTTTTTTTTTTCACAGAAATGTAGCACCTTGCATTTCTTGGCATTGAACCCCAGCTGCCAAGTGTCCAACCAGGCCTCCAACTTTGCCAGATCATCTTGCAACCCCTGCCACCCTTCTACGTCATCCACTACTGCTCCATCTTGGTGTCATCTGTAAACAGACTGATCTTGCTCCTGATGCCTATTGAGATGTCTGCTATGAAGATCCCAAACAACACTGGCTCCAGTACAGAGCCCTGTGGCACCCCACTTGTCATCACCCTGGGAGATGAGAGCTCCCCTCCCACAACCACCCTCTGTTGTTTCCCTTGCAGCCAGTTCAATACCCATCTCACTATCTTTGCCACCGCCCCTGAAAGTGTCCCATTCTCTCCGGCTTTTGGCACCAGGTTATATCCAGGCTGGTGGCCCTCTTTGCAGCTGGGACCCGAATTGCATTTGAGAATGCTATCCTGGGCCTTTCACCACCAGGAGTTGCTGGTGGGAATATGTTTTATTGGTGGAATATTTTAATGGCCGCTGCACATCAGGCCATCATCCAGCATTGGCTCCAGCTAGATCCTCCTACAGTTCGGGTCTGGCTCACTGTGGTCCAGGATATTCAGTCTATAGAAGAGCTTACTTTTAAAGTGAACCTTAAATCGCATATCTTCACCCAGAGGTGGACCAGGTGGGTACTGGGTGATGTCCCTCCAGAATCTCCACAATTGTAATTATACCACGCTTTCTCACTCTGAGAGAGGATTTCACTTGGGCCTGCACTGCCTAATTTAGATATGGCAGGGGAGTGCTAGATGAGGAATCACCAGGGTCTCAAGTTGTCTTTTGTGAAAAACATCCGTCCGACTGGGTCACTGGACTGCTATGCCTTTCACGTTTTTTTAGGTGATACTTAAATTTTATACCTGAGACATATAGGATATGACAAGGTACCTTTGTAAATGAGCCTATGGCTCAAAGGTTTTCCAAACTGCTGTTTAAATAAAATAAAATAAAAATATATATATAGTTAAATTCCTGTATGTTGGACTCATTGTCTATTTGTTTCTTTCCTGTTGGTAACAAGATGTGATCACTTTGCACCCAAGTTTCTCAATAAAGATGCATTAAAAAAAAACAAAAAAAACCCTCCTGCTCCAAGAGAGGGACAATGCATCTTGTCAGAAGACTCTACGCCCTGGATCTAGTGAGCAGAAATTGGGCAGTTTTACGTTGAGTGGGGTTGCAAAAAGGTCCAACTCTTAACGACCCCATCTGTCGAACAAGTCTTCTGCAACGGATGAGAGAAGCTCCCATTCGTGCATGCTGGACTGAGTCCTGCTGAGACTGTCCACCAGAGTTTTTAATACACTTGGCACGTGGACTGCAGTGAGTGTCACACTGTGATCCAGTGCCCAGTACCACACTTTCATGGCCTCCGTGCATAGGGGGTAAGAATGAGTCCCCCCCCCCCACTTGTAGATGTAGTATACTACTGGGGGCTGGCAGTACAGCCTTGAGGTTAGAGTAACGAGCTGTTAATGAGCTTGGTATATCCAGCAGACAGACCTGGGTTTGATTCCCACAACCTCCACTAGCATACTGTGTGACTCTGAGCAAGTCACTTAACTTCCCCAGCGCTCAGTGCTCCCAGGTCGACCCTGAAAACAGGCACCTATGCCTAGTGGGCCTTACCTGGTTACCAAAGAATAAAAAAAAAAAAAAAATACTACACTTAAATTGTCTGACTGCACCAGCCGTTGACCCAGAGCAAGGTGGTCCTGAAAAGCCTGCATGGCACAGAGTGTGGCAAGTTGCACGGCTGCCAGTCCTTAGTTGTAGATATAATTCTGTTGTATATATTTTTTTTACGTTATTCTGTGTATATGTACATGCCAAGACATGCCAGTGTCAGCATAAAGGAACCTAGGGAAAAGACTAGATTTCTAAAAACGGTCTGACCTTCTTTAAACCCGCAGGGCAGCCTTGCCTGCCAGGAAAATGACAAGTTATTGTCAAAAAGCTCATGGATAGCTGCTCAGAGAGTCTTCCTCTAAGTTAACTACTCAAGGGAAACAGAAGTAATAAAATGTCAAGGGATAGCCCTTTTCACTTTAAGAACAAACTCTGGTCAGAGCCGATACAGCTGCGGCAGGCTCTTACCTGTCTAGGTAGCAGAGCTGCGGCAGCATGACTCTCAGAGCAGCGGCAGGTAACGGAGTGGCAGCGGCAACAACAGAGCACCTGTTTAGGAGCAGCGGCGGATCAGTGCTGGTTTGCAACTCAGATGATGGCGCGGGGTGAAACTGCACATGTGCAATAGTCACCATACGCGCAGCTGTACCGGAAGTGCACCTCGGAAGAAGTGTGCCGCGGGGGGTGACTGTGTTATGGAGGGGAGTTCCGCCCAGAGGACAGCACTATGGCAGCAGCACTGTCCTGACGTTGCCGCGTCACTGTAGGGGAACACAGGGTTGCGTTCCGGAGCCGACCCCCTGTTCTCCTACAGTGATGGCATAACGTCTCTGGATCTCTTCCCACGCAGCCGAAAAAACAGAATGCTTTGATCCCAGGAAACTGTTAACAGTATACTTCATTTTGTGAGGTAATAGGAAAGAATACATCCTTCTAACAGACCCACGTGAGACTGTAATGTCAGGTGTCCTGAATGTAGGCTGGGTAACATCACCAGGTAGCAGAACATTGTGTTGGGGAAGCGCAAGAGTGACACCCGGTGGCCTAAAATGGAAAAGCCAGCCTCTATCCACAGACTGGGATAGCCAACACTATAAATAGCCCAGATCAAGGCACTTGCACACACATTTTCATCTAGACACTCTGCTTAACATACGCCAGCAGCCAAACTGCTGAAACCCAGTGTGGCTGCCAAGGACTAAAGAAACTGAAAACATTCACCTACTTTTTCTGGACTTCAAATCACTACAATTTTTAAGGTATAGATTAGCTAACAGTTCTAATGTGTTTTATTCTATATATCCATTTTCATTTGTTTTATGCTGTAACCAAAACTTTTCTAACACCCTTTTAGATGTAACTGTATGATTTAAGTATTTTAGTAAAAACGTTCGTTTTTCTAAAGAAATTTTGCCTGCATGAGATTTCTGTACTGTGCGTGTGACTGTAGAAGGTTTATTAATAATCTGTGAAAACTGTTATTGCCAAAGGGGTCTCACCAATAGCAATCAAACTGAGAAAAGGGACTAAGGGATCTGGAAGGATAGGGTGAATACCAAAGTCTCAGGAACGAGGCTGCAGGGATTTCTGAACCAGGCTGTTGCATGTCCTGTAGGGCGAAGGTCAAATCAGGCTTACACTACTACCCTGAAGAGAGTGTGATGCCTGGGTCTTCCTCCTTTGTGTAATAGCCAAGGAAGGGTTCATATTTGGCCACAAGATTTAAGATGGGTATCGTGCCCTTATCCAGAGTTACAGGGGTGCCCTGGATCCTTGTGGTAGCGGTACAGACATGACCTTGGCAAGCATTCAGAAAGGATGAGGAAGGTATCCCTGCTCCCTCTCCTATCATGGATTGCACTTAAGGGTGGGCACTGTGAGCTCAGTGGGCCTGACATCCAGGAGTGGGTTCATAACACACAGCACCGCCATCATCTCCAGGACATTGATATGCACGGAGTTTTCCAGCTGGGAACAAGAGTCCTGGGTCTGGAAGGGACCCAAATGTGCTCCGGAGCCCAGATCTGAGGCATCCATGGTTAGGATCTGCTGCGGGGAGATCTGGAAAGCGACACCCTGAAGCAAGTTCAAGGGGTCCATCCACCACTGCAACACCTTGCGGACTGGGGAGGAGACCAGGACTGATTGATCCAAATTGTCCGTGCGCTGGTCCCACTGTACCCAGAGGGTCCATTGAAGAGTGCATATATGAAGTCTTGCCAGTGGAACAGTGAGTATGGCAGCCGCCATCAGGCCCAGTAATCTGAGGTACACCCTGGCAGGAATGTAGCAGCTTTGAGCAACTTCCTGAGATTGGGCTATAAGACACTCTGTCTGTTTTGGAGCAGGAATTATAATTTTTAATTAGATGAAGCACCGACTGGTACAAAAATAATTTTTCAAATCATTTATATTAGTCATCTTCAAATTCTGGATATCATACTGTAGACAGACCCTGACACAGAAAGGAAGGTTCATATTCATATGAAAATATATAAGATTTGAAACACTTTCACAAAACCCAAGCCAAACGCTGCTTATACTGCCTGGGAAAATTAATGCAGTTTTCCCCCTCCTCCCCCAGCGGCAGCAGCACCCTCTCTCCCCATTTACCTCCAAGCTGGCTTCAAGGGATGAAATCCAGATCCACCTGAGCAATGTGCCAGACCCACCATTGCCATTTCATAGTAAAATAACCCAGCCGAAAATATTTCCATATGATAGATGTCTAGTACTATTTGACACCACTCATTTATAGTAAGGATTTTACGCATCATCCATCTACAGGTGATGGCCTTTTTGGCCACCAGCAAATATATCAATAAGAGGATTTTATGCCAGGGCGGGCGGTGGTGCGGTAGAACCAATAGCAACACCATTTCTGCTGTGAACTTAATGTGCTCACCTACGCAATCCTCAACTTCTCCCTGGAGAGCCTGCCAGAATATGGCTATCATTGGGCACTGACAAAAAACATGATTGTGATCTGCCAGGTTACACCTGCATATTCACCGACAGTAAACACCATAATAAAATAGTAGGAATTTCACTAAAAGCGCAGGAGTGTGGAAATAATGCGACTGACACTGCCATATGTACTCCCCTCCAGGTCATCAGGAAATTTTTGAGAGCCTTTCTGCATCACCTGAGGGTTGTTTGGTTAAACTTCTGGCAGAGTTCATAGTCGGAAACTTCGTGGACAAGCCCAAGACAGCGGACAGAAAGAGACTGTTCATCTGTAGAGGCAATCTTCTTTCTGCAGCGGCAGCAATGGAAGAGAGAAGGATTAACTCGTGACATAAATAAGTTGTGGGAATCTCTTTAGAAAAAGAAATTCTAAAAAATAAAGTTAGATAAGCTGTGGGCAAAAAAAGGCACGAACACTGCGATGAAGCTTCCGGAGACCCATGCGAGCGAGTCAACAGCGGGAAAGAACTGAGGAAGGAGTGGGGCCGCTAATACTTTATAGGGTTCATGACGTCGGTGAACGTCAATGGCATGGGCGGCCCCAGTTGTACTGCTGAAGTCTGGATTCCCCTTCACCAATGGTAAACTTCCTATGGTGTTACCTGATGACTGAGATACCCCCGAAGATCTAATGGTCCCCAGCTACAACCAAGCCATCGACGGCTTACAGACAGGGTTAGAATCGCTACAGGCACAGGAGGTCAAGCCCACTAAAGTCCTGCAGCTTCAAAACTTGATCTCCTACGGCACTGACTTGGGCTCAAACAAAATTAAGCAGTCACGGATAACCTCTTTCTTCAAACAGCACAATGAAAACAGCAGTGAGTAAAGCAGAGCAAAATATACACTGCAAACTGCAGTGAGTAGCATTAAGCCAGAGTTATAAAGCACACTATTTTTAAAAACTGGTAACTTGAAATTTAACGTGAGCACACACACTGTGAACTTGCTTGCTTTCCTGCTTATAGTACACCTGAGATGCTGTGCCACCAAACCTACACAAACAGGGTCCCTCGATATAATGAACATGCCACTATAATGAACGCAGTGGATAACTCCCAAAGTGTTTGTTACAGCAAGGGACCACTGTACTGGGAGTAAAAACCTGTGTTTCTTTGTTCAAGATGCACAGATTCTATGGTCCTCTTTTGCAGCAAAGTCTGCACTTCCTCCAGTAACAGGGGCAGGTGCCCTGGGGGATATGCTGTTACGTGTGAGGATGAGCTGGAGGGTTGTCAAGCAGTTCCAGCCCATGCCCCTTTTTCATGAAATCCGTCTGTGGTCACCTCCCTCCACTGGTCCAGATGAAGGGAGAGTTGGCCCCCTACAACCATCAATGGAGGTAAAGGTGGTTGAGGGGTGTATAAGGAGTTAGGTGGAGCTGGTGTAGGTGGCTCCACTGACTCCTCCACCTCTAGGTGCTTTTGAATGTGCACCTGGAGTAGTGGCAGGGACTGGCAAGGCCCTTGCTCCTTTGCCCCTACAATGCTGTCTGGGGGCTGGACGCTGTCCCTTAACCTCAGCCGGGCAAAAGGCGCCACTACTCCTACTCCTCGGCTGGGTTGGTATAGGGAGTATACAGACTTCAAAGTCCTGCCCGAGGCTTGGAGATCTATAAGAGTCTCCTGGACATCATGTCCAAACAACTTTTGCCCTCTAAAAGGGACACTGAGAATTGTTTGTTGGACATCTGTGGCAAAACCTGCCACCCTGAGTCACAAATATCTCCTGAGACAAATGCCAGAATCTGCAGCTATCATAGGCTGTGTGGGGCAAATGTTTGCCCACATCAGCTGCAGCGATCAAAGTTTTCAATAATTCTTGCTTTGGAGTGCCCTCAGGCAAGGCTTGTGCAGCAGCCTTGGTCTTCCTCCAAAGGGTGTTCTGATATTTAATCAGACATATGGGCCTGGCAATTAGCAATCGGAAGGCCCAATGATGTAGAAGCATAAGTCCTCTTACGTAGGACATCCAACCTCCTTGATTCCTTATCAAGAGGAAGGGAACTCAAATGTTTAGGTGCCATGGATCTGTCCATGGCCAGTATTAATCACCAGTGAATCTGCTTCAGGTTGTGTGGCATAGAAAGGCTTCCCAGAAGTGGCAGAATACATAGATACACACATAGATACATAGACAGTGTCGGCAGATAAGGGCCTATGGCCCACCCAGAATACATTTTATCTGCTCTCCTGGGGACAGCTGCTAAATTGTTTGGCCTATACCAAGGAGCATAGGTGGCATCTTCTAAGGCTGGCAGCAGAGGAGGCACCACAATGGCAGGAGATTCTGGGAGCTCCAGGAACTCTGGCACATTCTTTTTAGTGGTATCCTGCTCTTGTAATGTAAAACCCATGGCAGCCTGCATTTGCTACATCATGATGAAAAAAGTAGGGTCCTCTATAGAGGGTCTTGGTATGTTCATCATAGAGTTTTCACTGTATGTGGAGACTGCAGAGCTCTGTGCCAGGTTCATATTGGCTTTCAGTATAATCTTCAGCCTCATCCTGCAATATGAGATCGGGACTGCATTCATACTCGTCGTTGACCAGGCTGCCGGGAATTGGGGACCGCAATGGCGGTGGCATAGGACGTGGTTGTGGCAAGGGAGGGGATTAGCAGAAGGGCCCCTGGAACAGAGAAACCAGGCAGTAGATGTCTAATCATGTCTGAGAAAGATATGAGAACTGCTTGAGTGTCTGTGCCCATTTGGTTGATAGGCATGACTGGAGGAGTTGGCAGGAAAGGTCGAATCCTCGTCAATGGTGATGCACCACCGTAATGGGCCAAACAGTGCCAATGCCAAGCTCCAACCTTGGTGTTATGTTGACAGTCAGGGGGGCGATTGGCGCTCCTGCCAGTGTGGATGAAGTCGAAGAAGAGGTTGTATCTGTCTGGCGTAGAGGCGACCCGGAGTGCATCAGGAACCCTTCTCCTTGTCCTGGTGCTTATGTTTGTGACTCCAGATGTTTTCTCCTGGGATTCTGATGACCTTGATCTGGTCGACAGAGTCACTGCTTTCTGCTGAAGCTCTCTCTCCCTTCTTTCTACCTGCTTTTGGAGTAAACATTTCTCCAAAGACCTTTTTCTTTTTTATATTCTCTTTTTTATGCCCCCTTTCTCACCACGGCGCTTCCTCACCTTCAGGAGTCTCCTATGGCCTTCTACGTCCCTGCTCGTCTGCCAGCTTCAGGTGCAGTCATCCCCCCACGCGGCCTTGGTTTGACCCCCAGGCGGGTACGAGGCAGGGCTCCTCCTTCCTCTGCCCCGAGCGTCTGTGTTTCGTCAGGGATCCGTCGCCTGAGCTGACAGGGGCCCTGGGATCGGGGCCTGAAGCTCTGTCTACAGGGAGCACCACGGGGTATTTTCCTGCTGTTTCGCCTAGCCCTCAGGACGTCCGCGCGTAAGGAGAGCCAAGGAGCAATGCACGTCGCAACGTGCTGACACTCCAGCTTCCGGCAGACGTCCTCCCTCCCTGCTACATGCTGTCTACACTGCACCTCCCCCCTTGGTCACCCAGGTGGCGGTATCGCAGCGGGACCCGCATCCCACCCCACCAGGAGGGGGAGAGCAGCCTCTGCGCCGATCCTCCTACTCCCGGCCGGTCCTCCAGCTGCCTGAGTCCGCCCCGAACTAGGGTCATTGGTGCCGCGAGCGGTAACCCTACCGCTGCGCCGACGGCTCGAAAGACCCTTTTCAGCATTGCCTGGTTACAAAGTTAACCCCACGGCAAATATCACAGGCTTTCACGCTGTGGCTTGGGACTAGACAGTAGACACAGATGTCATGGGAGTCTCCAGAGCAGATGTCTTCTCTGCACTCACTGTACCAGAGAAGTTTACATGGTTTTTTCGACAAAAATAGTTTGCCGAAAATCACTCTAAGTGTTTTTTTTTTAGTAAAGAAATAAGACAGCAGCAAAATGTAGCAATGGTTCCGCAGTGCTCAGACAAACACAGACTAACGACAGGAAAAGAACTGAGGAGAGGAGGGGCTGCCCATGTTTATGTATCTGCTGACATCTGACATCGTCGTGGGTGACCCCTGTCTGGCTGCTTGCAAAACTTCCCATGTGGTGTTAGTGTCTGGCGACAACAAGTTCCAAAGGTGTGGCCTGATGAAAGAGAGATCCTCGAAGATATGAAAATTACTTACCTACCGTATTTCTTGATCCTTCTGTACTTCACCATTCATCACTGGTGGGGTCTAAGCCAGAGGCGCCAGACCACCACGGGAAGCTAATAGCTGAAAGCTTTTTTCCTCTGGAGGAGGGGCTGACGTCAGGGACGGCGCCACCCTTGAGACCAATGTAATAGGTGGTGCTCGCAGGTTGGCCAGTAATGGACGTCGGCCCCTCCACCATCTCAGTTCTGCTCGCTGCAGAAGAAAATAGATAAGGAAAAAAAAAAGAGGTGGAGGGTGGGGCAAGAGAGCCCAAGGAATAGAAAAAGGAAAGGACATAAACTTAAAAAGGAATAAGCCGGCCAGAGGACAGGGGATAGTCCCTAAGTTTTCTGCGAGGGAGTCCCCAAACACTGGGCAGGCCAAGAAGGGGTTGGAGAGAGAGGAGGTGATGGTGGGGGGGGGGGGAGAGAGAGTAAGGAAAGAGAAAAGGAAAGACAGAAAAGTAATAATGAGGCAGGAGAGAAAAAAAGAGGATGAAAGGAGAAGAAGCATGGGAGAGAGAGAGAAAGGAGTGGACCCAGGCAGAGTGAACAAAAAGAAAAGATTCTTCCGCCATCTGTGGATCAAGGAGAAGAGATCCTCTCTCTCGCTCTTCCCCCCCCCCAAAAGACTAAGACCCTAGAAAGGGTTCACTGGCTTCAGAGCCATAAAGAGAGCAACAAGATGTGGTGGACCAAAGATCACTGCTGGTTAGAGGTCAGAGCTCCCCATCCACAGAAAAGAAGAGTCCCCATCCAATGTTCCCTCTTACTTGCCCTCTCCTGCCGCATAGGGGTGAGGAAAAAGGGGCCCACCCCGGGGCAGGGTCCCACAGGACAGAGGTGAAAAGGAGATCACTCGGTTAGGTGAGCCCCCTCGAGCATCAAGTGAAGGGTGGGCTGCCTGAATCTAATCCCACCAACAGGTGGATGAGTTAGTGGACGGGTTAGTGGAATGACCTCTCTCTGAAAGGAGAGGCAGGTGATTCGGGGGGGATCCTGCCCCACGGGAAACCTAGAAGTAGTTTACCCACAAGTATAAAAAGGAGTCATGTAGGGCTCCAAGAGACAGGTGAAGAAGAATAAGAGGGTCCCCAGAGCCCCGCTGACCAGACCCATGGGAGAAGACAACTGTTGGGACCCCAGGTAATGAGGAAAAAAGGGGGGTCCCAAGAGAAGCCAAGGAATATTCCTGGTCCAGGTTGCCCTTCCAAGAGGTCCCATCCCAGGCCGCATGGGGCCCCGAGCAGACCCTGGGAAAAGAGGGAAAGCGCCCCTGGCTTGCCCTCTCCCTAGAGGTGGCCCACTGGTGCTCAAAGAAAGGGTCAGGGGACCTAGAGGTGCCAGCGGGGATTAGACCTGCAATTGGCCTCAACTGGGGAGAAGTCAAGAAGGTAGGATGCACTGTCCAGGAAACTGGGACCCAAGATGGGATGATAGGCGGGACACAGTGATGAATGGTGAAGATATACAGAAAGATCAAGAATTACTGTAGGTACATAATTTTCATATCTTACCTGTATCAATCTTCACCATTCATCATTGGTGGGTGAATACCAAGCACCACAACTATGGCGCTGGCATCTCCAAGGACTGAACCTTCCCTCATCATTGGTGGGTGAGTACCAAGCACCAAAACTGTGGTGCTGGCACGTCAGAGGGCTGAACCTTCCCTCAGCCTCCTGTGGGGGACTCATAAGAGGAGGGGGCCCTCATGGGTCTGGCCATGCCCGTTATTGGTTAGGGTCAAGTGGAGGCGCCTGCTGCGCAGGAGAAGGAAAATGCCCTGAAAGCTCTCACCTGACCCTCTGGGAGAAAAAACAGCCCCCCGGAAGGGCGAGGCGATCACCCTAAGCCAGGCCAAGGGTGGCAACTGGGATAAACAAAGCCGAATGCAGACTGCTGTTCCTACTAGCTTGGAGGCTACCACACTGTCGTTGTAAGATGCCATCACTAGGTGTCTCACCAGCTCCAAGCTGCGAGTAGAAATGGTGATGGCTCGTCTGGTTGCCTCGCTATCAGGCATGGCTGCTAGGACCTGACCCATCAAAGCCCACAGGTGCCTTTCATAGGCTACCTGGTGTGCAGCGACAGAGAGCAAGAGATGTGCTGAAAAAAAACCCCACTTCTGCCCCAACAATCAAACCCGAGAGAGTCAGCCTCGGGGGGGGGGAGGCAGTCCCTGAAGGGTGAAGACGCCAGAGGGTATCCAGCCACTCCAGTCTAGACAAAAGATAGGGCATAGCTCCTGGAGAACCGGGTGCAATACCTGTGCTGACAATCCCGAGGAGCCGAAGCTAGACACTGTGCGACTCCTCCATGAAGAGACGGGCCATGGGATGATCACAATGAATTCTTGACTGTACTCCCTGAGGAAGGCCAGTGTTGCATGCACAGAATTGTGTTCTAGAGATGGGGGAAGATGGAGTTCCTCCAACATCGTCGTGAGGAACCGCTGACACTCTGTGAAGTCAGCATCAGAGGAGAAGTGTGTGGAAGAGTCCTTTTCCTCAGAGGAGGAAGTCGACGAGGTGGATGGACTCTGTACAGCGTGAGACGCTGCAAGGGTAGGAGGCGGAAAAATCATCTCAGCTATGGCCCTAAATTAAACGATGAATGCACTCGCTGTCACCTATATGGTTCCCAAGTGAGGGGTTCCACGGGACCAGAGAATCCTGGGAGAAAGGGAGAAGGAGGAGGCAGAGGGGAAAGAGGAGGAGCAGAGTGGTCCTGAGAGACTGAAGCCCCCTGCCAGGGCAGTGGGAGCAAGCAGGGGACACCTCCGGAGGGAGGGGACTGCGCTGCCCAGTCACTGACTGCTGCTCAACCCTCTCTGAGTCAACAGGGTGGTGCTCTGTGTGTGTGTTTGGGGGGTTAAGATCCTTGGTGAGGAGATCGGAGCCGTACAGGCCCAGAAGGGCAACTCCTGTCCCCACCAACAGCAGGGCTTCGAACCCCAACAGGTGAAGGAAAGCCCATATCAGCGCTCCGACTTGTGACAGAATGGGACACATGATGCCCCCCCCCCGAGCCAGAGGACCGTGACGACCTGCCCCTTGAGAGAGAGAGAGACCCTACCTTGGCCACTGCTCTCAGGAACAAAGGAAGAGAACAACTGGCACTCGGGTCAGCTTCCAATTCCCCCTCAGACTCTGCATCAGTGCAGACAACTGACGTGGCACAGAAGGCGGTACCAATAGAAATGGCACCGGAGGTGGCGCCATCACCAGCAGTGGCCCTGACCGTGGCAGTACCATTTGATGTGGCACTGACCACAGCGCTGTCCCTGGAGGTGACGTGGCACCGAAATCGGAGGAGGAGCCGACTGCAGCACCAACTTTCAGAGGTGGCAATGATCACGGCACTGTCACCACAGACGGGGCTGAAAGCGGCGCCACTCACCAGAACGGCACCAGAAACGGCACCGACACAGGGAGAGGTGGCACTGCAGACTGTGTTAGCCCGAGAAGAGGGCAAGGGAGAAGACCTCCTACTGGGTCCGGAGAGTGTCCGGCGCTCCGGAGAACTGGGCTGACAGTCGTGATCATCCTAGTCATCCTCCGATTCCAAGGAGGAGAATACGGAGATCCTGAGAGAGGCAACCCTGGACACTCTACCCATTCCGGTACTGTGGACGGTGTCGGGAAGGGACTCAGCTACAACAACGGCACCGCCTCACTCACTGGCACCTGGGTTGGAGCCAGGAGCCGAGGCCGTGCCCAAAGCTACTGAGGGAACCGCCAATGTAGGCCCCACGTATAGCCGAGACCTCAACACCGGGATGGCCTGGTTCCCCAAAGGGGAACTAGGCTGCAAGGGGTGCTCAATAGGCCGCCCGGAGAGGACAGACTGTTCACCCGACCCCTCGTTTAGGCGTTCGGTCCCAGCGAGACCCGAGACAAATGGCAATGGTAGCTGTGTCGAGTGACTGATCCGAACTAGCAGAACCGAAGTCTTCTGAAAGTTTCCATGCCATCCCATGGAGTTGTGCTGCTGCTTCGACAGCGGGAAAAACAGAACTGAGATGGTGGAGGGGCTGGCATCCATTACTGGCGAACGCCACATACTATGTCAGCCTCGAGGGCGGCACCGTCCCCGACGTCGGCCCCTCCTCCAGAGGAAAGCTGAAAAGCTTTCCGCTATTAGCTTCCTGTGGGGTCCTGTTGCCTCTGGCTTAGACCCCACCTGTGATGAATGGTGAAGACTGATACAGGTTAAGATCTATGGTTACAGGTAAGCAACCTGTATTTCTAAGGGCATGGATACTTTTCTCTATACACACTGTGGCAGACTCCTAGCAGTTCCCTAGGATGAAGGGGCAAGGCGAGCGCCCCTATTTGGTGAACAGAGGCTGGAGAACTACAGTCCCCAAAAAAGCCATGATATGTCAATGATGTAATGGGAAATGAAGGTGTGTGCTTTCCTTCAGGCAGCGGCCCTACAGATTTACTGTATGGGATGTCTCTGGAGGCAGCCACTGAAGAGCAGCATGTCTGGTGGAATGAGCCCTAAAGCCTTTTGGGAGGCTCCCTACCAGCTAACCCATAGCAGAGGATGATGCAGAGCATGATCCATCTGCCAGTTGTCCACTTTATTGCCCATCTGCCAGGCACGGCATCAGCGTATATCACAAACAGATAGCAAGCCTCACCAAGAACTCCAGCCATGCACTCCTTATAGTGAGAGGGCACCCTTTCCAGGTCCAGGGTATTTATTTATTAGCTTTTGGTAACCGGGTAAGTGCGTTAGGCAACAGACCTGCCTATTTTCAGGCACGACCCGGGAGAGCACAGGACACTGGTTACAATATGCAGAAATGCACAGACATAATATAGGTGTACAGGAGCAAAACAAGATATACATTGGGTATGGAGCATGTGATCGGCCTCTGAGGTTGGATTAGTAAAGTATACCGGTAAGCAGTAGGTCCCAAGGTGGTGGTGGTTTACGTACCAGAGGGGGAAGGTGGTCAAGGCCATTGAAAAAGCACCACTTCTCCTGGGCCACCGTTGGCATACCAGCCCACACCCAGTATACAGAGATGGCTGCAAAGTGCACCTTGAGGGCCACCATTCGTAGTCCCAACAGGAGAAGTAAAGGTATTTTGTTTTTATTTATTACTTGGTTTAAGGAAAAAAGAAGGCCAAGGCCCATCAAGGATGTCCCACATTATGTGGGTCTTTATAGAACTTAATGTAAGTTCTCCTTTATCCAGATGTCCAAATTATTTTTAAAAGAGTTTAAGTTACACGCATCCACCAGTTCCTGTGGCAGGATGTTCCATAGCCTTGGTACTCTTAAGGAGAAAAAAATTCCCCTTTTGTTGGTTTTAAAGGATTGGACCTTTAACTGTTTATTATACAGTCTAAGGACTATCCATCTGGTTGAGTAAGAAAGTTCACAGTGACTCATAATGGTGGGTGATTGAAGTAACTTGTATGACATAAGCAAGTCACCTCTTTTCCTCCTAGTTTCTAGTGAACCTAGTCCAGTGAGTTTTAATCTTGTTGGGTAATCTAAATGTGCAAGTTTTGGTACTATTTTGGTAGCTCTTGTCTGTATTTGTTCTGGGCAGAGAATGTCACCTTTAAGATAGGGGTTCCAAAATGGGGAGCCATAGTCGATATATGGTCTTATGAAGATCCTATACAGAGGGATGATGCACTGTTCCGTGCGGGTAGTGAAAGTGCGTTTGATTTGTTTTAGGAGACCATTGGTCATTTTGGTTTTTATGCAGTGTTCCCTAGATGCGAGTTTGTTAGATATGACTGAGTATCCCCAGGTCTTTTTCGCAACTAAATGTTTTAAGTTTTATATTATTCAAACAGTAGTCGTGCTTTGGGTTGTTTCTCCCAAAATGGAGAACAACACATTTATCATGAATGAAGAACACCTTGTTTTGAGCAGCCCAAAGTTCTAGGTTTCCTAGATCAGTAACTAGTGATGCTAAATTGGGATCATTAACTTTACCCACCAGTTTTGTGTCATCAGCAAATTTTGATAAATAGTTATTTGGTCCTGCTTGCATGTCACTACTGAATATGTTGAACAGTGTAGGCCCCAACGCTGATCCCTGGGGAACCCCACTCGTCCTAGTCAGAAAGGATGTCATTCATTTCGACTTTTTGAGTCCTAGATGTAAGCCAGTCGGTTATCCAATCTATAAGGTAAGTTGGAAAGCCCAATGTCTTTCATTTCTGTAGGAGTTTAATATGAGGGACCTTATCAAATGCTTGACTAAAGTCTAGTTGTATTACATCTGTTGGAACCCCATTATCAAGGTGTGTGCTGATGATATTATAAAAAGCTATAAGGCTTGTAGTGCATGAATGACCTGGCGTAAAACTGTGTTGTGTTAAATCTGCAATATTTCAGATTTTAACCTCTTCCTCTAATTTTGTTTTAATAATCCTTTCCATGAGTCTCCCAGACAATAGATGTTAAACTAATGGGGTGATAATTTTCAACATTTCCCCGGTTACCCTTCTTAAATATAGGTACAACGATGGACGTGCACCAGTCACCTGGTATTAAACTTTCTTGGAGGGATTTATTGAAAATGATTGACAGAGGAAGGGAAATGACTTGGGAAGTTGCCTTGAGAAATTTTGGATGAATATTATCAGGACCTGGACTTGTAGTTGGTTTCAGTTTGTTAAATGCCTGCATTATGTCAGCAGTAGTGATTTCATAAGTGGTCGGGTGTGATGAAGAGCTAGACTGTATATGAACATGTTTGTCAGATGGAGAAAAAACTGAGCAAAAGTATTTATTAAAGCGGTGTGCAGTATCTTCATCTGTTTCGAATTTGATTCCATTGTTGAATATTGACCCCATTTCCCTACAGTTTCCTTTTTTGTTTTTTAAGTAAGAGTAAAATGACTTATGACAGTCCTTAGTGTGGGCTAATTTAAATTACAATTTAGCTTTAGCCATCTTTATCGTGTTTTTCAGTGTTTTTACTGCTGCTCTATATTTAGCTTGGAAAATATTTTTATCAGATTGTGAATTGGTTTTTAGTTTTTTTAAAAGTTTAGTTTTAAGTCTGATCTGAGATCTGATAATTTTGTTAAACCATATTGGGATCTTCCCCTTTACTGTTGTAAATTCTTTTTGCTAGTATGTACTGATTTTCTCTATTACTTATGTGTTTGAATGAATTCCAGGCCTCCTCGGTAGATAGTTTAGAAAGCAATGTTTTCCAATTAATGTTTGCAATTTCGTTGTTAATAATATGAAAATTGGCTTTGCTGCAATTTTTCACAGTTGGGCGCCCTTCAGGAGGTGTGGGGTCATAGGGGATTTCAAATAAAATGGAGAAATACTCACTATTTCCAAGGGGGTCCCTGATTTGAAGATTATTGATTTTGTGTTCAATGTTGGTAAGAAGAAGGTCTAAAATGTTTTGACCCTTTGTTGGTTCCAAAATAAGTTGGTCAAGCCCTGCCTCCATTCTGGTATTTGCTAAACATTTTTCCATGTTGGTATGCTCCAAGGGGATATCCCGGTCAATCTGTGACATGTTGAAATCTCCCAAGATAATCACATCTCCCTTGTCCGATAGTTTGGGGATTTCTGCAAGGAGATTAGATGTGTATTCCATATTGGCTGATGGGGTCTGTAACAATTTCCTACAGTGATATGTGATTGGTTTTTAAGCTGAATGTTGACCCAGAGATTCTTGGTAGTAGAGAGGAGATGAAGTTCATAAGAGGGAATAATTTTTATAATAAAGTTTATAGTTAGGAATATTTCTGGACCATGTGGATGCAGAATCCCACCAGGTTTCAGTGACTGCAATAACTCCTAAGTTCACTGTCCTACACTTGACTTCAAGTTCCCCCAATTTAAGTAGGTTAAGTATTCTTGCATTCAGAGTGAGGAATTTACATGTTTTATTTGGTGGAGTTGATTGATTATGCTTCAGAGACTTGGGCAACATCCCATTCTCCCCCTTTGTTTTCACTTAAAATACTGGTTTATAGTAGTGATGATACGTTTACCCAGCAGTGAGTCACTCCTGCGACTAAGGCGTAAACAGTCCCAACAAAAAAGGGAATTTCTATTATGAAAGTTCCCCCAGTGTGTTATACAAGGTACTCCAAGATGTTTGCCACAGGGCAGGTAAGGGGGAATCAAGCTCCTTGTCCTGGCACCAAATGAAGAACCTCTTCCATTTGAAGGTCTCTAACTCAAGGAATCCTTGAATGTTTCAGCACTGCGAAAAAGGAGATCCGCCCCTTCCAACAGAAAGATCATGGAGTGGAGCCACAGGATATATCATCTAGGTGGTGGGAGGAGCTTAGCTTAAATACATCCGACAGATTAGACTGTTCCAGTGGAATGGCCAGAGTGTGGATGGTGAACTGTATCCGTGCTCTTAGATCAGATTATTCTTTAAACTACATTTACTCCACATTTTAAAGCAAACAGAAACACTGAAAATCCATCCAGTCTGCCTTGGGATCCCACTTTAAAACGACTGCTCCTCAGCCCCCCCCCCCCCCGAACCATCAATGGTACTTGCACTGATCACCATACCGAGCAAGCTATTCCACTTTTCCACCACCTTTCAATGTTTTGTTTTCTTTCTTTTAACATCAGCTGCTGATGTGACATCCCTTTTTAGGACTTGGCTTGCCCATCTTTGGTATTACATGCCTTTAGAGATTACAGGATTTGCTGGGCTGGAATGTAGGCAGCCAGACTTGAACCTCCCAGTTAAAGTTAATCCCGTTTCATTCTGCTCATGTGGAATTATTTATTTTATTTATTTATTGAAAGTATCGGAATCACAAACCTTCGAGTCAGAGACTCCTTTACAAAGGCTCCATGTCAGAGAAGTGCAAGACAATTAAGGGTGCATACATACAATAAGGAGAATCCAAATTATACAGTGCATCAACAAACAATTTATTGACACACCTAGTGAGACAATCAGTACAGATTAAACAAATAGTACATTCTACGCAAGTATTTAGGCAAAATTGGGCCATGCAAGACCCGGTACAAAATGTTCAGAACTATAGTATTCAGCAATACTTCGAATTTTAGGGTAGAGGGAGTGGGTGTGGGTAGGTGCGGGATGCAGGGAGAGATGGGAGGGGCTGATGCAGTCAGAGAAGACCTTGTTAAAACCTGGACAGGAGGGGAAGGGGGGCAAGAAGCAGTGACACTGGAGGAAAGGAGGTGCTCCCTGAGAGTTGCTTTAAAAGGGCCAAGTTTCACTTCAGATGAAATACAAGCTGGAAGGGCATTCAACCAGAATGGAGCCTATACATAAACGCCCTCTGCCCCAGGGATGTCCTACAGTGGGGGGCAAAGAGGGATGCTTTAGCGGAGCTTCTGGTTGCTCGAATTATAGGAGCAGGAGTAATAAGGTGTTGGAGCCCTGGAGAGGTGAGCCCTGAGGCGATTTTCTTGGCTAGAAAACTTGTTTGATATCTGAGCCTGCAATCAAAGTTGAGCCAGCTAGTCAGTTGGTAGAGGTCGCAGGTGCGAGTGCACCTGTCACACCAGCCACAAGACAACAGGCTTTATTCATGGCAAATTTGATCCTATGGAGAGTTGTGTTAGCAGCCGACCCGTAGAAAACAATCCCGTAGTCTACCATAAATAGTACAGAGCTTGTTATGGCTAGATGGAGAGCATCGGGGGGCATACAACGTCTGTGTCTGTATAACAGATCAATTCTGACATTTATGGCAGTGTTGACTAGGTTAATATGATCTGGGTAAGAGAGGGTAACACCAAGGTATTTAAAACTGTTGACTTGTTCCAGGAGGGAGAGCTGACAATTTAAAATGTTTACAGGCATGTCCCTGTGTTTACTTTTGTGATGCAAGAAAATCATTACCTTTGTTTTTTGTAGCTTAGAACAAGTTTGTGAGAGGCAAACCAGATTTCAGATTCCGAGAATAACCTTTGTAGGTTTTGCTGAAGTGGGGAAGGGTCAGGATGGCTACTGAAGATAACAGCATCATCTGCATAAAGGAGCATCCAACCGGAGCAGGCCTGTGGAGGGTATTTAGAAATAGACTAAAAAGGAGGGACCCCAGGATAGAACTCTGGGGTACCCCGGACCGGACAGGAAGACTGGAGGATAGGGTGGTACTGATTTTTACTTGTTCTGACCTGCCACTGAGATAGCTGGCAAACCAGGAGGTGGCATCACTGGACAGACCCAAGGATGGTAGGGACTCGACCAGGAGGGCATGATTTACCGTACTGAACGCTTTTGTTAAGTCTATGTAAACGGACCCATCTAAGTGTCCACCGTCTAGAGCTTTATGGACATAGTCTGTGTATTCCAGAAGGGCCGTGTTGGTGCTATTTTTGCTGAAGCATCTCACATTCAGCGGCTTTCTGAGATCCCCTATATACTGCCCTTCACATAACCATATATATCCCGAGTGTAACCAGTTGGCTTTCTATAGTTTTCTCTTTGATTCTGATTTTTTTTTTTATATCTCGGATGTAGCGTTTTTGTTGTGGTGCTTATAGTTTAGTATTTTGATTCCTGATATTTTTCATTTATGTGTGAATAAGATGTATTTTTTTCTTAACAATGTAAAGATAGAAATGATCAACAGTTAATAAAAACATTGAACAACCTTTATTATGAAGAAGTACTTCCTCACACCTTTTTTGAATTTGCCTCCCACAAGTTTAAAATTGTGTCCCCTTGTGGTCGAAGGACCACTCTCTGGCCACCCAACCAGTTCCCTATCCACCTGGTAAGCCTTACTCCAACCCCAAGATCTGCCAACTTCTTTATCAACCTCTTTTGTGGTATACAAAGATGTGATATTGAGCCAAACCCCTTACTGAAATTAGTGTCAGTCTATACTTGGTCTCGTATAGCACCGACACCTCTAAGTGGCAAACCGGAGCTGTTAATAGCTCTGTCTATAGGCTTACATTATACACGTTTCTGCAGCTGCTCCCTGGCTCTGACGTCAGCAGTGGGCAATCATGGAATGCGCCGTTAGAGGCGCTATGTTCAAAATGCCAGCGGCAGGGACGACAGGATCAACCAGATAGAAACACAGAAGTTGACGGCAGAAAAGAACCATGTGGCCCACCCAATCTGCCCATTGTGCCTACCCATTTCAAAAAACACAGCTCCTAGTTGATCTGCAGCTCACCCATTCCTTCCTGTCTCTAGGGTACCCTTATGTCTATCCAATGCATTCTTGAATTCCATAACTGTATTTGCCCCCACCACCTCCCTAGGGAGACCATTCCAAGCATCCACCACTCTCTCAGTGAAGAAGTACTTCCTCATGTTACTCCTGAACCTCCCTCCCAACTTCATTTCGTGCCCCCTTGTTCTTGCACATCATCTTGTTTGAAAGATGCTACCCTCTTGTACCTTGTTTAGACCCCTGAGGTACTTGAACGTTTCTATCATGTCCCCCCCCCCCCTTCTCTCCTCCAGGGAGTTCATATGGAGTTCCCCTAGCCTCTCCTTGTAGGGCTTTTCATGTAGACCCTGTACCATTTTTGTAGCCCTCCTCTGGACTGCCTCTAATCTGTGTATGTCCTTCCAGAGGTACGGTCTCCTGAACTGGACACAGTACTCTAGCTGAGGTATCACCAGTGACCTGTAAAGTGGCATAACTACCTCGTTTTTTCTGCTGGTGATACCTCTCCCTATGCACCCCGGCATCCCACTGGCTTTCCCCTATAGCCTTCTCATATTGTTTGGTCTTCTTTGGGTCATCTGATATGAGTACCCCCGGTCACGTTCCTGCTTTGTGCCCCCAACTACCTCCCCCCCCCCATCTTGTACTCCTCCCTTGGATTTCTGCTCCCCAAGTGCATGACTTTTCTGCATTAAATCTTAGCTGCCACACTTCAGACCACTCCTCCAACTTGCTTAGGTCTTTTCTCATTTTTCTTACCCCCTTTGGGGTGTCAACCCTGTTACAGATCTTTGTGTCATCTGCAAAAATACATACTTTCCCCTCCAGCCCCTCCGCAATGTCACTTATAAAGACACTAAAGAGGACTGGCCCCAATACTGATCCCTGTGGCACTCCACTGGTCATCTCCCTCTCCTCAGATTGAACCCCATTCACCAGTATCTCTGTGTCCTGCCCCTCAACCAATTTCTGACCCAGTTTACCACCTGAGGGCCTACCCCCATGCTGTCTAACTTATTTGCCAACCTTCTATGTGGGACAGTGTCGAAGGCCTTTCTGAAGTATAAGTAGGCCACATTCACCGCTCTTCCCTGATCTACCTCCCTGGTCACCCAGTCAAAGAAATCTATTATATTTGTTTGACATGACCTTCCTGCTGTGAATCTATGCTGTCTTGGATCCTGTGCTCTGCTAGATTTAAGGAATAATACAATCCTCTCCTTTAACAGTGCCTCCGTCAATTTCCCCACCACCAAGGTCAGGCTGACTGGTCTGTAGTTGCCTGCCTCTTCCTGGCTTCAACTTTTGTGGAGAGGGACCACATTTGCCCTCCTCCAGTCTTCTAGGACCTCACCTGTCTCCAGTCATCTGCTGAATAGGGTGGGCAATGGGGCTGCCAGCACCTCTCCGAGCTCTTTTAATATTCTTGGGGGAATCCCATCTGGCCCTATTGCCCTATCTATTTTCAGTTTTCCCATGTTCCTCTAGGACTCTCTCTACCGTGAATGGAGTTTTGTCCACCTCCGCTCCATGGCTGCTTTTTTGCTGAGCTGTGGACCTTTGCCTTCACCTTCCTTGGTAAAAACCGAACAAAAGTATTTGTTCAGTACTGCTGCTTTTTCTATGTCCTCCTCTGTACACCCTCCTCCCTCCTTATTTATCCTGACAATCCCACTCCTAGTCTTCTTCCTTTCACCAATGTATCTGAAGGAGGTCTTGTTACCTCTTGTTACAGCCTGTGCTATATTTTCCTCTGGCTGTGCCTCTGCGCTCCTGACTGCCTTCTCTGCCTACCTCTGCTTCTCTAGATATTGCTCCCTGTCCTCCTCCCTTTGTGTTTCTTTGCATCTCCTGAAGGCCCCCCCTTTTTTCTTCTCACTTTCCTGGCCACTTCCTTCGAGAACCAAAGTGGTTATTTCTTTCTTTTACTCTTGGTTTGCTGTTTAACACAGAGGCCCGTTGCTTCTGTTATGGTACCCTTCAGAATAGACCACTGCTCTTCTACGTCCCCTCCACTGTCCTCTTTTGCAAGTACTCCCCTGAGGCATCCCACCACTTTGTCAACGTTGGCTCTTCTGAAATCCAGATCCTTTACCTTTGTGTGATTGGCCTCTTCTACTGTGGTAATACTGGACCATGCTGTCCTGTGGTCACCGGTTCCTTATGTGGCTGCCTGCCTTTACATCCCTGACAATGTCCCATTTGGTGAGCACTAGGTCCAGTACAGCCCCCTCGCAGGTGGGTTCAGCCACGAGCCGTCTTGGGCATGCCCCCTGCAGTGCAGTCAGGATGTTCCTGCTTTTAGCTGAACTCACAGTCTGGGTGCTCCAATCTACCTCTGGCAGACTGAAGTCCCCTAGCAGTAGTATTTCAACCTTTGGTTGCCATTTGTGGATGGCTTTCACTAATGTTTCATCCATCTCCTCCTCCTGTGGAGGTCTGTAGATCACCCCGTCTGAATGTTGTACTTCAAAAGTAGGTACCAGACTTTCTGTAACATGGGGGGAAATGCTAATCAGGGGGTGCTCCACACTGAGGTGTGGGGCATAATATGTGGATGTTTTCCTGTAAGCTGCTATTGGCTTCAGTCAACTCAGTCGTAAAAATATGTAGCAAAATAGCACACTAAAACAAAGATTTTCTGAGCCCCCCCCATTCCATACCTTTATCTCTGGCATCTGTCTGAATGTCGTCAGCTGAGCAGGGGCTTTCCTCGCTGCCCTCATTAGAAACAGTGAGGAATGAGGCTGGAGACACAGACTGTGACCGGCTGCTGCTGTTGCTGCCTCTGTCCACCCCTGAGGGGGTCTCGTGTCGACATTGCAAAGGTTGCTCACGCTATGCAAAGGAGGTGGTGCACGTGTCCATCAGAATGTCCTCATGCTTTTGTGAAAACAAACAAAACAGGAGAATCAATACAGTAGTTTCTATATTCAGCTATACCTGGGAGTCAAGATTTTTTTGTGTCACAGTAAGCTAAGCATTATGAAGGTGCTGATAAAAATCAAACCAAAATGGTAAAGTTCAGGAAGGATACAGCAGGATGAGAATAAGGATCTGAAACAAAACAAGCTTTGCTACTGCTACCCCAGTAGTCGGTTTTCCTATTTTATTGAGTAAAAGGAAGCAGATAAAAACAAGCTAAATCAACTTATTCAACAGAAGGTCATAAAAGAAAAAATGACTCACCTTAGTAATGTTGTTTCTTCTAATGGAGTCTTGCTGTGTTCTGACTATTGCAGTGATTGCCAACCTTTGAACTGCCCAGGAGAACAAAGAGTTAACTTTCCATGCAGGGCATGGAACGCTGAGCTCGAGCTCGGCTGAAGCCTCTGTCTGCTGCTGTTTAAACCCCAACCGTCAGATCTTTACGAGCAATACTCACTAGAAGTTCTGCATGGAAACTGTAAGACTCACACTAGCCAACTGGCAACTAATTTTATTAAAAGGGTTTTTGGTTTCAAGCAAAGACTCAAGTCAGGAAACCCAAAAAACAAAACATAACACACACCCAAAATAAAGGAGGGTGAGAAAGTGGCACCTCTAGGGTGCCAACACTGCCCCTGCCCACCCACATCCCAAAAACCAGGTTCTGAGAGGGGAGGTGGGGGGGAGATTAGAATACAGCAAGACTCCATTAGAAGAAACAACATTACTAAGGTGAGTAATTTTTTCTTCAAACAACATGAAGTCTTGCTGTATTCTGACTATTGCAGACTACCATGCAGTACCTCCATGGAGGATGGACAGAACCTACTTTGGGAATAGGTTCTGAAGTACTGTGTTAGTTAAACCAAGCATCACTCCTAGCCTGGATATCCAGAGAGTAATGCTTGGTGAATGTATGGACTGTTTTCCAAGTGGCTGCTTGACAGATTTCTAAGATAGAATATCCTGGCAGCAGCTAGGGAAGCAGCTGTACCTCTAGTAGAGTGAGCCCTCAGGCCTGAGGGTGGGGTTCTACCCAGTTTTTCATAGCAGAATTGTATACGAGAGACATCCACCTGGCAATAGATCTTTTAGTGGCAGGTTTGCCTCACCGACCTCTCATATAAGTGAGGAACAACTGAGGGACTCAAACCTGTGACCCTTGTGCGCCTATGTAGTAGTTATGCCCTTTTACGTCTGTTGTGCAACCTCCTCTCTCCAGAGGAGCAATGGTCAGTGAAGAAAACAGGGAGAGACATAGACTGATTAAGGTGGAAATCTGAAACCACCTTAGGCAAAAAACTTACTGTTAGTTCTTAGGACCACTTTATGTCTATGGAAAGAGATGAAATCAGGCTCCATTGACAGGGCTTGCAATTCACTGATACGCCTGGCAGAGGTAATGGCTACCAAAAACACAGTTTTCCAAGTCAAGTACTTAAGCTCTGCAGAGGACAAAGGCTCAAAGGGTGGTTGCATAAGCTGAGCAATGCAAACATTAAGGTCTCAAGCAGGAGCAGGGTCCCTAAAGGGGGTATTGTTGTGCAGCAATCCCTTGAAGAACTTACAAAACACAGGATGGGCTGACAGAGGAGAGGGCTTGCCTACTGACAAGAAGGCAGAAACAGCTGCCAGATGCACTTTAAGTATAGCTGGTCTAAGTCCCAAGCCGTTAAGATGAACCATATAGTCCAGGACTGTAGGCAACCAAGCAGATTCTGGAGAAATATGCTTATTAGAGCACCAAATAGTGAACCTTTTCCATTTGGAGTTGTAAGTCTTTCTGGTGGAAGGCTTTTGAGAAGCCTTAAGGATATCCAGAACCCCTTGAGAGAGGTGCAGATCAGCAAACTATAACTCTTCAAGAACCAGGCCTTGAGATTGAGAGATTTGAGGTTTGGATACCAATTCCTTCCCCGAGAGGATGTCAACAGGTTGTAATTCCTGGGAAGAGACAGGTGAAGGTGGACTGATAAGGACAGCAACAGTGGGTACCAGGGCTGTCTGGCCCAGTCTGGAGCAATCAGAATCACTTTGCATGGTTGAGACCTGATCTTGACTAGCACTTTGAACAGGAGAGGGAAGGGGGGGAAAAGCATACAGGAATTTCCCTTCCCAATTCAGAATCAGAGCATCCTTGGGGACTGAGCCCAAGACTGGGGGTCTGCAACAAAAGAGAGGAAGTTGGTGATGGTCTGGGGCTGCAAAAAGATCTATCTGTGGAGTGCCCCATCTCGAGAAAATCACTTTCAAAACTAGGGGATCTAGGGTCCATTCGTGATGGCCCTGGGATATCCTTCTGAGAGCATCTGCTAGGACATTGTCCTTCCCTGGGAGGTGAACTGCTATCAGAGAGGTTTGCACGGAATAGGCCAGGGACTACAACTTCATTGCCTCTGTGCACAAGGCCATAGACCGAGTGCCTCCTTGCTTGTTGATGTACCACATGGTGGGGTGTTGTCTGTTCTGATCTGGACCACCTTGTTCTGTACAGATTTGGAAAAGGCTTGCAGTGCCAGAAACACTGCTCTGAGTTCCAAGAGATTGATGTGAAGCAGAGATTCTTGAGGTGACCACAGCCCTTGGGTGGTAAGATCCCCAAAGTGGGCTCCCCAGCCCAGCAGGGAGGCATCTGTGGTGAGTATTACTGAATGAGACTGAGTGACAAAAGGAACTCCCTGTCTTAAATTGTCCCGATCCCGCCACCATTGCAAAGCCTGGATCAGGGTTCGAGTCATTGGGACTAGTTTGGTAAGGGAATCCTTTCTTTGGGACCAGAAGGCTCTTAAGTGGAACTGAATGTCCCTCATCTGGAATCTTGCCCCCTGGACCACTGCTGTAGAGGCTGCCATGTGGCCCAGGAGCTGCAAGAAATGCCTTGCTGGTCGAGACACCTGAAGGGTGAATGAAGAGGCCAGTTCTATAAGGGTCCTTGCCTTGTCCAGAGGAAGAAAGGCTTTTGCTCTTATTGTATCCAGCTCTGCCCCTATAAAGGTGAGGGAGCTGTACTGGCTCGAGAACTGACTTTGGAAGGTTGAGGAGGAATCCTAAGGAAGTGAGCACTTGCTGAGTTATCTGAAGATGCGACTTGACTTGGTCTGGAGACTGACCCACTATGAGCCAGTTGTCCAAGTATGGAAAGATGGAGATCTTTTTTCTCCTTAGGAAAGCAACCACTACTGCCAGGCACTTTGTGAACACCCTTGGGACTGATGTTAAACCAAAGGGCATTGCTCTGAATTGATAATGGCCTGAGGGCAACTCGAACCTGAGGTACTTTCTGTGGGAGCACCTGATGGGAATGTGAAAATAGGCATCTTTGAGGTCCAGGGAGGCTAGCCAGTCCCCTGGCCTTAGAGAGGGCAGAATTATTCCCAGAGTCACCATTTTGAATTTTGGTTTTAAAAGGTGCTTGTTCAGATATCTTAGATCCAGGATGGGCCACCATCCTCCTGTCTTTTTGGGGGTTAGAAAGTACCTGGAGTACAATCCTTTGCCCCTGTGTAGGGTAGGAATCCTTTCTATGGCTCTGAGAGCCAGGAGGGAAGAAACCTCTGCCTCTAGGGCAAGGGTCTCTGATGGATTTGCAGGTGGAAAGGATCTGGTTCTCATCTTGGGAATTTTTTGAAGCTGAGAACCAGTCCCTGGCTTACTACTTCCAGGACCCACTTATCTGATGTTAAAGACTTCCAGTCCTAGACAAAGTAAGCCAGCCTGCCCCCTACAGGTACTGGAGAATCGGCCCGGGCAGACCCAACAGGGTGTCTGCTTGGCAGGGGCTTTAGGCTGAGGGGTGGAAGCAGGCCTGCTCATTCCCCGTCTGCCTCTCCCTCTGAAGAACCCCCTCTGAGCATAAGCAGAAGAGGAGGCCTGGGCTTGGTAAAAAGGCCTTTGAAAGGACCTGCCCCTGCCCCTGGAATGCTGTCTTTGAGGAGTGGCTTACCTTTCTTTGGCCTGAGCACTCCTGTAAGTGGTCCTGTACTCGTCCATCTTCTTCATGTAGTTCTCTGTCTGCTCCCCAAACAGAGAATTACCAATGACAGGGAAATCCATGGCCTTAGTCTGGGTATCCTGTGATAGGCTAGTACATCTGAGCCAAGCCATCCTCCAAGGGCAACAGATGTAGCCATGACTCTAGATGAAACATCACTGGAGTCCACAGCAGCATGAAATTGCACCTTGGATGCCTCAATCCCATCCACAGCCACCTGCTCCAGCTCCTTGGCAAGCTGGTCAGGGGCCTGTTTAGCCAGAGCCAGCACAGTGTCCCACCTGGACTTCTGGTATCTAGCTGTGTAGGCCATATAGTTAGCCTGCCTGAGTCCCAAAGATGCTGCCATGTACTGTGTCTTTGCCATGGCATCAATCCTCCTGGAGTCCTTATCTGGGGGTTGTGAAGCCAAGGGAATATCTGCCTTATCACAGGCAGCAGCCTGCACTACACCAATATGGCTGCATTGCTGGGAAAGGAACTCCGTGTCCGAGCCTGAAAGGGTATACCTCTTGTCCATTCGACTGTCCACAGGAGGTATGGAATTAGGAGTTTTTAAAATTTTAAATGTCTGTTTCCCACAAGATTTATGGAGTGGAATAGACAATCTCCTGGACTCTGGGATGTCCATCATCTCTACAAAATCAGGCTCCTCCTGATCCTCTACTGCTTCTTTCATTGGAAGCTGGAGGGTTTCAGCCACTTTGTTGTAAAAAATAAAGTGGGAAGGGGACTCAGAAAGCCTAGGAGGAGAAACACCTGAACGTCTGTCTGGGGAGATGTCCGGGTCAATAGGCACATCCAGACTTTCATAATCACCATCATCATCATTATCTCATACTCCCCCTCCTCCGGTTCATAAATTCTTCTAAGTATAATCCGGAACCGGGGAACCGACCAACCAAGCCCTGAAAGATGGTGCCGTTCAGCTGGAACCGAGGTTAGCGATTGAACTATCCTTATCGCTTTGGCTATTTCATCAGTGGTCGGAGAAAGAACTTGTGGATCCGAACCGGATGATTTTTCCCTTTTCTTTCAACTGGAACCGACTCCTCTGAATCGGTTCTCTTTGTACAAGAAGTTTCCGCCTGGTCAGGAGGGCACTCCTTCTGGTTCGGTCGGAACCGAACCGGCTGGCCATCCGGCCAGCGAACGCTCCCGGCCTCCCTTTCCTCAGTCTACCAACTCTTATCCAGGGTAGCTTTGGGAAAACTTTTACAAATTTGGCAGTCTGAATTGAGGTGGTCAAACCCCAGACAATAAACACAGGTGGTGTGGGGTCAGCCTGTAAAGAGCTTCCCACACACACTACAGTGTTAAAGCCAGTGGGCCGGTTTTTCTTGGGTTTCTAGACATGGCCAATCCTATCCACAACCTACCTTTTTTCGGCAATCCCACAGGCAAGACACCCCTATCGGTTCCTGACCGTGTTACGGGTCTTGGAAAAAAACGTAATTAAATCCGGTTTTTTTTTAGAACCAATACGGACCGGTTACCACACACTAATAAATTCAGAAGTTTTTTAAAACCAAACTGATTGGTTCAAACCGAACCGATCCAATGTTTACAAGTTCCACACAGAAACTAAATACAAAACCTATCTAGTACTCACGGTACCACAGACAGCGACTTAAACCAACAGGTTCAGTAGCAGAAATTTGGTAGAAACCGAGCGAAAAAACGATACTTTAACCGACTTTTTTGAACCGAGCAAAGGAGAAATCTCTGGAGCGACTGTTCAGTGAGGCGGAGTAAAGAATCTGACGGTTGGAGTTTAAACAACAACAGAGAGAAGCTTCAACTGAGTTCGAGCTCAGCGTTCCATGCCCTGCATGGAAAGTTAACTCTTTGTTCTCCGGGGCAGTTCAAAGGTTGGCAATCACTGCAATAGTCAGAATACAGCAGGACTTCATGTTATTTGAATGTGTGTTCTCTTTAAGATATCTCTGTTTTTGTTTTGGTGGGGTTTGCACCTCGCTCCATCAGGCGGCCATCTCAATACCGTAATGATCCCACTGTCAACCATGGTTTGCCCTGTCATGATATCTACACAGAAGGGCATCCCCGCCTCTCGGGAGTCTTCATATGATGCTAGGAAGGGTTTTTGGCATGGGACACAGTTGTGCCAGCTGTCATCCAGATGACAGTCAGGGTTTATTCCCTTAGCCTCATAAAGTACAAGGCTGAACGTGCCCATACTGGTATACCCTTTGACCCTCCTACACCATGGCATCGTGCAAAGACGTATGGCACTGTGCATATGTGACGGCAGAGTGCCTGCCTCTCATGAGGGAGCTAGCTCAACAACCCACCGAGACTTGGACATGCTACAATAGGGCTCTCAAACTTGGGCAGCCTGCATGAAAGCGCTATGCACCTCCTCTAGGCCACTGGGTGGATCAACGTAGCTCTCAGCTGTGGGGGTATAAAATGTAACTGAGGTGGTAGGGGCTGGCAGTGCTATTTATGGTGTTGATGCCATATGTTGGTTCTGTGTGCATGACATAGTGCATACTGGTACCAAATGTTCTGCCTCTCGCTGAGTCCTAGCACCTCTGGCCGTATTTGGTATACTGCCCTCAAGCTAAATATAGTTTTACTGTGCTTTTATGTATGTCGGTAAAAAACTAATAAACAAATGTACGTAATGGAATACCAGCCTGCAGATATCTGTATTGTCCCCATAACTGTGGGTGTGCTCAGAATACCAAATGGATATGGGTCTGTTCACAAAAAAGGGTTACCAAGGCACTCATCACATTGATTGAATTGTATTACAAAATAAAAAAAGATTTACCTAATGCAAGTGGTGCTTTATAAGGGTAGTTGGTAGTAGAGATAGGTAACATAATATTTTTTTTGTGATTACATCCCTAACATATATATATTTTTTCAATTTAGGTTAATTTACTGCTGATTTTCTTGCCTCAAAATGTGACATCAAAACCAACGTGTTTGTTGTTTGCTACTGTGAACTCATTTTACTTCACAGTATTCAAACTAAAGTGCTGTGTTGCTCAAAACATCTGTTTTAAGATAGCCACACTGTCCTGGCCCTTTACTATATTCCTTTTGGCTGCAGAGATGCTCAATAGTTTCTGTGATGGGTGTAACGTGTAGTGTCCTCCTTTGTTACACCCATCACAGTGAACCCCACACTGACTTCCAGTCAGTTATTTAAAATTCTTGCACTTTTCCTTGCTCCCTGGATCTCTCAGCTTCTGAGAGAAAATATTGATTTGTCCATGACCCCTAGCACAACGATGCTATGTGGCCATTTGATCCCCCACCTGACAAGGTGTCCTAGATTTGCCAATGTTTGTACATCACAGGTGGGGAGTCAGTCTGGTAGCCCAGTGTGATACTTGTCTCATGTCTGTGTGGGAAAAGCAGTTCGAGTTGGTGGCAGTATAAAAGTCATGTTTGTGACCGGATCTTCCTCTTTCCCTTCACATCCAGTGAGAGTTAATGAGCGGTGTGTTTGCCACTCCGCAGTGTTACAACCATCACATGGGTAGTGACTAGTTACAACCATCATGGGGGACAACTGACATTTAGCGAACTGGGCAACTGAGATCATTCCTATAGGATCAATGGTTCACTAGTGGCATTAGTATGCGAGTTCTCCGATTTTGGAGATGGGGGTGGGGCTTTTCATTTCATTGACTGAACCTGCTGGAGTTAGTGAAACACACCAAAACCTGTGGTGTGTCTGACTGCCCATCATGTTCTCTCATGAATGTCTTTAGTGAGGTAAGAAATGGAGCCAGTTAGTATACATTTTAAAAGGACTATGTCTCTGTATTGTCAAGTATGTAAGCTCTGTGGTTTGGTCCTAGCCCATTTACCTGCATTTTTGTTTGTTCATGTTCCCCTTTGAGAGAGATTAGTAGTGGAGATCTCCTCTGGACAGTTTTAACTCGGAGGCATAGGTTGCATGGCAGCCACAATATTAAATGCTTGTTCAAGCATCCTGGTGTTTTGTTATGGATGTCAGAGCTCTAGTGCAATAAATTTCATTGTGATGCTAACTGTGTGAGCGCCAATGCAGCAACACTGCACAGCCTGGAAGGTAGAAGCTGTGAATGAGCTTGGTACATCTAACAGATGGACCTCGGTTTGATTCCTTCAACCTCCACTTGCATATTGTATGACTCTGAGCAAATCCCTAAACCTCCCCTGTGCTCCCTGGTCATCCCTGAAAACAGGCAACTGTGCCCAGTGGGCCTTACCCAGTTACCACAGTATAAAATACTTTTTAAATGTGCTATTAATTTAGTTGATATTCTATTTTACCAGGGTATGTTTTTGGTTTTTTGTTGCCAAATATTTTGATGTACCTTCTGTATCCTGTTGTATTATTTTTATTTCGGTATTGTTCACAATCTCCTTCCCAGGACCTCCTTGTAACTGAGCTGTGTAGGTGGTGGAGTCATTTTACTCAAGGTCTAGCACAAGGATTAATCAGACGAAGGGCTAGGTCTCATTGTTTTGTCATTACAAGTAAGTGTGAGAGGGGCAGTGACCGAAATAACATTTTGGGCAGTCTTTGTAATTGCTGTCCATGCATTTTGTACAGGGGTGGAGTTGGGGGCTGAATGTACTGTTAATGCTTTGTTTTTTATTTTTTATGTTGGAATAAATGCTATATAGTAATAATGTATACAGAAAAAGTGAAAACGTGTTTTGACTCTGCCTGTGTAAGCATTCATATTTGGTCTTCCTGAGCACCATGTGGCTTCCCTGCTGGTGGGTGGTGGTGGTGGTGGTGGTGGTGGTGGTGGTGGGTGGTACTCATGGTTCCTTTTGACTCTGGTCTCATTATGGCCAAATATGAATGCTCACACAACCTCAGTGCTTCCGGTTGTCCGAATCATTATGTCTGGGTAAAATAAGAGAAGTGGTGTAGTTATGCTGTGGTTATTATGCTGGCCTGGGAGTGTGTCCCAGCCAGTCTTTTGACTCGGCCTGTGTGAGCATTCATATTCAGCCTTCATGAGCACCATGCAACTTCCCTACTGGTGGGTTGTGGTTGGGGGAGGTACGCTTGCTGCCTTTTGACGTTAGTCTCATTATGGCCAAATATGAATGTTTGCACAACCTTGATGCTTTCGATTGTCCGAATCATTGTGTCTGGGTAAAATAAAAAAAAAAGTGGTGTAGTTATGCTGTGGTTTTTATGCTGGCCTGGGAGTATTTCCCAGCCAGTCTTGTGACTCGGCCTGTGTGAGCATTCAAATTCAGCCTTCATGAGCACCATGCGGCTTCCCTGCTGGTGGGTTGTGGTTAGGGGGTATTCTTGGTGCCTTTGATGCTGGTGAGGTACTTAAACTGGTAATCTAACTCCTGGAAGTGCCTTATTGCAATTATAAAAAATTATGCCATGGTAATCAGGCTGTACATGACAGTGTAACATGGATATTTTAAGGCTTTTGGGCTCCTAACAGCAAATAAGATTGCAGCATTTCTGAAAGCCTTTTTATAATATCCCATCTTTTGTTCTGTCAAATTGTCTTGAGTGTTCCATGCCTCTCCCTTGATTGAAGGATCATGTGGAGTGTGCATGCTGACTCCTTCGTACTGTCAAATGGCCTTGAGTGCTCTGTTCCTCTACTGTTGAATGGTCTGGAGTGTTCCGTGCCATGTAGAATAGTTTAAAGTAGTGTAATTATAATAAACATGTTGTTTTTTAATGTAATATTGTGCTTAAAAAGCCTTCAGTTTACATAAGTAAACCTTTTTACTCATTAACAGTTGTGTGGTGCCCTTTATTACACTCGCAGTGATGTGTGGTGTGTCTTGTTACACTCACCACGGTGTGCTTGTTACAATCATCACACTAGACCCCATTTTTCTCGGGAACCTTAAAATTTTTTTACATTAAAACATTGTGATTTTTTTTCACATGTGGGTCATAGTATCTAAGTTGTATTACACAATTCATCTATGGTTGCCCTTTATTACACTTGCAGTGATGTGTGGTATGCCTTGTTACACTCACCACAGTGTGTGGTGTGTATTGTTACAATCATCACACTAGACCCCATTTTTCTTGGGAACCTTAAAATTTTTTACATTAAAACATTGTGATTTTTTCTCATGTGGGTCATAGTATCTTATCCTGTATTACACAATTCATCTATGGTCGATTTGAAAATTTTACTCCCATGTCACACTTTGGTAACCCCTTTTCAAGAACAGACCCTTATAACATTCAAGACCTGGGCCTGCAGGAATTCTATTTACTAGGGCTCTAACTCAAGATCCAACATTCCATTTGGTTTACAATTTATTTATTTTTTACTTTGTTTTTGATTACTGGGTAAGTGCACTAGACATCAGAAATGTCTATTTTCAGGCATGACCCGGAGAGAGTACAGAGCAAATACAGGTAAAACTTGCAAAAAGGTAGGATACATAAAAATACAGGCAACTTACAAAAGGTAAAAAACATAGACACCAGGAGTCTGGTAATATCATCACAACCAACGTGTAAGTAGAGGTGGCAATCGTATACAAAAGTGGCAGTATATACATTAACAACTAAACAAGCTGATACAAAATACAATTCAGAGGTACATATCTAATCCAATGGGCACCAACAATGAGCTGTAACATAGCGGGTGAGGAGCATGTATCCACTTCAGTATATAATTTCATAAACATACTGTATTTAGCTATTAAAATTTGCAAGAGAACACCTTTTTAACTTTCATCTAATCGTATCTAACACCAAGTTTGGTAATGTTTAGTTAGGGGTACAGGACAGTCTAGATGGATTTATTTATTTAATTTTTGTTGACTGGGTAAGTGCACTAGACAAATCCTGCCTATTTTCAGGCACAACCCGGGGGAGGGGGATACAGATGAATGCCAACTGACCTTGAACCAGATTAAGCTGTTGGTGGTATTTTTAGTGAATGAGGGAAATTTGGCCAGGACACCGGGGAAATTCCCCTACTCTTTTCGATAAGTGCCATGGGATCTTTAACATCCACCTGAACTACCACCATTCCAGGCAGATGGGACCTCGGTTTAACGTCTCATCCGAAAGACGGCACCTCAGAAGTGCAGCACCCCTCTCATGCTGCACTACAGTGTCAGTACTGGGATATTAACCCAAGTGCCAGATGTGGGAACTGAACCCACAGCCCTCTGATCTCCCGGCCTCAGAGGCGAGTGTGCTACCTACTGAGCCACCGACACTGCTCACTAACTGGATAACTGGATCTTTTTCTTCCTGCAACTTTCTATATGATTCTGTCTTTCGCAGGTTTTACAGTATGGTTTTGCCAGCTTATTCATGAAGCCTGGATAAAAAGCTTTCCTCAGGATTCTCTGACTTAACAGCAAACTTTTTTTTTTTTTACTTACTATTTCTCCCCTTGGCCCCCAGTCCTGCTTCTAGGCATCCTATTCTTCTGGCTGCCGTCTGTCCCGCATCCGTCTCCAAATCAGGCCACCACCTTGCTATCCCCATGGCTTACCGCCCATGGCAGGGAGCCCCCAGCTTCCCACCAGGACCAGATCCAGTACAGGTGGCGCCCTCGGAGACGGTGTGTTAGTTGGACGGCTGTCAAGCTGCTCAACTTGGCTGCCATTTTTCATTTTCTTTGTCGGCGGAGTGTGCAATGCCGACAGAGGGCATGCCACGTGCACATTCACACGCAGCACGCCCGCCGGCTGCTCCACCTCTGTGCCCCACTGTATTGGCCAGGTGTGCCAACACCCAGCCTCCGCTAGGTGTCACGCAAACGCTGGTCCCTGTTCCCCACCCTCTCCGGGAAAGGAGGGCTGTCCTCCAGATGCACGATCCTCTCCCACCCCAACTGGACCCCGATGACCAGCTCGCACCACGAACACGGGTCGCTGGCGTGGAAGGAGGTAAGGCATCGCTGCCTTAGCCCTCCACGCCACCAGGCCAGCCAACAACAAACTTATTATGACATCATACTGCTTCTCATGACAATAGATTACGATGTCAAACAACAACAGTGAGGTCAGTTACTTGTTAAAGTGCAATACAGTACTTAAGATAGATAATGAGGGGGTTGGCCAATCGCTCTGGTGCCAGCGATTTGGGAGCAGGCCAAGCAGTCTGGGGAAGCCGGGAGGTGCTGTCACAGAGCAGGGATACCACTTCAGAACTAGTGCTAGGTTCCGGTGTCACAGTGACATCTATGGAGGGTCAGGGAGCTAGCTCTCCCACTGGTTGTGTCTCTATTCATCTAGGGTCGGCAGTGGCCATCACAAAGTGCCGTGGGGAGCTGGGTAGAAGAAAAAGAGATATGGCAGACCACATGATACTGAAGTGCCTGTGAAATTATGTCATTTGAACCTCAAACTTGTCAGCTTGTGTTCTAATTTACCTAGTATGCTCTTTCTTTTGGGATTTCAGCCATTTTACATCCTGGGACTCCATTCATAGTCGCTGTCAGGGGCTGAGCAACAATGGTTAGATTTCAATTGCGTTCTTGTGCCATATGAAAGTTTCATGCATGCGGTAAGGGGAGGAGTCCCTACAGTGACAAACGCACACTGCAAATGGTAAGTAAAGGATGTCATGGTATCATGGTTTCGCAGTATATACTGCAGTATCAAAAGTTACGATATTGATACTGTGGTAAATTTCTGATACCGTGATAACAAGTAGAGTATAATATACCGTGGTGTTCAGGCCTACAAACAAATTCTGATTGATATTTCTAGGAACAACTGTCCCTTCTGTACCAACTCTCCCTAACAAAAGGAGTTTGAGGAGTCATTTTTTGTGCAAAGATGACTACTTCCATAATACCGCGGTATTCTGTGACATCCTTATGGAAAATCTAACTGTTAAAGGGGGTGCACCCTTTTTTTTTTTTTCAATTTACACTTGTTTTGCACCCCTGCCTGGGCACAGCAGGTATACCACCTTCTGGCTGGGTGTACCTGCTATCCTAAGGCTATGGGCGAAGTAGGAGTTACTCTTTATTATGGCTGCCCCTTCTTCTGTGCCTCCTTGACCACTAGGTATGCCGGAGTGCTGGGACCAAGGTCCCCAACGCAAGCATTCTTTTGCTCACTCTGTGATATGTGGCACAACATCCCTCTCTGTGTCCCGAGCACACTGCCACCCATACATCTACAGGTGGCAGCAGCGCTGCAGGACTCAGCTTCCTCCCACCCCAGAGAGCATCCTTTGGGTTGCTTGATCCCCCCATCCCCCGAAGGCCAGGCTCATTCCTGAACCTGGGAGGGGGTGCACCACTTAAAAGGTGGGATTGCGACCAAGTCACAGAATGCCATACAGTGCCAGATTGCAATGTGAAGCAGAAGTCCCACCCGGAAGTGTTCCTACTCACTAACCCACCCACACAGTAAAGGGCCCTGCTAGTCCAGTGGAGGCCCCCTCTGGACAAAGTCAGTTTTGGTATGAGAAATATGATAATTGTTGTCCCTTTCCCAGTCAAAACATTTTAAATAAAACAATAAAGAAAAGAAGGGAAATGAGCCGCCGCACCCCCCCACAAACAGTTTGCTGTTTCTTCACCTAGAAGAATTCAATGTAGATTGGTTTAGGAGGGCACAGACTAGGGTAGATGTCTCTTGCTAGCTCACTTTCCCAGCTGGAAGGTCAGTTGTGTGATGCAGACCCATTGATTACAATACCATGGAGTGGAACATTCCAGAATGCGGTTTTATATGGTGTCTTTAATACACTTTGCATTACTAAGTGTTTTAAAAGCAAGGAATGTTAGGCAGCAGCCAAGAGGCACACATCAGAAAGAAGTAGATTGAGGGTGGTAAAGGAAATCTCTGCTGGTTAAGGAGAGACACAAAGATAGAGGGGAAGAAGATTAAGCAGAAGGAGGGTCACACAGTTAAGTAATAAGGCATGAACGGGTACAGATTAACAGTCTTGCTGGCGTTTGTGCATCTCTGGATCACCAGGGCCTTCATGAGGTGCCCTGGGATGCTCGGAGCCTGGTGCGCCTTGAAAGGCAGGAAGGAGGCTCAGTACTTGTTTGTAGCTGGGAAAGTGGATTATGCAATATGTCCGGAAAATGTTTAGCTGCACTTCATTTGTGTTTCTGCTATCAAACTCGGAGGCCCTATTTGGCTTACTGGACAACCCTGCTTTGAACCTCTCAAGTCATCAAGTATGTGCCGTGGCCTTGTGTCACTGAAACTATGCTACCTCAGAAGCTATGCTGTTTGTGCCCCACTGCTCCATGGAGCAGAATTTTCATTTTTTATAACTCAATTAAATGTTTTATATTTGCTGCATTACCAGAGAGGACATTGGACTTAATAGATGAATTGCTTGTCAACCTAGAACCACCTAGTTGCCCCTCTCTCAGCTGTTCGCCCCATGGCCGATGCACCCCTCTGCCTGATCTTCAATCAAGCATGAAGTCTGAACCCAGGTAAACTGTTTTTTCCATCTGAGTTTGTCTGGACTGCTGACAGTGTCGCCAGGCCCCCTTCCCATTTTAACATCAGGTACTCCAAGACAGGGGATGGGGGGCTTACATATTGTTTCATCATCTTTCCTCCTTCTCGTTTATGTTATTTCCACCCTTTTCCCCCAGCTTTCTTTTCTATTTTTTCTTCATTTAATACATGGAATACACAGGTTAGTCACCTGTAACAGTAGTTCTAGGAGTGGTATATGTTATTCATCCATACTGTTTGGCATGTCCTTTCCCTTTAATTACCTTGCTGAAAGTCTTTAAGCTGGCTCCTCCCACTCACCCGGGTGGCATATGCCTTGGCTCTGCCCCTTGACACCAGCTCTTGCCTGCTGAAAGCAGAGGTTGTGCGTCGAAGCTGGGGAGGTCGGATGGGTCTGTGTGGATGAACAACGTATACCACTCCTAGAACTACTGTTACAGGTGAGCAACCTGAGTTTCTAGGGATGCGGATATGTTGTTCTTATCCACACTGTTTGGCAGACTCCTAGCAGTTCTCCGGGAGGAGGAAGGCAAGGCGCACACCCCCTACTTAAGGAACAGAGACTGGAGAACTGAGGCCCCAAAACCAGCAACCCGGCGTGACTCTAGGTCAATGTGGTAATGGGAAATGAAGGTGTTTGCTGACTTCCAGGTAGCAGCCCTGCAGATTTCCTGGATAGGGACGTCCCTAGAAGCATCCTCTTACACAGCAGTATGGCAGGTGGAATGAGCCCTTAGCCCTATGGGAGGCTCCCTACCTACCAACCTATAGTAGAGATCAATGCATGATGTAATCCATCTGCCAATCGTCCGCTTGGCTGCAGGTCTGCCAGGTGTGGCTTCAGCATAGGTGACAAATAGCTGGAGAACCTCTCCCTGAACTCCGGCCATGCGCTCTTTATAACAGGAGAGTGTTCTTCTCAGGTCCAAAGTATGGAGCCTGCATTCGGCCTCTGAGGTGTGATTGGGGTAATACACCAGCAGAGTCATTACCTGGTTCAGGTGAAACTCCGACATGACCTTTGGAAGGAACTTTGGGTTGGGGCGCAGGACAACCTTGTCCCTGTGGAAGACCAGATAAGGAGACTCAACAGAGAGCGCCTGGAGTTTCCCAATCCTGGCTGACATGACAGCCACCAGGAAGGTGGTCTTCCACGATAGGCATGACATCTCACTCCTGTGCATCAGTTCGAATGGCTTGCCCATGAGCTTTGCCAGTACCAGCAGTAGATCCCATGGTGGTGGTGGTTCATGCACCGGAGGGG
This sequence comes from Neoceratodus forsteri, assembly GCA_016271365.2. NCBI lineage: Eukaryota > Metazoa > Chordata > Ceratodontiformes > Ceratodontidae > Neoceratodus > Neoceratodus forsteri. The sequence continues at coordinate 1,341,488,513 of CM028132.1, forward strand.
AAATATGGTAGAGGCCTTTGAAGAAACGTCAGACCACCTTCTCCTGTGCCACTGTTTGCTGATGGGCCTGCGCCCGGTAAACAGAGATGGCTGCCAGGTATACCTTAAGGGTTGTAGACCGAAGACCCCCTTTGGAGAGAGACCAAAGGTAGTTGAGAATGCTAGCCACCGGACAGGACAAAGGGTCCAGGCCCTTGCCCTGACACCAAATGTGGAGAACCTCTTCCACTTGAAGGCATAGCACTTCCTGGTCGACTCCTTCCTAGATGTCTCAACTACAGTGAGGACGTCTTTGGAAAGACCCAAAGCCTGGAACTCTAGTCGCTCAGGAACCAGGCTGCCAGGTGCAGGGATTGAAGGTCCGGGCAGAGGACCTTCCCCGATTGACTGAGAGCAAGCCCGGGCATGCTGGAAGACACCTTGGGAGCCTGATGCTGAGGAGATTGGGGTACCAAAACTGGCGGGGCCAGTCTGGAGCCACCAGGATCATCTGTGCCTTGTCCCTCCTGACCTTGAGGGGCACCTTGTGGATCAAGGGAAGTGGAGGGAAGGCATAAAAGAGGATTAGGGTCCATGGCCTCAAGAAGGCATACCCCTGCAGCGAGCCCTGCTGAGGGGTCGGGCACAAAACAGCGTCAGCTTTGCGTCCTCCCTGGAGGCGAACAGGTCCACCTGAGGAGTGCCCCACTGGGAGAACAGTCTGTGTACTGCCTCTGGATGGAGAGACCACTCGTGGGATGCCTTGCCCACATGGCTGAGGGCGTCCACCAGCTGATTTAAGGCTCCTGCCACATGAATGGCTAGGAGATCTGCCTGCAGTTGGCTCACGAGAGTCCAGATGCGGAGAGCTTCCCTGCACAGAGGCCAGCAGTGTGTGCCGCACTGTCTGTTGAGATAGTACACAGTCATGGTGTTGTCCACCTGGACCTGAATCACCTGATCCCGAAGGAACAGAGCGAATGCAGTCAGTGCCAGCTGAACTGCTTGGAGCTCCAGCAGGTCAATGTGGCATCAGGATTCCTCGGGGGTCCAGAAATAGACTCTGTGGTCCCCCATGTGGGCAGCCAAGCCCGTGAGAGAGGTGTCGGTCATCAAGATGACTGCCGGCTCGGGGCGGACAAACGGGATCTCCTCTTGCAGATGTTCCAGGATGGTCCACCACTGGACAGCGTCCCACATCTTCTGGGTCACAGTGACCAGCTGGCGAAATGACCTAGCCGCGGAGTCCACTGGCTGGCCAGCTCCCACTGAAGGGGGTGCATATGCCACTGGGCCCATTAGACCATGGAGGTGCAGGCCGCCATGTAACCCAGAAGTCGAAGGAAGTCCCGGGCAGGGCGCAAGTGCCCAACCAGAAATGATCGGGCAAAGGAGGAGAGAACCTCCACCCTGTCCACTGGGAGCCTGGCTCTGGCTCGGCAAGAGTCAAGCAATGCCCCAATGAAGCAGATCACCTGTGAAGACACGAGTTAGGACTTGGCCTCACTAACCAGGACGCAAAGGTTGACACCAGTCTGGAAGGCCAGATCCCTGGAGCTCTCCACCTCCAGTTTGGAGGGACCAGCTATAAGCCAATCATCCAGATCGGGGTACACTCCGACCCCTTGATGCCGAAGATGGGCTGCCACCACTGCAATGCATTTGAAGACCTTGGGGGCCGATGACAAGCTGAACGGCATGGCTTGAAACTTGTATAGGGTTCCCTCTGCCCTGAAGCAGAGGAACCTTGGGTGCGACGGACAGATCGGGATGTGGAAGAACACATCCTGCAGATCCAGTGAGCAAAACCACATGTTCTGCTCAAGAGATGGTATGGTCCGAGACAGTTACCATCCTGAATGTATGAGACCTGAGAAACTGGTTCAGATTATGCAGATCTAGAATGGTGCACCAGCCCCCTGTCCATTTCGGGACCAGGAAGTACCAGGAAACAAACCCTGGGTTGACAGGGGGATCCGCGACTCTGACCACTACCTCCTTGCAGAGGAGTTGGGCGACATTGTCTCGGACAGCCGAGTAAGTGTGCATGGATACCTTCTCCTCACGTGGGGTGTGGGCTTGGCTTGGTGGGTACTGCTCGAATTCCAGAGGCAGCCCCTGGCCAACCACTTTCAAGACCCACCTGTCCGCTGTGATAGCGGACCAGGCGGAAAGGAAGTGGCGGAGCCAGCCCCCCAAGGGAGGACACAGAGTGGGTGTGATGGGCATGGGGGTGGCAACCCCCATCCCATCATTGTGCAGGCTTGGAGGAGGAGGATCCGGCCAAGGAACTGCTGGGACCTTTCCCTCTGGGCTTACAGGCTGCAGAAGCCCCTGACTTGGGCCGAGGGCACCAAGATTGAGCCTACTGCTGCCCCGACTGGTACTGGGGCTGCTTGGCCACTGGGGCAGAAAGCAGAAAAGGCTTATGCTTCTGCTTTTTTGAACCCTGAGATTCCTTCTGGGTGGAAGCAACAGAGTCCAAGGTGGCATTGGACTTCTCGATGCGCTGAAGGTGACCATCAATCCCTGGACCAAATAAGTCGGTGCCCAGGAAGGAAATGTCCACCAGTTTGTGCTGAGTGTCTGCTGTAAAGGTCGAGACCCTCAGCCAGGCCCTGAAGCATATAGTGACTGCGGCCACCACCAAACGGGCACAGGAATCTCCAATGTCCAGAGCCGTCTGGAGTTGCTGTTTTGCCACAGCCTGACCCTGATCCCAGACCTGCTTGACAGTAGTCTGAAGGTCCATGGGGAGATGAGGAAGCACCTCATCTAGAGAGCCAAGGAGGGCCATGGGAGAAGAGTGCCATGATGATAGCCAAGCTCGTCTGATGGAGACCAACTGAAGAGACAGCATAGACTTTTCTGACAGAGTGGTTCAGTTTTTTGGACTCTTTATCTGGAGGTCTATCAGTGTCTCCTGAATTGCCTGAGTGCTGAAACACAGATTCGGTCACCAGCCCCTCAGCCAAGGGATGCTCTGTGAACCCAGAAAGGGAGCCGATGGGAACTGCATACTTGCAAGCCACTCAGACAGATGGTGCAGGGCAGGAGTCAGGGTGCTGCCAACGTTCCAGGGCCAGGCCAACAATGGCTCAGCCACTGGGAAGGCCTCTGCTGGAGAATCCCCTTTTTCCAGAATGTCTGTCAGGGGATATTGAACCAGTTTCTGAACAGGCTCCAAAGGCATCCCCGTGGATTCGGAGACAAGACGGAGAATGCCCATGAAGGACATGGGACCTTCCTCCGTCAAGACCCCCAAGTGAAACCTCATTGAATGGACGAGAGTGCAAAGAGGAGCCCAGATAGATTGACCGACCACCTGAGTCACCTTCGACCTGCCATGGACGGTCGGGAGTGAGGGTGACTGACAGCCTGTGCAGGAGGCCCTCAGCGGGCCAAGACTCCTTGACAGGAGCCCCAGATGAAGGCTGTTTAGGTGGTGGCTCCACCCCAATCAGCGGAGAGGCCGGTAGCCAGGAGGGCCTTCACCGGCTCTGCGGGCGGAGGGGCGGGCTCCAGAGGAGTCGGCGTTGGGCCTAGAGGGTGATAGCCACATGATGGCTGGCGTGGAAGCTGGGATCGACTTCGGACCAGCCAACACCAACTGCTGCCACATAAGATCTTCATAGCATCGATGCAACTTGCGCCGAAGCCGCTCCTCTTCCGAGGAGGACGAGGATGAATGGCGGCGGCGCCACTTCTTGGAATGCCCAGAATGGCATTTGTGAGTTCTCTTCGACCTGTCTGTTGAAGCTGTCCGAGATCTAGACCTCGACTGTCGGGAGTACCGATGAGGGTGCTCAGAAGGAGCCGGAGAGACCCATGGCTCCTCCAGGTCAGGGTCAGGGACCGTGAAGAGGTTCCCAGCAGGCTGGGTCTCCTCCTCGGTAGGTACAGAGTCCTGAACAAGGAATTGTTGGCCTCATCTAGCAACAAGGGGTCAACGGGGTCGATAATAATTTTGACCAGGTCGTCGATCCAGCGTCTTAGCCGGCTGGCCTGGCGGGGCACCTGGCTTCAGCGGCCATGGCCGCACTTCGACCAAAGTCGAACTGAGATTCCTGGGAACGAGATCACTCTCAATCCCCAAAAAAATGTTGACGTAAACTTCTTCTCCTCGACTCCTTGGAATCCTTTTTACTGGAACGGGAGCTGTGCGGCCGATGGCCCTCCCCTTGGTCGGAAAAGACAGGCAAAACTCCTTGAAGGAGCCCGTAAAGGTAGAGCCCAGTTTGAGCAGTACGAAGACTGATGCTGAAGAGCTGCCTCCTCCTCGAAAGCCTTCATTTGCTCGAGAGTCGCGGAGACCACACAACAGGCCTCTTTAGATTTGACCGGCAAGTTCCGTTTCTCCGATCGGATGAGGCGATCATCCAACATTTTCGGCTGGAACGAGCATAAAAGTCGCTAGCCTGGGTACAGGCAACAAACGCACGCAGCATGTGGGTCAGTGCGAGACATCTTCTGCCCGCAGGGGCACCTGAACCTGGGCGAGGACCTGTCCTCCATCGCGGTCGCAATTGAAAAATGATGCGGTGAAACTCTTAACGAGTTTATGTTTTGGTAAGTAATCTGAAGATTTAAGCACCAGGGCCTACTCAACGCGGGAGCAGTAAGGAGGGAACCTGAATCTTCCAGCGGAAAGGAAGATCTGGTGTCAAGGGGCGGAGCCGAGGCATATACCACCTAGTGGGTGAGAGGAGCCAGCTTAAAGACTTCCGGCAAGATAATTAAAGGGAAAGAACATGAGAACATGCCAAACAGTGTGGATAAGAACAAAATATCCACATCCCTAGAAACAAGATTTTGAATCTCTCTCAGTTCTGCTTGCAGAATGTTAACCCACACAATCACACAACAGAAGGCTTCAGATCCAGGGATTCTGTTTTATCTGCAGCAGGTTAAACAGCAGAGATTTCCCTGGTAAGCAGATAAGGATAGGAGTGGGATTTTTCATGGCAGCAAAGAAACATCAGAAATTAAAAACCAAGTACTGTAGTACTTAATTTTATAGTGTGTGTCAGTATGTGTGTGTGTGTGTGACAGAAGAGGATTAAGGTGCACATTTTTTTTTTTTTTTTTTTTTTTATTTCATGCAGTTTTATTTTCAGGAAGTAGTTGAAGGTTTTTAATGAATAAAGGTAGCAGCTATATTTGTGATGGAAAACTGACTTGCTCGCTGATTTTATGAGGGTGAAAAGGCTGATGACCAGGGACTTTTATGAAGTATGATTTTGTATTATGATAAAATCACTGTTTAAAATGATCTTTTTTTTTTTTTGCCATTCACTCTTTATTAACTTTTACAAATTAATACAGAGATGGTAAAAGAGAGTACAATACCTGGTGTACAAATTATTACAATTCGACAGAGCCCAAAAGATTACCACCGGGTTCATAGGTCTCTGTAACCTCCCCTCCTCCCCATACCCCCTCCTAACCCCATCAAGGCGCCAGTATGCTACACCTGACCTAAGAGGTAACGCATAATTAGTTACTAATAAGCAACTATTAACGGGACCATATTTTCAAAAAGAGGCAATTGGTTACTAAGAATGGCTATCATTCTTTCAACCCTAAGACTTGCTAGGAGCTCAGACAACCATTCAATAAGGAATAATTATGGAATCCTTCCAATGTTTAAGAACTACTCTTTTCACTATAATTGAAATCAAAACATATGATATTTCCTCAGTTTAACCGGAAGTCCGACATAACTCCAGTACACATACCTCTGGGGTGAACATCTCCTCTAAACCCAATAATGGACTAGCCTTATCTCTAATCTCCATCCACAACGGTGCAATTCTTGTGCAATCCCAGAAAATGTGGAGCAGATCACCCACCCCCGAACCACATCTAGAACACCTAGAGTCTGGCAAGACCTTTAAATCTGATAGTTTTAGAGGGGAGTAGTAAATATTATGCAAAATTTTAAACCGAGTCAACTTAAGACAATCTTGTTTAAGAAACCTGTGGCAGTTAATCCATATCTGCGACCAATCCAACCTCGCCTCAGGAAAGACCCTGGCCCAATATGGCGGCGACGCCAATCTTTCAGAGAACGCTCAATGAAGCAGCACCTGGTATAGCTTCGAGATAGCGTGGGACATTCCTATCAAGGGTCGTACAGTATCCCAGAATGTCATACGGGACGGGGTTAGCCCACTTGACCCTATTCTCTGGATAAGCAAATGCCGCAATTGATAAATCCTGAAACAGTCTCTTACAGGTAGATTGAGCTTATTTAATATGTGGGTGTAGATATTAGTTTACCATCCACATCTAGGAAATCCTCAACGACAGTCCTCAAGCTTAGGTAACCAACTATGTCTATTAGTTTGCGCATGAATCAACAAATGGATTACCCATGATTGGTTGAGAACTATCTTAACATGTTCATATTTTAAGAAATTACAGAGTTGACTATGTATCCTTAAAGAGACTCCAATGGGTGAGTCTTTCAAGGAAGGAAGCACACTAGAGGTACTGTAATACAAAGCTTCTGGGTTAAAACCCAGGCTCTTAATAAAACTAACTTAGGTTGACCCAGAGTGGAACATAGTCCTTGGGCGTGGGGAGAGATGTGCGAAAGACCCCTGCCATATTTATTTATGTCGCCGCCCAGTAATAGAGAGCGGAAATGGGGTAGTTTCAGCCCCCATGTCCCTTTGGCGCCACAAGCAGCATAAGATATTCTTGCCTTCTTGTAATTCCAAATGAAATCAGCGATTAACTTATGTATTCTGTTAAACCATGCCAAAGGGATCCAGATATTAAGCATGGACAGAGAGTAGAAAAGCCTGGGGAAAATATTCATTTTTACAATGCTTATTCTGCCCCATAATGACAGAGGGAGCTGTGCCCACCTTCTCATGTCCAACTCTAAGCTACGGACTAAGGGATCTAAAGTTAGGTGACGCAGGCGCTCTGGGCTGTTCGCCAGATTAAGGCCTAAATATTTAAGGGATTTGGGACTCCATCCCAATCCCAACCTCGTAATGTCACTTTTGAGAACTCTGTTATTTAGGGGATATACCACTGTCTTTTCCTGGTTTAGTTTATAATTGGATAAAGCACTAAACTCATGTAACACATCAAGTAGGGCTGGGACCGAGGTAGCAGGGTTGGCCACATAAATTAATAAATCATCCGCAAATGCAGTAACCTTTACAACTTGATCTCTGACTTTATCCCTTAATCCTGTTAGATAATACAATCTGCCTAATCAAGGGTTCCAAATACAGGTTAAACAATAGGGAGATAAAGGACACCTTGTCTCGTCCCTACATGTAAGTTGAAGGATGACGATATCACACTGTTATAGCCACTCTTGCCGTGGATTTGAGTATAAAGCTTTAACCCAACTAACAAACTTATCTGGAAACCCCACCCTTTCCATAACCCGAAACAGAAAAGCCTAATGGACCCTGTCGAAAGCCTTCTCGGCCCAAAGAGACCAGCACCAATGGGAGGCCCGCCTTCGGACGCCGAGAAGACATGGGACAATGTTCTAAATGATCTGCCGAGGTTCTGCCCTTTCATAAACCCGCTTGTTCTGGGCCAATTAAAGAAGGCAACGACTTGCTAATTCTCTCGCCAAAAATTTTAGATAAAATCTTTATATCATAATTTAACAGGAGATGGGCCGATAACTACCTGGATTCTCAAGGGTTTATTTGGCTTTGGTATAAGTACTATAAGTGCCTCAAACAAGCATTTATCCGTGTCCTTTCCCGAGAGAATGTGCTGATATAACCTGGACAGTAAGGAATCAGCTGGGAAGAAAATTTATAAAAATTGACGAGAACCCATCGGACCGGAGTCTTATCAGTAGGCAAGCTTTTAATAGCGATTCTATTTCACTGTAGGTAATATCAGCAGTAAGAAGCCTATGGTCAACCTCCTCTAGATTGGCAGTGGCAACCGATCCAAATAGGACTGGATCTCAGATTGGACAGGTGGAGACCGCATTTCTCAGATAGAGATTCATAGTAGTTCCAAAACAAGGGCTATCTCTTCCGGAGTTGTCTTAATACACTTATCTTGTTCCGACCAAATCCTTCTATTAATCGGGATGCTTCTAGCTGCGCAATACGCCAGGCCAGAAGCTTTCCAGGCTTCTCCCCTTGATCGGCATACTTTGCCCTAGCTTTAATAATGGCTAATTCTGCCTTAACACCCAGCATTTTGAGGTATGCATCTCTGGCTTTGATTAGTTTAACCTCGATCTCCTCCTGTGGATTAGAAACCAGTGCCATTTGCAGACCCTTGATTTGGGTTAACAAGTCTAACATAGTGGCATTTCTTTCCTTCTTAGCCCTAGTAGCCTGACTTATCAGTAGACCCTCATGTATGCCTTAAGTACAGACCACAAAATGTCTGGCGTCACCTTCCATATCATTGAACAGAACAAATTCTCAATTTGGGACGTCAGATTATCAACTATCTTGGGAACCCTCAGAAGCTGATTATTAACTTTCCATCTACTTCCTTTGCCAATAACGGAAGGAAAAGAGATCATAGCTTCCACTGCAGAGTGATCAGACAGAGGAGCAGCCACTATCTCAGCCCCAATAACACCTCTCAGTAGAGAGCGGAAAGGAATAAAATCAATCCTCGAACCCGATTTGTGCACCGTGAATAAAAGGTGTAGTTCTCATTTGCGGATGAAGCACCTCAGGCGTCCGCTAGACCCAGGCGGACCAGTAGATCATTGAAAGCCAGAGTAGCTGGCGTGTATACATGTGATCTCGCGGACCTATCCATCCGGTAGTCGAGAACCAGATTAAAATCCCCCCCAATAATCATGGGAAGCTGGCTAAATGGCAGCAACACCCTCATTAACTTAATCAGGAAATCCTGACTATCAGAGTTAGGCCCGTAAACAACCCCTAGTAAAATTTCCATATTATATAGTTTCCCCTTCACTAAGAGAAATCTTCCTTCTTTATCTGGAATAATTTTGGTAGGGCAAAAGGGAACCGATCTATGCAGTAGGATCAGCACTCCTCTACTCTTTGAACTCCCCTGAGAAGAGAATACTTCCCCAAATTGCATTCTTCTCAAACACTTAGCCTCTTCCTGAAGCAAGTGGGTCTCTTGCAAAAAGGCAAGTTTGACCTTCGCAGCCTCCAAATATTTCAAAATTTTGTATTGCTTTACCTTATGTCTAGCCCCTTTGACATTCCATGTGCAAAATTTGATTAAGGTATCAGTCCCCATGTTCAAAATACAGCCTGACATGTCTGATAGGCGCATCCATGTTTCTCTCACTCTCTACAGCACCAGCCGACTTTGCGCCTCCCTCCCAAAACCCCCATTAACCACAAATCCAATGTTCCCCTAGTACCCATGTCCCATAACACAGAGTGAAACCCTCTTTACCTTATCCAACCCAAAACCACCCTCCCTGCCCACCCAAACACCTCCAAGTCTTTCTACGGCCCATGACACCAGGATGCCTAACTCTCCTTCCCCACTCCCTCTCGCTACTTACAAATTCAAAAGAACCATTTCCTCCAGTTATCTATCTAAGTCATGAACTATAAATATATTCACATCAAACAGAACTATTTAGGTGCAGAATATTATAAGGTAAAACCCCTCATTAACGATTCAATCTGGTAAATCCCATGGTAACATCAATAGAAAATGAGAGAGGTCTACATTAACTGGCCCCAAGCAGAGTAAAGGAAAGTAAACATGCTCCCCACATTCAAACATTAGGCAGGTTTGAGCCTTCCCAAAAAAATTTCAGTCACATAAAGGTCCTTCTCACGGGCATATTAAGGTAAAAAGGTGTCCATGTCCAAAATAAATTGAGTGAGTCCAGATTCCCAGACACTGGCTATGGTAGCATCCCAGCCCTGGAAAAACAACCAACCAGACTGAATGCCCGCACAATGAACTCAAACTACCCCGCCTAAACCCTATAACAGAGTTCCTGTAAATAAAAGATTCAGTCCATCCGGTTTAGAATGCACAGCATAAGACCCACATTTATATGGCATGGTAATGGCTATCAGTCGAGCAACAACATCCTACATCTTCATCCAGCCTCTTTAAGCAAATCTGGATAGGCCCCACGAGGCCAGAGAGTCGAATCCGAGGAATCAAAGATTTCAGACATTGCCCATGAGCACTTGGAATCTTGCAGGATATCCCATTCTAAATTTTAATCCAGCGGCGATCAACCTTTTAACAAGTGGATGAAAGGTAGCTCGTTTCTGCCTCACCAACAACGGAGATCTTGCACCACTCTAACCCGTGACCCTTCCCAAAAAATTTATTTATCTTCTCTGGCTTTTCCAACCAATAACTGCCTTTCCTGGTAATTCAAAAATTTTATAATGAAAGGCCGAGGAGGGTGATCGGGTGGTGGTAATGGACGTAGCGCACGATGAGCCCTTTCCACAATATACTTAGGCTCAAATGGCGAGGGCCCTACGATCTTTTCCATTAATTTCTGGGCAAATAGGATCGTATCCTGAGCTTCAGCTTTTTCAGGCAACCCGATCAGAACAACGTTGTTGCGCTGACTCCGGCCTTCCAGATCTTCCACCTTTAATTCCAATTTCTGGATTTTCTGAGAAATTTTAACGATCGATGCATCCGTTCTCTCCTTGCTTCCCTCTAGTGACTTGACTCGAGCTTCGATATCTGAGGCCCTTCGGTAAGATCTTGATCATGGTTTTAATATTTTAGTTCCCCAGCCATCTCAACCACTGTGGTCTTAAGGGTCTGATCTCTTCTAGGAACGGCAGATAAGCGTTAGAGGCTCTTCGAGTGCCGCTCACGCTTGCCTTGCACCAAAGCCACGTGAGGCCTTCGATTTTTGGCAGCCTTTCGGGCTATGGAGGGGTGTGCTTGGAGGCGGCTTCTCATCTCAGCCTCCATAAGTAGCCAGAGCACTGCTTCTTCTCTAATAATCTGCCACTAGTTTTCAGAGTCCAACAGTAAAAACAGAGAAATTGAGCAAAATAATCGGGTGCGAGACGGAGCTACTCGGAAGACCAGCTACTCCGCGTCCCGCATCACGTGACTCTGTTTAAAATGATCTCTAATCAATCACAGAAACAGTGATGGCAGAAAAGAAAAAATTACTCGACGTAGTAATTACATAAAAACATAGAAATTGTCGGCAGATAAGGACTGCTAGGCCCATCCAGTCTGCCCGTAGGCCCTATACATTTGTATGTGGCCACTGATCCTATGTGATCAATGGCTTATCATCATCCCCCCAGGCTTCCCTTGTGGCTGTCCCAAGCATGCTTAAACCCCTCCACTGTGCTTGCCCCCACTACCTCCTGTGGCAGACTATTCCATGTGTCGACTACCCTTTCTGTGTAGAAAAACTTCCTCACATTACCTCTCAATCTACCCTCCAATTTCATATTGTGCCCCTTGTTCTAGTACTTTTTCTACATTGAAAAGCTCCCTGCCTGCACCTTTGTTTATGCCTTTAAGGTACTTGAAAGTTTCAATCATGTCCCCTGCTGTTTCCTCTCCTCCAGTGAGTACATATTGAGGTCTCTTAGTCTCTCCTCATGTTTTGTGGTGTAAGCCCTGCACCGTCTTTGTTGCCCTTCTGTGGATAGTCTCCACCTTATCTATGTCCTTGCACAGGTGTGGTCTCCAGAATGGCACGCAGTACTCCGGTGAGGCCTTACCAATGTTTTATACAATGGCATCACCACCTCCCGCCTCCTGCTAGTGATACCTCTGCCTATGCACCCCAGCATACCACTGGCCCTCCCTGCTGCCTTTGTACACTGCTTTGATACCTTAAGGTCATCAGAGATGATAACCCCTAGGTCCCTTTCCTCTTTGGTGATGGTTGGCTCCTCCCCCCCCAACCTGCAGCTCTCCACAGGGTTCCTCTATCCAGGTGCATTATTTTGCACTTCTTTACATTAAACCTCAGTTGCCACATCTCTGACCATCTTTCAAGCTTCTCCAGGTCCCTCTTCATTTTCTGCTCCCTTTCTGGAGGATCCACCCTGTTGCAGATCTTGGTGTCATCTGCAAACAGTCAGACCTTTCCTTCCAGCACCTCTGCAATGTCACTAACGAAGTCATTGAACAGGACTGGTCCTAGTACTGATCCCTGAGGTATCCCACTGATCACCCCCCTCTTCCCCAGATTGTACCCCATTTACCACCACCCTCCGTCTCCTGTCTGTTAACCAGTTCCTAAGCCAATTCACCACCTTGTCTCCCATGCCCGGACTACTCATCTTGTTCATCAGCCTTCTATGTGGGACAGTATCGAACACTTTGCTGAAATCCACGTAGGCGACGTCTACTGCCCCTCCCTGATCAAGTTCTCTTGTCACCCAATCAAAAAAACTATTAGATTCGTTTGACATGACCTTCTTGCTGTGAATCCGTATTGCCTCAGATCCTGCGCACCACTGGATTCCAAATGTGTCATTATCCTTTCTTTCAAAAGTGTCTCCATGATCTTTCCCACCAGTGAGGTGAGGCTGACTGGCCTGTAGTTCCCCACCTCCTCCCTACTGCCACTTTTGTGCAGTGGGACTACATGTGCCCTCTTCCAGTCCTCTGGAATGACATCCGTGTTGAGTGACTCTGTGAACAGGGCTGCCAGAGGTGCTGCTAGTTCCTTTTGCTGCAGCTTTAATATCCTTGGGTGGATACCGTCTGGCCCCATGGCCTTATCCACCGTCAGCTTTGTGAGTTCGTCCAGAACTCTCTCAACTGTGAATGGACTGGAGTTCACTTCTCCCCTTCCCCACTGCCACTGCATCCCAACTGTGGTCCTTGATCTGCCCCCTCCTTAGTGAATACTGAGCAGAAGTATTTGTTCATTATCTCTGCCTTGTCCAGATCCCTCCTCATACCCCCGGTTTTCTTCTTTCACTAGTGTACCTATAAAATGCCTTATCACCTTTGTTTACAGCCTGTGCTAAGCTCTCTTCTGTCTCCACCTTTGCCCTCCTAACAGCCTTCCCTACTTCTCTTACACATTCAAGGTACACCTCCCTGTCTTTCTTCCTTTGGCTCCCCTTATATTTCCTGAAACTCTGCTTTTTAGCCCTGACTTTGTCCCTCACCTCTTTGGAGAACCATAGTGGTTTAATTCTTCTTTTCCCTTTGGTCACTATCCTAATGCATTGGTTCGTTATATCCACTATGGCTCCTTTCAGTTTCTTCCATTGTTTTTCCACCCACTCTACTATCTCTCAATTCCCCAGAACTGCTTGTATACATCTACCCATTTCAGTGAAATATGCCCTCCTGAAATCTGATACTCTTGCCCTTATATGGCTTGATTGAGTCCATGTCTCCATGCTGAACCACACCATGTGGTGGTCACTGGACCCCAGCTACCCTTCTACCTGTATTTCTTTGACTCTGTACCCATTGGTCCATACCAGGTCCAGAACTGACTTGTCCCTGGTTGGCTCATGCATCAGCTACCTGAATCCAACCCCCTGCAGGGATTCTAGGATGGCTGTGCTTCTGGCTGAAACAGCCATCTGGGTGGCCCAGTCCACGTCCGGCATATTGAAATCCCCCAGTAGCAGGATTTCACCCTTAGTTGTCATGTCATGTATGTTCTCCACTTGTTCCCAGTCTACTTTCTCCTTCTGTGCTGGAGGTCTGTAGATCACCCCAGTGCGTATCGCTGTTCCATTCTCTGGCTCCATGGTGACCCACATTACCTCAGCCTCCCCCGTCTTCCCTGAACTTCTGTAGCCTTTATATCATCTCTGATGTACAGGGCCACTCCCCACTCTTTTTACCCTCCCTGTCCCTCCTGAACAATGTATAGCCTGGTATATTGACTTCCCAGCCATGATTTGCAGAGTACCATGTCTCTGTTATTGCTGCTATGTCAAGGTCTTTATCTGGACAAGGCCTCCAGGTCTGGAACCTTATTTCCTAGGCTACGGCATTTGTTAGCATGACCTTCCATGTTTTACAGTCTGCCCTCCCTCTGCTCTTGTTCTTCCTATCCAGCATCTTCCCTCCTCTCCAGTTTCTTTTCCTATGTGCTCCTGCCGCCCCTATATTACTCATTATACATTCTTCACTTGCCTGCCCCTCCCTGCCTATTTTCGTTGTTCCCATAGTCGACTTATGTTCCTGCATGTTCTGATGGGGGGTGTTCCTAAGCCTCCTGGCTCACCCTCCTTGGCCAGTTTAAATGCTCACAGCTGAAGCATTTAAACTTCTCACAAAGGACCAAGGTCCCCTTCTCAGACAGATGCAGGCCGTCATCCTTATATAAGCTTGCATCTGCCCAGGTCATTATTATGTTTCTTCCATGGATCACTCAATATGTTTAACTAATGCAGTCAGCTTCTTGTGGAGAAAGGAATGTATGTAAATGATGGAACTCTCTTTGGCTCATGCCAGTTTCAAACTGCTGCCCCTAACTACTGTCTTCTGAAGTGCTCAGATTCATTGCAAAGCCTAACAAGGTGAAGGCACCCTAACTTAGCTAACACTATTTAACAGTATCCCCTGTAATTGAACCAGAAAAGAACGGGCCCTGAAAGAAGGGATAAACAGTTAAAAACAACTGGTTTAAAAAACTTTCAACCATTAACCAGAAGAAACAATAGGACATATAGTGACCAGCAGGGATGCAGAATAAGGGATCCCTTTTTCCTGGTTCTGGTAGGGGAGGCAGGGTGGGAGCTTTAAGCATACTGAGTGATCCCCTGAAAGAAACATAATTACTATGGCAAGCAATTTTTTTCTTCAAATCCCAGGAATCATTCAGAATGCTTAACTAATGCAGACTGCCAAGTAAAACCTTTGGAGGTAGGGTACAAAACCTATTTTGGGAAAAAAGATTCTGTAGGACTACAGTACCAAACCTAGCACCACTTCTTGAATGTATGTCTAGGCAGTAGTGCTTGGTGAATGTGTGAACAGTTTTCCATGTAGCTACTTTGCAAATTTCCAGTACGGATATGTCCCTTGCTGCAGCTACTGATGCAGCTGTACTCCTGGTAGAGTGTACCCTGAGGCAAGGGGGAGGGGGGCTGCTTAACAACTTTGCTGTAACAGAACTGAATGCAGGCTACTATACCGCGTGCAATGGTTCTTCTAGATGCTGGTTTATCTTTACCCACTTCCCCATAGGTGAGGAACAATTGGGTAACCTCTGGCCTGAAGGCCTTGGTCCTATCAAGACAGTGGCTAAGTGACCACTTGACATCAAGACTATCCAATCTCCACTCTCCTGAGCTGGAGTTAGTAGTGAAAAAGACTAGCAATTTGATAGACTGATTCAGATGGAAATCTGAGACGACTTTAGCTAGCAATTTCCTAGTAGTCCTGAGTACCACCTTATCCCTGTGGAAAGAAATATAGTTCAGATCTGTGCACAGGGCCTGAAGCTCACTTATTCGTCTAGCTGAAGTAATGGCTACTAGGAAAGAATAGGTTACTCACCTGTAACAGTAGTACTAGGAGTGGTATATGTTGTTCATCCACACTTCTTGGCATGTCCCTTTCCCCTTTAAATCTTGCTGGAAAGTCTTCAAGCTGGCTCCTCCCACCCACCAGGGTGGTAAATACCTCGGCTCCGCCCCATGACACCAGATCTTAGCCTGCTGGAAGCAAGGTTGTGCGCCTAAAGCCAGGGAGGTCAGGTGGGTGCGTGTGGATGAACAACATATACCACTCCTAGAACTACTGTTACAGGTGAGTAACCTGTTCTTCTAGGAGCGTGGATATGTTGTTCATCCACACTTCTTGGCAGACTCCAAGCAGTTCTCCGGGAGAAGGGAGGCAAGGCGCACACCCCCTAGTTAGGAAAGAGAGATTGGAGAACCGAGGCCCCAAAACCAGCATCCTGGCGTGACTCAAGGTCCATGTGGTAGTGGGTAATGAAGGTGTTCGCCGACTTCCAGGTAGCAGCCCGACAGATTTCCTGGATAGGGATGTCCCTGGAAGCAGCCACCGATGCAGCAGTATGGCGGGTAGAATGAACTCTTATCCCTCTGGGAGGCTCCTTGCCCGCCAACTCATAGAAAAATCAGTGATACTGAATGAATACTTCTGCTCAGTAGTCACAAAAGAGGAAGTGGGGGAGGTGCCTAATCCAATTAACAGAAGCACTCTGGGGTGTCGATCCCAGTCCTTTCACAGAAGAAAGGGTTCTGAAAGAACTCCTAAAACTGAAGGTGGACAAAGCAATGGGGCCAGATGGAATTCACCCAGAATTCTAAAAATAATTAAGCAGAGAACTAGTGACACCACTGACTACCCTTTTAACAAATCATGGGAGGATGGTGTGGTACCTGAGGACTGGAAGAAGGCTGATGTGATTCCCTTCACAAAAGTGGGACCAAGACAGAGGCAGGAAACTACAGACCTGTCAGTTTGACCTCTGTGGTACAGAAAGTGATGGAATCACTTCTGAAGGAAAGAATTTTTGAGTACCTAGGCCAGTGGGGCACAGGACCCAAGGCAGCATGGGTTCACAGCGGGAAGGTCATGTCAGACGAATCTAACCGATTTCTTTGACTGGGTGGCCAAAGTAGTAGAACAGGGAGGGGCTGTGGACATGGCCTACCTAGACTTTAGCAAGGCATTTGACACAGTCCCACACAAAAGATTAGTAGTCAAATTAACCAGCCTGGGAGTGGGTCCCAGGGTGGTATACTAGATAAACACTGGCTGAACAACAGGACACAGAAGGTAATTGTAAATGGAGTCCACTCTGAAGAAAGAGGGGTTACTAGTGGGGTACCGCAGGGTTCAGTCCTTTTTAATGTCTTTGTAAGTGACACTGCAGAGGGACTGGAAGGAAAAGTATGCCTCTTTGCAGATGACAAAAAGATCTGCAACAGGGTTGATACACAGGGAGGGGTGGAAAGGATGAGTAGGGACTTGGCAAGGTTGGAGGAATGTGCAGAAGTATGGCAGCTTGGATTCAATGCAAAGAAGTGCAAAGTAATGCACCTGGGAAACAAAAACCCAGGGGAAGATTACACAGTGGGGGGGTAGTAACAACAACAAAAACGGAAAGGGACCGCACGTAACGTATCAGATGACCTTAAGGTTGGTAAGCAATGTGAGAAGGCAGTAGGGGGCTGGGGGGATACTGGGATGTATAGGGAGAGGCATCACCAGCAGAAAACAGGAAGTTGTTATCCCCTGTACAGACAGTTGGTGAGACCCCATCTGGAGTACTCGTCCGTTCTGAGACTCCATCTCCGCAAGGACATAGACAGGATGGAGGCAGTTCAGAGAAGGGCAACTAAAATGGTGCAGGTTCTGCAAGAGAAGCCATACGAGGAGAGACTAAAGGAGCTTAATATGTATACCTTTGAGGAAAGGAGGGAGAGGGGGGACATGATAGAAACGTTTAAGTACCTCAGTGGAATCAACAAAGTCAAAGAGGGTAGCATCTTTCAGAAAAAGAGACGTGCAAGAACAAGGGGACACAATCTGAAGATAGAGGGGGGACGGCTCAAGGGCAATGTGAGGAAGTATTTTTTCACAGATAGGGTGGTGGACGCATGGAACAGCCTTCCTGAGGAGGTTGTGAGGTCTATAACTGTGGGAGAATTCAAGAATGTATGGGACACACATAAGGCAATTTTTGTGGGGGGGGGGTAGGAAGAAATAGGCTGTTGGTTACATAGGATCTGCAGCTTATCCTCTAGGTAGGGAAATGGGCAGACTAGGTGAGCCAAGCGGTCCTTATCTGCGGTCAAAGTCTATGTTTCTATAGCACATACCTATGTATGATGTAACCCATCTTGCAATGGTCCATTTGGCTGCAGGTCTGCCAGAAGCGGCTTCAGAGCAGGTGACAAACAGCTGGAGAACCTCTCCACGAATTTCTGCCATTCTCTCCTTATAATAGGAGAGAGCACGTCTCAGGTCCAGAGTATGGCGCCTGTACTCAACGTCCAAGGTATAGTTAGGGTAGTAAACTGGCAGAGTTAGCACCTGGTTAAAGTGAAACTCTGATACCACCTTCGGAAGGAATTTCAGGTGGGGGTGCAGGACAACTTTGTCCCTGTGAAAGACCAGATAAAGGGAGTCCACCAAAAGCACCTGGAGCTCCCCTGTCCTTCTGGCTGACGCGATAGCCACCAGGAAGGCCATCTTCCACAACAAATATGAGAGCTTACACTTGTGCATGGGTTCGAATGGCTTGCCCATGAGCTTTGCCAAAACCAGCAACAGATCCCACAGAAGTGGAGGTTCACACACCGGAGGGGATATGTGATCCAGGCCTTTGAAGAAGCACCTGACCACTGTCTCCTGCGCCACTGACGGCTGACCGGCCCATGCCCGGTAAGCAGAAATGGCTGGAAGGTGCACCCTACGGGTTGATGACTGCAGACCCCCTTTGGAGAGAGACCAAAGATAGTTCAGAATGTTAGCCACAGAGCAGGATAAGGGGTCCAGACCTTTACCCTGGCACCAAATGGAAAATCTTTTCCATTTGAAGGCGTAACACTTCCTGGTTGATTCTTTACAAGATGCCTCCACCATGGTGTAGACATCCTCGGAAAGACCCAGAGCCTGGAACTCTAGCCGCTCAGGTACCAGGCTGTGAGGTGCAGGGATTGAAGGTCCAGATGGAATACCTTCCCCTGGTTCAATATCATCAGGTCCGGGCATGTACAAAGCCACTCCGGGGGCCTGCAACTGAGGCTCAGGAGATCTGGGTACCAGAACTGGCGAGGCCAATCTGGTGCTACCAGGTTCACCTTCGCCTTGTCCCTCCTCACCTTGAGTAACACCTTGTGGATTAAGGGATATGGAGGGAAGGCATATAGGAGGCCTGGGGTCCATGGCCTCGAGAAGGCATCCCCCTGCAGCGAGCCCTGCTGAGGGGGGAAGGCATGGTACAGCCCCAGCTTGGTGTTTTCCTTGGAGGCAAACAGGTCCACCAACGGTTTGCCCCAATGGGAGAACAGACTGTAAGCTACCTCTGGATGGAGAGACCACTCGCGGGATGTCTGGCCTAGACGGCTGAGAGCATCCGCCAACTGGTTCGAGACTCCTGCCACATGAATGGCTAGGAGATCCGCCTCCAACCGGCTTACGAGGGTCCAGATGCGGAGCGCCTCCTTGCACAACAGACGGGAGTGTGTGCCGCCCTGTTTGTTGAGGTAGTACATGGTCGTGGTATTGTCCGCCTGGACTTAACCACCTGACCCCGGAGCTGAGGAGCGAAAATTGACAGTGCCAGTCTGACTGCTCTGAGCTCCAACAGGTTGATGTAGCATCGGGGATCCACAACCCGTGGGCCTTGTTGTCCCCTATGTGGGCTGCCCAGCCCATGAGAGAAGCATCGGTCATAAGGATGACCGTCGGCTTGGGGTGGACAAACGGGATCCCTTCCTGCAACTGTTCTGGGGCGGTCCACCATTGGACAGCGTCCCACATCTTCTGGGTTACAGTGATCAGCCGGTCAAAATGACCACGGCTCTGAGTCCACTGGGTGGCCAGCTCCCATTGGAGGGGACGCAGGTGCAACCTGGCCCAATGGACCACTGAGGTGCATGCCACCATGTAACCCAGAAGGTGCAGAAAGTCCCGGGCAGGGCGCAAGTGCCCAACCAAAAGTGATCGGGCAAAGGAGGAAAGAACCTCCACCCTGTCTGCCAGGAGCCGAGCTCTGGCTTGACAAGAGTCGAGCTCTGCCCTGATGAAGCCCATCACCTGAGAGGGCACGAGTTCCGACTTGGCCTCTGTGATCAGGAGGCCGAGTTGGGAGCAGGTTCGCAGGGCCAGATCCCTGGACCTCTCCACCTCCTGAAGGGAGGAATCTGCCAAGAGCCAGTCGTCGAGATAAGGGTAGATTCGTACTCCTCAACACCGAAGATGGGCTGCCACCACTGCAATGCACTTGAAGACCCGTGGGGCCGATGACAGGCTGAACGGCATGGCTCAGAACTCGTACAGGGTCCCCTCGACCCTGAAGCGGAGGAATCGCTGATGGGATGGATGGATTGGGATGTGAAAGAATGTGTCCTGCAGATCCAGTGAACAGAACCACATGTTTCACTCCAGGGATGGTATGATCTGGTTCAGAGTTACCATCCGGAAGGTGCGAGACCTGAGATATTGATTCAGGTCATGGAGATCTAGGATGGGGCGCCAACCCCCAGTCCACTTGGGCACCAGGAAGTACCTGGACACGAAGCCTGGGTCTGTAGAAGGATCTGGCACTGGAGCTACCGCCTTCTTGCGGAGGAGTTGAGCTATGTCGTCTCGGAGAGCCGACTGAGTGCTAGCGGAGATCCTTTCCTCCCGAGGGGCGTGGGCTCGACTGGGAGGGTACTGCTAGAACTCTAGAGGCAGTCCCTGACTGACCACTTTGAGAACCCACCTGTCCAAGGTGATATCGGACCAGGCGGAAAGAAAGTGATGGAGCCGGCCCCACACGGGAGGACCCAGAGCTGGCGTGATGGGTGTAGGAGTGGCAACCCCAACCCATCATTGAGCAGGCTTAGGGGAGGAGGCTCCTGGACCTGCACCTCGGCCTGCTTTATGGAGCTGTTCTGGACCTTGCTTGGGCCTTGGGCGCCAAGCTTGAGCCTGCTGCTGCTGCTGTTGTTGCTGGCCTCCTTGATAGGAGGGTTGCCTGACCGCAGGGGAGGAGTGACGAAAAGGCTTCTTCTGGTTTTTGCCCGGAGAACCCTTGGCAGAAGTAGCATCCAAGGTGGCACTGGACTGCTCTATGCGTTGAAGGTGACCGGCCACTCCTGGACCGAACAGGTCTGTGCCTAGGAAGGGCACGTCAGCTAACTTGTGTTGAGTATCTGCCAGGAAGGAGGAAAGTCTCAGCCAAGCCCTGTGGCGAGTAGCCACTGCGGCTGCTAAAGAGCAGGCACAAGAATCCCCGATGTCCAGGGTCGTCTGGAGCTGCTGTTCTGCAACAGCACGGCCCTGATCACGGACTTGCTTCACTGTGGTCTGCATGTCGATGAGGGCGGACTTCATCTAATGACCCAAGGAGGGCATGAGAGAAGTGTACCATTATAACAGTCTAGCTGGCCTGACGAAGGCCTAAGGATGAGGCCGCATAGACCTTACAGGCGTAATGGTCCACATTTTTGGACTCTTTGTCCGGGGGTCGGTCAGGGTCGGCTGAGCTACCAGTATGCCTGAATACAGAAACAGTCGCCAGGCTCTCGGCCAAAGGATGTTCTGTGAACCCCGCCAGGGACCCCATGGGCATCGCGTACTTGTGGGCAGACGGAGCTGGTGCTGCCAAAGCTCAAGGGCCAGGCCAACAATGGCTTCGGTCACTGGAAAGGCCTCTGTTGGGGTATCCCCCCTTTTGAGGATATCCGTAAGGGGGTGCTCTGCCTTCTGGATGGACTCCAGGGGCATTCCGGTGGATTCGGAGATTAGGCGGAGAATGCCCTGAAAAGAGGAGAGGCCTTCCTCCAAACCCGCCACGAATGACTCATCATCCCCAGGATGGGAGTGTAATCCGGTGGTGTCAGAGTCTGAAGAGTCGGGATACAATGGCCTCCCGCCTAGGTCTCCCTCGATATGTCAAGGGCGATCGGGGACGACCATAACTGACAGACATCAGGGAAACCTGATGTCTGTACAGTCCTCTTTCAAGGGAGCCCCTTCCTGAGGCTGCTTAGGTGATGGTTCCACCAAAATTGGTGAAGAGACCGAGGAGGCTGAACCAGGATATGGGCCGGCCCCACAGGTGGGGGAACCGAAGACTTCAGTTCCGGAGGGGTCGACGTCGGCCAAGGAGGCGGAAGCCAAGTGATGGCCGGGGTGGCCGGCGGGGCCAGCTTCTGCCCAGATAAAATCAGCTGTTGCCACATGAGATCTTCATAGCATTGACGGAGTTTCCGCTGAAGCCTCTCCTTGTCTGAGGAGGATGAAGATCTGTGGCGACGCCTCTTCTTAGAGTGTTTCTGACTCTTTTTCTGTCGTTCGGCTGAAGAGGTTCTGGACCTCGATCGAGACAGAGGGAGTCGACCCAATCGATCGGGAGACACAGGTGTCAGTGAAAACAGAGGGTCCGGAACCATTTCCTTGATGGGGACACCAGCGGGCTGGGTCTCCTCATCTGGAAAAACAAGGACCAAAGTTCTTTCCAAGGAGTCATAGACTGGGGTTGGCGACAGAGGGTGAACTGGGTCGAGAGTAATCTCAGCCTCATCGGCCATTTCCTCAGTCCCCTGGCCAGACGGGATGTCCGAAAAGCCAGCAGCTGAGGATGCGATCTCGACCGAGGCCGAGACCGCATGCTCTTGGGACTCAGATCTTTCTCAGTCTCAAGAACATCTTCGCTTAGATGAAGATTCCGGATCCTTATCCCTCTTGCGAGGGCAGGAGGAGTGCGAGCCCGAGGGCACCTCACCTCTGGTGGGGAGAGACTGGCACAACTCCTTGAAGGAGCCTGTAAAGGTGGAGCCAAGGTTGAGCGGAACAAAAAAGTTTCGAGAGGCCGGAGCTTGAGCTGCTTCCTCCTTGAATGTCATTTGCTCCAGCTGATCGGCGGATCCCGTCACGGTAAAACCGCCCCACCGCCTCCTTCATTTCTTACCGGCGTGGTTCCTTTTCTCCCGGTCTCCCAGTTTAGGCGCGCTTGCGGTCATCCAGGATGTTGGGATGGAAGGCCAAGCAGAAAGTGTAAGGCGAGGTGTCATGTCTGATACCTAGGCACAAACGATGTTAGGTGGGGATCGTGCACTACATCTTCTGGCTGTAGGTACACCAGCGAAATCTGGGGATGATTTATCCTCCATGTCCGATGCGCTACAATCAGAATCGCTTCTTTCGAATGAGTTTAAGGTTAGGCACTACAATCGGAATCGCTATCTTCGAGCAGTTTAAGTTAGTTTGATTAAAAGCGCGCTTTGAATCCAGGGCCTCTGGTGCTGCGAGCACGAGGGAACCTGTATCTTCCAGTGGAAAGGGAGATCTGGCGTCATGGGGCAGAGCCGAGGTATTAACCACCCGTGTGGGTGGGAGGAGCCAGCTTGAAGACTTTCCGGCAAGATTTAAAGGGGAAAGGGACATGCCAAGAAGTGTGGATGAACAACATATCAACGCTCCTAGAAACAGCTTTCCAGGTAAAATACTTTAACTCTGCATTTGCCATGAGCTCAAATAGGGGTTCCATTAGCCTGGAAATCCAAATATTCAGATCCCAGGTCGGCACTGGATCCCTCAAGGGAGGGTGAAGGTGAAGGAGACCTTTAAAAAACTTCCTGAAGACAGGGTGAATGCCAGGGACCTGTCTTTACCAGCTGAAATGTATGCAGTGACTGCAGCCAAGTGTACCTTCAAGGCAGAAGACCTAGTGAATTTAAATGGGTCAGGTAGTCCAAAAGGACAGACAACTCAGTAGTAGCAGGGTGGATATCAGTATGGCCACACCAGATAGAAAATCTCATCCACCTAGAGCATAAATTTTCCTGGTTGAGGATTTCCGAGAACCTCTAAGGACATTCAGGACCTCTTAAGAGAGGTGTAGATTGGCAAATTCTAAATCTTCAAACCAAGCCTTCAAGCGAAGGGACTTGAGGCTGTGGTTCAGTATACTGCCCTGCGAGGATGTCAGCAGACTGTGCCTCTAAGGGAGGTGAACTGGCTGCACCCAATCTGGTGCTACCAGGGTCATTATTGCCGGTTGTGTCCTGAGCTTTATCAGGATTCTGAGCAAGAAAGGGAAGGGAAGAAAGGCATAGAGAAATTTGCCTGCTCAATCCAATTTCAGGGCATTCACTGGCACAGGCCCTTGTCTGGAGGTCTGCAGCAGAACTGTGGCAGCTGGTGGAGGCACAGAGATTCATCTCTGGTGTGGCCCCCCCCCCCCTTTCTGAACACTGATTGTAGCACCTGTGTGTTTATGGACCACTCATGATGGTTCTGGCCGATCCTGCTGAGGGAGACTGCCAGAACGTTGTCCTTTCCTGGAAGGTAGATGGCGGACAGGGACATCTGCAGGGAGTAGGCCAGGTTACAGACCTTCAAGGCCTCTGTGCACAGCAAGGTTGACCTGGTGCCTCCCTGCTTGCTGATGTAATAAATACATGGTGTTTGTGTTGTCTGTTCTGACCTGCACTACCTTATTCTCTAGCTGAGGTTCAAATGACTGAAAAGCCAGGTACACTGCCTTGAGCTCTAACAGAATGATGTGCAGAAGTGATTCCTGGGGTACCACTGGCCGTGAGGAGAGCATGTGTGCCCCCCCCATCCCAACAGGGAGGTATCTGTAGTGAGTACTACTGAAGGAGTCTCCTTTTGAAAGGGTGTTCCCTCCAAGATTCTCCCTGTCCAACCACCATTGCAGGACCTGCATGAGAGTTTTTGAGACACGTACCAGCTTGGCCAGAGGATCCCTCCTTTGAGACCAGTGAGCCCTTAGGTGGAACTGAACGTCTCTCATCTGGAACCTTGAGCCTGGTATCATGGCTGTGGCTGCTGCCATGTGGCCCAACAGTTGCAGAAAGTGTCTCACTGGTGTGAGTCTGTTTAGTTTGAAAGATCCTGCCAGCTGCAGAATACTGTTTATCCTGTCCTGGGGAAGGAATGCCCTTCTGTGCAGGGTGTCCAGCTCTGCCCCTACGAAGTCCAGGACCTGGACCGGTTCCACCTGGGACTTCTGGGCATTTATCAGGAATCCCAGAGATTCCAAAGTGCTCTGAACGAGAGCAAGGGAGTCTCTGGTGTGCTGAGGGGACTGTCCTATGACTAGTCAGTCATCTAGGTAAGGAAATATTGTGACCCCTTGCCTTCTCAAGAGAGCCACCACAACAGTTAGGCACTTTGTAAATGCCCCTGGGGCTGAGGAAAACCCAAAGGGCATGGCTGCTAACTGGTAATGGTGTGAGGGAAGTCTGAACCTTAGGTACTTTCTGTGGCTGGGCTGGATTGGGATGTGAAAACAGGCAACCTTGAGATCCAAGGCTGCCACAACCAGTCCCCCTGCTGGAGAGTTGGGATTTTCATAGCCAAGGTGACCATTCTGAACTTTGACTTTGTCACATATCTATTCAGGAATCTGAGATCTAATATGGGCCGCCAGACCCTGTTCTTTTGTGATAGGAAATATCTGGAGTGGAAACCCTTGCCCCTCTGTGATAGAGGGATAGGCTCCACTGCTCTGATGAGCAAAAGGCTGACAACCTCTGCTTCTAGAAGCACCTTTTCTGATGGGGTTACCGGAGAAAAAAATTCTGTTTCTCAGCTTGGGAAGTGTTTTGAAATTCAGGGACAAGGCCCTGGCTCACTACCTCCAAGACCCACTTGTCTGTGGTGATGGACTGCCAAGCTTGAAGGAAGTAAGCCTGCTGGTAAGGGTGGAGGTGACCTGTACAAACACGTCAGGGGTTCTGTTTCAGTTGAGCCTAGGCCTGCGGAGCCGGCTCTGACCATTCACTGGCCTCCTGCCTCTACCCCTGAAGTACCCTCTGGTCTGCTGGTAGTCTGGCAGGGCCTGAGCCTGGGCCTGGAAAAAAAGGCCTGGAGTAGGATCCCCTATCCCCGTCTACCCTAGTCTGGGACCTATAGGAAGTGGAGGGTCCGTCTTTGGCAGAATTACTCCTGTAGGTAGTCTTGTACTCCTCCACTTTTTTCATGCAGGCCTCTGTTTAGTCCCCACAGAGAGTTATTCTCACGGGAGAAATTCACTGCCTTAGTTTGGGTATCCTGTGAAAGGTTTGTGGCTCTAAACCAGGCAAACCCTCTCATGGAGACCGTGAGGGCCATAAGCCTGCAGCAGTGTCACTGACATCCACTGCCATATGAAACTGATATTTTGTGGCATCCAGGGCCTTTCTGGCAGTCTCAGCCAGGTCCACTGCCACCTCTCCATGGACCTTGTCTGTCATAGCCAGCACTGTCGTCCAAAGGGTTTTTTGATACTGTGTTGCATAGGCCATATAACGGGCTTGCCTGACAAGGAGTGAAGCTTCCGCCATGTATCCTTTCTTGCCCATGGTATCAATTTTCCTAGAATCTTTGTCGGGGGGGGGGGGAGCCAAAGGCACCCTAGCCCTATCACATGCAGCAGCCTGTACCACCCCCTCATGGTCAGGATGTGTAAATAAATAGTCAGCATTAGATCTGTCCAGCTGGTACTTTTTATCTACCTTTCTGTCCACTCCTGCAACTGAAGTGGGGTTCGCCCCAAAGTCCTGCTCTGGAGAGACTTCTGGCTCAATGGGTTGCCCCATCTCTTCCTCCTCATACAAGAATACCGGTTCCTATGTAGTGGGAGGTGAAGTAGGAACCAGGGGAACAGAGGGGGGGACTAACAGCCTGGAGGGCCTGTAATACTTGCAGAGCTCAGGCAACGTCCTTAGCAGAGGGCACTGTCGATCTGTCCGCTGAGAGCTCCTTTGATTTTTTAGCAGGAGATGCAGTGACATGTTTTTCCTTATGTTTTCTTTTAGCAGGAACCGGTTCTGAAGCCAGTTCCACTGGTCTTCTGGACTTAGAGGACTCAGGTTTCTCCGTGGTTTTTGGGTCCACCGATTCCTGAGTTTTGTCTTTTTTTGAGAAGGAAGCCTCTTCAGTGGTTTTTGGAGAAGAAGGAGTAGACATTTCTTCAAGTTTCTTGGCCCTTTTTCTCAGTGTCTTAGGGCAAAAGGTTTTACAGATGTCACAGTTTACAAAAATGTGACTGGGTCCCAAATAAACAATGCACAAATCGTGCCTATCAGCTTTGGCCACAATCAACACAATTTTTAAAAACAGTAGGTCCTGTCTTTTACTTCTTCTTAGCAGTCTCTGACATTAGTGTCAGGCACAGAAGAAATTTAAGAGACAAAAACGATCGGGTCCTAAACCGTAAACAGCTATAAAAATATAACCCCCAAAACATTCGGTTCCCAGACAAGAAATACAAAGCGGAATGGACAGTGCTCGGTTCATGACAGGAAATAGAACCAAGTAAAAGCTTCTGAAAGCTAAAATAAAATAGTGATACGGCACCCAGGAGGGAACCTAGGCGCTAACAAGTAAAAATTAAAAAGTGGTAAAAACACCACAGAAATTGCGGTTCCCCACAGTTCCTCTGAACCCGTGAAGTAATGCTAAAAGAGTATAAAAAAACCCCATTAAAACTGACTACCTGAATCAGGGCAGCAATCATAAAATTATAATAAAAAACAAACTAGTTAGAAAAATAACAATTTTCAAGGGAAGCTGAGGAGAGTTCTCTGAGGCGTCCGAATTAGCAGGTGGAGAAATGAATCTGAGCCCTTCAGAATGCAGCAGCTACTAGAGGCAACAGTTAGAAACTGGCACGAGCCAATGAGAATTCCAACATTTACATACATTCCATTCTCCTCCGAGGCAGTTCAACACAGGAGGCAGACTGCATTAGTTAAGCATTCTGAGCGATTCCTGGGGTTTGAAAGACCAAAAGTCCATCTAGTCTGTCCACAGAAAACTTCCATGCCATTTTATAACAGAAATTAAATGGCATAGAATTTTTTTGACTTCTGTTTAGTTAGACCATTCTAACCACTGGTGTTATCACAGTATAAAAACAACAGGTTATTCAATTGTAACAGTAGTTCTAGGAGGTATATGTTGTTCATCCACACTTGTTGGCAGGTACCTTGCCGCTTTAAGATGTGCCGGAAAGTCTTCAAGCTGGCTCCTCCCACCCATCTGAGTAGTATAACCCTCGGCTCCACCCCATGACGCCAAATCTTGTCCTGCTGGAAGCCAGGAGTGTGCGTCGAAGCCGGGGAGGTTGGGTGGGTCAGTGTGGACGAACAACATATACCACTCCTAGAACTACTGTCACAGGTGAGTAACCTGTTTTTCTAGGATCATGGATATGTTGTTCTATCCACACTTGCTGGCAGACTCTTAGCAGTTCTCTGGGAGGAGGGAGGCGAGATGCACACCCCCTACTAGGGAAGAGGGACTGGTAACTGAGGTTCCAAAACCAGCATCCCGGCGTGACTCAAGGTCGATGTGGTAATGGGAAATGAAGGTGTGTGCTGACTCCCAGGTAACAGCCCTGCAGATTTCCTGGATAGGGACATCCCTAGAAGCCACCAATGCAGCGGTATGGCGGGTGGAATGAGCCGTTAGCCTAACGGGAGGCTCCTACCTGCCAACCTATAGCAGAGGTAAATGCAAGATGTAATCCATCTAGCTGTTGTCCACTTAGCTGCAGGTCTGCCAGGTGCAGCTTCAGCATAGGTGACAAACAGCTGGTAAGCCTCTCCCTGAACTTCCACCGTTCGCTCTTTGTAATAGGTGGGTGTTCCTCTCGGGTTCAAAGTATGGAGTGTGTACTCAGCCTCCGTGTGACTAGGGTAAAACACCAGCAGAGTAATCACCTGGTTATGGTGGAACTCCAACACCACCTTCGGAAGGAATTTCGGGTGGGGGCGCACGACAACCTTGTCCCTGTGGAAGACCAGATAAGGAGACTCAATGGAGAGCGCCTGTAACTCCCCAGTCCTTCTGGCTGATGTGATAGCCACCAAGAAGGCGGTCTTCTATGACAAGTGTGACATGTCACACTTGTGCATAGGTTCGAATGGCTTTCCCATGGGCTTTGTCAAAACCAGCAGTACATCCCACGGAGGTGGAGGTTCATGCACTGGAGGGGACAAGTGATCTAGGCCTTTGAAGAAGCGCCAGACCACCTTCTCCTGTGCCACCGACTGCTGACCAGCCCATACCCAGTAAGCAGAACTGGCTGCCAGGTGCACCTTTAGGGTCGTCGACCGTAGCCCCTGCTGGGAGAGGGATGAAAAACAGTCTAAAATGCTAGCCACTGGGCAGGACGAGGGGTCCAATCCTTTGCCCCGACACCAGATGGAGACTCTCTTCCATTTAAAGGCATATCATTTTCTGGTCGATTCTTTACGGGATGCCTCAACAAGGTTGAGGACCTCCTCGGAGAGACCCAAGGCCTGGAACTCTAGCCATTCAGGAACCAGGTCATCAGGTGCAGGGATTGAAGGTCTGGGTGGAGTACCTTCCCCTGGTTGACTAAGAGCAGGTCCGGGCATGCTGAAAGCCGCCTCAGGAGCCTGGAGCGGAGGCTGAGGATATCTGGATACCAGAACTGCAGTGGCCAGTCTGGGGCTACCAGGCTCACATGCGCCTTGTCCCTCCTGACCTTGATGAGCACCTTGTGAATCAAGGGAAGTGGAGGCAAGGCGTAGAAGAGGCCTGGGGTCCATGGCCTCAAGAAGGCATCCCCCTGCAGCGAACCCTGGTGGGCATGAAAACAGCCTCAGCTTCGCGTTCTCCCTGTAGGTGAACAGGTCCACTTGGGGGGGGTTCCCCAGTGGGAGAACAGATCTTGCACTACGTGCTGGAGGAGAGACCACTCGTGACATGCCCCACCTATCCGGCTGACGGCATCGGCCAGCTGATTCGAGACTCCTGCCATGTGGCAAGGAGATCTGCCTCCAAGATGAGCACGAGGGACCAAATGTGGAGAGCTTCCTTGCAGAGGGGCAAGGAGCGTGTCCCGCCCTGCCTGTTGAGATAGCACATGGTCATGGTATTGTCCGTCTGGACCTGGACCACTTGACCCTGAACAAATGGAGCGAAAGCAGTCAGAGCTAGCCGAACCACTCGAAGCTCCAGCAGATTGACGTGATATCGGGACTCCTGGGGGGACCAGAGCCCGTGGGCTCGGTGCTCCCCAGATGGGCACCCCAAACCATCAGAGAGGCATTGGTCGTAAGAATGACTGTCGGCTCGGGGTGAACAAACGGGATCTCTTCCTGCAGGTGGGATGGGTCGAGCCACCACTGGAGGCCATCCCACATCCTCTGGGTCACAGAGACCAGCTGGTTGAGATGACCTGAGTGCTGAGACCACTGGCTGGTCAGTTCCCACTGAACAGAACGGATATGCCAGCGGGCCCATAGGACCACGCTGGTGCAGGCCGCCATGTAGCCCAGAAGACACAGGAAGTCCTGGGCAGGGTGCATTTGCCCTACCAGAAATGATTGGGCACAGGAGGGGAGAACCTCCACCCTGTCCGCTGGGAGCCGAGCTATGGCTCGGCAGGAGGCGGGCTCTGCCCCAATGAACTGGATCACCTGCACAGGCACGAGTTCCAACTTGGCCTCGTTGATCAGGAGGCCAAGTTTTAGGCAAGTCTGGAAGGCCAGATCCCTGGAATGCTCAACCTCCAGCCTGGAGGGACCTGCTATCAGCCAGTCGTCCAGCTAACGGTAAACCCGGACCCCTCGGTGCCTCAGGTATGCCACCACCACTGCCATGCATTTGGTGAAGACCTTGGGGGCCGAAGACAGGCCGAAGGGCATGGCTCGGAACTTGTAAAGTGTTCCCGCGGCTCTGAAGCGGAGGAACCGATGATGGGATGGATGGATTGGGATGTGAAAGAACGCATCCTGAAAGTCTAGGGAGCAGAACCACATGTCTTGCTTCAGGGACGGTATAATCTGAGACAGAGCTACCATCCGGAAGGTGCGGGACCTGAGGAACTTGTTCAGGTCGTGCAGATCTAGAATGGGGCGCCAGACCCCCATCCGTTTTGGTACCAGGAAATACCTGGAAATGAACCCTGGGTCTGAAGGCGGGTCCGCTACTCTACGCACCACCTTCTTGAGAAGGAGATAAGCTAAGTCATCTTGGAGAACTGACTGAGAGGCTGTGGACATCAGATCCCTCTGTGGGGCACGGGCTCGATATGGAGGGGCCTGCTCGAATTCCAGAGGCAGGCCTCAACCGACCACTTCTAGAACGCAACGGTCCATGGTGATAGCGGACCAGGCGGAAATGAAGTGGCTGAGCCGGCCCCCCATGGGAGGTCCCGGGGAGGCGTGACAGGATTGAGGGAGGCACCCCCAACCCGTCACTGGACAGGCTTAGAAGAGGGTCCAGCGAGACCTTTCTCCCAGGCATCCTAAATGAGGACACCACAGACTTGGCCCGAGGATGCCAAGTTTGAGCCTGCTGGCCCTGCTGTTGCTGCTGGGCCAGTCTGGTCGGAGGAGTGGATGAACGAAAGGGCTTTCGGTTGTGACGCTTGGGGCCCTTGTCCTTTTGAGGAGATGTGGTGGAGTCCAAGGTGGCACTGGACTTCTCAATGCGCTGGAGGTGGCCCTCCACACCAGGACCGAACAGGTTGGTGCCCAAGAAGGGGACATCTGCCAACTTACACTGCATATCTGCTGTAAAGGTCAAGATGCGCAGCCATGCCCTGCGGCGCATGGCCACCGCGGCTCTACCGAACGGGCACAGGAATCGCCAATGTCCAGAGCCATCTGGAGTTGCTGTTTAGCCACTGCCCTACCCTGGTCCCAGACCTGCTTGACCGTAGTCTGGAGGTCAGCTGGGAGATGAGGAATAACCTCATCCAAGGCGCCCAAGAGAGTGTGGGAAAAATGTGCCATAATAATGGCCAAGCTGGCCTGACAGAGACCAAGTGAGGAGATGGCGTACACTTTCTTCCCGGAATGGTCCAATTGTTTGGATTCCCGATTCAGGAGTCTGTCACCCTTTTTGCCTGAACGCCGAAAAACAGAGTCAGCCACCAACCCCACTGCCAAAGGGTGCTCTGAAAAGCCCGACAGGGACCCCATGGGCACCGCATATTTGTGGGCCATGCGAGCAAAAAGCACAGGACAAGATGCTGAACACTGCCACAGCTCCAAGGCTGAGCCCGCACTGGCTTCAGCCACTGGGAAGACCTCCATAGGAGTATCCCCTTTATCCAGAAACTCTGTAAGGGGGTCCGTAGCCTGTTTCTGCACAGGCTCCAGCTCCATACCCGTGGATTCGGAGATGAGCCGACAAATTTCCATCAGCGAGGTATGGCCCTCGTCGACGGAGAGATGACCCCCCCCCCACAAAGGACTCTATGTCCACTGGACGGGAGACCATGGAGGAGTCCTCGTAAAGTGGGTGCCCACCCGTGTCGCTCTCCACCTGCCTTGGGCGATCGAGAGTGAGAGTGACCGACAACCAATGGGGCAGACCGACAATGCTTGGTCGGAGCCCCAGACTTCAGTTGCTTGGGCAGGGGCTCCACCCAGATTGGTGGAGTAGCCGGCTTTGGCAGAGCCGATGGGGCCTTAACCAGCACCTCGGTGACGGTGACCAACGCTGGACGTTTGGGCGAAAGTCACTTAATGACCTGGGTGGAAACCGGAATCAGCTTCAACCCAGACAGGACCAACTGCTGCCACATCAGGTCTTTGTAGCACCTATGTAACTTGCGCCGAAGCCTCTCCTCACCAGAGGAGGACAATGACGAAAAACGGTGCTACCGCTTCCCATGGCGCTGGGAACGGGACTGCCGGTGAGGGCGAGTCCTGTCCGATGCCGAAGTCGAGTAACGAGACCAAGACCTTGACCGTCGGTGGGGCCAAGAGGGGACCTCAGAAGGAGCTGAGGAAACCTGTAGCTCCTCCTGGTCAGGTTCCTTGGTAGGCGGGTCCTTCCCAGTGGGCTAAGCCGAGCTGACCCGTCCAAGGACACCGGGAGCACCAGCGTCTGAAATAAAGAGTCGTCGGCCGGATCGGGCAACAACCTGCCAATCGGTTTGAGAAAAATCTCGGCCGCATCGATACGCATCTCAGCCGACTGGTCTGACAGGGTTACCATGAAACCAGCGGCCTTGGCCGTGACTTCCACCAAAGTTGAAGCAGGGGTTTCCTGTGAGCGGGACTGCTCCCAGTCCCAAGAACGTCAACATATCAACTTTTCTTTTTCCTTCTTTGACTACTTCTTTTTGGAGCGCGACACATGCGACCCCGAAAGGCCCTCTCCCTTAGTAGAGAGAGACTGGCACAACTCCTTGAAGAAAGCCGAACAGGAGGATCCCAGTTGAAGCGGAATGAAGGCCGAAGCCGAAGAAGAGCCTGCCGCAGCCTGAGTCATCTACTCCTCGAAGGTCTTAAGCTGTTCCAGCTGCTCAGCGGACCCTGCAGCCGTGGAGACCACCCAATGGGCATCCTTCAATTTGACCAGTGGTTAACGCTTCTCCAGTCGTCCCAGCTGGAGTCGGGCAGCGCGATCTTCGAGCACGTTCGGGGAAAAAGACCGACAGTGATTGCAGGCCTGCGAATTGTGGTCTAGTCCCAGGCAATACAAGCACGTGGCATGAGGATCTGTGTGAGGCATTTTCTGCCCGAAGGGGCACCGGAGAAACACGAGGGCCGATTTATCTTCCAACAAACTCAAGAGAGTTTAAGAATTAGTTTTGGAAGCGAATCCGAAGACTCAGAAGCCAGGGCCTACTACACGTGGGAGCGCTAGGAGGGAACCTGAACCTTCCAGCGGAAAGGAAGATCTGGCGTCATGGGGCGGAGCCGAGGGTTATACCCCCAGGTGGGTGGGAGGAGCCAGCCTGAAGACTTTCCGGCACATCTTAAAGCGGCAAGGTACCTGCCAACAAGTGTGGATAGAACAACATATCCATGATCCTAGCACTCCACTTCATAAAAGTCCCTGCCCATCAGTCTTTATTACACCCTCAAAAAAACATCAGTGAGCCTTGTAAGTCACCTTTTTCTATCACAAGCATGGCTGCCAACTTTACTCAATAACAACTTTCAACTAGGGCCTGCAAATAATATTGCCTTAAATTACAAAATAATAATTAAATGTTATTTGCCCTCATAAATCCTCTTCTTACACACAGAGAAATTAAAAAAATGAGGTACTACAGTATTTACAGTTTTAATTTCTGGCATTCTTTGCTGATCATGAGAAATCCCCCTTCTATCCTTTCTTA
Source organism: Neoceratodus forsteri (assembly GCA_016271365.2). Classification (NCBI taxonomy): domain Eukaryota; kingdom Metazoa; phylum Chordata; order Ceratodontiformes; family Ceratodontidae; genus Neoceratodus; species Neoceratodus forsteri. Next base: position 1,341,522,192 of record CM028132.1, read on the forward strand.
TCTGCTTACCACGGAAATCTCTGCTGTTTAACCTGCTACCGATACAACAGAAGCCTGGTTCCATCAGCCTTCTGCTGTGTGTGTGTGGAGATGAGAATTCTGCCAGTACAACTTGAGCAGAGATCTGAATTCGCGTACTGAATCTATAGTAAACATTCCATCCACTAAATGTAGGAAAGACAGAAAAAGAAAGAAGGGGAAAAGGGTGGAAATAATGTGTAAAGGAAGAATGGCAAGGAAACAAGTAAATGTGGGTGGCTAAGCAAAATAGAGGGTTTAAGGGCTAATTAAAAAAAAAAAAAGTATTTTGCTGTGCATAATATTTGAAACTAAGATGGCATGCCAATGCAAAGAGGGGCTAAGACTATTTTGTTGGGGGTGGATGAACATTTATTTATAAAAAAATTATTAAAATGTTCAATGATTATTTTATTTTTGTACACTTTTTCACCGCCTCCCCCCAAAATATCTTGGGTCCATTTTATAATCGCAGTAAGACACTTCAGGGTATGCTTTGTGGTGGGATAATGGCACTTCTTGTGCAACACACCCGGGGAGTGTTGTTACCCACAATGTACACCCTGCCGTATCTTATTGTTTAATGTAAGGGTCTCAGCATGCTCACTGCCAATCAATTTGCAGAATGTCTGACACTTTTGTTTTTATAATAAATAAAATTTGGCGGTGGGATTCAAACTTAAGACTCCTGGTTCACAGCTGTGTGCTCTCACTACTAGGTTACACTACAGTATTTGGTCACTGGAAGTGAAATGGTAAGCACAAGAGTTTCTGTTTATGCTGCACCTGCACAGGTCTTCTGCCTTCCAGATAATTAATTACCTGCTACTATTGCATTTTTGCCCTTTAACCTGCGGCTAATCCCTTTCCTTCCCTTACTGTAAACCTCTAAGCCTTCAGGTGGCTGACATTTTAGAACAGCGGCACATGTATGCAAAAATATGTATGTCCTTGAAAGCACTTACAATGATTTGTTCTTCCTTGTCGCCAGTCTCTTTGATTATGATCTCAATCTCCTGATTGAGCCCCTCCACGCTGTTCCTGAACCGTGAACCAGACGACTTAGAGATGGGGATTGCCACAGGGATCAAAACACTCTTTGGGATGGGGGCCTAGAAAAAAAGGAACACAACATTCTTTGAATCCAACTTCTGGGACCTATAAACAGACTTATCAACAGCTCTGCGTACGAGACATTTTACCTTGCTATGGACCCCCCCCAAACAATGTTATGCTAAAATCCCCAAAAAAATAAACATCACAAAGGTAAATGACGAAAGCACAAACGCACTAAGATAAGGGTTAAACCCAGAAGAGTATTGATAATAAAGCCATGTTTTGAAGAAATAAAAATTCACACATACCCAAATAACGCAACGCATCACAGTAAGTATAAGCAAATCATCATGAAACAATTTAAACTGGTTCTGCTTCATGTACTTACTGTAAATAATGCCAGTGACAAATGTCTAACACATGCTTAATGTAACTGTTGTTATACCCGGTCTGTATTAGCTTCTGTCTTACATGTGACAAGGTACCTTTAGAAATGAGCCTCTGGCTCAAAGGTTGTAAACCGATATATCAAATAAATAAATAAATAAATGGCCTCTCATGTAATCTACAAAGGTTGAAAACAAAAAACGCAGACACATGTTTCGCCCTTCTCAGGACATATCAATGTTTCCCATCTCTATCACAGCCCAGGAAAGGAGGAACTAGCTCTATGATGGTCTTATGGGTTTAGGTCATAGTGAGCCCAAAACAGGAAAACAATCTGAAGAAAACGAAAAAAAAAAATATTTTTTTTTCCTGGGCATTTTCCTGGAACCGTAAGCAAAATTTTTACATTCCGTGGGCTTGAAAAGAGACAAATCCCTCAGGACAGGTTATTTACTTGTAACCGTAATTCTGCTACTAATACTCCGTTCACAGCTGCACTTAGGTAGTCTTCCACTGAGCATGCTCTGCCATCAGAACAATTGTCAGAGAAGCATCGCTTAAGCCACAGTGCTTCCATGTTAACTACATCTTTGTCAGGGTCATGTGGGTGTGATCTGAATAACAGTAGCAGAAAGAACAGTTACTAACCACAACAGCAGCTCTTCAAGACAATCTCCTGCATTTGGCCACACCTTTTCAACTGTAAACAGTCAGCATCAGACCCCGGAAACTTTTGCTAGCTGGGGGCCACCCAAGATGACATACGACGTCCACGACTATAAAAACGTGGGCTGATCCATTGCTCCTCAGTTCCCGCCAGAGACAAGCTTGGAGGATATCTTACTGGGAGGAACCAGGAGACCAAACCAAGACCAGGCACACAAGAAAAGCATGGGTCTGGAAGACATAATAATAGACACAAGACATATATGGACACTTCCAACAAGGCAGTGGACAAACCTGCCAGTTTGTACTTCAGTAGGAATGAGGAGGCTGAGTGCACTGTGTCCCAATGGATGATATTCTCTCAAATATCTACTGTTATGGTGAGTAACTGATCTTCACTGAGAATATCTCCTCCACTACGCCAACACTTTTGAACAATTCCCAAGCAGTACATAAAGTAGGAAACCAAAAACAAGTGCACTCAGCAGTGGCAGGAGTCCGGTGCTGAGCATGGTTGCTGGCCCCCAGAAACAAAACTAAATGTCTAAAATTGCTGCGTGCTCGAGATTTGAGCCAAATCCAATTATATGAAATTATTCACTGGAAACAAGGAACTAAAACCAAATCTTTTATTAAACATTTGGTTTTAGTTCCTTGTTTCCAGTGAATCATTTGATATCACTGACTCAGACTCCAATCTCAGTAGCCTAGCTATTCCGGACTTTCAGTACATCAAGTACCTATGGAGGATGGCGAAGTCTGATACAACACTAACAGGAGGCCTTGCACTACTACCAGAACACTACAAGCACGTCTGTGTGAGACGATGTCCAGACTAATGCTTAGTGAAAGTATGCACAGTGCTCCATGTGGCAGCAGCACAAGTCAGCTGCCAAAACATTCTGAAAGCAGGCAACAAAACTGGCCATTACATGGACAGGGTGGCTACGGACAGCAGGAGGAAGTTCCTTCCTGTACTTCATATATTATATGATGAGGGAGTGCTCCTGACCAATTGGAGGCAAATAACCAAAGCACAAATGCACTGAGGTAAGGGTGCCTGATCAGTCAGTTGTAAACCCAGTCTACGTACTTTTAAACACCGAAGTTCTCGCAGATGCAATAAAACACTTAAGAAATACCTGCTCCCCACCATCTACACTACTAGTATAACGAGATCTACGTCACCAAAACTAGTAGAGTACCCAGAATCCTCAGGTACCGCTCTATCAGGGAGTTGCTCTGCTTTGATGTTTGCTGAACCTATGCAAAATACGATATCTTGTTAATGAGTTGCTAGAAAAATTTGACAAGGATTATATGAACCCCTCAGCAGGCAAAATTAAGTTACACTGTAGGGGATTCGCTATATAAATTGACTTTGCAAGTTACCGTTAAGCAATTCAGCCTTGGCAGAGCTAGCAGGCAAAGACTGTATTAGTGGACATGGCAGATTTCCACAGGCTATCCTGATATTTAATAATACAGACCTGTTAATTAGCTATTCTAAGGCCTAAGGATACAGAGGCATAAGTCATTTTGCCCATAATATCCAGCATCCAAGACTCCTTCTCAGGAGGGAAGGAAATCATATGTCTAGGAGCTCTACAATGATTATGGGCAGCCATTACGACCACAGCATCAGTCTCAGGCTATGAAGCATAATAAAGTTTGGCAGCAAGAGCATGATACTGCTTATTAGCCTTTCCTGGCACTACAGGCAAGGTATTGGGCCTGTGCCAAGCAGCAAAATTAGTATTCTATAAAGCAGTATATACTGGAGGTATGACAATGAATGTAGTAGTAGGGACCTCCAAAAACTGGAGTCCTTCTATTGAGCAGCAAAGCTCACTGCACTTTTTATCTGCCTCATCAATGCCTGAAAAGAGGCATACTCAGATGGAGCCTGGGTGTATAAATCAGAGTCTTCACTACAGGACGATGGTGGAACCAGAGGCCCAACCACCCTCAAAGGGATTATATTCCCCTTCCACAGCCTCCAAATCCTTCTCCATGTTAAGAAGATAAGGATTATGTTCTTCTTCCTCATTTGTAATGTCAACAGGATGGGCAGAGGCATAGCTGTCGATGACAGCGGCAGCTGGAAGAAATGACAGGTGTGCACAGTGAATCTGTTGACAAAGATGGTACCGACGGGGGAAGCCCCGTTGACGGTACAGCCATTCTCGTTGGCAGAAGTGATGGTAACAATAGGCAAAACAATTCTGAGAAGGTCAACAATACACAATGTCAACAACCTGTGGTGTCAGCTGGTTTATTTCAAGATTAAATTCACAGGGTGGTAATGTGACTGGTGGTGTACTTTTGGTGTTGCCAATGTTTGGCAGTCAGTGCTCCTAACCCTCTGCATAGCTTCCTGTAGAACAATTAGGGGTGTATACCCTGTTCAAGAATCTTTGTTTCAATTCTTCCACTTGTGTGTCAAAAGTTGATAGGGCCAAGGCCGGCCCATCGGTTGGATTTCCGCTTGCGATGCTGGTGACCCTGGTTCGGGAGCAGACCCGGGTGCCAGCGGGACAGCCAGGCGAGGTAGTTTGAGTGTCTGCTGGACTGCTCAGCTCCTCTGGGGGGAGGGGGGGTTCCTTGGTCTCGGGGTGGCCTGGCCTCTGGCGTCAGCCAAGTGGTACCGCAGCCCTGGTGCCCGACCAATGAGGGAAGCGCGACAGATGCCGGCGTAAGTCATGTGGCATGTTATGCTTGGGGGGGGGAGGGCGTACAACAAAAAATGCCTCTCCCCGGCGTGAGGGTTCAGTGGTGGGTCCTCGCCTGCCAGCAGGCTGCAGTACCTTTTGGGGCACCAATGAAGATTTGATGCCTCTGGAGGGGGAGGTTTCGGAGCAGCCTCCCTCCCACCGTGCCCCACCTGGGGGGCAAGCCAAGGCTCCATGGGGGAGCTCCAAGAGTGGAAGTGGCAGCAGCTGGTAAGGTAGCTGGGTGACAGTTCCGTGGTTGGGGAAGGGGGAAAGAATAGAAAGAAAAAGGAAAAAAAAGTTGATAGGGCCAAGCAGATCCTATAAAGATGTGGCAACTGCCCAAAAGGAATGGTATGTTTTAAGTGGTATGGGTGGGTGCTTTGTGCTACTAACAAGGTGTTATCCAAAGAAGATTTACAGTAAGTTTGTGTTTGAATGGGCTGCCCAACCTCAGTAGAACAATGGATGTCCATGAATGTGATTACATGCAGGTTGGTGCATGAACTGGACTCCAATTTCATTAGTATTCAGAAAATCCACAGAAGAGTGTGCCAATGCTAAATCTCTCTCTGCCAAATTACCAATATATCATATATGTACATGTCCTAGGGCAGGTGTGGGTCACAGCCATGACTGAAAACTACGGTCTCCTCCCACCAACCCAAAAACAGGCTGGCATAAGAGGGGGCCACAGTAGTCACATGACTGTGCCACAAACCTATAAAAATAACTTTTCATGAAAGACAAAGTACTTTGAAGTCAAAATAATTTCCATAGTTATAGCAGAAATTTTGATGGAAAATCAGATGCCACTTCAGACTTTTCTAGAAAAAGTTCTACAGCTAACAGCCCCACATTGTGACTAATACAAGTATACATCGAAGTGGCATAGACAGCCAGCCAAATGTAATCAGACCAGGGTCCCTGCAGGCAGGACAAAATATGCATTGAATCACGAACATATGATGGCAAAGTATGAACGAACTGCAAGAAAAAAAGAAAGATTTTTTTTCAGTCAAAGAGCCATAACTGGACATAACTGGCCTGCCAAGGGGATTGGTCTGGTCCTTACATAATTTCGGGAGAACATAAAAATGTAGAGATTGTTGATGTCAGGAGCTTCATATAATTCATCTCTTGTTCAGTGATCCAGCCATGAGAAAATGTGTCCATAAAGTTAAAAATGCATGACTGCAGAGTTGCCATAGTATCAGTTGGTACAAGTCGGTGGCTGTTTAATTTCATAAGGTGCCTGTTCATTTCAGCTTCATAGTGACATCTGTCCATCTCTACAACCATACCCCCTTAATCAGCTGGTTTAATTTTGATGGTTTCAACTTCTGTTAATTCCTGTAGCACCAGTCTTCTGCCTGGAGTCAGATTTTGATGGCGCATGTCCCATTTTTTACAGAACAATTGTTCTGTATCTTGTAGAACCAGTGTTCAGAATGTCTGTAATGCAGGGGAGGGTGCTCCTGAGAGGCACAGTTTAGAAAGGCGTTTGAAGAGTGCGGCTCTGCTTCAAGCAAGACTATCATAGGAATTCAGTAGTTCTGGCTGTATTCAATAATATCATGATTCCTTATCAGATGTGCTGTGCCCTCGGTCTCATTATGCAGTTCTATCAGAGCCTGCAAATCGGGGTCTGAGGCAAGTGATATTTCTTCCTTCTCCCTCTTTGTTTTTCCACTGTCATATCTAGCATTTTCTCATAGGCGGATCACTGAACATGAGATAGATTATACGGAGGTCCTGATACCAAGGATCTCAACCTTTTACATTCTCCTGAAATTACATAATGACCAGGCCAATCCACCCAAGCAGGCCAACTGTGTCTGGCCGAGGCTCTTTGACTGAAAAAATCCTCCCGGAGCACCTAAATGATACAACTGACCTATTATCTTTTCTGTAATGCTGTAATGCTTTAATATTATTTGCTGGTTCAGTGGTCTGAAATTCGACTGAGTTATGCAATGTTCGGTTATATATTTTTTTAAATGGTTATTGAATGGTATAATTAATTTCATGTTATTAATTATGCCTTTCTTTCAGATTTGCTTAACATTCATATTTTTTGCTTCACTTCTTGCCTTGTTTTTTTCTTTCTTCTTTTTGTTTATCCACTACCATGTCTATTTTGTCTTAGTTAGCCTACAAGTAGTGCTACATTGTTAGCTGCATGTATGACAGCATTTTGCCATCTCTGCTCCCAATTTGTCTGTTTCCTTTTTTTTTTAATTTCTGCTTTCCTTACTCCTTTTCTTTCTTTCCTTTCACCATTCACACCCTGACAGTGCTTGGTTCATGACAGGAAACAGAACCAAGCAAAAGCTTCTGAAAGCTAAAATAAAATAGCGATAAGATACCCAGGAGGGAACCCAGGCGCTAATAAGTAAAAAATAAAAAAGTGGTAAAAACACCACAGAAATTGCGGTTCCCCACAGTTCCTCTGAACCCGTGAAGTAATGCTAAAAGTGTATAAAAAAACACTAAAACTGACTACCTGAATCAGGGCAGCAATCATAAAAGTGCGGCTCTGCTTCAAGCAAGATTATCATAGGAATTAGGTAGTTCTGGCTGTATTCAATAATATCATGATTCCTTATCAGATGTGCTGTGCCCTCGTTCTCATTATGTAGTTCTATCATAGCCTGCCTATCCCCCCATCTTTTTTGGTAATGGGTTCACCGATCATTCTTAATTCTCGCTAGTAGCCTCTGACAGATTTGCAACTTTTTACTTCAACATCCTTTCATCTATATTTCATCTTGACAATATTGTTTTTCCATCCTTTCTTATTTTCAGCAGCTGCATTCATATAAACGTTGTACATATTGGGGCTGGCAGTATAGCCTAGAGGTTAGAGTAACGAGCTGTGAATGAGCTTGGTACATCCAGCAGACCTGGGTTTGATTCCCATAGCCTCCACTTGTGTACTGTGCGACTCTGAGCAAGTCACTTAATCCCCCAGTGCTCCCAGGTTGTCCCTGAAAACAGGCACTTGTGCCTAGTGGGCCTTACCCGGTTATCCAAGATTTAAATAAATAAAATAAAAAATATTTACTTCAACTATGAAATGTTCTAATATGTTTATTTGGGGATATTATGGCAGCTGAATGTCACTGTATTAGTGCTTAGTCCTTTTTTCACTTACTCAGTTTTTTAATTTTTTATATCATTTATATGTCTGGGGGTTTGATTGATGGTTCAAAACTCTTTAGGTACTTTGTCTTTAAATCTGTTGCATAAATTATGCATGATGCCTCTAGCTCCGCCGCCCCCCCCTCCCCAAAGACAAAGCTGAAGAGATGGCGCCGTAGGATCAAGTATGGTCTGCAGTAAAATTAACATAAGTGGAAAGAAAAAAAAATGGCAGACTGAGTGGACCCAGTGACCTTTACTTGCTGTCATAGTCTATGTTTTTACGTTTCTAAGCGTCATGCTCTTGGACGTGAAGCGCCAGGGTAGTTAGGCTGCCGTCTCTTTTGGCACATGTGAGCCTTTGCCTTCAATAAATATTTTTGCAGCCATTTTTGCCTTAGCCTGTCTTTGCGTACCTAGAGAGTATCCTCTTTTGTGTTTTAGGCTACTGCTCTTATGTCAGCTGCAGGGGATTCTGGGGTTTGTAGCAACAGAAGATGTCAGCCTAGAACTAAGCAAAATTAAATCAGGAAACAGTAAATAAACCAAAATGTTTCTGCACACAAATTGCACAGTGGGACTAGTCCCACACTTGAGTGTGAAGCCCTTTGTGCTGACTGTTCCCTTTTAATCTAGGCAGTTAAGAATGATCCTGTTTCTTGTACTCATTTCCCAGTGCTTCGAAAACCCTTCCTGCATCTTTGCCTCGTGGAATACTGCATCTGCAATAAGACATTCGGAGACAGGTGCTCTAGGAAACCAATGTACCCATCCAAGGTAACCGCATGCTTGGAGTCCACTATTAGAGAGGCCCCTTCCTAGATACTGAGCAAAGGAATAATGGGGTAGGTCACCTCAGGGGAGGATTCCTTCTCCAAGATGTCCATCAGAAAGTAAAATGCCTTGTTCTGGACTTCCTCCAGAAAAGTGTTCTAGGACATCTTGTCCAGGAATTATATGAAGAAAGAATAATGACTCAGCAAGGAAAGATAACTGAAGCAGAGGCTATCTACAGACTGACTGCAGGAACTCTCTGAATAGTGCACCAAAATGTTGGCAGAGCGAATGAACCACCCAGTTAATCGAGTCACAGTGACTTGATAGGAGTAAACTGCTTGACCGGTGCTGAGGTAAGGGAAGCTAGAACAGTAGTGAGGTCAACGATGGGTTGAGGAATAACTGTCATGACCGGGAGCGAAAGCGAGAAGCCTGCTGTCGATGGCCCTAGAGGGCAACAGAGCTGGGGACAGCCTAGTGGTCGACTGCCCTACGGGAGCAAGGTGTGATGGGGCTGAGAGAAGGCCAGCCATCAACGGTCTGCTGTCCTGAGTGGGTTCCAGCACCTGAGGAGCCTGCATAGAGGCTGGTAAGGTCGACGGCCAGGCTTCCAGAAAAGCTGAAGAAGGGTCCCCTGCCTGGATAAGCCCAAGGCTGAGGCAGTTGGGCGGGGGGCAGTCCCAGAGGAGCTGATGAGGCAGTCCTGGAGGACTGGTGGGGAGCACTCAGGGACCGGGACCGATGGCCTAGGGGATGGTCCTTTCGATGGTCCTTGTCTTTGTGCTTCTCTGAGGACCTGTCTCAGGCCTTAGGTGCCTGTGACCCCGAAGAACACACTGGAGATGGGAAGGAGGAAGCCCCTGAGCCCCCCTGTTTCAAACTGGCTAGTTGCTGCTCCAAGAAGGAAATCCTTGACTGCTTTCTTATGGCACCAAAGAGTTGGGAGGTTAAACTTCTGGCGGGGGGGAGGCCTTGGAGTTAAGAGAAGGCCCCAGGCAGCAGACACAAAGACTGTGGTCGTCCTCCCCAAAAATCTTCTTTCTGCAGTGGCAGCGATGGAAAAGAGAGGACGTATTGACGGTTCTAGACACATAAAACAAGAGAAAATAAAGAAAATACTTATTTTGGTGGTCGACTGAATGACGAGGTTTCCAAAGGAGACCTTGCGATGAAGTCGACAGCAGGAAAGAACAGAGGAGGGAGCAGGGCCACCTATGCCTATACAGGGAAGATGACGTAGGCAGGTGACATCGGTGTGGATAGTCCTAACAGACTACTACAGAAAAAGGTTTCCGTGGGATCCTACTGCCTGATGGCTAAATTCCATAGGTATGACCTCATGAAAGAGCCATCTCCAATGAAGATCGCGTGGTAACACCATCCTAACGCATACACAGGGTGAATGTAGTATGTACATTCAACAAGTAACCTTAGTGAAACTTGCAAGTGGTGACATCTGTAAAGACCAGAATCATTAATTACAAAATATCTTTAAAAGTGGTTTTAAAAACCTGTAAGAAAATTAAAAAGTACACTGAGGATAAATTTAAGGATGTCAGAGATTCGTTTTTGCTAACAAAAAAAAAATCACGTAATGAAATGTTTTGCTGATTAACCAATACTGATGCTTTAACACTATTTTGCTAGCCCTGGGCACAGCCCAGACCATCTTAGGCTAGTGCACCTCCCTTCTATGCTGCCTGAAGTGACTAGAGTTTTTTTAAGGCTGGTCTGCATAGCACTCCAGTTCCTACTGGGACTAATGTCAGGGAGTGTTTTGAAGCTGTTCCAATGAAATGCATTGGGGGACTGGTTTATGCCTTTTTTTGTGTGTGTGTCTATATAAGTTTTTACCATCAGGGCACCGGAACAGGCAAGCTGCATTCCTCCCACGAAGGATCTCAATCCACCCTGTTCTCAGGGCTTCATTAAGCCTGCCTCAGTGCCCCATCTTGTCCCCCCCCCATTATCCCGGGAACCCAGAACACGATCGCACATGCACCCTGTGGCTCTGGTGAAGGCCCCTTCCTCCCACCTGGCCTAATGCCTAGCTTCCTTTTCCACTTGGCGTTGCCACCTAGCCTTCACCCGGTGGCAGCCAAGAGCCGGGGAAGCCCACATTCCTCCCTGGGAGAGGAGAGCTGCCTTGCGGCATCTCAGTCCACCTCCTCGCCCCCCCCCCCGCCAACCCCAGGTGACTCAGGCTCGTTCCCAAACCCAGGTCACTAGTGAGGGAGGAGGTAAACTGTCCAGTGCCTCAGCCCTCCACGCCACTGGACCGGCTTTGGTTACACCTTTTTATGGCTGCCAGAGAGTGGTGTGCCTGCTACTGCTGCTTGCAATTGTCGGTAACACTTTGCTAACTTTTTGCTGGCTGCAAAGAGGAGAGTGCATGAGAACCTGTTAAGGACGTGGTTCAAGTCTTATGAACGTGCAGATGACCTAGGACCTATGTGAAACACTGAAAGGAGTCCGTGAGATGTTTAGCCTAGCCCCTCCCCCCTAGACAAGAATGACAATGAGTGAGTTCAGAAAGAAAGTAATAAGAAACTCTCAGCCTGCACAGCTTTGTGAATGAAGTGTTACCCTTTCTTTCTGAAGAAAAAATATAAAATTGTGAGTTTACGTGCTTCTAAATTATTGCAATACAAAAGGACAAAGAACAGCATAGCTTAGCACCATTTGATGCTTGCAGAAACTAGAAAGTATCTCTCCCAACCTCTATGTACATTATAAGGAAAAATACAGCTGAGTTTCCAGTCAGCTTAAATAGATTGGCCATGGACTGGGAAAACTAAGAGGTTGGTGGGAGGAATCGGTTGCTGGAACAAGAGGGGGCCAAGGTGATGAAATCTGCAAAACAAGAAAAAATGGCTCATCTTAGTAATTATGTTTCTTCTATTGGAGTCTTGCTGTATTCTGACTAATGCAGTTGGCCCCAGCCTTTAAACTGCCCCAGAGAACAAAGGGTTAACTTTCTATGCAGAGTATAGAATGCTGAGCTCGAGCTCGGTTGATGTCTCTGTCTGTTTCCCTTTGAAATCTAACCATCAGAGTCTTACGAGCAAAAATTCACTAGCTATTCTATGTGGAAATTGTAAAATTTTAACTAGCCAAATGGCAACAAAAAGTTTTGGTTTCCCAAAGGAAGACTCAAGTCGGGAAACTCCCCCCAAAAAAACAATTCAAATAAGAATAACAACAAGAGAAGCACCCAGACAAAAAGCAAAGGGTGTAAAGGAGCACCCCTGAGGTGCAACACTGCAGCTGCCCGCCCACTTCCCAAAAAACAGGTTCTGAGAGGGGAGGCAGGGGGGTCAGAATACAGCAAGACTCCAATAAAAGAAACATAATTACTAAGGTGAGTAATTTTATCTTCAAACAACATGAAGTCTTGCTGTATTCTGACTAATGCAAACTACCAAGCAGTACCTCCATGGAGGAGGGACAGAACCTACTTTGGGAACAAGCTCTGAAGTACTGCTGTGCCAAACCGAACATCACTCCTAGCCTGGATATCCAGAGAGTAAAGCTTGGTAAAGGTATGGACTGTTTTCCAGGTGGCTGCTTGACAGATTTCTAAGAGAGGAATATCCCTGGCAGCAGCCAGGGAAGCAGCTGTACCTCTTGTAGAGTGAGCCCTCAGGTTTGAGGGTGGAATCTTTCCCAGTTTCTCATAGCAGAATTGTATACAAGACACAATCTACCTGGCAATAGTTCTCTTGGTGGCAGGCTTGCCCTTTCCACTTCTCCATAAGTGAGGAACAACTGGAGGGATTCAAACCTGTGACCCTTGGTACGCTCTATGTAGTAGCTAAGGGCTCTTTTAACATCTAAACTGTGTAGCCTCCTCACTCCTGAGGAAGAATGATCAGTGAAGAAAACAGGAAGAGACAGACTGATTCAAGTGGAAATCTGAAACCACTTTGGGCAAGAATCTTCTTCTGGTTCTAAGGACCACTTTATCTCTGTGAAAGGAGATAAAATCAGGTTCCACTGACAGGGCTTGCAATTCACTGATACGTCTGTCAGAGGTAATGGCTACCAAAAACACAGTTTTCCAAGTCAAGTAATTAAGCTCTGCTGAGGACAAAGGCTCAAAAGGAGGTTGCATAAGTTGAGCAATGCAAACATTTAAATCCCAGGCAGGGGCATGATCTCTAAAGGGAGGATTGGTATGAAGCAATCCCTTAAAAAAATTTACAGAATATAGGGTGAGATGATAGTGAGGAAGACTTCCCCACTGACAGAAAAGCAGAAACAGCTGACAAGTGTACCTTGAGAGTAGCTGGTCTGAGGCCTAGGCCATTAAGATGGACCATATAGTCCAGAACTGTAGGCAATTCAGCAGTGTCTGGAGAAATATGCTTCTTAGAACACCAAATGCTGAATCTCTTCCATTAGGAGTTATAAGACTTTCTGGTGGAGGACTTTCGAGAAGCTTTGAGAATATCCAGAACCCCCTGAGACAGATGCAAATCTGCAAACTCTAACTCTTCAAGAGCCATGCCTTGAGATTGAGAGACTGAAGATTGGGTTACCAAATCCTCCCCTGAGAGGAGGTTAACAGGTTGTAATTCCTGGGAAGATACAGGGGAAGATGGACTGCTAGGGACAGCAACAGGGGGTACCAGGGCTGTCTGGCCCAGTCTGGAGCAATCAGAATCACTTTGCAAGGTTGTGACCTTATCTTGACTAAAACTCTGAACAGAAGGGGGAAAGGAGGGACGTCATACAGAAATTTCCCTTCCCAGTTCAGAACCAGAGCATTCAGGGGGACTGAGCCCAAGACTGGGGGTCTGCAACAAAAGAAAGGAAGTTGGTGATTGTCTGGGGCTGCAAAAAGATCTATCTCTGGAGTGCCCCACCTTGAAAAAATCACCTTCAATACCAGAGGGTCCAGGGACCATTCGTGATGGCCCTGTGAGATCCTGCTCAGTGCATCTGCTAGCACATTGTCCTTCCCTGGAAGGTGAACTGCTATCAGAGAGGTTTGTAGGGAATATGCCAGGGACCACAACTTCATGGCTTCTGTGCACAAGGCCATAGACAGAGTGCCTCCCTGCTTGTTGATGTACCACATAGTGGCGGTGTTGTCCGTTCTGACCTGAACCACCTTGTTCTGTACTGACTGAGAGAAGGCTTGCAGGGCCAGAAAAACTGCCCTGAGTTCTAGGAAATTGATATGGAGAAGGGATTCCTGAGGGGACCACAGTCCCTGGGCAGTGAGGGCCCCCAGATGGGCTCCCCAGCCCAGAAAAGAAGCATCCGTGGTAAGGACCACTGAATGAGACTGAGTAGCCTTAAATTGTCCTGATCCTACCACCATTGAAGGGCTTGGATCAAGGTCCAAGTCACTGGGATCAGTTTGGTAAGGGAGTCCTTCCTCTGAGATCAAAAAGCCCTCAGATGGAACTGAATGTCCCTTATCTGGAATCTTGCCCCTTGGACCACTGCTGTAGAAGCTGTCATGTGGCCCAAGAGCTGGAGGAAATGCCTTGCTGGTCGAGATACTTGAAGGCTGAAAGAAGAGGCTAGTTCTATAAGAACCCTTGCCCTTTCCAGGGGAAGAAAGGCTCTTGCTTTGACCGTATTCAGCTCTGCCCCTATAAAGGTAAGATGCTGGACAGGCTCGAGAACTGACTTGGAAAGGTTGTGAAGAAATCCTAGAGAAGTGAGCACTTGCTGGGTCACTTGCAGGTCTGAGTTGACTTGGCCTGGAGACTGACCCACTATTAGCCAGTCGTCCAGGTATGGAAAAATGGAAATATTTTGCCTCCTTAAAAAGGCAACTACTACTGCCAGGCACTTTGTGAACACCCTTGGGACTGAAGTTAGGCCAAAGGGCATTGCTCTGAACTGATAGTGGCCTGAGGGCAAATCGAATCTGAGGTACCTTCTGTGGGAGCACCTGATGGGAATATGAAAATAGGCATCTTTGAGGTCCAGGGAGGCTAGCCAGTCCCCTGGCCTTAGAGAGGGAAGGATTATTCCCAGAGTTACCATCTTGAACTTTGGTTTTAAAAGATGTTTCTTTAGGTATCTTAGGTCTAGGATGGGTTGCCACTCCCCTGTCTTTTTTGGGGTAAGAAAGTACCTGGAGTACAGACCTTTGGCCCAGTGTAGGGCAGGTACTCTCGCTATGGCTCTCAAAGCCAGCAGAGATGAAATCTCTGCCTCTTGGGTAAGGGTTTCTGAGAGACCTGCAGGTGGAAAAGATCTGGTTCTCATCTTTGGAAATTTTTTGAAGCTGAAAACCACTCCCAGGCTTACTACTTCCAGGACCCACTTGTCCGATGTAATAGACATCCAGTCCTGGATGAAGTAAGTCAGCCTGCCCCCTACTGGTATAGGAGAGTCGACCCGGGCAGGCCCATCAGGGTGTCTGCTTGGCAGGGACCTTAGGCTGAGGAGTGGATGTAGCCCTGCTCATCCCCCTTCTGCCTCTCCCTCTGAAGAACCCCCTCTGTGAAAAGGGAGAAGAGGCCTGTGCTTGGTTAAAAGGCCTGCCCTTGCCCCTAGACTGCTGCCTTTGAGGAGCTGCCTGCCTTTCTTTGGCCTGAGCACTCCTGTAAGTGGTTCTGTACTCATCCATTTTCTTCATGTAATTCTCTGTCTGCTCCCCAAACAGAGAATTACCCACTACAGGAAAATCCATGGCCTTAGCCTTGGCATCCTGTGAGAGGCTAGTACATCTGAGCCAAGCCATTCTCCGAAGAGCCACAGATGTAGTCATGACTCTTGATGACACATCATTGGAGTCCACAGCAGCATGAAACTGAACTTTTGATGCTTCGATCCCATCTGCAGCCACCTCCTCGGCTAGCTGGGGGGAGGCCTGTTTAGCCAGTGCCAGTACAGTGTCCCACCTGGACTTCTGGTACCTGGCTGTATAGGCCATATAATTCGCCTGCCTGAGTCCCAAGGAAGATGCCATGTACTGTTTTTTTGCCATGGCATCAATCTTCCTGGAGTCTTTGTCTGGGGAGTGTGAAGCCAAGGGAATGTTTGCCTTATCACAGGCAGCAGCCTGCACAACCCCAACATGGCTGCATTGCTGATATAAAAACTCTGTATCTGAGCCTGAAAGTGTATACCTCTTGTCCATCCTTCTATCAACAGGAGGCATAGAATTGGGAGATTTCAAGATTTTTTGTGTCTGCTTCCCAAAAGATCTGTGAAGGGGAACAGACAGTCTCCTGGACTCTGGGATGTCCATCATTTCAACAAAATCAGGCTCCTCTTGATCCTCCATTGCTTCCTCCATAGGAAGCTGGAGGGTCTCAGACACCTTTCTGTAGAACATAAAGTGGGAATGGGACTCAGAAAGCCTAGGAGGGGATACACCTGAAGGTCTGTCTGGGGAGATGTCTGGTTCAACTGGCACATCCAGACTTTCACCACCACCATCGTCATCCTCAAACTCCCCCTCCTCCTCAAACTCAGATTCAAAAATTCTTCAGGGGTATAATTGTGAACCGGAGTAAACGACCGAACCAAGCCCCTGCCAAAAGGTGCCGGATCAGTCGGAACCGGGCGAAGAGATTCCACAATCCAAATCGCTCTGGCTATTTCCTCGGCGGTCAGAACATGGACTTCTGGATCCGAACCGGACGATTTCTCTTTGTGTTTTCTTTTTGTCGGAACTGAACCCTTGGGATCGGCTCTCCTTTTGCCCGAAGTAGTATCGCCCTGGTCAGAGGGCACTCCTTCTGGTTCGGTCGGAACTGAACCGGGCTGGCCATCCGGGTCAGCAGACTTCTTGGCCTCCTTTTCCCTCAGTCTACCTAATCTCTTCTCAATGGTAGATATGGGAAAGTTTTTACAAATTTGGCAGTCTGAATCGAGGTGCTCAAACCCCAGACAATAAACACAGGTGGTGTGGGGATCGGCCTTAGCAAAGACTTCCCCACACTCACTGCAGTGCTTAAACCCGGTGGGCCCGGTTTTTTCCTTGGGTTTCTCAAACATGGCTAACCTAACCAACTTACCCTTTTTTCAGCAACCGCAAGGCAAGACTCCCTTACCGGTTCCTAACCGTGTCACAGGTGTTGGAAAAAAACGTATTAAACACGTTTTTTTTCTTTTAGAACCGATAAGGACCGGTAACCACACACTAAAGTAAGATACAAGATTTAACAACTGATCGGTTTGGCCGAACCAATCCACACTTTTACAAGTTCCATACAGAAAAAAACAGTACAAAACCTATCTAGTACTCACTGTACTACACACAGAGACTGAACCGACTATGCGGAAAATAAATTTTGGTTAAACAGTGACAGTAAACCGACATTTCAACTGACTTTCGAACCGAGCTGCAGGAGAAATCTCCGGAGTGACTGTTCAGTGAGGCGGAGTAAAGAATCTGACGGTTAGATTTCAAAGGGAAACAGACAGAGACGTCGACCGAGCTCGAGCTCAGCATTCTATGCTCTACATAGAAAGTTAACCCTTTGTTCTCCAGGGCAGTTTAAAGGCTGGGGCTAACTGCATTAGTCAGAATACAGCAAGACTTCATGTTGTTTGAAACATGAATTTCATACACACTGTATCCCTAAATGCTGTACAAGGCACAGGAGTTCCATACTGGTAGCACATGGAATCCAGAACAGAACAGAATTTCTAGTGCCTAACATGGCCTGACAGGAAGAAAAAAAATCTGGACCCCTCTCTCAACTACCCCGTTTCCATACAACTGTTTGTGGGGGGGGGGCTGCCTGATGGCCCCGCTCAGGGGGGTAAGTCTGGGCATGGTGGGGATGGGCTGCTGAGCAGGAGCAGGGGTGCAGTTCCTGTTGAGGGGACTGGGGGCCGGGAGGAAGAAAGGTAGTGGCAGCAGCGGCTCTGCTGCCCTTGGTAGCTGAGGCAGAGGCACTGCCAAGAGGCTGGGCTGGTCGTTTTAGGGGTGGCAGGTGGGTCGGGCCTTTCTGGTGAGAGGCATGACAAAATTGAGAGGATTGAAAAGGCTGTTGTCGAGGGGAAGATGGCTGAGCATGGTATATCGTATGTATCGTACAGAGTACAGCCTGAGGCTTGCAAGTCATTAAGGATGCCTTCTGTTTCTATGCCAAAGAGATTGTGCCCACTAAAGGGAGCATTTAAAATGGACTGTTGTATAACAGGAGTAAAACCTGAAACATGGAGCCAGGCATGATGGTGGAGGGAAATACCAGCTTCTGAGGCATACGCAGAGGCATCTACAGCATTTTAGCTGGCATGGAGAAGATGCTGGGTGATACTGACACCTGTCTTAAGAGTAGCCAGCAATTGGTCAGTGTCTGTGGACTGGGGAACTTTAGCTGCTATTTCAGAGGTGGCATCCCAAAGCGTTTTCTAGTACTTGAGCATGTGTTCCATATAGTTCAGGACATGCCTGAAAAGGGTGGAGGAAGCATATACTCTTTTTCCCCATCAAGTCCAATTTTCTGGACTCCCTGTCAGGAGGCAGAGTACTCAAGTGTTTGGGACACCTGGTCCTATCATGTGCAGCATTTATGACCACAGAATCTGTCTGTGGAGCCACTGCAAAAAAGGGGTGGTCCACAGGAGCCTGGTAAAGGCAATCAGCCTGCTTAGAAATGGGAGGGACCACATAAGGATGATGCCAAGCTGCTGAGATGGCATCCTAATAGGCCTGGATAAGTGGAGGAACCAATGTGGCCGGTTCCTCTGGCAAGGCCAAATATTCAGCCAAGTTTTGGCATTGTTGGTCTTGTTCGATGGTTGTGAACCCCATGACTTGCTGTAACTGGGTCATAATTTCTACGAAACCAGAGTCATCTGGAGGAGAGATGGGAGTATAGAGAGCCTGGGATCCTCCCCCCACTAAGGACAAAGTAGAAGCGCTAGAAGGAGTACGCACCCCATCAGCGTAAGCTGGGTCGTCTTCCTCCTCCATGTAGTTCAAATCCTGCTGCTCCATGGCCGGGAAGGAGGAAGGAATGGGGGGGGGTTAATGGTGAACCCTCTTTTTGGGAGGAGGGGGTGGAGAATGTTGTATAGCCTGCATGACCTCCAACACCATCTACCACAGAGGCAATGCCGACTGTAGAAGCAGTCGATGAAGCCGAAGAGGAAGGAGGAGGAACCTTCAAGGACCCCATACGAGGGGGGCATCATGAATGGGATCGGCCTGGGCAGTGGATAGGGCCGAGAGCCCAAAGCCTGAGAAGCAATGCCCAATGTCTGGACTGATGAGTCGCAATGAGAGATGGGCTGTGACGGTGGTGGCAAGGCCAGTAAGTCCGAGGCCAAACCCTGATCTATACTAGAGGGTCGAGAAGTGGTAGAAAAATAGAGAGGTCGACAA
This sequence comes from Neoceratodus forsteri, assembly GCA_016271365.2. Taxonomy (NCBI): domain Eukaryota; kingdom Metazoa; phylum Chordata; order Ceratodontiformes; family Ceratodontidae; genus Neoceratodus; species Neoceratodus forsteri. The sequence continues at coordinate 1,341,541,263 of CM028132.1, forward strand.
ATGCCGAAAAGCATAGGTCGTCGACGAAGGACCCAGTCCCATACTGGAGGGACTGGTCATCAACAAGGGCAAGCAGAGGTCATCGATGAAGGACCCAATCCCACACTGAAGAGATGGGTCATCGACAAGGGCAATCATCGATGAGGGCAAGCAGAGTTAATCGACGAAGGACCGAGACCCATGCTGGAGGGATGGGTCATCAATAAGGGCAATCGTCAACGAAGACAAGCAGAGGTCGTTGACGAGGGACCAGGCCCATGCTGGAGGGATGGGGCGTTGATGAGGGTCAAGCAGGGGTCATCGACAAAGGACCCAGTCCCGTACTGGAGGGAAGAGTTGTCGAGGAGGGCAAGCGGAGGTTGCTGATGAAGGACCCAGCCCCATGCTGGAGGGACAGATCATTGACGTGGGCAAGCAGAGGACGTCAACGAAGGGACTAACACCATGCTGGAGGGACGGGTCATCGACGCAGGCAAGCAGATGTCATCAACGAAGGACCCCAGCTTCATACTGGAGGGATGGGTCATCCATGAGGGTCAAGCAGAGATCGTCGTTGACGAAGGACCCAGTCCCTGCTGGAGGGACAGGTCATCGCCGAGGGGCAAGCAAAGAGAGTGGCTGTCGAACCCATTGATCTTTCTTCAACAATGGCACTTGCGGAAAAGGGAAGCCGAACTGGACATAAAGAAAAACAAAAAAAGGGAAACTTTCCTCGTCGAAGGTAATGTCGACACATTTGCAGCAAAAGTAACACGTGAAGTGTGCTGGGAGATGGAGGAAAAAGAACTGAGGCCACTAGGGGCCGCCCACGTATTTATACATATGCATGGACTAACGTCATCATGGGCGGCCCCCAGTCAACACTGCTGGTGAAAGCTACCATGAAAGAGTGCCCTCTGGCAGATATTTCCCAAATGTATGACCTACGAGTATGACCTGTTGCAAGAGATACACTCGTAAAAGATCTGTCCAAGACAGCTGAGGGATAAGCTGAAACTGTTGCTAAATGAACCTTAAGGGTTGTGGGCTTGAGGCCCAAAGGCTGGAGGTGGACTAGATAGTCCAGGATTGTGGCTAGACTTGCGCTCAGTGGGTTGCGCTGTCTAGGAGAACACCAAATGGAAAATCTTTTCCATTCTGAGGCACACATTTTTCTTGTTGCTGGTTTCCTGAAAATCTTAAGCACTTCCATAACCCTAAATCTGAACCTTTCTCCAACTGGCAATGGATGAGTTACCTATGCAGACTTGTCAGGGGTTTTGCTTAGCCTGAGCCTTTGGAGATGGCCGAGCAGCTATGCACCTGGTGCTCCTTCCACCCCTACATCTAAAGTAACCCCTTTGAGGGTTGTAGTCATAGGAAATGCACACAGGGGAAAGTATTCCCCTACCTTTACCCCCCTTCCAGAAAGCCTATGAAAATGGGGACCTTTTCCTTCTCAGTATTGCTCTTGTACGTGGTCATGTATTCATCCACCTTCTTCATGTAAGCCTCAGTCTTGTCACGAAAGAAAAAAATATACTTACCATAGTAATCTTCTTTCTTTCAAGGGATCCCTCAGTATGCTTAAACTATTGCAGTTAGCCTGCTGTGTTGAACTGCCCTGGAGAAAATGGAACGTATGTAAATGATGGAACTGTTATTGGTTCGTGCCACAGTTCGAACTGTTGCCCCTATTAACTGCTGTGTTCTACTAAATGCTCAGATTCATTGCAAAGCTTAATAGGGTGAAGACCCTCTAACTATATTACCCCAAGAAAAAAACTTCTCTTTGAATAAAGGATAAAAACATCAGTCCCTGTAAGAAGGGAAAACAACACAGACTGGTTCAAAACTTAAACAAGTAACACATATAACAGACAGCACAGGGCATGCCAGGCAGGGATGCAGAAAACCCCATCTGGTTCTGGAAGGGGAGGCAGGGTGGGAGCTTTAAGCATGCTGCGGGATCCCCTGGAAGAAACAAGATTACTATGGTAAATAATTTTTTTCTTCAAACCCCAGGAATCCCTCAATATGCTTAAACTATTGCAGACTACCAAGCAGTACCTTTGGAGGCTGGGTACACAATTTACCTTGGGAACAGGTTCTGCAGGACTGTAGTGCAAAACCTGGCATCACTTCTGGACTGTATGCCCACGCAGTAGTGCTTATCGAAACTGTGTACAGTTTTCCATGTGGCTGCTTTACAAATCTCCAGCAAGCGGATGTCTCTTGCTGCAGCCACTGATACAGTTGTGCCATGGGTAGAATGTGCTCTGAGACCCAGGGTAGGCTGTTTGCTGGCTTTGTTATAACAAAACTGTATGATACACAGATACATAGAAAGTGACGTTAGATAAGGACTGTGTGGTCCACCTAGTCTGCTCTTTTCCCTATCTAATGCATTACCGCAGACCCTTGTTGATCTGCGGCTTATCCTCTCTTCCCTACTGCGAGAGTACTCTTATGTCTATCCAATGCATTCTTGAATTCCCCTACTGTTTTTTCCCCCTACCACCTCCGCAGGGGTATCATGTTGCAAGAGCGATGGGAAAACAGTGAAGACCATCACAGCGACATTTTCGACAGGTCGCTGTGATGGTCTGCCGGGTTCCCAACGCTGCTGCCTCCCGGGTGTTCGCCCCCTCCCCAAACCAACTCCGACTCAGAGTTGGTTATCTGAAGTGCAGGGGGCAGATCCCCCCGCATGGTGGGTGTGGAAGGCAAAGCCCCACAGAAAACACACAACCACAGCGATGGCACACCACCAACTGGCGGTGTTGTGCCATCACTGTTCTGATGGTCAATAAAATCCGTGTCGCCGTGGCATGGTGGAACCCTCCGCAGGGAGGCTGTTCCAGGCATCCACTATCTTTCTGTGAAAAAGTACTTCCTCATGTTGCCCCTGAGCCCACCACCACTCTAGCCTCATATCATGCCCCGCTGTTCTTGTGCACCTTCTTTTCTGAAATATGCTACCCTCCCGTACCTTGTTTATACCCCTGATGTACCAGAATGTCTGTATCATATTCTCCCCTTCCCCCAGGGAATACATACTGAGGTCCTCTAGTCTTTCCTCATATGGCTTTTGGTGCAGTCCTTGCACTGTTTTTGTTGCCCTTCTCTGGACTGCCTCTATTTTGTCTATGTCCTTCCAGAGATGCGGCCTCCAGAATGGGACACAGTACTCCAGATGAGGTCTCACTAGTGACCTGTACAGTGGCATAACCACCTTCTTTTTTCTGCTGGGGATACCTCTCCCTATGCACCCTAGTATCCCAATGGCACTCACACTGCTTGGTAACCTTTAGGTTATCAGATATGATTACCCTCCCCCGGTCCCTTTCTTGACTGGTAGCCGTCAGTACCTCTCCCCCCCACCTTGTACTCAGCCCTTGGATGTCTGTGCCCCAAATGCATGATTTTGCATTTCTTTGCACTGAATCTTAGCTGCCACACTCTTGACCACTCCTCAAGCATATGTAGGTCCTTTCTCATTTTTTCCACCCCCTGGAGTGTCGATACTGCTGCAGATCTTAGTGTCATCTGCAAAGAGGCATACCTTCCCCTCCAGCCCCTCTGCAATGTCACTTAATAAAACATTAAAGAGGACTGGCTCCACAGATCCCTGTGGCACCCTGCTAGTCCCCTCGGATTGAACACCATTTACCAACACCCTCTGTGTCCTGTCATTCAACCAGTTTTTGACCCAGTTTACCATCTTCGGGCCCACTCCCAGGCTGCCCAACTTATTTATCAACCTGCTATTTAGGAAGGTGTCAAAAGCCTTGCTGAAATCTAGGTAGGCCACTCCACTGCCCCTCCCTGATCTACCTCCCTGGTCACCTAGTCAAAGAAATCTACTAGATTTGTTTGACAAGACCTTCCCACTATGTACTGTGTACCTAAGTGAGCCCTGTTATTAAAGCAGGAAGAAGGCGAGTAGTTCTTGCTGGGTTTTACCAAGAACTACAAACTTGATAGGCTTTGTCACTTTATTAAATTAAACCTTGGGGGTTAATATGTTGCACCCTGAACGTCGAATTTCAGCTTTGCTGAACTAAAATAATTGATATTTGGGCTTTTTAATATTTTGCCTCGCTAAGTGACCCCTCAGGCATTTCTGGGTCACGGGACTTGTACTAAAGTCTGCCCTGCGGCGAGCGCGAGTTTTATGAAACATTGTTGGAGTGTTAGGTTAAACCTACCTCCACTACCAACTCTGCTGTTTAAACTGTTTTTTTTAAACTATTGTCTCTTGTAAATGAAACATATTACTGTATGTACCCAAGTGAGCCCTGTTATTAAAGCAGAAAGAGGGCGAGTAGTTCTTGCTGGGTTTTACCAAGAACTACAAACTTGCCAGGCTTTGTCACTTTATTTAATTAAACCTTGGGAGTTCATATGTTGCACCCTGAACGCCGATTTTCGGCTTTGCTGAACTAAAATAATTGATATTTGGGCTTTTTAATATTTCGCCTAGCTAAGTGACCCCTCAGGCATTTCCGCGTCATGGGACTTGTACTAAAGTCCGCCCTGCGGAGAGCAGGGCTTAGCCTCGCATGTAGTCACGCCGCAGAGACACGCGTGTCAGCTAGGACAGCAGGGAAAAAGGGGCCCTTCGTTAATCGTGTTTTTTCAACAAAACAGTAAGTTTATGACATTATTTGCACTACTAAATCACAACTAATATGGAGGACCCTAACAATTATTGTTCAACATGTCAAAGATGTTCGGTCGGGGCCCCCAGATAACAGACTTTGTCTGTGATAGATGTCTACTATTGCAGACACTACAGGCTGAAATAACTCATTTACAAACATCAAGAGCAGTCAGTCCAGAGATTGAGGCCCCAGAAGACTATATAGACCTGATGTAAGGCCAAATAACACCTCCAGAAAAACTACTAAACTCAAATGAGACTCTTGTTCCTGAAAATGATACTATCAGCATTTCTGCCCCCTCCATATCCACTGATGAGCTGGATTCCTGGTCAGTAGTCACTAAGCACAAAACAAGACGTAGGGGAGGACAAATTCATCAAAGTGCTCCCTTAATACCCCTATTTAACAGCTACGGGGCCCTTACTGTAGAGAATATTGAACCCCAACAAGATATGAATCCATCTAATCCTACAGAAAAAAAAAGAAACCATGTATCCTGTCCCATTATGAAATGTTTTACATTGAAAGATAGAGGGAAAAATACCACCCCAGAAGTTTCCTATTCTCAACCAAGAATTATTTCCATTAGCCAAAAGGATGATAAAACAACTGATTTAAATAAAAATGCTGATCACCCACATAAAGACAGACAAATATTCGTCCTTGGTGATTCTATTATAAAACACATTGACCGCACAGTTTGTAATATGGATAAAGCTAACTGGACATGCTCCAGCTTAAGAGGGGCAAGAGTTTTTGACATTACCACTGTGGCTAAAGAAGTACTGGTGGGGGCAGGTAAAAATCATGTGTTTGGTATACATGCTGACACTAACAATATAAATAGAGCCAGCTTGGAGGATCTTAAACAGGACATTATTGCACTTAATAATATATTTGCAGAAAGAGACGGTCTTGTTTGCTTCTCTGAAATACTGCCAGTCCCCAGGGCAACCAACTCCATAACCATCAAAATTAAAGCCTTTAATGACTGGCTTAGGAGATGGTGCCTCAAGCAGGGCATTTCGTGCCTTGCCAACTGGGAACAATTTTATCAAAAATCCCCATTGTACTGCTGGGACGGATTGCACCTCAGCAGAAGGGGTAGTTCTCTACTGGGCAAAAGTGTGAATTCTGCAATTAAACTTTTAAACTAGGTGTTGGGGAGAGAACAGGTCCTTCTCCTGTTCTCTAAAAAAAAAAAATCTGACAGCCACAACACTACCTGTGAGGTATTTTCCCTTAATGCTAGATCATTAAATCAGGTCAAAATGGCCGAACTTGAAGCCAAATGTCTATCATCCTATTAAGGGAAACATGGTGGGACCCTGACTCTGTATGGATTAAATGACTACCCGGATACAAGTTATACCATAGAGACTGACTAGGCCACATTGGTGGCGGTGTCTGCCTATGTATTAGGGAGGACATAACTTCCTATCAACTTCCCCAGTCCAATGGCACTGAAACCCTTTGGGTCAATGTTCAAATAAGGGGACAACCCCAATTGCTGGTTGGTAAATGCTACAGACCTCCCTCAGCCAATGCTGATTATACCTCCACTCCACTAAAAGAAATATCAGATATGGCTACTAAAGGCAATATTTTAGTCCTAGGAGATTTTAATATGCCCTTTATCAACTGGACTACCTTGTCAGGGAAAATGCAAGGTGAGAAAGAGCTGGTCTCACTTATGGTAGACCTAGGCATGGAGCAGCTTGATACCGAGTCAACCAGGGGGATAATCTATTGAACCTAGTGATATCCAATATAGGGAACAATATACATAATGTCAGCACTGGGGACCCCTTAGGTTCAAGTGATCATTATTCTATTTCCTTTGTATTACTTTTCAATACTTTGAAGAAATTAAGTAACTCTGAATTCAAAAACTGTGATGACGATAACTTTCCTGTTATTAATGAACACAAATAAAATTTTGTGGGTAGAAATATTAAGCCCTCTTTCAGTTGAGGAATCTTGGGAATATTTAAAATCAACAATTTATGATTTAGAATCACTATATGTCCCCATAAAAAAGAAATAACAAAAAGGGGAAGATACCACTATGGCTAAACAAAACCATTATAAAACTAATAAAAAAAAAAAAGGTTGTTTTCAGGGAGCCAATAAAGAATTAGTACTTCTTAAATATAAACAATCCTTAAAACTTGTAAAATATACTATTTTACAGTCTAAAAAGAAACTTGAATTCCGAATGGCACACTGTAAAGACAGTTATAAATCCTTACATTCCTATTTTAACAATAAAAAAGTTAATAATAGATATATGGGCCCTATGATTCAATTCAATTCACTTCAATTCATGTTTATTTATAAAGCGCCTTTCAAAATCACGGCGCTGTACATAATAATAAAACAAAGATCAGCAATAAACAAGTTAACTATAAAGAAAAAGCCAAGTTAAAATGATAAGTTTTTAAAGCAATTTTAAAACTATCGACGGTCAGGCATTCTCTCAACCAATGAGGTAGAGAATTCCACAGGGTAGGAGCTGAACAAGCAAAAGCACGAGATCCTGATAATTTCAAACGAACCCTGGGAATCTCTAGCAATCCCTCATTGGTGGAGCGGAGGGGGCAATAGGGAATCAGAAGATCTTTCAGGTAACCGGGGACCTGATCGTGTAGGGCTTTAAAGGTTAGTAAACCAACCTTAAAGATGATACGCCACCGCACAGGCAGCCAGTGCAGTTCGCAAAACACAGGCGTAATATGACTGGTTCTCGAGGTCCCAGTCAAAAGCCTGGCTGCAGCGTTCTGCACTAGCTGTAGGCGGCGGATATCAATCCCTGGGAGCCCTAGGTATAGGGAATTACAGTAGTCCAAACGGGTTGTAACAAAGGCGTGAACCAGAGTCGGAAGATCCTCCTGGGGAATCAGGTTTTTCACCCGGGCGATATTCCTCAGATGATAAAGAGGTTTCACAACAGCTGACACCTGAGATTTCAGGGTCAGACTGTGAAATCAAAAATAGCCTGAGTTTCGCACCTGTCGAGAGCTGAGGCGGCACCCCACCAGTGATAAGCCTGATGGATGTGCGCACTCCAAACCCCTCCCAGGAAGATCTGGGCCCACAACCAATACCTCGGTCTTATCCGGTTAAGCTTCAACCAACTCGAACTCATCCAAATTCTGATTTCATCCAGACAGTTGTTAAGTACAGAGTGCATCACTCTGATCGGGGAGAAAGGATAAATACAGCTGAGTATCATCCGCACAGCAGTGAAAACTCAAGCTGTATTTTCTGATGATTTCTCCTAATGGCAGCATATACACTGCAAACAACATGGGAGCCAAAATGGAACCCTGCGGTACCCCACATGGTAGGGAGAAGGTGTCAGAGGAATAAATTCCAGTGACAACTCTCTGAGACCTACCAGCGAGGTAAGAACGAAACCATTCGTGGACTGTACCAGACAGTCCACAAAAAACCCGCAGCCGCTCCAATAGCACCTCATGGTCTACAGTGTCGAATGCAGCAGAAAGATCAAGAAGGACCAGAATGGTATAGTTTTCGATCTCTGGCCATTAGGAGGTCACTCAAACCCGAACAAGGGCAGTCTCAGTACTATGCCTTTTCTGAAGCCAGATTGGAGAGTATCATAGACATTATGGGAGGTGAGATATTCATCCAATTGCAGTGCGATTGCCTTTTCAATAACCTTACCAACGAATGGCAGGTTAGAGATAGGCCGGTAGTTAGCTAGACAGTCTGGATCCAAGGAGGATTTTTTAAGGAGTGGATGAACAACTGCCTCCTTAAGGGGATTAGGAAAAACCCCCCTCTACAAGGACTTCCAGACAATGTCAGCGAGGATTGGGTAGATGACTTCAACACATCCTACTAACAGAGGTGTGGGACCCGGATCCAGACTACAACTAGTTGGACACATTGATTGGATGATCTTCACAATGTCTGCGAATTCCGGATGGTGAAACTCCAACCAAACAGGCCGGGGGTTAAGTACAACCGGTTGCCCACCGTAACCCCCCAAAGGAGAGGTCGGATCGATGCCGGACCTGATGTCGGCAACCTTATCTGCAAAGAAGCGAGCGAACTCCTCACATCTAAGTTGAAAAAGCTTCTCTAGGCTGAAGACAGACTGGATTGCACAGCCTGTCCACAGTCCGGAAAAGCTGAGCTGGTCGATTCTTTGCAGCAGAAATCTCTCTGGACAGGAATTCTGCCTTCTTCACAGTGATTTCTGATTGACAGCCATCATAATGGGCTAACAATCTAAGCCTGTCGACATCAAGGCCCGATTTCCGCCAGACTCTCTCCAGCCTTCGGCCTACTCGCCTTAATTCCTTCAAGGAGCCATCAAACCATGGACTCCTTGGTCGGATAGTGAGAGGCTGAACACGAACAGGAGCAATTTTGTCCAGAGCATCTCCCACAGTCTTATTATAGGCAAGTACAAGATCCTCTGGACTCATGCATTCACCCGACAAACTCGATAGGTCCAAGACCGCCGTAAGGTCACTGGGGCCAACACCCCTTAAAGGGCGGTATTGGACCATCTCCGTAAGGGCAGACCTATTAGAGGGGGCCCTGAAACTGAACCTTATGGTGTAATGGTCCGACCAACTGACTGGTTCCACCCCCAAATCAGTGATCTCCATACCCAAGAGAAAGACCAGATCTAATGAATGACCTCCAATATGGGTAGAGGTGGTAACAACCTTTGTCAGGCCCAGTGAACTCATCAACTGGAGGAGGCTTTGACCAAAATGAGAGAGTTCATCGTCGACCCAAGCGTTGAAGTTGCCCAGAAGAATTAATCTGGAAACCTCAACACAAGGTGGAACCAAAGTCTGCAATCTCCTGTAGGAATTACTCACACCGTCACCTGGTGGACGGAGACGAGGAGAATCCCACAACCTGCACCCTCACCCAGGATATATTCAAAAGATCTGGTGTTCCCCAATGGAACATCCACAAGGCCCAGTTCAGTTTTAAACATAATGGCCACACCTCCGCCCACGATCCTGCCTCTGGACGGTGTATTACCGAGAACCCGGCTGGAGTTGCCGAAGCCAATATAGGGCCAGCATTTTCATCCAGCCAAGTCTCGGTAATGCAAGTCAGATCAGCTGACCCAGCAAGATCAGCTACAATAGCTGTCTTGTTCTTAATAGATCTGGCATTGCACAACACCGCCAAGGCAGGATGAGATGTCGGGGAAGACCTCGGTACCTGTCCGATATTTTCGGGACTCTTGGGTATGGGGACAAGATAGGAACAACTTCTATCTTGACCCCATTTCACCCCAGGACGTCTTCTGGACCCTAAAACCCCAATCCGTCCCCTCCTGTCCCCCACAAGGCCCAGCTTTCCACCTTCGTCCTGCGCTCTTTAGAATGCTCAATGCCCGACACCTAAAATAGGTGTCGGATGATAACGATGGGCACTCAAAGGGCGAGTTCCTGAGCCTGGTGGGGAATAATGCCAACCGTCATTATTAAACAAATCCCAAAAGAAGACTAACAAAAACCTAAAAATATCACAATTATAAATACACTCTAAACGCACTCTCCCCACTCTCTCTCACAGAAGAAGCGAGAGCAAGCCAAATAAACAAGCATAAACCAAAAACAACACAAAAATAACAAAAATACAGTGAATTTAAAACATAGTAAAATAACTTATTAAATATTAAATAAATTTGAATTCAAACAATTCTATATCTTAAAATAATGCAGCAACTCTCACATGCAGCAAATATAAAAATATAAAATAAGCTTCCAATACCACCTCTCACATGGCATGGAGTTAAACTCAAATTTGTAATAATAAATAACAATCGCTCTTACAACCTACAATCCAGAAGCTAGACCACTCACTCAGTGTTCTATAGGTAGCGTCCAACAGATAAAATAGTCTTTACGAAAAAGTTCGAAAAGTCAAATAATAAAATCCTGGGATCTTCCAACGACAGCTCCTCAGATGCCCGAAATTAAATATAAAACCAAAAGATGTGTTCCTGCAGGGAGCGTTGCCCCCACTCGGACGGCAGCCAACGGCTAAAGTTGCCTCATAGGTCAGCACTACAGCTGACCCCAAGGCAACCTAGAAGAGGCCCCGGCCTCCCCCAGCTGCCTGGGAGGCACCAAGGGCCGCTCCTGCCTGGCTGGAGACCACAAGGTAGGCAGCACCCTCACAAATTAGAACCAATTCCGTGATAGCACAGCACCTATACATAAAATATAAAACAATCACCAGGCTCACTAGTGGTGGGGTACCAAGGCAGCAAACCCCACAACCCACAAATAATGGAAGCAATACAGCCTCACCAGGTGAACCCCAATTCTAATATCCAACATCCAGGTCTCAGCAAGTTTCAATTAGTGGGGGGTATGAAGGCAGCAAACCCACAGCCCACAAAAAAGGAGCAATACAGCCTCACCAGTTAACCCCGAGTCTAATATCCAGCATCCAGGTCTCAACAAAACAGGCAGCAGGTAAAAGCGTGAAGAACAGCGCAAACAGCCGAGCAGCAAAACAGCACAGCACAGTGCACAATCAGAGTACCAGCAGTCCTCCGATAAAAGCGTATCAGTTCCAATCTGCAATTTAGTGCAAGCAATCCAAGAGTACCAATAATCCTCCGGAGAAGCGCAGTCAGTTCCAGCCCTCAATTACAACAATCCAAAGAAAATCAGGGACAATCGAAATCCCAGCCCAGACGACTGATAGAAACTCGTCGAAGAAACTCTGTCAGCAGCGTTACATTTAAACAAATCGGACAGACGCGCCTTTTGAATTAAGCTTAAAATACAGGAATTGAACAAATTAGGCAGCAAAGGTGGCAAAGATACTTAAAAATAAAAACGAAGAAACACAGATAACGCGAACAGCAAGCGGCTAGCCCAGCGTGGTCGCCATCTTGAGCGGAATGTGCTAGTTAATAACACTCTAATCTACGGACAAGGAGATTGCTGATGCCTTTAATGAGCCGTTTTGCTCAGTTTTTACAATAAAAGAGGATCTAAAAATTAACTTGACCTTAGTAAACATTCCCATAATCTACAATATTTCTGTAACTGATACATTTAAGATCCTGCAATCCCTAAGAAAGACATCAAGTCCTGGACCAGATGACATCAACCCAAGATTTCTATAAGAAACAGCTGATGACATAGCTAAACCCCTAGCCCTCATTTTTAACAAGTCCCTTCATGAAGGTTATATTCCCCATGACTGGGCTACTTAAACATAGAAACATAGAATTTGACGGCAGATAAGGACCGCTTGGCCCACCCAGTCTGCCCATTTCCCTGCCTACTGGATAAGCTGCAGATCCTAGTTAACCAGCAGCCTACTTCTTCTTACCCCCAACCCCCAGAATTGCCTTATGACTATCCCATGCATGCTTGAATTCCACCACTGATTTTGACTCCACAACCTCTCGAAGGCGTTCCATGCATCCACAACCCTCTCTGTGAAAAAATGCTTCCTTAAATTACCTCTGAGCCCCCATCTTCAAATTGTGCCTCTTGTTCTTGCACACCTCTTTTTGAAAGATGCTACCCTCTTGGATTTTGTTGATTCCCTTGAGGTACTTGAAAGTTTCTATCATGTCCCCCTCTCCTCCTTTCCCGAGGCTATACATATTAAGCTCCTTAAGTCTCTTCATATGTCTTCCGTGCAGACCCTGCACCATTTTAGTTGCCCTCCTCTGGACAGCTTCCATCCTGTCTATGTCTCTGCAGAGATTGGGTCTCCAGAACTGCACGCAGTACTCCAGATGGGGTCTCACCAGCTGTCTGTACAGAGGATAACAACTTCCTGTTTTCTACTGGTGATGCCTCTCCCTATGCATCCCAGTATCCCCCCAGCCCTCCTTGCTGCCCTCTCACATTGCTTGCCCACCTTTAGGTCATCTGATATGACTATCCCCAGGTCCCTTTCCATTTTGTTGTTGTTAGTATCTCACCCCCATTGTGTACTCTTCCCCTGGGTTTTTGTTTCCCAGGTGCATTACCTTGCACTTCTTAGCACTGAATCTAAGCTGCCATACATTTGACCATTCCTCTAACCTTGCAAAGTCCCTTCTCATCCTTTCCACCCACCTGTGCATCAACTCTGTTGCAGATCTTAGTGTCATCTGCAAAGAGACATACTTTTCCTTCCAGTCCTCCCGCAATGTCGCTTATAAAGACATTGAAGAGGACCGATCCTAATACTGAACCCTGCGGTACCCCACTAGTAACCCTCCTTTCTTCTGAGTGGACTCCATTTACTATTACTCTGTGTCCTATTCTCCAGCCAATTCTTTACCCAGGCTGTCATCTTGGGACCCACTCCCAGGCTGGCTAACTTGTATATTAATCTTTAGTGTGGGACTGTGTCAAATGCCTTGCTAAAGTCTAGGTAGGCCATGTCCACAGCCCCTCCCTGATCTACTACTTTGGTCACCCAGTCAAAGAAATCTATCAGATTTGTCTGGCATGACCTTCCCGCTGTGAATCCATGCTGCCTAGGGTCCTGTGCCCCTCTGGCCTCTAGATACTCGACAATTCTTTCCTTCAGAAGTGATTCCATCATTTTCCCTATCACTGAGGTTAAACTAATGGGTCTGTAGTTTCCTGCTTCTGCCTTGCTCCCACTTTTGTGAAGGGGAATCACATCTGCCCTCCTCCAGTCCTCGGGTACCACCCCATCCTCCCATGATTTGTTACAAATGCTACAGTAATACCTATATTTAAAAAAAGGTAACCACTCCAAACCAGTAAACTATCGTCCTATAAGTCTAACATTTATAGTAAGTAAATTAATGGAAAAAAATCATTACAAAATTCTTGGAACAGGAAATAATTTCTAACAATATAACTGATCATACTCAACATGGTTTTAGGTCTCGGGTATTCTTGCACTACCAACTTGGTTTCCTTTTACAATTATATAAGTGAGGGACTTGATAGGGGGGAGCCCATGGATGTTATCCTACTTGATTTCAGCAGGGCTTTTGACAAGGTTCCCCACTGCAAACTTGTTGACAAACTGTTGACTCTGGGGTTTTCTCAGATTCTGGTTAGATGGATCTTTAGCTGGTTAGCCAATAGATTACAACAGGTTAGAATTAATGGTGCTCTTTCTGATGTAGGGAGTGTCACCAGTGGGGTCCCTCAGGGTTCAGTCCTGGGACCTATTTTATTTAATGTATACATCAGTGACATGCAGGTCAGTACAGATAATCTTCTACTACAATTTCCTGACGATACTAAGTTGGGGGGGGGGGTAGTATCCTCGGCTTCTAGTAAGAACATTCTTAGTAATAGCCTGAGATCTATTGAAAAATGGGCAGTTAATACTGGGATGATGCTTAATCCTGACAAATGTACTGTGTTACACTATGGAAAAAATAACCCAAGACAGAGTTATTTCTTAAATAATAACCCCCCTTAAAGCCTCAATATCTGAGAGGGATCATGGAGTTATTATTAACAATAAACTGACCTCCACAGACCATTGCATTAAGGTAGTTAAAACATCAAATGCACTTCTAAAATGAATCAACCGAACATTCATCTCTAGGACCCAGGAATGTATTATCCCCCTTGTTAGAACCCATGTTAGACCGCATTCTGATTATGGGTCCCCTTTTGGAACCCATACCTAAAACAAGACATAGACAGAATCGAGAGAATTCAGAGGAGGGCAACTACACTAGTACCTCGACTGGCTAACAGTGAGTACCAAGTTAGATTACAGGAAACCAGATTACACACACTACAAATTAGGCGAACCAGAAGCTATTTGTTATTATTATATAAAATCTTAATGTCTCAGGATCTAATGGCTCAATGTGGCCTAAAATTCTCAGATAGAAGGATTTCCCCTTGGCTACATAGTAAACAGCTTGATGTGGCAAAATCAAGAACTAATAAAAGACTAAACTACTTTATTGTAAGAACCCCTAGCCTGTGGAATAGTTTACCACAAAATTTGGTGGACAGTAACTCTATTCACTCCTTCAAAAGAGGTCTGGACCTGTGGATTGAGTCAAACAACATGTAAACCAATTGGGCCTAAATTCCCACCATAGTGGTGGGGGACAATCATGATGGGCCACGGCCTTCTTTTGTCCCTTGTAACCAAGTAATCCATGCTGTCTTGGATCCTGTACTCCACTGGATTCAAGAAATATCACAATCCTTTCCTTTAGCAGTGACTCCATTAATTGCCAGTGTACAATAGTTCTCTTGGAAGCTGGTTTATCTTTACCCACTTCCCTGTAGGTTAGGAACAACTAGGTGTACTCTGACCTAGAAGCCTTGGTGCGGTCAAGGTAGTGGCTGAGTGCCCTCTTGACATCCACGCTATGCAACTTCCACTCTTCTGAGCTGAAGTTAGCAGTGAAAAAGACTGGCAGAGTTATGGACTGGTTCAGGTGAAAATCCGAGACCACCTTAAGGATGAATTTCCTATTAGTCCTAAGCACCACCTTATCTCTGTGGAAGGAGATGTAAGTCACATCTGTGCACAGGGCTTGTAACTCACTTACTCGCCTAGCTGAGGGGATGGCTACCAGGAAGACAATCTTCCATGTAACATACTTCAGTTCTGCAGCTGCCACAGTTTCAAAAGTGGGTTCCATGAGCTTGGCTATGCAAATGTTTAAGTCCCAAAGAGGGACTGGCTCCCTAAGGGGAGGGTGGAGATGAAGAAGTCCCTTTAAGAACCTTCTGAAAACTGGGTAGGAGACCATAGACCTGTCCTTGCCAGCTGAAACATAAGCTGAAATGGCAGCAAGGTGTACATTTAAAGTAGAAGGCCTAAGCCCTAATGAATGCAGGTGGATTAAATAGTCCAGTAGGACAGGTAGCCCAGCCTGAGAGGGAGTAACACTCTTGTGTTTACATCAAAATGAAAACCTCTTCCATTTGGAAGCATAGGTTTTCCTAGTTGAGGGTTTCTGAGAAACCCTGAGTACATTCAGGACTTCTTCAGAAAGTTGCAGATTGGCAAACTCTGAGTCTTCGAGAGCCAGGCATTGATCCAGACAGACCTGAGATTGGGATACAGGATCCTGCCCTGTGATGAGGTCAGGAGATTGTGTCTCTGAGGGAGATGAATAGGCTGTGACACTGTTAGGGCTAGTAGGAGAGAGTATCATGACCGCCTTGCCCAATCTAGTGCCACCAGGATCATGGTTGCTGGTTGTACTCCAAGCGTTATGAGGACTCTGAGCAAGAGGAAAAGGAAGGAAGGAAGGCATAATGAAACCTCCCTGACCAATCCAATGCCAAGGCATCCATTGGCACTGTCCCTTGATCCAGAGGCCTGCAACAGAATTGTGGCAGCTGACGGATGTCCATGGAGGCAGAAAGAGCTATGTTTGGTTTGCCCCTTCTTCTGAATACCGAGGCCAGTACCTGCTTGTTTAGGGACCACTCGTGGTGGTTCTGGCTGATTCTGCCAAAAGTGTCCTTCCCTGGCAGGTGGATTGCAGACAGACACCTGCAGGGAGTAAGCCATGTTCCAAACTTTCATGGCTCTGTGCACAGCAAGGTTGACCTGTTGTCTGCACTGACTTGCTCCACCTTGCTCTTGACCTGGGGAGCGAAAGACTGCAGAGCTACCACCCTGAGTTCTAGGAGGCTGATATGCAGAAGTGACTCCTTGGGGGATCATGTATCACTCACTGTCAGATCGTCCATGTGTGCCTCCAACCCAGAAGGGAGGCATCTGTGATAAGTATGACAGATGGAGTTTCTTGCTGAAAAGGGATTCCCTCACTGAGGTTTTCCATGTCTTGCCACAACTGCAGGGCCTGTAGGAGGTGTTTTGTGACCAGCACTAGTTTGAAAAGATGATCCCTCCTCTGGGACCAAAGAGACCTTAAATGGACCTGAATGTCCCTCATTTGAAATCTGGAACCTGGTACCACAGCTGTGGCTGCTGCCATGTCCCAGGAGCTGTTGGGTCTGTTTAGTTCGAAAGAGCCTGCCAGCTCCAAAATGTTGTTCACCCAGTCCTGAAGGATGAAGGCCCTCCCCTGTAGGGTATTCAGTTCTGCTCCAATGAATTCTTGGACCTGAACAGGTTTCACTTGGGATTTCTGGGTGTTTACCAGGAATCCAGAGACTCTAAGGTGCTCTGAGTGAGAGCCAGAGTCCCTAGTATGATTTTTTTTTTTGGGGGGAGAATGACTATCCCACCACTAGCCAGTCATCCAGGTATGGGAACACTGTCTCCCCCCCAGTCTTAAGTGTGCTACCACCACTGCCAGGCACTTGGTGGATGCCCTGGGGGCAGAGGTTAGGCCAAAGGGCATGGTTGCAAACTGATAGTGGCCTGAAGACAGTCTGAACCTCAGGTACTTTCTGTGGCTGGGTCTGATGGGGCTGTGGAAGTAGGCATCTTTGAGGTCCAGAGATGCCAGCTAGTCCCCCTGCTGGAGGGTTGGGATGATCATGGCCAAAGTGACCATCTTGAACTTTGGCTTTGTCAAATGTTTGTTTAGAAGCCTGATAACTAGAATCCCCATTTTTCTTTTGGGTAAGGAAGTATCTGAAGCAGAAACATTTTCCCCTCTGAGACAGGGGAATAGGCTCCACTACTTTGATAAGTAACAAGTTGGTAACTTCTGGCTCCAACAGAGCCCTTTCTGCTGGGGTTGCAAGCTGAAATGTCTGCTTCTCTGCCTGGGAAGCATTCTGAAACTTAGGGACAGGCCCTGGCTCACTACCTCCAAGATCCACTTGTCTGTGGTGATGGCTTGCCATTTGGAGGAAGTGAGCCAGCCTGCCTCCTACAGGGTAAGGGGAGGTGAAAAGGGCAGGCACGTCAGGGGTTCTGCTTAGGCTGGGACTTGGACTAAGGTGCTTGCTCAGACCTTCTTACAGTCCTTCTGTCCCTGCCTCTGATGCACCCCCTGGATTGTTGGTAGTCTGGCAATGCTTGGCTTGGAAGACAGGCCTGGTACTTGTGAGATATGGAGGGCTTGTCCCAGGGTGAATTACTTCTGTAAGCGGTCTTGTATTCCTCTAGCTTTTTCATACAGGCCTCAGTCTTGTCCCCAAAGAGAGAATTAGTCTCACAGGGAAAGTCCATGGCTTTAGTCTGGGTATCCTGTGACAGATTAGTAACCCTGAGCCAGGCAAACAGTCTCATGGACACAGTAAGGGCCATAAGCCGAGAGGCTGTACCATTGGCATCCACTGCCATATGGAACTGATATGCTATGGTATCTAAGGCTATTTTTGGCAGTCTCAGTCAGATCCACTACCATGTCTCCAGGGACCTTGTCTGACATGGCCAAGACAGATGACCAGAGGGCCTTCTGGTACTGTGTTACACAGGCCATGTAGGTGGCTTGCCTGAGGAGAAGGGAAGGTGCCAAGTACCCCTTCTTCCCCATACTATCCAGCTTCCTGGAATCCTTGTTAGGTGGATGGGAAGACAAAGGCACCCGGGCCTTATCACAGGCAGTCACCTGTACCACTCCTCATGGTCCGAATGAACAAACAAGAATTCAGCATTAGCCTTGTCCAGCTGATATTTCTTGTCGATTTTCCTGTCCACCCCTGGGACAGAAGTGGGGGTTTGTAGGATCTTTAAAGCAGCCTTTTTAAGACTTGTGTGTTGGAAGCAAAAGTCTCTTTGTGGGGGTAAGACCCATCATGTCTAAAAAGTCTGCTTCCTCCTCATCCTCCACTGTCTCCTGAACGGTTAGGTTGAGGATATCCACCATCTGTCTCACAAATGAATTGCGAGAGGAGTAGTCCTCAGGTCCCCGGGGTGGGGAACCGAAGTTCTGTTCCAGGGAGACTTAGGTTCAATAGGCTGTCCCTTGTCGTCCTCCTCTTCCTCTGGTTCATCATAAATACACACCAGTTCCTGACTGGGGGGAAACTGAAGGGGGAAACGGAGGGGGAAGCAGGGGACTGATGGCCTGAAGGGCCTGCGAAACCTGCAGAGCCTTGGCAATGTCCTCCGGAGAGGGCATAGTTGGTCTGTCCACTGAGAGCTCCTTTGCTTTTTCAGCATGAGGTGCAGCGACATGCTTTTCTTTATGTTTCATTTTTGCAGGAACCGGTTCAGCAGCCAGTTCCACTGGCCTCTTGGATTTCAAGGCATCAGCCTTTTTTGGTGGGTTTAGGACCCACTGACTCCTTGGATTTGCCTTTCCTGGCATGCGAGGAGAAAGCCTCTTCAGTGGGCTTCAGAGAGGGTAAAGAAGGGGGAAGCCATCTCTTCAAGCCTTTTTGTTCTCTCTCTCTCTTTTTTTTTTTTTTTAGTGTTTTAGTACAAAAACTTTTGCAAACTTCACAACTGGCAAAAATATGTCATGTCCTCTATAGAGGGCATTTTATTTGTGACCACTGGTGCTCCTTTCCTTCTTCAGAAGGTGGGACAGTGACATGTTTTTCTTTTTTGGTTTTTTCTTGGCAGTCACAGTCTCCTGAGTCTGCTCTAAGGCTCTTATTTTTGCTGGATTCAGTGTTCCCCCATTCAGACACCCCGATTTCTGAATAATCTTTGGCAGCTTTCTCTTTCTTATCTGTCCTTTTGGACAGGGACTACCACTTCTTTGGAGGGGCTGTACTCTCATTTGAGCCTTAAGGGGATGTGTTGGCAGACTGAGAAGCCATAATGTCTTCTAATTTTTTTAACACTTTTCTTTTGCATTTTAGGGCAAAACCTGATACAAAGTTCATAACTGACAAAATTGTGATCTGGACCAAAGCACCTCAAACACAACTCGTGGCAGTCTGCCTTAGCCAGGAGTTGAAAACAATCTGTGCAATTTTTAAAGCCTGTGGGTCCTAGCTTCTTCTTGGGTCTGTCAGTCATACCAAACACTGACCTAGAAAGATTTTCTGGTTCCCAAAAAAAGAAATTTTTTTTACTTTTTTTAAATAAAGGTGTGAAATACAGAACTGCAGTTTGGTTTTGTTAAAAACAGAACCAGAAAGAAACGAAACATGAAATGGTGTTAAAACTGAATTTTGGAGCAAATTATTGTCTTGGTTCCACAAAAAACAAATCGAGAATAAAATAGTGGCAATACCACAAAGTGGTACAATTTAAACCACAAAATAACATTTTAAAGAAATCTGAAGTAGTGGGAACTGTGCTGCGAAACAGCCTTCTCCGGTTCCTGGGACCCGATACGGAACAGGAGAAAACCATTAAAAAATCCCCACACAAATACACTCTAACGCAGAGTTATTGATAAAGTAACAAACAAAGAAAAATTATATAAAAAAATTATACAATGAGGTCAGTGAATTCTTTAATCTGATTGGCTGCCTGGCACCTTTTATCCATGGTAAATCCTGACATAACCTACCGGAAATGGTGCCAGTCTGTCGCATCTGAAAAAGAAATCAGTCCAACCATGGAAACGAAAAGCTCCAAGCCGCCATCTACTTTTCCCCGCTAAACTACCAGTAAAACTGCAAACTGCTATGTCACCTGATGTGCAACTCTCACCAGCTTAACTTAACTGCCAAAGTTTCTGTCTGTCTCAGGTCCTAAGAAGGAGCCTTTCCACGTAATGAAACAAATACACATTCATGTTAAAAAAAAAAAAAAAAAAAAAATGTAGTAATACTGTCCTTCCCTGTGTTGCTCCCGTTTCTACTTACAAAAAAAAAAAAAAAAAAAACAGCTTAGTCTCATCGTTTCCCAGCCCACAGAAAGGGCTCTATACCTAGAAGATCTCCGCCTCTCACCTCCACACTATGATATCCATAATGGCCATTATACATGGCCCAATGCCCTCTGTGAAGCACTTTCCCTGATACATAAAACAAAAACAAACAAATAAATAAATAAATAAATAAAATCACACTGCCGAGTCAGACCTATTCCGTTCTCTTCACCGCAAAATTACACCCGGAAGCAAGCAGGCTGATGGATGGCAGCCCGTGAGTGCTTGCACCACACTCTGTTACCACTGAAAGAAGGGAGAGGGTTGTTTTTGTTTTTTTCCTCCCTTCTTATTAAAAAAAAATAACTTTCCACAAACCAATCACCTCGTTTAATTTTTTTTTTTTTTTTAAGATCCTAAGTTAGGGGATGGCATTGAGGGTTAAGGCGCTGGTGCCACACCGGCAAACCGGGTTCAGGAACGAACTTGGGTCATCGGGGGTCGGCAGGGGCAGGAGAAGATTGAGTGGCTGGAGGACTGCTCTCTTCTCCTGGGGTAGGGTGGGTTGCGTCTCCTGCTGCTACTGTGGCTCCCAATGGAGACTGGGAGCATCGCAACTTGTGGGAACCACGCTAAGCGGTATGGAGGCGGTGGCGGATGTCTTGTGGGCGGGTGTGGGAGCACGCCTGTTGGACGTCACTGCACGTCCATGCCTCCGGGAACCAGAAAATGGTACTCCCTGGCATCAAGGAAGGTGATGGCAGGGCCAGTGCATGACCCAATACGCTCAGCGCCGGACTCACCCAGCCAGCCTCTGGTTCTCCCTTGCATTCTAATAATAATAATTATGACATTTTATTTATATGGTGCCTTATCCAAACCCAAGGCGCCTCACATTTTAAAACACCAATAATGATACAATCATAACATATTCAATAAAATCATACATATATCATAATATAAATAGTAAACTCAATTATTAAAAGCCTGAAGCCACAAGGACGTCTTTAAAGCCTGCTTGAATGACTCCACAGTTGCGAACTCCCACATCTGATGGGGTACAGAATTCCGAAGGGTAGGCACAACAAACTCAAAAGCTCTTGTTCCAGAAGATTTTAAACATACCCTTGAAACCTCTAGCAACCCCTCGCCAGATGAGCGGAGTGATCGACCGGGATGGTAAGGAATCAGGAGCTCTTTCAGGTAGTCCGGGCCTAGTCCGCGTAGGGCTTTAAAAGTCAGCAAGTCCTAACTGCACTCTAGATTCTAGATAAAGTGCTGGTCAGGAGTTGGCAGCCCCACTTTGGGGGGTTAAGAGCCGGGGGTATGGTGGTTCAGAGGTGTAGAGGGGGAACATCCTGGGACGGAGGCGTGGTCTGGTCTCAGGCAAGCAGTAATGGGTTCAGTCCCCGTGTCCTGCCAGAGATTGGGCCAGCGCAGGAGTGTAAAGAAAGTTAAAAAAAAAAAAAAAAAAAAGTTCCTAAGTTTGGTAACGAGCTGGGAGACCTATGCTGTCTTCACTCACTCTCCCTTGCGGTACACTCTCCTCTCTGTCTGCCAGCTGCTCGTCTAGGCTGCCACACGTCGTCTTTTGCTATCTTTATGTTGGTGGAAAAAATAATTGTTGTAGCAACCAGACGTGGGGGTAGGGTGTGTGTGTGTGTGTGTGTGTGGACGCCATCTCCTACAAAAAATATTCTACCTAGCAACAGGGAACCTTTTAACAAACGGGGAAGGATATTACAGAATAAAATCAATTAAAAAAAACACCTTTTCAAGTAAAACTACATTAATCTTAAATTCTTTAAAAAGGAAGACATTGTATAATCACAATATACCACTCTCCAGGGTGTGGGTTATGCTGGGATTTACTCACTTCTGGTGTGGTTTACTCACTTGCCCTGTGGCCTCGTAACCAAACCACACCAGGCGTGGATGAATCCCAGCTAACCCACACCATGTCATAGTATATTGCTTAAATGAACTTTGATTGGTTCAGAGGTGAAGACAAGACTTCAGAATGACTGCTTTCTTCAGGCAGAAAAATAAATCTGATGCTGGAATGCAGGTGTGAGTGTAACCACACAGCAGGGCTTGAATTTCATGCTATATTCTCTGATTAGCATAAAATTCTAAATCTCTGGGGTGGTTCACTTAAGCAATATACCAATCCAGGGTGTGGGTAATGGCAGGGTTTACCCATGCTTGGTGTGGTGGTTTGCTCACGAGGCCAGTGGCCTTGAGAGCAAACCACACTAGGCGAGTGGTAATCCGCCATCACCCACACCCTGGAGTGGTATCTTGCAATTATACAATGTTTTAATTTAAGTATTTTTTCGATTTCCGGGTCGGTAAGTGAGCTAAGCGTAATGTGGCGTCGGCGCGTGCTTGAACTTTTAGTCACAGTGATATGTAAGCAGCTGGGGATTGGCTGGTTGGCACTTCTTCCTGTGGAGTCATTGCACGATTTACATGTTGTAAATCGTGCCAGCCAGCCAATCAGGATACAGTATTTTTAGAGCCATTGTATAATCCAGGAAATTTGACTGCAGCTTTTAAGCATAAGTGAGGAAATCCTGGGGCTTAAATTAAACAAAAAAACAGCACTATTTTTCCTGTCTTCCTCCCCCAAACTACCTGATGAATCCGATGCCCAACAGGGTATAAAAATCCTCTGGCGGCCGCGCTCCCCCCCCCAAACTACCTGACAGGTCCAGCGCCCAGCCCGGCCTGTCAGTGAATACAATGACTAGAAATCTTCCCCAACAACCTGAAGGGATCCAGTGCTCAACCAGGCCCATGCGGGAATTAATAAAATCTGACACCCAGCCCCCACAGACACACACACATACCCCAGTCTGGAACCAAACCTCACCTGGCAGAAAATATAAATGTGGCCATCTTACCAGTCCAGTGCCCGACCTGGCCCATCAGGGAGTAAAAAATATCTGCCCCCCCCCAAACTACCTGACGGGTCCCATGACCAATTAAACCAACCAGAGAGACAAGGAGGACCAGGAGCTATGCAGTGAGCAGAAAATGAAACAGGCAGGGTAGTAAAACACTGCCAAGACTGCTCAGACTGGTAAGGCCTGCTACAAAAATAAAGATAACATAAAAAAAAGCAAGACTGGCCTTGTTGGCACTGCCAAAGCTTGTTCGTTTTGTGTTTTTTCCTGCTACAGGGCCAGGAGTGTGGACAACACCAGAAAAAGCTGTGTGATGTTGCAGTGCAACCTAAAAAAAAAAGGCCCCATTATAGCCACCATTGGACACACCAACATTTTAGTTCTACATTTCCTGCCAGCAGTTGGGGAAAAAAAAAAAAAAAAAAACAGTGAAGTGCGACTTCAGGGTTCCCAGATCAGTTTGGCATTTTTCCTGTAACTCCACGGTAATTTGCTGGATCTTCCTATAAATTATTGTATAATATTTTGTAAAGAATATGTATTGGACTGTTTCCGTGTATAAGCAATACACATCTACGGTAGTGATTTCCCTGTAGTCTGCTCTATCTCCCTGTAAAATGCAGGAAGAATCCCTGTACATCTGACGTTCTAATGACCCTTTGTAATGACCATGCAGAAGGCTTGGGTTCCTTGCCAACCACCAGGGTTTACAACTTGAGCCAGTGGCAGCTGGCAGTGGAGCTAATTCTTTCAGACTTTTGGTGGGGTATGTGACCTCCACTTTAAGCAGCAGCAACAGCATCACTCAAAAACCCATGTTGGCCCTCCAAGCTACAAGCACAATTACATCATGGCAGAGGAGGCGGGACCAAAGATGATCTGTATAATCTAGTGCACAGGGTGCATGAACTGGGAACATCTGACATCCCCCAACTCCAGCCCAGCGAAAGGCCTCTCTACCTGATCCCGAGTTACAACCCATGATAGTCACCAACGGCAACAGCTCGGACACTGGTGGAAAGAGAGGCACACCACTAAGTCCAGTTACCACAAAAATACACAGAGGGGACAAAAATGAGTGATCTACACAGGGGGTTACTTGTATACGGTGTGTAACGGCGACCCTTCTTGCTATATCCACCTGACATCCTTAAGCCAGCTTTGCCCACCAAATGTTTGCATTTGTGACCATACAACCCTGTTGTGCTTAAGCTGGTTAATGACCTGTAGAAATTAGACAGGAACAGTACTGAACTTGTACCCAGGTGGCACGTGTGAAATCTTATCTTCTCATGTCTAAGCTTGTTTCTACCTGTCCTGCACTTCAGAAGCAAGACAGGCACAATTGGATCTCAACATCAAATTCATGGCACATCATGCAGTGTCTCACTCACACACACACACACACACACACACACACACAAACCCCTTGATTATCCTTAAGCATCAGTACAACCCACCGGCCCAGTTTTGGCATCAGAACCCCAGGAAACATAGATCAGATAAAAAAAAAAAAAAAAATGTTGTTCATATACAATGAAAACACATACCTTGGAAATAAATGCATGCAAGAAGCTGTCCATACAGAAAATGTTACGGAAGGAAAAAGATGAAATATCAGCTCAGTACATGAACAATATACACTGCTGTGTTGCCCTTGCCATTAATGTTTACGCTGAATGTATGAACCTTAAGCCCCCCCTCGCAACCAGCAAAATAATAAACAGAAAGCTGACAAGCATCATAATCAAGAAAAAAATAATCACAACCTTGCGAAATAGGTTAATCACTAAATGCTGTAAGATTCGGCTTCTTTGGAGAGAAATTGAGTTTAACAGAGCAGCTGGGCTGCCATTTGTCGTGGTGAAACAAAACACAGCCATTTCAGCAGCTTCCAAAAGCATAAAAAAGCAACCCCTTTCAAACCCCATGAGTTTCATACTGCCCCCACCTTCATGGGCAACCCGCTTCCAGTCATGTTGATGGCTGTTTCTCTCAGCTCTGAACAAAAGCTGCCAATATAACGAACAATCTCTTTGCGTCCACTGATGGAGAATTCCTTGCCCAGAGTGGTGGTGTTTTTTTTCCTCCTACAGCACAACCGTTCTCCTTTCCTCAATGCGGTTCATTTCCATATGAAGGGGGGCCTCCGACTCTGTCGTTCTTCACAAGACTAAATGCAAGCTGCGTCTCAAAATAGCCTAACCCTGATTTTCTTGTGTTTTACTTCACTAGTTTGATATAATGTGCCATGTGCCAGCCTGTCAGCCCTGCTAGACTTGCAGACAAGCCCCACTCCATCGCAAAGACACCCCCCCACACACACACACACTTTTAGAGCAGTCACACAGCCATCACTGCCCCCTTTTTCTCAATGGTAGTTTATGCTGTCTCTCCCTAGGGGTCCAGGCACCGAGGAGGCCTTTTGCAAAATCTTAGCAGCATTCCAGGCCAGTGAACATACTTCAGTTTTCCTCATTAACGCTGCAGAAAACCTCTGTCCACCAAGTTTGGAGGTATACTGGAAAAATATATAGGTAAAAAGAAATGTCTTTAGAAAAAATGGATGTGGGGACAAGGGCAGTCTGTGAAGCCTAGGCATAGGAGGGCACTGCTAGGCAAAGAATTTTGTTTTGGTCTTTTTAAGCTTGAAGGACTTTTTTTCTACAAAGCTTTTCAGCAAAAAGCACCGTGGTCGCCTTTTGCATTCACTAGGTAAGAATCTGTCTTCTTTATTGCTACTCCCAGGGGAAACCTTGTTTACCTATTTTAAAGAGCAGGTGTCTACTTCTAATAATTAGACAACTATTTCATTTTTTGTATTTTTATGCGTTAGTAATTTCAGTACTTTCTACCTTTTGTAATAAAATGTTTGTTAGTGCAGTGAAACAAGGGGCGGGTTCACTGTGTTTCACACTGCTAGCAAAAATAATTCAGCAGAAATCTGGTATTGTGATGTCAGAAACTGCCAACTACTTATGAGCCCAATGTATTTCAATGAGAAACTAAATACATTTTCTTATCTTTTTCAAGAGAAATAAGTACTTCCTTCAATAGCAAACTTTGCCTCTTATGTTTGCACTATTGTGGTACATCTGTATGATTTTACTATTTTTAAAAACAGTAACTGCCCCCCCCCCCGTAAAATCTGGTTATGAAGAAAATGTCACCTAAATTATAACAAAAGATCACAGATTATCACAAATCACAATACTGTATTTATATTAAATACAATATTTTTGTAGTAGAAAATCTTATTTATCTATAAATATCCGAAAACAGGTTTGCAGTTTCCCACTGAAATACACTGCCAGCCTTGCCAGTATAACTTTTCTGACATCATCATACAATAATCCCATCGCATTCTTTTTTGTACTAGTAGTTGGCAAATTACAAAGAAACTGATGAAAAGGTAATTAAAGAAAAATAAAATTATTAGAGAGGTATCTAAAGGCCCCAAACCTCCATTCTTTTATCCTTACTAAGCACTTTCTCTTTAAAGTAGCAGTGCAACGAAACTGGCAACAAAGTTTACCCTACCTTTTTCACTGTAAAGGGTTCCAGGTATCTTCCACTTTTATTTGGTGGTAAAATGTTCTAGTTCCACCAAAACATGAGAATTTTATATATGTTTACATTTTTTTTCCTCAAGAAAAAAATAACTCCACCGCATCTGGCTTTGAAATACCACAGTAGATCTGTATCTACGTATGTAGATATGTGTGAGGGCAACAAATCCGTATTTACAAGGTGGTCCTGTTTCAGGTTACAGTTTAAATGTTCACAAACAATACTGACAAATGAAATAAAGTTGCAGATGGAACCCACAACCTCCACTTGCATACTGCGGGACTCTGAGCAAGTCACTTAACCACACCAGTGCTCCCAGGTCGCCCCTGAAAACAGGCACCAGTACCTAGTGGGTCATGCCCGGTTACCAAAGAATAAAATTAAATAAAAGAAAAAAAACAAACAGTGCAAGCTTAAATATTCACAAATAATACTGACAAATGAACAAACAGAAACATGTTTACACAGTGCCAGCACTGAACATATGTGGTAAAAAGCATGTGAAGGCTTGTTTTATGCAATTGCAGCATGTCTTTAATTCCATCAAGTGCTTAGCGCACGCACATACAGTCTCCAGTTTCTCTTTTGTGACATTTAACATTAGATAATTTATAGGCCTTGTACATCTACATAACATTCCTTCAAACCTCAAGAATCTCCCAGTATGATTAGATGTATGCAGTCAGCCCAGAATCTCCGACTGCCCGGAGTTGTAGTGATGTAATGTGGAATGTATGCAAATAATTGAACTAGAATGTTATATTCAAACTGCTGCCTCTAGGTGGACTGTGTTCCATTCAACAGTCACTCATTTTCTCTGTTTAGATAACTAGAAGCCTCGAAGAGCTTTCCTCAGCAACTTTGCAAGTTTATTAATTTCTGTCAAAAAAGTGTTATTTCACGATTTTATTTCTCTGGTTCTAGTAGCGTTTTTGTTAAAGTTAGCGTTATTTTGGGATTTTTCTTGGTTCCTCTGCAGTTCCCAGGTATTGAGGCCTTCTCAGTTTTTGCAGTTTTAACCATTACTTGATTCAGCGAGTTTTTGCTTTAAAGCTCCTTATTTTTACTTTTTTTGGGGAGTAATTTACCTTATTTGCGCTTGGTTCCCTTTTTTCAGGAACCGATCGTGTTTGTTACAAAAAATAATTTTTATTTAATTGCAGTTTAGTGCTGTGCGGAATTTTCAAATTCTGGCGGAACAAGATTCTGTGGAATTTTCAAAATTCTGCTGAAATTCCGTTGAATTTTGCCACAAACAGAATGGTGAGATTCTGTGTAAGAAAGTAGTTGTGGAATGATTTTCCACAGGAAAAATATTCTGCGGATCTCAATATTTTCCGTGGAAATTGTTGAGGAATAATTTTCAGCAGAAAAATTGTTTTTCCGTGGGATTACAGTAGGTGGAATTCCAATGAAGAAACAGCCAAATTCTGCCAGTGGAATGGCCATTCCGTGCTAATTCCGACGGAAGAATTCCACATTCTGTTTAGCACTATTGAGGTTCCTTTTCTTCTCAGGGAATCGACAGTGATTTGCGTACAAGTTCCCTTTTTCGGGGTTTCTTTTTGTCTACTGACATTTGACCATGTCAGAAAGACCTAAAGAGAGGACAACCTACATGTTTTAAACTTTACAGTGTTTTCAAATATTTGCTAAGGCTGATCGCTAAGATTTATGTTTGGAGTGCCTGGGTCCCAGTCATATTTTTTCTAGTTGTAAAGTGTGCAGTATATTTTGTCCTAAAACCATTAAGAAAAGGGCCAAAAGGTTAGAAGAAATGGCTTCTGCTCCCACCTCAGTGTCACCTAAGCACTCTGAAGAGGCCTCTTCTTCTCACCCTGAAACAAAGGAGAGACCTTCAAAAATACTTCAGACCCCAAAAGTGCTGAGAAGGGGTCTGAACACAGTATACATAAAAGACCTACATTACATTAAAAACTCTTCTGAGCAGGCTGCAGAGTCTGTGCCTGCCACAAAGAAACAAAGAAAAACATGTCGCTGCGCCTCCCGCTGATTGAAAAAGCAAGGGAGCTCCCAGCAGACAAAAACAAAATGCCCTCTGCTGAGGACTTTGCTAAAGCCCTGCAGGTCATGCAGGCCTTACAAACTGCAGGCTTTATTCTGGGTTCACCAGTTCTAATCCCACCACCAGTTCCCACAGATCAAGGTCAAGAAGTTTACTTTAAGGAGGAAGAAGAGGATCTGGATTTGGGGGAACCCACTGAGCCCGAGGTATCCCCAGAACAAGAGTTTGGTACCTCTCCTCGTAGGCATGATGATTTTTCATCCCACTTTTCCTTTGTCAGACAGATGGCTGACACATTGGGCCTCCCCTCTCAGGAGTCTATGGAAAATGAGGAGGAGGCAGAATTTTTAGATATAATGGGTCTGGTTCCCACTAAGAGTGTGTTCATTCTTATTCACAATTCTCTTAAAAAAGCCACTTTAAAAATTCTACAAACACCTTCCTCTATCCCCGTGGTGGACAAGAAGAAAAAAATATTTACCATAGTAATCTTGTTTCTTCCAAGGGAATCTTACTGTATTCTGACAAAATGCAGTATAGTCTCACTCACCACAGGACTGCCCCGGAGCTGAAATGGTTAACAGAACCTATGCAAATTGTGTAATGCTAGGCTCAAGCTCGGTTTTCAAACCACTGTCCCTGGTTGTACTTACTGCAACCATTAGGTTCTTACGGAGCATGCATAAATAATCTAACTAAGCTAGCCTAATAAACAACTAATTCCCTCCCTAAATAACCAACCCCTTTTTTTTTTTTAAACAGTGTGGGCATCTCCAAGACTCAAGTCACAGATGCCCAAGAAAAGAAACCATAACAACAACAGGTTTGCAATGGGACATGGACAGCTGGATTGCAGTGCCCATTAGGTTCCAGTAGGGGAGGTAGGGTGGGAGTTCAGAATACAGCAAGATTCCCTTGGAAGAAACAAGATTACTATGGTAAGTAATTTCTTCTTCAAACCCCAGGAAATCTTACTGTATTCTGACAAAATGCAGACTACCCAAGCAGTACCTTTGGAGGTGGGCAGAAACCTATTTGGGAAACAGGCTCTGCAGTACTGCTGTGCCAAACCTGGCATCTCTTCTGGTCTGGATATCCAAGCAGTAATGCTTGGTAAATGTGTGGACAGTCTTCTAGGTAGCTGCTTTGCAGATTTCCAACAGGGGACTATCACTGGCAGCTGCCAAGGAGGCAGCTGTTCCCCTGGTAGAGTGGGCCATGAGACCCGCAGGGGGGCTCTTTGTCCACCTTGCTGTAGCAAAACTGAATAAAAGTCACAATCCAGCATGCAATGGACCTCTTAGTGGCTGGTTTTCCTTTCCTCACTTCCCCACAGGTCAGGAAGAGCTGGGTATTGCCTTGCCTATGGTCCTTTGTGTGGTCCATATAGTAGCTGATAGACCTCGTAACATCAAGGCTATGCAGTCTATGCTCACCTGAAGTGGAATGGTCAGTGAAAAAGGCAGGCAGTGTAATGGACTGGTTAAGGTAGCAATCAGATACCACCTTAGGAAGAAACTTCCTTTTGGTCCTGAGGACTGCCTTGTCCCTATGGAATGCAACGCAGTTGGGCTCTGTGGACAGAGCCTGAAGCTCACTTATCCTCCTGGCTGAGGTGATTGCTACCAGGAACACTGTTTTTCAAGTCACATACTTGAGCTCTGCTGAACACATGGGCTCAAAGGGTGGCTGCATAAGCTGTGCAATGCATATCTTGAGATCCTAAGCTAGGGTTGGCTCCCTGTGTGGGGGATGCAAGTGCAACAGCCCTTTGTTAAAGTTTCTGAATACCAGATTTGAAGCCAAGGATGAGCCCCTACCTGCTGATAGGTAAGCGGAGACAGCTGCCAGATGCACCTTAAGGGTGGATGATCTTAAGCCAAGGGAATGGGGGGGGGGTCTAAGACGACTGGCAAACCCACTTGGTTGTGGTCTATATCCTTGTTCTGACACCAGAGGGAAAATCACTTCCACTTGTATGTGTAGGTCTTCCTGGTAGAGGGTTTTCTAGAGACCCTGTGCACCTCCAGAACCTCTTCAGAGACGTGCAACATTGTATACTCTAAGTCCTCAAGAGTCAGGCCCTGAGCCTGAGGGACTGGAGGTTGGGGTAAAGGATCCTGCCCTGAATGAAGGTCAGTAGGTTGTGCCTCCTGGGAAGGCTGATTGGTTTGGTTACTGACAGAGACAGAAGCAGCGAATATCAGGGCTGCCTGGCCCAACCTGGAGCAATGATGATCACTGTTGCCTGCTGGGTCCTGAGCTTGTTCAGTACTCTCAGCAACAAAGGAAATGGAAGGAAGGAAGGAAGGCACACACAAACTTTCCTGTCCAGTCAGGCAGTAATGCATCCACTGGTACTGTGCCTACCACAGGAGGCCTGCAGCAGAACTGCGGCAGCTGATTGTCTGGGACTGCAAAAGATCCACTTCTGAAGTGCCCCACCTCCTGAAAACAGTTTGCAGGACCTGCTTGTTGAGTGACCATTCGTGGTGGTTCTGATTGATCCTGCTGAGTGCATCTGGTAGGACATTGTCCTTTCCTGGGAGATGGACAGCTGACAGAGAGATTCTTAAGAGAGTAAGCCAAACTCCAGATTCTCATGGCCTCTGTGCACAGTGGGGTTGACCCTGTGCCCCCCTTGCTTGTTTATGTAGTACATGGCAACACAGAAACACAGAATTTGATGGCAGATAAGGACCGCTTGGCCCACTTAGTCTGCCCATTTCCCTACCTAATGGATAAGCTGCAGCTCCTAGTTAACTAACAGCCTACTTCCTCCTACCCCCCCACTAAAATTGCCTTATGTCTGTCCCATGCATTCTTGAACTCCTCCACTTTTTGTGACTCCACAACCTCCTCAGGAAGGCTGTTCCATGCATCCACAAAACATTCTTCCTCACATTACCTCTTAGCCATCCCCACTCTAGCTTTAAATTGTGCCCCCTTGTTCTTGCACATCTTTTTTTTTTTTTTTTTTAAAGATGCTACCTTCTTGGACTTTGTTGATTCCCTTGAGGTACATGAAAGTTTCTATGATGTCCCCCATTCCATCCTTTCCTTTAGAGTATACATATTAAGCTCCTTCAGTGTCTCTTCGCATGTCTTCTGGTGCAGACCCTGCACCATTTTGGTTGCCCTCCTCTGAACAGCCTCCACCCTGTCTATGTCCTTGCGGAGACGGGGTCTCCAGAACTGCACACAGTACTCCAGATGGGGTCTCACCAGCTCTCTGTATAGAGGAATAACAACTTCCTGTTTTCTATTGGTGATGCCTCTCCCTATGCATCCCAGTATCCCCCCAGCCCTCCTTACTGCCTTCTCACATTGCTTGCCCACCTTTAGGTCATCTGATATAACTACCCCCAGGTCCCTTTCCATTTTTGTTGCTGTCAGTATCTCACTCCCGCCACCTGTGTATTCTTCCCCTGGGTTTTTGTTTCCCAGGTGCATTACTTTGCACTTCTTTGCGTTGAATCTAAGCTGCCATACATTTGGCCATTCCTCCAACCTTGCCAAGTCCCTTCTCATCCTTTCCACCCCACCTTGTGTATCAACCCTGTTGCAGATCTTTGTGTTGTCCGCAACGAGACATACTTTTCTTTCCAGTCCCTCTGCAATGTTACTTATAAAGACATTAAAAAAGGACCAGACCCAGTACTGAATCCTGCGGTACCCAACTAGTAACTCCCCTTTCTTCACTGTGGACTCAGTTTACTAATACCCTCTGCGTCCTGTTGTCCACACAATGTTTTACCCAGGCTACCAACCAGGGACACACTCCTAAACTGGCTAATTTGTTTATTAATCTTTTGTGCGGGACTGTGTCAAATGCCTTGCTAAAGTCTAGGTAGGCCACGTCCAAAGCCCTTCCCTGGTCTACTACTCTGGTCACCCAGTCAAAGAAATATCTACTACTTTGGTCACCCATTGGTGGTATTGTCTGTCCTGACCTGCACCACCTTGCCTTGAAGCATTGTGGCAAAAGACTGAATGTCCAGAACTGCCCTGAGCTCTAGCCGGTTGATATGCAACAATGACTCCTGCTGAAGCCATGTCCCGTTAGCAGTGTGCTCCCCTAGGTGGGCACCCCACCCTAGGAGGGAGGCATCTGTTAACACTACTGTTGGGGGCTCTAGGAAGGTGAGGTTGCCCCTTTCCTGCCACCACTGGAGTGCCTGGATGAGAGTTCCTGTGACTGGCACCAGCTTTGACAGGGAGTCCCTTTTCTGAGACCAATGGGATCTGAGATTAAACTGAATGTCTCTCATCTAGAACCTGGACCCTGGCACCGTTGCTGCTGACACTGCCATGTGACCCAACAGTTATAAGACGAGCCTTGCTGGCCTGGGGGTGCACAGCTGGAAGGAGCTGGCTATCTGTACCAGGCTGTCCACTCTTCCCTGAGGGAGGAACGCCTTTCCCTGCAGAGTATCCAATTCCACTCCTATGAACTCCAGGAGCTGGACTGGTTCCAGCACTGACTTTTTTTGATTCACCAGGAACCCTAGTGACTGCAGAGTATCCTGCATGACTACCAGGGCATCCCTGACCTGCTGAGGTGATTGACCTACAACTAGTCAGTTGTCCAAGTAGGGAAACACTGTTACCCCCTTTCTCCTTAGGTGTGCCACAACCACTGCAAAGCACTTTGTGAAAACCTTTGTCAGGCCGAAGGGCAGAGCTCTGAACTGGTAATGACCTGATGGCACTCTGAACCTGAGGTATGTTCTGTGGGACTGCCTGATGGGGATGTGAAAATAGGCATCCTTTAGGTCCAGAGATGCTAACCAATCTCCTTGCCTTAATGTTAAGAGAATGGTTGTCAGGGTCACCATCTTGAACTCTGGCTCTGTCAAATGCCTGTTTAAGTGTCTGAGATCCAGTATGGGTCACCACTCCCCAGTTTTCTTTACTGTGAGGAAGTACCTTGAGTACAGACCTTTTCCCCTTTGTGCCAGAGGAACAGGTTCTACTGCCCTTAGCAATAGAAGGTTGGTTACTTCCTCCTCCAACAGAGCTGTTTCTGATTAGGTGGCAGATCTAACACCCTTGCCCTCAGCCTGGGCATAACCTTGAAGCTGAGAGTCAGACCCTGGCCCTCTACCTCCAGGAACCACTTGTCTGTGGTGATGGTTTGCCAAGCCTGGAGAAAGTAGCCCAGTCTGCCCCCTACTGGAGATTGGAAGGTAACCCTTATAGGCACATCAGGGGTTCTGTTTTGCCTGTGCGGCAGGCTGTGGGCTGGGGCCAGTACTACCACTGTCCCTCCTGCCCCTGCCTCTGAAATACCCCCTCTGCTACTGACAGGCTGGCCCACAGTCTAAAAACAAAAAGTAACTTCTCTGGGATCTTCCTTTTTTTTGGTCAGTTCAGGAACCAAAACAATAACCGAGGGTTAGCCCTATAAAAACAGTGCCCAAGAAAACTTGTCACCAGAGAAATCAAATTTAGACAATATACATACTGAATTTACGTTTAACAGAAATAGGAGAAGTCGGGTTCCTTCCCGGTTGAAAAAAACGGTAGGGAACCGAAAAAACGTAGTGAAAATACACTGTATCTAAACTAGTCTATCTGTAAACCGAAGACAGTGCTTCAAAACACGAAAAGAAACAAATGGTACTTAGAAAACCGATGAAAACAAATATTCTTTAAGTGAAGGAGAGCTCTCCGGAGACGTCTTACTGAGGCAAGCAGAGTAAAGAATCTGACAGTTGCAGGAAGTACAACCAGGGATAGTGGTTTGAAAACTAAGCTCGAGCCTAGCATTCCACCATTTGCATAGGTTCTATTAACCATTTCGGCTCCATGGCAGTCCTGTGTTGAGATACTGCAT
This sequence comes from Neoceratodus forsteri, assembly GCA_016271365.2. NCBI lineage: Eukaryota > Metazoa > Chordata > Ceratodontiformes > Ceratodontidae > Neoceratodus > Neoceratodus forsteri. The sequence goes on from CM028132.1 coordinate 1,341,575,881, forward strand.
TTTGTCAGAATACAATAAGATTTCCTGGTGTTCGAAGGTTGAGTAAAAATATCAAGTTGATAGATCTGCTGCTGACTATTTGTAGTCTAATCCAGACCATGAGGGTGTGGTACAGGCCGCTACCTGTGATAAAGCTAGAGTCCCTTTCTCATCCCATCCCCCGGATAAGGATTCAAGGAAAACAGATACCATGGGGAAGAGGGGTTATTTAGCTTCCTCCCTGCTCCTCAGACAGGCAGCTAATATGGGAAACGCTGCACAATATCAGAAGACCCTTCAGAACTCTGTACTAGCATTAGCTGACAAGAGTCCCAGGTGATGTGGTACATGAACTGGCTGACACTGCAATGATGCCATTAGATGCCACAAAAGAAAAAAATTATTTACCATTGTAATCTTGTTTCTTCCAACGGAATAATTACTGTATTCTGACATATGCGATTAGCCTTCACCATTCAATTGCCCTGGAAAGAAAGCAGTTAAAGAACTTATGCAAACAGTGGAACGTTGATAGGCTCGAGCTTGGTTTTCAAACTACTGTCCCTGGTGCATTCTATCTAACTGTCAGATTCTTACGAAACATGTACAAAAAAGATGCTATCTATGCTATCCTAAAGAACTAATTCTCCCTTAAAAAACCCAATACTCCCTTTGAATAGAGCATCTGAAAAGACTCAAGTCACAGATGCCTCAAAACAACTAACCTAAACAAGTTTCAACAACAAAAACATGAACAGCTGGAGTGCAGTGCCCACCAGGTTCTAGTAGTTGAGGAAGGCTGGGAGCTCAGAATACAGTAAAGATTGCCTTGGAAGAAACAAGATTACAATGTTAAGTAATTTTTTTCTTCAAACCCCAGGAAATACTATATTCTGACATATGCAGACTACTAAGCAGTACCTTTGGAGGTGGGCATAGAACCTATTTGGGAAACAGGCTCTGCAGTACTGCTGTGCCAAACATGGCATCACTTCTAGCTTGGGTGTCCAAGCAATAGCGTTTAGTAAAGGTGTGAACAGTTTTGCAGGTGGCTGCTTTGCACATTTCTAGTAAAGGAATGTCGTTTGCAGCTGCTATAGAAGCAGCTGTACCCCCAGTGGAATGAGCCCGGAGGCCCACTGGGGGCTCCTTGCCCAGTTTACTGTAGAAAAACTGAATGCAGGCAACAATCCAGCATACAATGGTCCTTTTCAAAGCTGATTTGCCTGTTCCCCACAGGTCAGGAAAAGCTTGAGTGTTATCCCACCTATGGCCCTTTGTATGATCCAAATAATAGCTAATAGCCCTTTTTGACATCTAGGCTATGTAGCCTGCATTCCCCTGAACTGTAATGACCTGTGAAAAAGACAGGCAGGGTAATAAACTGGCTGAGGTGAAAAACAGACACCACTTTTGGGAGGAACTTCTTACTGGTTCTGAGGACTACCTTGTCCCTATGGACTGAAATGTAGTTAGGCTCTGTGGATAAAGCCTGGAGGTCACTTATCCTCCTGCCTGAAGTAACTGCCACCAGAAACACTGTTTTCCAGGTCACATATTTGAGATCTGTTAAAGACATGGGCTCAAATGGGTGTTGCATTAGCTGTGCAATGCAAATGTTCAGATCCCAAGAAGGACTAGCTCCTTGTGCGGGGTGTGTGTGTGCAAATGAAGCTATCCGTTGAAGAACTTCCTGAAAATTGAGTTGGAAGCTAAGGAAATGCCCTTACCCACTGAGAGTTAGGCAGAGGCCAAGTGTACCTTGAGTGTATGTAACCCCCTACACATGGGGGTTCCTAAAAGCCTTCCCGGAGCCTGCCTAAAGGCTCCATGCTTAACTGGTGTTCGGCTTGAGGCCGCTGAATGCGGGCATTGTGAGTGATTTTAAAGCCTCCAGTACTGTCTCTTTAAGAGTTGACTGCTCACAGGTTTGAGTGGTTTGAATGGGGGGAGACTGGGGTTTCTTTTGCTCGAATCCTGCCCTTGGCGTTGTTTGATTGCTCCGCTTCTGCAGTCGCTGGGAGCGCAGAGGAAGCCCATCTGAAAGATGTGGTTGTTTCCCTGGAAACAGTTGGGGCATGGGTGAGACTGCTGTTTGTTTAACCTGCCTTTACTGCAGCTGGAACTTAGTGCTGTGCCCCGCCATTTTGGACCAGGACTGTTCGACAGGGTCCAATAGTAGCAAGGGGGCACCTAAAATGGTGTAACTAGTGACCAACCAGAATCAGAACTCTAACTGGCGCCGGCTGTCCAATGGGGATACAGCTAGTGACTTTGGGAAGTCGAGTTCTGGACCATGGCGCCTTTTTACACCAATGAAGGCTGCATTAAGTGACTGGCATCTGCAGCCCTCCAATGGGATCGGGTGGCGCCCGAATGAGGATTCCGTGCCTGAACTGCCAAGGGGCAGAGTCATAGTGGCTGTGAGCGAGGAAGGAGCTCTGGGCTTCGGCGCCGTTGAGTTTCATGGCAGAGGCAGCAGTAATGAGTCAAGTCGAGGCGTTTGAATCGCCAGCAAAGTTTGGACTAAATCTGCTGGGCAGCGGTCAGACGAGGCTGTGCAGGGGTACAGCTACCTACCAGGCTCACCCTGTAGACGACTGGAGAATCTGCTTGAATCACGCTCGGTCTGTCAGGATCAGTAAAGCTGCGTCGGTTTGGCCCGGTGTATAGAAGTGCACACGATCAGGAAATGCAGCAGCTGCCTGGTATGGTACCCCTCTGCTTTTTCCTATAAATGTGTGGAGAAGTGTTGAAGCCTAGGCTTGGTCCTGTGAGTGGTGTGAGAGCGCTCTTCCTTCTGGAGTCGTGAGTATTAAATCAGGGTAGCTCCCTGTCAAATGTTCCTAGCGAGGGCACGATTTTCTGGTTGCTTTGCTGGCTACACTAACTGAGCCTGCTGGCTCTATTTAATCTTCGTAGGAACTTCCTGCTCGTTTCTGTGTGAGGGCCCCAACCAGCTGCATCGAGGGACTAGCCTTTATGGCCTGGGTACCCAGAGACAGTGACTTATAAGTTAGGCCTGTGCACAATGCCCTAGATAGATAGTCATATATTAGAGTGGTAAGCTAATTAACCTGATCACCCCAGTCCTTGTTATTCCCCCCTAAATAAATCAGATTGATCATTTTGCAAAAGTATCCTGGTTAGCTTGTGTGTTTATGGGGGATTACTGTACAGTAATTATTGTGCAACAGCAACTTACTTTTCAGGGGGTTCCCGGAGCAAGCTGATTTGTTCAAGCTGGGGGGGGTAAGTGTATATGGTAAGGGTACTGTGACTGATGTGCGTGGGCCACTAGTGGAAGGAAAGGCGGGTTGCAGCAACCCAGAGAGCTGTGACCATGTCTTACTTGACTGTCTTAACCCCGACCTCTGGGTGGAGGCACCCGCCACCGGATCCAGGCCCCTTAACCTGTTAAAGTCAGAGCAGGCAGGGGTAGTAGCCTCTGGGATAGCGCCCCTTGGGGTTACATGTAGATGACTTAAGGCCTAGGGTATGATGATGTGTGAAGTAGTCCAACAGGACTGTGAGCCCAGCCTGATAAGGGTCTAGGATCCTTTGCTGGCACCAGATAGAGAACCTCTTCCATTTGGAGGTGTAGGTCTTCCTGGTAGTGGGTTTACGAGAGACCCTTAGTACCTCGAGCCCCCTCCCCCCACCCAGAAACATGCAAGTTAGCATACTCTAAGTCCTCAACAGCCAGGCCATGAGTCTGAGGGATCTGAGGTTGGGGTAGAGGATCCTCCCCTGAGAGGGTGTCAGCAGGTTGTGGCTCCTGGGGAGGCAAATCGGTCTGGAGACTGACAGGGGCAAGAGCAGAGGGTACCCAAGGCTACCTGGCCCAATCTGGAGCTATGAGGATCATTGTTGCTGGTTGGGATCTGAGCTTGTTCAGCACTGTGAGCGACAGAGGGAATGGAGGGAAGGCATACAGGAATTTCCCTGTCCAATACAGTATTAGTGTATCTAGTGGCACTGTGCCCACTGCAGAGGCCTGCAGCAAAACTGTGGCAACTGGTGATTGTCTGGGGTGGTAAATAGATCTATCTCTGGTGTGCCCCATCATCTGAAGATGGACTGCAGGATCTGCCTGTTCAGAGACCACTCGTGGTGGTTTTGACTGATCCTGCTCAGTGCATCTGCTAGGACATCGTCCTTCCCTGGAAGATGTACTGCCGAAAGGGAGACCATGCTAGAGTATGCTAGACTCCAAATTTTCATGGCCTCTGTGCACAGTAAGGTGTACCTTGAGCCCCCTTGCTTGTTTATGTAATACATGGTTGTGGTGTTGTCTGTTCTGACCTGCAGCACCTTGTCCTGAACCAGTGAGGTGAACGACTGAAGGGCCAGAGAAACTGCACTGGGCTCCAGCAGACTTATGTGCAACACAGACTCCTGCTGGGACTATGTGCCATGTACAATGTGTTCTCCTAGATGGGCACCGCATCCCAGGAGGAAGGCATCCATTGTCAACACCACTGTTGGGAACTCCTGCTAGAAAGGTACCCCTTCCCTGAGGTTGTCCCTTTCCTGTCACCAATGTAGTGCTTGAAGAAGCGTTCCTGTGACTGGTACTAGTTTTGAAAGGGAGTTCTTTTTCTGGAGCCATTGAGACCTGAGGTGAAACTGGATGTCTCTCATCTGGAACCTGGCTCCTGGCACTGTTGTTGTTGAGGCTGCCCTGTGACCCAACAGCTGCAGGAAATGTTTTGCTGGTCTGGGGGTGTGGAGCTGGAAGGAGCTTGCCAACTGCACCAGGCTGTCCACCTTTTCCTGAGGAAGGAATGACTTTCCAGAGTGTCCAACTCCACTCTTATGAAATCCAAGAGCTGGACCTGTTGCAAGACTGACTTGTTTAGGTTCACCAGGAACCATAGAGACTGTAGGGCAGCCTGTGTGAGAACTAGGGTATCCTTTACCTGCCGAGGAGACGGACCCACGAGTAGCCGGTCGTCTAGGGTAAGGTAACACTGTTATCCTGTCTTCTCAAATGTGCCACCACCACAGTCAGGCACTGTGAATATCCTTGGGGCAGAGGTGAAGCCAAAAGGCAGGGCTCTGAACCGATAATGGCCTGATGGCAGTCTGAACCTGAGATATTTTCTATGAGACTGTCTGATGGGGATGTGAAAATAGGCCTTGAGGGCTAAGGATGCCAGCCAGTCTCCCTGTCTAAGCGTGGGGAGAATCATTGCCAGAGTGACCATCTTGAACTTTGGGTTTGTCAAACATCTGTTTAGGGTTCTGAGATCCAGTATGGGTCGCCACTCCCCATTCTTTTTTAGGGTTAGGAAATACCTTGAGTAGTACTCTTTTCCCCTCTGGGAGATAAGTACAGGTTCTATTGCTTTTGCCAGTAGCAGGCTGGCTACTTCTGATTCCAGCAAGGCTTTTTCCACTGGGGTTGCAGGTTTGAACAGTCTTGCCCTTAATTTTGGGATGTATTTGAAGTTGAGAGCAAGACTATGGCTCACTACTTCCAAGACCCACTTGTCTGTGGTGATGGCTTGCCATGCCTGGAATTAGTGAGCCAGTCTGCCCCCCACTGGTACTGGGGAGGCGACCCTAACAGCCACATCAGAGATTCTGCTTTGTCTGTGTTCTGGGCTGGGGTCAGAACGCCTGCTGCCCCTTCTACCCCTGCCTGTAAAGTATCCACGTTGTTGCTGGTAGCTTGAAAAGGCCTGGTTCTGATAAAAAGGCCTTGTATAGGCCCTTAACCCTACCTCCACTACCTTGGTTCTTCTAGGAAGTAGAAGCTTTCTCCTTGGCTGAAGCACTCTTGTAGGCAGCCTTGTACTCATCCATCTTCTTCATGTAGGCCTCTGTTTGTTCCCCAAACAGAGAAGTCTGCTCATTAGGAAAATCCAGTGCTTTGGTCTGGGTATCTTGAAAGAGGTTAGTGGCCCTGAGCCAGGCAAACCTTCTCAGGGACACTGTGGTTGTTATAACTGTAGCAGCAGTGTCATTAGCATCCACTGCCATGTGAAACTGGTATTTCGATGCCTCAATGCCAAACCTGGCAGTCTCTGCTAGGTCAGCTACAAGGGAAGGAGAAGCTTTGCTGGCCAATTCCAGTACCGAGTTCCATAGACTCTTTTGGTATCTGGATAATATGAAGAGAATAAATAAAGTGAATGAAGGCAGATTATGAAAGGAAAGTAGGAGTTAAAACAAGGGGTCATAATTTAAGACTGGAAAGGGGAAGATTTAAGAGCAATGTAAGGAGATGTTACTTCACTGAGAGGGTGGTGGAACCCTGGAACAGATTACCTAATGAAGTGGTGTGTGCAGAAACAGTGGAGGAATTCAAGAGGGCATGGGACAAACACAAGGGGTTGGCTGGTGGGCAGAGGAAAATATCCCTGGGAAGTGGAGACAAGTAGGGGCGGGTGAGAAATGGGCAGACTAGATGGACCAGGATGGTCCTTTTCTGCTGACATATTAATTACTATGATACATAAGCCATATAAGTGGCCTGCCTGATAGCCAGAGAGGCCCCCAAGTAGCCTTTCTTGGCTATTGACTCAATTTTCTTTGAGTGCTTGCCAGGAGGGTGAGAGGACAGTGGCACATTTGCCCTATCTGAAAGGAATTCAGCCCCACCCCTGGCCAGATGATATTTTCTGTCCATTTTCTTGTCTACAGGAGGGACAGAAGTAGGAGTTTGCAAGATTTTCAAGGCTTGCCTCTGTAATGATTTGTGGATGGGAAGCAACAAGCATTTAGTAGCTGACAACTCCGTCATGTCCATATAATCCTCTTCCTCCTCCTCAGTGGTCTCCTGGGTGAGAAGATCTAGAGTCTCTGCAACCAACTTCATAAAAGAAAAATGAGAAGACTCGAACTCCTGCTGCTCTAGAGGAACTTCAGGTTCAATTGATTCTTACAGATCATCTTCATCCTCTTCTTCACCTCTTTCATAGTAGGGATCCAGTTCGAAAGAACCGGAGGAGGAACTGCCAGTTGAACCGCAGTATGAACCGCTGGTTGTTGAGGAGCCTGTTGAGTAACCGGGACTGAAGAACAGGGGATACTTTGCAGTAGCTGTATTATTTTTTATCGCATTTGCAATTTCTTCAGCGGTTGGAGCCGATGAAACCTTAGGTTTTGGTTCCTTTTCCAAATGCTTCTCCTTTTTCTTATTTTTAGCAGTGGCTGGTTCAGTGGCTGAATCTGCGGTTCTTTTTATAGTCAGGGAAGTTTCGCCCTTATCAGAGGGTTTTCCCTCCGGTTCCTTAGGTTTCTCCTTGTCAGAGGAGGGAACCAGTTTACCAGAAGCTGGGTCAGCAGCTTTTTCAGCCATTTTCTCTCTCAGTCTGTTAAGTTGCCTGTCAAGCGTAGACCAAAGGAATAGTTTACAAATCTCACAGTCTGAATTAAGGTGATCAAACCCTAAACAGACACAACTAATATGCGGATCGGCCTTGGCAAACAGCTTGCCGCACCCAGTAGGGCCGGTTTTCTTTTTTGGTTTCTGTGACCTAGCCTTTCACCAAAACTTGTCAGTTCTGTGCCACCTTAGTTAAATAGTAAAGTAACACCAACCCCTCTTTTTCTTTACTTACTTTTTTTTTTTTTTTTTTTGGTTAGTTCAGCGACCTACGACAAAAACCGGGGACCTCCGGTTTAAAACACAGAAACAAGGCACAACTGGCTACTTACACAATTTAAACAAAAGTAATAAAACTTTACGTAAAATAAAGTAAAAAATACATTAGTTCCTTACTGGTTCAGAGAACCAAAGAGGAACCGCAAACTTACCTAAGTAACGCTAATCTAAACTAAACTACCTGTATATCAAGGACAGTATTCTGAAAGCTGAAAAACAAATCGGTAACTTTTGAAAAAAAAAACAACAAAAAAACAGAAAAATAAGAAATCTTCAAGAAGTCGAAGAAGCAATCTCCAAGGCGTCTAACTTTGGCAGGCGGAGTAAAGAATCTAACGGTTGCACAGAATGCACCAGGGATAGTAGTTTGAAAACCGAATTCGGCCCATCAACGTTCCACTATTTGCATAGGTTTATTTTATTTTTTATTTGTTTAACCAGGAGTAGCACACTAAGCTGAAAGCTTTTTTACAGGTGCATCCTGGGAGCACAGGGGAAGTTAAGTGACTTGCTCAGGGTCACACAGTATGTAAGTAGAAGCTGTGGGATTCAAACCCAGGTCTGGTCTGCTGGATGTCACCAGATTTGCAGCTCAGAGCCCTAAACCACTGCGCTATACTGTCTCCCTGTTTTTCTCTCCGGGGCAGTTGAATAGTGAAGGCTAACTGCATGTTAGAATACAGTAACGATTTCCTAGGGCTTGAATACCAATTTCACACGGCTGTGGATGCAAACGATACTGCTTCCAGGCAACTGGCCCTATTAGCATCTCTGAGGAGGTTTGCCTGGCTCACAGCAACTAATCTTACCCCAGACACTCAGTTAAAAGGCCATGGATTTTCCTTGTGAAAACAGTTCCCTTCCTGGTGACAAGACTGAGGCATACATGAAAAAAGTGGAAGAGTACAAAACCACCTATAGAAGTAATTCCACAAGGGAGAGAGCCTCCATTTCTTTTAGGCCCATGGGAAGGGGAGGCAGGGATAGGGGATAGTATCCCAGAGCTTATGTCCTGGTGTCCATGCCTATAGATCAATAGTTCTCAGACTTTGTCACAGTGAGCCTCCCCAAATCCATGGAAAAGATTTTGAGCCTCCCCCAAAAATTGAAATAATCTTGGGCCTCCCCAAAGAAAAATAACGTACTGTTCTTTGCGCAGTACACCATGAATAAATTGAAACCCCTTTGAGTACTTGACTCGCATTCAATTCTTTGTCTTATACTGATGTGGAACCTTTGAAAAGAGCTCCTGTGATCAAAGGTGTTATCTGAATAACAAATAAATAAAATAAACAAGAATTATTATTCATTCAGCTTATTGTAAATGCCCCATAGGCCAACCCACGACTTTGCTATTTTCATTCTTGAACCGTTGTTACCCTTGTTGCAGTACCTTCATGGGTCAGACTACTTTCTCTGTTTCCTCTATACATGAAATAACCTTCCTACATACTTTGACTCCCCCCTCCTTCCCTGCTCCTAAGCAACTTCTCAAGGGATTACTTTGCTCCTTCTGCTATTGCTCTGCGCACTTCTATACTCAACCTTTGTATTAGCTCAGTGGTAACACCTCGCCTCTGAGGCCAGGAGATCAGAGGGCTGTGGGTTCAGTTCCTACATCTAGCACTGGGTTAATATCCCAGTACTGACACTGTAGTGCAACATGAAAGGGTGCTGCACTTGAGGTGCTGTCTTTTGGATGAGACGTTAAACCGAGGTCCCATCTGCCTGATTGGTGGTAGTTCAGGTGGATGTTAAAGATCCCATGGCACTTATCGAAAGAGAAAGGAATTTCCCGGTGTCCTGCCAAATTTCCCTCATTCACTAAAAATACCACCAACAGCTTCATCTGGTTCAAGGTCAGTTGGCATTCATCTGTATCCCCCTCCTCACAGGGTCATGTCCTGAAAATAGGCAGGATTTGTCTAGTACCACCGTCAACAAAAACGAGATAAATAAATTTGGGCTGTTCTGCCATCAGTTTACAGATTGATCAATTACTACAACTCATTATTAGTTTATTGTTCATGTTTGTTTGCACTATTGTTCATTGTGTATTTCTTGATTGTTTTGCAGTTACCTTTTGAAATGTATTCACTCTTGTCACCTATTAATAAATAAAGATGGAGGCAGTATAGCGCAGTGGTCTAAGGCTCTGAGCTGCAAATTTGGTGACATCCAGCAACTTGACCTGGATTTGAATCCCACAGCTTCCACTTGCATACTGTGTGACCCTGAGCAAGTCACTTAACCTCCTTGTGCTCCCAGGTCACTCCTGTAAAAAAGCTTTCAGCTTAGTGTGCTATACCTGGTTAAACAACTAAATTAAAAAAAAATTCGTTAATTTCACCTACTATTATCCTCTTTCAGTTTGCTTAATCTCTTCACACAAAATATATAAAACTCAAAATTTAAATACAGTACTTTTTCAGACTTGCTTGAGCCTCCCCTTGAACAGATTGGGGCCTCCCCAAGGAGGCTGGCCTCACCATTTGAGAACCCCTGCTATAGATTATACTCAAGCCAGAGACCATTACAGGGGTAGGAGGCCTTCTAGGCGGGCTGGTTCAATACCAGCTCCCAGACCTCAGCTTGGAAACAACCCCTGACTGCACACAAAAAGCCGACACCCTTCTTCCAGTGGGCAGGCTCTTCATCTCCAGGACTGGACAAACATCACAACAGACAAGTGGGTTCTGGAGGTAGTGAGTTAGGGACTCTGTCTACATTTCAAGCAGGTCCCAAAACTTCAGGGTCGCAGAGTCTTTCGGCCATCAACTTCTGCAGAGACAATTTTGCTGGAGTTGGAGGTAAAAAAAGCTTCTGCATGCCAGAGCAGTAGAGCCAGTCCCACTCTTCCAAAGGAGGAAGGGCTTGTACTCCATATACTTCCTGACCAAGAAGAAGAAGAATGGGGACTGGTGGCCAATCCTAGACCTCAGATTCCTGAGCAAACACTTGGCAAAGTCCAAGTTCAAAATGGACATTGGCTGGCATCTCTGGATCTGAAAGATGTTTACTTTCACATCCCAATCAGGCCTTGCCACAGGAAATACCTAAGGTTAACTATGTCCTCAGATCACTACCAGTTCTCAGCACTCCCCTTCAGGCTCACCTCTGCCCAAGAGTATTAAAAAAGTACCTAGCAGTGGTGGCAGTCTATCTCAGGAGGCAGGGAATTGTAGTATTCCCTTACCTAGACAACTGGCTAGTCGTAGGGGAGTCATATCAACAGGTAAAGGAGTCCATCAGGGTCACCCAAAGTATTCTAGATTCCTTGGGCTTCCTCATCAATACCTAAAGTCTCAGATGGAACCAGTTCAGTCACTGGAATTCATTGGAGCAGAACTGGATACCGTCCAAGGCAAGGCATTCCTCCCTCAGGAGAGGGTAACAAACTTACTAAACCTAGCAAACTCTTTTGTCTTGGGTCAGCCCAGGACTGCAAGGCAGTTCCTAAATTTATTGGGACACATGGCATCAACTACCGCAGTAGTATTAGGTGCCAAGTTCCAGATGAGACATCCAGAACCACTTGAGGTCCCACTGGTTCCAAAGAAAGGATCTTCTCTCAAAGCTTGTGCCAGTAATAAAAACCCTGCTCCTGGCTCTGCAGTGGTGGAAAGAAAGGAACAACCTCAGGCAAGGCATCCCTTTTCAGCAACACCACCACATGGTGGTTCTAACAACAGATGTCTCCCTCCTGGGGTGGGGTGCACACACAGGCGACCTCACAATCAGTGGGACTTGGTCCCCTCAGGAATCCAAATTGCATATCAATCCCTTACAGCTAAGAGCAGTTTGTCTTGCCCTAAAGGCCCTTGCTCCTCAGTTGAGGGGTCAGTCAGTCCAGGTCAGGACAGACAATACAATTACCTTGGTGGTTCAACAACAAGCAAAGGGGTACAAGATACTCAAGGTTGTACACAGAAGCCATGAAAATCTGGTCCCTTGCATATTCCCTGGAGGTGCACCTTGAGACAGGGAGATCCTGCCACTCTTGAGGACTGACCTTTTCTTAAATCTGCTGCAACAGTTTTTATATTTCTTGGCCTAATCTATCCTTTACAATTTCTAGTCCATAAGGTTGGCCACTCCCTCCCCTTTCTTGACTATACTATAGTGTCCTCTTATTTTCCTTTTCCCTCTCAGGTCCTCATTCAGGGAAGTTACTGTGGTGACCTCCAAGCCGATGTAAAACAACAGGCTGTGTTCCTCATTGTTGGATTTAGTATGTAATAGCAATATGTCATAAAATATCTTGATGTATATACCTTATGTGTATGAAACCTATAAATGTTGAAAATACCACGGCACTAAGTGTTTTTGATAAAGGTAAAAAGTACTAGGTGACTGTACTATAGAAATTAAGTTACTGGGGTAGAGATATCAGAAAACCCCCATTGTGTTATTTAAAATGCATGTAAATTACAGATTGTTTGAGAGGCCCTTTGGCACCATGCATGCTTTAAGCTGAAGCAGCCTAAAATTACATGGTGATTTGCATATGCATCCCATGATGCTTTGCATTATGGGGGTATGTGTGATTTTGTATTTCTTTTAAACTTGGCTTTATTGCCAATGCCTTTTGGGGTAACCCTTGCTTCAGTGCTTCTGCAATGAGGTTCTTTGTCTTTAGGTTTTTTTTTTTTTATTTATTTGAGCTCACCATCACCCAAATATGCAAGACCAACATAAGGGATGGATCATTTCCACAGGAAAGATAGACCACTGGGTTAGCAGGTACTGATCAAGTACAGAGGAAGGACGTGCATGGTCTGCTGCTGCAAACTGATGTATCGAAGAAGGGATATACCATTGTTTAAGGTTATTCCCTGTGGTCACTGAAGAAAGTGAGCCACCTGCAATTCTGGAAAGAATTTAGTTTTATTTTGGAGTTAATTATTTTATCCTGACTTTTAAATAAAATAAAGCCACACTGCGGTGTGCTGCACCAATCTGCTGTTGTCTGTGTTATCCTTCACCCACACCTGGCCACACATCTATCCATCATTCATCTTCCAGGGAAGGACAATACACTGGCAGATTCACTCAGCAGAATCAGTCAGGAACATCACGAATGGGCTTTAAACAAGCAAGTGCTGGACACAGTTTTCAGACATTGGGGCACCCCAGAAATAGAGCTGGTTGCCTCAAAAGAAAATCAGCAGCTTCATCTTTATTGCTGCAGGCCCCTCCTTTGGGCACACTACCCACAGAGGCATTGGCCCTGGATTGCACAGGGAAATTCCTGTATGCATTTCCACTGCTGTTAAGAGTCCTTCTCAAACTCAGGAGTCAGTCCTCAAGCATGATTCTGATTGCCCCAGACTGGGCAAGGCAGCCATGGTACACCCTGCTACTCACCATGTCCACCAAGTAACCCATCCAGCTTCCCCAGAGATACAATCTCTTAACAGCTTTTCAGGGTCAGGTAGTATTTCTGAGCCTCAAAACTCTCCACCTGAAGGCCTGGTTCTTGAGAAGCTAGAATTTTCTGAATTTAAACTGTTAGAACAGGTCCTTCCGGTCCTGAATGTTTCCATGAAAACTTCAACCAGAAAAACTTATGCTTCAAAATGAAAAGGTTTGCCATCTGCTGCAGCTCTAAGCACATCAATCCTCTTAAGGCAAGCTTACCTACACTGCTTGACTACATTGTACACAGCAGTATCTGCTTACCTGCCTGCATGTGCTCAGAGAACAATAGCTTCACACACTATTTTTAGAAAGTTTTTCAAAGGCTTGGCACATATGTTTCCTCCTGTTAGGGAACTGGTCTCTCCATGGGATTTGAATTTGTGCATAGCTAAACTCATGCAACCTCCCTTTGAGCCAATGGCTACAACTGATCTGAAGTAAGTCATCTGGAAAACTGTCTTCCTGGTGTTAATCACTTTAGCAAGAAGAGTGTGTGAGCTCCAATCTCTCTGCACTGATCCTAATTACATCATCTCCCATAAGGACAAGGTGTTTCTGAGGACCAACAGGAAATTCCTTCCCAAGATGGTAGCTGAATTTCATTTGAACCAATCCATCACCCTTCTTGTATTCTTCACAGCCAAGTCCAGTTCAGGAGAACTGAAGCTTCATAGTTTGGATGTAAAAGAGGTCCCTCAGCTTCTATATCAGTCATACTAAGGGCCTCAGGGGTTCCCATTCACAGCTGTTTTATCACCTATGGTGAGGTTGGAAAATGCAGGCCTGCCTTAATGAGATCAGCTGCACGATGGAAAGTATCCTGCATTCAATTCTGTTACAGTAAGGTTGAGAAACAGCCACCACAGGAACTGCTGCTTCTGTGGCAGCTGCAAAGGACATCCCCTTGCCAGAAATCTGTAAACCGCTACCTGGAGTACAGTCCACACCTTCAGAAAATACTACTGCCTGGAGTTTCAATCCAGACATTATGCAAGGTTCGGCACTTCAGTACTGCCAGGGCTCCAGATAAGATTTTTTGGGATGAGTACTCTACTCCTCATTTTGAAAGTGAGGTGAGTAAAATCAAATTCAGATGTATACAAATGTCTGAACAGAGTGGAGTGAGGAGTACATTTTTAAAAACAATGTAGTTTTTCTTCCTAGATAAGAATTGATCAGGTGCCAAGAATGTGGCAGATGATCCGCTTTAAAATATAGTGAGTCAAATAAAACTGGGATGGGTGCAAGTGCTGTAAATCTGAAAAAAAAAAAATGCTCCTTTTGAATCACCAGTTATGTTATGAAGCACTATTCTTTGGTGTGTGGAGTATTTACAAATGTTGAGTATCGGTACTCATTAAAAACATTTTCTGAAGAGTATTTCCTAAAGTATTTCCCCGCTAAGCCAACCCAGGGGACCACGAGGACACCGAGGAAAGGCACGGGTAAGCCGTGGCCAATCGGTAAGTGAGCGCTTTCAAGGCAGAGCAGCCGATTGGGTCCCTCCTGCCCCATTGAATTGCATTGACTGAACTTGCATTACCTGAAGCTGTTCTGGGACCTGGAATTTTTTGCTGAAAACTTCAAAAAAGAGCTGCTTTACTTGTTTTTTGTAAATGTAGAGGAAAAATGCTAAATTCGGTGTAAATTGTGATTACAAGCCCTTTTTTGGTAATTTAAAGTGGGCCAGACACTACGGCGCCCCAGCCCCCCCACAGCCTTTTGTTGTGTACATTTTAGTCACTCTGACCAGCAGAAACACTTGTTTCTGTTTTCTACTAATTAATGCTCCTTCCGCTGTCTCTCTCCAGTCTGATTTCCTGCCCACAGCACCCAGTTGACGCCGAGTGCAGCTCATAACTTGGTGGTTGACCGCTAAAGCCCACCAGGGAACACAAGGCCGGAGGGACACCGAGGAAATGCACGGGAAAGTCGAGGCCAATCGGTAAGCGAGCGCTTTCAAGGCAGAGCAGCCGATTGGTCCTCCTGCCCCACTGAATTGCATTGACTGAACTTGCATTACCTGAAGCTGTTCTGGGACTTGGAGTTTTTTGCTGAAAACTTCAAAAAAGAGCTGCTTTACTTGTTTTTTGTAAATGTAGAGCAAAAATGTTAAATTCTGTATAAATTGTGATTACAAGCCCTTTTTTGGTAATTTAAAGTAGGCCAGACGCTATGGCGCCCCAGCCCCCCCCACAGCCTTTTGTTGTGCAAATTTTAGTCACTCTGACCAGCAGAAACACTTGTTTCTGTTTTCTACCAATTATTGCTCCTTCCTCTGTCTCTCTCCAGTCTGATTTTCCTGCCCACAGCACCCAGTTGAGCGTCAGGGCTACGCTCGGCCAGCGGGCGGTCGGCGACGGCTAAGCCGACCCAGGGGACCACGAGGCCGGAGGACACTGTGGAAAGGCAACGGAAAGCCGCAAAATTTTGCCCACCCGCCTTCCCCTCCTTGTGTGTTATTTTTGGCATCTTCCCTACCGAAACTCTTCCCCCGGCCTCAGCACTACTCTAGCCAATAAACTGCATCACCGCCCTGCTGTACCACCTAATCAGCAATCCTTCCCTTACTGTTCTCCCAGTAGTTAACAATCAATACCACTTTCACAATGGGGAGACTCCTTCTGCTACTTCTCTCCCTGTCATGCATGGGGTTCCTTAAGGAGGATGTCCATATCACGCAAAATATGGTGACCCATCTGCCGAGCCTCTGTATCTCATCCTCAGTGAATAATGTTCAGACCCTCATATATGCCCTACCATTGCTGCATCAGTATCCGTGGGGTGACTGCCATAAAGGGACGCAAATCACCATGTATATATTCCGATCAATGCTCCATTACTGCATATACAGTTCCCCCTTACGCCTGACTACCAAACTGCTACTCGGTGTCTCGACACGGTATCATAGCCCCTTCTGGAGCACCCCAAAAGAGTGGCGACAGAGCAAGAAAAGGAGGACCAAAGACAGCCCCTCTTCGTATCTCTTGCAGCCCTTATGAAACTCCTATTCTTTCTACTTCTCTGTATTGGAAATGTGGAAATTAACCCAGGCCCCCCTGAGTGTATCACCTCACCAGCAGACCTAACCTCTATCAAAGGCCTCAGTTTTCTACATATTAATGCATGCAGCCTCCTGAAAAAACTTACACTGATACAAGGCTGGGTTGTCCATACCTTGCCAGACTTTCTCGTGGTATCTGAGACATGGCTCAAACCCACCACAGCAGATAGGGATGTTAATCTACCCAATTATCAGTTATTCAGAGCGGATCGCCTAACAAGGGGAAGTGGAGTAGCTTTATATGTAAAGTCCAGTATACCTGTATCCTGCTTTAATGCAACCTCGATGCCCAAAGAATTCGAATGTATATCCCTCAAAGTATCTCTCCCTAATACAGCAGCTTTCCAGCTAGTAGGCTGCTACAGGCCCCCCTCTGCTGACCACAAGCTTTTATCCCACCTGGGAATTACTCAAACCAGGCTCTGAAGAAGTCATTATCCTAGGTGATCTGAATCTAAACTGGCTTTCCAAGGCAGCTGCACCTTTGGTATCATTCTGTGATACACATGGGCTCACACAACTGATAAATGAGCCAACAAGAATAAATTCAAAGAATAGAAACAACAGCACACTACTTGATATCTTGCTGGTAAACAAACCCCATCTATTCACACACACTGGAGTGCTTTTCAGTGATATAAGTGATCACTGCCTCATTACAGGAGTAAGATCTTCCAGCAAACCAACAACCCCAGCAAAATTTCTAATGAGGAGAGCCAAGAAAAACCTTAATATTGAAGGGTATCTGCATGATCCAGCTCACTCTCTAAACTGGCAAGAGTTTTATCTTGCACACTCTGTGGAAAAAGCACATCAGGTGCTACACAGCATAATACTAAGTGCCCTTAATACCCATGCCCCAATCACTAGTGTCCGAATAAAAAACAAATCTTGCCGCTGGTTTTCAGCTGACCTCAAATCTGCACTGTTGGAGAGAGACAAATTATGGAAGATGGCAAGAAAAACCAAGAACCCAAATGACTGGGTGTTATTTAGGAAAGCCAGGAATAGCTGCACCAAGAAAGTAAGGGATGCAAAGGCTGCCTTTTACTTGGCTGAACTTGACTCCTCCTATCACAGTCCTGCTAGGTTCTGGGGTACCATCAAGGGTATTGTAGGGCAGGATTCTGGCACCTCTCTACCAACTCAATTGCACCACAATAATGGTTCTATCTCTGGCAAAATGGAAGTTCTGGATGCCTTCAATAACCACTTCACAACTGCTGGCCTTGCTTTTGACACCTCCCCAGCTAATCTGCTGCGTGCACAACTAAGCTCCCAGTACACTGGTGCCCAGAGAGCTGATTCTTCCTTCTCCTTCACACCCGTCCTGTTGAAGCAAGTAGAGGATCTTTTATGGCAGTTGGATATTAAAAAAAGCGCAGGGGCAGACTCTCTTGACCCCTACTTTCTAAAGATTGCATTTCATGTACTTGCAGTTCCCCTAACACATCTCTTTAACCTATCTTTAACCTCTGGTTCTATTCCTACAGTGTGGAAGATAGCTCAAATGGTTCTCTTCTAAAATCAGGGGACCCTATGGACCTTAATAACTACAGGCCCATTTCCATTCTTCCAGTGCTATCCAAGATGCTAGAGAAAATAGTGAGCATCCAGCTAAGAGAGTACCTTGATGATGCTAACCTCTTGAATCCAGCTCAATCTGGTTTAGGCCAGGCACAGCACTATCTCTGCACTGGCCAAAGTTACAAATGACTGGCAAACCAAATTAGATAAAAAGAATAGTGTCTGTGCAGTATTTCTTGACCTAAGTAAGGCATTCGACACTGTGGACCACGAGCTGCTACTCTCTTCCTTGTATTCCACTGGCCTAGATCCACCCTCCCTCAAATGGTTCAGGTGTTACCTTATGGATAGGTCACAGCAGGTGAAAGCTGAAGGTGATCTATCCCCTTTAAAACCACTGCTAAGAGGAGTCCCGCAGGATCTATCCTGGGCCCTATCCTTTTGCTATCTACGTTATAATATTGATTCAAATCTCACCAAAGCCACTGCCCACCTCTTGCTGATGACACTGTTTTGTATGTCAGCAACCCATCACCTGCAGCTGCCCGTGAAATCTTACAGGCAGAATTCTCCTTGCTGCAATATCAACTACTTGAGAAAAGCTTTAAATGCAAAAACAAAAGCAATGCTTTTCTCCAATCAAAGCTCCACCAGCACCTCCCCACTAAGCAGTCTCCCAGCTATGCACTATCCTTGGAGAAAATCTGGAGTATGCAGAAAAATTCAAATACTTAGGTGTGTGGATTGATAACAGACTTGACTTCACACATCATATTGAAGAGCTGCTGAAAAAACTTCGCCAAAGGCTTGGCCTATTCTATAGAATTAAACATTTCTTAACAAGAGACTCAAAGATGAGGTTAGTCCAGGCCACTTTTCTTTCAGTTGTTGACTATGCTGACTTTCTCTATAGTCACTGCCCCATCTCCTACCTAAGCAAGCTGGATACCCTGTACCATACAGCAATAAGATTCATAACAGATCTTACAGCTAACACTCATCATTGCTCTCTCTATGCTGCAGTTGGATGGGTTTTCACATCTCAGAAGGAAAAGAAATATAGCACTATGGATCTACAGAGCATTGTCTAAAAACTTCCAAACTATATTCTAGACTGTTTCACCCAGGCCATAGCTAGCTCCTATGCCCTAAGAAGCAACAACCTCATCATGCTCAAAATACCTAAAGTCAACACCCGGCTAGGGAGGGTGGCAATCAGCTATTCTCTAGCTATGGCTTGGAATACCCTACAGAAATCCCTAAAGCTGTCCAATCTTATACCTATAGCTTCCTTTAAACAGCTTTGCACAAGCTTTTTCGCAGAGAAATGCAACTGCTACCACAAGACCTAGACTTGCCATATCACAACCCCCCTTCCAGACAGCCACCATATATGGCATATTTTTGTTCCACAGTTCTCCTCCCGGCAGCCACCCTTTTATAGTACCCAGTTCCATTTAATTCTACCTAACTACCTACTACCTACCTAATCCATCTCCCACTAATCACTGGCCCTTACATTATTCCGGAATGCTCCCCATTCATCCTAGTATTACATTATGCTGTGTGTATGCCTTGACTCCTATATTGGGATATGTATATACTTTATCTTTTGTACAATTTTCCTGTAACCTACCTTGTCATGTATGCCTGAATCAACTTCTTACCAGAGACAGCGCTAGATAGGGCAAAAAGGGAAAAAGTTGAGGCTTGCCCAGAAATGACCCACTTTCCACAGGACAGTGGGTCCAATGTGGTGCACCTGTCTCTAACAATAGCTTATAGATGGAAAACTAAACAATAGAAAAGTATTTTCACTCAACAAATTTAAGCTTCTGTACTAGTGAAATTTTTACTTACGATTAGGTTTGGACCCAGCTGTTTCTCATTTTGACCCACATTTTTTACACCTATGGGTCTAATCTGACCCATGTTTTAAAACCCCTAGCGCTGTCACTGCTTCTTACCCTTGATCACTGTCTTTATAAATGTTTTTTTCTGTATCTGTTATGCATATATTAGTGCACTGATGTATATGTTGTGTACAAACTATCGAACCTTGACCTTATCAGGTCCATCTTGTAAATGAGCCTTGCTCAATGATGCACGCCTGAATAAATAAAGATTTGATTGATTGATTGAAATGAGATTGGGTAAAAAAACGTAGGTACTCCTCTTATCTGCAGCCCCGAGTACTGCAGCACTTTTTTTCCTAAGTAGGTTCTGCACTCTCCTCCCAAAGCACTACTCGGTAGTCTGCATATGTCTAATCATACTGGGAGATTCCCGGGGTTTGAAGAAAAATACTACTTACCACAGTAATACTGCTTCTTCCAAGGGATCTCCCAGTATGATCAGACCTCTTACCCTACCTCCCCTTACAAAACCTGCATCAGGTTCAGCAATACTTTCATTAGGGTTGTAATGTTGCCATTAATCATTGGCTCGACTTACTGTGTTTTGATATACACAGAGATGGCTAGGGTACCTAGCTCTCCCTTTGTGTTCTTTTTATCCTGTTTGGAAACCCATCCTCTTCACCAGGGGGTGGGTATTACTGTTATTGTTGTTTTGGGTTGGAATTTATTAATTCAGATAGTCTAGTATTTTTCAGCTACAAAAATTAATCTAACTGTTGGATGGAACACAGTCCACCTAGAGGCAACAGTTTGAATATAACATTCTAGTCCCATTATTTGCATTCATTCCACATTACATCACTACAGCTCCAGGGCAGTCAGAGATTCTGGGCTGACTACATATGTTTAATCTTACTGGGAGATCCCTTGGAAGAAACAATATTACTGTGGTAAGTAATTTTTTCTCCTGTGACACTGACCTACACACTACTAGATTTTCAGGAGGGGGGGGTCTTATCTCCAGTTGTGTTTCCTATCTAATTACTTCTCAAATCTGTCACATTCATGTGTAAAATATATTTTTTTTCTAACATTGCTCTGCGTAATTGAAAGTGAGCTCTTTTTAAGAAACCTGCCATTTCCCTTCTGAATAAGAACTCTGTAGGTTCAAAAGCTTAAGGATTTTCTGTAAAGCTCTGTTGGGCCAATAAAAGGTATCAAATCACCTATTTTGTGCATACAGTAGATCTGGTAAGAGTAAGGATCAAGAAAATAAATAAAAAAAACTCATGGTATGCAACATCAGAAGTACCTAGAAAAGTAGATGTGACAGGTATGCCAACTTTTTTTTAATTGTAGCTGAAACTAGCTTTTTTAAAAAAAAAATGTCCATTGCTCTACTGCTTTAATAGACAAGCATTTGTGTATTTATACAAACTGATCAACAATACAGAAACAGATCCCTGTGATCCACCTCACTTCTTGGTTACAAGAGACGCAGATCTGTGATATTCAGCTAGCATCCCCTTTACATCCTTGTGATCCACCACTCACCTCATTTACAATATTGAGACTGATCTCTGTGATCCAACTCATAGCTCGGTTACAACACTGAGGCAGATCCCTGGGATATAGCTCACACCCAAGTTACAACACAGCTACATCCCTGTGGTCAATCTCACAATCTATTTAAAACATACAGACTGATCTCTGATCAAGCTCACAGGCTAGTTACAACAATTGATCCCTGTCATCTACCTCACAACCAATTAACAACACACAGATTAATCTCTCTGACTCAGCTCATCGCCTGGCTACAACACTGAGGCAGATCTGTGGGCTACAGCTCACAACCTGGTTACGAAAGAGCTACTGTACATCCCAGTGATCCACTTCATAACCCATTACAACAGAGATCATTGGGGGAGGGCATATGGGGGGGCAGCTGCAGTCTAATGGACTAAAGTGCTGCACACTTGAGCAGACTAGATAGACTGAATATACAGGTTACTCACCTGTAACAGGAGTTAGAAGGAGGTAGAAGACTTGGTTTGCTGGCCAAGGCACCTAGCTTCACCTGAGCTCTTTCCTTCTAAGACTGCTTGAAAGGCAGAGTAGAGAAACTTACCAGAGCAAGGGAGAAGGATTAAGACTTAGTTTGGCTAAGCAGATTTACTGTGTGGTGGTGTTTTTATTTTTTACTCACATGGATTGCTACTGTTTGTTGCTAACATTTCATTGCTTTATTTTTCTCTGATTCAAATTGTTGTTGCTGGTATACCTTCTTCTGCATTATTACAAGGTGTGCCTACAGGTGTGTGCTAACAGATTACTGCTGTAATCTTCTGATTCAAATTGTCTTTGCAAGGTACATCTTCTGTTACTGCTTTATTTTTCTCTGGAGCAAAGTGTTTCTCAAGGGTATATCTTCTCTGAAATTATTACAGGTGGTGCTTTACAGGTTTTACAGTTTTATCTAACATTAGGATAAGCTTTCAGGGTTACTGCATTTGTTGTTGTCTGATTGTTTCTGCTCTACCGCCTTTGTTCTTTCTTCGTCTGTGGTTGTTCTTTTAGACAGGGAAGGGCCCAGCCACCCACTCCCCATCCCCAACCACCCCACGCTTACACTCTTTTAAAGGGTACCACAGTTGTGACATTTCCTGTGGCAGAGCAGGAAGGGGCGGATCAGTGGGGCCTCCACAAGGTGATCTCATTTATAGGGCACTAGTAATTTAACTTGTTATAACAAGTTAAACAAAGCACAATTAAACCATTACTTGCATTTTTTCCTTCTAATTACTCTGACTAGGTTACAAACCCAGCAACTTATTTGGAATGGATTTCATTAACTGCAGGTACTATGGAACAATTTTCAGAAGGACAGTCTTACAGGATTTAGGACACTGTCCACATGCTGGGCCTTTGAGATCTTAGGGCTCAGCTCCAGGCAGCATGTGCAGAGATTGCACGCCTCAAATTTCATACTGAAGAGGAAATACATTATAAGAACCACCTATCATTTCCCCAGCATCAAACAGAAAACCCTCGACTCAAGAGGGTAGTTGGTCCAGGAGGCTGGCAGGTGGTTAGGAGGAGCACATCAGGTGCCCCATCACCTGCCTCTAAACACATTACCTCCAAAACCATATAAACACTATAAACAGGTATCTGCCTCTATCTCTGAAATCAAATAAAGAGGCAGAAGACACTGCAGAGCAGGACACTGCAGCACAGGAGCTAGCACAACAAACTCACCCAAATCAGGAACCAAAACTAAACAAGCACAAAGGAAATCCAAAACTTCTGATCATAGGAGACTCCATGATTTGGGGAGTTGATACCCATCTCCAGCCAAGGGTGATGGTCAGATGTCTCCCAGGTACATCAGCATGGAGAGACACTGACCATAGACTAAAATTGTTCACAAAGCAGGAGAAAACATTGATGTCCTAGTACACATAGGGACTAATGATCTCGCCAGCCGGTCAGTTGTGGAGACCAAGGAACACCTGACTAGGCTGGGTGACAAACTATCATCTGTTTCGTCTGGAATCTCCTTCTCTGAGATCCTGCCAGTCTGGGAGAGGGGAGCAGATGGACTGAAGGTCAGAAGGGGATAGGGAGCTAAACACGTGGCTCAAGGACTGGTGCAGGAAAAGGACACAGATTTGTAGGGAACTGGCAACAGTCCTGGGAGCGAAAGTTCTTTAAATTTGATGGACTGCATCTGACTAAAGAGGAGTCAGTGCATTGGGGCAGAAGTTTGACATCTTTGCAGAATATTTAAACTAGCAATGGGGAGGGGCAGCACCCCACACGCCAAATGGGAAGAACACCCCTCCCTCAGCTAGTGGTCAAACAGGAATTCAGCGTGTTTGCCGTTCATTTGCATCACCAGGTAAGAAAAAAAGGTTTGTCTCCCCATACGATGCACAGGGGTAATGCCAAACTTCACCCAACAACTAACACACCAAAATCTGGCCAATGGAAAATCATGTACACAATGCTCACAGCCTGGGAAATAAGATCCCAGACCTGCAGGCAATAATGTCAGAGGCTAAACTGGACATAGTAGCAATTAGTGAGACGTGGTTTACCAGTAACCACACTTGGGGAGACTTCAGTACCTGGCTATGTATTGTTCAGAAGAGACAGAGGGTAAAAGGGGGGGGGAGGGCCCTGTATGTTAATGAAAATATCAAAGCTACAGAAATTGAATACACATAAGGAGCCAGAAGAACTGTGGGCTCCTGGAAACAGGAAATGGGACAGCCATAAGAACTGGGGTTGTCTACAGGCCCCAGACCAGAGGGAGGACATAGACACATTACTGTTAGAAGATATACAAAACATGACAGCTAAAGGGAGGTTCTGATAACAGGAGACTTCAACATGCCAGATACAGATTGGTCAATACCAGCAGGAACATCTGCCAGAACTAGACTCATAGTGGATTCCTGCAGGAGAGGGCCTCAAACAACTGGTACAGCAACCCACAAGAGACAGGGCTATCCTAGATCTAGTACTGACTAACAAAGAAGGGATCACAGATCTCCAGGTAGAAGGTCACCTGGGGGCCAGTGACCATCACATGGTATGGTTCAATTTGGCTACTACATCTAAATCATCCCATTCCAAGGCAAAATATGGGACTTCAGAGGAGCTGACTTTGATAAGATGGCCAACAGAGTTAAGCTAGCCCTGGCAAAAAGAAACACAGGTGAGGGTACAGGCAAAGTGGGCAAGCATTAAGGATGCAATACTTAAGCAACATCCCATTGTGTTAGACAGAAAAGGAAGTGCAAAAGAAGAAGGAAACCACTTTGGTTCTCAAATACAGTAGCAGAAAAGGTCAGAGCCAAAAGGCTGGCCTTCAGGAAATATAAGGAACACAGCGGGATGAAGATAGGAGGCATACCAAACTGCCCTAAGGGAAGCAGGTAAGGCAGTAAGGCAGGCAAAGTCCCAAACTGAGGAAACACTAGCACGAACCGTGAAAAGAAGGTGACAAGACTTTCTATAGATACATTAGTGAAAGGAAAAGTCCAGAGGGGGTACTGCTGTTTAATGGAGAAAATGGAGCATGTGAGGAGGAGGACCCTGTAAAGGCATCTATCCTAAATAGATACTTTTGCTCAGTATTTACTGAAGAGAAGGTAGGGCAGGGCCCACAGCTCAGCATCATGGACACAGGGGAGGGAGGTGAGCACTACTCCTCCACAAAAGAAAGGGTCCTACAAGAGCTTGCTAAGCTCAGGGTGGATAAGGCAATAGGACCTGATGGCATACATCCCAGGGTACTTAAGGAGCTAAAGGAGGAACTAGCAGAGCCATTAGCAGAATTGTTTAGTGAGTCTCTGAGCACAGAGAGGTCCCAGAAGACTGGAGAAGGGCTTTATGTGATCCCGCCCACAAGAGTGGTAGCAGGGAGGAGGCGGGAACTACAGACTGGCAGTCTTACCTCAGTAGTGGGCAAGATTATGGAGGCACCCTAGGAAAGGATAGTGCAACACCTGGAACCATAGGGGCACAGGATCCAAGACAGCATGAGTTTACAAAAGGAAGGTCCTGTCAAACTAATCTCATAGATTTCTTTGACTGGGTAACCAGAGTGGTGGACCAAGGGGAGCAGCTGATGTCGCTCACCTTGACTTCAGCAAAGCTTTTGACACTGTTCCACATAGAAGATTGATAAATAAGCTGGGTAGGCTCGGGTGGGTCAGAAGTTGGTCAACTGGGTGGCAAACTGGTTGACGGGCAGAAAACAGAGTGGTGGTAAATGGTATACAGTCAGAAGAGATGCAAGTCACAAGTGGGGTACCAGGGATCAGTCCAGAGCCAGTCCTCTTCAGCATCTTCTATTAGTGACCTTGCAGATGGACTAGAGGTAAGGCTTGTCTGTTTGCAGATGACACCAAGATCTGCAACAGAGTAGATGATCCAGATGGGTGGGCAGAATGAGAAGAGATCTGATAAACCAGCAGAATGGTCAGAAGAGTGGCAACTGGGATTTAATGAAAGAAGTGCAAAATCATGCACATAGGGAAGAGAAACCTGAAGCTACTTATAGGCTGAGGAGTTGCTAGCAGTCACAAAGGAAGAAAGAGACTTGGGCATCATCATCACTGATGACCTAAAATCATCCAACAGACCTCAAAGCAGTAGGTAAGGTTAGGGGTGTTAGGGGTGTATTAGTAGGGTATCACAAGTCGAAGAGGGAGGTAATAATCCTCTGGTACAAGACACTGGTTAGGCCCCATCTGAGTACTGCATGCAGTATTGGAGGCCACACCTTCACAAGGACATTAATCAAATTGAGGCAGTCCAGAGAAGGGCAACCAAAATGGTGCAGGGACTGCATCAGAAGACATATGAGGACAGATTAACGGAGCTCAATATGTATACCCTTGAGCAAAGGAGGAGAGAGTGATACGATCGAGGCATTCAAACACCTTAAGGGCATAAACAAGGTGAAAGAGTCTAACATGTTTAAATATAAGAAAAATAGCAGGACAAGAGGACACAGCATGAGATTAGAGGAGGCCGATTAAGGGGAATGAGGAAATTCTTTTCACAGAAAGGGTGGTGGATGCATGGAATGGCTTACCACAAGAAGTGGTGGCTATGAATACAGTGCAGGGCTTCAAACAGGCATGGGATAGGCATAAGGGAGCAATACAAATGACTATGAATAGATAGGTCACTGACAGAGCAAAGGCCGATGGCACATTTATAAGGTAGAAAAAGAAATGGGCAGACTGGATGGGCCTTGTGGTCCTTATCTGCCGTCAACTTCTATGTTTCTATGTAGATAGACTGAATATACAGGTTACTCACCTGTAACAGGAGTTCTAGGAATGGTATATGTTGTTCATCCACACTGTCTGACAGGTTCCTTGCCGCTTTAAATCTTGCCGGAAGGTCTTCAAGCTGGCTCCTCCCACCCACCTGGGCGGTAAACCTCTTGGCTCCGCCCCATGACGCCAGATCTAGCCCACTGGAAACCAGGTTGTGCGTCGAAGCCGGGGAGTCCGGGTGGGTCATGTGGATGAACAACATATACCATTCCTAGAACTCCTGTTACAGGTGAGTAACCTGTATTTCTAGAGACATGGATATGTTGTTCATCCACACTGTCTGGCAGACTCCTAGCAGTTCTCTGGGAGGAGGGAGGCAAGGCATACACCCCCTACTTGGGAAATAAAGACTGGAGAACCAAGGCCCCAAAACCAGCATCCCGGCGTGACTCAAGGTCGATGTGGTAGTGGGTGATGAAGGTGTGTGCTGACTTCCAGGTAGCAGCCCTGCAGATTTCCTGGATAGGGATGTCCCTGGACGCAGCCACCGATGCAGCGGTATGGCAGGTAGAATGAGCTCTTATATCCCTCTGGGAGGCTCCATGCCCGCCAACCTACAGCAGAGATCTATGCAGGAGGTGACCCACCTGCCTATCGTCCGCTTGGCTGCAGGTCTGCCAGGTGCGGCTTCAGCGTAGGTGACAAACAGCTGGCGAACCTCTCCCTGAACTTCAGCCGTCCGCTCCTTGTAGTAAG
The DNA here is from genome assembly GCA_016271365.2 of Neoceratodus forsteri. Classification (NCBI taxonomy): domain Eukaryota; kingdom Metazoa; phylum Chordata; order Ceratodontiformes; family Ceratodontidae; genus Neoceratodus; species Neoceratodus forsteri. The sequence continues at coordinate 1,341,602,902 of CM028132.1, forward strand.
CGAGCCTTCAGGTCCAAAGTATGGAGCCTATATCTCGGGCCTCCAAGGTGTGACTGGGGTAGAACACCGCAGAGTCAACACCGGTTAAGGTGAAACTCCGACCACCTTCGAAGGAATTTCGGTGGGGCGAGGACAACCTTGTCCCTGTGGAAGACCAGATAAGGAGACTCAATGGAAAGCGCCTGGAGCTCTTCCATCCTTCTGGCTGACGTGATAGCCACCAAGAAGACAGTCTTCCATGACAGGTGAGAGATGTCACACCTGTGCACTGGTTCGAATGGCTTGCTCATGAGCTTAGCCAATACCAGCAGTAGATCCCATGGAGGTGGAGGTTCTCGCATGGAGCTGATATGTGATCAAGGCCTTTGAAAAGCGCCTGACCACCTTCTCCTCTGCGCTGACTGCTTCCCCGCCCGCGCCCGTAAGCAGAGATGGCTGCCAGGTGCACCTTAAGGGTCGCCGATCAAGCCCTTGCTGAGAAAGGGACTCACAAGTGTCCAGAATGCTTGCCATGAACAGGAGGAAGGGTCCAGGCCCTGTCTCTGACACCAAATGGAGAATCTCTTCCATTTGAAGGCATAGCATTTTCTGCTCACTTTACGGACGCCCAACCATGTTGAGGATCTCATCGAAAGACCCAAGGCCTGGAACTCTAGCTGCTCAGGAACCAGGCCATCAGGTGCAGGGACTGAAGGTCTGGATGGAATACCTTCCCTGATTGACTGAGATCAGGTCCGGGCGGCTGGAAGCCACCTCGGGAGCCTGAGCCGAGACTGAGGAGATCTGATACCAGAACTGGCGGGCCAGTCTGGGGCTACCAGAATCACCTGCACCTTGTCCCTCCTCGCTTGAGAAGCACCTTGTGGATCAAGGGAAATGGGGAAAGGCGAGAAGAGGCCCGGGGTCCACGGCCTCGAGAAGGCATCCCCTGCAGCGAGCCCCTGCTGAGGGGGCGGTATGAAACAGTCTCAGCTTGCATTTCTCCTGCAGGCAAACAGGTCCACCTGAGGCGTGCCCCAGTGGGAGAACAGATCTTGTACTACCTCCGGCAGGAGAGACCACTCATGGGACGCAGCCCCTATCCGGCTTAGGGCATCGGCCAGGGTGTTGGAGGCTCCTGCCACATGGATGGCAAGGAGATCCACCTCCAGGCTGCGCACGAGTGACCAAATGCAGAGAGCTTCCCTGCACAAGGGCATGGAGCGCATCCCGCCCTGGCGGTTTAGGTAGTACATGGTCGTGGTATTGTCCAGTGTTCCCCATTCATTGTTTTGGGGCGGTGGGCCACCATCCAATATTTTTTTTTTACCACCGCTCTGTATTTTTTACCACCACCCTATATTTTTTTGCCACCACCCTATATTTTTATCCATTTTTTTATAAAATCCTCCAAAATTGTCTTTTATTGGCATCCTTTATTGCAATACTACCCATTTAATATTAGCACACTATATGTTACTTAAAAGCTACTTATGCACATGTACAGTGCATATAGGAGGTCCCGAAAAATAACGCACCTTTTGACCTGATCACCATTGCCACCGCCCTATATTTTCAGAGAGTGAGGAACCCTGTTGTCCGTCTGGACCTGAACCACTTGACCCCGCAGAAACGGAGCGAAGGCGGTGAGGGCTAGACGAACCGCTCGAAGCTCCAGCAGGTTGATGTGGCATCGGGACTCCCAAGGGGACCAGAGGCTGTGCACTCTGTGCTCCCCCAGATGGGCACCCCAACCCATCAGAGAGGCATCCGTCGATAGAGAGACCGTTGGCTCGGGGCGGACAAACAGGATGCCCTCCTGCAGATGTGCTGGAACAGCCCACCACTGGAGAGCGTTCCACATCCCCTGGGTCACTGTCACTAGCTGATCCAGCGGATCGAGGTGCTGTGACCACTGGCTGGCCAGCCCCCACTGAAGGGGATGCATGTACCAACGGGCCCAACGGACCACACCGGTGAAGGCCACCATGAGGCCCAGGAGGCGCAGGAAGTTCCGGGCAGGGTGCAATTGTCCAACCTGAAATAATTGGGCAAAGGAGGAAAGAACCTCAGCCCTGTCCGCCGGGAGCCGTGCTCTGGCTCATAGAGAGTCGAGCTCTGCCCCGATGAATTGTGTCACCTGCTTTGGCACGAGTTCCGACTTGGCCTCGTTGATGAGGAGGCCAACGTGAGAGCAAACCTGGAGGGCCAGATCTCTGGACCGCTCCCACCTCCATTCTGGAGGGTGCTGCAATCAGCCAGTCATCCAGGTAGGGGTACACCCGGACCCTTCGGCGTCGCAGGCGCATTTGGTGAAGACCCTGGGAGCAAGGGAAAGGCCGAAGGGCATGGCCCGGAACTTGTAGAGGGATCCCTCTGCCCTGAAGTGGAGGAATCTCTGGTGGGACGGATGGATTGGGATGTGAAAGAACGCGTCCTGAAGGTCCAGAGAACAGAACCACACGCCTCGTTCCAAGGATGGGATTATCTGAGCCAGAGTGACCATCCTGAAGGTCTGAGACCTTAGGAACCTGTGCAGGTCGAGAATGGGGTGCCAGCCCCCCCGTCCGTTTTGGGACCAAGAAGTACCTGGACACAAACTCCGGGTCTGGAGGAGCATCCGCCACCTTCCTGATCACCTCTTTTTCGAGGAGCAGGGCGATATTGGCTCGGCGAGCCGACAGAGAGGCTGCAGACCCCGTAGCCCCCCGAGGGGCGACGGCTCGGAAGGGCGGAGCCTGCTCGAACTCCAGGAGCAGGCCCTTCCCTACCACCTCCAACACCCAACGGTCCGTGGTAATAATGGACCAGGCGGAAAGGAAGTGGCGGAGCCGTCCCCCCACGGGGGGGGACCCAGGGTGGAGTGACGAGGCTGGGGGCGACACCCCTCAACCCGTCACTGGGCAGGCTTAGAGGAGGGACAGGCCGAGGGACCTCCTGGGCCTTTACCTCCCTGCTTCCTATTAGAGGAAGCCGCAGGCTTGGGTTTGGGGTGCCAAGTGCGAGCCTGCTGGCCCTGGTGCTGTTGGGCCGGACGAGCTGCAGGCGCAGAAGGTCGAAAGGACTTATGTTGCTGTTGTCGACGGCCCTTGTCCTTCTGGGCGGAGGTGACAGAGTCCAGAGTGGCATTGGGCTTTTTGATCTGCTGGAGATGACCTTCCACTCCAGGAACGAAGAGGTCGGTCCCCAGGAAGGAGAAATCTGCCAGTTTATGCAGGGTATCTGCTGTGAAGGTGGATATCCTCAGCCATGCTCTGTGGCGCATGGCCACCGCGGCCGCAACTGATCTGGCACAGGAGTCTCCAATGTCCAGAGCCGTTTGGAGCTGCTGTTTTGCCACCGCCCTTCCCTGGTCCCGTACCTGCTGGACCGTGGTCTGCAGGTCGGCCGGGAGATGAGGGATCACCTCATACAGGGAGCCCATGAGGGCGTGGAAGAAGAGTGTCATCAGCACGGCCGAGCTGGCCTGGCGGAGGCCAAGGGAGGACGCAGCGTACACCTTGCGCCCGGCATAGTCCAGCTTTTTGGACTCCTTGTCAGGGGGCTTATCCACATCCCCAGCGTTCCCGGAACGCCGGAAAACGCTATCGGTGATCAACCCCTCGGCGGAGGGGTGTTCCGAAAAACCGGACAAAGAGCCAGTAGGGACCGCATACTTCCTGGCCATCCTGGCCGAAGGCACAGGACAGGAAGCAGGCCACTGCCAGAGCTCCAAGGCTGGGCCAACAATGGCTTCAGCCACCGGAAAGGCTTCCGTGGGTGAATCCCCTCAGTCCAGTATCTCCGTTAGGGGATACTTGGCTCGCTTGGATACGGGCTCGAGCTGCATTCCGGTGGACTCCGAGATGAGCCGAAGCAGACCCATGAAGGATGATGGACTTTCGTCCATCGACTGGCCCCCAGAGGACTCCAGGTCAATGGGCCTGGAGAACAGGGAGGAGTTGTCGTCGGACTCCGAGGAGTCCGCGAAGAGCTGCCTGGGGCCTGAGCCACCCTCCACCTGCCGAGGATGGTCGGGAGTGAGGGTGACTGACAAACTGTGGGGCAGGCTCTGACCCGACCGAGAGTCCTTGGTCGGCGCCCCCGATTTCGGTTGTGGAGGTGGAGGTTCCACCACAATCAGTGAGGCAGCTGGTTTTGGCCGAACAACTGCCCACGCTTGGGCACCCCGACTACAGCGAGGAGTTGTTTCGGCCGCTCAGGTGACAGCCACTTGATGGCCGGGGAAGGCGACGGTGTCGCCTTGTTCCCCGACAGAAGTAACTGCTGCCACATCAGGTCCTCGTACCGTTGACGCAATTTGCGCCGAAGCCTCTCCTCTTCGGTGCTGAGACCACCGATGTTGGTGGGATCGGCTGGACCGAGAGGATGTCCAAGACCGAGACCGAGATCCTCAGTGTTTCCGAGGACAGGTCTGGGAAGGGGCGGGGGACACCCGCTCTTCCCTTGGCTCGGAAGCCTTGACCAGGGACTGCAGCACCGGAGGCACAGGCAAGTCCTCAGTCTCCACTGGGGGAACCGGTGAAGAAGGGTTGTTGGCTTCACCAGTCGACAGCCCGTCCGACGGGTCAAGAAAAATCTCGACCGCGTCGGGTGTCTCGGCCGGCTGACCTGACGGGGACACCGTGAAGCCAGCGGCGTTAGCCGCAACCTTGACTGAAGTCGAGTGTTGATTGTCTGGGGAAGGGGACCTCTCCCGCTCCCACAAACGCCGATGGTGGGACTTACCTTTCGAGTCCTTCTTTTTGGACCGAGAAGAATGTCCCGATGGCCCCTCTCCCTTCGTGGAAAGGGATTGGCAAAGCTCCTTAAAAGAAGCAGAATATGAGGTACCCAGAGAGAGCAGGATAAATGCCGCGACCGAGGAAGAGGATGATGCGGCCTGTGCCGCCTCCTCCTCGAGGGTGATCAGCTGCTCGAGTTGCTCAGCCGAGCCAGCCGCCACGGTAACCGCCCAACAGGCCTCCTTCGACTTCACCGGTGGGTAGCGCTTCTCGGGGCGCCCAAGCTGTAACCGGGCAGCGCGGTCTTCCAGGACGCTGGCCGAAAACGAACGGCATAACTTGCAGGCCTGCGGATCATGGTCTAGGCCAAGGCAGTAGACGCACGTGGAGTGCGGATCCGTCCTGGACATTTTCTGCCCACATGGGCACCGCCGAAATCCGGGAGTCGATTTGTCCATCGCTGCCATGAGTGAGAAACTTGACCGAAGTCTTGAAAATTTTAGAATAAGTTTTAGGCGAACTGAAGAATTAGGATCCAGTCTACACGCAGAGCGTTAAGGAGGGAACCTGAGCTTCCAAGCAGTAAGGAAGATCTGGCGTCATGGGGTGGAGCCGAGAGTTTTACCACCCGGGTGGGTGGGAGGAGCCAGCTTGAAGACCTTCCGGCAAGATGTAAAGCGGCAAGGAACCTGCCAGACAGTGTGGATGAACAACATATCCATGTCCCTAGAAGGCCTGTATCTGCTGGCAATTTCGTATGTTCGTATGTATCTCTGTGATACAGCTCACAGCCCAGTTATAACACTGATATAGATCCCTGGGATATAGCTTACACCCTGGTTACAACGAAGATAGATCCCTGTGATTCAGCTCACACCCCAGTTACAACAGATAGACTGACCGAGCAACTGACCGACCCCGGGATCTAACTCATTTCATATTTACAACACAGACAAATCCTACTGATCCTGCTCACATCCCATTTACTTGCTTAGGAATTTATTTCAAAAAAATAAAATGACCATGAAAGGCACACTGAGCTGCAACAGCTCTTTTCCTTGTACATCTCTTTTCGCAAAAGACAGAGTCCAGTAATCCAGCTCAAATCCTGTTTACAATGGAGACTGACTCCTATGACCCAGATCACACCCCATTTACAACAGAAACCAATGCTTGTGCTAAAAAAAAAAAAAAAAAAATCACACCATGTTTACAACACAAAGACAGATCTTGGTGATGAAGCTCATACCCTGTTTACAGCACACACACTGGTGCCTGTGACCCAGCTCACACCCCATCTGCTATGGAGACAGATACCTATGGTCAAAATCACACCCCGTTTGTAACACAGAGGCAGATCTCTGTGATCCAGTTAACACACTGTTTGCTTCGGCATGCCGAAGGGGACAGAGCACAATGACCCAGTCACTTTTCTTAAGCGATGGATGCCAGATGCGCTGGGGATAGGCTCTGCGTCAGTACTGGTGAAGGCATATCAATTCACTCCCTGGCGTACCCGTAACCCTGAAGAAGGCCCTTGCATGCTCTTAATGTTTACCCAGTCATCTGGAATGAAAGATCGGATCCATAAGACAACACTCAATCAGGGCCCCATTTCAATGGAGGGGAACAGAAAGCTTTTATTCCCAGACTATTCATTTGCGACATGCAAAAGTTGCGAAGCCTTCAAGGGGTTATCAAACAGCTCTGTGGTATGTAAGTTGCTTACCAATTGTCATTCCCGGCCTGGCTCAGTTCACTTTTAGAGACAAAATGCATGCTTTTACTAACCTGAAAGCAGCTGTACTTGTGTGGCAAAATTAGTAGCTAATACTGAAGATTGGGACCGGAATGATACAACATCTGAAGGGGGTGCAGAGGGACAGCAGACTTTCTTAAATACAAACTTTGAGTACAGAATCAAAGTTTTGGGACTTTCAGCAGCATCAGATGGGACTTGAAATAATCAGTGTGTGAGTCGCTTTATAGACATTACTACTGGTAGTCGATCAGAAACTTTGTAGGCCCTCCAATGGAAATAGGGAGGAGGCGGGAAATTACATGCCGGTCAGTCTGACTTCGGTAGTGGGCAAAGTAATGAAATCACTACTGAAGGAAAGAACTGGAGAACATCTTTATCAGCGGTCTACAGGATCCGAGGCAACATGGATTTACAGGGGGGAGCTCATACCAGACAAACGTGATTGAGTTCTTTGACTGGGTAACAAAGGAAGTGGACCAGGGAGGGGCAGTTGATGTGGCCTATCTGGATTTCAGCAAGGCCTTCAACACTGTTCCACACAGAAGGCTGGTAAACTGAGTAGCCTAAGAATATGTCCTAAAATAATAAAATGGGTGGCGAGCTGACTTAGTGGTAGGAGCCCAAGAGTGGTGGTAAATGGGGTGCGCTCTGGGGAAGGCAAGGTGTCTAGCAGGGTGCCACAGGGGTAAGTATTAGGCCCGATCCTCTTCAATCTCTTTATTAGCAACACTGCAGAAAGACTGGAGGGGAAAGTATACCTATTTGCAGATGACAAACAAATCTGCTACAGAGTAGACACACCAGGACGGGTTGAAAGAATGAGACAGGATCTAAGGAAGTTAGAAGAATGGTCACGAGTCTGGTAGCTAAGATTCAATGCATACAAATGCAAAAGCATGCACTTAGGGTACAAAAACCCAGGGGCAATGTACCAACGGCTTAAGAAGTACCTTGTGGGGGGGGGGGGGGAGAGAAGACTGTTAAAAGTCACAAAACAGGAAAGAGACCTGAAGGTAAATAAACAGTGTGACAAAGCAGTGGGAATGGCTAACGGAATGCTCGGATGCATAGGGAGGGGTATCACCAGCAGAAAGAGGGAGGTAATAATACCTCTATATACATCGCTGGTGAGATCCCACCTCGAGTATTGTGTACAGTTAAATCGTCAGAGCCGCTCAGTGGGACCTGGGTGCCCAGTGAGAAAATTTGTGATATTGTGGAACAAACAGTCACAGCACTCTCACCTCTGTATAATAATGTAGGAGTCCAGACCAGAGTTTGTTTCAAACAGACTTTCTGAAAAAGCCTGTCATGGTGAAACCTCAGATCTGAATTGCTCCTCTCCTGCTGTGGCTACCTGTCTGAAATAAAGAGGAGGTCTTTTTGAAACAAACTCTGGTCTGGACTCCTATATTATTATACAAAGGTGAGTGTACTGTGACTGTTTGTTCTACTGTACTGTGTACAGGAGGCCTCATCTACGAAAGGACATAGATAGGGCGGAGGTGGTGCAAATGAGGGCAATCAAAATGGTACAGGGCCTGCATCAGAAGCCCTACGAAGAAAGGCTTAAGGATTTAAATATGTACTCCCTAGAAGACAGGAGGGAACGGGCAGATATGATAGAGACATTCAAACATCTCACAAGAATAAACAAGGTACAAGAAGAAAAGAATTACTCACCTTAGTAATCTTGTTTCTTCCAAGGTATTCTTCAATATGCTTAACTCTTGCAGTCAGCCTCCTGTGTTGAACTGCCCGGGAGAAAATGGAACTTACGCAAATTATGGAACCCTCATTGGCTTGTGCCACCATTCAAAGTGTTGCCCTTTGTCACAAATCCACTCCTGGGGGTCAGGCCGACTGAGCTCACAGTGCCCACCCTTAAGTGCAATCCATGACAGGGAGGGGGGGGGAACAGGGATACCTTCCTCGTTCTTTCTGAATGCTCGCCGAGGTCACGACTGCACCTCTGCCACAAGGATCCAGGGTGTCCCTCTAGCTCTGGATAAGGGCACAGTATCAGTCTTGTGGCCAAATATGAACCCTTTCCTTGGCTATTACACAAAGAAGGAAGACCTAGGCATCACACTCTCTTCGGGGTAGCAGTGTAAGCCTACTTTGGCCTTTCGCCTTACACGACATGCAACAACCTGGTTAAAAATCCCTGCAGACCCATCCCTGAGACTCTGGCATTCTCCTTATTCTTTCAGATCCCTCACGGACCCTTTACTCAAGCTGGCTGTTTTTGGTAGTCCCTCTAAGCAATTAACAGTTGTCACAGATTATTAATACTGTTTTCACAATTCACACACAAATATATATATAAACCTCACACAGGCAGAACTTCTTTAAAAAAACCAAAATTTTTACTAAAATACTTAAATAGAGTTACAAATAAAAAAATTACACTAAATTGAGATACAGTATGCAGAAACAAAATGGGACAAATATATACACGTAAACACTCTAGCGCTGTTAACTAAAAATCTACCTTTAAATTGCAGTGAATTGAAGACCAGAAAAGTGGATGAAAGTTTTCAGTTTCTGTAGACCTTGTAGTTACACTGGGTTTCAGCAGTTTGGCTTCTGTGTGTTTAGTGGAGTCCAGATGAGAAACTCTCTCTCTCAAAATGCCCTGATTTGGGGCTATTTATACCTGTGGTTTCCCCTTGAAATAGTGAGCGACAATCCCAAAACTTTGAGGCCAGTACATGGCACTCTTGCTCGTCCCCAAAATCTTATTTTCTGATAACCTTTGATGGGTCAGATTCCCACAGTTAACCCAGGTTTTATAATAATAACTCCTGTAAGCGGAATTTCACACAGGTATGCTAAAAGGATGTGTTCTTTCCTATTATCTCACAAAATGAAGTATACTATTAACAGTTTCCTGGGATCAAAGCATTCTGCTTTTTCTTGAAGTGAAAAGGGCCATCTCCTGACATTTTATTACTTCTGTTTCCTCTGGGTTGTTAACTTAGAGGAAGACTCTTTTGATCAGCTATCCACAAGCTTTTTGACAATAAGAAAAAATGACTTACCATAGTAATCTTCTTTCTTTCAAGCTGTCCTTTAGCATCAGTAACTTAAAGCAGCTAGCTGACCAGGCAGTACTACTCTGGAGGTGTGGTTTATGCTAATTAATTAGCATCAGCCAATCAGAAGAGACTTAGGGAGTGTGCTGAGGAGAGACTGCCTGAGAAGGCACTAGAATTTTTTCGAAGATAAATGGGCACATGCCCAGAGTTATGAACAAACAGGAATTAAAAATCATGTAAGAAGCATGCTCAACAATAAACCAGAAAATGTTGCTTAAAACGAAGTTCCAAGTGGAGACACAGCAAATTTGGAAGAAGACAAAGGCAGAGACCTCTGTAGTCAGGTTGTCGGGGAGGAAGGGTGGGAGCTTACTGATGCTAAAGGACACCTTGGAAGAAAGAAGATTACTATGGTGAGTACTTTTTTCTTCTTACCCCAGGGGTCCTTTAGCATTAGTAACTTAAAGCAGACTACTTGGCAGTGTAGTTGGGAGGAGGGCAGAGAACTTTCTTAGGAAAGAGGCTCTGCAGCATCGCCCTTCTGAATTTGGCAACAGATCTAGACCATACATCCAGGCGTAGTGCATAGTGAATATGTGTACAGTATTCCAAGTGGCTGCTTTACAGACATCCAACCAGGGAATGTCCCTTGCAGCTGCCACCGTGCAGCAGTGCCCTTGGTAGAGTGGGCTCTGAGGCCCTCAGAAGGCTGTTTGCCAGCTCTGTCATAACAGAAACGAATGCAAGAGACTATTCAATGAGAAATAGTTCTCTTAGAGGCTGGTCTGCCTCTACCCACTTCCTCGTAGATAAGGAATAGTTGAGTGAATGAACCCCTAACCTGCGTAGTATGTTCCAAATAGTGGAACATGGCTCTTTTGACGTCCAGACTATGGAGTTTCTGTTCCCCAGGAGTGGACTTGTCAGTAAAGAACACTGGTAGGGTAATTTATTTATTTACTTATTGAAATATTGGATTAATACCTTTGAGCAGAAGCTCTTTACATAAGTTCCATGACAGATAATTATAATAAATGGTTACACTGCAAGTGTCACCAGGCCTAAATCCATCTACTGTAGGTAGATTACGGCAACTAGCCGTAGGTTCAGTGAGACAAATACAGATTGAAAAATAGGGATGGAACCTGACACATTAAGACAGGTATAGGGCAGAGACTATGGGTTTACAAGAAATGAGGACAAAGGGTAACAGTACACCCAATACAAACATCAGAGGCATTGTACAATGTATGCCTGAGTCAGGTAGACTGCTAGCTTACTATGGACAGATAGGTACAGAAGGCCATCAGGTGAAAGGGAGGGTGAAGAGGAGGAGGGAGGTGAGGGAGAGGAAGGGTGTAGGAGGAATGGGATGAGTAGGGAGGAAACAAAGGGGGTGGGACTGGTTAAGGTGGAACTCAGAAACCACCTTGGGTAAGAACTTCCTATTTGTCCTGAGTTCAATCTTATCCCGGTGGGGAATAATACAGCTGGGCTCAGTATAGACAGCTTGTAACTCTGAAATCTTCCTTGCAGAAGTAATGGCCATCAGGAAGACTGTTTTCCAGGTAACATACTTGAGATGGACCGTAGCCATGGGCTCAAAAGGAGACTCCATTAGCTTGGCAATACACAGGTTCAGACTCCAAGGAGGGGGACAGGTTCCCTGACGCGAGGATGAAGATGTGACAGGCCTTTAAAAAAACATTTGAACACCGACTGGGATTAAACAGATTAGGACTTTCCCACCAAAAGATATACCGAAATTACAGCCAAATGCAGTTTAAGTGAAGACGGCCCCAAGTCTGAGGTCTGGAGATGAACCTGATAATCCAACAGGGTGGTGGCACAGGCTGAGAAGGGGCTAATCCTCCTGCCTTTACACCAGATAAAGAATCTCTTCCATTTGGCTGCATAGATCTTCTTTTTGTTAGGCTTTTTAGTCATCCTCAGAATCTTAAGGACCTGTTCCGAGTACTGAAAAGCAGAGAATTCTAACTCAACAGCCAAGCTTTGAGGCAAAGAGACCACAGGTCTGGATAAGTCACCCCTGAGGGAGGAAGAGTCAGGAGTGAGTGGCTGAGGGGAAGGCTTGCTTATTGAGGCACCACTCGTTGTGTTCTTGTCTGATGTGACTGAGGGCATCCGTCAGGATGTTGTCTTTGCCTGGAAGGTGAATGGCTGACAGAGTCACCTCAAGAGAATTGCCAGGGCCCAAAATGTCATGGCCTCTGTACAGAGGACTCCTGACCTGGTGTCACCCTGTTTATGCAGAACATGGCAGTGGTGTTGTCTGTTCGGACCTGCACTGAATAGCCTCTGATGTGAGGGGCAAAGGATTTTAGTGCCAAATAGAGGGCCCCGAGTTCCAGAAGATTGATGTGTGAGGTGACCTTGACTCCTTCGGAGTCCAGGTACCACCGACAGAGGAATTGTCCAGATCAGCCACCCATCTTAGCAGGGAAGCATCTGTAGTGATGATTTTCATAGGAGGGAAGATCTAGAAGGGGACACCCACTGACAGGTTGGTAGTGTCCTTCCATCAGCACATGGCTTGAAGAGGAGTCTGTGTTACTGGTAGTAGTTTGGACAGAGTATTGCTCTTTTGGGGCAGTGGGAGCGTAAGTGATACTGTATGTCCCTCATCCTGTACCTGACTCCCAAGACTACAGCTGTCATGGATGCCATGTGTCCCAGGAGTTTTACGAAGTGTCTGGCCGGCCTTGGTTAGCCCAGGATGAAAGAGTTTGCCACTAAGAAATTCTGAATTCCTTCTGGTGGCAAGAAGGCCCTGCTCTGCTTTGTGCCCAACTGTGCTCCTATAAATGTTAGGAGCTGGGTTGGCTCTAAGTGAGATTTCTTTAGGTTTATGAGGAATCCCAAAGAGAACAGAGTGCTTTTTGTGATTGTTATGGACTCCTGGACCTGAGCTGGAGTTTTCCCCTTCTATCAGCCAGTTGTCCAAGCAGGGATAGACTGACATCACTTGTTTCCTGAGATGTGCTGCCACGACAGCCAGACATTTGGTGAACACCCTTGACGCAGATGTTAGGCTGAAAGGCATGGCTGCAAACTTGTAATGCCCTGAGGGAAGCCTGAACCTCAGGAATTTTCTGTGGGACTGCCTTATGGGAATGTGAAAATAGGCGTCACTGAGATCCAGACAGACTAGCCAAGAGAAACTAGCCAGTCTCCCTGTTGCAGAGATTGAATGACCATTTTTAGAGTCACCATCCTGAATTTTGGTTTCAGCAGGTGTCTGTTGAGGTACCTGAGGTCCAGGACAGGTCACCACTCCCCATTTTTCTTTTGGGGGAGAAAGTACCTGGAGTAAAGGCCTTTGTTTTCCTGTAAGGCTGGTACTCTTTCCATCACGTTTGATGCCAAAAGATTTTTTTTTTTTACACTATTTTATTCACTACCACTTCCGGAAACTCTCAGGCATCCACCTTACCCCCAACTCTACCTCCTAGCCTGAAACTCCTCCTGAGTCCTGGCACCAGCCCAGCTATCCCCCCGGCTCTGAGTCCCCCCAAGGTAAGACCGCCCTATCCGTCCAGGGCGCTCTATCTATAATTCAGGCTGGGCTCGGCCCAGGACAGGAGTTAGTCCAGCCTGATGGAGTGTGGCTGGTGGTGCTGTCGCCTATCCCTAAGGGCAGGGTATTTCCTTTTTCTCCCCGGAGCTTGGACATGCAGTGACGTCCAGCTCGGCGGGTGCACCCCGAATGACGTCCGCCACAGCTTCAATCCCCCGCATTCTGCAGACGTGCACTGTGGTGCCTCCAGTTTCCACTAGAGGTCATCAGTGCAGTGGCAAGTGGAATCCCCCCCTCCCCAGGAAAGGAGAGCAGTCCATTGGATGCTCGATCCCTCCCGTCCCTGCCGACCCCCGAGCTCGTTCCTCAACCTGGGTCGCCGGGTGGCGTCCGGCACTTAACCTCAGCGCCACCGGCCGCACAGAACATTATTGACCTCCAACTCCAGTAGGAATTTTTCTGATGTGGTTAGGGTTTTGAAAACAGAGAGCCGCTTAAGGATAGCATCTTCTTGAAGTGAAGAGGCAGGCCCTTTATAATAGCACATGAAAATTTTCCATGTGCATCATATTCCAAACACAAAAATGCCAAAATACATTCAACTCCATCTACTAAAACAGCCTTTTATTTTACCCCTTCCTATTTCTTTTTAAGAAATGGCATAAGATTAATGTTGTCATCGAGACCAGGCTTTTTCAATGCTTTCAGGTGAAAAATCCAAAATGTTTCACGCTGCAGTAATACATCCTCCAAACTACCACCCCTTTCTCCTAATCTAACTTTCTATTCCACAAAATTTAAAAATATGCATTTGTGGATTTCTGCTGGTGCATATGTGTTTTGCCAAAGTATTCTTTTGTTCCCGATTCCTAATAGCACTTTTATGCTCCCCAATCCTGATTTTAAGGGCCCTACTGGTTTTTCCTACATAATATTTTCACAACTGCAAGTAGCTATATATATATATATATATATATATATATATATATATATATATATATATATATATATATATATATAAAAACACCTGTTGTTGAGCAACTAATAAACTGTTCTATGTTGTAAGATCTTTCACAATATTTTGAAGTGAAACAATCCATTTTCATGATCACATCACAATGTGTACATCTACCACATTTAAATGTCCCTTAAGGTGGTGGGGGCAACATATTAATCTCTTTTGGAACTAGTTGCAAACTATGAGCTAATGTATCCTGTAAACTGGACCCTCTCCTGTACACCATTCTTGGAAACCATTTAGTATCCTCAGAAAGACATGGTTCTGTCTGGAGAATGGGCCAATGTTTTTGTACGATGCCATTCACCATATATGAAGTTTTAGTGTATGTACATACAAAATTAATAACATCACTTTATCCTTTTTGTTTATTTCTGTTCTGATATTGCAACAATTCCTCTCTGTTTTTGTTCTCTGCTGTCTGTTTAGCCTCTTTCACACATCTACTGTTATACCTCCTAGAGAAAAATCTCTTTTCCATTTCTTCTGATCTACTTGCAAACGAATCATCTAATGAACAGTTACACCTAACCCTTAAAACTGTGCTACTGGGATGATATTAATAAGGTGTCTGGGATGGCAGCTGGAGGACAACAGTACTGTATTCCGGTCCATGGGTTTACTGTAGAGGTCTGTGTGTAACATACCTGTACTATCCTAAACAATATTCAAGTCCAAGAAATTAACTGTTTCCTTACTGCACTCCACCTTAAACCTTAGATTCGAATTGGACATTTCTAAGTACTGTAAAAATTCCCTCAGTTCAAATTCACTGCCTTTCCATACAAGCAGTATATCGTCAATAAAACGTTTCCACAGGTCAACCCTCTCAAAGAAAGGGTTGGCCTGTGAAGACAACACTACATCCCTTTCCCAGGCTCCTAAATACAGGTTTGCATAGTTGGGGGCCAATGTTGCCCCCATTGCTGTACCTTTCACCTGTCGATAGAACCTTTTCTGAAAACAAAACACACTGCACTGTAATACCATTTTTGCACATTCCAAAGCAAATTCTCTTTTATTCAGACTTAAATCCACATTGCTTCCAGCATCCAGACCTTCACAATGTGGAATATTGGTGTACAAGGACTTAATGTCCATTATACAGAGTAGCCAATCTTCCTGCATTCTAATGTTTCCAAGCACACTGAGAACATCAGTTGTATCCCTGATGTAGGAAGGCAATTCCCTTACTGCTTCTTTTATGCAACTGTCAACCAGTTGTGACAAAGGCTCAGTTACTGATCCGATACCTGCCACTATGGGCCTACCTGGTGGGTGGTCCATAGATTTATGTTCTTTAGGAAGCAAATAAATTGTACTCCTGATTGGATTATTCACAGTTAGATAACTAGCAGTATCACGATCTATACAGCCATTATTCATGGCATCAACAATCAGACTATCAATTTCAGTCTTATATAATACTGTAGGGTCATGATCAAGTCTACAGTAAACATTCTGATCATTAAGCTGTCTGGAAACCTCCTGCACATAATCAGCAGTATCCAGAACAACCACTGACCCACCTTGATCTGCTGGCTGAACTGTAATTAATTCATTACCTGCCAGCTCCTTAACTGCCAATGTTTCTTCTTTTGACAGGTTCTGATAAAAGTTCAAATCCCTTCTGGAACAAAAGTCCCCTACATCTTTAAGACATGCACATTCAAGAACCAGAACAGTAGAGTTCATAGGTGGCATAAAGGTGGATTATTTTTTTGAAATTCCCTCGTGTCCCTTCCTGATTAGCTAATAATTGCATAGTGCTATCCAAAACAGGCTAGGCCAGATCTTCACCACTCACACGCACAGTTCTATTGCGAGAGAAAAAAGCTTTCAGGTTCAATTTCCTTGAAAGTTTTTTTAAAATCCAAGAATAATTCAAATGGCCTTTGTACAATAGTTGGAACAAAAGAGAGTCCCTTATTTTGGACCGATATCTGTGAAGGAGTCAACTGTATTTTAGAAAGGTTGATAACATTCACCTCCTGCGACTGTACCTCCCTCTGCCTCAGCCCCTGCTCAGCATTCTGTGGGATCCTCTGTTGGGAGTAAATTCCTCCTCCTCTGCTTCCACTTGTAGCCCCCTCTTCTGGTTCTGCTGTTTGAAACCGAACCAGTCTGTTGCTTTGCCTCAAATTGGGGGTACTGGCTATTTGGGGCGCACCTTCCAATTCCTCTTCCTCTGATTCGCTTGTATGGTAACTAGTGTTAGAGTTCCTGAGTATAGATTGTAAATTCTGTGGACCTTTTTGTTTCTTATCTTTCCAGGTCCACACTCTGTCAAGCTCGTAATTTTTTCTGTTCCTTTCAAATCTTGATAGTTTTATAGCCCTAATCCGTTTATTCTGCTTTTTTATTTTCTCTTTTAAAAGGGCTTCAAGATCACCAAATTCAGGATCTCCCTTAAATAGCAATACCCGCTCCTCTTTCTCTGAGACCAAGGGTTTAATCTCTGCCTCCTAGTCACTATAATCTGCTATGATTACATGCATAAACAGTTCAGTAGCCTTTTGCATTAAGTCCGTCCAGTTACTCATAAAATGTGGCTTCTCATGACCATATCCTGACCACTTTAAAACCCTTTGCCCTCGTGGTGTATGTCCGACTTTCAGGTACGCCTCTAAGGACGTCTTATTCCAAAAAATTCTACGAGCTCTCAGAGTCACTCTTTCTAATGCTAGAAAAGTAGTTTTAATATTGGAAGAGGGCTCACCATTCTCCAGAGGTAAATCTGTAGAGGTGGAAGTAGATGGCTGTGTATTTGCTGGCAAATCGATGAATGGATTGTCCGTTCCATCTGCTTCAAACAGTGCTGCCAAGAAAATGTTCTCACCGCCTCTCAGAACAAGTTCCTTGCGGCTGGCCGACCTCACCATTCAACCAGAACCAGGAAATGCGTACAGAGAAAATAACTCCGACGGTGCGTGGCGTGCACAACTAATGCCAAAAGTAAAATATCTCAGAAGTGTGCTCCGGAACAGATGGCTCATTACATCACAGTTCAGTTTCAAAAGAGAAATAAGAGCACCGTCCACCGTCAGTTCCTTTTAAAAGTATTTATTTGCTTCTAGTAAATCCAAGAAAAGCAAGCACGCTATCACATACATTAGTGTAGAACACTCCACTGTGGCCCTGGCCGGTTTCGCGGTTGTGCGCTTCCTCATGGAGGCCAATCCAGTGGAGGGCTATTCAAATTTAAAGGATGGTGCCAGCATTCCTGTGTTATTATTGATATCAAATTCATGATTTATTTAGAATTTTGGCCATACTGTATATAGGACTCATTTTTCACTGGTTGTGTTGTAGCTAATTTCCATTAGGATACCAGTATTAATAACAATTTAAAATGAGATGTACTCTTTGAGACTTATTCTTTTACTGGATGAGCTATGGCTTATTCTTACTAGGATACCGGTATTAATAACAATTTAAAAGGAGAAGTCTGGTTTTTATTCCTTTAAGGTGCTTTTGGCACTTATGAGTATACCCTAAC
This sequence comes from Neoceratodus forsteri, assembly GCA_016271365.2. Taxonomy (NCBI): domain Eukaryota; kingdom Metazoa; phylum Chordata; order Ceratodontiformes; family Ceratodontidae; genus Neoceratodus; species Neoceratodus forsteri. Next base: position 1,341,620,463 of record CM028132.1, read on the forward strand.
CCCGGTTAATCTCCTGGTTAAATTGTGGTAATGATTTATGTATTTGAGGAATACAGTACTACACAGTCTTTTATAATTAAAATACTGTGTTTAAGTCCCCTCTTTACTGGATATGTTATAACTAATTTTCACTAGGATACCATACTAATACGTGGAATTTAGAATTTAAAATGAGAAAATTGGTTTCTAACATTTTTTAGATGTTCTAAGCACATATGAGCATATCTTGACCCCGGCTGACCTTCTGGTCACATTCATGATAAATTATAGCAAAATTCATGTATTTGGGAATAGAGCATTATATAGTTATTGTATCTTACAGATCTTGGCCTACTGATGGAATATTACACAGAGGCATTGTCATTCTGTGCATAATGCATTTTGTCTGTCACTGTGACATGCTGCTCTTATGTATAGCACTGTTTGTATATTTTATCTAATTGTCAGTGGTAATGGGTGCACAATTAAGATGGATGCAGTTTGTCTCTGGCAGATCCCCTACTGGGCTGAGATGATCTATTTACCTTGGAGACCTGTCTAGTGGGGGATTACAGGAGGATTAAAGTTAAGCATAGAAGGTATTACATGGCATTAATTTCCTACTCCCTCCTTAAGAACCTCATATTGTGGCATTGGTTAGATGATCTACCTTTGAATTATGTGGAATGGCTGGGGGTTTTGATTTTGAATCTTCGAGTAGAACAAATGGGTGAAAGTATAAGAAATGCTCTCCCCAAATATGGCAAGATTTGGGATAGGATACCAACTTTATATTTTTCCCAGGTTGGAGCCCTATCTGCTGGATGATATCTCAATAACCGTATGGTCCTCTGTGTGGTGTAAATGTCAAGTATGTACCTGGATGGTAGTTTCTTCCCATTACAAATTATAGACCAGACTGCAAGGTCGGGGGGAAGGTGGGGGAGGGGTAAGTGCATTTGGTATGGACTGTTACGAGATGATAGTGTACTGTCTCTTATTGCACCTGCCATGTAGAACTGAAATGCAATAAACTTGAATTAAAAAAAAAAAGAAAGATGGATGCAGTTCAGCTGTCAGCATCCTTTTAAATCTGAATAGCCTTCCACTGGATCGGCCTCTCTATGAAAGCGCGAAAGCGCGAAACCGGTTGGAGCCACAGGGGAGTGTTCTGCACCAATGTGATAGCATGCATGCTTTTCTTGGATTTACTGGAAGCAAATGAATACTTTTAGAAGGAACTGACGGTGGACGGTGCTCTTATTTCTTTTTTGAAACTGAAGTGTGGTGTAATGAGCACGGCTGTTCTGGAGCGCACTTTTGAGATATTTTCCAGGGAATTAGTGCCTGAAAGACTGTCTGCAGCATCATAACAATCATCCTCGTCCTCACCCCCATAAGCCCCTGCATCAGTGGGGGCTGCAGAAGGGTGTTTGCTTGACTGGGCAGAAAAAATAGATCCCATGCCTTGTAAGGTCTGGAAAATGTGCCAAGCCTTTGCCATATCTTCAGCCAAGAGCAGCTCCTTCTGAAAATCAGGGAGACTGTCAGGCTGTGCGTGCTTAGACTTTTCTTTATGCTTTTTACCTCCTGCTTGATCACCCTTTCCACTGCTGGGAGGAACAGGAGGCAATCTGTCTTTACACAATTTTTTTGGTGCCACTTCAACAGTGGCAGAATTTGACGTCCATTTTGATCCGGGTACTTCATCAGTACCTATTAGTTTTATTTTTTGAAGGAACTTCATCAGCCCCTTTAGCAGCACCTGATTTATATTTTTTTCTTTCAAAGACACTTCATCTGTGCCTCTTCTGGGCTTAGAGCTAGTGGATACTTCATCAGCACCCGTTTGAATTTTTAGACGACCCCTCATCGGTAAGCCTGGGTCTTTGTTTTGGGACTGAAGAGGACCCTTCCTACGCCATCTCTCTAAGTCTCTTTGCTCTGTTTCTCAAAGTTTCAGAACAAAGTTTTTAGCAAAGTGAACACAAATGGTCTGGACCCAAACATTTCAAGCACAGATTGTGGGTGTCAGCTTTAGCCACAATCCTGTGACAATTTAGGCAATTTTTAAAACCTGTGGGTCCAGTCCTCTTTTTGGGGGAGTTTCTGACATGCCAATTCACAGAAACCGTCTTAAATAGAAAACGTTCTACTACAGTTAGTAGTGGAATGTGATCGGTTCCCTCGAGGTAAAGAACCGCCATTTCTGAAGTAAAAAAACCCTCAAAATCACGGTTCCTGAAAAAAAAGAAAAAAAGGATTCGTGATAAGGGGTTAAAAGGAACCATTGAAATACACAAATGCAGTTGAAAAAAAAGTAAAAAAAAAAAAATATAGGAAGGAATCGTGGAGGAACTGCGATAAAACAACTAAAAAACATTCAGCACAGTAAAAGAATAATAAAAGGAAGAGATTTTACCACAAAAGTTAAAGAAAAGAGGTTTTCTTGGCCAGTTGAGTGGAACACCAGGCAGTGTTGTTTAGCCAGCGAAGAAAACATTCTGGTGCCTTCTCAGGCAGTCTCTCGTCAGCACACCCCCAAAGTCTCTTCTGATTGGCTAATGCCAATTAATTAGCATGAACCACACTTTCACGGTAGTACTGCCTGGCCAGTTAGCTGCTTTAAGTTACTGATGCTAAAAGACCCCTGGGGTAAAAACTTGTAATTTTCCCGGCAAGCAAAGCTGGCCAGTCCATGTCCCCTTGAATTAACACTGGTATTTCTGTGGCACGTGCATATACACATAATTACATTAAAAAAAACATATATACACAACAGAATTATATCTACAAGACAGGGCTAGCAGCTGGGCAGCTCGCCACACCCTTACCAACTGCTGCGCTCAATAACGCTCAGATTCATAGTCGCCTGCAAGGAAAGACCCCTTAACTAAGCTAGCCTAATAACACTATAATTTTTAAATAAAGTCCCCACATAACATGTCCTTTAACAGTCAGACAGGACCAAAAGTGGGAAGAAAACAACATCCATTTGGTATTAAAACGTTTAACACAGTGGGGCATAAACCCCTTTTAAACAGATAACCAGTTGTTCCGCAGAGGCCCATGGTTTTGTAAGGGGAGGGAGAGTTTAGCATACTGAAGAATACCTTGGAAGAAACAAGATTACTAAGGTGATTAATTTTTTCTTCTAACTCCAGTTCTTCTAACTTCAATATGCTTAAAGAACAACTCTCTATTATAATAAAAAACTTAAAAACTCCAGATTTACAGAAATTATGTTTTACCATTATCATTTTCTAGTTATTTGTTGTTCTTGTTCACTCTCCCTTGCTGTTGGTCTACTAAATATTGCTGATAATGCAGCAATTATTTCACTGAGCCTTTCAAAATGTATCTGACTCTCCCCTGTTAATCACACAATTGTTTGTGACATCACAGTCTGTTGTCATGGTGAGCAATATGATGTCATAAAGAAAGGCACTGTGAAATTAACACGGGAGAGGCTAATGTTTTCTATCAGACTTTTTAGATTGACTACCATGATGCACTGTAAATCTCAGGATGGGACATCAAAAATGAAAAAATGTATTCTGTAGTGAACTGTAACAACTAAAACAAAAAGGATTATGAATGGGCACGATGAACAACCACGCTATGCTGGTATCGAATGGTTACCTTGGCAACTCATGGAAACCTCGAGAGGGGTTTATAAAGTTGCCAAGGTTACCACGAGATGCCAGCTTTGAGTGGTTGTTCATCAATGCCCATTCATTGTCTTTTATAGTGTATGGGCATCGATGTTACTTTGTTTTTGGTTAAAAAATATTTCTGTCCCTGAAAAAGTCTGCTGTAAACTGTGGGAAGGGCTGTGATCGTGAATGAGGCATGGAACACTGCCAGCAATGAACAACCTGGGACATTTAAACACGAGAGAAGAAGCAGAAAACATTTATTTCATTACTTACAGAAAGGTGGGTGACTGAGATGGGGGAGCAGAGAAAAAAAAAAAACAGTAGTGCTGCGATTACTGCTAAGGGTCAAGGGCTTTTAATTACTGTGCCATCTTCCCAGGCCGTCTTACAGGATGAAATCATTGACGGAGTCAAACAGCTTTCTGGCCGTTCAACCATTACAGGAGACAAGCGGGTGGCCGCGCAATCTGATTCCAAGTTGTTGTACCATCGATGATATAACAACATCATGATGACACAGATGGTACAACAGCTTTAGGAAAAGATGGAATTTAAATAACAACAACGTTATACCATACACTATATCTTATTTATGAAAGCACATGTTTACGTGCAGAGTTGCTCTTTGACACTTGCAGATTACAAAGCAGTACTTCTGGAGGAGGGAACAGAACCTACTTAGGAAATAGGCTCTGCAGCACTGCTGTGCCAAACCTGGTAACACTCCTGGACTGAACATCCAGGGAGTAATGTTTGGTAAAAGTGTGTACTATTCTCCGTGTAGATGCTTTGAAGATTTCCAACAGGGGGATGTCTCTAGCTGCTGCAAATGTAGCAGCTGTACCTCTTGTGGAATGGGCCCTCGGGCCTACTGGGGGCTCCTTACCAGCTTTACTGTAACAGAACTGGATACACTGCACTATCCATCATGAAACAGTCCTTTTTGTGGCTGGTTTTCCTTTTTTCACATCCCCTTAAGTCAGAAACAGCTGCTGTCTGTGGGCCTTCATATGGTCAATACAATAGTCGAGAGTTCTCTTGACATCCAAGCTATGCAGCCTGCGCTCCCCTGAACTGGAGTGTTCAGTAAAGAAAACTGGCAAAGTGACTGACTGGTTCAGGTGAAAATCAGAGACTACCTTTGGTAGAAACTTTCTGTTAGTCCTAAGGACCACCTTATCCCTGTGGAAGGAGATATAATTATGCTCTGTACACAGGGCCTGTAATTCAATAATCCACCTGGCTGAAGTGATGGTAACGAGGAAGACAGCTTTCCAGGTCACACATTTCAGATGTGCTGTAGCCAAAGGCTCAAATGGAGGTTCCATGAGGTTGGCAATGCAGACATTGAGGTCCCATGCTGGAACCAGTTTCCTATGAGGCAGGTGTAAATGGGCCAATCCCTTAAAAAACTTCTTAAAAATAGGGTTGGATGCCATGGAAACACCTTTGCCAGCTGAAATGTAAGCTGAGACTGAAGCCAAGTGAACATTGAGAGTGGTGGGCTGTAGGCCCGGGGAGTGAAGAAGGGTGAGGTAGACTAGCAAGGTTCGCAACCCCACCTGTAGAGGTACTGTGTCCTTATCAGAGCACCATATGGAAAACCTCTTCCATTTGGAAGCATAGGTTTTCTTGGTAGAAGGCTTTCTTGACCCTCTTAGTACATTAAGAACAGTCTCAGAGATGCAAGCCAGCATACTCTAGGTCCTCAAGAGCCAAGCCTTGAGCTTGAAGGACCTGAGGTTCAGGTAGGATCCTCCCCCCTGTGAGGATGTTAGAAGATTGTGCCTCTGAGGGAGATATATGGGTGGGGCTACTGACAGGGAGAACAGCAGTGAATACCATGACTGCCTGGCCCAGTCTGGAGCTATCAGAACCACTGAGACTGGCTGGAGCCTGAGCTTGATCAGGACCCTGAGAATCAATGGGAATGGAACGTAGTGTCCCCCTGACCAATCCAACACCAGGGCATCCAGAGGCACAGATCCCTTTGCTGGTAGCCTGCAGTAGAATTTGGGCAATTGGTGGCTGTCCTGAGAGGTGACGAGAACTATCTCTGGTGTGCCCCATCTCCTGAATACCACCTAGTGATGGTTCTGGTTGATTCTGCTGAGTGAGTCTGCCACAGAAACATAGACTTTGATGGCAGATAAGACCGCATGGCCCACCTAGTCTGCCCATTTCCCTACCTACTGGATAAGCTGCAGATCCTAGTTAACCAATAGCCTACTTCTTCCTACCTCCACCAGAATTGCTTGATGCATTCTTGAATTCCCCCATTGTTTCTGACCCTACAACCTCCTCAAGAAGGCTGTTCCATTAGTTCACCACCATCTCCATTAAAAAAAAAACCAAAAACTTCCTCATGTTGCCCCTGAGGCATCCCCCCCCATCTTCAATTTGTGTCCCCTTGTTCTTGTACATCTCTTTTTCTGAAAGATGCCACCCCTCCTGGACTTTGTTGATGCCCCTGAGGTACTTGAAAGTTTCGATCATGTCCCCCCTCTTCCCGAAGGTATAAATATTAAGCCCTTTAGTCTCTCTTCAGAGGGCTTGTGGTGCAGACCCTGCACCATTTTTGTTGCCCTCCTCTGGACTGCCTCCATCCTGTCTATGTCCTTGCGGAGATGGGGTCTCCAGAACTGCATGCAGTACTCCAGATGGGGTCTCACCAACTGTCTGTACCGAGGGATAACAACTCCCTGTTTTCTACTGGTGATGCCTCTTCCTATACATCCCAGTATCCCCCCAGCCCTCCTTACTCCCTTCCCACATTGTTTGCCTACCTTTAGGTCATCTAATATGAGCAGAAGTATTCGTTTAGTATCCCTGCTTTTTCACTGTCACCCTCTGCGCCCCACCTCCCTTTATTAAGCCTCACTATCCCTCCCTTGGTCTTTCTTCGCTCCCTAATGTACCTGTAAAAGGTTTTATTCCCCTTCTTAACCGAGTTAGTTATCTTTTCCTCTGTTTCGGCCTTTGCTATTCTGACTGCCTTCCCCACTTCCTTCTGCTGTAATTGGTACAGTTCTCTCTCCTGCTCCTTATGTTTCCTTATACTTCCTGAATGCTATCTTTTTCTCCCTACCTTCTCCACCAACTCTTTTGAGAGCCATAGTGTTTTTTTCCTTCATTCCGATTTATTTGCTTCACACAAAGGCTTGTTGCCTCTGTGATGGCAGTTTTGATGTTTCCCCATTGTTCCTCCTCCCCTCCTTCTTGCCCGTTTGCTAGTGCTTTTCTGAGACACCCTCCCATTTTGACAAAGTCAGCCCTCTTAAAGTCCAGTACCCTCACTTTTGAATGGCTTGACTCTAGGACTGTGTTTATCGTGAACCACGCTGTATGGTGATCACTTGTTCGCAGATGGCTACCCACTTCTAAATTTGAGATCCTCTTTCTGTCCTCATTTGAGAGTACCAGGTCTAAGATTGCTCCTCCCTAGTGGGTTCCAACATTAGCTGTCTGAGGCATGCCCCCTCCTTGGCATCGAGAATGACCCTGCTTTTGGATGTGGCTGCAGCAAAGGTGCTCCAGTTAACATCTGACAAATTCAGGTCCCCCATCAACAATATCTCCCCTTTTTCTGCCATCCTAAGGATGCCTTCCATCATTTCCTTGTCCATGTCCTCCCCCTGAGATGGGGTCTGTATACAACACCCATGAGGATTGTGGTGCCATTTCCTGTCTCCAGGGTGACCCACAGTGCCTCCTCTTTTCCCTGTTTACCCTTTAGTTATGTTGCTTTGATCCCTTCCCTTATGTAGAGAGCTACTCCTCCTCCTCCTCTTCTACTCTTCCTGTCCCTCCTGTAGACTGTGTAACCTGGTTTGTTTACATCTCAGTCATGGTTCTCTGTGTACCATGTTTCTGTCACTGCCACGATATCCAGGTGTCCCTCTTCCATCAAGGCCATTAATTCAGGGAGCCTGTTACCCAGACTATGGGTGCTGGTACTCACTGCCCTCCATTTTTTGATGGCCTTACACCTTTTAGCCCCATCCCTGTTCTTACTGCCTTTGCCTATTTTTCCATTTATCCCTGCCCTTTTCCCTATCGACTTCTCTATCTTGGTGTTTACCTCACTAACTATCCTGTTGTTTTTTTTTGTTTGTTTTTTTGGGGCTGGAATTTCTGCTCCTTTCAGTGCCTCCCTTGGTTAGTTTAAATGCTTGCCAATGAAGCATTTAACACCTAGGATCCTGATTCTCCTCCTGGACAGATGCAGACCATTGTGCCAGTATAGGCCTGTATCCCTCTAAGTGGACCCCCAGTCCCCAATGAAGCCAAAACCCTGAGCTCTGCTCCAAGAAGGTTACTGTGTGTACTACTTGTCTAAGGCCCCTCCCCAACTCCACAAACTCCTCCTGCACTGCTCTGATTCCCAGCCAAGTCATTTGTCCCTAGGTGGACAATGACATTCGGCTCCCTCCCCCCTGCAGCTGCTCCTGCGATCCTGAGGATTCGTTCACTGTCCCGACGGGCAGGCACCTTACCTCCCTCTCCCCTCCCTCCCCCAGTTCTACCCCCCCAACAAAGGTGTCCTCCACCAGGGGTTGTTTCCTTCCCCTGTGGGGTCCCGTGCCACCCTCCTGTGGGTCTCCCTTGTGGAGGTTCCCAGCATCCTGGGACCAGCTACTACTATATGCAGATGATGCGGTCCTATATTTACGTAATGTTGACCCCTACATACTGGAAAAGCAATTGCAGGCTAATTTCAATGTGGCTGAACACTGGTTCCATCAATCAAAACTGCTCCTCAGATATAAAAAAACAAGACTATGTTATTCGCATCATCACATAAACACTGCACCCACCAACTTTGCATTCATAACAATCACCACACTTCCCTGGAGATGGTTCAAACAGTTAAATACCTAGGCTTGACACTGGACCGCACCCTCTTATTTAACCAACACAGACGCAGTCGCAAAGTCGTCAAATGCAAAACTAGGATTATTGTACAGACATCGAAAAGGCTCGACTTCTGAGGCACTAAAAACTGCTGTAAACAGCTCAGTCCTCTCAGTGATAGACTATGGTCTAGCAGTATATGGGGCTGCCTCCCAAACCGCTTTGAAACGTATCAAAACAACAGTAAACAAAGCGTGTCGTTTAATCCTAGGTGTACCCCATCTCACTCACACCTGCGAGTTGTACACTCAAACGGACTGGCTCAACCTTGACAGCCGCCTCCAGTATCAAGTATACCTGCTCGCCAAGAAGTCTATGCTAGGACTTACCACCCCAGGCCTGCAAAGCCTTCTTAGCCGACCTAATTCCATCAGATGCACTAGAGGTACAAACAACTCAGCCCTCTGCGTCCCTTTCCACAGAACCACACAAGGCCAACGTCCTACGAATACCGGGTGCCACTCTGGCTTAATGCACTTGACCTAGGCATCATGAAAGAGGACTAAATAGGCCCCTTTAAAGATAAACTCTGAGTGGCCCTTGCCACAAACTGTGACTGTGAGACCTGAACCCCCCCACACACACTCTTCCCTGCTACCCTCATTCTAACCTGCCCCCTTGCCTTCTTGCTAACACTCCCCTAGTAGGCTCCAGGTCCCTGCCTCAGCACCTCCTCCCCCATGAGTCTAGCCCTCCCCTATGACTACATTCTTTAGCACTTAAGACAAAAGAACTGCTGCCCATCAAGATCTCGCCTCCTTGCATATAGTATTACGAACATACGAAATTTGCCAGCAGATAAAGGCCTAGAGGTCTATCAAATCTGCTCAAATGTGCAGCTAGCACCCCTTATTCTGCAGCTGCCCCTCCCTTCCACCCTTCCCCTTCATTAACCCTCCCCCTTGTCCTGTCCCATCCTCATTTGAAGCAGTCCACTGTTCTACTGCATACCACTTCAGCAGGTAACGCATTCCACCCAGCCACCACCCTCTCTGTAAAAAAGTGTCTCCTCATCTCCTCCTGAACCTTCCTCGCCCAGTCTCATATCATGGCCCCTGGTGGCCCTCCCTCCCTTACTTTGAACAGCCCCTCTGTACCTGTCTCTTGTTTATTCCTTTCATGTATTTAAAGGTTTCAATCATGTCACCCTGTCTCTCCTCTCCTCCAGTGAGTACATGTTCAACTCCTTCAACCTCCTCTCATATGATAAGTCCCCAGCCCCTTGATCATCTTTGTCGCCTGCGCTGCACCCCTCCAGTAATCTAATGTCCTCTTCAGATACGGACGCCCAGTACTGCACGCAGTACTCCAGGTGTGGTCTAACTAATGACCTGTACAGTGGCAGAATCACCTCCTCCCTCCTCGAGGATATACCCCTTGCAATACAACCCAGCATTTTGTTGGCCTTTGCAGCTGCCTTCCTACATTATGCCAAGTTGTTCACTGACCCTGTAATGAGCACACCCAGATCTTTCTCCTCCTCCTCTGTCTGGGCTAGCTGCACTCCCCCTAGCTGGTAACTCCTCCTTGGGTTCTTCATTCCAAAATGCAGCACCTTGCACTTTTTGGCATTAAAGCCCAGTTGCCAGGTGTCTGACCAGGTTTCAAGCTTTGCCAGATCATCCTGCAACCCCTGCCATCCCCTAGGTCATCCACCACAGCTCTACCTTGGTATCATCAGCAAACAGACTGATCTTGCTCTTGATGTCCCACGATATGTCTGCAATGAATATCCCAAACAACACTGGTCCCAACACCGAGCCCTGTGGAACACCGCTCGTCACTGCCCTTGGTGTGAGGGCTCCCCACCCACCACCACCCTCTGTTGCCTTCCCTGCAGCCAGTTTCCTACCCATCTCACCAACTTTGCACACGCCTGTGCCTACTAACTTCCTTCCCAGCCTTCCATGTGGCACTGAGTCGAATGCCTTACTGAAGTCCAGATACAGGACATCCACTGCATGGCTCCTGTCCAGTTGCCTAGTTACCCAGTCATAGAACTCGACCAGGTTGGTTTGGCAGGATCTGCCACGTATGAAGCCATGCTGTCTGCTGTCCTGTAGTCCTTTGGCCTCCAGGAGGGCCACCAGCCTCTCCGTCAGGGATAGTCTCCATTAGCTTACCCACGATGGATGTGAGGCTCACTGGTCTGTAGTTTCCCGGTTCATCCTTGGGGCCACTCTTGTAGAGGGGCACCACATGAGCCATCCTCCAGTCCTGAGGTACACACCCGAATGTAGTGAGGCATTAAATAGGTCTGCCAAAGGTCCTGCAAGGACCTCCGCCAGCTCCTTCAGTACCCTGGGGTGGATGCCATCTGGGCCTGGTGCCTTGTCCACCCTCAGTGCCTTCAAACCCTCTTGAACTCTGCTCTCCATGATTTCCCCATCTGTCATCACTTCCCACCCTGCTTCTGCCGTTTCTCCCACCTTGGGTGTCACCCCCCTCTTCTCTTTAGTAAATACTGAGCAGAAGTACTCATTTAGTGCTTCCGCCTTATCGCACCCTGCTTCCACCCAACCCCCCTCCTTCCTAATCCTTACTACGTGGTCCTTACAGCTCCTTTTCTCCCTGATGTACTTAAAGAAGTCCTTCTCTCCCTTCTTAATGCCTTGTGCCAGCCTGAGTTCCGTAGATGCTTTGGCTCCCCTTAATGCCCTTGTCACCTCCTTCGATTCTGTCAAGTACTCCTCCCTGTCCTCCCCCCTCCCTGTTTTCTTGTACTTCCTAAAGGCAGCTCTTTTAGTTCAGTTTAGTATTAGTTAATTATTTTACAGACTATATCATCCTCTGTTCCCTACCTGAGTTGCTCTATATCCTGTAGACTCTCAAGCTGTTCACTTAAACTTGTCAACCAAACCTGCTATAAACTATGTATCTGTATACTTTTACTTATGTAATCCCTGTTATTGTACTTATGTAACCTGATGTACTCATGTTTTTCTAAATCATGGAACTTCCTTGTATCTGTTTATGTACTTGTAACCATTGTAAATGATGTTATGCTCATGTATTACTACGACATGGAACCTCTGTAAAAGAGCCTTTGGCTCAAAGATCGTCCTAGAAATAAATAAAATAACATAAAATCCTCCTTGGCTCCACTACGGGTGCCTCCATAGAGGAACCATACTCTGCCAGAATGGCATACGAATTGTGGAGAGGTACAACTGGAGGGATGCCCCTCTGTACCTCCACCCTCACTGAGCCCACCGTGGTCCAACCGCTCCTCTTTCTTGGCAACCTCTGACGCAGCGGTGGCAGCCCTGGTGGTCCTTGGGTGGGAGAGGTCCCCTGAATCCTGGTCAACTCGGCCTGGAAATAAGCAACCTCCTCCCTCAGCCCAGAGAGGTGCTTGCAAATGGGACAACACCGCATCCTCTAGAACATCTCCCAGAAGACTGCCGCTCCACAGCCACTGCACCACTCCCACATGTCTTATTTGTGGCCCCTCGACTGTTGTTTTGTATGCTTACTCTTTCCTCTCTCTGTTTGTTTTTTCTTCCTATTTTCCTACTGCCTCTGCGCCTTTACAGGTCCTGCAGTTCCTGTTCTGGGACAGGAAGTTCCTGTATTCCTCAGTAGTCTCCTTCTTATTTGCTCAGAGACAGACCTCCAGCAGCTAGGAGGTGAGTGAGAGCTATTCTTTTCCTTCTAGGATGGTGAGTTTTTTTGCACCTCTGTGATCACTCCCTTCCTTCTCCCAAACAGGAAGTTCCTGTTGTCAATCAAATCCAGTGTCTATAAAAGTGGAACTGGCTAAGGGTGGAGGGGAGGGAGGGCTATATAGTCCCAGTAAAGGAGTTCTAGCAGCTGCCTCCTTTCTCTTGTTGCTCTCTGCCAAAAGCTAACTTGGTAAGTTTTAAATACAGACACCTGGCTTTCCGTTGTCTAAGCCACACACCCTAATGTACAGCTCTTCACCTAGCTAACAACCCAGATAACAATTCCCTTCCCCCAACTCAGACAAGCATACCAAATCTTGTTTTGTTTTTTACCCTAATTGAAAGTCCCAGTAGTAGAGCTTTAGTCCCAGTAGATTCAGTAAAGGAGTTCTAGCCAGGGTGTTGTCTTTTCCTGGCAAGTGAATCGCTACCAGGGTAACCTGTAGGGAGTAAGCCAGACTCCACACCCTCATTGCTTCTGTGCACAGGGGACGGGACCTCGTCCCTCCCTGTATGTTGATGTAATACATGGTGGTGGTATTGTCTGTTCTGACCTGTATCACCTTTCTCTGCACTAGGGAAGCAAAGGCCCTCGGTGCTGGAAGAACTGCTCTGAGCTCAAGCAGGTTTATGTGCTGGAGTGACTCTGCTGTGGACCAAGTGCTGTGCACAGTGTGTTCTCCTAGATGTACTCCCCAACCCAGGAGGGAAGCATCTGTAGTGAGAACCAAAGGAGGGAGGGAGGGCTCCTGCTGGAATGGGAAGCCTTTCCTGAGGTTGCCTTTCTCCTGCCAGCACTGCAGTGGTATTTTTGTTACTGGTATCAGTTTTGAGAGGCTGTCTCTCCTTTGACACCAGTGTGTCCTGAGATGGAACTGAATGTCTCTTATTTGGAACCTGGGCCCTAAGACTGTGCCTGTGGCTGCAGCCATATGCCCCGCTGCAGGAATTGCTTTGTCGGCCTTGGGACAGTCAGCCTGAAGGTACTGGCTATCTAAAGTATACTGCCCACCCTTTCCTGAGAGAGAAAAGCCCTTTCCTTTAGGGTATCCAGCTCTGCACATATGAAGTTCAGTACCTGAACTGGCTGTAGGACTGACTTTTTAGTGTTAATCAGAAACCCTAGGGACTCCCAACAGGTCCTGGGTGTACTTCAGACCATCCTTTACTTGTTGTGGTGATTTTCCCACCACTAGCCAGTCGTCCAGATAGGGGAATACTGTGATGCCCTGCCTTCTTAGGTATGCCACCACCACTGCCAGGCACTTTGTGAATGCCCTTGGAGACAAGGTGAGGCTGAATGGCAGAGCTGAGACCTGAAAATGACCTGAAGGCAGTCTGAATTATAGGTACTTTCTGTGAGATTCCCTTACAGGGATGTGGAAATAATCATCCTTTAGATCTAGAGATGCCAACCAGTCTCCTCTTTGGAGCATGGGGAAAATCATGGCTAGAGCTACCATCCTGAACTTTGGTTTTGCCAGATGCTTGTTCAGAGCTCTTAAGAGTCTAGAATGGGTCGCCACTCCCCATTTCTCTTTAAAGTCAGGAAGTACCTTGAATAAAAAAAAAAAACCTTTCCCTTTTGGAGCAGGGGGAGAAGCACTATTGCTCTTGATTTCAAAAGGTTTGTCACTTCTGCCTCCAGAAGTTTTCTTCTGGAGGAGGAAGCTGGCCTGAAAACCTTGGACCTTAATTTTGGAAAAGATTTGGTACTGAGGGACAGACCCTAACTCACTACTTCCAGGACCCATTTGTATATGGGTGATGCTTGCCCAGGCCTGAAAATAGTGAGCCAGCTTGCCCCCCATTGGAGGTGGGGAGGCGACCCTGGCAACCAGGTCAGGGATCCTGCTTGGGTTGTGACCGAGCTTAGCTTTCACACCTGGAGCCCCTTCTGCCCCTGCCCCTAAAGTAACCTTGCTGAGGATATTGTGGGGTGGCCTGGGCTTGGAAGAAAGGTCTGCCATAAGCTGACCTACCTCTACCTCTACCTCCCCTTCCATATGGTCTGTACGAGGTTGAGGGCTTCTCTTTGGCTCTATTACTTTTATAGGTGGTTCTGTACTCATCCATCTTTTTCATGTAAGCCTCTGTCTTTTCCCTAAATAGTGAGTTGTTCTCACAGGAGAAATCCATGGTCTTTGCTTGTGTATCTTGGGACAAATTAGTCGCCATCAGCCAAGCAAATCTTTTTAAGGCCACTGTGAGAGCCATCCACCTGGCAGCAGTGTCACTGGCATCTACTGCCATGTGGAACTGGTATTTGGTGGCTTCCAAGCCACACCTTGCTGTCTCAGACAGGTCTGCTACTTCTGCAGGGACCTTGTCCACCATTGCTAGAACTGATTGCCACAGTAACTTTTGGTACTGGGCCACATATGACATACAATTGGCCTGTCTTATAGACAGAGAAGCTGTAAGATGGTCCTTTTTGGCTGTGCTATCAATCTTTCTAATCTTTATCTGGAGGATGTGAAGATATAGGCACCCTGGCCCTGTCACATACTGCAGTTTGTATTACCTAGCAGTCAGGGTGTGAAAATAAGAATTCAGCCCCTGAACTCTCAAGTTGGTATTTCTTATCCAACTTTTTATCCACAGGGGAAGGGAGTTAGGAGTCTTTAAAATCTTTGTTACCTGTTTTTTCAGAGACTTACTTACAAGAAGAAACAGCCTTTTAGTGGGTGCTAAGTCCATCGTTTCCAAAAATTCCACCTCCTCCTCTGTTTTATTTGTAGTTATGCCCAATGCCTCTATCATTTGCTTTACAAAGGTAAAGTGTGATGAGTAATCGTCAGACGAGACTCAAACTTATGGTCTGGGACACCTCAGGCTTGATGGATTCCCCTTCCTCATCGTAAGGATCGCAGTCAGGATAAGAGGAACCAAACCTGAAACCGGGACAACTGTCGGTTGCGGAACCACAAGAGTAACCAGAACTGATTGTACTGGAACCAGTAAAAGTCCCTGGTTTGTTGCTGTCTGTAGGGCTTGAAGTACCCGCAGTGCTTGGACAACTGCCTCTGCTGTAGGCATCTGTGTTTGTGGAACAGAAGTCTCCTTGGTTTTGTAGTAGAAGATTCTGTATGCTGTAAATTACATTTTTCTTAGCCGCTGCTGGTTTGTCAGCCGGTTCCCCGGTTCTTTTTGTTTTTGATGGCTCCCCTTTTTATATTGGGCTTTATCTTTTTCGTGGGATGGGACTAGGATGGTCAGAGTCCTGATCCCCTGGAACCGATAGAGAAGCCTTTCTCTTTTTGAATCTCTCCAACCTTTCCTCGATAGTTTTAGGAGGAAAGGTTTTACAAATGTCACACTCTGAAGTGAAATGGGGTTCACCCAAACAGACCAAACATAAATAGTGTTTGTCAGCTTTTGCAAATACTTTGCCGCACTTAGAACAGTTATTAAAACCAGTTGGGCCTGTTTTCTTCTTAGGTCTTTCTGACATTCTTCAAAAACCTGCAAGAGAAAGTTTTTTTTTTAATTCTTAGCTGGATCCTGAACCGCAAAGAATCACCAATGCCGGTTCCAAAAACCACTCAAGGTTTCTAGCAGTCAGTTACCAACGGGAAGAAACTGCTACATAGTAAAAGAAATGTCAAAAGGGTAACATTAGGAATCCGAACTAAGTTTTGAGGCAAAAATTAAAAGTAAATAAAACTTAAGTAAGCAGCAGTTCCTCAACAGTTTTTCACAGCCGAAGAGGAACCACAAAACTGAAATAAAAAATACAAACTAGCACGAACTATACAAAAGATGGTAAAGGCAGCAGATGAAATAAAATAAAATATATTATTTGTTTTTACTGAGGGAAAAAAATGACGAATTCTGAGGAGAAGGTCTCCGAGGCGTCTTGAAAATGCAGATGGAAAATGAAATCTGAGCATTACAGAATGCAGCAGCTGGTAAGGGCAACAGTTTGAATAGTGGCATGAGCCACTGAGTGTTCAATCATTTGCATAAGTTCCATTTTCTCCGCGGCAGTTCAACACAGGAGGCTGACTGCAAGAGTTAAGCATATTAAAGAATTCTTGGGGTTAGAAGGAAATATTTTCCAAAGAAAAAGATGCTCAAGGACAAAGGGTCACAATATGAAGCGGCGGGGGGGTGTTAAGGCTCAGAGAAACCGTAAGGAAGTACTTCTTCATGGAGAGGGTGGTGGACGCTTGGAACAGCCTCTCAGAGGAAGTGGTGGGGGCTAGAACAGTCACAGGATTTAAGAATGCATGGGACAGACACAAAGGAATCTTTGAAGCAAGAGGGGGGTGTAAGCTGGAGTCCAAGTAGGGTCTCCAGTGGCACTATACGTAGAGAATTTAGGGTAAACTAGGTGGGCCAAGTGGTTCTTGTCTACTGACAACTTCTATGTTTTTATGTTTCATCATGGCTTTTTAAGGCTCACAAGTTCTTTAAAACACTTTAACAAAGATGCACTGTTGGCTTACTGTGTGTTTTTTTATATCTTCATGTTTTATTAAGGTTTTAATAGTTAAAATGATGTTGAGGTGCTACCAGTTGTGATACTCCTCTGTTTACAGAGTAAAGGGGGCACAGGGCACTGAACTAAGTTAACAAGCAAGCAAGGTTTTATTTATATAGCTCCCTTTCCGAGGCTCAGGGTGCTGTACAGAGTACAGTCAGGAGAAAAAATATAAAACACAGAGCATAACAAATAACAGTAATAACAATAAATTAATAATATGCTAAGTTCCAAAAGCTTGTCTAAAAAGGTGCACCTTCAGATCCCTTTTGAAAGCATCCACTGAGGGGGTCTCCCTCAAGGATTTGGGGAGCGAGATCCACAGGACTGGTGCTGCCAACTCAAAGGCACAATCGCCAGACATTTCAAATGGGCCCTGGGAACTGCAAGCCGGTCCTCCTCGGCAGAATGGAGAGAGCGCAAGGGACAAGCAGGAGTTAAGAGGTATCGCAGATAGCCAGGACCCGACTCATACAGAGCCTTAAAGGTGAGTAAACCCACCCTGAAGGAAATCCTCCACTTTACCAGCAGCTAATGCGGGCCGAGCAGTACCGGGGTCACATGACAGGACCTCGGAAGGCCCGTCAGCAACCTGGCTGCTGTGTTCTGCAATGGCTGCAGGCAGCGCAGGACCCATCCACTGACCCAGATTTAGAGACTGTAGCAGTAGTTGAGCCTGGATGTTGCAAAGGCATGCACTAGTGATGGCAGGTCATTAGGAGATGGCTTTGATCCAGGTGATATTCCTAAAATGGTAAAAACCAATCTGGACAACAGATGACACCTCAGCCTCAAGTGTCAATCTGCTGTCTAGGATCATGCCCAGATTCTTCACCTTCACAGACGCCAGGAGGGGAACCACTCCAAGCATCAGGCCCATTTCAGTTCTCATAGTGTCCACCTCCCTCTGGTGGCCCAGCTCAATCACCAGCACCTCCGTCTTACCTGGGTTGAGCCTCAGCCAGTTAGAGGACATCCAGCCCTGGATATCAGCCAGACATTTGTTTAGTACCGCTACTGCATCACATGTCCCAGCTACAAAACACATGTACAGTTAGGTACCATCTGCACAGTAGTGAGACTCCAAACTGTATCGTCTAATGATCTCGCCCAGGGGCAGTATGTACACTGTGAACAGCATGGGAGAAAGGACAGACCCTTGGGGAACTTCACAGAGCTGGGGCTGAGGGCAGGAGGAAAAATTTTCCATCACCACCCTCTGGGTCTTGCCTGTGAGAAAGGACTCAAATCAGCTGATGACAGTGCCAGTGAGTCCACAAAGTCTCCTCAGGTGATCCAACAGCACCACATGGTCCACAGTGTCAGAAGCTGATGAGAGATCGAGGAGGATGAGTATTGACCGCTCTCCTGTATCTCTAGCCCTGAGGAGATCATTTTGTACCTTGACCAATGCAGTTTTGGTGCTATGTCGAGACCTAAATCCTGACTGAAGGGGCTCATAGATGTCAAAGGCTGAGAGGTATGCCTCGAGCTGCAGAGCCACAATTTTCTCAATAACCTTACCCAGAAAGGGCAGGTTTGAGACAGTTCTATAGTTCGTCAAGACATCCAGGTCGAGAGATGTTTTTTTCAGAAGAGGCTTTACCAATGCTTCTTTCGAGGCATCAGGAAACAGCCCCTCCGAAAACAGGCACTGGACTATCTCAGTGAACACCGGGCCGACAGACTCCACACATCCCACTAGGAGATGGGTTGGGCCCAAGTTCAGTTTACAAGAAGTGGTCCGCAGCTTCAGAATCACCTCACAGATCTCTTTCGACCCCAGCAGTCTGAACTCACTCCAGGCAAGGGGAGTGCTCTCCGGGACATCAGACATGCCACCGCCAGGCTGGGAAAGTTTGGCTGGGGAAATCGTAGCCCAGATGGAGGACACTTGGTCAGAGAAGAACAAAGCAAACTCCTCACACTTTGCCACCAAAACTTCTCTAACTGGCTGCAGACAGGCTGGATGAAGCAGACTGTCTATAGTCCAGAAAAGTTGAGCCAGTCTGTTCTTTCCTACAGCAATCTCCCTGGACAGATAAGCTGCCTCCTTATAGGAGATTGCCCTCTGATACTCACCATAGTGAGTTTTCAGAGCCAGTTTGTCTTCCTCCGAATACAACTTGCGCCAAAAACGTTGCAGTCTTTGACCTTTGGTCTTAATCTCCCCATCAAACCAAGGGGACCTCAAGCGAGAAGACATAGGTCGTATGTGGATCGGCACAACTGAGTCAAGCATTGTGGTGAGTGCTCTATTATAGGCCGCTATCACCTCAGTCACGCTGACCACGCAGCAGTACCCACTGCCGAGGTCCATTATCACCATCAAAACCTCTGGGGACAATCTCCTTAAAGGGCAGTAACATACCAACTCCACAGTGAAAGGGCTTGGTGGTGGGGGCCGAATGAGAACTGCACCGTGCATTGATCTGACAAAAAACCTGGATCAATCTTGAGATCATAAATTTAAAGCCCCAGTGAGAATACTAGGTCCAAAACGTGACCATGGCTGTGGGTTGCAGAAGCAACTGCATGTGCAAAACCCAGCAATGTCATCAGCTGGAAGAAGTCATGGCCAAATTGCAAGGATTCATGGTTGATCCAAGCACTTAAGTCACCCAAGACCAACCACCTGGGCGACTCCAATGCTCTCTCAGTGATGAATTCTCTGACTTCCTGCAGAAACCCTTTCTCGTGTCCTGGAGGCTGGCACACAAGAAGGATTCTGCAGCCTGCACCTGGACCCCCGCACATGGCCACATATTCAAACAATGCAGCAGATCCCACCAGGTGCACACAGAAGTTCAAACCGGATCTAAAGTGTATGGCCACACCCCACCCCCACCCCCACGTTCCCCCCTTGGGCAGTGTACCATGGAAAACCTGGCCGGGATGGATGCCTCCAAAACTGGAGCAGATGGACTGGATGAGTATGGTAGACAGTGGGAAAAGAACTGAGGAGGGAAGAGGCTGCCCACATTTATGTAGTAGCGGACATCTGATGTCGTCGTAGACGGCCCATGGTGGACTGCTTGCAAAGGTTTCTGTGTGGTCCTAGTGCCTCGTGGCTGTGGCCTGATGAAAGAGATATCCTTGAAAAAGGTCTGTTACAACTGGGACTTGTAGCTGGTCCTATCTGGATGGCCTGTGTGTGCCTTTTTTATCTCAAGTTTTTATGTGTAGTGCAGTATTTCATTTCCTTTCACAATGTTTCTGTTTTTAGACATTGCAACCTCACTACTCATATGGCAGGCCCTCTGGTACCCCCTTCCCACAGTACTGTTACCTCCCTCCTCAACGCATACCCCTGGCAACCCATTCATCTTTTCCAACATGTTGTGCAACAGTGTGTATAAGTTGCCTACAACTGGGCTACTTCACTGTCACCCCTTCTGCCAATGGTTCAACACCATAAGGACAAGCTGTACCTTCCCAATAGTGTTGTACATTGTGCCTCGTGCACATTTCCCCTGTGGCTGGCATTCCCTCATCTAGCACTTGCTGGTAATGCTGCCCAGAACCCAGGTCCTATGCCCATGGCCACCTCAACTTCAACAAGTTGGACCTCTTGCCAAGGATCGACAAATCTTGAAATTAAGTACTTCTCGGCTGGCCTAAAAGTAGTAGTCCCCGTGCTTGAGATGGTAGTCCAGTTAAAATTATTTAAAAGAGCTCACACACAGACAGACACACACACACACACGCCACTGCCAAAAGCACAGACTAACCCCTCCAAGCCACTGAACCAGTTAGCTCGCAATTAAGCAAACCACAGAAATAGATCACTTTTGTAAACTGTGACAAATGAGATTTCTTACTTTTTATCTGGTTGATTCTTCATCCTTCCACCTGCCATGCTGCTTAACTAACTCTCTTACTTTTCACCCGGTAGATCCTGCATCCCTTTGCGCACCATGCTGCTGAACTAACTCTCCCACTGTCCCCCACGGCCAGCTCTGTGAAAAAGTTAGCAAAGGACTAAGCCACGGGGGACATCTACGTACTGGCACTTAGAAAAGCAAGTTAATACTCGGTAACAGCACATTTTCATGCTTGCTTAGTCTATCGGTACTGATTATACAGACTCAGCCCTATTGGTACTGGTAGACTAAGCACGAAAATGCACCGTTACCAAATTTTAACTAACTTTTCTACGTGCCGGCACATAGATGTCCCCTTCGGCTTAGTCCTTTGCTCACTTCATCACAGGGCTGGCTGCGGGGAACAGTGGGAGCATTAGTTCAGCAGCATGGTGGGCAGAGGGACACGGGATCTACCAGATAAAAAGTAAGAAATCTAGTGTGTCACATACTGAAAAAAATTATTCCTTTCAGCAGGGTGCTTAATCAGGACCTCTAGGTCCCGCAGTATTAAGGGAGGGAGCTGAGAATTTTAAATGCTGGTTATTGTTGTCCATAGGACAACTGGCAGACTATTTGGTGCTTGTCCCTGTCAAACAAAGTGATGGCCCAGGACAGACTTTGGGATTTGTCACCCCCTGCCCCTGCTAAAAGTTGTCCATTTAAATATCCACAGCCTAACTTCTAACATGGTGGAATTAATAGTCCGGGCCAACAACTACCGACTGGACAACCTCGGCTTAACTGATACACAACTTAAACCCATTACAGATTACTTGGTTTTCTCCCTCTGGGATTGCAACAGTATTAGGCTGGACCACCCAAGGACAAAATATGGTGGTGGCTTACCTGTCTGTTACAAATCCCATCTGAATGTCTCTGTTTCTGGTCACCTGTGTCATCAGTTGAGTGCTTACACACTATGCTCCTCCTGGGGAACACCAAGGACATCCACCCCATGTGGGTGTATAGCCCTCCCACCTGTGGCCTTAATGGTCTGTCTCATCTCCTTGTTCATGTCAGAAGCTCAGTTGGGTCAAATGAGGTTCTCACAAGGGGTACTCCTAACCTAAAGTGGCTGGGTCTAGCTGCAGCCTCTTTGATAACACGCCATCTGAGCTTCTCCTAACTCAGATCATGTCACACCCAATCAGGTTATCGGGGGCACATGCTTATTGACTGGACCATGACAAAAGGCCAGACAGAATCCTGCAAGCTGGTGTGCTTTCTGATGCCATCTTAGACAACTCCCCAGTCTACAGTGTCTGGAAATTTAACCTTCCCAAAGTGTCACCCAAAATCATAAGCCTCCGAGACTACTCGAAGTTTGACCCAGGGCTCTTCCTCTCAGACCCTGCGAACACTGCCTGGTCCTGTGTCTACTTCTTCCCCTCCGTCACCCCTACCTTGGCTGCTTTCACCCAGGTCTTTGTCACTCTTCAGGAGGCTCATGCTTCCTTTATCAGAAGGAGGGTAAAAGGTGCAGCAACAATATGGCTCCACAGCAACTCCCTTAAGCTTCTCCAAATCCTTGTCTGATCTACAGGAGTACAGAAGGTTGTGGAAAATTTGCAAGCATGAAATCAGCACTATCAGAAGTGTTTTGTACCATGAGGCAATGCTTGCTTCTGCAAAAGATTCTAGGTCTTTCTTAAGAAATATCAGGGCCTGGTAGGAAGCAAAAGTACACAAAAACCACAGCACTCAATCAGCAAGAAAAACAAGTAAAAGGCTAAACTGCTGGGTACTCATGGTTTATTTGCAGAAAAATATAGAACAAAGGGTGAAGCAGCACATCTGCTGGCACCTCAACAATTATAACTCATCCTGTGTGAACCTTGATATTTGCTTATTTATTTGAAAGTTTTACTAGGAAAAGAGGAAAAGTACACAGAGCAGCAATTGCTTGTTTTCAGGTGTGTCCGGTGGGGGGACAAGCAAGCAAAAATTACAGCACAATCAACAAATTCAGGTACACAGGTAAAGAGCAACAGAGTAGCACATCATTACAGTACTGTAATTAAACCATTACACATTGTTTTTAAATGCAAACTTGATGGGGGAGTCTGACTGAAGAGTGGAGTACATAGGACAAAAGACAGGTTGTTGTGGGGAAGGGATTAGGACGGTAGGGAATTGGGGTAATTGCAAGTGGAAGAGAAGTTACGCAGGAGGGAGGAGACAGTGAGTAACAAAATAATGAGTGCATACATTAGTAATATCAAGAATTCAAACAGGATGAAAATCTTGTATGCAGGTCTATGGCAACAGATGATAAAATTAAATAAATATCTAAACCATGCAGTTTATAAGAAAAGTGCTACAGGATAGTGCATGTTTACAAAAAATATCCAGATCAAATTAAGAACGGCAAAATAAGATTATAGTAACAAAGGATTTTTTTATATAAATTACATTGGTAATAATCACGGAGAACTATGTTCAACAGCAAGAAAATAGGGGAGTGAGTGTAAGGGTCAAAATTAACATACAAAACCTGTTCCCTGTGCAAAACTGAACAGGCTGGTGCATGTAGTATTGTCCCTTGCATGCAGCACAGTGCATGTGTAACCCCCCTGCAAATGGGGGTTCTCAAAAGACTTCCAGGAGCTTGCCTGAATGCTTCAAGCCTGAATGGTGTTTGGCGTTTAAGCCATTTATCAGTGAGTGTTTTTAGAACCTCTGGTACTGTCTCTTTAAGAGCTGTCTGCTTGCAGACATAATTAGTTTGTATGGGGGACTGTGTGTTTCTTTGATTGAGTACTACTCAAACTGCTGCCAATTCACTCCATTTTGCAGTCACTAGGAGTGCAAAGGAACCTATCTGAAAGATGTAACTGTTTGCCAGAAATTATTTAGAGTAATAATGAAATTACAGTTTGTCTAACCTGCTTTTTTGCAGTCAGAACTGTGTCTGCTAGTTCCCATTCTAGTTTTGAACTGCTGAACTGGACCAATCAGTGGGGTAAGCTAGCTCTAAAATGGTGCCTTGGACGAATCAGAACTTGGACTCATAATCTGAGCCAGCCACAAGAGGATTGTATGAGCAGTGACTCTGGGAGATGTAGTTTAGACTTCAGTGCCTTTTTGGACCAACAGCAGCAGTCTATTGTGAGTGCCAGCCAATCCAGTCAAGAACTGGGAGGAACTCAAAGGAAGTGCCCGGTTTTGTCGGTTGGAGTTTCAGTTGAGCTTTGGCAGTGAAGAAGGAAGGAGCCCTGTGCTTTTTCAGTGTGCAGTTTTAGTCAAAACGGGTAAGGCCCAGAGTTCCGGTCTGCAGCTTGTGTAACAGCTTGTTAGGACTGAACTGGCCCTGTGAAAAGAATCAAAGGATCTCTGAAGAGTAGAAACCAGCTCACCCTGTAGAAGACTGGAGGAATTCCTGAAAATTGCACTCGGTCTGTCAGGAACTGAATCTGCTGTGTATTCTCCCGGTATTGTGCAGTAATTGTGATCGGGATACAGATGCAGCCTGCCTGGTATAGTGCTTTCTTTTATATGGATGTGTGAAGAGGTTTGTGTACCTCAAGTGAGCCCTGCTGACATTGAAGGACCCTATCTTATTTGGAGGTCGTGAGTACTAATTCAGGGTCGCTCCTGTTGAATTGCCACATTAAATCCAAATGGAATTACTGTACTGCTGACTGTTTAATTCTCCTTTTCTCTGTGTGAAAGGGCCCCTACCAGCTGCCACGGTTTGGACTAGCCACTAGGGCTTGGGTACCCAGGGACAGTAACTGATAAGGGATAGGCCTGTGCACAGAGCCATAGGTGATTATTAGAGTGATAAGCCAATTAACCTGATTTCCCCTGTCCTTGTTATATCCCCTAAATAAATCAGAGCTGCTTGTTTCAGCAAAGTTATACTGCCTGAGGTATTTGTCTATGTTAAAGTACTGTACTGTGATTGTTGCACTGTATCCCATTTCACAGGAGGTCCCAGTGCCGGAACCAGACCTGGGGGTAAGTGTATACTGTGAAGGTAATTATGATATATTGTGTGGGCCACTAGTGGGAAGAAAGGGTTGCAATGTCCCAGAGGGCTGTGACCAAGTTAGTTTAACTATTGCAACCCTGACCTCTGGGTGGAGGCACCCGCCATTGGATCCAGGCCCCTCAACCTGTTAGTGGCAAATCAGGCAGGGTAGTAGCCCTGGGATAGCGCCATCTAGGGTTACATCTTGGAGGCTCACCGCTGGGATTGTGTGTCTCTAGTGGCCATATTTACTAAACCACTGTTAAGAAAAAATGGGTACCCGACAGAAGTGGCTGTGCACCGCTGGTGGAGTGGTGTACTGGGGAGGAGATCGACCCCAAAATGCTATGCTTATCCTGGACATCCCCCTGGGTATCAATACGGACACTGTGCAGGGAGTACTTTCCAAGGTGGAAGGTTTACAAAACCCTGTGGTGGTGGGTCGGCATGCTAATCTGCTCACCCACACTTCCTGGCCCTAGTAGAGTTTAAGGATCCCATAGATAGCTCCAAAGTGCCACAGACCATTACCCCAGAGGGAGCCCTCACTGCTTGGAGAGTGATAACTAAGGACAGTAAAGACCGGGGAATCAGCCCCACCACTATCTGAAACTTTTGAGGAGAAATTTGCTGAATGGTTGCTGGGAGAGGAAAACTGTGGAGGACTTGAAGAAACTATTCTTGCCACACGAGTGTTCCCTCCCAACACCCTCTCCTGCTCCAGTGCCCGTAATGGTGGCTGAACCAATGCAGACTCTATTTCTGCACCTGCCATTAGTCACGACTCTTACCGAGGTTGAGGATCTTCTCTGGCACCCTCCCACCCCCCAAGGGAGGATGACTGGGAGACCTGGATAGACTATGTTGCCCCAAGTGCTAGAATGGCAATGCTCGGGCAAAGCAAAGAGGGTTAGTGAGAGCCTCCGAGGTCCTGCCCTGGCTACCATCCATGCTAAACGGGCCAGTAACCCTGAAGCGACTGCACAGGCCTATCTTTGAGGCCTTGGAGAATGTGTATGGGAGCCCAGATTCTGATGAGGACCTATGGTGGAGAGTAAGAAATGCACAACAGTACCAAGGGGAGTTGTTGTCTGTGTATGTCTCCGGCTGGAAAATTGTTGCAAGAATGCCTCAGAAAGGGTAGTTTGCCAGCGATTGAACTGGACCGAACCAGACTGGACAGAATCCTTAAGTCTGCCCCTTCTCAGAACTGCTGTTGCTTCAGTTACGCCTCGGCAAATCGACTGGAATCCCCACCCTCCTATGACGAGTTAATGAGAGA
The DNA here is from genome assembly GCA_016271365.2 of Neoceratodus forsteri. Lineage (NCBI taxonomy): Eukaryota > Metazoa > Chordata > Ceratodontiformes > Ceratodontidae > Neoceratodus > Neoceratodus forsteri. The sequence continues at coordinate 1,341,646,287 of CM028132.1, forward strand.
AATTGAGAGTTGAGAAAAGGCGACCTCGGGAGGTACCTGCACCAACAGCTGTGGCTACGACCCGAGTGACTGAGGGTGACCCATCAGGTGAAGTTCAGGGGCAGAGGTTGACAGTCAATGAGTGCTCTGACAAGGAAAAAGATATGCCACAATGGGGCGAACTGTTGAGAGAGATCCGGGAATTCAAAAACAGTCCCTTTATGAAGGCCACGCCTGCAAGTACGGGCCCTGACCTATATCCGACTGCATCTGCTATGGGGGTGGGGGTACCCACCCATGTATCTCCTGCTGATAACAGCTCCAAACTCAATTCCTTGACCATGGAAGTGGAAAAACTGACGAGATGTCTCCAAATGCTTATCACGCCGCAGACAGAGATGGCACCCAGGTTTCCAGTTAGTAATACCCCCGGCCTGGCTCCCAGTGTGGCGCCTCAGCCAGCTCAAACTCCAGAAAGTATGTTTTGCTATAATTGTGGGAAAGATGGGCACATGAAAAGGAAATGCCAGTCCCCAAAGACACTGACAAAGTTGCATATAGGCTACAAGGAGAGCTTGGGAGAAGAAATCAGTGGTTAAGAGGTGCCGACATGATCCCAGTGAGGGCACCAAAATGCTAATTCACGTCCTTTTGTGGCAAGGTCAGTTGCCCAGGCCCCCACTACGCCTCTCCAGACTGGTCCTGAATAGTGGTCCTCCATGGAGACCACTGTAAAGGTGAATGGAGTGTCTACAAGAGCTGTATTAGACAGTGGCTCCCAAGTGACAATTATGTTCCAAGATTGGTATCAGAAGCATTTGTCAGGCGTACCCTTACAACCACTAGAAGGACTGCATGTATGGGGGTTAAGTGAGAAGGCCTACCCTATTCCGGTATATCCGAATTTGGCTGTCTTTCCCCACCTCCGTGGCTGGAGTGGCGAACAAGTAGAGACCCTAGCCTTAGTGTGTCCCCCACTGGACTGTATGATGGTGTCCCTTTGTTGATTGGAACAAATGCTCATATGTTGGAAGGCTGGCACAGTTGTGTTATGAAAACAGGGGTCAAAGACTAGTAGAGCTTTAAGAGTTCCGCTTTAATTAAGAAGGCCTATGAGGCACAGAGAGATGCTGAAAAACAGAACCAGAGGAACCGGTCGAATTGTATGGAAGAAGGATCCTGAGTCTCTGATCCTGGCGCCAAATGCCCAGTGTACCTTACAGGAGAGGTCCAGATCAGAAAGGATGTTAAGAATAAAATATTAATGTTGGATGCACCAGGCGATGGAATTGCAGAGGGACTGCTGGTCAAGCTTAGTATTTTGCCCGCTAGAGCCCATGCTTATGCCAGAAGGGTAATGGTCCAAGTTCATAATGTGTCTGAAAGAGACATTCGAGTAAACAGAGGTTGCATCCTGGCTAATGTGCATTGTGCAGACACTGCAGTGCTACCCAGCAGCAAGAGTTCAAGGAAGAATGACAGAGTAATCCTGACTTGTTTGATTTAGCGACTCCCGCTGCCAGCTGAATGGAAAGTGAGGATCAGTGAGAAGCTGCCCAGAGAGACCAGGTGTTTTCTTTAAAGGAATGGGATGTAGGATGCTGCAAGGAGCTGAGCACAATATCCGCTGCATGACTAAAGACCATTTCGGTGAGAGGTCTCGACGCCTGGCACCTGCTGACATAGATGATGTGAGACGGCATCTGCAAGAGATGTTAGCTGCTGGTGTAATACAAGAATCCAGAAGCCCTTATGCTTCCCCCATTGTGGTAGTGAGGAAAAGAATGGAACAGTAAGGATGTGTGTGGATTATCGCACCTTAAACCGGGCGGACTATCCCTGATCAGTACACAATGCCCCGCATTCAGGATGCTTTGGACTGCCTAAGCGGGAGCAGTGGTTCTCTGTGCTGGATCTCCGCAGTGGGTACTACCAGATCCCGATGGTCTCAGAGGACCGTGGAAGACGGCCTTTATTCGTCCGGCTGGCTTCTATGAATTCATGAGGATGCCTCAAGGGATTTCAGGTGCCCCAGCCACTTTTCAACGATTGATGGAGCATGCAGTGGGGACATGAACTTACTAGAGTGCCTGGTATACCTAGATGATGTTATTGTGTTTGGCAGCTCACTGGAGGAACATGAGAGCAGATTATTTAAGGTATTGGACCGACTGAGGACTTTGGCCTTAAACTGTCCATTGATAAGTGTCAATTCTTTCAAACATCAGTAAAGTATGTGGGACACATAGTATCCACCGAGGAACAGGGCCCGACCCAAGTAAAGTTGAGGCCTTGACCACCTGGCCACAGCCCACAAATCTAAAAGAACTGCAAAGATTCCTGGGATTCTGTGGTTATTATCGGCAACTTCATCAGGACTATTCAAGAGTGATCCGCCTTTACTTAACCTTACTCAAGGGTATCCCCAACCCACAAAAAATACCAAAAGTCAGCGTCCTCAAGACTGAAAGAGTGTATTTTCATCCGAGTGAAGTATTTGGGGCCCGCTGGACTCCTGATTGTGAGACTGCTTTTCATGAGATCATATATCAACTACCCATGCTCCAGTGCTGGCCTATGCCGATCCAAGAAAACCTTACGTCCTGCACACTGATGCTAGCTTGCAAGGGTTGGGGCTGTGTTGTATCTAGAACACGAGAATGGCCTGAGACCAGTGGCCTTTGCCAGTAGAAGCCTGACCCCATCCGAAAAGAACTATCCTGTACATAAGTTAGAGTTCCTAGCTTTGAAGTGGGCTATTGTTGACCAATTCCATGAGTACTTGTATGGGGCTAAAATACTAGTAAAACTGACAATAATCCTTTGACCTATGTGCAGACCTCAGCTAAGTTGGATGCCACTGGCCATAGGTGGCTTTCTGCATTATCTACATATGACTATGCTCTCGAATACCGAGCAGGTCTGAACCACATAGATGCTGATGCTCTCTCCGGAGGCCTGTTCCCCAGAATGATTGGGTCCGATTGGCAGAACCTGACATTCGGCACTCTGCCGGAAGTTTGACAGGAGGAACAAATGTCCACGGACGCAGTGGACTGCATGGTGGATTGCTTGGGAGCCTCTGAGAATTGCATACCTGCTGCTTATTGCCACTTTTCTGCAATAGACATTGGTGCACTGCCTCAGCTGGACAATGACAGTATTCGTGGGCTCAATCCTCGCGATCCCATGATCAAAGCAGCTTTAGAAGCCTCTATGCAGGAAAAGATGTGTCCAAATTACGCCTCCACTGATTTGAGAACTGCATTGTTATACAAAGAAGGTCCTAAGTTGAAACTGATCAATAAACTGTTATACAGAGAAACAGTAGACAGAGGGGCACAAGTAGACAAACAACAACTAGTGCTGCCCACTGCTTTTCGAGACTCAGTACTGAGGTCCTTGCACAACCACATGGGGCACCTTGGTATAGACAGAACACTTGACTTGGTGAGATCCAGATTCTATTGGCCTAAGATGGGGCTGATGTGGAGCAACACATTCGAACTTGTAGTCGCTTACAGAGGAAAGCTTTATTCCAGAGGGCTGCCCCTTGTTAACATCACCACCAGTGCACCCATGGAGCTGGTCTGTATTGATTTTCTGAGTTTGGAGTCAGATCAAGAAATATCAGTAATGTGCTGGTGGTCACTGACCATTTCACGAGATATGCCCAAGCTTTCCCCACCAAAGACCAGAAAGCATCCACTGTGGCCAAAGTACTTGTAGAAAACTTTTTGTTCACTATGGGGCTCCACAAAGAATCCATTCTGATCAAGGGAGAGACTTTGAGAGTCGCCTGATCAAAGAGATGCTTTCTCTGTGGGGAGTGCGAAAGTCCAGAACCACTCCTACCACCCCCAGGGGACCCACAGCCTGAACGCTTCAACCAGACTTTGCTAGATATGCTAGGCACCCTGCACCCAAAGGACAAGCCTAGATGGAGCCAACAAATTAGCACCCTGGTACATGCTTATAACTGCACCAAAAGTGATGCCACTGGATTCTCCCTCACCGCCTGATGTTTGGAAGAGAAGCTCGACTACCAGTAGATGTGTGTTTTGGGGTCTCTCCTGATGGGGTTCAAGCTGACAACTATTTACAGTATGTGCAAAGTTAAAGGCCCAGCTAACTCATGCGTACTAACTGGCTCAAACCATGGCTGCCAAAAGAAATCTGGCCAACAAAGAAAAGGTATGATAAAAGGTGAAAGCACAGGAACTCCAGGAGGGAGATCGGGTATTGCTAAGAAATCTGGGACTGCATGGCAAGCACAAGATTGCTGACAGATGGCACCATCTACCTCACATTGTAGTGGGCAAACTAGATGATCTGCCGGTGTACAAAGTAAGGCCTGAGAATAATTCAAAAGATGTAAAAACAATGCATAGAAATCATTTACTGCCCATTGGACAAATCTTAATTGAGTCTGAGCCCCTAAAAAATGCCCCCTCTGGACCAGTGACTAGAGCTGCTGCTAAGAAAAGATCAAGAAAGTCTGCACCTACAGAAGCAAAGTTAAAGTGTTCCCCTCCACAAGTCCCAGTTGAGCATGGCTGTCAGTCCATATCGGAAGAAAGTGAGAGTGACTTTGAATACTATCCTTCTTATGAACTGAGTCAATTGTTTCGGGCAATCCCCTAGTCAATACTGGAGAGACGGTGGGCCTTCTGGACTGTCTAAGCCCCTAGCTTCATCCCTGGAGCCAATGCTCCCAGAAAGTGAAGTGCAAAGCATCAGATCAGATGAAATGGAATCATTGTGCATGGTTGAACTGTTTGAGCTTTCAGGGGAGGAAAATGATAGATTGGGGCAGACTGGTGATACACCCGAACAAGAAGAGTATTTTGAGTGCCCTGACAGTCCACTGCCAGTGTCCGAAAGCTCTCCATGCGAGCCAAATGTTGTGGACTCAGAAACTGTAACTCCTGGAGCTGAAAGTGCCCCAAGTTCTAGCCTCTCTCTACCCCATGGAGATTCCCCTGACAAGTGAGGACAATGCTGAAAATGAGGCTCAGAGTGCAGAGACTATAACAGTTCCCTAGAAAGACTGGTCGAGCTGTAAAGCCTGTGGTGCACCTCAGTTATGATTCCCTTGGGAGGCCTGTGGACTTGCCTCTCAATGTTGTCCATAAAGGAGTGTATGTGTCCCTGAGCTCATTGCCCAAACTGAGCATCAGTGCTAACTCCAAGTTACTTGTGTTGCCCTCTATATGGTGCCCTTGCCCCATCCAGCCCCAAGGTAACTGATAGGGAAGGGCCCCCTCTCTTCAGGTTTCATGTACAAGAGGTAATAACTTGAGTTATGGTACAATGTGTATGTAATACTGTGTAAAGAGTGACGTACTGCAATGTTTCAGAAATGTGTTCTTTTAAAATGATATATTGACTGATGATTACATGTGTGAGCCTAATGCAAATGTATATGGTTGCAGTTAAAACTTATGGAGGTACTTGCTTGACGCAGACGTCAAGCTTTCCCAGGCTAGGAAGGTAAACTTCTGCAAATGGGGGTTCTCAAAAGACTTCTAGGAGCTTGCTTGAATGCTCTAAGCCTGAATGGTGTTTGGCGTTTAAGCCATTTATCAGTGAGTGTTTTTAGAACCTCTGGTACTGTCTCTTTAAGAGCTGTCTGCTTGCAGACATAATTAGTTTGTATGGGGGACTGTGTGTTTCTTTGATTGAGTACTACTCAAACTGCTGCCAATTCACTCCATTTTTGCAGTCACTAGGAGTGCAAAGGGAACCTATCTGAAAGATGTAACTGTTTGCCAGAAATTATTTAGAGTAATAATGAAATTACAGTTTGTCTAACCTGCTTTCTTTGCAGTCAGAACTGTGTCTGCTAGTTCCCCATTCTAGTTTTGAACTGCTGAACTGGACCAATCAGTGTGGGGTAAGCTAGCTCTAAAATGGTGCCTTGGACGAATCAGAACTTGGACTCATAATCTGAGCCAGCCACAAGAGGATTGTATGGGCAGTGACTCTGGGAGATGTAGTTTAGACTTCAGTGCCTTTTGGACCAACAGCAGCAGTCTATTGTGAGTGCCAGCCAATCCAGTCAAGAACTGGGAGGAACTCAAAGGAAGTGCCGGTTTTGTCGGTTGGAGTTTCAGTTGAGCTTTGCAGTGAAGAAGGAAGGAGCCCTGTACTTTTTCAGTGTGCAGTTTTAGTCAAAAACGTGTGTAAGGCCCAGAGTTCCGGTCTGCAGCTTGTGTAACAGCTTGTTAGGACTGAACTGGCCCCTGTGAAAAGAATCAAAGGATCTCTGAAGAGTAGAAACCAGGCTCACCCTGTAGAAGACTGGAGGAATTGCTGAAAATTGCACTCGGTCTGTCAGGAACTGAATCTGCTGTGTGTTCTCCGGTATTGTGCAGTAATTGTGATCGGGATACAGATGCAGCCTGCCTGGTATAGTGCTTTCTTTTATATGGATGTGTGAAGAGGTTTGTGTACCTCAAGTGAGCCCTGCTGACATTGAAGGACCCTATCTTATTTGGAGGTCGTGAGTACTAATTCAGGGTCGCTCCTGTTGAATTGCCACATTAAATCCAAATGGAATTACTGTACTGCTGACTGTTTAATTCTCCTTTCTCTGTGTGAAAGGGCCCCTACCAGCTGCCACGGTCTGGACTAGCCACTAGGGCTTGGGTACCAGGGACAGTAACTGATAGGGATAGGCCTGTGCACAGAGCCATAGGTAGATTATTAGTGTGATAAGCTAATTAACCTGATTTCCCCTGTCCTTGTTATATCCCCAAATAAATCAGAGCTGCTTGTTTCAGCAAAGTTATACTGCCTGAGGTATTTGTCTATGTTAAAGTACTGTACTGTGATTGTTGCACTGTATCTCATTTCACAGGAGGTCCCAGTGCGGAACCAGACCTGGGGGTAAGTGTATACTGTGAATGTAATTCTGATATATTGTGTGGGCCACTAGTGGGAAGAAAGGGGGGTTGCAGTGTCCCAGAGGGCTGTGACCAAGTTAGTTTAACTATTGCAAACCCTGACCTCTGGGTGGAGGCACCCGCCATTGGATCCAGGCCCCTCAACCTGTTAGTGGCAAATCAGGCAGGGGTAGTAGCCCCTGGGATAGCGCCATCTAGGGGTTACACATACAACACTAAGCCTGGTGACCAAGACTTGTTGCACACCACTGGCAGTCACTGAACTGCGTGACAGAATGCGAGACTGAGTAGGAGAAAGCACTTTTATCATAGAGACCAGCGGTACCTGGGGAAGGGGTGGTCTGGCCAAGCCAGGAGCAAGCGTGAGCTGCTTTTTTTTTTTGTTTTTTTTTTTAAACACTGCTTGTGTCAGTCACTTAATGTGACTTGTAGGGGAGAGCAGAGAGAGAAGGAATCATAGTGCGTCAGGTCCAGTCATGCCAATGGGGAGGGCGAGGCTTTGGACAAAGAGTGCCGGCTTTCTGTTTTTTTTTGTTAGGTGTTATCCTCCCACCATGACACACAGTCTACCCTCTACCGACCTCCCCCAGCCCTGCCAGTCAGCACTCAGGGAACTTACCTCACCTGAATGCCCTCCATGGCTTGCCCCCTGTGGTGGGGGTTGTGAGGGATGCCACACTGCCAGTGATGGCCCTCGGCCCTGCATCCTCCATGGCTTAACCCCTTGTGGTGGGGGTCCGACGACGGGTGCCACCTGCCGACACACGGATCCAGTGTGGGAGACTGGGGTCCCATAATCCGGTGCACAGCTCAGGAGAGGCTGGTGTCATCCGTGCTGCGCCCAGCCATTTTCCTACCCCCCCCCCCGTGGGGTGGCAGATGTGCAATGACGCCAAGGCATGTACATCAGCCTGCCCCATCCCCTATGTGAGCTGTTGCGTTCCAACCCCTAGCCTTTGCTAGGGGTCAGAAGCACCAGCAGCGGACTCCCGGAGGAAAGCATTCCCTCGGACTCTCAATCCTCCTCTTCCCCAGCTGGCCCTCTGACTCCCGGTCCATTCTAGAGCTTGGGTCATCAGTGTCACAGGCAGACGCTGCACCACCGGGCCAGCCTAGGAGTGCCTGATTTCAATCACTGACCTCACATCGACAGACAAAGATGTCTCTGGGTTATCACTGTGACTGACTGCTGGGCAATGTCTGTGTGAGGAAAGGGAGTCTCTCTAGCAGCCAATCGTGACAGTGCCATCACTGTCGTTGAAAATAAGCAAACTCAAATAACTTTAAGAGATCATGTGATTACTGAGAAGTCAACCTTGAGTGGCTGATTGGGAGAGCAGATTTTTTATTTATTTTTTGCTTGCTGGTAAGATCGTCTACTGACTAGGTTACTGTGTAATGGATGCTGTTCGGCAGCAATCCAAGCCCAGAACTGAGGATGAGGGCAGAGTTTTGATAAGAGACAGGTGAGAGAGCACAGATCACTGGTGCCGTTCATATACCTCTCATGGAGAAGAAAAGTGGGTGAAGGAGGATGGGTAATCTGTCTGGCATGGATGTCCTTAATCAGTGCTCTTAGTGGTTACATTAGGCAGGGAAAATCAAATGTGGGAAGCAGAGTACTACACATTTTAAATATGTCTTGTCTCCTTAGTTTAATTTAAATGTTATTATTTTTTTGACCAGTGCAGGTAACCTGTTTCTGGTGCATGTAACTTTTTGACTACATGCACTGTGTTGCAAGTTCTAAAAAAAAAGTTAATTTCCATCCTTGGGGTGGTGGGAAAGATGAAGAAAAAGGACAAAACAGAGAACAGAAGAACCTATAGGGTGAATGTGGTGACAGTGTGGAGGTCCCAAAAAATTATTTTGTGTATTTCCATTCAAGGTAGGAAACTCCTCTAAATAGCATCCTGTTGACATACTGGTAGCTGCAGTAAACTGCAACAATGCAAACAGAATTGCTGATGCTTTCAACAGGCAGTTCACAGACCTTATAGCTTTCACCTCCCAGTTCCCATCCTCCGGTGAAGCGGACTCCACCGGCAGTTCATACCCCCCCAATCCCTCCATCACCACCCTCATTTTTACCGCAAGGTTGTGACAATCAATGTCATCTTCAAGCTCCTACCTAACCTCTTTCCATATATGAGTGCCGATTGTGATGGCCATGAATCTAAAATATGGAGAATCACTGCACCCATCATAACCCCTGTGGCCAAGAACATCTTTAACCTCTCACTTGTGTCTGGCACTGTTCCTGACAGCTGGAAGCTTGCTAGAGTTGTCCCTGTCCTAAAAGTTGGTGACCCAAGTTGTCTTGAATCGCCCCCTTGTGATACTCCCTGCTCTTAGCTAGCTACTTGAGCATACTGTGGCTGACCAATTTACTGACCACCTCAACACCCATGATATCGTAACGCCTGAACAGCACGGTTTCCATAAGGCCCACAGCACCACCACTGCTCTCCGGCATTAAATCTGCCATTTATAAGGGACAGCTCACCTGGGGCATTTTTGTTGATCTGTGTAAGGTCTTCGGTTTGGTTGACTACAGTCCCACAAAGTCCAAATTACATGCCATGGGCTCGTCCACACATGCTGTCACCTGGTTCAGCAACTACCTGTCAAATCGATGACAGGTGGTCAAGTTCAGTGGCTCCATCCCTGAGTCAGACCCTGTTAAATTTGGAGGCAGGATAACACAGTGGTTTAAGGCTATGAGCTGCAAACCTAGAGACCTGGGTTTGAATCCCACAGCCCCCACTTGTATACTGTGTGACCCTGAGCAAATCACTTAACTTCCTTGTGCTTCCAGGTCACACCTGTAAACAAGCTTTCAGCTTAGTATCTCTCTCCTGGTTACACAAACAAACAAAAAAAATAAATACAAAATTTGAGGTTTCAAGCCTATTTTTGTTTTCCACTATTTATAAACAGCTTACCTATTGTCATCACTTCTTGTAGCGCTACACTGTATGTTGATGACCTGGTGTTCCTTCACAGTTCAAAGAATGTAAATCTAATCTCCTTTATCCTCCTGTTGATCGACCTCCTTCCACGGGTCCTCCCAGCCCCGTCACCCCGGTGTCCACTGGGACTTACCTCGGTGGCACAAAGTGCCCAGCTGGCCGGGTGCGGAGCCTGTGAGGGACTGGTGTCACCCTGCCAGTCGACCTCCATTTTTCTGTTTTCTTCCCTTCCCGCTGTTGGGGCATGACACATTAGTGACGTATGAGGCGACGACAAGTGGAGTCCTGAAGCACCTTCCCTTCACATGCTCCTGACCCTTCTGCCCTTGTGGCCTCCATCTGGGGACAGTCATTCGACGGGACTGCCAAGCCACCCTCCCCAGGACAGCAGAGAAGAGCTATCCTGCAGATGCTCTATCCTCTCCCTCCCTGGCTGATACCCAGCGACCCGCTTGTACAACGAACATGGGTCGCCTGTGTGGCAGGAGGTAAGGCACTGATGACTCAGCACTCCACGCTACCGGGCCAGCCCATCATCTCTTATCTTAAAGAGGACTTCCACAAACTGCAAGCCTGGCTCATCAAAAACAAGTTAGTAATGAATGCTAAGAATACTCAAACCATGCTTCTTGGGTCCCCTGCCAAACTCAGAAACTCCCCCCCCCCGTCCATCAGGTGCACAGATGGAACCCCTCCTGAAGGTGGCACCATTCTTTAAATACCTTGGAGTTGCACTCGATCTGCACTATGATTTCTCTTTCCACATCCACAATGTTTGTAAAACTGTCAATGCCAAGCCTGGTCTGGAATATCAGGTTAATAACTGCCTTACACCCAATTAGCCCTTGCCAGGGGAGTCCTATTCCCCTACCTAAACTATGGGCTTATATCCTTTACTAATGTATCCAAGTCACTGCTTTCTAAGTGGGAGATCATCTACAATAACATTTGCAGAAATGCCCTCTCGCTAAACCGGGCAACCCATCACTGTTACCTCTACAGCTGCTTAGGCTGGCTATCCCCCATAAATAGTCATTACTTTGTTCTAGGCTGCTTCACTGACAAAATAATTAGGACTAGCACCCCCGCTCCCACTGAGGCCTGCTCAAGTCCTTCCACCTCTCCTACGCCCCGAGATCCAATGACAAATCCTTTCTTGCTGCCCCCAAAACATTGACACTTACGGAGAATCAGGCCTTTAGTGCTATACTGCACCTAAACCTTGGAATTCTGCCATTTGCAGACCATTGCTCCCCCTCCCACCTTCAATTTAAAAAGTCTTTGCGGGTTCAACATGCGGCTAACTCTAGATGTAACTCCATGTGATTTTTCTGGGCATCACCTACCCTCAGGCTGTTTAGCCTTGCCATAAGCACGGTCTAAGTTGAACCAATCTATGCACTTCTCTCATTTCTAGGTAAACCACGCTAGTTGACTGTAGATTTCACTTGCCTTCTCAGTTTTTGTTGTCTCCATACCCAAGCTGGCCTATAGCTTTTTGTCACTGAGGCGCAGGTCAGGAAGTATAGTAAAACCAGGAGCAGTTATGAAATTTACCAGTAGAGTTTTATTATCCTCAATAACAATAAAATAAATTTTTTTTTAAATTGTTCAGAATAGCTCTTATTTTAAAGGCAGTTTAAATGGAAACGTCCTGTAATAATCGGGACATCCATGCCTGGGTGTAAGGGATGGCCTGATTAGCTTTTTTGGAAAATGTATATTTTTTTTTAAACTTACTAGTGCTGAAATATTTTGCTTGTATCTGGTTGATCCTGCCTCTGTCCTGATGGCATTTAGAAGCACACAGCGTGTCCACAACCACCCGCAACTGTCCCAGTATGATGTTTCATATCGGGAGCAGCCGGGGGCTCGCCCATAGACAGCCTATGTAAATACAACTATTAACAGCTCCAGTCTTCAAACCACAATTTCCAGTGGTATACAGAAGCCAAGTACAGACCCAGCTGCGCGGTTCTAAATGCCTGTGGGACAGAGGCAGGATCAACCGGATATGAGCTAAATATTTTGTTTCTTTCCTTGCAGGTGCAACAGAATAGATCATTGTGTCCCAGAACTGATCTCCTGTTGACAACTCTGCAAATGAGCTTGTGGAGGTCAAACTGCATCTCAAGGTTAACCCCTTGAGTTCTAAATAGCTTTTTGCAATAATTTCAATAATATAACTATATACATTTTCAAACCAGATAACCCAGTTTCACATAAAGATCCACATATATATTTTATATCCACAGATAAGCAAGGATGAAGGAAAGACAAACAGAAAGTGAAGGCAGAGCGATAGCAGGAGGGGGGAGAATCGTGACACTGAGTGATCAGCTCCTAGGTCTCACAAGAAAATCGAACTATGCAGACAGACAAGAGACAGAAAAGTAAGGATAGAAATGAAAACTATGTACCTACAGTAATTCTTGATCTTACAGTGTATCTTAACCATTCATCACTGGTGGGTTCAAGCTGGAGGCACTAGGACCCTCCGGGAAGCTTTTTGCCTTTAAAAAGCTTTCTGGGGGCGTGGCTTGCTATCTAGCTGTGAGAACGAACTTTCAGCGAGCTCCCTATCGAAACATCCAAAATTGCAACAAATTACCCCTTTCTGCTGGCTGCTAGAGACCTGTGATTACCTGCCTTGATTACTGGAGGTGCAGAGACCAATTCTAGCGGAGATCCTGATAATGGGGCGGAAAACGAAGGATCAGAAAGCAAATTTTTTTATGACGCGTGGTGGGGCCTGCAAAACCTCGACTACCACTGCTGAGCAATGCCAGGAGAGCGCTGGGCCAGCGACCCTTGACTCGTTTCAAACGGCCAAGACCGCATTAACGAGAACTGTGCAGCAGATGGATAAAAAAAATGGATGGCTATAACGATAGGATGGTAGTAGTGGAGCAGAAACTGGACGTAGTCATGGATATAGCAAAAGGTGCTGATCGTAAGGCAGAGAGGGCCCACGCCGCAGCGGCATCTGCCATCAAAGAGCAATCACTCCTGAAGTCCCAAATTGAACATTTGGAAAATGTGACCCGAGCTGCAAATGTTCGCATTATTAGGATGCCAGAAGAGGTAGAAGGGGAAGATCTCCTGGCTTATCTCTCAGAGTGGATATCCGAACATTTTGAGCTTGATTTCCAGGGTCAGTTAGTGCGTGCCTACAGAATTAACTTGAGAAGAGCTACAGATTATGAAGCTGAACCACGCATCATAATGCTGGCGACTGCCTCAATGGTGACTAGGGATCACTTACTCCAGGCGGCACGGAGGAGAAGAGGCGTCGAGGTGGAGGGTAGCAGAGTGCTAATGATCCCAGATCTCTCTTATGCGACTCGCATGAGACGGAAAAGTTTTGATGAAATCCGACGAAGGCTGAGGAACTTAGAAGTGCCCAACAGTATCCTGATGCCAGCTCGGTTGCAGGTAATGGTAGGTTGGAAGGCCTACATTTACACCGATCCAAAGGAGGCAGCCAAACTGTTACAAAAGCTGGAGACTGAGAGGGCTGCTAGAGATGGAAATCCTTCCTCTGACTCTGATTCTGGAGACCCCTGACTTTTCTATTGAGGGATCTATGTGCTCTTTCATAAAAATGATATACCAAATATTTAAAGACATAATACCTATTAGATAAAATATCTGCATACTGCCTAGTCAGGTTTTGACTGTGGGATAAAAGGGGCAAGAATACATGTTAATCAACTATGCACCTCTACTAATTAGTTTGGCACAGTTAACTGCAAAAATTTTAGGTTGGTCTAGTAGAGATGTGGATATCTGAGTTAAGAGTTTAGAGTTATAAATACTTATGATTGTTACAAAGGGATGTTGGTGGGGGGTCAGTTGAGGGGAATGTGGAGCTTATACTATCTGAAGTATATAACACAAAGGCCTGTTGGCTGGTAAACATTTATTTAGCAAATTATTGGTAGATTATATTTGGGTATTGACAGCACTGCTTTAAGTGAAAAGACTTACGGACTTTAAAACCTATAGGATTTCTCCTCTTATGTAACGAATGTGGTTAAAGTATTATATATCTGTATATCACACTGTATGGGGCAATTAGTGCTGTACTACTTTACTCAGTGTATGTTATGACACTTATTGCCATAAAATATATAAATAAAAAGTTTAAAAAAAAAATTAAAAGCTTTCTCCCTATTTGGAAGTGGGGCCACTGTCGTAAGGCGCGCCACCCTTGGGGAGCCCCACGGCCTTGTTGCGTTACAATACGTAGGTTGGCCAGGAATGGATGCCGGCCCCTCCTTCACCTCAGTTCTGCTCGCCGGAGAGTGAAATCAGAGATGGAGAAAAAAAGGGTAAGAGGGTGGGCAAGGGAGCCCAAGGGACAAGAAAAGTAAAGGGTGTAAACTGAAAAAGGATATAAGCCAACCCAGGAGGAGGGGTTAGATTCTAACAGGGTCTGGAAGATGGACCCTAACCACTGGACAGGCCAAGGGAGGGTAGGAGTGGAGTGGTAGGAAAGAAAGGGTAAAGATACAAGGAAGAGAGGGGGAAGGGAGAGAGTCAGAGAGTGAGGAGGAACGCCCCCTCCAATTGTCCAAGTTTCTCATGGACCAAAGGAGGTGACCTTAAAACTCCACTGTCACCCCTCCCCCTTTTTTTAGGAGACTGGAAACAGGTGAGCTATGTTTGGGCAGTTCCAGACTAGGGAACTGGATCTCACAAGGAGAACCTCAAAGGCACAGCATCTGACAGGGTGTCAAGTTCAAGACAGACCAGGTGCCAAACCCCAGGATCCGCCAGAGAAGAAGGGCTAGAAGGTCTCAATCTTCCCTTCCTCCCCACCCGAAACGGAAAGGTGAGGACAGAACCCACCCCCAGGATAAAGTCCCCTCAGGAGCTAAGAAGAAGGGAGGTCCTGGGGCGCAGGAGAAGAATTAACCCCTATGCCTAGCACCACCAGAGGTGATGAGGTGAGAAGAAAACCTCAGACAAGGTTCAAAACCTTATGGTGAGCCACAGGAGACTTTGCCTTCACGAAAACCCCTGGAGCGCGTTCCCTGTGGTGATTAGAGTTGAGCCGGATAAGTCTTTATGAAGAAAAGAAGGTCCCTGAAGCCCCTGTGGTGGGGAGGGGAACTTAACCAGGAACCTGGCGCACTAAGAGAAGAGGCAAGCCAACGAGGTAGGAAACTCCAGGTGCCTAGAGACCCCAACAGAGTCTCCCCAACTGCCAAAGCGGCACTGAGGAGCACGTAGGCAGAAAGGGCAAGAGCTCCTGCTTGCCCTCCCCCCAGAGGTGGGTCCCTGGTACTTCAATGAAGTGGCAGGGAACCCGGAGGTACCAGCAGGACTTTGCCCACAATTGGCCTCATTTGGAGGGGGGGGAAGGCAAGCAGAGAGGAGGCACTGCCTAGAAGCTAAGGTCCAAGAGGGGATGGTGGGAGGGAAGCAGTGATGAATGGTGAAGATACACAGGAAGAACAAGAATTATGGTAGGTACGTAATTTTCATATCTTACCTGCGTCAATCTTCACAATTCATCACTGGTGGGTGAGTACCAAGCACCACAAAGTGGCCCTGGCACTCCCTTAGGCCAAGATAGCCCTAAGCCTCTTGTGGGGACTCACAACAGGAGTGGGCCCACTGCAGATCTGGCTAGACCCGCTCCCGGTCAGGGTCAGGTCGAGCCTCCTGGCCAGCAGGAGAGGGAGGGCGCCACGACAGTTCTTGCCTGGCCCTTCAGGAGAAAAATCAGGCCCAACGGAATGGCCAGTCAGTCACCCTATGCTGGGCCATGGGTGACAACCGGGAGAGGTGGAGCCATGCCCTTCCACCTAATGCAGATCCCACAATCCTGGAGGATACTGCGCTGGCGTCATACGATGCCCGCGTTTGGTGTCTCGCCAGCTCTAGGCCTCACGTGGAAATGGCAATGGCTCGCCTAGTTGCCTCGCTATCAGGCATAGCTGCTAGGATCTGACCCAGCATAGCCCACAGGCATCTTTCACAGGTCACCATGTGTGCCTGATGAGCTGCTAGAGAGTAAGAGGTGCACCGAGGAGAAGACTCTCCTGCCCCATCGATCAAACTCCACAGAGTCTGTCTCTGGAGGGCGGTCTCTTGATAGGTGTAGACACCCAGAAGGGGTATCCAGCCACTCCAAGCCTGCTCGGGGATGGGGCATAGATCCTGGAGACCTGCTGGAAGTGCAATACCTGTGCTGGCAGTCCTGAGGGGCTGGGCAAGAGGAAGCGGAAAACTGCCAGGCACTGTGCGACTCCACCATGAAGGGACGAGGCTCATGGAGGGATTACCACCCATTCTTGGCTGTGTTACCCAAGAAATGCCAGCACTGAACATGCGGGATTGCATTGGGTAGAAGGGGATATACAGAATTCCTCCATCATCATCACCAGGAATCGCTGCTACTCCGTGAAGTCAGCATCAGAAGACTGGAAAGAGGGGGGGACTCCTCTTCCTCAGAGGAGGAAGTCGACAATGTGGAAAGACTCTGCACAGGGTGCGGCGGAGCCGAAGGAGGAGGTGTAAACACCATCTCGTCAATAGCCCTAAAATAAAGAGGGAAAGCACTCTACGTCGCCCTGTACTGTTTCTCAGTGAGGGGTCCCAAGGGACTGGAAAGACCTGGGAGAAGAGGGGGAGGAGTCAGAGAACAAGGAGGGTGAGAAGAATGGTCCTGGGAGACCGAAGCCCCTCTGCCAGGGCTGTGGGCCAAAGCGTGGGACCCCTTCCTAGTGAGGGGCCTGTGCTGTCCAGTCACTGTCTGCTGCTCAAACCTCCCTGAGTCAGCAGAGTGAAGCCCTAGGGGAGAAGATCCCTGGTGGGGAGATCGGAGCCGTACAGTCACAGATGGGTGGCCCCTGTCCCCACCCAATGCTCCAACTGCATCCTGTGGTGGCCATGGCCACCAGGGCAGAACGGGACACCAACCAGGCCCCCAGTCCACTGACCCAGAGGACCGAAACCTGCCCCTCAAGAGAGGTCCTACCTTGGCGACCGCTCTAGGGTTAGGGGAGAAGAAAACCCAGCACCCAAGGTGGCCTCTAGCTCCCCCTTGGACCCAATGTTGGCACCAATTTTGCCACTGTGGCGCTGGAGATGGAATCCCCAACAGGGACAGCCACAAAGGTGGCACCATCCCCTGTAGCGGCACCGACATTGACCATGGCGCCATCACTAGAAGCGGCACAGACATCGACCGCGGTGTCCTCAAATGTGGCGCTGTCTCCAGAAATGGCGCCAGCCACAGCATCATCACCAAGGATGGCACCGCAAGTGTGCAGTCACACGAAACGGTGCTGGAGCTCTCCGCAGCGCCAGCAGAGGGAAGGATGGTGTCGACCCTAGGAAATGAACCCAAAGAAGACCTTCTGCTGAGTCTGGGGAGCGTCTATTGCGCTGGAGAACTCAGTTGCCAATCCAGGTCATCCCAGTCATTCTCGGAATCTGAAGAGGAGACCCTGGTGATCCCCAGAGAGGCAATGCCAGACACTCTACCAGTCCTGGCACCGAGGGCGGTGTCAGGAGGGGGCTCAGCAACAGCAGCAGTGTTCCCAAAGCCCCTGAAGGAACCACTGATGCAGGCCCCGTGTGTAGTCGAGACCTCGACACTGGGGTTGTCCAGTTCCCTGAAGGAGAACCTGGCTGCGAGTGTTCCATGACCAGCACCCCCCCCCCCCCGACTGCTCGCGCGGTCCTTTGGTCTCAGTGAGACCCAAGTCAATGAAAGCCTGCTGCCCCCGTGCATATAGCAGCAGGAAGCAGCCTGGGAGGAAGACCAAAGTCCTTACCTAGGTGACCCTTGTGTGACCGACCATCAAAGGGTGGAGGGTCGGCCCAACCTTGCCGAGCGATGACAAATGTTCAGAAGTCCATGGAGAAGCAGGTGTCACATTGGTCCATGTCATGGTTTGATCCCAGGCAGGTGAAGTACTGGTCATGCAGGTCTGTTACGGAAAACCAACTTCCATGGGCACCAACACATCGGGGAGTGGTCCCATGGCTTAGAACGTCTTTGCCTTGAACCCGACATGATCGGCTGTGCACAAAAACAAAAACGAAGCAAAAGATTCGATGCTGAACTAAGAGGAAAAAAAAAAAAAAGAAACGCTGCTGGTAATGGTGACTAATACCAGATGACATCGAACAAACTAATCCAGCGAATGAGCAGAACCAAGTTTCTGGGAGTGACGCAGTTGAAGATTGCTGTCCCACGAAATCGTGCTACCTCAATGGAGGAAAATCAGAACTGAGGTGAGGGAAGGGCTGGAGTCAGTTACTGGCCAACCCATGAGCACCACACAATGTGTCGGCCTCAAGGGCGGTGCCATCTCCAACGTCGGCCCCTTCTCCGAATAGGGAGAAAGCTTTTTAAAACTAGAAAGCTTCCCGTGACGTCCTAGCACCTCCGGCTTGAACCCACCAGTGATGAATGGTGAAGACTGACACGGGTAAGATCAGAGCCTTGCTTTTAACTCTTTCTACATAACAAATACTAACATACTAAAATGCCAGCAGAATAGGCCTAACGGTCTTTCGTGTCTGCTCATTTGGTCAGCCCCCACCCTGGGAGCTGACTTTGCTGCCCCCCTCGCCTTCTCTGGCTTCTCCCTTCCCAGTTCCGGATATTCTCGCTGCACTGGATTTTGCTTCCAGAACCCTTCCTCTGTACCTGTCCCACCCCCTCTTGAACCCCTCCATCATCTCTGCCTCCACCAGCCCCCTGGGCAGTGCATTCCATGGCTCCACCACCCTCTCAGTGAAGTAGCACCTCCTCCTTTCTCCCCTGAATCTTCCCCCCTCTAGCTTCCACCCATGCCCTCTAGTTGACCCCTTCTCCTTCCTTCGAAGCACCCTGACTGCTCCTCCCCTATTTACCCCCTTCACGTACCTGAAGACCTCTATCATGTCCCCCCGGTCCCTTCTCTCGTCCAACGTGTACATATTTAGCTCTTCGAGCCTCTCCCCATAGGTCCTGTCCCTCAAGCCCCAAATCATTTTGGTCGCCCTCCTCTGGACCCTCTCCAGGAGTTTAATGTCCCTCTTTAAGTGTGGTCCCCAAAACTGCACACAGTACTCGAGGTGTGGCCTCACCAAGCAGTTATACAGAGGGAGCATCACTTCCCTCCTTCTGGAGGTGATCCCCCTAGCAATGCATCCCAGCATCCTGTTGGCCTTGGCTGCTGCCCTCCTACAAGTCTCTGAGTTGTTCATCTTGACATCCACCACCACCCCAGGTCCCTCTCAGCCACGAGACCTGTAGCATTCCCCCGGTATACACTTGGCCGGGTTTCTGGCCCCCAAGGGCAGTACCTTGCATTTCCCTGCATTGAACCTCAGCTTTCACTTTCTAGACCATCTTTCCAGAGCCTCCAGGTCCCCCTGTAGGGCCACCCTCCCCTCCTCCCCATCCACAACAGTTTTGAGTCATCCGCAAAGAGACTCGTCTCACTCCTGATACCTGTCCTTATGTCAGAGACATAGGCGTTGAACAGGAGGGGCCCAAGGACTGATCCCTGTGGGACCCCACTAATGACCCTCCTTGGGGATGAGACTATCCCGCCAAATACGACCCTCTGGGTCCGGTCCTGGAGCCAAGTGTCTATCCATCAAATGGGACAGGGTCTTATTCAATCCTGTCACACTTGCTAGCTCTACAGATTACATAACCCACATTTCTGTTTCTGGCCACCTCATGAATGTTTTTGAATTTTTTAGCATCTTATGTTTTTATCTTTCTGTTCCCCAACCATGCTCTGTTGTATTTGGTATTTTTTTTCTGCACTGCTCTTTACTGCATTGTATCTTGCTTGTCGTTATTGTACTGATGGTCTTGTAACCTCCCGGGTCGTACCTGAAAATTGGTGCAACTGTGTCTGGCTGACTCGCCTGGTCAATAAAAGCTGAGTTGCAAAAAACTTTGTTAATGCTCCAGTTAGGGTAAAAGTGACAAAAGTTGGGAAATGAGGCGCTAGGGTTTTCATAACACCCCGCCCTCCCAAACCAGGCAGAAGAGCAGGCGTGGGGTGTGCCTTGGGCTTCTCAAGCCTAAGAGGCTCGGCCTATTCTTCAGAATTAAACATTTTCTAACCAGAGACTCAAGGCTGAGATTAATCCAGGCCTCATTTATCTCACTTACCGATTATGCAGACTTCCTTTATGGTCACTGTCCTATTTCCTACTTAAGCAAATTGGATACCTTGTATCACAGAGCACTACGGTTTATTACAGATCTTCCATTCAACACTCATCATTGCTCTCTCTATGCTGCAGTTGGATGGACATCACTACACCTCAGAAGGAACAGAAATGCTGCACTATGGATATACAAAGCCTTGTCTAATAAACTTCCATCCTATATTTTAGACTGCTTTACACTGGCCACAGCTAGGTCCTACGCCCTAAGAAGCAACAACTTCATCACGCTTAAGTTACCCAAAGCCTACACCCGGCATGGGAGGTCTGCAATCAGCTACTCTCTAGCATTGGCATGGAATTCTCTACAGAAGACCCTAAAGTTGACCAACTTTATACCTCTAGCATCCTTTAAAAGCTCTATGTAAGTCTCTTCCCAGAGAAATGCAATTGCTATCACAAGGCCTAGTCCAGTCACATTCACAACCTCCCTTTCAGTCAGCAATTATTATGACAGCTCTTCCATAAATCTTCCCTTAGTTTTTCCCTCCCTCGCAGCCCCTTTTTTTGTATCTCAGCCCCCTTTCATACCTTTTTACAGCTTAGCTTCACCTGACTAAGACCTCCACACCAATTCCTGGCACTTACTTCTACCCCAACCACTCCTCCATACCTCCTACTACTAGTAGCCTTAGCCCCTCTCTGAATCTCCCACCAGCACCTCCATGTCATTCATCAGAGGCTGCTTATCATCATTTTTGCAGTCATAAATCATTACATCTGTCTGTCTGTGTTAGTTTGCCCTGGAGCCTGTAACCACCTGTTACCATGTAGTGCGTGCTTGCTTTGGCTCCTCTATTGGATCTTGGACATTCTGGTTTCTTCTAGGGTACTTCTATTGTATCCTACCTTGTCCTGTTAGGTTGAATCATCCTTATCCTTCATTTGTATATATGTTTATATTACTGTATCTGTTTAAATATAAGTGTTCTGTATATGTCTGCTATTGTACCTTCAATTTGATCCTTGACCTATCAGGTCCATCTTGTAAATGAGCTTTGCTCAATGATGTCCGCCTGAAGAAATAAAGATTTGATTGATTGATTAACGAAATGACAGTTGCAGTGTTCATGAAACATAGAAGGTTACGGCAGAAGGGGGCCAATGGTCCATCTAGTCTGCCCATTGGTATGCAGGGACCCTTACTGGGCCCTAGCGACTGTCCCTTAGAATTTGCAAAGCCCCTCCCCCGATCTTATTGTTGCATGTATGTCCTGTCCCATCTTAGTTTGAATGAAGTGACTGTTTTGGTCTCCACTACTGCAGAGGGCAAACTATTCAAAGGTACTATCACTTGGTCTGAGAAAAAGTGTTTCCTGATATTTCGTACAAATCCCCCAAGCTTTCAGTTGTGTCCTTTCGTATTAGTGTTATTGGACCTAGTAAATAATTCTGAGTAGGGAACTTTGTTGATGCTTTTTAGGTACTTGAATGTCATGATCATGTCCCCCACCCCGGACTCGAGCAAGAACAAATTCAGCTCCTTCAGACGTTTTTTGTATGGCAAGTTGTGTAATCCTGAAATCATCTTTGTGGCCCTTCTCCAGTTTATTGATATTCTTCCTAAGGTGTGGTCCCCAAAACTGGACACAATACTCCATATGAGGTCTCACCAGTGATCTATAAAGAGGTAAGATGACGTTCCCGTTCCTGCTGTCGAAGCTTCTGCTGATGCACCCCATCATTCTGCTGGTCTTGCTGTATGCAGAGTTGCACTGATTGGATACTTTAAGGGTTTCAGAGATTAACACTCCTAGGTCCTTTTCTTCAGATGCGGTGATGAGTTTGACTCCATTTAACCAATATTCAGCCCTGGGGTTATTTTTGCCCAAGTGCATCACCTTACATTTCTTTTTTTTTCTTTTTTTACTTTAGTTCTTTATCTCCGCCTTCCTGCTCTCGGAGCCCTCTCCTTCCTTCCTCTCAACCTCCGTTTTCCACCTCAGGGGGATCTGCCCCTAGAGTGCCTTCTTCTCTCCCCTGCATAGTGGGGTCTGTCCCTCTTCTGGTGGTCCTGGATGGTACCGAGAGGCTATCATCTAGGGCTTACCGAGAGGTGTTTTCCTTTTTCTCCCTGGTTTCCCCCTACCCTTTGGGACGTCGGCGCTAAGGCGTACGTCCAGTGGTAACATGCTAACGATGCTAGACCTCTCATGCGCCATCGACGTCCCCTCCCGACTCCGACCGATTAACGGAGCCACCTCCATCCTTCAATTGTCGGTTGCTTCCACCGCCACGACGTGATGTAGAGCATAGATAGTTCTTGGTTCCCACCCCTAAGGGAGGAGGCATCCGGCTGGGGCAGCTCGGTGCCTCCCTCCCCCACTGCCACCCGAGTTCGCTCTCGAACCCGAGTCGCCGGCGCAGCGTGAGGTATGGCGTCCAGCGCCACCAGGCTGGCCTACATTTCTTTGCATTAAAGTTCAGTTGCCATTCCGTGGACCATGTTTCAAGCTTTTTTAGGTCAGCCTGAAGACTTCTGATAGACTTCAGTGTCCACTCTGCTTCCCAATTTTGTATTGTCTGCAAAGAGTGCTAATCTACCACTTATATCATCCCACCCTCTACTGCTAGGCAAATTGCGCTCCTTCAGCCTCGCAACTCAGGCCATAAACTGGTTCCAGTCCTACCTCCAAAACAGGATGCAGCAAGTACAAATCGGGGACACCCTCTCAAACCCTCGACCCATCCTCGTGGGCGTCCCCCAAGGCTCCATCCTTGGCCCTATCCTTTTCTCCCTTTTTATAAACGACCTCCCCTCAGCCTGTCTCACCTCCAGTGTGCACCTATACGCTGACGACACCGTAATCTATGCCTCAGGCCCCTCCCATGGCAGCGTTCACCCAAACCTCCAAAGTGATTTCAACCGAGTACAAGCCTGGCTCCAGAAAAATCAGCTAAAACTAAATGCAATTAAAACTGTCTCCATGGTTTTCGGCACAAGACAAAAGCTGCTCCCGATCTACACCCTGGAAGAAATGCCCTACTGTACCCATGTTTAAGCACCTAGAGTCAAACCTAAATTTCTCCACCCGTCGGCGCCATCTGCACCAAACTCCGCCCAAACTTGCCATCCTCCACCGCCACAAAGCCTGCCTCCCTCCCAACTCGGAGGAACTCATCTTAAACCACCCTGCACGTGTAGTAGACTACGTGGATGTCATTTATGGCACAGCCCCTTCCTCCTCCCTTGCTAAGCTTGATGTCCTGCTAAACTCCTTCATCCGTTTCGCCATGGCCTCCCCCCCACTCACTCATCACTGCCAACTACTCTCAACTCTATCGCTGATGCCACTCTCACATAGGCGGAAAACCCATAGCGCCTCACTCATAGCGAAATATTGGCTCGGCTCCTTTTCCCCTCTACCTCTCCTCCCGCCTCTCTCAAGCCAACCCTTCTGGCTACTCACTTTGCCACAGACATGCTCGTACCTTCCACCTCTCACGTCCCCTCTCAGCCTCCGGGCAAGCTGCTTTTTCCTACCGGCTCCCACTCCTATGGAACAACCTCCCTCCCAACCTCCACCTGGCCCCCTCCCTATCCGTTTTCAAACAGCTTCTCAGGCTCCTCCCTCCCAACCCTTGCCTCAGCTGTGCACCAAATCCCCCCTACTCGGACCTAGTGTAACCCCTAGTTTTTGAGAAGTCCAATGCAGGAATCAAACAATTGCATGCTCTTATATGAAAGTCCAAGGAATTTTAAATGGTCTAGAGAAGAAATATAAATTGTTTTTTCACTCTGATGCTCTTCATAAGTGTAACTGTACCACCAATTTCTCAATGTAATTTACAAATACTGTACCATTTTTCATCTTCTTTTTCTTATGCTAAGTGTTATCATTTCTGTATATCTATATTTTATCTATATCTATGTCTCCCTGTTTGTACTATGCACCCGGGTCGCACCTGGAAACGAGCCTCGGCTCAGCGTGCCTTTCCCGGTCAACAATTTTAAATAAATAAATAAATATCATACTAACATACTAGACGCCAGCAGACTAGGCCTATTGGTCTATCAAGTCTGCTCGTGCTTCAGCACCCTGATTTGGGTACTGTAGCCCTCTGTCTCCTTCCACTGTTACTCCACCCCGCATTCCTGCACCCCCCCCCCGGGCAAACCAGCCTCTACTTCACCCCTTCCCTATACCTGTCCCACCCTCTCTTGAATCCCTCCACCGTAGCTGCGGTTCCACCACTCTCTCGGTGAAGTACCTCCTCCTCCTTCTTTCCCCCCTAATCCTACCACCCTCAATCTTCAACTGTGTCCTCTGGTGATTCCACCCTCCTTCAGTTGTCGAAAGATCCTATCTCGGCTTACCTTACTTACTCCCCTGAGATACTTAAAGACCTCAATCATGTCTCCCTAGTCCCTCCGTTCCTCCAGCGAGAACAGGTTGAGTTCCCCTAGTCGTTCCTCATATGTCATATCCCCCAGGCCCAGGATCATTCTGGTTGCTCTCCTCTGAACCCTCTCCAGGAGTTGGATGTCCCTTCTTAGGTGCGGCCTCCAGAACTGCACACATTACTGAAGATGTGGTCTAACCAGGCTGTCGTACAGTAGCAAACTCACCTCCCTGTTCCTTAAGGTAATCCCCCTAGCGATGACTCCCAGCATCCTATTTGCCCTGACCACAGCCCTTCTGCACTGCTCTGAATTATTCATGTTAACATCCACCAAGACGAGCCGGGCCCAGTGGTGCTAAGGGTTGAGGAGCTGGACGTCACTCCTTGCACTACGCCGGCGACCCGGGTTTGGGAACGAGCCCGGACCGCCAGGGGTCGGCAGGGGAGAGAGTGAAGATCGAGCATCCGCAGGACAGCTCTCCTCTCTCGGGGAGGGATCCAGGAGTAGCCCGGTGCAGCAGCGGCCCCTGGTGGAGACCGGCGGCACTGCTGCACACATGGGCTCACTAGCAAGGGGTTGACGTCAGGCGACTGCCTTCCGGATGTGGGTGGGAGCACACACGTCTTGGGCTGGGCGGCTTTCCACGTCCCACGTTGGGGGCGTAAACACGGAAAGACCCCTCTGGTCCAGATAGGCAATGGCCCTCCCAGAGCCGTGCCGCCACACGCCCAACACTGAAGCCCTTCCACTGCCCCTTCTATCTCCTCGGGCCCTATGTCCCTCTGGGGGTTCGGGAGAAAGTAATGTCCTTGAGGATGGCGGGGGCTCACATTGGGCAGCAGAGCGACACTGGCCAGTGGAGAGGTCTGATATAGTTCCGGCTCCGGGGGCGCTAAAGAGAGTTGGGGAAAAATAAACATCCACCAAGACTCCTAGGTCTTTCTCCCCTGCGGTGGCCTGCAACTCACCCACCCCCCGGGTGTATACATAGTGGGGTTTTCCCACCCTAGGTGTAGCACCTTGCACTTGGAGGAGTTAAATTTCAATTTCCAGGTGCAGGACCACCTATCCAGAGTATCCAGGTCCTCTTGCGGGGGCCAATCTCCCCTCCTCCCCCCCACCACCACCACTCACAGCTTAGAGTCATCCGAAAAGAGACTCATTTCACACCCGATGGTTTGGACATTCTTGTTACTGCTTCCTGTGTGGATTTACTGGGTACCCCTTCAGAAGTGCAGACCTACCATAGTCCCTGGCAAAAGTTCTCTCCTCAGGACCTGGGTTTAGTGATGGTCATTTCATCTGTAATGTTTCTTGTACCCACCCTCTCTTTCCCTAGACAGAAATATGGGCGGTGTGCTGACTAGTTAAACAAGCCGGTGGGGGGCTACAAAAAAAGTTTAAGCAGGCAATTGTGCGGAACAGAGTTGAAGGCTTTATTAAAGTTGAAATATAGCAGGTCCACAGAGTGTCCCTTGTCTATTTCTTTTTTTTAAACTTTATGTTTATTTTTTTTTTACAACAGACATACAGTAAAACATCCTGAGGCAGTACATAAGGAATTATAATAAAATGTTTCTATGTGAGGGTGCCACCCCTCTTAATACATGCAGGTTAAATTGTAATTCATACTGCATCCATTAGATATGTCCCTGGGGGGGAATTCAGTAAATAAAACATTTATCCTCAGTTAACTTAATACTTTCTCTGCAGTTTTTAGGAACCCATGAGCTGCATGAATTTATAATCTGACTTGTATGTCAAAACCTATTCCAATCTTTCTCTCCTCAAAGAGGAAGTGAGGTTATCATGCATACCTATGTTTTAGGAACCAAATTGGTATCCTACTAGTAAATGTTTAGTGTTCCACATCTTACACACTATTAAGAAGAAATTTGAGCTATGTAACAGAACTAGCCATCTTTAGTAGGTAGACTGTCTGTTAGAGGATAGCCCCGTCTAAATAATCTATGACAGTTATCTCTACCATTAGAACTTTAATTTTCGTACAAAAGGAATTGCCAGCTGAAGATAACAATGACCCTCTTAAGAGTTAACAAAAGAAAGAGAAAAAATGATCACAGACATTTATCAAATCTTACTAATAAACAGTAGGCTTATGAAGAGCTTATCTTGCTCAACAATCCAATATTTATCAGGTACTGTGAAAAGTCCAACTAGCGTTCAGCGTTAGTGTCCACATTTGGATCTTGCAGACTAAACGTGGACCTTTATTCCAGATCTCCAATTAAAAAGTCAGGTTTCCCCGTCATTATCTTCTTCTAAGGTTGGATTGATCTGTGGATTCCCTCATTCTAGGTGGTGGAAGATGGCACAGAGCCCATTTAAGCGCCTCATTAGGATTAGAAAATATGTAAACTTTCCCCTTATAAAGGATTCTGAGGCATGCAGGGAACAGCATACTGTGAGAGATTTCAGTGCACTTTAGCATAGCCCCGACCCCATCAAACCATTTTTTCTTTTATCTGGTTGTGTAACTAAGGTCTAGGTAAAGTCAGACCTGTGTGTCATCCTGTAACATCACTTTCTTTTGGCATGCCAGCACCAGGACAAAGTCCCTCAATTTGACTCCATCCAGAATAGTGACAATGGCCCTAGGAGCCTCGGGGTTTTCAGGATGCCCCCTCGGTGCCACTCAGTAAGCTTTTTGGATAATCACCTGTCGATCAGTAAAGGATTGTCCCAGCTCTTGTTCCAGCCAATCATGAACAAAATAATCCAGATGGTCTCCCTCACAACATTCAGGCATACCGACGATCCGTAGGTTGGCCGCCCGGGCTTGGTCCTCTAAAACCTCGAGTTGGGAGCGTAGATGCACATTTTCTTTAATTAACATGGCCGTGGTGCCAAAAGCTACCTCTGATCATTTTCGGGTTTCTGTTGACTCCGTCTTTATTGCCGTAACCTCTGTTTCTATGGTGTTAACTTGATTAGTCAATGAGTCAAACTTGTCTGCTAGGTCAGACACCGTATGTATTAGGCGGTTGATTTTCGCACCTATGGTCTGTAGCGTTTCTTCTGCCCCAGCAGTGTCCTCAGTAGCAAGACAGCCCTGTGCAGACCTTGTGACCAAAGGCCCCAGAACAGTCTTACTTTTGGCTCCATCGTGGTGCATTTTATCTTTCTCCGGGTTGCCCATTCTCACTCCAAAGATGTTACGATATTCCTTTCTGTTGATTTAAACTGCCAACAAATCCAGTAAAATTGTTTAAAAAGGTTCAGTGTACAATCGATGTGGAGAACTCAAACTCTAAGACACCATCTTGCTCAGGCTCAACAGTGCCCCCCTCCCTTATTTCTGTGGGAACCCAATCAAAGAATAATAAGAGATTAGTGAGGCACGATCTACCTGCCATGAAGCCGTGCTGTTTGGTATCCTGGAGACAGTTTTTGTCCAGATATCCCACTATGTTCTGTTTTATTAGTGATTCCATCAGTTTACACACCACTGACATCAGACTAAGAGGCCTATAGTTCCCAGCCTCTTCCTTGCTTCCACTCTTGTGCAGAGGGATCACGTCTGTGGTTTTTCAATCTTCAGGCACCGCCCCAGTATGGAGAGAGAGAGACTGAACAGCATGGACAAGGTTTCTGCTAATTCGTAGGCTAATTCCTTCAGGATTCTAGGGTGTATGCCATCTGGCCCAGGTGATTTATCTTGGTTTAGCCTCTCAAGGGATTCCAGGACTCTTTTAGTGGTAAAAGCAGGAGGAGCTATTGCTTGAGTCTCTTTTGTAAGAAGTCAAATACCCCTAACCGGCATGGGTCCATCCTGTTCTCTAGTAAAGACTGAGCAAAAGAATTTGCTCAGTACCTCTGCCTTTTGACTATCATATTGTATTATTAAATTCACATCCTTAACTCTAACCACTCCCTCCATTTTCTTCCTCTTCTCTCAGATATACTAAAAAAAACCAAAAAAACAAGTATAGTTACATAAGAATTTACCGCAACAGGAGATCTTCGAGAGGAGCTCTTGCAGCAGGTAACACCTTTGGGACTAAGCCGCCAGGACCCCACAGAAACTTTCTAGCTAGCAATAGTCGGCCCACCTCCGATGTCACGTCTGGTATAAAAGGGGCGGTCCCCCAGCCCATCCCCAGTTCTACCAACAGAGACCGGCAAAGAAGAAAAAAGGAGAACTGAAGAACGAAAGTATCTGAGATGGAAAGGAACTCACCAGGGGGAAGGAGGGTGGGAAAAATAGTACCTGCTCCAAGAGCTCCTCTCTAAGATCTACTGTTACGGTAAGTTCTTATGTAACTGTACTATCTTACTTTGAGAATCGCTCTTGCAGCAGGTAACACCTTGGGACAGAGTCCCAAGCAATAGAGGAGGAATCCTAGGCAGAATGGAGGCAGTATAGCACAGTGGGTTAAGGCTCTAAGCTGCAGATCTGGAGACCTGGGTTTGAATCCCACAGCTGCCTAGGTGCATACTGTGTGATCCTGAGCAAGTCACTTAACTTTCTTGTGCTCCCAGGTCACATCTGGAAACAAGCTTCGGCTTAGTGTGCTACTCCTGGTTAAACAATGTTCCTTTGGGTGGAGGTATAAGTCTCCTCGGGTGCAATTAGGACAGGAGGCCCTGGAGGACAGCCAGTCCAAACCCAGTCCTACAGTAAGAAGCAATGTCCAGACTGTAATGCTTCACAAAGGTGTGGACAGACCTCTAAGAGGCAGCCACACACACTGTATATCTGTGGCAGACTCATTTTTAAGAAAGGTGAAAGAAGCTGCCATACCTTTGGTGGACTGACAATTTAGAGAGTCTGCTAAGGGTTTGTCGTACTTCTTCTAGCAGAACACAGTGCAGTTGAGCAACCATTTGGACAAACACTGCTTAGAAACTGGAGCCCCTAGCATTTCGGGGGGGGGGCACGGAGGCGAAAGACGCAAACAACTGGTAAGATTTGTGAACATACGTTCCAAATAAAAATGGAGTATCCTGTGATCATCCAAAGTATGCAACAAAGCCACCCCTCTGTTTGAGTAGAGTACTCTGGGTAGTATTCCAGCAGATGGTTATCTTGATTCAAGGTAAACTCTGAGACCACTTTTGGCAGAAACTTAGGATTAGTTCTCAAGGACACCCTGTCCTTGTGAAAAATCAAATATGGCTCCTTACACATCAGGGCCCGAAGCTCAGAAATTCTTTGTGCGGAAGTAATGGCAACTAAAAGTAACGCTTTCCACGACTGAAAGCGCAGCTCACAGCAGGTTCAAAAGGAGGCAGAGTGAGCTTCTCTAAAACAAACAAAAGGTCCCAAGGCAGGATGGGGTCCCAGATGGGAGGCTTCAAAGTGAAGCATGCCCTGCACGAAAGTGCGGGAAAGGTCCAGCTGGTCAGTATACTTGCTCTCAACATGCAGAGGGTACGCGGAAATGGCAGACAGGTGCACCTTTAATGAAGAGTAGCAGAGTCCTGCATCTGAAAGAGAAAAGAGGTACTCCAGAACCGAATTGGCTGGGCAAGTAAAAGGACCTAAATTCCTGGCAGAGGCCCAAACACAGAACCTCTTCCATTTCATAGCATAGGTCGCCCTAGTGGAGGGTTTCCTGGCTGCCACTAGGATGTCCTCTACCCTTGGGGAGACCACGAATCTGGAGACAGCTGGGTCTGCAGGAGCCATGCATGGAGATGCAGAGATCTGAGATCTGGATGTACCAGTGAGCACTGCTCCTGGGAGAGCAAGTCTGACCTGAGGGGCAGGGACACCGGAGGTTCCACAGCCAGTTGTTGCAACTGTGGGAACTAAATCTGACGAGGCCAGAATGGAGCCACCAGGATCATTTCTGCTCCCTCCGACTGCAACTTGATGAGTACTCACTGTAGAAGGGGAAAGGGAGGGAAAGCATAAAGAAACCTCCCTGCTCAGGAGAGGGACAACGCATCTTGCCAGAAAGCACCAGGCCCTGGATCTAGCGAGCAAAAATTGGGCAGTTTTGCATTGGATGAGGAGGCAAATAGGCTGAGTTCTGGGTGACTCCATCTGGCGAAAAGATCTTCTGCCACTGCGGGGAGTAGCTCCCACTTGTGTGCCCTGGACAGAGTCCAGCTGAGACCGTCAGCTAGGGAAATGTGAATGCCTAGAATGTGAAATGCTGAGAGTTCCAGCTGATGATCTTATTACTCAAGACCACACTCGAATGGCCTCTCTGCAAGAGGGTAAGAGTGTCCCCCCCCCCCGCTTGTTGATATAGAATACCACCGACATGCAGTCTGTGTTAGCAGGGGGCCAGTCTGAAGGACTGTCTGGAAGGCTTGTAGGGTGTAGAGAACTGCCCTCATCTCCAGAATGTTGACGTGGATATGAAGCTCCTGCTGAGCCCAGGACCCTTGAGTCTGGAGAGTGTCCAGCTGCGCACCCCAACCCTGGCCTGACGCATCGGTGGTCAGGATCTGGGTGGGAGATTCCCTCCAGAAGTGAACCCCTCTGGAGAGGTTGTGAGGATCCAGCCACCATGCCAGAGACTGCTTGGCCGGGGTCTGATACCAGGACCGGCTGGTCCAGGTCATCCGACCTCCGATCCCACTGAACCCGAAAGTTCCATTGGATCACCCTCATGTAAAGCCGGGCCATAGGGACTGTGGTGATAGCTGCTGCCATATGGCCCAGTAACCACCAGCTGCCATACGTGGGACTGAAGGCGTTCTGCCCTGTCCTGGGGGGAGGAAGGCCTTGCCTTGTGCTGCGTCAAGTATGGTCCCTATATATTGAAGCCACTGACTTGGCCAAAGGCAGGACTTGGGGAGGTTTACAGTAATCACCAGGTCCTGAAAGAGGGAGAACGTGTCTCGGAGGGTTTCTGTAAGTCGGTCCTGAGAGGGAGCCGGCAGAAGCCAATTGTTGAGGTAGGGGAAGACATAATGCCCCTGCCTTCTGAGATTTGCAGCTATCATGGTTAGGCACTTGGTGAACACCCTTGGTGCCGAGGACAGGTCGAAGGGCAGGGCCCTGAACTTTTAATGGTGGCCCTGAAAGCAGAAGCGTAGATACCTCCTGTGTGACTGAAAATCAGTATGTGGAGGTATGCGTCCTGCATGTCCAGGGAGCATAACTAGTTCCCTTGATGTAACAGGGGTAGGAGGCCTATTAGGGTGACCATCCTGAATTTTTTGTACTGTATGTACTGGTTCAGGTGGCTTAGATCCAAGATGGGATGAAGATCCCCTGTCTTTTTGGGCATGAGGAAGAAGTGGAAGTAGAATCCTGTCCCTCATTGCTCTGGGGGTACTGGCTCGATGGCCTTCTTCTGAAGGAGAGCCTGTATTTCTTGTGCTATGAGGGTACTGTGGGCCTGAGAGTACTGCGACAGTACTGGAGGGTTGTCTGGAGGGGTCTCTGTAAACTCGAGAGTATGCCCTCTGTTGATGAGCTGCAGGACCCAGCGGACAGATGTTATCTGATGCCACCCTTCGGTTTGCAAAGAGAACCCACCGCCACGGATTCTGCTGAAGGAGGAGGGTTGGGGAGGCGAGTCAGGCGGAGGAGCCAGGGAAGGGGAATGCAGGCTTGGAGGTTCTAGGGGCTCCGAGAGGCAGAACCTCCGGTAGCAGGGGTAATGGCCTTGCGCTTGAAGCCAGCTCATTGTTGCTGCTGGTGCTGACCTTGAAATTGCTGGTGTCCAGGTCTATGAAAGAACTGCTTAGGAGGCTGCTTAGGCTTGTATCGACCTAATCGCTTTCCCGGTTTCCTGCAAATGAGTAATGATAGCTTGAGTATCTTCCCCGAATAAGACCGGCCCTCTGAATGGGACATCCGTAATTTTAGACCAGACTTCCTGGGTGAACCCAGAGACCCGCAGCCAAGCGTAACTGCGGTTACAGACCGTGGAAGCCGTGGCTCTGCCCGCTGAATCCACAGTGCCGTAAGAAGCCAGCAAGACATGGTTGCCGACATCTGAACTGCACTTCATAATCACCATGAGCTGCACTCAACCAGGTGAGTCTGGTATGGCCTGAATGAGCTCTAGTACCGTGTCCCACAGGGCATTCTGGCATTGTCCCATGTGGGCAAGGAAGTTTTGTGATCGGAAGGCACAAGTTGTGGAGGAAAAGACTTTCCTAGCCAGATGGTCAAACTGTTTAGATCCTTATCTGGGGGTTGCGTGCCAAGATGCCACGAATGTCTGGACCTGTCATGGGCGGCATTCAGCACTAAAGAGTCGATCTCCAGTTAATCCCCATGAAAGGGGTCTTCCCGGGGGACGGTGTACAACCAGTCTGACATTTTAGAAACTGCCGAAGTCGAAAAAGGGTGTTTCCATGCCAGTTTGTTGACGTCCTTGTACAAGTCGACCATTGGAGGGATGACAATGGGGAGGGCATCCTTTTTCTGAAGAAATGCTGCTTATCTTTTCCTTTCTGGGACAAGGTCCCCCAAGTCCCAGCCATTCAATTGTTGAATGCGACGCATTGCATCCATGAAGGATGGGTCGTCTGGCAGGGAGTGGGAGTGTCCTTCCTGACGTCGGGGTTGGATGGAGGGCCTGAGTCCGCACCGCTGAGGGAGAAGTAGGAATCAGGTTTCGAGTCCTCAGAGTTGAGGAAAGGAGAAGGTGACCTCGATGGTCTGCAGGGACGATCCCTTGGGGAGGGAAGGCTGTTGTCCGGTGTCAGCCTCCTAACAGGTGGAGTAGGGGGATGACCCGAGGGCTCATTTGGGGAAGGCCCTTGGGGTACTGGTGGAACTGGAGCCGAAGGGGCCTGTTTATCTTTAAAGAAGGGCCACCAGGCTGCAAATAGTTTATTCAGACCCTACGGAAGGTCCCAAGGCAGAGCTGGAGCATCTGGTGTCCGGGAGGGGGGGCGGCTTGGATGGCCACGGCATCAGGACGCCCAGCAGGAGTAGCTCTGGCATCAGAGTAGCCAGGAGCCCATCATCTGGCACCGGGAGCCCAGGTGCACCTTCAGGCGTTGGAGGCATCTGGTCCAACAACCGGCCAACAGGCGTCGGGTCCTTAGGTGTTAGCCTAATAGGGACGCTGGAGTTTTCTGTTGTTTGAGGCGGTGCCTGGTTTTCCCAAGGTGGCACTGGGTACGCTGATGTCACCAGTGCAGGCGCCGGATGCCTGGGTGGCATCAGCCACAGGGGAGGCATATCTCCTGATTGAGACATATGCCCATTGCTCCCAGAGGAAGAGTGCGACTGTCCCAGATGCCGCCTGCCAGTGTTGACCCCTGATGAAAGGGTGAACTTGGCAGACACCCTGGCCAGAAGGGCAACAGACAGCGGTCTGCTGCCCGAGCCACTAGGCTTAGAGCCCCTAGGGGTAACAGGCTTAAGTGGCTATGAGTTGTGGGAGGACTTCCCATGCCCCGAAGAGTCTTCTCCCATGACTGTAAAGAGGGAGGGAGGCTTGGAGCCCAGAAGCAAGCCCGGAGGAGGTCGCCAAATTGGTTGGGGACTGAAAGCGGTCTTCTGCCCCGGATTTTTCCTTGTCTCGGTGCTTGTGTTTGCCACTCGATTTCTTCTCCTTGTGAGAAGACATTGAATAAGGAGTGGAGTTCCTTCTCCATGGCAGATATCTGCTTTTTCAAAAGGAATGCTTCAAGGGTCTTCTGGCGCCAGAGCCTCATGCACTGATTGAAGTCGCAGCAGTGCTGGCAGGCCTCAATGTTCAGGCCCAGGCAGAACAAGCAGGCCAAAAGGCCATACTTATGCAGGATCGGCTTGTCACATGCGCACTTTGAAGGGCCTTCTCTCAGTTTAATGACGTTGGAGAAGACGATGACTATGCCCAATCTGTCAAAACTATAAGGAAATAAAAAAAAAAGAAAAAAAAAAGAGCATTGAAAACATAGGTGAAATGGCGGTCAACAAGCTGAAGGCATCGGTGGAGGTTCGACTAAGGCGGTCGACGGTGAGAAAAGAACTGGAGATGGGCTGGGGGACTGATCCTTTTATATCAGACGTGACATAGGGTGTGGATCCCCCGCCAGGTACTGCTAGCTAGAAAGTTTCTGTGGGGTCCTGTTGCCTTAGTCCTAAAGGTGTTACCTGCTGCAAGAGTGATTCTTGAAGTAAGATCCGCTTGTCACGTTCCTTGACGTTACTAGCTATGCTGAGCTCCGTGCTTGCCTTGGTTTCTCTGATCGTTTTTTTTCACTATTTTACTCCTTTCTATATATTCTTTCCACGAGTTTTTGACAGGGTTTTTCTTGTGATTCAGAAAGGACCTGCATTTGTCTTGGATAGCCATCCTGACTTGAGGTGGGGTCCCAAAAAGACCAAGTTGAAAATCTGGTAAAAAAAAAATTCCAAAAAATGGCAAAGTTATGAAGATAAGTTCAAAACGTCATTGAAATACATTACCTCTATTCCTCAGTTCACGGTTCGGCTTTGAAGACTGCAGACATGTCTCGTTCCACAGATGACATCCTACAACCTCCAGTGGTAAATACAGGGCAAGAGGGGTGTGGGTGGGGTGCTAGTGGGAGGGTTGGGATGGGGAGGAACGGCGGGGATGATGAGGTACAGATTTTTTTTTATAGGTAAAAAAATTAAAAGACGTCAGGGGCCTGTTTTCTTTTTAAAGGATTTAAATAATGAAATATTTTAGGACACTGGTGGTGAGTTCCAGAGTGTACAACACTACTTTTGGGGGTGGGAGGTACTCTACGTGCTGACTAAGTAATAAAACAAGGGCCTGGGGGCATCAGACACTGGAGGTAGGCATCCTGGAGTTGGATTATATCAATAAAATAAAGAAGGAAATGGGCGACGATGATCAGATGGCCGGGGGGGGGGGGGGTGCCACTAGACACCAGTGAATGTATGGGGACAGTGGTCGGGAGAGAGATGGGTGTCACTAGACACCAGGGAGAACGGGGGCTCAGAACTCACACTACAGCCGGCAGCAGGAGTTTAGCTGCGTCTGCAGAACTGAATAAAATCCACTGTTATACAGAGAACACGACAGAAGGCTCCGCTCGCTAAGCTGCGCACCTGGGATTTTGGGTGCCATAAAAAATATTTCTTGCCCTAATTGTCAAAAACAAACACCAGAATCTAGCTAAGTGGGACCTGTTTAGCTAGGTTCTGGTGTTTGATTTGTAAAATGACAACATTTGTATGCATTTTCCATGCTTTTTAGTGTGTGGGGGAAAAAAAAAGATGGCGGCTCATGAAAAAGTATTTTTCTCTCACGAAAAAGGATTTATGCTCACAAAAATAGAATGGGTCTCGTGAGACAAAATCCTTCCCGAGATCAAATCATGTGTCAAACTTTCTCCCTCTATCCTGAAAAGCGATCTTCCCGCTGAAAACAATGGGGAATGAAAAACTGAATAACTTCGCAACAGTTTCATATTTTTTCACAAAATAAACGTATGTTTGTTCTGTTACCCAAGCTGTTTCTACCACAAAAAAAAAAAAAAAAAATCACACCAAAATTTCACACCATCTGGACGCAAGGTGATGAGGAAAAACCTGCAAAAAAGGTGGCTTTATGACTTTTTGCACTGTCTAGAGCTCAGAATCCACACAACCAACCGGAACAAAACTTGCCACGTCAAGAGATCTACCCTGTGGGACAGCACATGCCAAATGTTGTGCAAATCCATTGATCGGTTGCAAAGTTATTAAAGTGCAAAATTTGAGGTTTAACAAACATGCTACTCAACCCTAACTGTAGTGGCGCTATCACGCCACTATAATAAACAGGATGCAGGAGACCGCTCACCTGGAGAGGCACTGTCTGGAAACAGGCTGATCCGTGGTACTGGGGTCAAAGGAAACAACCAACTAGGAGAATTTTAATAGGACACAGTTCTTGGTATGATCCAAGTGGTCTGAATTGTTCTGTGGATGTCCAAGGAGTGCAACAGCACTCTGCCCGTGTTCTAAGAGGAAGGGAAGAACATGGGTAAATCAATGGACTGATTCAATTTTAAATCAGACACCACCTTCCACAATATTTTGGGGTGACTATGCAATGCTACTACACCTCTGTGAAACACTAGAAAAGGGGGTTCACAAAGCAAGGTCTGTAGTTAAGATACCCACCTAGCTGAAGTTAACAGCCACCAAGAAAAACACCTTCAATAACAGCTGCATCATGTTACTGAAAGATGTGGGCCCAAAAGGGGCTCTAGTCAGAGATTTGAGTACAAGGTTCATGTCCCAACCTGAAACAAGCTTTCGGGCTGGTGAGGCCATATGCAATATGCCTTTCAGGAACCTGAAGACGTCGCCAGTTGAGCCACAGTCCTGTCCCTAATATGGACATGGCAAGCCGACATGGCTGGCAGGTGAATCTTCACTAAAGAATACTGCAAACTTGACAGTGTGTTAAAAGGTTGCCCAGCACCCTCTGCAAAGGATAAGTGAAGGGATTCAGAGATGCTCTCTGGCACCACATAACAAAACGCTTCCACTTCAGGGAGCAGGTGTATCTGGCAAAAAGTTTCCTACTAGCCAAAATAACATCCAAGATCTCTACCAGTACTCCGAACTGAGAGACCTCTTGTGTTCTCAGGAGACAGGCATGGAGCTGCAGGGCCTGGGGGTCCAGATGCAACAGTGTGCAACTGTTCTGGGAAAGAAGGCCCCGCTGATTGGACAGGGGGGTGTGGACAGTTGTTTGCCAGGCCCCACAACAGTGGAGATTAGATCTGCCTGGGTCACAAGGGTGCAACCGGGATCATCCTGGTGGCATCAGGATTATTCTGTCTGGTTCCTGCCCGAGTTTGGCTAGGACACTTATAAGCAGCAGAGGTGGAACACCATTGAGGAATCTCCCTTTCCAGCAGAGAGAGACAACACATTCTGCCCAAAAATTCCATGTCCTGGAATGAGTGAGGCAAAAATGCTACAGCAGTTTTGTGTTGTGTGGGGATGCAAAAAAGGTCCAAATCTGGCTTTCCCCAGAGCTGTCACTGACTAATCTCAGAAAGTGCTTGCCTGCATCAGAGCCCGGAGACCCACAGGTGAGGGCTTCTGTATTTAGAGGCCCATCATGCATGCTACCGACAACGTGGCTCATACAGGCAGTTCAGGTACTTGGCCAGATATGCCTGGTAATTAGCAATACTCAAGTCACACGAGGCTGAGGTGAAAGTGCACCGGCCCATAATATCTAACTTTCTGGATTTCCTTGTCAGGAGGTCTGGTGTTCATCCTCTGAGGGGCCCCAAGACATGTCACATCAGCCATAACTATCACTGAGTCTGTTTCAGGCTAGGTGAAGTAATGCTTGTCATTCTTAGGAGCCAGATATTGATGGCCTGTTTTCTTAGGGCTGGTTGGCAGGGTGTTGGGCCTGTGCCAGATTGTTAGAGTGAAAGGAAAAAGGGAAAGGGAACACTGTTTAACCAGGTATAGCACACTAAGCCAAAGCTTGTTTCCAGATGCGACCTGGAAACACAAGGAAGTTCAGTGACTTGCTCAGGATCACACAGTATGCACCTAGTCAGCTGCGGGATTCAAACCCAGGTCTTCAGATCTGCACCTCACAGCCCAGAGAGTAGCACCTTACAGAGTAGTATGAATAGGAGGAACGCCCACCAAACACCCTCCACCCCCAGAAGTAATACGAATTCTGTGTGGCAGAATCTTCTTCCTTCAAGGAGAAGTTCAAAGTGGTTCTGTCATATTAAAGCCTGGACAGTAGGGTCCCCATGAGGAGCATACCGTCTGTACAGGACAGTTTTTTTTTTATATTGTCTGAGAACACAAAGAAGCCAGCCAAATCTTCCAGCCCCAGAGAGTAGAGAATAGCAATGTCTCCATCCCCCCCCCCATTCATTCTCTTCCAGGAAGGCAACACTATAACTGCTCCTCCTTTAGCCACAGGTCCTGGAAAAATGGGAGTGGGCCGGGGGGCCATAGTAGGTCCAGCCGAATGCACTTGAGAAGGCAGAAGAGGAATGACTTGAGGCAGAGAAAGCAGCAATCTCTATCGAACTGAAGAATTCTGCCAGAACTGCACATGAAACAGTGATAATGGCGCTGAGGTCACTGTCATCACAAGCAGTGATTAAACTGACCTTCTTGACATGGCTACAGAAAGTACAAGTAGGAGGTCGTGTTACATTCGGTATCGGATTCAAGCCTTTTGCAGGACTGGGTTTTGATTTGTGCAGAGGCTGAATCCATCATGTTTCGCCCCTTGCCAGACGACTTTGTATACTTATCTCACTGTTGATGGGTGGTGGAGCCATAATGACTTACCAACCATGGACAGCCTGACCGGTGGCTCCCTGGAATGATGGATAAGAATCTAAACAGGTAATCAATGTTTGCAATAGGTTTAATGCAACCCCTATGCCACTGCTTACTTCTGAGGTGGAAACAGCAGAATAGAACAGTTACGCAAGAACTTAATGTAACAGTAGATCTTTGAGGGGATCTCAGTCATCAGGTCACACCACAGGAACTTCACGGGTGAAGCAGTTTCCACACAGAAGATTTTCAGCAGTACAACTGGGGCCGCCCATGCCGTTGACATCACCAACTCTATAAAGGTGTGAATGGCCCTGCTCCCTCCTCAGTTCTTTCCACCGGAGACTAAGGGAACAAAGCTCGTGCCATGAGGGACCAAGGAGAGAGAGAGAGAGAGAGAGAGAGAGGGGTGCTCAAGCCTATAAGAAAGGCTGGATACACCAGACAGCCAGTTCCAATTCAAGAGCCTCAACAGAGGGAAGTGGGAGGGAAAGCAGACCTGATGACTGAGATCACCTCTAAGTTCTACTGTTATGGTAAGTTCTTATGTAACCGTTCTATCTTCTTTGAGGGTATCTCAGTCATCAGGTCACACCATAGGAACAAGTCCCAAACAGTTACAGGTGTATACAGACAGTCCGGAAGGAGGGCGCACCATAAACTTAAGATAGGAAGCCCTGCAACACAGCCCTGCCAAACCCTGCATGGGCTCTTGAGGCAATGTCCAGACTGTAGTGCTTAGTGAAAGTATGGACGGTACTTCAGGTGGCAGCCGCACAGATGTCAGTGGCTGAGATCCCTCGGAAACAAGCCACATAGGTAGCCATGCTTCTTGAGGAATGAGCTTTAACTGCTCCAGGCAATTCCTTGCCGTATTTGTTGTAGCAGAACACAATGCATTTTGCCAACCATTTGGATAAACACTGCTTAGAAACTGAAGCGCCCTCTCTATCTGGAACAAAGGAAACAAACAACTGCTTCGACGTTCTACACTCCTTGGTGCAAAGCAGGTAGTACTTCAAAGTTCTGCGCACATCTAACATAGAAACATACACTTTGACGGCAGATAAGGACCACTTGGCCCACCCAGTCTGCCCATTTCCCTACCTACTGGATAAGCTGCAGATTCTAGTTAACCAACAGCCTACTTCCTGCCACCCCCCACCACAGTTGCCTTGCGTCTGTCCCATACATGCTTGAATTCCCCCACTGTTTTAGCCCCAACAACCTCCCCAAAAAGGCAGTTCCAAGCATCCACCACTCGCTCTGTGAAAAAAAATTTCCTCACATTACCCCTGAGCAGTCCCCCTTCTATCTTTAAATTGTGTCCCCTTGTTCTTACACATCTCTTTCTGAAAGATGCTACCCTCCTGGACTTTGTTGATTCCCTTGAGGTACTTGAACGTTTCTATCATGTCCCCCCTGTCCCTCCTTTCATCAAGGGTATACATATTAAGCTCTCTCAGTCTCTCTTCATATGATTTCTGATGCAGACCCTGTACCATTTTAGTTGCCCTCCTCTGGACTACTTCCATCCTGTCTATGTCCTTGCGTAGATGAGGTCTCCAAAATTGCACACAGTACTCCAGATGGGGTCTCACCAATTGTCTGTACAGAGGGATAACCACTTCCCTTTTTCTACTTGTGATGTCCCTTCCTATGCATCCCAGTATCCCCCTGGCTCTCCTTACTGACTTCTCACATTGCTTACCAGCCTTTAGATAATCTGATATGACTACCCGCAAGTCCCGTTCCATTTTGTTGTTGTTAGTACCTCCCCTGCTATTGTGTACTCTTCTCCTGGGTTTTTGTTTCCCAGGTGCATTACTTTGCACTTCTTTGCATTGAATCTAAGTTGCCATATGTCTGACCATTCCTCCAACCTTGCCAAGTCCCTTCTCATCCTTTCTACCCCCTTGTGTATCAACTCTGTTACAGATCTTTGTATCATCTGCAAAGAGGCATACCTTTCCCACCAGACCCTCTGCAATGTCACCTATAAAGATGTTAAAGAGGACTGGACCCAGTACTGAGCCCTGAGGTACTCCACTAGTGACCCCCCTTTCTTCGGAATGTGTTCCAGTCACTATTACCTTCTGTGTCCTGTTGTGCAGGTGAATGCAGCAGTGCTTCCCCTGGACTGGAACACTTGAGAAGAAAAAATTACTCACCTTAGTAATGTTGTTTCTTCTAATGAAGTCTTGCTATATTATGACAGTAGCAGTTTGTCCCACCACTAGAACTGCTCCGGAGGTGAAATGGTTAATACCATTCCAAAATAGAACTTTGAGCACAAGCTCTAAGAAGCAGCTCTATCTGTGTAATTTCAAACCTGAACTGTCAGATCTTTACGAGCAAAAACTCACTAAGGTCTGTGTGGAAGCTGTAACCTACACTAGCCAAATGGCTATCTAAATATTAACAACCATTGCTGGTCCCAACACCCAAGACTCAAGTCAGGGGACCAGAACTACTAACACAATTCTAACAACATGAGAATAAAACAACAGTATAATAAAACACACACCCCAAACTCCCAAAAGGGAGAAACGCTAAAGGGCATAAAATAGTGCCCACACTAAGTTGCCGCACCCCACCCAAGTAGAAGTTCTGAGAGGGGCAGGCTGGGAAATATAATATACAAGACTCCATTAGAAGAAACAACATTACTAAGGTGAGTAATTTTTCTTCAAACATGAAGTCTTGCTATATTATGACAGTAGCAGACTACACAGCAGTACCTCCATGGAGGAGGGGCAGAACCTACTTAGGGAATAGGCTCTGAAGAACAGCTGTGTCAAACCGAGCATCTCTCCTGGCCTGGACATCCAGGGAGTAATGCTTGGTAAAAGTGTGTACCATTTTCCAAGTAGCAGCCTGGCATCTCTCTAATATAGGGATGTCTCTGGCAGCAGCTAGAGATGCAGCTGTACCCCTGGTAGAATGAGCCCTCAAGCCAGAGGGGGGATCTCTGCCCAGTTTCTGATAACAAAATTGGATACAACAGACAATCCACCTGGCAACTGATCTCTTAGTGGCAGGTTTGCCTTTCCCAACTTCACCATAGGTAAGGAAAAGTTGGAGGGATTCGAACCTGTGACCTTTGGTACGCTCTATATAGTAACTAAAAGCTCTCAACATCCAGGCTGTGCAACCTCCTCTCACCAGAAGAGGAGTGATCAGTGAAAAATACTGGAAGGGAGATAGATTGGTTAAGATGGAAATCTGAAACCACCTTAGGTAAAAACTTCCTATTAGTCCTAAGGACTACCTTATCCCTGTGGAAAGAAATAAAGTCAGTTTCCACTGACAAGGCTTGCAACTCACTTATGCGTCTAGCAGAAGTGATAGCCACCAGAAAAACAGTTTTCCAAGTTAGATACTTAAGCTCTGCAGAAAACAGAGGTTCAAAAGGGGGTTGCATTAACTGGGCAATACAAACATTAAGGTCCCAGGCAGGGGCGGTTCTCGAAAGGGTGGATTAGTATGGAGTAATCCCTTAAAAACTTGAAAACACAGGGTGAGTGGAAAGAGGATGACTTTCCTGCTGACACAAAGCAGATACAGCTGCCAATGGACTCTCAGGGTAGCTGGTCTGAGACCCAAGGAATTAGATGGACCATGTAATCTAATACAATGGGCAAATCAGCAGATTCTGGGAAATATTTTCCCAGCACACCAAATGGAAAACCTTTTCCATTTAGAACTATAAGTAGCCTAGTGGAAGGCTT
This sequence comes from Neoceratodus forsteri, assembly GCA_016271365.2. NCBI lineage: Eukaryota > Metazoa > Chordata > Ceratodontiformes > Ceratodontidae > Neoceratodus > Neoceratodus forsteri. The sequence goes on from CM028132.1 coordinate 1,341,688,607, forward strand.
TCTGGAAGCCTTTAGATTTCAAGAACACCTTGAGAGGTGTAAATCAGCAAACTCTAACTCCTCAAGAGCCAGGCCTTGAGGTTGAGGATTGAGGTCGGATACCAAACCTTCCCTGGGCACAAGTTAACAGGTTGTGAATCCTGGGAGGCAAAGGGAAGATGGATTGTCAGTGACAGAAGGAGTGGGTACCAGGGCTGCCTGGCCCTAATCCGGGGCAATCAGAATCACCCTGCAAGGCTGAGATCTGATTTTGACTAATACTTTGAATAGGAGAGGAAGGGAGGAAAGCATAAAGAAACTTCCCTCCCAATCCAGGAGAAGGGCATCCAGGGGACTGGGCCCAACACTGGAGGCCTGCAACAGAACAGAGGAAGTTTGTGATTGTCTGGGGCTGCAAAAGATCTATCTGAGGGTGCCCCATCTGGCAAAGACTATCCCCAGCACTTGAGGATCCGAGGACCATTCGTGATGGCCCTGAAATCCTACTGAGAGCATCCCATGGGACATTGTCCTTCCCTGGAAGATGAACTACTATGAGGGAAGTGTTCAGGAATAGACAGAGACCACAACTTCACTGCCTCGGTGCACAAGGCCAAGAATCGAGTGCCCCCTGTTTGTTGATGTACCACATTGTTGTGGTGTTGTCTGTTCTGACTTGTATCACCTTGTTGTGGACAGATGCAGAAAATGCTTGAAGAGCTAAAAGACAGCTCTGAGTTCCAGCAAATTGATGTGGAGCAGAGATTCCGGAGACCACACTCCCTGAGTGGAAAGGTCGCCCATGTGGCCTCCCAACCCAGAAGGAAGCATCTGTAGTGAGAGTCAAATTGTGAGCAGGGGAATGAAGGGACCCCAATCTTAAATTGCTCTGATCCTGCCACCACTGGAGGGCCTGGATCAAGGTTCGAGTCACTGGGACCAACTTGGAAAGGGGTCTCTTCTCTGAGACCAATAGGTTCTCAAGTGAAACTGAATGTCTCATCTGAAATCTTGCTCCCTGCACAACAGCTGTGGATGTAGCCATGTGTCCCAGGAGCTGCAGAAAGTGTCTTGCTGGTCGAGAGACCTGCAGGGTGAAGGAGGAGGCCAGAGTCACTAAATTGGCCACCCTTTCTAAGGGAAGAAAAGCTCTGGCTAGCTTTGTGTCCAACTCTGCCCTTATAAAGGTGAGTACCTGGACTGGTTCCAGAACCGACTTTGGTAGATTTAGCAGAAGCCCAGGGAGGTGAGAGCTGCTGGGTAACTTGCAGGTGAGATTTTACCTGTTCTGGGGACTGGCCTACAATGAGCCAATCGTCTAGATAGGGAAAACAGCAATCCTTTGCCTCCTTAAGTGAGCCACTGCCACTGCTAGATACTTTGTGAATACCCTTGGGGCAGAGGTAAGGCAAGGGCATTGCTCTGGACTGGTAATGACCTGAGGGTAGTCTGAATCGGAGGTACTCGATGGGAGCTCTGATTAGGACGGAAATAGGCATCCTTGAGGTCCAGGGAGGCTAACCAGTCCCTGGCCTTAGGGAGGGAAATCATTGCCAGAGTTACCATTTTGAACTTTGGTTTCAAAAGATGCTTGTTCAGATATCTGAGGTCTAATATGGGCTGTCATTCTCCTGTCTTTTTGGGGTAGGAAGTATCTGAATACAGACCCCTGCCCTGGTGCAGGGAGGAACCCTTTCCACTGCTCTGAGAGCCAACAGGTTGAGACCTCTGCTTCCAGAGCAAAGGTCTCTGAAGCACTTGCAGGTAGAAAAGTCTGGTTCTCAACTTGGGAAACTTTTTGAAGCTGAGAACCAGACCCTGGCTTCTACTTCCAGAACCCACTTGTCTGAGGTTAAAGAAGCCCAGTTCTGACTGAAGTAAGCCAGCCTGCCCCCTACCGGTAAAGGAGAATCGGTCCTGGGCACCCCATCAGGGTGCCTGCTTAGCAGGAGCTTTAGGCTGAGGGGTGGGAGCAGGCTTGCCCACCCCTCGTCTGCCTCTGCCTCTGAAGAAGCCCCTCTGAGCATAGGCAGAGGAGGCCTGAGTCTGGTAAAAAGGCCTGTGAAAAGGCCTACCCCTACCCCTGGGGGTATGCCTCTGAGGAGTGGCTTGCACTCCTCAGCTTGGGCACTTTGTAAGTAGTCCCATATTCATCCATCTTTTCATGTAATTTCTGTCTGCTCCCCAAACAGAGAATTTCCCACCACAGGAAAATCCATAGCCTTAGTCTGGGTATCCTGTGACAGACTAGTACACCTGAGCCAGGCCAACCCTCTAAAAGCTACAGATGTGGCCATGACCCTAGAGGAAACATCATTACCATCCACAGCAGCATGAAACTGTACCTTAGAAGCCTCAATGCCATCAGCAGCCACCTGTTCTAGTTCACTAGCCAGCTGGCCATGGGCTTGCTTGGCTAATTCCATAACAATATCCCATCTAGATTTCTGATACCTAGCTACATAAGCCATATAATTTGCTTGCCTGAGTCCCAGAGAGGCTGCCATATGCTGTTTTTTCGCCATGGCATCAATCTTCCTGGAATCCTTGTCAGGAGGATGTGAAGCCAGAAGGATATTAGCTTTATCACAGGCTGCAGCCTGAACTACCCTAACATGACTGCATTGCTGAGAGAAAAGATTCTGTATCAGGACCTGACAATGTGTACCTTCTGTCCATCTTTTTATCTACAGGAGGCACAGAATTGGAGCTTTTAAAATTTTTATTGTTTGCTTCCTTAAAGACTTATGCAAAGGAATAGACAATCTCCTAGACTCTGGAATATCCATCATTTCTACAAAATCAGGCTCCTCTTGCTCATCCACAGCTTCTTCCAAGGGAAGCTGGAGGTTTCAACAACTTTTGTAAAACATAAAATGAGATGGGGACTCAGATAGCATAGGGGAGATTCTAGAGGTCTGTCTGGGGAGATGTCCAGTTCAATGGGCACACCCAGACCTTCCAGCCACATTCATACTGTTCATAATCATCCTCCTCCTCCTCTGGTTCATAAAATTCCTCAACATCATATTCCTGAACCACTGGAACCGACGAACCGACCTTTTGCTAGATAGTGGCGGTTCGACGAACCTGAGACAGTGACTGGACAATTTGTATGGTTTTTTGCCATCTCTGCAGCAGTTGGAGAAGGGTTTGGACTCCAAACCTGCTGACTTTCTTGTTTTCTTTACTGGAATTGGTTCCTCAGAACCAGCTTTTCTTTGCCGAGGAAGTCTCGCCCTGGTCAGAGGCACTCCCTCCGGTTCGGTTGGCACCGAACCGGGCTGTGCCATCCGGGTCAGCGGACTTTTTACCTCTACGTCCTGAGCCTGCCCAACCTCTTTCCAGGGTGGCTGCAGGAAATTCTTACATATCTGGCAGTCTGACTGGAGGTGGTCAACCCCAGACAATAGACACATGTGGTGTGTGGGTCAGCCTTGGCAAGACTTCCCCACAGACATCACAGTGTTGAAACCAGTGGGCCGGTTTTCTTTGGGTTTCTCAGACATAATGCCAGCCAACCAAAAACTTGCCCTTTAAGCGGCAGTGCCAGGCAAGACACCTTATCGGTTCCCTAACACCGTGTCACAGGTATTGAGAAAACGTAATAAATCCGTTTTTTAGAACCGATAAGAACCAAGAACCGCACTCTAAAATGTTAAACTTAAAGTTAATAAGTTTTAAACCCAGCTGATTGGTTCAAACCGAACCGATAAACTTACAAGTTCCACACAGACAAAACCTTTAATTTACTTACGATTACACCACAGACAGGCTTGAACGAACGGTTTTGCGGTTAAAATAAAACTATCTCGGTTGAATCGAACCGTGAAAACACTGTTTAAACCGAGAAATGAACCGAGCAGTAGGAGAAATCTCCGGAGCGACTGTTCACTGAGGCGGAGTAAAGAATCTGACAGTTCAGGTTTGAAATTACACAGATAGAGCTGCTTCTTAGAGCTCGTGCTCAAAGTTCTATTTTGGAATGGTATTAACCATTTCACCTCTGGAGCAGTTCTAGTGGTGGGACAAACTGCTACTGTCATAACATAGCAAGACTTTATGTTGTTTGAAAATAAAAAGGAAAGTGGACAGATTGGTTGAGTGTAAACTCAGACCATCTTAGGGAGAAACTTAGGATTTGTTTATGTAGTTAGTTTTTGTTGATCGGGTAAGTGCACTAGACAAATTCTGCCTCTTTTCAGGCACGAACTGGGGAGGAGGACACAGATAACAGTCAACTTACCTTGAACCAGATTAAGCTGTGGTAGTATTCTTAGTGAATGGGGGGAAATTTGGCCAGGGCATCAGTAAATTTCCCTACTCTGCCTGCAGGGGGCTTGACTTCCTGTGAGCAGAGTGCGAGCAGTCTGGATGGAGAAGGAAGTGGAGACAGCTGGAAAGAAGACTGCTCTCCCACAAATGGAACCCGGAGATATGGAGTCCTTTTACGATGCAGCGGTGCTTTTTGACACAGAATTAAACTGGGCTGAGGGAGCAGAGATGCAGATGACTATGCAGAAGAATACGGCTATGAAATCAGCAACGGGAAACCAGCACCAGTCTGTGGAGGTCCTAACAGCATTAGTAACGGAAACAGAGGAGAGATACTTACAAAGGAAGGTAGAGTTAAGTAAAGCACTTGCTGTAACTAAATCTGGCACTGTGGCCACTGATAGTCATGACAACAGAGCGGCAACAGGAGAGCGTTGTCAAGAAACATCTAAAACTGTACAACCTGATATACTAGTTACTGAATCAGGTACAATTAAGGAAAATGAAGAGTCAGTTATTTTGCAAAATAATACTGGTAACCAAGATAATGTGACAGTGTTTCCCTTCTCAGCGACATCACAAGACAGAATTAAGAAAAAAGCAGCAGCACCTAAAAAATCTTGGGCAGACTTTGAACCAGAGTTAAATGAACCCTGGTCGGTAGGATCATCTTTGAAAGTGGCAGGTTGGGTGTGTACACCTACCACAAATACATGGACTTCAGGTTTTGCACCAATAAAAATTCCAAGGGTGCATCTTCAAAAAGAACTGACCCAAACTGATAAAGATACAGCTCAAAAAGGGCAAAAAACAGTTAAAGAAGCAGAAATTGCAGCAAATTTAGCCCTTCCTCCAGATTTGGAGTGAACACAAAACCCAACTTTAAACTTTCAGCAGATGAACTCTTTGAACAAAAAGACTAATACAACAACTGAGACTGAAGACGCTAGCAATATGGACATGGAACTTGAAGGGAAAAGTGATTTGGAAAACCAACCAGAGGACAATACAGGGACAGGCCGGTCTTGGGGGGTTGAGGGCAGCAACTTAGATCTTATGCATCTTTTTTTCAGCAAAAAGTTTTTCCAGCCAGGAGACACAATACTGTCAGACTAATATATAAAGAAGAGTTGGACCTATTCCCTGATAGGGTGTATGTGGGATGTATATTATTAAAAGAATGTTTGAAATTTAAAGCTGCAGAACTGTATGTCTTAATACATGTATCTGGAGAAAGTTTTTTTGACGTAAGTTTTAAACTACAGAGCGGGTTGGAGCAATTTTGGATGAGCTATAACAAGGTTAAACATACCCCACAGTGGGCCCCATTTGATGTTATTCCCTTAACTAGGCTTGCCCAGAAAACAGTAACCATACTGTTCAGGAATGAGGGGGTCAGTATTACTGATTTGGTCTTCTGGCTAAAGAAAAAGGTGTACAGTAATGGGGCATCCAGAGGCAATATTCGACACAGAGACTATATGGATGGGGGGGGGCCTGGAGAGTGAGAGTAACACTTAAAACTCAGAATCGGGAACTACAGCACTTGCCTAACTTTTCTTTTTGGGTGGTGACAGAGGTGTACTTTTCTACCCGGGGCAACCCAAACATGTTACAGATGTGGTTTACCAGGACACACAAGCAATGCACGTGATAAGATTAGATGTACACTATGTGGGAATCTAGGACACAACAGTGCTCAGTGCTTCAATGACGCAACATGCAATTTATGTGGAAACACTGGGCACTCAAATGAATTGTAAACAAGCAGCACATACTAAGACAGTAACAGGGGACCTGGAGGAGCAGAGACTGTTGGTAGCCATGGCTCAAAGGGAACATGCAAAAGGTAACAGCGAAAGGCCTGGTAATCTAGGGAATCAGGAGCCTCAAGTAATATCTTCACCCCCATCCCCTCCTGCTGTGTCAGTAGAGAGGGGAGAGGAAGTAGAGGGAACAAGACAGGTAGACGAGGGAACAGTCCAACAGGATGAAGAGGAAGAACAAGGGATGGGGTAGTAATGCTGCCACTACTAAAATATTTAGTGACATGTCTTTTTTAAATAACGCAATCACGATGGCAAATCTGGTGGATGCTTATAAAGTAAAAACTTCAAAAAGGGAACCAACATTCCAAAGTGGGAATCATGCTACCAGAATACATTTTTTCTTTGTGAATAAAGACATTTTTTTACATTTCACAAAACTAGAAGCAGTGGAGTACTCAGACCACAAAGAACTTTACATTACAACAGGACACCCAGAGAAAAACTAAGGCCCAGGCCTTTGGAAATTTAACACACAACTTTACTTCAAATATAGAATGTAAAACAACAGATCTTATACTTAATATGTGGGGAAAAAAAACTTTGTTTCAAGTTTATGATAACCCGCTGTTATGGTGGAAAAATAGAGATATGGGGAAAATAAAATAAACTCAGAGAAAACAGCTTCACCATTTAATGAGCTTGGCACAGACAACAAGGCATAATTACTCTACCCAAATAAACTTGATACAACAGGAAATTAAAAAATTCCACAATAAACAAGTTGCATCTTTGGACATGCAACAGAGGTATGGCACTCGGGGGAAGTTTGATAGCATCTGTCCACTTTTGAGCTGTGCAGAAAGAATAAAACAAACATGAATGAAGTGTTGGATGGGGCAAATAGGACACAGACAAGACAACAGAACACTTTAAATGTGGTAACACAGTATATGGAATCACAGTACAGTTGTCAACCTGATAATATGGAAGCATTTTCTTCACTATTTAACTCAATTAATATCCCTGAAATGTCCTTTGGAGGTATTACAATCAGTAATTAGGAAAATAACACCAGAATAGGTGGCAAAATGTGGTGTCAGCATTACAAAAGGGAAAAGCACCAGGGAAGGATGGCATCCCGGTGGAAGTACATAAATTGATATGTCCTTTAATACAAAGGGAAATGGCTGCAGTATATACATATATGATACAGACAGAGAGTCTGCCATTAGATATGACAATAGGGGTGGTGACATTCCTATAAAAAAAGGTGACAGAAAATGTCTAGATAATTGGAGACCAATAAGTTTATTGAATGTGGATTTTAAAATTTTAATGAAGATATTAAATAACAGATTGATAACAATAGCTCTGTATGCCATCTCAGGTGCACAATCTTGTGCAATCCCAGGAAGATAAATAACTGACCAGCTGTTGTTAATTTGGGAAATAACGGAGTCTGGGAACCTGTCAGGGCTAAAAGGGTACACTTTAAGACTGGATCAAAAAAAAGCTTTTGATTCTGTAAATCACGACTTCTTATGGTATACATTAAAGTAGGATTCCTGAGAAATTTATATGTTGGTTAAAAGCTACATATAAAACAGCAGTAATTAAATCATTAGTTAATGGGCATTCCAGACCAATGATATCAGTAAAAAGAGGTGTTAGGCAAGGTTGCCCACTGAGTCCCTTGCTCGATGCATTCAGCATCGATCCCGTTAAAAATACTGAATGATGTGAGATGTATTACTCCTTTAGTACTAGCAGGGCATAGGCTATCAGTAACAGCCTTAGCATATGCTGACGACTTATGCATCGTCATTAAGGATAAAACTACAGTAGAAAGTGCAGTTGAATTCTGTAATTTATATAGTAAAGCCTCAGGGGTTAAATTAAATACAAATAAAAGTAAAGGGAAGCTGTTGGGGGGACCTTTAGATGGATCTACAACTGTGGCTGGAATTACATTGACAGATGAGCCTATACACATTTCAGGAATAGATTATGGGAATACTAGGCAGGATTTGCTTAATTGGGACAAAAAAAAATTCAACAGGGGAAAAATTTGGTTAACAAATGTAATGAATTTACAATGGGGAAACTTAAAAGGGTTCATTTACTGAAAACGTATCCAGTTCCCATTATTTTTGTTTATTAGTGCAATATTCCTCCCCCAAAAGATAGGGAAGCAACTATTACAGGCTTTTTTTCCAAGCAATTTGGGGCAGCAGGCTAAATCCAACAAAAAGAAATATACATTATTCAACAGTTGAGAAAAGAGGTTAAACATGGTGACTCCCATACTGTTTTTATTGAATCATTTTGTATACACAAATATAAACCTTTATGTCAACAAGGGAAGAAATGGTGGATAGACATGCTACGGTATAAAATATCAGCATGGTATCCAGGATGGAAAGCAGGTATGCAGAAAGTTTTAAAACAGTACCCTTTGCTCCTCAATATTAGAGAGAATTATTTGTAAGACTTTGTCATTGGAAAATTGCCTACACTGATCTGATAAGTAAGACTAAAACAAATTTATAAGCAAGTTTTGAATTCTCACTTTACAGAAGGAAATACTTTTCCACAATGCCCAATGCATATCCAGAATTTAATGGAGTTAAATTCGAATAATAGGATCCCAATGAAATTTAAAGATGTTTTGTGGTTATGTTGTCATGAGAAGTTAAATGTGAAGGCAAATCAAAAACATAAGGTGATAGCAGAAAGGATTTGTGCTAGACCACAATGTGTGGCTCAGCTAGAAACAATGCACCATTTATTTTTTACTTGTAAATATATAGAGAAATTTTGGGAATATATAACATTGCAGTGGAGAATGTATTTAGTCAAGTGGATGAATCATGAAACTTTAATATATGGTGTGTACGATAAAAAGGTGGAATAAATAGGAAAAAATACTTTAAATGTAATTTTTACAGTTGTGAAATGATATATATGGAATGTGAGATGTTTGTTCACATTACAGCAAAAATAGATTTCTCATGAGGAATTATTAAATAATAACACTAAAGAGGTATGGGGTATCTATTACAAGGAGAAAAAAATGAATTGTTTGTTAATAGGTTATGGAGAAACCTTCCTTGGGCTTCTAACTCAGCTGTACCTGTTACCTGAAATACTGTACTTGTTGAGAACTGTGGAGACATAATAATTGTACTGTATGTATGGATTATCTCAAACATTTCAATAAAAACAAAATTCCCCTACTCTTTTCAAGAAGTACCATGGGATCTTTAACATCCACCTGAACTACCACCAGAACAGGCAGATGGGACCTCGGTTTTAACGTCTCATCCGAAAGACGGCACCTCAGGAATGCAACACCCCCCTCATGCTGCACTACAGTGTCAGTATTGGGATTTAACCCAAGTGCCTGGTGTGGGGATAGAACCCACAGCCCTCTGATCTCCCGGACTCAGAGGCAAGTGTGCTACCTGCTGAGCCACTGACACTGCCAAAGACATTCTGTCTTTGTGAAAAATCAAATAAATAAGACTCCTCGTACCAGAGGGCCTGATGCTCTGAAATTCTTCAAAAAGAGGAAATGGCAACTAAAAATAACACTTTCCAAGAGAAAAACGCAACTCACAAGTAGCGACAGGCTCAAAAGTAAACGGAGTAAATTTTTCACAAACAAAATTCAAATTCAAAGCCGGGACAGGAGAACAGATTGGGGGTTTCAGATGCAGGAGGCCCCTATAAAAGGTACAGGAGACATCCAGCTGAGCAATCGTGCAGTCACCCATGGGTTCATGAAAGGCAGAAACAGCTGAAAGGTGCACCTTGAGGGAGGAGCGCTGGAAACTTGAATTGGGCAGAGAGATCAGGTAGTCCTGGATCTGGTTCACCGGGCAGGTGAAGGGGTCCAAATTATGCTTGGCATCTCAGATGATGGCAAACCACTTCCACTTCATGGTATAAGTGGCTCACCCTGTTATAGACCCCAGATCTGATGATGGCTACGTCCTCATTGCTCCAGTTCGTATAAGACCCAGATCCTCTCACTTAAGATCCCCTTGGTTTGATGGGGATCTCAAGGCGATAAAGATCAAGGGTCGGAAGCTGGAGCGCTGCTGGTAGAAGACTCGGCTGGAGGCAGACAAACTGGTCCAGTGGGCTCACTATGGTGAGTACCAGGAGGTAATTTCCTGTAAGAAGGCAGAATTTCTGTTCAGGGAAATGGCAGCAGGGGAAACACAGACCTTCTCTGCTTTTTTGGACTGTGGACAGGCTACTCCAGCCTGCCTCTCTACAACCAAGAAAGACCTTTTCATCCACTTTATGTGAAGAGTTTGCTCTGTTTTTCTCTGACGGACTGTCAGCCATCCGGTCGGGGATGCCGTCACTGAGGCAATCACTGCCTTGCAGTGGTTGGACTGGGAGGAACAGAGTCACTCCGTCGATCTGGAAGGAGTTTAAACTGGTGGAGGTGACAGAGGTCATTGAGGTGATCTTAGAAATGAAGCACACCTATTGGGAACTGGACCTAGCCCCAACACGTTTCCTAATGAGATGCACCCGGACAGTCGGCTCGGTGTTCGGCAGGATTGTCAGGTGTTTGATGGCAGAGGGTTTTTTCCCGCTGGCTTTGAAAGAACTGCTGGTGAGACCACTCCTGAAGAAACAATCTCTCGACCCAGACGTCCTGGGGAATTACCATTCTATCTCCAACCTACCATTTCTGAGCAAGATTGTTGAGAAATTGGTGGCACAACAGCTCGAGGATCACCTCGTGTCCTTTTATATCTACGAGCCATTTTAGTCGGGTTTTCAGGCTAGACACAGCACGGAAACAGCATTAGTTAGGGTGCATAATAATGATCTGCTCAGGGCTAGAGACAGGTAAATTCTTGTTCTCCTCGATCTCACCTCAGCTTTTGACACTGTGGATCACTTTGTGCTTCTCTATCGGCTCTGTGATTATTGTGGACTCACCGGTGTTGTCATCAAATGGTTTGAATCCTATCTCTCTGATAGGGAGCAGCGGGTGGTGATGGGGAATTTCACCTCCTCCCTAATGCCCCTGTCACGTGGAGTGCCTCAGGGCTCGATCTTGTCGTAGATGCTGTTCGCAGTGTACATGCCATCCCTGGGTGAGATCATTCAGCAGTTCAGTGTGGAGTTTCACTGCTATGCAGATGATACCCAGTTGTATCTGTCATTTGCGCCAGGAACATCAGATGCTGTAGACATGCTCAACACCTGTCTGGCTAAAATCAATGACTGGATGTCTACCAGCTGGTTGTGACTGAGCCCAGATAAGACGGAGGTGCTGGTGATCGGGTCGCGGGCATGATGGGTTGCCACCTGGAGCCGACACAGGTCTTTCCCTGGGGTCTGCTCCATTGGCGGCCTCGATCTTGGTGTGATCCTGGACAGCAGACTAATGTTCGAAGATCAGGTATCGTTAGTTGTCAAAAGAGTTTTTTTTTTTTTACCACTTAAGGAACATTGCCAGGATCAAGCCCCTTGTTCCACCCAAAGACCTGCTGTCTCTAGTACATGGCTTTGTGACCTCTAGGCTCAACTACTGTAACTCTCTATACTTCGGGGTCACAGGAGGGACCCTCCACAGACTGCAGCTGGTGCAGAACACGGCAGCCCGGTTGCTGACTGGCCTGTCCAGGTTTAGTCATGTGACCTCGGTCCTGCGTGCTCTGCACTGGTTGCCGGTCAGGTGGAGGGTCTTTTTCAAGGTGGGCCTGCTCACCTTTAAGGCCCTATATGGACTGGGTTCTGGCTACCTGACTGAGGTCCTGATACCTGCAACTTCTGTCCGCTCCTCTTCGAAGGGCCTCCTAGACATTCCCAGGATTCGGCTCAAGACACTGGACGACCGTGCCTTTAGTGTCGCTGGGCCGACCCTGTGGAACTCGCTACCACCTTCAGTCCAGGAGACTCCCTTTTTTGGAGTGTTCAAACAGAGGCTAAAGGCCCACCTCTTCCGCCTGGCCTATCTGTATTAACTTCTCCGCTAGACCATATGAGTGAACTCTGATATTTATACTTTAAAGTTGTGATTATGAATTTTAGATGTTATTTATTTCCTGTTTTTACTATGCGTATTGTCTTGCTGTAAGGCATCCAGAGTCTTCGTGAATGGGCATCCTATAAATAAGATTTGCCTTGTCTCAGGAGCCAAGCATGCAGATGGAGGGACCCGAGGTTTGGATGGACTAGTGTCTCCCATCCTGGGTCAGCAGATTCCTGCAGAGGGGGAGAGGGACCGGAGGTTCCTCCACCAACCGCTGTGTAAGAGGAAACCATGTCTGCTGAGGCCACAATGGAACTACTAGAATCGTGTTCGACCTTCTCCATCTGCAGTTTGATTAGCACCCTCTGAATCAGAGAAAACTGAAGGAAGGCGCAGAGGAACCTCCCGCTCCAGGAGAGAGACAACGCATCTCCGCCAGAAAACTCCAGGCCCTGGATCTAGCGAGCAGAAATTGGGCAGTTTTGCACTGAGTGGGGACGCAAAAAGATCCAACTCTGGATGGCCCCATCTGTTGAACAACTCTAATGCAACGGATGAGAGAAGCTCACATTTATGCATGCTGGGCTGAGTTCAGCTGAGGCTGTCCACCAGAGTGTTTAACACACCTGGCACATGGACTGCTGAGTGTGACAGACCGTGATCTAACGCCCAGTACCACACTCTCATGGACTCCTTGCATAGGGGGTACGAATCAGCACTCCCCCCTCCCGCTTGTTGATGCAGTACACTACACTGAGATTGTCTGACTGCACCAGTAGCTGACCCGGAGCAAGGTGTTCCTGAAAAGCCTGCATGGAGTAGAGCACCAGCCTCATCCCCAGGACACTGATATGTAGGGAGGTTTCTATTTGAGACCAAGAGCCCTGGGTTTGGAAGGGACCCAGGTGCAATCCCTAGCACAGATCGGATGCATCCATAGGAAGGATTTGTTGTGGGGAGATCTGGAATGGGATGCTTTGCAAGAGATTCAAGGGGTCCATCCAACACTGCAGCACTTTGCGGACTGGAGAGGAGATCAGGACTGGATGATTTAACTCATCTGTGTGCAGGTCCCACTGTATCTGGAGGGTCCACTGGAGAATGTGCATATGGAGTCTGGCCACTGCACCAGTGGGTATGGCAGCCGTCATGAGGTCTAGCAATCTCAGGTATACCCTGGCAGGAACGCAGCAGCTTTGAGCAACTTCCTGCGCTTAGGCTATAAGGCACTCTGCCCTGTTCTGGGGTAGGAAGGCCTTCCCCTGCATGGAGTCTAGAACTGCCCCTATATACTGCAGCCTTGGGAATGGCATTAGAACCGACATGGACAGACTGACAGTGATGTCCAGTGAGAAAAATAACTGGAGAGCTCTCTCCAGAGTCATCAGGAGCTGTTCCCTGGACGGGGCCTTTAGAAGACAGTCATCCAAGCAGGGGAAGACATACAGTCCCTCACTCCTGAGGGTGCAGCTGCTAAGCACTTGGTAAAGATCTGTGGTGCAGAAGACAAACCAAAGGGTAGCACATTGAATTGGTAATGCTCGCCCTAAAACAGAAAACTGAGAAACCTCCTGTTGGTTGGGGAGAGACCAGATACGTGCAGGTAGGCATTCTACATGTCCAGTGAGCAAAGCCAGTCACCTGTCTTGAGAAGAGGCATCAGGCCTGGCAAAGTAGGCATCCTAAACTTTCTGTACTGGACGTATAGACTGAGGTCCTTTAGGTCTAAAATGGGCCTCAGATCTCCAGGCTTTCTGGGGACCAGGAAAAAACCTGGAATACAATCCCTTGTTTATCTGGCACCTGGGTATTGGCTTGATGGCCTGCAGAAGAGAATGTACTTCCTCCCGGAGAACAGACAAGTGAGCCGGGGGTAACTTGAGGTTGGAGGGAGGGTATCTGGAGGTTGCTTGATGAGCTCCTGGGTGTGACCCCTTTCTATGATCGGCAAAATCCAGGCATCTGAAGTTACAGTTCTCCATTGATTCAGATGGAGGGAGAACCAACCTCCGACCACCACCTCTAGGTCAGGGACCAGAAAAGGGGGGTTCTGGCAAGGAGTCAAGCAGCGGTGGATACAGCTGCTGGGACTGGTCCCTTACTTCTGGGACACTTGGCAGCAGTTCCAGTACTGGAGGGGGTGGGCAAGGCAGCTGGGACTCAGTGCTTCCCTTGGGGGTGAGAGGCTGCACCGGGTCTATTGGTTGCCTTGCGAAAAGGAGGTGCTGTCTACCTCTCGGCTGAGTATGGTAGAGAGAGTGGACAGACTTGATGGCCCTGCCTGAGGCCTGCAGATCGCTGATAATGTCCTGGACGTCAGGACCAAACAGCTTAGTGCAACTGAAAGGGGTGTTGAGCACCTTCTGCTGAATATCAGCAGCAAAGCCCAAGTCCCTTAACCAGGAGTGCCTACATAGGCATATGCCTGTAGTAGTAGCAGCCCTGGCAATAGTGTCAACCATGTCACAGATGGCCCTGAGGACGTGCTTGCTAATGTTCTCAGCTGTCTGCAGGCACTTAAGCTCCTGCTTCTGTATGCCATCTGGGAGAGTCTGGGCAGCAGCCTTGTTGTCCTTCCAGTTAGAATTCTGGTACTTCACTATACGAGACAGGTAGTTTGCAATCCTCAGCCCCAGGGTGGAGGAAGCATATACCCTCTTATCCAAAGGTCAGTTCTGCAGGCTTCTTTGTCCAGGGGAAGAGAGCAAAGGTGCTTAGGTTCCTTAGACCTGTCGTTGACTGCCTTAATGACCACGTAGTCTGTTTCGGGCTGGGCAGCATAGCAGGGGAACCCCGGTGGGTGTGTGGCGAAGTCTATCTGCTCTGCGGGGCATAGCTGTCACCATGTCTGGTCTGTGCCAGGCTGTGTGGCTGTATTACTAAAGGCAGGCAAAACTGGAGGAATGATTCTGGGGGGAGACTCTGGGATCTCCATGAAGTCCACCAGCTCTTTCCTGGTGACATCCTCTTCCTCAGTGTGGAAGCCCATGGTTGTGAACAACTGTCTTATCACATTGAAAAATGTGGGATCCTCAGGAGAAGACCTAGGGGCATACTTTTTTTTTTTTTTTTTTTTAACTTTTTATTTATATTTTTATACTTTACAGTACAAGAATTCCACTCGGAACAGCGCTTACAACATGTTTTCAGATAAAGTTGATATTAGGTGATTTGAGACAGTGTTACCTTTGTTACAAGACATGGAGGGGAACTCCACATTATACAATAATTATACATAATGGCTACAAATGCTGCTAATCGTCTTGAACTAAATTGACCCAAAAAAAAAAAAAAAAAATGTTTAAACACATGTGGAGACAGCTATATAAGCCTTTATTTATATGCCCCCATAATTATTTAATTAAAGAGTTTCCCCCTTCAGTATGCTCCCTTAGTCTGCTTGGTTGACAGCAAGTTGGTTATTTAAACTTTCAAACTGTTTATTTCCCAAAGCCACATTTAGAAAAAATATTTCTTCATATCTATAACCAGGAGTTTAAGAAATCCAAGGAACAAGGTTCCTCCCTCTAATGAAGGTATTATCAGAACCGCTATTTTAACTAAAACTGGGTTATCCACAGGGCAAGGAGACACCACAACAGAGTTATATTTATACTTAAAAATCCAATCCGGCATATCGAAAGGTTACAAAACAAAAATAACATGGTATTTGCCAGTCATTGGTATCTCCAACTCGGCCCTAAAATGTCATTTGCCATATCTGTTTTTTTAGGCCCGTAATCAGTCCCCATTAGTTCAAGCGTTACCTTCAGAGTTGACTCACAGACATGCAATAAACCCAATCCAAGTGTCCACTTCCGAATCTGAAGACATTTCTCCCTCTCCGGCCGCCTTTTCCACCTCCAGTTTCTCTGCCATTTTCCCAGCCTCTTTCGGATCTGTGTATACATATGTTTTGCGCCCGATATTCACATGGAGTCGAGCCGGCATTAGCATACTTGTGGGAACCTCTAAGTCACAGAATCTCTGCCTCGCTGCATCGAAACCCTTTCGTTTTATTCGGGTTGCACAGGAGAGATCTGGAAACAGTAAAACTCTGGACCCCTTGACGTGCACATTCCTCTTTGCTCTGGCTGCTTGCAGAATTCGGTCTCAGATCACAGTCGACACTGTGACTACCAGGATAGTGCGAGGCTCTAATTTCTGCTTGCTGGCTCTCCGAGGTGTGATCCGATAAGATCTGAGGACGTTCTCATGTAATTCTAAGCCGTAGGTCTCCTTCAGCCAAGTTGTAATAAATGTGCATATGTCATCACCCTCTGTATTTTCGAGGATCCCCAGCACCCAGACATGCGAGGCCCTTATTGCATTTTCTAGATGTTCCAATCTGCTATGCAGTAAAGCATGCTCTCTTACACAAGTTGATGCTGTAGCCATTGCTTTATTCGAATTTTTTTCTGCACATGCTGCAGTCTCAACCAACCCATCCATACGGTGTTCCATTGTGAGCATACGCTCATGGTATGAGTCCTCTTTTTTATCCATTTGTTGGATCGTTTTAGTGAGGGTCGAGAGAGCTTGTTGCAGCGAGTCTAACGATGCCGGGCGGGAGCCCTCCTTGTTGGGCTCTTCCAATGCAAGCTCCGAGGATGTTGGTGCCTTCACGGCCCCACCACGAGGTGCAAAAAAACTGGCTTTATTTTCTGCAGTCTTCCGCCCCATATTCACCACCTCCACCTCCGCAAGGACAGAAATCTTCTGTGATCAGATACGTTTACTTCTTAGTCAACAAACAGATCGTAAATCAAATATTTTTAGTTATTAAGACACCAAGTTATGGGGGCTCTCTGAAGGAGCGTCTAGATGGCTGAGCAGCTAGCCACGCCCCCCAGGGGCATACTTAACCAAATCCTCACTGACAGAGGAAGCTGTGGACTTGTCAGAGACCAGGATCTCTTCCTCTTCTTCCTCCTCATCACCTGGAAGACTGAGGTATAGATGGTACTCGTCTTCGACATCGACCTCTTCCATATCCAGATCTGGCATCGGATGTGCAGACGACGGCCTGCGGGGAACCTCTCGTGGCTGATGACTAGGGGTCAACGATGAAGCTGCCGTTGACAACGTTGGCAAAGTGGGCTTGCAGGCGCCAGCAGCTGCACAATCACAGAAGTGAATTTAGTCAAAATGTCGTTTAGGTTAATGATATTTGTTGACGGGGCGGGCACACCATGGCACAGACATCAATGGCCCGCCTGATTCGGCCCGGTGAACCCAAAGGGCCCGTAACCCTGGAGGGAGAAGGGTGCCCGTTGTTGATGAAGGAGGGGCTGACGGCCCGAAGGTCAATGGCCGGCCGCCCTGAGAATCAGGCAGGGGTGCTGTTGGTATGGATCTGGAGGGCAGATTTTGTGCGTTGGTGCATCCAGAGCCGACAAGGATCCCCAGAGGAAGGAGAAGAGGCCATCGGGGAATGAGATCGCTGCTGGGGGGAATGGTCGCGATCTCTGTCTTTTTTATGACTTTTCTCGGGCCTTGGAGCTCGATGACCCAGTTGGCGACAGAGGCTAGCCCTCCGGAGGACCCCCTACTCGGAACTGGCTACCTGTTGATCCATCAGGAAATTTTTAAGAGTGTTTCTGTGTTGCTGGAGGGTTGTTTGGTTAAACTTCTGGCAGAGCTCGCAGTCAGAAACTTCGTGGTCAGGCCCAAGACAGCAAACACAGACAGAAAGTTCATCTGTGGAAGCAATCTTCTTTCTGCAGCGGCACTGACAGAAGAGAGACGCTGAAGGATTAACTCTTGACATAAACAAGTTGAAGGAATCTCTTTAATAAAACAGATTCTGAAAAATAACAGATAAAAAGCTATAGGCAAAAAAAACATGGTGCGAGTACTGTGTCAGATCTTCCGTCGATGGCAGGAAAGAACAGAGGAGGGAGCAGGGCCACTCACACCTTTATGGAGTTGGTGACGCCAACGGCGTGGGCAGCCACAGCTGTACTGCTGAAAATCTTCCATGTGGAACTGCTTCACAGATGGTGAGGTTCCTATGGTGTGACCTGATGACTGAGATACCCCCAAAGAAGATCTGTGACATAGCAGGCACAGCAAATGAAAATTACTTATCTACTGTAATTCTTGATCTTCTTGGACGAAGTCTCCACCACTCATTCACACTAGTGGGACTACACCAGAAGTGCTAGGACCAGGCAGGAGCCAAAAACCTTCAGGAGGACTGGCGCCGAGATAGGACAATGCATGCGCAGCTGGCTCATGCCATATAGGCTATCTTGGTGTCGACCCTCCAACCGCCTCAGTATCCTTTTTACCGAAGAGGTGCAGCATAAACTAACCTAAGAAAATTAACCTATCTCGGACATAAGATGGTCAATATGACCCGTGTAAGAAGGATCAACTCAAAGGTGTCTTCACAGCCTAGGCCCACGAGGGAGTGAAGACCAGAACAGTGTGTCTGAGCTTGAGGGATGGTGGGTGGGTGGGCGTGTGAATGAATGAATGGTGGAGACTTCGTCTAAGAAGATCAAGAATTACGGTAGGTATGTAATTTTCAGATCTTCCTGGACATAAAGTCTCCACCACTCCTTCACACTAGTGGGAGAGTACCGAGCTATAAAAATCCCCCGAGAAGGGTGGCAGGAGAGAGGAGCTCACTCAGGACAGAAATCCATGAAGGACTGTCCTGCCAAAGGAAGGATGCTGTCTGGCATGGACATTCAAGGAGCAGTGCTCCACAAAAGTGTGCACAGAGCTCCAAGTGGCCGCACTGCAGAGGTCTGCATTAGGCACGTTCCAAATCTCTGCTAGAGATGCTGCGACCGCTCTGGTACAGTGGGCATACACCCTGCCTTCCTGCTTGACCTGCGCCATCGAAATAAAATGGCAGAGACATGCTACCAGCCATGCTGAAATGCACCTGATGGCAACAGGCTGACCCAGCCGGGTCATGCTGAAAGAGACAAAAAGTTGCTTGGATTTGCAAATTTCTCTTGTTCTGTCAATGTAGAATCGCAAAACCCTCTTTACATCCAAAGAATGTAGGGTACGCTCCCCTTCATTCTGAAAATCTGTGAAGTAGGTCAGAAGGATCAGGGGCTGGTTCAGGTGGAATTCTGAGACTACTTTAGGAAGGAATTTAGGGCGAGTTCTGAGAACCACCTTGTCCTTGTGAAATACTGTGTACAGGGGGTCTGTGACCAGGGCATGTATTTCAGAGACCCTGCGAGCGGAAGTAATGGTCACAAGGAAGGCAGCCTTCCAGGTCAGGAACTTCAAATCGCAGGTCGCTAGAGGCTCAAAAGGTTTATGAGTGAGCATTTATTTATTTTTTGTTGACCGGGTAAGTGCACTAGACAAATCCTGCCTATTTTCTGGCACGACCCGAGGAGGGGGATACAGATGAATGCCAACTGACCTTGAAGCAGATTAAGCTGTTGGTGGTATTTTTAGTGAATGAGGGAAATTTGGCCAGGATACCGGGGAAATGTCCCTACTCTTTTTCGGTAAGTGTCATGGGATCTTTAACATCCACCTGAACTACCACCAATCCAGGCAGATGGGACCTTGGTTTAACGTCTCGTCCGAAAGACGGATAAGTGTCATGGGATCTTTAATATCCACCTGAACTACCACCAATCCAGGCAGATGGGACCTCGGTCTAACGTCTCGTCCGAAAGCATGTCTAGCACCAGGTTGATATTACAAGCAGTGGTCTTCTGACTGGTGGTCTAGTGTGCAGTATACCTTTAAGGAATCTCTTAACCAAGGGTAGCTGAGCCACCGACATATTGTGGAAAGGCCGAAATTGCACAAAGATGTACTTTCACTGTTGAGTATTGTAGTCTGTGACAGGGTTGAATAGGACCCTGTCCCAGTTGTTATGGAGAAGGTGTTTAAATGAAAGATTCTTTCCTCTTCTGTTTCTTCTATATCTGGTTGTGAAACCAAATTTTCCTGTGAGACTTCGGATTTGATCACCCCAACAGTCTCGCAATTCTTTGCTCTCACTGTCTCAGCCCTCCCTTGCTGCCTGTTTTCCTCCTTTGCATATCTGCTGATATAAAAATATATGCAAATCAATATGTGGAAATGTGACTGGTAATGGGATCGCTTTTGTTTGGAAAATGTATAGTATTACGGTTGAAATGTACATAATTATAATTTGAGATGATTGTAAAAAGCTAATGGAAAACTCCAGATGTTACTTGGGTGCAATTTTTTTTAAGCTTTTTGCAAAAGCTGTAGGGGCCTCAGCAAGCACATTGTATTCTAGCAGTTCCTGAAACTTACAAGAACAGAACACTTACAAAAACAGGATGCATGCCAAGAGTGGGGGTTGAAAGACGTATAAAGGAGCAAAGCTGCAACTGAAAAAAGATTAGGAGAACAAGGGACACAGACACTGAAAGGAAACTGTATTTTGCCTTTGTAAATAGTTATACTGAACAAGTTTATTTTATGATACTGCTAGTGTAAATAAATAATTTATGGTGAATTCTATAACTGCTCCTGGTTTTCCTATGTACCATGACGACAGTCCTGCATTAGACAGGTCTAGAAGGTACTCCCAATACCTTGGTGAGCAATAAAGGGGTCCAGGGAGGACTTTGCACACCAAATGTTTCCACTTTGCCATGTAGGTCTTCCTAGTGGATGGCTTACGCGCTGCTAGGAGAATGTCTGAGATTCTACGGGAAACGTTGAACCTATTCACTTCCATCTCCTCAGGAGCCAGGCATGGAGAGAAAGGGACCGCAGGCTGGTATGGACCACTGGACCCTGGATCAGGAGGTCCGTTTGAAGTGGAAACATCAGAGAAACATCCGATAATCTATTGATTAATGGAAACCATATCTGACAAGGCCAGTATGGGACAATGAGAATCACGCTGCTCCCCCGTGCTTCCAGCTTGAGCAGCACCCTCTGAATTAAGGGAAGAGGTGGAAATGCCTACAGAAGGCATCTTGTCCACTGCAGTCTGAATGCATCCTGGCAGAAAACGCCATGCTCTGGATTTCTGGAGCAGAATAGAGGCAGTTTTGTGTTAAGTGAGGACACAAAAAGGTCCAGGTTCGGAGTGCCCCACTTCTCGAATAGCAACTGTACAATGTTTGATCACTCTGGATTCCTGGCAGGTAAACTGCCCGAATCAGGGCTTCGTACTCGAGACACCATTCTCACGGCTTCCCTGCACAGAGAGTAAGAGTGTGCTCCACCCTGTTTGTTGCATCATCACCACCTTGTTGTCCATTTGAATGAGAATTACCTTGTGACAGAGGACATCCTTCAGGGCTCGGACAGCGTACAGGACAGCTCTCATTTCCAGGATATTTATGTGCAACTGGGACTAGTCCTAACTCCATGGGCCCTGGGTGTGGAGATCCTGACAGTGAGCTCCCCAACCAGTCAGAGATGCATCCATGGTGATGGTGATCTGTGTCTCCAGTGGGGCAAAGGGAAAACCTTGGAGAAGGTTGTCCTCCTGAGTCCACCAGGTAAGTGACTTCATTAGGGGCTCAGTCATCTTGATGTAGAATGATTGCGTGTGTGTGGCTGGAGACCACTGAGTGCAGAGCATCCACTGTGCGGTTCTTATGTGTAGTCTGGTCAGGGGCATCGTAAACACAGATGATGCCATGAGACCTAGCATCTGCTGCATCGATAGAGCTTGAACCGAGTTGTGCTCTTTGATGAAGTGAGCCATCTGGAGAATGTCATTTGTCCTCTTCTGGGAGGAAGGCGCTTGCCCTGGAGGTGTTCAGGAGAGCACCTATGAAGGGAAGTTGTTGGGAGGGTTGAAGCTGTGATTCTTCCAGGTTCGGGAGAACTCCCATGGATGTGAGGAACTTGGAAGCCATGGCCACCACTTCCTTCGTCCCTGGAGGAGCTCGCTAGGAGACAATCATCTAGGTATGGGAACACTTGATTTCTGAGTTTTCTGAGATGCACCATGACAACTGCAAAGCACTCTGTAAATACATGAGGCGCCGAGGATATCACAAAGGGCAGGACTCTGAATTGGTAGTGCTGACCCAGGCCCCAAAAGCATAGGTACTTGTGGTGGCCTGGGTGCACTGGGATGTGTTGGTAGGTATCCTGCATTTCCAGAGAAGCCGACCAATTGTTTGGGTGAATCAGAGGTAAGAGCATTCCCAGCGATATCATCCTGAATTTCTCTTTGAACAGGAATTTGTTTAACTTTCTTAGGTCTAGAATAGGGCATAAACTGCCTGTTTTCTTTGAACTAGGAACCAGTGACAGTAGAAAACTGTGTTCCGTTTTGCTTACGGAACCACTTCTACTGCCCTGTTGTTAGAAGGCTCTGAATCTCGGAAGCAAGAAAGTCTGACTGAGTGGTAGACCGTTTGGGCTGTCGTTTGGGTGGACGATCCGGAGGGGTCTCTGAAAAATTTAGAGAGTATCCCTCTTGAATTATCCTGAGGACCCATTTGTCCGTTGTGACAGACCTCCGCTGGTTGTAACACTGAGTCAGACACCCCTCTACCGTCGAAGAGGAGTGTCCCCTCGGGCAGTTGAGGTGGGACATGGGCTGGGTCTTCAGAGGGTGGCACTGGGCGCCGGGCCCTGTGACTTCTGCTGCATTTTCTTTTTGCGGCTGAGGGGCTTGGTTCTTATTAAAAGCCCTCGGCCTTCTACTTTTCCACCAAAGGACTGATGGTTATGAGGAACTGCTGGCACTTTCCGCCCCACTGAGGGGCGGCAGGGGCCGGTCTGGTCGTCCTAATAGCAGTCCTAGTTTTCTGAATGGCCTCCAGTGCCTGCTCCACCTGTGGGCCAAACAGATAAACCCCATCAAATGGAAAATTCATGACTCTCTGTTGATCACCATTTGTGAATCCCGAAGTCCTTAGCCATGAGTGATCCAGTCATTTTTTTTTACCCAGGCTACCACCCTGGGATCCACGCCTAGGCTGGCTAATTTGTTTATTAATCTTTTGTGTGGCACTGTGTCAAATGCCTTGCTAAAGTATAGGTAGGCCATGTCCACAGCCCCTCCCTGACATGACCTTTCCGCTGTGAATTCATGCTGCCTTGGGTTCTGTGCTCCGCCTGCCTCTAGGTACTCAACAGTTCTTTCTTTCAGAAGTGATTCCATCATTTTCCTTGCCACTGAGGTCAAGCTAACAGGTCTGTAGTTTCCTGCCTCTGCTTTGCTCCCACTTTTGTGAAGGGGAATCACATCCGCCCTCCTCCAGTCCCTAGGTACCACACCATCCTCCCATGATTTGTTAAAAAGGGTAGTCAGTAGTGTCACTAGTTCTCCCCTCAGTTCATTTAGAATTCTGTGGGTATCATGTCAGGCTCCACTGTTTTGTCCACCTTCAGTTTTAGGAGTTCTTTCAGAACCCTTTCTTCTGTGAAAGGACTGGTATTGATCCCCCTATTTAGAGTGCTTCTATTGATCAGATTAAGTACCTCGCCCTCCTCTTTTGTGAATACTGAGCAGAAGTATTTGTTCAGTATCCCTGCTTTTTCGCCGTCCCTCTCTGCTCACCCACCCTCTCCTTTATTACGTCTCATTATCCCTCCCCATGGTCTTTCTTTGCTTCCTAATGTACCTATAAAAGGTTTTATCCCCCTTCTTAACCGAGTTGGCTATATTTTCCTCAGTTTGGGCCTTTGCTATTCTGACTGCCTTCCCCACTTCTTTCTGCTTTAACTGGTAAAGTTCTCTGTCCTGCTCCTTCTATTTCCTTATACTTCCTGAATGCTACAGTTATCTTTTTCTCTCTAACCTTCCCCGCCACCTCTTTTGAGAACCACAGTGATTTTTATTTTCCGTTTAATTTGCTTTACACAAAGTCTTGTTGCCTCTGTGATGGCAGTTTTAATGTTTCCCCATTGTTCCTCCACCCCTCCTTCTTGCCCGTTTGCTAGTGCTTTTCTGAGGCACTCTCCCATTTTGACAAAGTCAGCCTTCCTAAAGTCCAGTACCCTCACTTTTGTATGGCTTGACTCTGCGGCTGTGTTTATCGTGAACCACATTGTTTGGTGGTCATTTGTTCCCAGATGGCTACCCACTTCTACATCCAAGATCCTCTCTCCATCCCCGTTTGAGAGTACCAGGTCTTAGATTGCTCCCTCCCTAGTGGGTTCCAATACTAGCTGTCTGAGGCATGCCCCCTGTAGGGCATCAAGAATGACCCTGCTCTTGGATGTGGTTGTAGCAAAGGTGTTCCAGTTAACATCTGCCATATTCAGGTCCCCATCAACAATATCTCCACTTTTTCTGCCATCCTAAGGATGCCTTCCATCCAGGGCTCGAGATAAGAATTTTTGGGATGAGTACTGTACTCCTTGTTTTGAAAGTGAGGTGAGTAAAAGCAAATTCAGATGCGTACAAATCCCTGAACAGAGTGGATTGAGGAGGTCATTTTTAAAAACAATGACGTTTTTTCTAGATAAGAACTGATCAAGTGCCAATAATGCCAGATAATGTTGGCAGGCAGGAATAAATTACTCCCCAGTTTTAACATACAGTGAAAAAAATTAAATTGAGATGCATACAGGTGCTGTAAATCTGTGTTTAAAAAAAAACTCCTTTTGAATCACCAGTTCCGTTATGAAGCACTATTCTTTGGTGTTGAGTATTTACAAATGTTGGATGAGTATTGGTACTCATGAAAAAGATTTTCTGAAGAGTATTTCCTAAAATGACGTCAGTAAAACAGGTTGGTACTACCCTTATCTGGAGCCCTGCTTCAATCATTTCCTTGTCCATTTCCTCCCCCTGAGATGGGGGTCCGTATACAACCCCGTGAGGACTGTGGTGCCATTTCCGGTCCCCAGGGTGACCCACAGTGCCTCTTCTCCTCCCTGTTTACCCTTTAGTTCCGTTGCTTTGATCCCTTCCCTTACGTAAAGAGCTGCTCCTCCTCCTCTTCTACCCACCCTGTTCCTCCTGTAGATTGTGTACCCTGGTATGTTGACATCCCAGTCAAGGTTCTCTGTGTACCATGTTTCTCCGACTGCCATGATATCCAGGCATCCCCCTTCCATCAAGGCCACCAGTTCAGGGAGCTTGTTACATAGACTACGGGCACTGGTACTCATTACCCTCCATTTTCTGATGGCCTTACCCCTTTTTGCCCCATCCCTGTCCTTACTGCCTTTGCCTTTTTCTCCATTTACCCCAGCCTTTCTCCTTATCGACTTCTCTATCTTGGTGTTTACTGATTTTGTTTTGGGGGGAGGGAAGGGTGCTAGGATTTCCCTGCTCCTTTTCAGTGCTTCCCCCCTTGGCTAGTTTAAATGCTTGCCAATGAAGCATTTAAACCTATCACCTAGGATCCTGGTTCCCCTCCTGGACAGATGCAGACCATTCAGAGATTCAGAATACACACAAGGAGCCAGAAGAACTGTGGGTCAACCTGGAAACAGGAAATGGGACAGCCATAAGAAATGGGGTTGTCTACAGGCCCCCAAACCAGGGGGAAGGCACAGACACATTGCTGTTAAAATATATACAAAACATGACAGCTAAAGGGGAGGTTCTGATAATGGGAGACTTCAACATGCCAAATACAGACTGGTCAATACCAGCAGGAACATCTGCCAAAACTAGACACATGGTGGATTCCCTGCAGGGGGAAGGCCTCAAACAACTGGTACAACAACCCACAAGAGACAGGGCTATCCTAGATCTAGTACTGACCAACAGGGAAAGGATCACAGATCTCTAGGTAGAAGGTCACCTGGGGGCCAGTGACCATCACATGGTATGGTTCACTTTGGCCACTACAACTAAATCATCTCTTTCCAAGGCAAAAATATGGGACTTCAGAGGAGCCGACTTTGAGAAGATGGCCAACAGAGTTACGCTAGCCCTGGCAAAAAGAAATACAGGTGAGAGGGTACAGGCAAAGTGGGCAAGCATTAAGGATGCAATACTTGAAGCAACATCCCATTGTGTTAGAGAGAAAAGGAAGTGAGCAGAAGTGTCTGTTTAGGATAGATGCTGTACCCTGTAGAATACCCTTGGATGGCTACTGCTACAAGGTCGCTTTGACCTAGCCCTCTGCTGCATGGTAGACAATGTCATCCGCACAGCTCCAGAATCCCCCCTAACTGCCCTCTTGAAAACCAGAATGCTCCTCCGCAACTTCCGCTCTAATGGTACTTCCCCTCTAGCTGTTCCTAGGGTATCCACCAACATGGGTAGCAGAGCTTGGTCTGCAGCTGCCCCTCTGCAGTGGAACAAACTACCGGCTGAACTCCGTTCCACTGACACACACTTCAGTTTCAAGTCCCGCCTTAAAGTCTGGTTCCTGGCAAATTCATCCTGCCGCTGCTCCCTGGGGTCTGACACCAACCTACACTAGTCAACTCCCCAGCCCAGGGGCTACCCACCTACCCACACTAGTCAACTCCCCTGCCTACAATTGTTATATTTTTCACAGTAATATTTGACTTCCTTGCTGTACATATTGCATATGTATATTTTACTGAGTTTTCTGTGCATTACTTGCTCACTGGACGATGCAGTCACACACTGTACACTGTGCCTATGATTTGTTTGTTTTGTACCAAATCTCCTCATGTCCAATATTGAAACCTTGTATTCACTGTTCTCAAATGGACCTATGCATCAAACCTGTATATTGTGCTTACTATTGTTGCTTGTATAAATCTGTTTCATGTGTATTACTGTTACCTTGTACTCCACTGTTACCCTGCGCCATGTGTTATGGCCCGGGTCGTGCCTAAAAACAGTCCCTGGGATCAGTGCACTCACCCAGTTATCAAAGTCATAAATAAATAAAAAATAAGTGCAAAAGAAGAAGGAAACCACTTTGGTTCTCAAAAACAGTAGCAGAAAAGGTCAGAGCCAAAAGGCTGGCCTTCAGGAAATATAAGGGAACACAGTGGGATGAAGATAGGGAGCATACCAAACTTCCCTAAGGGAAGCATGGAAAGCAGGAAGGCAGGCAAAGGCCCAAACCGAGGAAACACTAGAACAAACAGTAAAAGAAGGTGACAAGAATTTCTATAGATACATTAGTGAAAGGAGAAAGTCCAGAGGGGGTATTGCTAAGATCAAAGGAGATAAGGGTGTGTGTGAGGAGGAGGACCATGTAAAAGCATCTATCCTAAATAGAAACTTCTGCTCAGTATTTACTGAAGAGAAGGTAGGGCATGGCCCACAGCTCAGCACCATGGACACATGGGGGAGGGAGGTGAGCACTAGTCCCTTCACAAAAGAAAGGGTCGTATAAGAGCTCGATAAGCTCAGGGTGGACAAGGCAATGGGACCTGATGGCATACATCCCAGGGTACTAAAGGAGCTAAGGGTGGAATTAGCAGAGTCATTATTAGAACTGTTTAGTGAGTCTCTGAGCACAGGAGAGGTCCCAGAAGACTGAAGGAGGGCTCATGTGATCCCGTTCCACAAGAGTGCTAGCAGGGAGGAGGCAGGGAACTACAGACCAGTCAGTCTTACCTCAGTAGCGGGCAAGATTATGGAGGCACTCCTTAAGGAAAGGATAGTGCAACACCTGGAGTTCATAGGAGCACAGGATACAAGACAGCATGGGTTTACAAAAGGAAGGTCCTGTCAAACTAATCTCATAGATTTCTTTGACTGGGTAACAAGAGTGGTGGACAAAGAGGGAGCAGTTGATGTCGCCTACCTTGACTTCAGCAAAGCTTTCAATACTGTTCCACACAGAAGATTGATTAATAAGCTGGGTAAGCTCGGGGTGGGTCAGAAGTTGGTCAACTGGGTGGCAAACTGGTTGACGGGCAGAAAACAGAGTGGTGGTAAACAGTATACAGTCAGAAGAGATGCAATTCACAAGTGGGGGTACCTCAGGGATCAGTCCTGGGGCCAGTCCTCTTCAATATCTTCACCAGTGACATTGAAGATGGACTGGAGGGAAAGGTTTGTCTGTTTGCAGATGACACCAAGATCTGGAACAGAGTAGATGATCCAGATGGGGTGGGCAAAATGAGAAGAGATCTGGCTAAACTAGCAAAATAATCGAAGAGTGGCAACTGGAGTTTAATGCAAAGAAGTGCAAGATCATGCACATAGGGAAGAGAAACCCTGAAGCCACCTATAGGCTGGGAGGGGAGTTGCTGGCAGTCACAAGGGAAGAAAGAGACTTAAGCATCATCATCACCGATGACCTAAAATCATCCAAGCAGACCACTAAAAGCAGTAGGTAATGCTAGGGGGATGTTAGGGTGTATCAGTAGGGGTATCACAAGTCGGAAGAGGGGAGGTAATAATCCCTCTTTACAAGACACTGGTTATGCCCCATCTGGAGTACTACGTGCAGTACTGGAGGCCACACCTTCACAAGGACATTAACCAAATTGAGGCAGTCCAGAGAAGGGCAACCAAAATGGTGCAGGAACTGCGTCAGAAAACATATGAGGACAGATTAACGGAGCTCAATATTTATATCCTAGAGCAAAGGAGGGAGAGAGGTGATATGATCGAAACATTGAAACACCTTAAGGGCATTAACAAGGTAAAAGAGTCAAACACGTTTCAATAAATGAAAAATAGCAGGATAAGAGGACACAGCATGAGATTAGAGGGAGGCCGATTAAGGGGGAATGTGAGGAAGTTCTTTTGCACAGAAATGGTGGTGGAAGCATGGAGCGGCCTACCTGAGGAAGTGGTGGATATGAATACAGTGCAGGGCTTCAAACAGGCATGGGATAGGCATAAGGGAGAAATACAGATGAGTATGAATAGATAGGCCATTGACAGAGCAAAGGCCGATGGCACATTTATAAGGTAGAAAAAGAAATGGGCAGACTGGATGGGCCTTGTGGTCCTTATCTGCCGTCAACTTCTATGTTTCTATTGAGCCAGTATAGGCCTGCATCCCTCCAGGTGGACCCCCAGTCCCCAGTGAAGCCAAAACACTGAGCTCTGCAGCAGTTTGTCAACCACAGATTGAATCCCATGGAGACTTTATGTCCAGGAAGATCAGCAAGTTCCTGAAGGAGAGGAAAAAATACAAATTCCATCAGTGAAATGGCGACAACAGAAATGTTTCCACTGGTCGGACTGGTCACATTCTCTATAGATTGGAGAAAAAGAAATTAAGCATTTGCAGGACGCCCAGATAGGTACAGGTGTGTGCTGACAACAACATGTAGTCATGTCAGTGTGTGTGGTTCCAGCTTGCAAAAGTTTCCCAAGAGGTTCTGACATCGACAGTTTACAGTCCAATGTATTATGACTCTATGGAGATACCCTCGAAGATCATCCTGCAAGTGCACAATGGCCCCATGGAGGATCATGATGCACAGGTTTGTGCAGACAGTATTTCAGAGTCAGTTTCAGGCTGGGCAAAGTAATACATGCAGGGACAGCGCTAGATAAGGCAAAAAGGGAAAAAGCTGCAGCCTGCCAAGAAATGACACACTTTCCACAAGACAGTGGATCCATAGCAGTGCATCCGGTCTGTAACAATAGCTGAAAAATAGAAAAGTATGTATTCTTGACAAGTTTTAGCTTCTGTACTTGTGAAATATGTACTTTCAGTTAGGTTTTGACCTGGTTATTTCTTGTTTTAACACACATGTTTTTACCACAGTGGGTCTAACTTGATCCATGTTTTAAACCCCCTTGTGCTGTCACTGAACACGTGCCATCCCTAGGAGCCAAATACTGATGGTCTGTTTTCTTGGGGACAGCCCACATGGTTCTGGGCAGACACCAAGTGAAGGTGTGGATGTCATGTGCATGTCATTACAGTGACAGTCAGGCATGTAGGGTTGGTATTATCCTTGGCCTGACTAACTGGCATACAGGCTGCCATAGAATCAAAACCCAGTTTGATGCACATGTTCACGGGGGAGAACTGCCAAGCAGGCTGGACAGATGACGTTTCTCACCCACTATGTCCAAAATGGGGCTAGTCAGGATGCACTATCCTTTGTTCTAGTTCCTCCTCCTCCTTCTCCTCACCACAGTCCAGTAAGATGTTCCCAACTGGCAGGTGTCGCGTTAAGGGTGTGCTCTGTTCTCAGAGCACAGATTGCATTTTGAGGAGCACATTTTCAAAGCCCTTTCCACTTGTATCTGTGCTCCTACTGTAAACTAGGAGCACGGCGGGCAAAGGGCATTGCAACTGGTTCCTGGTTCTTTTTTTTTAAGAATGAAGCGGAAAAGTTTTTCTAAGTCATTTGCATTTTTCTAATTAGTACCGAGTACAAAAGGAAGAGGGATATGTGCATTTTTGCAGCGGGAGTTTTACAGAAATCGACTGGCTTTTTTCATTGTCAATCAAACTAGTGTGGGTTGGGCAAACTGTTCATTGGCTGTAGACTCCTAGTATTACTCAAGTAAGCGTGGCAAGTATAAGGGAAAACAGAGCACGGAGAGAGAAGAGAAGGTGCAGTGAAGGTGCGCTGATCTTATCCAGCCAGCATTCAATATTTCGTTCCAGTTTCAACAACAAACAGGTTGATTTTCCTAGTAAAGGCTTTACCTCGTATGTATGTAAAAAAATCATTTTTTCCCCCTAAAAGTTGTGGAAGTCGCAATTTTTGTTTATGTTGCAACTGTGAGCATGTTTGTGTAATCTTAATAACTCTTTCATGCTGCTGCGTGCCACTCTATTATTGTGCTGAAGTTGAGATTTGACCTGTATGCTGAAATATGAAGTTGGATCAGAAAGAAACTGGTCTTGCTATGTTTTATAATAATTTTGAAATTGCGCTGTGAAGGTACTAAAACCAATTTGGGGGGGTTGGGGTGGTAATTGCTTGTTCTCCAGTCATTCTCATCGTCTCTGGTTCTGGTCTGCAGTTAAAAAAAAAAAAGGCAATTGGTGGAGGCTTTTATTTATTTTGTGTTTATGTGGTGCCCTAGTAGCTAGTATGTTAATTTGAATATACTCGCATCATGGCGGGCACTGACTGAGGGTGGATGAAAATCAACTTTTTATGCTGCTGCTCCATTACTTGATGTGACCTCCGCCACTGTGATATTTGATGTGACAGTGACATCTGAATAAAATTGGGCTTTCTATAATGTTCCTTTTGCAATTGCGAACATACTGAAGCCGGGGGGGGTACTTACCTGTTCTCCATTCCTACTCCTCGTTCCCTGTTCTGGACAGCTTGGAAAAAAGCATTGTTTTTTCTTTTTTTTTTAACCCTTCTACTGTGTATGTATAGCTTATGCTCAGTAATCTTGTGTTAAACTTGAAGCCTGTATGGCAGTGGCGGTCTGTCTCGAAAGGATCGGTGCCTGGGACTGGGTGGGTTGCTCACTGTACCCTGGCCTGTCCTATTTAGTACACCATTTTTATTTTTTGTTTATGTGCCTCACCTACCAATCGGAAGCTCTCTTTAAGGCTCCTAACCTCTGCCATCTTGTTGCACTGTCTGCGAGTGGGCCAAGCAATGGATATTGGCACCCAATGTAATTTCTGGCAGTGCAGCATCGAGAACAGGCAGCTTGATCAAGCAGTAGTAACTCGAGTCATTGGGTCATGAGCGGTTTGATTGGTCGCTGCGGCACTGCCAGAACAGGCAGCATGGAGCTGGTGGTGACAAGCAGTTTGCGGACATGGCATGGGTCTGGGACATCACTTACTCTGATTTCTTTCCATCACACATGCAGCAAGGCAGCAAATTAGCAAGTGCAGATTGAGAAGAGGCTGGTGGCAGTCTGAACGGCCCACGCCGAGGGGTGGTGGCAGCAGACTGCATAGCACACAGGAGATATTAGCCCCCCATGTAAGTTTCATTACTGGCACTAGTGCGTCTTATTTTGTATATGGTAATGGGAGGGAGTCAGGATTTGTGATTATGCCCTATTTCAATTTCTGTTCTTGGCGCTGGTCAGAGGAAACAGGGACCTCGGTACTTGCAGTGAGGGAGGGGGGACATGGTGCTTTGCTCCATTCCATTTGTTCGGACCCCTCTTGGATATGAACGGACTGCACTGTACCTTACATAAATTTATTTTGTGAGCTGTTGACTGTCGTTTTCTGCATCCGACTTGACTTGTATCAAGCTGATATGGTGGTGGCATGACAAGCTGGTTCTTTTTAACCTCCAACTGCTGAAAGATGGAACAGTCTGTCATGAGTTTGCCGGTGATGTGATTTGCTTCGGACCCCCTCACACACCTACTCTGCACTGTACTGCAGCCACAATTGTGCCCTCAAAGTATTTTTATTTCTCTGTAAATCCCAAACATTTAACCTTTGCCTTTCCCCTAACGAGGCGTCGGTCATGAACTAATAATGTGGCTGCATAGAAAGGTAGAGCAGACTGTTGTGAGATTGAGAATGTGTCTATGCATGGCTGACATTCCTGTTTTAGTACAGTATTTAATTGAGAAATTGCTAGTTTCTGTCAGTAGAAGGCTTTTACAAGGAGAGTAGGGGAGGCTAGTTTTTCAGTGTACCTTCTCGTTCCAAACAGGAAAGCTGTGTCATGAACAATGCCCTTCTGTATTGCAGATAATGAGCTTTTCCAGAGGTCGAAATTAAGTTTTGCAGTCACTAGCCAGCAGGGCTAGTGACTAGGAAAAATAACTAGCCCTCCCTACCATCTTTTCCTCTGGTCCAGCTGGGTGTAATAATACTTACTGAAATGTTACCTTCTCTAGTACAAGCCCATAGGCCAGGGCTAGCTGAGGGAAAATCTTACTAGCCCAATACCAAATCTACAGCATTTGGCTAGTGGGTGATGCCAATTTTGATCCCTGCTTTTCTTGTCTGTACAGAGGAGAGGACTGTCTCAATCCCAGTCTGTTCCTAAATGTAAAGAAAAGCCTGGTCCCTTTTTTTGGTGGCCTCACTGACTACTTCACTGCCAGGCAGCCCATCCCAAGCATGCAATGCAGTTGGTGCCAGGGTGCGAAAGTCCCTGACACAACAGTGGCAGTTCTCACTACACTAACAGTTTTTGTTTGAATATGGCTGGGTTCTGAGGGTGTAGCACAAACTCTGCACTGTGCTGATATAGCCCCACCCAGAAGACAGCCCACACAGGTCCTGAAAGGTGATATAAGTAGGACTCACTGGGATCTAAATGAGATAGCACCATGACCGCACCAGTTCTCCTGTGGGCCATTATTATTTATAGTCCCAGGTCTCATAGTTTGACATTTATTTATTTATTTTATTTAGCTTTTGTTTACCGGGTAAGTACACTAGACAAGTATTATGCCTATTTTCAGGAACGACCCGGGAGAATACAACATGAGGAACAACAGTCAAAGAGAGTACAGTTTTTTGTCACAGTAAACAAACATGTGGGAAATACATAATTTGACGCTAGGGAAAACATATAGTAGTAAGCACATTTCAGACATGAGGCTGCGCCTTTGTGGGTAGGTGACAGGCGTGGATGTCTGGCTGGATGCAGGGCACTCCTAAACACGGTAAAACGATTTTAATTCACTTACCTTTAAAAAAAAAAATAAAGTGAGTAAGAGCACAGCTTCACCAGGCAGGAGCACATATTTTGGGCCCTTATTTTGCCAATGTGTGCTCCTAAATTTGAAGAGCACACGTACAAAACCTTAATGCCATCCCCTGCCAACTTGGGGGTTATGAGGAGTATCAAGCTACTGACTGCCTCGGACATAAGTGGATGGGGTTTAGTGAAGGCCAGTAGGCTGGTACTCCCATCTGCTTCCTGAACAGGATAAGGGCTTGGGAGAACAGGAGGAGTTCCACAACTGGCCTAAGAGGTAAAAATAAAGGTAAACATGAAATAAAACAAAAGGAAAACGCAGTACTCTGATAAAATGGGAAATATATATATTATATTATTAAATCTATATATAACACATTAAAAGCATAAAATCATACTGCATTAATAAATATATAAACAAGTCTATAAACTGATGTGAACAAATACTGTTTCACTTTAAAAACAAAACAAAACTGCTTTTTTTGATCAATCTGATAAAATGAGTAATAGAATATACAACTGCAGAAGTATCTGGCATGGTCCTAATGGAGAAACCCTACACTGTACTACACAACTGAAAAATAAAAAACACCATAAAGGAAAAGAAAACAACACTATCTTTCCCAGTATTATTTCTTAAAGGCTTGTTTAATCTCAGCACCACTAGAGGGAGCCCAATATTCTTAGATTTAATGAAGCACTAATTCATGGTGGAGAAGCAGAGATCTGGGTAGGGTTGGTGGAGAAGCAGAGGTCTGGGTAGGGTTCTGAAAATAGGAAGGCAGAGAGCTGACTGATTAAGACTGATGAATGTGTATTTAGCATGTTGACGCTAATAGCATGTGAAGTCCAATCATTACAAATTCTGAGGGTTTAGCTGTAATATAATTGCTACCTGACATGTAAGACGTTCTCACTGCTATATATCCTTGTCACTTATCACTTGTCAGCGTCAGTGGCTCAGTAGGTAGCACACTCGCCTCTGAGGCTGGGACATCAGAGGGCTGTGGGTTCAGTTCCCACATTTGGCATTTGAGTTAATATGCCAGTACTGACACTTTAGTGCATGAGAGGGGTGCTACACTTCTGAGGTGCCGTCTTTCGGATGAGACGTTAAACCAAGGTCCCATCTGCCTGGACTGGTGGTAGTTCAGGTGGATGTTACAGATCCCATGGCACTTACTGAAAAGAGTAGGGAATTTCCCCGGTGTCCTGGCCAAATTTCCCTCATTCACTAAAAATACCACCAACAGCTATCTCATTCAAGGTCAGTTGGCATTCATCTGTAACCCCCCTCCCCGGGTCGTGCCTGAAAATAGGCACGATTTGTCTAGTGCACTTACCCGGTCAACAAAAACTAAATAAAAATATCCATGTAGACTGTTGCATGCCATATTATCTGTATCTGTATGACTGTTTACCATGTATTGCCTGAAACTCCCGGGCCGCCCCTGAAAAAGGGACCTCCGGGGCCCAGTGGGCCTACCCGGTCATTAAAATTCAATAAATAAATAAGGGTGTGTATTTTGTGCCAGGACAGTGTGTGTGCGTGTGTGTGTCTCTGTATCGATGAGGGTCTGTCAGTGGAGTTTCATGCCTCAGCAAGTCACAAGCCAAAGCCACTTTTATCTCAAGAACATCCTCAGACTGCACCCTTTTTTTTTAGAACCTGGAGATCTGAAAGCACTTGTGTGGGCATTTCTTACATCTTACCTTGATCACTGTACTGCAATGCAATCTTTAAGTATGCATACATGCACGTGTGTGTATATATATAGATATGTATATATGTATCTCTATATAGTTATACAACGTATGTTTTGAGATGACTGGCAAGATAAAATGCGATCTCTCTGTGAACATGAAAAGATAGCATTATATACTGGGGCAGGCAGTACATCCTAGAGGTTATAGTAACAAGCTTGATACATCCAGCAGACCTGAGTTTGATTCCCACAACTTCAACGTGCATACTGTGTGACTCTGAGCAAGTCACTTAACCTCCCCAGTGCTCCCAGATCGCCCCTGAAAACAGGCACTTGTGCCTAGTGGGCCTTAGTAGGTTACCAAAGAATAAAATAAATATTTTCTTGATACATTTTGTCATACTGATCTTTCCTTATAAAATGGCAAGACAAAATCTAGTAATTTTATTGGCCGAGAGAGTTCAGCTGACTGTAAATTTGCTGAATCTCATCCCCCAAATAAAAACTCCTCAAAGAACAGTAACACTAAGCCTCAGAAAAGCCAGTAGCCGCCATATTAGAAATATGACTTCCGGTGACGTTATATGAGACACGGCAGCTTGAATCTGCAGTTCTCTCCCAGCAAAACGTGATACTTCCTTCAGAGCCTAAACTTCAACAATAAAGTGCTACAAAACATTGTCACAGGGGGCACAGAAGTTATGGCGAAGTCCACTAAGTCAAAACTTCAACTTATAGTGGAAGATGCAACTCGATCAGAGCAGGAGGGCTCCAACTCAGAATTTTCACAGGCATCAGCCATGGCCCAGGTCTACGAGGAGACACCCAGCAAAAATAGGAAACAAACGCCTATAAAAGAAAATCTGGAAAATATTTTTTTGTGAGATCACAGCATTTTGAGCAGAGGTTAAAGACCCATTGTGAGAGGTGAGAAAGGATATTACAGCGTTAGAACAAAGGGCAAATAAAGTTGACCAGCAACTGACCACCATGGGTGGCGCACTGAATCAGTTCAGGAACTGGCTGAAATGCAGCTCCATTATTAATAACCGACAGGAGGCTACAGAGAACTGTGCATGTCTAGGGAAAAACAAAACAAAAAAACACACACATTTACGGCATCCCAGAAAATTCTGAAGGCACAGATTTGGTGGCCTTCCTGGACAGCTTTTACTGCAGAGTACTCCAACTGGACACAGCCTACCCCACTGATATTGAGTGCACTCACTGCGCCCTGGAACTGAAGGCTGTAGCACCGGATGCCTGCCTCAGCTTCAACTGGCCTGGTAGAAAACAAATATTAATTACAGTACAGCCCTGGTGTTTTTTGATAATGGCTTACACCAACCACCCAGCACTTACGTACAGAAGAAAAACTTACTCACCATAATAATGGTGTTTCTTCTAATGGAGACTTGCTGTATTCTGACAATATGCAGTTAGCCCCAGTACTTGAACTGCCCCTGAGAGGAAAGAGTTAACTCTATGCACAAGCACAGAACGTTGCGCTCGAGCTCGGTTTTCAAACCTCTGTCTCTGGTACTTGCCAGTGTAACCGTCAGATTCTTATGAGCAAACTAAGTACTAAAGCATGGAAATTGTTTGTTATACAGCCAAAAAGCAACAATTTAGGTCTCAAAAGACTCAAGTTGAGAACCCAAGAAAAAAGGTAGTGACAATATAATATATATATATTAAACATAACAACAGTAATAATAGTAAAACAATTACCCCACCCTTAAGAGGGAGGGTACAAGGTACACCCCTGAGGTGCAACACTGTACCTGCCAGCCCACTTCCCAAACACTAGGTTCTGAGAGGGGAGGCAGGGAGGGAGGTCATAATACATAGCTCAATGGTGCCCACCAAGATTTTGATTAACTGAATACAGCAAGACTCTATTAGAAGAAACAACATTACTATGGTAATTTTTTTTCTTCAAACAACATGAAGTCTTGCTGTATTCTGACAATATGCAGACTACCAAGCAGTTTCCCCAGAAGGAGGGAATGCAGAACCTACTTTGGGAACATGCTTTGCAGTACTGCTGTGCCAAACCTAGCATCACTCCTAGCCTGGATGTCCAGAGAGTAATGCTTGGTGAATATATGGACTGTTTTCAAGGTGGCTGTTTTACAGATTTCTAGCACGGGTATAATCTCTGGCTGCAGCCAGAGTAGCAGCTGTACCCCTAGTCCAGTGAGCCCTCAGACCTGGAGGGGGTGTTCTGCCCAATTTGTCATAGCAGAACTGTATGCAAGAGACAATCCACCTGGCAATAGTTCTTTTAGTGGCAGGCTTACCTATCCCCACGTCACCATAAGTGAGAAACAATTGAAGGCAGTCATTCCTGTGTGCCTTAGTATGCTCTATGTAGTAGCTAAGGGCCCTTTTAACATCCAAACTGTGTAATCTTCTTTCCCCTGAAGAATAATGATCAGTGAAAAACACAGGAAGAGACAGACTGGTTCAGATGAAAATCTGATACCACTTTGGGTAAGAACCTCCTACTGGTTCTTAGAAACATAGACTTTGACGGCAGATAAGGACCACTTGGCCCACCCAGTCTGCCCATTTCCCTACCGACTGGATAAGCTGCAGATTCTAGTTAACCAACAGCCTACTTCCTGCCACCCCCCACTACAACTGCCTTGTGTCTGTCCCATGCATGTTTGAATTCCCCCACTGTTTTAGATCCAACAACCTCCCCAGGAAGGCAGTTCCACGCATCCACCACTCTCTCCGTGAAAAAAGATTTCCTCACATTACCCCTGAGCCGTCCCCCTTCTATCATTAAATTGTGTCCCCTTGTTCTTACACATCTCTTTTTCTGAAAGATGCTACCCTACTGGACATTGTTGATTCCCTTGAGGTACTTGAACGTTTCTATCATGTCCCCCTGTCCCTTCTTTCATCAAGGGTATATATATTACGCTCTCTCAGTCTCTCTTCATATGATTTCTGATGCAGACCCTGCACCATTTTAGTTGCCCTCCTCTGGACTGCTTCCATCCTGTCTATGTCCTTGCGTAGATGAGGTCTCCAAAACTGCACACAGTACTCCAGATGGAGTCTCACCAACTGTCTGTACAGAGGGATAACCACTTCCCTTTTTCTACTTGTGATGCCCCTTCCTATGCATCCCAGTATCCCCCTGGCTCTCCTCACTGACTTCTCACATTGCTTACCCACCTTTAGATCATCCGATATGACTACCCCCAAGTCCCGTTCCATTTTTGTTGTTGTTAGTACCTCCCTGCTATTGTGTACTCTTCTCCTGGGTTTTGTTTCCCAGGTGCATTACTTTGCCCTTCTTTGCATTGAATCTAAGTTGCCATATGTCTGACCATTCCTCCAACCTTGCCAAGTCCCTTCTTATCCTTTCTACCCCCCCTTGTGTATCAACTCTGTTACAGATCTTTGTATCATCTGCAAAGAGGCATACCTTTCCCCTCCAGACCCTCTGCAATGTCACCTATAAAGATGTTAACGAGGACTGGACCCAGTACTGAGCCCTGAGGTACTCCACTAGTGACCCCCCTTTCTTCGGAATGTGTGCCACTCACTTAGGACCACCTTATCCCTATGGAAGGAGATTAAGTCAGGTTCTACTGACAGAGCCTGTAATTCACAAATCCGTCTGACAGAAGTAATAGCTACCAGGAACAGTTTTCCAGGCCAAGTACTTCAGCTTGGCCGAAGCCAGAGGTTCAAAGGGTGGCTGCATTAAGCTGGGAAATGCGGATGTTAAGATCCCAAGCTAGAGTATGCTCTCGAAAGGGAGGGTTAATATGAACCAGACCTTTGAAAAACTTACTGAAAACAGGATTAGATGCCAGGGAAGAGCCCTTTCCTGCTGAAAGGAATGCAGAGACAGCTGCTAAGTGAACCTTCAGAGTTGCAGGCCTAAGGCCTAGATCATTAAGATGAATCAGATAATCTAAGGCTGTATAATGCCTGCAGAATCAGCCACAATGCTCTTCTGAGAACACCAAATGCTGAATCGTTTCCATTTGGAATTACAAGTTTTTCTAGTGGAAGGTTTCCTGGAAACCTTCAAAATATCCAGGACTCCCTGAGAAAGATGCAGGCCTGCATATTCTAACTTTTCAAGAGCCAAGCCTTGAGGTTGAGAGACTGGAGATTGGTTGCCAGATCCTCCCCAGGGGATGTGACACTGCCAAAGACAGCAGCAGAGGATACCAAGGCTGTCTGGCCCAATCTGGAGCCACCAGTATCACTGTGCAGGGTTAAGATCTGATTCTGATCAGGACTCTGAACAATAGAGGGAAGGGAGGGAAGGAAGGCATAGAGAAAACTGCCCTTCCAATCAAGAATGAGAGCGTCCAGAGGAACAGTCTCTAGGACTGGAGGTCTGCAACAAAACAGAGGAAGTTGGTGATTGTCAGGGGCTACAAAGAGATCCATCTCTGGAGTGCCCCATCTGGAGAAGATGACCTGCAGTATGGGAGGGTCCAGGGACCATTTGTGATACCTCTGGGAGATTCTACTCAGGGCATCTGCTAGTACATTGTCTTTTCCTGGAAGGTGAACTGCAATTAGGGAAGTCTGAAGAGAATAGGCTAGAGACCACAGTTTCATGGCTTCTGTGCACAAGACCATGGATCGAGTGCCCCCCTGCTTGCTGACGTACCACATTGTGGTGGTGGTGTCTGTCCTGACTTGGACCACCTTGCCCCTGACACCGAGAAGACCTGAAGGGCTAAAAAAACTGCCCCGAGTTCTAGGAGATTGATATGAAGGAGAGACACTTATGGAGACCAGACCCCTTGAGCCGTAAGGGCTCCCAAATGGGCTCCCCAACCTAGGAGAGAAGCATCTGTAATTAGGACTACTGAGGGGACTTGAGAGAGAAATGGAACTCCTTGTCTGAGGTTGTCCTAGTCCAGCCACCACTGGAGAGCTTGGATCAGAGTCTGAGTCACTGGAATCAATTTGGTGAGAGTCTCTTTTCTGAGACCAAAAGGACCTAAGGTGGAACTGAATGTCCCTCATCTAAAATCTGGCTCCTTGCACCACAACAGCGGAAGCTGCCATGTGGCTCAGGAGTTGAAGAAACTGCCTTGCTGGATGAGAGACCAGAGGCAGAAAAAAGGAAGCAAGATCTGTTACGGCCTTTACCCTTGTCAGATGAAGGAAGGCCTTTGCTTGGAGAGTATCCAGTTCTATCCCTATGAAAGTAAGAAGCTGAACTGGTTCGAGGACAGACTTTGGGAGACTGAGGAGAAACCCCAGAGAACCGAGCAGGTCTTGAGCGGTTTGCAGAGCTGACTTGACCTGGTCTGATGACTGACCCACAATTAGGCAGTCGTCCAGATATGGGAAAATGGAAATACCCTGCCTCCTGAGGTAGGCAACTACTACTGCAAGGCATTTTGTGAACACCCTTGGAGCTGATGTTAAGCTGAATGGCATGGCTCTGAACTGATAGTGGCCTGAAGGCAACTCGAACCTGAGGTACTTTCTGTGGGAGCACCTGTTAGGAATATGGAAGTAGGCATCCTTGAGGTCCAGAGATGCGAGCCAATCCCCTGGCCTTAGAGAGGGAAGAATTATTCCCAGAGTCACCATTTTGAATTTTGGTTTTGAGATGTGTTTGTTCAAATACCTTAGATATAGGATGGGTCACCACTCCCATCTTCTTTGAGGTAAAGAAATACCTGGAGTACAGACCTCTGCCCCTGTGTTGAGTAGAAACCTTCTCTACAGCTCTGAGAGCCAGAAGAGAAGAAACTTCTGCCTCTAGGGCAAGGGTCTCTGGGATGATGCAGGTGGAAAAGACCTGTCCCTCAGCTTTGGAAACCTTCTGAAGCTGAGGGCCAGTCCCTGTCTTACTACTTCCAGGGCCCACTTGTCTGAGGTAACATACTTCCAGGCCTGGAAGTAGTAAGCCAGCCTGCCTCCTACTGGAATGGGGGAGTCGACCCAGTCTAACACATCAGGGTGTCAGCTTGGCAGGAGCTTCGAACTGGGAAGAGGATGCAGCCCTGCTCATCCCCCTCCTACCTCTCCCTTGAAAGAACCCCCTCTATGGGAAGGAAGAGGAAGCTTGGGCTTGGTAAAAAGGCCCGTGGAAAGGCCTGTCCCTGCCCCTAGACTGCTGCTTCTGAGGAGTGGCTTGCCTCTCTTTGGCCTGTGCACTCCTGTGCGTGGTCCTGTACTCGTCCATTTTTTTCACGTAAGCCTCTGTCTGCTCCCCAAACAGAGTTACCCACTACAGGGAAATCCATAGCTTTGGCCTGGGTATACTGCAAAAGGCTAGTACATCTGAGCCAAGCATGTCTTCTGAGAGCCACAGATGTAGCCATGACTCTTGATGCCACATCATTGGAGTCCACAGCAGCATGAAATTGCACTCTGGATGCCTCAGTTCCATCAGTAGCCACCTCCTCCAGCTCTTTGGCTAGATGGGGGGAGGCCTGTTCAGCCAGTTCCAGAACCGTATCCCTCCTGGATTTCTGGTACCTGGCTGTGTAGGCCATGTAGTTTGCCTGCCTGAGTCCCAAAGAGGATGCCAAATATTGTTTCTTAGCCACGGCATCAACTTTCCTGCAGTCCTTATCCGGGTGTGTGTGTGTGTGTGAAGCCAAAGCTATGTTAGCCCTGTCACAGGCTAAAGCCTGCACTACCCCAACATGGATGCAATGCGTGTATAAGAACTCTGTACCTGAGCCTGATAACATATACTTCCTGTCCATTCTCTTATCCACAGGAGGTAAGGAGTTAGGTGTTTGTAAAGGTTTTTGTGTCCGTTTCCCCAAGGACTTGTGAAGAGGGACAGACAATCTTTTAGACTCTGGGATGTCCATCATTTCTACAAAATCAGGCTCTTCCTCCTCCTCAGCAGCTTCAACCATAGGGAGCTGGAGGGTTTCAGCCACACCTTCTTGTAAAACTCAGAAAGCCTGGGAGGGGAGACAATGGACCTTCAAAATAATTACCTTCGTCCTCATCGTCGGTATATTCTTCATCTCCCTCCCACTCCTCATAGAAAGCATCCGGATTGTATTCTGATGGAGTCGGATCCGACCAAACCGACCACCTAACTGGCAGCACTGGTTCGGATGGAACCGGGCAAAGTGATTTAACTATAATAATCGCTTTGGCTATCTCGTCAGCAGTTGGAGAAGGTGGTGCTGGATCCGAACTGGCTAACTTATGCTTAGTTTTTGACGGAACCGACCCCTTGGAGTCGGTCCTCCTTTTGCCCGAGGAGGTATCGCCTAGGTCAGTAGGCACCTCCTGAGGTTCGTCCGCAACCGAACTGGGCTGGCCATCTGGATCTACAGACTTCTCGGCCTCCCTTTCCTTCAGCCTACTCAACTTTTTATCAAGAGTGGCTTTAGGGAAGTTTTTGTGAATATGGCAGTCTGTTTTGAGGTGGTCAAACCCCAGACAAACACAGATGAGGTGGGGGTCGGCCTTGGCAAAGGCTCCCCACACTCATAACATTTCATATTCAGCAGTTTTCCACAAAGACATGAGTGACCACGGGGATTGCTGTATGCATAAGATCTCAAAATAAGGTCCGTCAACAGCCCAAATTCATAACTAAACGGTCCTTTCATAAGTTCAGTGCAGCGAATTTCCTTTCTGACTTAGGTAAGGTCAGATGGCAAGATCTTTACCCTGCCAAAAATATCAATGAGGCTGTCTCTGTCCTTAACGACAACCTTGCCGGTCTGGTAAATAAGCATGCCCCCCTTATCAAAGTGTGGGTGCACAACAACTCCCACCCCTGATCTTAAGGCAGCTCTTACAAACTGGGACAAGATCTGGGCACAAGCTAGGCAATCCAAGAGTCCTGCACATTGGCAGGCCTTCAGAGCAGCTAGGAATGCCTGTGTAAAAAGCATTCACTCTGACAAAGCAAACTACTACATCTCTATCCTTGAACAGGCAAACGGGAACTCTCACAAAATATGGAGGACACTTAAATCCATTGAAGGATGGCCTACTTCCCCCTCCATTCCAACTAAGATACTCACCAATGGCAGGGTGGTGGAAAGTAATTCTCAAATCCTCGAAGAACTTAACTCCCATTTTGTCACTGCTGGCCTAGCTTTTGACTCATCACCATACGCTAGCCATGCGAAGAGTCAACCTAGCTCCTCCCCATCAACCTGCACTTCATCTTGTCCCTTTCAACTGTGTACGCTCAACTATAAAGAAGTTGAAGATTCACTTCTTAACCTGGATACCAGAAAAAGTGCATGGGATGACGGTCGTGAACCTTTCTTCCGAAGACTAGGCCATGCCCATCTCACTGCCCCCATTCTTCACATCTTCAAGCTCTCCATCACTTCTGCTACAGTTCCGTTCTGTTGGAAATCCGCCCATATCCTCCCCCATTCAAATCGGGGGACCCATGCAATTTGAATAATTATAGCCTATAGGCCTATCTCCATCTTGCCCATCCTTTCTAAAGTTTTTGAAAAACTGATCTATAACCAAAAAAAATTCATATTGAAACCTTTTCATTCCTTAACCCAGCACAATCCGGTTTCCGGGCTAATCACAGCACTGTCACTACACTGACTAAAGTAACTAATGACTGGGTCTCTGCTGTGGATGTTAAGAAAATTACTGGCACAGTCTTCTTGGATCTTAGTAAAGTATTTGACACTGTTGACCACAACCTCTTAGTCACTTGCCTTACTAACT
Organism: Neoceratodus forsteri; assembly: GCA_016271365.2. Lineage (NCBI taxonomy): Eukaryota > Metazoa > Chordata > Ceratodontiformes > Ceratodontidae > Neoceratodus > Neoceratodus forsteri. Next base: position 1,341,732,427 of record CM028132.1, read on the forward strand.
TAGGTGCCACTTTCTCCACTACTCAGTGGTTCACCAGTTATCTAACAGGGAGAACTCAAAGTCAAAGCAGATGGCCTATTCTCTGCCGATTGTCAGACGAGTCCCCCAAGGCTCCATTCTAGGCCCAATCCTGTTCTCTCTGTACATTAACGACCTTGATTCTAACATAACTAGCTCCAACCTGCAATTCTTTGCGGACGACACTGTACTGTACACCTCTGGCTCAACTTTATCTGAAGTCATGGATGTGCTACAAGCTGGACATTGCTCAGCTCAAAAATAATCTAATACAAGCCAAGCTTCTCCTTTATGCCAAGAAAACCAAAGCAATGATTTTCTCTCGTAGTACCTCCTCTGGCACCTCCCCTGTCCTACCAAAAGACTTTATTGTGACCTCTCTAAGTGAACCACTGGAAGTCGTTACCAAATTTAAATACCTGTTTATCTGGACAAATAAGCTCACTTTTAATGACCACATCGAGGACTTTTCCAAGAGGCTCAAAGCCAGGCTAGGATTCTTCTTTAGAAATAGGTATCTTTCCCCCCTTGAGACTCGAACCAGGCTCGTCCAGGCCACATTCTTTCCCTTACTTGATTACGGTGATTTAATTTACTCTTCCGCCACAATCTCAAGCCTAAGCAAGCTGGACGTCCTCTATCACCGTGCGTTACAGTTCATTACCAGCTTTCCCCTACAGTAGGCACCATTGTGATCTGTATGCAGCTGTTGGCTGGACAACTCTCACCACCAGACACCTGCTCCATGCCGGTATCTGGACTCTTAAGTTGCTGCTGCACAAACTACCGAGTTACCTAACATCTCTTATCTGCATTTCCTACAGTGCGTAGTCTCTCAGGAAATCAGACTTCATCCTGCTTGACATACCCAGGACTTGTACCTCCTTTGGTAAGCGAGCTATCTAGCATACTCTTACTACTATATGGAACCAACTTCAATCCGTACTCAAGTTAACTAGCATTGTTTCAGTTAATCTCTTTAAAGTGCTAACTGCAACTAAAATAAAAGATATTTGTAACTATTTTTAAGCCCTTCTCCTACTCCTATGTGTGCCCCGTGCTTATCGTCTTCACTGGTACTAGTCCTTGTCTGAAATGAAACCTCTTAGCTTGCAAAATGCATTCCTTGACTAAAACTACATGTTTTCCTTACCTGATCCCCTACCCTTCCCCCCCTTTGGCCACCTATCTATGTATTTACTCCCCCCTTACTCTTGCTAACCATCCCTTTTCCCTTAACCCTGCCGACTCCATGTATCCTGTCTTTCCTGTCTATGATCATTATATGAAACTTACTTATTGCATATACCAGTATTAAGTTTATAAACCCTACCTTGTACTGCTTGCACACAATGTACCAAATGTTCCTCCACTTCACACTTTTTTACAATGATGTATCTCTCTATTTAAACACCTCTCCTGAACTATGTGTGCATTTTGAATACTTTTAATCAAAGTTGCTGTATTAAGTAATGTCTCTTTGACTGTGTACATGCTTCAGGACCTCCTTGTGAATGAGCTTGTTCAATGGAGTCTTCCTGCAATAAACCTGAACTTGAACACTCAGTACAGTGTTGAAATCCAGTGGGACCGTTTTTTTTCTTGGGTTTCTCAGACACGGCCAACCTAACAAATTACCCTTAAAGCTTTCAAGCCAGGTAATAAACAACCGATCAGTTACGAACCGTGTCACGGGTTCCATAAAAGAACAGAAAAAAGTCTGGTTCTTTTGAAACCGATCGGCACCGGAACACCACACTAATACCAGACAATAATAAAATAATCAGAAAATGTCGGTTCCTAACCGGACCAACCAATGAAGAACTGAGACAAAGAACAATTTCCACAATTTATAAAATAACACACTAGTCACTACCTATCTACCACATTATCTGTACCGTAGACAGAGGGTGGAAATCCGAAAATAATAAACAAATTGGTTTAAAACAGACACTTTTTTTAAACTTTAGCGAACCGAAGCAGAGGAAATGTCCGGAGTGACTTCGCTGTTAGGCGGAGCAAAGAATCTGACAGTTACACTGGTAAGTACCAGAGACAGAGGTTTGAAAACCGAGCACGAGCTCAACATTTTATGCTTCTGCATAGAGTTAACTCTTTCCTCTCCGGGGCAGTTCAAGTGCTGGGGCTAACTGCATATTGTCAGAATACAGTAAGACTTCCTGTTGTTTGAATATATCCCTTTATGTCCTTACCTTTGCAACAAATAACTGAAATTTAAAATGCCATACCCAGCATGCCTCAGTATCCCAGGATCTGGTCACAGTGCTTACACCCAAAAGATCCCTCCTTGGTACCACTTATCCCTGGATTCGTTGCCCACTTTAGCACCACTTAAGTACTTGCGTCCATCAAAAGGCAATGGTCAAGAAATTATAAACTCTTACTGAACCACATTACTCGTCGGCTGCTACTACTACTACTTCTACTTTTGGGCAATATACACTCAAGCCCAGGCCCACCTCGTAATCAGAACATGCTGCCACAAAAATCAGCAGGGCTCACGCTGTCTGCTTTAAACATCTGCAGCCTACTTCCCCAAACTGGACAATCTGAGAGTGTGGGTTACTCGGCGTAACCCTGACATCCTCTCAGTGGTGGATACATGGTTAACATCCAAGATACCGGATGCTGCCATAACACTGCCTAGGTACACCGTATTCAGGCAAGACCAACTCTCGAAAAGAGGTGGTGGCTGTGTCATCTATATCAAGGATTCTCTCCAGGGGCAAGTCCTACCCCTCCCCAGCTGCAGTGTCAACCTGCAAATTCTTCCCATCAAACTTCTGCTGGGAGCTCACAGCAAGGCACTTACGATATTCACAGTCTACATCCCACCCAAAAAAAAAACAGCATCAGGAACCGGTGACCTGTTGGACTTTATCAGTACCCTGAGACTAAACTCTGAAATTGTGCTACTAGGGGACTTCAGCATCAACTGGCTCTCCCCCTGCTGCTGCCACGGTCAAAGGACACTTTGACTGCCATCCATTTCTTCCAAATGGTCGAGAAACCAAGAAGAGTCAATTACAAAATGGGTACTGGCACTCTTCTGGACTGGGTTCTTTCCAGCCGATCTGCACATATCTCCAACACCACCATCCTCAATTCTCCAAATTATCACTCCCCTGTTATATGCACCTGGAACAACAACTACTGCAAACCCCCACCCAGAACTATAGCGAACCATGTGCTTCTTAAAGGGCACCTGCCTCAACTGCAACCAGACCTGCAATGCCTTGATTGAGCGGACCTCTATGGATCCAAGGCCGTGGATGATGCCCTCGACCTCTTCATTATGAAATTTGATATTGCTTGTGAAAAATTCGCCCCTCTGAAAACAAGAAAAATAAATGGACCCTGAAACCCCCAGATTACTCTGGAACTCCTACTTCAGCTTAGTACTAGAGACCACCAGTGGCAAAAGGCACAAGCACATGTTACACCTGCCAATATTCAACAGTATAAAAAAGCTAGAAATGAGTGTACGAAGGCTATTCAACTCGCCAAAAGCTTGTGCTATAAGAAAAAATTACTCACCTTAGTAATGTTGTTTCTTCTAATGGAGTCTTGCTATATTATGACAATTGCAGTTTGTCCCACCATTAGAACTGCTCCGGAGGTGAAAGAGTTAACTCCCATTCTAAGAATGGAACTTAGAGCATGAGCTCGGTTAGAGAAGCTCTGTCTGAGTTATTTCAAACCCAAACTGTCAGATCTTTACAAGCAAAAACTCACTAAGGTCTGTGTGGAAACTGTAACCTACACTAGCCAACTGGCTACCTAAACATTAACACCAATTGCTGGTCCCAACACAAAGACTCAAGCCAGGGGACCAGAAGTAATAATATAATATAAAATAAAAACACCACACCCCAAAAAACCCCAAGAAGGGGTGGAAAACATATAATGGGCATAACTAGTGCCCACACTAGGCTCCCACCCATACCCAAGTAGAAGTTCTGAGAGGGGCAGGCTGGGGAGGTCATAATATAGCAAGACTCCATTAGAAGAAACAACATTACTAAGGTGAGTAATTTTTCTTCAAACAACATGAAGTCTTGCTATATGTCAACAATTACAGAACTACACAGCAGTACCTCCATGGAGGAGGACAGAACCTACTTGGGAATAGGCTCTGAAGCACAGCTGTGCCAGCAGAGCATCTCTCCTGGCCTGGACATCCAGGAGTAATGCTTGGTGAAAGTGTATACCGTTTCCAGGTAGCAGCTTGACATATCTCTAAGATAGGGATGTCTCTGGCAGCAGCTAGAGGCGCGGCTGTACCTCTGGTAGAATGAGCCCTCAGGCCAGAGGGGAACTCGCCCAGTTTCTGATAACAAAATTGGATACAAGAGACAATCCACCTGGCAATTGATCTCTTAGTGGCAGGTCTCCTTTTCCGACCTCACCGTAAGTGAGAAAAAGTTGGAGGGATTCGAACCTATGACCCTTGGTACGTTCTATATAGTAACTTAGGGCCCTCTTAACATCTAAACTGTGCAATCTCCTCTCACCAGAGGAAGAATGTTCAGTGAAAAACACTGGAAGGGAGATAGATTGGTTAAGATGGAAATCTGAAACCACCTTAGGCAAAAACTTCCCGTTAGTCCTGAGGACTACCTTATCCCTGCAGAAAGAAATAAAGTCAGTTTCTACTGACAAGGCTTGCAACTCACTTATGCGCCTGGCAGAAGTGATAGCCACTAGGAAAACAGTTTTCCAAGTTAAGTACTTAAGCTCTGCAGAAAACAGAGGTTCAAAGGGTTGCATTAACTGGGCAATGCAAACATTAAGGTCCCAGGCAGGGCCAGATCCCTAAAAGGTGGATTAGTATGAAGTAATCCCTAAAAACTTGGAAAATACAGGGTGAGCGGAAGAGAGGAGGCTTTCCTGCTGAAACAAAAAGCAGAGACAGCTGCCAAATGTACTTTCAGGGTAGCTGGTCTCAGGCCCAAAGAATTAAGATGGACCATATAGTCCAAAACAATGGGCAAATCAGCAGATTCCGGGGAAATATGTTTCCCAGCACACCAAATGGAAAACCTTTTCCACTTAGAATTATAAGTAGCCCTAGTGGAAGGCTTCCTAGAAGCCTTTAGGATTTCAAGAACACCCTGAGAAAGGTGTAGGTTAGCAAATTCTAACTCCTCAAGAGCCAGGCCTTGAGGTTGAGGGATTTGAGGTTCGGATACCAAACTCTCCCCTGGGCACAGTTAACAGGTTGTGATTCCTGGGGAGACACAGGGAAGATGGACTGTTAGGGACAGAAGAGTGGGTACCAGGGCTGCCTGGCCCAATCTGGGGCAATCAGAATCACCCTGCAAGGCTGGGATCTGATTTTGACTAGCACCTTGAATAGGAGAGGGAAGGCATAAAGAAACTTCCCTTCCCAATCTAGGAGAAAGGCATCCAGGGGACTGAGGCCCAACACTGGAGGCCTGCAACAGAAAAGTGGAAGTTGGTGATTGTCTGGGGCTGCAAAAGATCTATCTGAGGGGTGCCCCATCTGGCAAAAACTATCCCGGTACTTGAGGATCCAGAGACCATTCGTGATGGCCCTGGGAAATCCTGCTGAGAGCATCTGCTAGGACATTGTCCTTTCCTGGAAGATGAACTGCTATGAGGGAAGTGTTCAGGGAATAGGCCAGAGACCACAACTTCATTGCCTCGGTGCACAAGGCCGAAGACCGAGTGCCCCCTGCTTGTTGATGTACCACATTGTTGTGGTGTTGTCTGTTCTGACTTGTACCACTTTGTTCTGAACAGGCATGAAAACACATTAGTGCTAAAAAGACAGCTCTGAGTTCCAGCAAATTGATGTGGAGCAGAGATTCCTGGGGGACCACACTCCCTGAGTGGAGAGGTCGCCCATGTGGGCTCCCCACCCCAGGAGGGAAGCATCTGTAGTGAGGGTCAAGGAGTGAGACAGAGGAATGAAGGGGACCCCCAGTCTTAAATTGCTCTGATCCTGCCACCACTGGAGGGCCTGGATCAGGGTTCGGGTCACTGGGACCAACTTGGAAAGGGGGTCTCTTTTCTGAGACCAAAAGGCTCTCAAGTGAAACTGAATGTCCCTCATCTGAAATCTTGCTCCTTGCACTCACGGCTGTGGGCGCAGCCATGTGCCCCAGGAGCTGCAAAATTATCTTGCTGGTGAGAGACCTGCAGAGTGAAGGAGGAGGCCAGAGCCACCAAGTTCCTTACCCTCTCTAAGGGTAGGAAGGCTCTGGCCTGCTTGTAGTCCAATTCTGCACCTATGAAGGTGAGCACCTGAACTGGTTCCAGAACTGACTTTGGAAGATTTAGCAAGAAGCCCAGGAGGTGAGCAGCTGCTGGGTAACTTGCAGGTGAGATTTTACCTGTTCTGGGACTGGCCTACAATGAGCCAGTTGTCCAGATAGGAAAGACAACAATCCTTTGCCTCCTTAAATGAGCAACTGCTACTGCCAGACATTTTGTGAATACCCTTGGGGCAGAGGTGAGGCCGAAGGGCATTGCTCTGAACTGGTAGTGACCTGAGGGCAGTTGAATCTGAGGTACTTTCGTGGGAGCTTCTGGATTAGGACGTGAAAATAGGCATCCTTGAGGTCCAGGAGGCTAGCCAGTCCCCTGGCCTTAGAGAGGGTAAATCACTGCCAGAGTTACCATTCTGAACTTTGGTTTCAAAAGGTGTTTGTTCAGATATCTGAGGTCTAAAATGGGCCGCCATTCTCTTGTCTTTTTTGGGGTAAGGAAATATCTGGAGTACAGACCCTTGCCCTGGTGTAGGGGAGAAACCCTTTCTACAGCTCTGAGAGCCAGGAGGGTTGAGACTTCTGTTTCTAGAGTAAAGGTCTCTAAAGAGTCTGCAGGTGGGAAAGATCTGATTCTCATCTTTGGGAACTTTTTGAAGCTGAGAACCAGACCCTGGCTTACTACTTCCAGGACCCACTTGTCTGAAGTTAGAGACACCCAGTTCTGAATGAAGTAAGCCAACCTGCCCCCTACGGGTAAAGGAGAATCGGCCCTGGGCACCCCATCAGGGTGTCTGTTTGGCAGGTGCTTTAGGCTGAGAGGTGGGAGCAGGCCTGCCCACACCCGTCTGCCTCTGCCTCTGAAGAAGCCCCTCTGAACATAAGCAGAGGAGGCCTGGGTTTAGTAAAAGGCCTGTGAAAAGCCTACCCCTACCCTGAGGGGTCTGCCTCTGAGGGTGGCTTGCCGCTCCTTGGCTTGAGCACTCTTATAGGTAGTCCTATATTCATCCATTTTCTTCATATAATTCTCTGTCTGCTCCCCAAACAGAGAATTTCCCTACAGGAAAATCCATAGCCTTAGTCCGGGTATCCTGTGACAAGCTAGTACACCTGAGCCAGGCCAACCTACTAAAGCTACAGGCGTAGCCATGACTTTAGAGGATACATCATTAAAATCCACAGCAGCATGAAACTGCACCTTGATGCCTCAATGCCATCAGCAGCCACCTGTTCCAGCTCATTAGCAAGCTGGCCAGAGGCCTGTTTGGCCAAAGCCATGACAGTGTCCCATCTAGATTTTTGATACCTTGCTACATAAGCCATGTAATTTGCTTGCCTGAGTCCCAAGGACGCTGCCATGTATTGTTTTTTAGCCATGGCATCAATCTTCCTGGAATCCTTGTCAGGAGGATGTGAAGCCAGGGGAATATTAGCTTTATCACAGGCTGCAGCGTGAACCACCCCAACATGACTGCATTGCTGTGAGAGGAATTCTGTGTCAGGACCTGACAGTGTGTACCTCCTGTCCATTTTTTTATCCACAGGAGGCACAGAATTAGGAGTTTCTAAAATTTTTATTGTTTGTTTCCTAAATGATTTATGCAAAGGAATAGACAATCTCCTAGACTCTGGTATATCCATCATTTCTACAAAATCAGGTTCCTCTTGCTCATCCACAGCTTCCTCCAATGGGAGCTGGAGGGTTCAACAACTTTTGTAAAACATAAAGTGAGAGGGGACTCAGAAAGCATAGGGGGAGATTCTAAAGGTCTGTCTGGGGAGATGTCCGGTTCAATGGGCACACCCAGACCCTCCAAGTCACATTCATACTGTTCATAATCATCCTCCCCCTCCTCTGGTTCATAAAACTCCTCAACATCATATTCCTGAACCGGTGGAACCGACCTTTTACCAGACAGTGGCGGTTCGGACGGAACCGGAGAAAGTGACTGGACAATCTGAATAGCTCTTGCTATCTCTGCAGCAGTTGGAGAAGGAATTTTGGGCTCCACACCTGCTGATTTTCTTGTTTTCTTTACTGGAACTGGCTCATCTGAGCCAGCTTTGCGTTTTGCCCGAGGAAGTCTCGCCTTGGTCAGAGGGCACTCCCTCCGGTTCGGTTGGCACCGAACCGGGCTGGCCATCTGGGTCAGCGGACTTTTTGGCCTCTCGTTCCCTGAGCCTGCCAACTCTCTTATCCAGGGTGGCTGCAGGGAAATTTTTACAAATCTGGCAGTCTGAATTGAGGTGGTCAAACCCCAGACAATATACACATGTGGTGTGTGGGTCAGCCTTGGCAAAGACTTCCCCACAAGCATCACAGTGTTGAAACCCAGTGGGTCCGGTTTTTCTTTTGGGTTTCTCAGACATAATGCCAGCCTAACCAAAAACTTGCCCTTTTAACGCAGTGCCAGGCAAGACACCCTTATCGGTTCCTAACCGTGTCACTGAGTCTTGGAAAACGTAATGAATTCCGCTTTTTTAGAACCGATAAGAACCGGGAACGCACTCTAAAACCTCTAATTTTGTAACTTCAAGTTTTAAAGCAAGCTGATCGGTTCAAAACTGAACCGATAACATTTACAAGTTCCACACAGAAATTAAACTGAAATTACTTACGATACCACAGACAGAGCTTGAATCGATCGGTTTTGCGGTTAAAAAAATAATATTCTCGGTTGATTTGAACCGAGAAAACACTGTTTAAACCGAGAAATGAACCGAGCAGTAGGAGAAATCTCCGGAGCGACTGTTCAGTGAGGCGGAGTAAAGAATCTGACAGTTTGGGTTTGAAATAACCCAGACAGAGCTTCTCTAACCGAGCTTGTGCTCTAAGTTCCATTCTTAGAATGGGAGTTAACTCATTCACCTCCGGAGCAGTTCTAATGGTGGGACAAATTGCAATTGTCATAATATAGCAAGACTTCATGTTGTTTGAAAGAAGCCCTTTTCAACTTCTGGAATAGAAGCAAGTCTTTCTGGGCCAACCTCAATGACATAACAGTAAGGACCGCAAAACTGCTCCAACTATGCTCACGGTCGAAGACGTACCTTCCTTAGACCCTCTCCACATTGCGAACTCGCTGAACAATGCATTCACAGACCTAAGTGGAGTGCTCTCGGCAGACTACTTCAACCCCCCCACCCCGAAAGATCCTAATGGCAAATTAACTCCAACCTGCATCCTTCCGCTATTTTAAAGACGTTTCCAAAACAGAGGCCAGAAAATAGCTGAAGAAGATACTGGGGAAATCAAGACACAGCGGGGACACCCTGGACCTTAAATTTGTTGCCCTGACCTTTGAAGAAGTCCTGAGCCCCTTGACTTCAATAATTAACCTGTCGCTCTGCCTCTCACAATTCCTCCAGTGATGGAACTTTGAGACTGTAACCCCAGTCCACAAAAGTGGGGACCAGACATTGCACAAAAACTACAGGCCAATCTCCATACTCCCGCCACTTTCCAAAGTGCTTGAATGGATTGTGGCAGGTCAGCTTGTGGAGTACCTGAGCCTGCACCAACTCATTTGCCTGGAGCAGCATGGATTCTGGGCAGGGCACAGCACCATCATGGCTTTGCTAGAATTTAAAGGCTTCGTCCATTAGGCTTTAGACCAAAGCCAGCTGGTGGGGGCTGCATTTATCGACCTATCAAAAGCATTTGACATGGTGCATCATACGCTCCTCCTTGAGCAGCTAACCAACACTGTGGACTCTCTCTGGATACAGTTCAATGGTTCAACAGCTACCTCTGCAGTCGCTCACAGCAGGTCAAGATTGGGGATGTCATCTCGGATAACAGGCTGGTCCGCTCAGGGGTCCCACAAGGGTCAATCCTGGGGCCCCTAATGTTCAGTATTTTCTTATACCAACTCCCAGGCTCCTGCCCCAGTTGTATGCTCCTGTACGCTGATGACACGGTCATTTTCACCTGCAATCCTCACCCTGAGCACCTATAAGCGGACCTCCAACTTGGTTTCTCCTCTGTCGAAGCCTGGTTTAAAGAACATAGACTAGTACTCAACTATAAAAGACAAAGACCATGATATACTCCAGCTCCCTTAGTAAGCATAAGGTCTACCCCGTTTGTCAAGAATGACAGTGATGACATACTGGCTCTCGTACAGCACTTTAAGTACCTGGGTATCACAATTGACTCCACCCTGTCCTACACCCAGTACACAGACAAAACCGCAAAGGCTATCAATTCCAGAATCGGGATACTCTACTGTCACAAACACAGCCTAACAAAAGATGCCCTGAACCTGGCCATTAATAGTTCAATTCCCTTCCTCATCGATTATGGCTTGACCATATCCTCCGCCGCATCTCTCTGGCACTAAATAAGACCTGCCGCCTCCTCACAGGTGCTGCAAGACTCACGCACACCTGTGAACTCTATCCTCAGGCAGGCTGGCTCCAACTGATGAACAGATTAAATACCAAACCTGCCTACTTGCCAAAAAAGCCTCACTAAATCCGCTACCACCAGGAGTTTAGAACCTGCTCACACAACACGCGAGTGCTAGGATGATCAGAAGCTCAAACAGTCAAATCTTATGGAACCTAGATCCCGCACTGCACTGGCATAATGTGCGTTCTCCTACCATGCACCCCACTGGATCAACACTCTACCACCTGCAATCTCCAGAGTAGCAACTATTGGTGGCTTCAAGCATAAGCTTTGTCAGCACCTCATTGCCGAGGACAACTGTGACTGCTTCATCTAACTTTTGGTGTATACAAGCAAAGACTTTGTCAGCACCTAATTATCAAGGGGACCTGTGACTGCATCCGCTTACCCCCTCCCATAGTAATCACCTGCTGCACTTAGATGCACCTCTTGACCCCTCAGCACTTCACTGATCCCCACCCTGCCTAACCCTCCCCCACATCTCATGGTGTACCCCTCCCTCTCCCTATTCCTCCACTATGTCACCTTTGTCTGTTACCTTCTCTGTGTCTATCTTCTCCAGGATGTTCAGACTCATGGACGCAAGCATACATTGTACAATGCCTCAACAGTGTCTACTTGTGCGAACCTTTCTGTGACTTACTGTACCACCTCTGTAAATGTATAAATTATTGTTCTCTGCTATTTTCTGTTCAACTGACGTGGAACCTACAAAACAGCATCTGCTCACAGGTGTTATCCAAGAACTCAATAAATTAAATTAAATAAATAAACAAATGTAATTCCTGACCAGCCAGTTGACCTACACTTCAGCAGCTGAGGCGCGAGAGGATTTGCAAGTGAAGGGGATCATGCCAGCTGCCATATCAACGCCCTCTCCACAACACCCTCCTCTACCTCCTCGCTGGCAGACACACTTGGCAGCATGGTGAATGAAACAGCAAGCACAGGCTACCATCGCTGCCATGGTGGAGCAGCTAAAACTGTTAAGAAAAACACAAGAGCCCAGCTGAGAGCACCCAACTACATTTTTTGTTAAAACAAGTCAGGTTAATACCGTTACGGACTGGTGGGGGAGCCGGGTTCTCATCACACACTGATAAAATCACTGGGGGGGATGTCAATTGGGACCGCACAGTAAGAAATGAGATCCCACACATAGCGGCCCTCAAAGAGCTGCAGGAGCACTTTCTGCCATTACCATTCCTGAGACTCAAGCACACAGCTATACAGTAATGGATGTCTGATTGCCCAGGCTTGCTGTGTGGTTTCCCGAGACCCTCCTCGTATAACCATGGTGGCCTATAAAGGGTTCTCCACTATCAGACATATACACGTTTGGTGGATGGTGCGGACCAGTTAGCTGTGTATCAGTCTCCCTCAGTGGTCCTTGGGACCCTGTTTTTGGACCCCGGTTTGCTGGAACTGATCACAGTTTCAGAGATGCTGCTTCTTCAGGGGATTTGGAATTTAATCTTACCTTTCCTGACATTGTTACACTTCTTTGGGGATTTATATCCTCGTGCGATACCTTCAAATTTTCTTTCATTATGAAGTGGTGCCTTCATTTCACAGCACCACCCCATACTTTAGCATCCGAAGTCAAAGTACACCTTTCCTTTGATGCTGCCTGAGTCCCAAAGTACTCTTGGACATTTATTTTGTATTCTTGGATATTTATTTACTAGGTATGAGACTTTATAGGTTGCAGTTCCAGCTCTGGACTGCAGGGGACAGAGTGTACCCCTTCTTGCTGGATATCCAGGAACCTTCTGTAGTGGCAAACCAATCTGATTTGCAATGTTGTTTTAATACTGAATGCTTTATTTAACACCTTCACACAAGATCAGACAGGACTTTGCATGAATTCTGTTTCTGATTTATGTACAGGTTACAGCTGGGAAGGCTTGGGGATGGGTTGGACAGACATTCTATGTCGCTGCTATTTTTTGACCCAGTTTTATTTTGGACCCCCCTTTACCTTAGCTTTTTTTTTTTTTTTTACTCCCATTTGTTTTATTCGCCCCTTTTTTTTCAGGGGAGTAAGACGTACTCCCAGGAGGCTCGGGGCAGTTCTTTCCCCGACTTATCCACCCAGCTTGAGACTCAGAGCTCATTTATCATGCCCATGTCTCAGGCACTTAGGACAGAGTTATATGCCGTCCCACTGTTTGGAAGTCGGTCCAGTTCCTAGTTCAGTGGGTCTTCTCATGCTGGAGAGACCACACCGTTCCCATTCAGGGTGTAATGTCCAGCTGACATCCCCCAGCAAGCCCCTCCATTTTTTCCTGTTACTCCAAAGGAACAGGCCGCTGCCTGTGCATTTTGACCTGTTATCTTTCTACTGCAGAGATCCCCCCTGGTGCACAATATGGTTATCTGAACTCTTACATGTCTATAATATCTTTTGCCAGTACATTTTGGTTCAATCTGCGCTAAAAGACGAAACAATATTTAAACTTTTTGTCTGCTATACTAGGCCTACTTTGGTTATGCCCAGGTCTTCCTTTAACATTATCTTGCAGAATGTGAACAGACTGGGTACCCCCATTAAGTGTACTAAGGTGATAACTATCTGAAAGAAATTGAAACCCGATATCCTGTTAATTACAGGAATCATGCCTGTCAGAACCAGAACATTCCAAATCAAAGCTATGATTTCAAGCAGATCATAGCTTCCTCCTATAAGCATGGAAGGCATCGGGGAACGGTCATCCTTCTGACTAGAGGTTCCATTTTCCAGAGAGACACCATATGTGGATACCAAGGGGATACTGGCACTAGCAACAGGATCATTGCAGGGAAACAATGGACTATAGGCCGCATCTACCTGCCCCTAGGCATTGATGCATCAGCCACGAATCAGCTTTTGGTAAAAACGGCAAGCTTTTCTGAATGGTGATAGTACCAAGGGATGATTTGAATCTCCTTATGGATCCAGTGAAGGACACCATAAATCCATGTTCTTCCTGAACAACGTCTGTTTGGACAGAAACACAGGCGTCAATTGTTAAACGAATTAGGATTTATAGATGTATGGTGCCACTGTGACAGGGCTAAATAGGACCCTGCTCAGTTGTTATGGAGAGTTTGAATGCAGGGATCTGTTCTGTCCTTTCCTGCCTCTTGTCTGTCTGGTTGCGCAATCAAATTTTCCTGTGAGACCTATGACTTGATCACCTTGGCATTTTCTGCCTCTCACTGTCTCTCAGTCTTCCCTTGCTGTTCTGTCTTTTTTCTCCCTTGCATATCAGCTGGCATAAAAATATAAGCAAATCATGATGTGGAAATGTAACAGATATTGGGATCCCTTTGTTTAAAAATGATATAATGTTACTGTTGAAATGTATAGAATTATAGTTTGAGATGATTGCAAAGCTCTTTGGGACTCAAGGGGTTAACCTGAAATGCAATTTTTAAGCCTTTTGCAGAAGTTGTGGAGAAGGGGCCTCAGTTCTGGGACATTGTGTTCTGGTTGCACCTGCCTGAAATACGCAAGAACATTTTAGAAAAAAACAGGATGCTTGTTAAGAAGGGGGGTTGCAAGGACTTATAAAAACAAAGCTGCAATTTCTTGCAAGAGACACAGATTGAAGGAAAACTCTGATCCAACTTTTTATTTTATTCTTATTCATAATAAAACTTGTGTTGCGAATTTTACAACTGCTCCTGGTTTTTCCTGTGTTTCCTGATCTGTGCCTCAATGACAGATGGTGTCAGCCTAAGTGGGATTTACGCCGTGCATACTCTAAGCCAAGAGTTTTGTGTATGGGTACTGGACCTAGTACCAGGGAAGCATAGAGAAAGGTATGGATTCTGCAGCAGCAAGTCCAGGAGTGGTTACCAGGAGAATGGCAGCCAAACTAGCAGAGACAGAAGTCCAAGCTGAGATTGTACAGCCAGCACAAGTTATGGATAAAGAACAGGCAGTGACAGAACCTGAAAGCCTGACTGCCTCTTTCAAATGGTGGGCTATACAGCAAAAAGAGACTGAAAAGCAGACAAGAGATGCAACAAAGGCGAGAACAGATGCAGCGATGGCTGGATGCCTTGCAAGCTATCAAAGGCAGAGGATCTGGCACAGATCCAGACGAGCAACAAAACACAAACAACTTAAAAGCCATTTAACTTACAAAGTTGTGTCCCTCGGATGATACTGAGGCATACCTGACAACTTTTGAAAGAGTTGCCACAGCCTGCCAATGGCCAAAACAACAATGGACAATCGGACTGGTACCCTACCTGACAGGGAAAGCCCAACTTGCCTACAGCAGTATGGACACTGCACAGTCAGAAAACTATGACCTGGTGAAAAACGAAATCCTGCAAAGGTATGACATCTCAGGACAGACCTACAGGCAGAGATTTCGATCTCTGAAGTGCAACTCAGTTGACAATCCTCGAGAAGCCTTCACCAGACTTGGAGAACTCCTGATAAAATGGCTCCAGTCAGAGGGCAAAACAGTCCCACAGATCATCGACACATTTGCCAAACCAAACAGGATAATTATTCTTCAGCCATAACAAACAGGATACTGTGGAATATGCTAAAGGTGGTTCTTCGGAGGCAGATAATTCTGTTTGCCAGTTGGAGAAAGAACGATGGAGCAGCACTTGCATGACCTTACAGCTACACTGCAATTTTTAGAAAGTGCGCATAAGCAAGGGGATATACCTCTCTACTCAGATTACTGAAACACAAGCAGAGATACAACAAACATTGGACACTAAAACTCAGCAGGCTATGCCGTATGTGAAGTAAAAATATTATGAGGGAGGGGCCTCTTATGATTTTAGCCTATCACCTCTGTCAACAGCAGAAGGTGAGTACTACTACCAATATTCTAGACCAGAAGTCAGGTGTGCATCATCACACAACAGCAAAAATCCTGGGGGCCTTAAAGGTTACTATAAAACCTTATACAATCAACTCCCTAAACCCCTTGAAGTTTATACCAGTTTTTTGTAAGCTAATAAATCTCCCTCATTTATCAGAAAAACAGCAGAACACTATTTTGCGTCGCATTACCCCAAAAGAAATACTAGCGGGTATCACTACACTTAGAACGGAGTAGAGTCTGGGTCCTGATGAATATACCCCAGAATTTTAAACACCAAAAGCATCTTTTATTACCACACCTACTGGCAACATTTCAGGAAGTGCAGGATGGGAGGGTACCCCTGGGCAGCTAGAGATATGCAAATACTTCCGCTATCCTTAAACATGATAAAAACCTTACTTTGTATGAATTCTACCAGCCTCTTAAAAGTTAACGTTGATTATAAATTGTTTGCAGGAGTACTGACTTCTAGATCAGAACCCCTTCTTCCCTCCCAAATTCTTAAGGACCAGTCTGGCCTTGTTTCCTATCGTAGAACAACAGATAATATTAAGCAGACTTTATACTTGATCCAGTATATTAACTGCCACAAAATCCCTTCAGTCATCTTAAGCCTTGATGCACAAAAGGCATTCGATCGAGTATCATAGCGATTCCATTCTCATATATTACTTCATTTTAACTTCCCAGCTCCTTTTCTTGAACCGTTTCAGAGTTTGTATGCCACTCCACAAGCAGTTATAAAAACAAATGGCACCTACACCTCCAAATTTACGTTAACCAGAGGCAACCGTCAGGGATGCCCAATATCCCCTTTGTTATTTGCCATTTATGCAGAGCCCCTGGCACATATGCTCCAGCAATCTAAATTAATTTCTGGCATACAGGTAGCAGGTACAGACCATCGGATTGCTTTGTATGCAGATGATCTCTGGTACACCTTTCTTACCCAGTCCAGTCCCTACAGGCATTATCCTCCATTTTACAAGACATGAAACAACTTTCAGGATATGAATTGAACAAAAATAAAACAGAAGTGCTTACATTCCACTTTAAGCGCTCTGTAACAACAGAACAGGAGCTTCCCTGGCAGTGGGATTATACTTCCATTATATATCTGGGGGTACACTTGCCCACGGATCTCTAACACCTGCACAGTATCAATTATGATAAACTCAAAAGGCAAATTAAAGACGATTTAGCGAGATGGAGTTATCTGCCTAGCCCTCTGATCCCACAGAATGGATTCAATCAGAATGACCCTCCTCCCCCACTGTTTCTGTTCCAAAATCTACCCCTTGAACCTACCGTGGAGGACTTTTAACATGTGGAATAATGCAATTTCCAGATATCTTTGGAATGGCAACAGAACACAGATAGTGTATGCTACTTTGCAATCACCTAAAGAAAAACTTATAGTAATCTTGTTTTTTTCAAGGGATTCTTCAGTATGATTAACTAATGCGTTTAGCCTCCTGTGTTGAACTGCCCTGGACATAGCTGAACTTATGCAACTGATGATGCGCTACAGAATGGGGGGAAGGGAGTTGCTGACCATCACCAAGGAAGAAAGAGACCTGGGGGTTATTTCAGATGACCTGAAAATGTCAAAACAGAGTACAAAGGAAGCAGGGAAGGCCAGTGGCATCACTAGCAGAAGATGGGAGGTAGTGATGCCATTATATAAAACCATGGCCAGGCCTCACAAGGAGTACTGTGTGCAGTTCTGGAGGCCGCACCTTTGAAAGGCCATTAACAGGCTGCAGAAGGTCCAGAGAAGGGCAACTCAAGATGGTACAGGGCTTGCACCACAAAATTTAAGAGGACAGATTAAGGGATCTTAATATGTACTCGCTGGATGGAGAGAGGGGACATGACAGAAACATTCAAGTACCTCGAGGGCATAAACAAGGTGCATGGGGAGACAACTTCCAATATAGGAGAAGTACAAGAATGAGGGGGCATGACATAAAATTGGAAGGTGGCCGGTTAAGAGGGAATGTGAGGAAGTTTTTCTTCACAGAGAGGGTGGTGGACGCGTGGAATGGTGTGCCACAAAAGGTGGTGGGAGCAAGCACTGTGGTTGGATTTAAACATGCATGGGACAGGCATAGGGGAACGACAGAGGTGAAGCAGAAGGAGGGTCAGACCGTAATCAAGTACTGTACAGGGCTTATGGGCAGACTAGATGGGCCTAGCGGTCCTTAACTGATGACAATTTCTATACTTATGTTTCTATGATGGAACATCTAAAGCCCTGTCCATACTGGGGATTTTAAAACGTTACAGACGCCCTGTAACATTTTAAAATCGGGGAACACAGTTCACGTCCACACTGGTAACGTTACCGAACTGAGTTTCAAAACCATGTTTAAACCCTGATACAATCAGGGTTTTAGCATGGTTTTGAAAATGGTTTAAGTGAGAAAAGTTTTTACTTACCAGTGTGTACGGGCGTCCGACCCATGTTTCCTGTGGTGATCCTACTGGCGCCCATGATGCAGAACTTCATCTGCACTGGCAAGCGACCCGACAGCCTGTTAAAACATGCTCTCATTTCGGGAGGTGTGGACGGGCACAGAACCGTGTTAAGACATGGTCCCGGCTAGTGTGGATGTGGCAGCACGGTAAGCCCTGTAACGGTTTAAAAACCGTTAAATTTTAATGTGGACAGGGCCAAATTGGCTTATGCCACCATTCAAACTGCTGCCCCTAGTAGCTGCTACGTTCTATAATGCTCAGAATTATGAGAGCCTATGGGGTAAGTCCCCTTAACTAAGCTATTCTAATAATAACTATTAAATCCCCTATAAAATGTCCCATATATTAAAGTCACATAGGACCAAAGAAAAGGAACAACACCCTTCTGGTTTAAAAAGGTTTGTTATCACAACCAGGGTAGGACCCAAACAACATGGTAAATGCAGCTGGTATGCAGAGCACAACTGGTTCTGGAAGGGGAGGAAGGGTGACAGATTTATTCGTACTGAAGAATCCCTTGGAAGAAACAAGATTACTACATTGAGTATTTTTTTCTTCTAACCCCAGGAATTCTTCAATATGATTAATGCAGACTATGAAGCAGTACCTTTGGAGGAGGGTACAGAACCTATTTGGGGGAACAGACTCTGCAGTACTGCGTGCCAAATCTGACTTCACTTCTGGACTGAGTGTCCAAACACGTAGTGCTTTGTAAAAGTGTGTACTGTTTTCCATGTAGCTGCTTTACAGATTTCCAACAGAGGGATATCTCCGGCTGTTGATACTGTAGCAACTGTGCCCCTTCCCCTTGTGCAGTGGGCCCTCAGGCCTACTGGGGGCTCCTTACCAGTTTTACTGTAACAGAACTGGATACATGCCACCATCCAATGTGCAACAGACCTTTTGGAAGCTGGTTTTCCTCTTCCCACTTCCCCATAGGTCAAAAACAATTGCTGTCTCTCCTGTCTGTGGGCCTTGGTGTGGCCAAGGCAGTAGCTCAGAGCTCTCTTGACATCAAGGCTGTGCAGTCTACACTCACCTGAGCTAGAATGGTCTATGAAGAATACTGTCAGGGTGATTGACTGGTTGAAATGGTAATAGGAGACTACTTTAGGAAGGAATTTCCTGTTACTCCCGAGGATTACTTTATCCCTGTGACAAGAAATATAGTTTAGTTCTATGCACAGGGCTAGTAGTTCACTAATTCGTCTGTCTGAGGTAATGGCTACCAGGAAGAGTTTTCCAAGTCACATATTTGAGATGTGCTGCAACCATGGGCTCGAATGGGGGTTCCATGAGCTTGGCAATACAGATACTTAAGTACCATGATGGTACCGGTTCCCTGTGGGGAGGGTGCTGGTGAGCCAACCCTTTGAACACTTTTTGAAAATGGGGTTAGAGGCCATAGAAACACCCTTACCAACTGAAAGGTAGGCGGAGACTGATGCCAGGTGAACCTGAAGGGTAGACTGCTGGATGCCCAGTGAATACAGGTGGGTGAGATAGTCCAACAGGACAGATAACACTGCCTGAGAAGGCACTATACTTTTTCTGTCACACCAGATGGAAAACCGTTTCCATTTGGAAGCACAGGTTTTCCTAGTGGAGGGCTTTATCGATCCCCTATGAATACTGAGGACACTTTCAGAGAGATGCAAGTCCGCATACTCCAAGTCCTCAAGAACCATGCTCTGAGCTTGAAGGACCTGGGGTTTGGATAAAGGATCCTCCCTTGTGAGGAGGTTAGGAGATTGTGCCTCTGAGGAAGATGGATGGGCCGGACCACTAAGAGGGAGAGTGGGGGAGAGAGTACCACGGCTGCCTGGCCCAGTTTGGAGCTATCAGGATCATGGTGGCTGGCTGGGACCTGAGCTTGATCAGGAACCTGAGCAGCAGGGAAATGGAGGGAAAGCATATAGGGTCCTTCCTGACCAATCCAGCACTAGGGCATCCACTGGCACCATGCCCTTTGCTGTGGGCCTGCAGTACAACTGGGGTAGCTGGCGTTTTCCAGGGAGGCAGAGAGATCCATCTCTGGAGTGCCCCACTTCCTGAACACTGTCTCCATCACCTGCCTGTTGAGAGACCACTCGTGGAGGTTCTGGCTGATTCTGCGGAGTGCATCCGCCAAGGTGTTGTCTTTTCCTGGCAGAAGGATGGCTGACAGGGATACCTGTAGAGAGTAGGTCAGACTCCAAACTTTCATTGCCTCTGTATACAGCAAAGTGGACCTTGCTTGTTGATATAGTACATGGTAGTGGTATTGTCGGTACTGACTTGAATCACCTTGTTCCTTACCAGGGATGTGAAGGACCAAAAGCACTGCCCTGAGTTCTAGCAGGTTTTTGTGCAGGAGTGACTCTGTAGGGGACCATGTGTCATGTACCACCTGTTCTTCCAGGTGGGTCCCCACCCTAAGAGGGATGCATCTGTTGTGAGGACCAGTGTGGGGGACTCCTGCCGGAATGGGACCCCTTCTCTGAGGTTGTCCCTGTCCTGCCACCACTGCAAGGCTTGGAGGAGGTACTTGTCACTGATACATGTTTTGAGAGCGAGTCCCTTCTCTGGGACCAATGCATTCTTAATTAGAACTGGATGTCCCACATCTGGAACCTGGACCCTTTGCACAGTTGCTGTGGATGTGGCCATGTGGCCTAATAACTGGAGGAAGTGCCTTGCTGGCCTTGGTGTGTTGAGACAGAAAGAGCCCGCTACTTGCAGGATGCTGTCTACTCTGTCCTGAGGGGAGAAATGCTCTTCCCCTCTGAATGTCCAGTTCTGCTCCTATGAAGTTTTGCAACTGAACTGGTTGTACTACTGACTTTTGGGCATTTATCAGGAATCCTAGGGTTTCCAGGGTGCTCTGAGTGAAAGGGTGGCCCTTAGTTGCTGTGGTGATTATCCCACAACTAACCAGTTGTCCAGGTAAGGGTACACTGTGATGCCTTGCCACATTGCGTGCCACCACAACCACTGCCAAGCACTTTGTGAAAACTCTGGGAGCAGAGGTGAGGGCCGAATGGCAGGGCTGCAAAAGTACAGTTAAGTAAGAACGTACCGTAACAGTGATCTTCGAGAGGAGCTCTTGCAGCAGACTACAACATAAGGACAATGCCACCAGGCACTAGGACACCACGGAAAAATTCTTAGCTAACAGTACCCAGAGGGTCCACCACCCCCATCGGACCGCCTCAGACGTCCGGCAATGGTATAAAGGGGATGGTCCCCAGCCAAACCCCAGTTCTCCCGCTGGAGACCCAGCTGACAAATCATAGAGAACCGAGGATAGTGGAATACCCCGCCTGGGGTAAGGAAAGAAAGGAGAAAAGGACCAGGGGGAAGGAGCGAGGGAAATGACGCCTGCTGCAGGAGCTCCTCTCAAAGGTCTACTGTTACGGTAAGTTCTTACGTAACTGTACTATCTTACTTCGAGGGGAAGCTCTTGCAGCAGGCTACACCATAAGGACGAAGTACCAAGCAGTACTAAACTGATCCCGTACAGACTGGGAGGTGGAAACCTGAGAAGCGGGAAGGGCTTCAAGATAACATGCCTTGAAGTACCGCTAACCGAAACCCAGCTCTCCGATGGGAAGCAATGTCCAGGCTATAGTGCTTCATAAAAGTGTGCACTGAGCTCCAAGTAGCTGCTGCGCAGATGTCTGCCGCAGAAACGCTACAAGATGCTGCAAAAGAGGCAGAAACACGCTGGTGGAATGGCCCTTAACCGAGCCTGGTAAGGGTTTGTTGTACTTACTGTAGCTAAATGTGATGCAATGGACTAGCCATCTGGACAGAGTCGGCTTTGCAGAGGTGCCCCCAGGGTTCTCAGGGCAAAGGCAACAAAATATTGGTCAGATCCTCTGAAAGTTCGAGTACAGTTAATGTAGTACCTAAGCACTCTGGCCCAGATATTCAAAAGGGTTGCTCCATGCGCAACAGGGTTGCGCATGCGCAAGTCCTACATTGCGCCATTCTGCGATATTCAGCAGGAGGCAGTTGCTCCACTGGCAACAGGCTGCGCAAAAGAGCAATGCAAATGAATGCATGCTCAACAGGAGGGGGAGGAACCATGCATAACCTGCGCAACCCGAATTCAGTCGGGTTGTGCAGAGGTACATCATGCAACCCAACCTGCGCCTGCACAACCTTGAGCCAAAAAAGGATCGCTGAGGGCCACCCACAGGTGAGCTGCTGTATTGCAGGGCGCAACACAGCAGCTGCTACCCTGGCTGGCCCCCAACCCGGTCCCTGTGCCCCTCACCAGCCCGATCAAGGGCATAGAGTAACACATACCTCAACTGTCCCTGATTTTCAGGGATGTCCCTGATTTTGCGACAGAATTTTCCTCTGTCTCTCGTAAATTCGTGTTTCTGTGACAGAACAGTGGGGACTGTAAGCATAAAACAATATCAAACATTAAAAATACAGACTAGTTCTTCTTCAGAAATGCATCTTATACAAATCCCCTTATTCTATCAGATTTCTGAGTGAATATTACCAATTGTTAAGATGTGTCCCTGATCTGGCATCTTTGTCCCTGATTTTTTCAAGCCTTGTCCCTGATGCATGACACAAGAGGTTGAGAGGTATGGAGTAACATGAACCCCCCCCTCCGCCCACACATCTCCCACAGCCCGATTGCGGGCATCACAGTTACAGGAATCCCCACACATATCCCGAAGCCCGATCGCGGGCATCACAGTTACATGAAACCCCCCACACATCTCCCACAGCCCGATCGCGGGCAGAGGCGATATATGAACCCCAGTGCCCGATCGCGGGCGAAGTAACCCTCCCCAGCGAATATCTCCCTGGTGGTCCAGTGGACACGTAAAGCCCGATCGCGGGCAGAATGTCACATCACAACCCCCAAACATCTCCCTGGTGTCTAGTATCCCCCCCCCCACGAAGCCCCTCCACCCGCTCCCCGCGGCCCGGCGACAGCATCCCACCCGCCTGCCGCCGCCGACTGTCGGTGGGGCTGCCGCCCATTGGTGCAGAGCTACAGCCAATGGGCATGCAGCCCATACCGTACATGACAGTCAGATTTGTGAATGAACATCATTCACCAATCTGGACTATCATCTCTGTTATCATTCTACGCCGTCGCTGTAACTCTACCAATAAACGTCTATCCCCGGACTGATCGGTCGGCGGGGAAGCGGCAGTGAGTGGGATGCTCGCCGCCCGGCTGCGGGGCGCGGGGTGGAGGGCTTCGTGGAGTGGGTGGGGGGACACCTGGTACCAAGGAGATTTTGGGGGGTTGTGATGTGACATTCTGCCCTTGATCGGGCTCACGGTCCACTGGACCACCAGGGAGATATTCAGGTTGGGGAGGTTACATTCTGCCTTGATCGGGCACTGGAGGGGGTTCATACGTTCTGCCAGCGATCGGGCTGTGGGAGATGTGTGTGTGTGTGTGGGGGTTCATGTACCTGTACTCCCAGCGATCGGGCTGTGGGATATGTGTGTGTGGGGGGTTTCATGTACTGTACTGCCGCGATCGGGCTGTGGGATATGTGTGTGGGGGGTTTCATGTACCTGTACTGCCCGCGATCGGGCTGTGGTATATGTGTGTGTGGGGGTTCATGTAACTGTGATGCCGCGATCGGGCTGCATTGTGCGTCGGTCCCCGACCGGCTGCTGCCTGGCAGGGTGGCCAGGAGCAAGTCCTCGGGGATCGGCGCACCTACATGCAAATGGGATGCACATGGGGCCATAAATAGATGCAAATGGCCCCCCCTGCGCCTTGCATAAATTATGGCCCCATTTGCATGTCACCTTTTGAATATCGGAAATTTGAGCATGGCGCAATGGTACTTGCGCCACCGCAAGTTTAATGCTCAACTCTGGCAACTTGCGGTGGCGCAAGTTCCACTGCGCCATGCGCAAGTGCTGTGGCTGGGGGGTGATATTCAAAGGAGTTGCTCAACAGCGCAACTCCTTTGAATATCACCCCGGCCACACCCCTGCGCAACTATTTTGAGCAGCGCAGGGGCTTGCGCCTCAGAATGGCGCAGTTTGAAAATCTGGGCCTCTATGTACATCCAGAGTGTGAAGGAGAGCCTCCCCTTGATTAGTATACTCCGGATAATAAACCGGAAGGCTGATGTCCTGATTAAGGGTAACTTGGGACACCACCTTAGGAAGGAACTTTAGGATTGGTCCTCAAGGACACCCTGTCCTTGTGGAAAATCAAATGTGGTTCTTTAACCATCAGAGCCTGAAGCTCGGAAATCCTCCGAGCAGAGTAAGTAACGCAACAAAAACAACGCTTTTCATGACAGAAAACATAGCTCGTAATCCGCGGCTGGTTCGAAGGGAGGCAACATAAGTTTTTCTAACAAAAACAAAACATCCTAAGGAGGGATGGGGTCCCTAATGGGGAGTTTAAGATGACGCATTCACCTCAAAAATGTTCGGGCCAGTTCCGCCTGGGCAACATATTCGCCATCCACCAGCACATGACAGGCAGAGATTGCGGAAAGGTGCACCCTGATGGAGGAATATCAGAGACCTGAGTCCGACAGGGAGAGGAAATACTCGAGGAGAGCATTCAGAGGGCACAGGAGAGGGTCCAGACCCCGACTGGAGGCCCACAAGCAAAAGCGCTTCCACTTCATGGCGTAGGTAGCCCTAGTGGAAGGTTTCCTGACTGCAACCAAGACCTCGGCCACTCTGGGAGATACTCCAAAACATGCAATGGCTACGTCTGCAGGTGCCAGGCATGCAGATGTAGGGACCGGAGGTCTGGGTGAACCAGCCTGCCCTGCTCTTGTGACAGTAAGTGGTAGGACAAGGGTAGGGGAATTGGAGGTTCCACTGTCAGCTGCTGCAGCAGCGGGAACCATATCTGATGAGGCCAAAGCGGAGCTACGAGAATCATCTCCGCTCCTTCTGCTTGGAGTTGAAGTAGAACTCTTTGCAAAAGAGGAAAGGGAGGGAAGGCATACTGAAACCTCCCTGTCCAACAGAGGGACAATTCGTCTCTCCAGAAAACACCAGGCCCGTGATCGAGTGAGCAGAAACTGGGCCATTTTGCATTGCATGGGGGTGGGGGGGGGGAGAAACGCGAAGAGGTCCAGCTCTGGATGACCCCATCTTTGGAAGCAGTCAGCCAAGGCATTTTGGACCCCTGGAACATGCACTGCAGTGAGCAATGGGCCATGGTCTAGAGCTCAGAACCACACTCTCACAGCCTCCCGGCAAAGAGGATAGGAGTGAGTTGCCCCCTGCTTGTTGATGTGGTAAACAACCAACATGTTGTCTGTCTGCACCAACACGGGGCATGGATGGAGATCCAGGAGAAATGCCTGTAGAGCGTGCAGAACTGCCCTCATCGCCAGAATACTTATGTGGAGGGTCAGTTCTAGAGAAGACCATGCACCTTGAGTCTGATGGTTCTGAAAATGAGCTCCCCAACCTAGGCCTGAGGCATTGGTTGTGAGAACCTGTGAAGTGGTGTCTCTCTGAAAAGGAACTCCGAACTCCAGATTCTGTGGAGAGAGCCACCAAAAGAAAGTCTGTATCACTGCTTTGGAGATCAAGACCGGCTGGTTGAGATCGTCCTCCCTCTGATCCCATTGTACTCTGAAAGTCCACTGAGGGACCCTTATAAACAGACGTGCTGAGGGAACAGTCACTATGGCCGTGGCCATATGGCCTAGGAGCGGGAGCATGGTCCGAGCCGGGACTTGGCGAGCAGCTAAAACTTCGTAAGAATTAGGGTCCAGTTTCGGAGACTTGACTGTAAATATAGCTTTATTCTTGATCTATCCTCCCCACATTAAAGAAAAACTATATCAAAAACATATCGGGCATTTGGCTCACTGCAGCTAAAAAAGCATTAAAAAGCAGCTGACGCTTTCAAGAGAACTTTACCAAAACATGATATTTAGACACAGTCCAGCTTGTATTTCACATTAGTTCTGCATTCCTCCTCGCCATTATTTCTGAGGTCATCTGCATGAAAACAGGATCTTTACTCCTGAAGAGTTCATCTATTCCTGTTGCGGACTCCCTATCTGAGGTCATAATGTACTGCTTGTGTCATCACAGTTACTCCCATGGCAACAGACTGTGATGTCACAACAGAGGTTTGTGACTTGAAGCAGGGAGTCAGCTATAGAAGCAGATGAACTCTGAGGGATAAAGATCATGTATTCATGCAAATGTTCTTAGTAATAAATACTGAGGAGGAGGAATCTTTAGAATATATATATATATATATATATATGGAATGGAAGCCGAATTGTACCCAATTACTGTTTTTCAAAGTTTTTTTTTTTAAGGCATCAGCAGCTCTTTAACTAGAAGATGGTTAACCTCAGACAGTCTTGGTCAGCAAGACGGAGAAGACACAGTGATGTCTGTTAAAATGGAACATCTAACAGATCTGGCTCAGGAACGGAGACGCCCGGTCGTGAAGGCCAGGAAGCTGAAGCCTCCTCCAGCAAAAGCATGATTCGGCTCAGGAACGGAGGCACTTCGACGGTCCGAGGGCCAGGAAGCTGAAGCTCTCCCTCCAGCAAAAAGCACAGATGTGGCTCAGGAACAGAGGCGGGCCCCCAAGATGGTTGTGAGGGCCAAGAAGCTGAAGCCCTTCCTCCAGCAAAAGCACAGGTACGATTTCTCGCATAGCACAACGCCAACCCCACGCCGCTTTGTCCGACTAAGCTGCTGGTTGGAACTGCAGAGCACTGCGTTTTGGCGTCTTTTCTAATTCAAACCTGGGACATTAATTGTCAGCGTAGGAGTAGAGATAGTCTCTTGATCTGAAAACTAGTGTAGCCACTTGCGAGGTTTTCTGCTCTTACAGCAGCTGCCTTAAGGGGT
The DNA here is from genome assembly GCA_016271365.2 of Neoceratodus forsteri. Lineage (NCBI taxonomy): Eukaryota > Metazoa > Chordata > Ceratodontiformes > Ceratodontidae > Neoceratodus > Neoceratodus forsteri. The sequence continues at coordinate 1,341,759,270 of CM028132.1, forward strand.
TACACCCGGGAATAAGCTAGTAATTTACAACCCATTATAGAAAAAGTGTTCAGCTAGTCTCCTGCTTTCTAAAACCTGTGTAGCCTTTTGTGGGGTTTCTGCTCCTGCTGTACTAGCCATAAGGGGAATAAGAATCGGGAACCAGCTATTAGCTAATAAGTTATTAAGTTTACTGCAGAGAAGCATTATATGCCAGGTTCTGAAGGTTTCAGCAACTGCTGTAGGGAGCCTTAAAAGATCACGCCCTGGAAGCTGCTAGTATTCTGTCCTCCTGTAGGACCCTGGCGTTCTGGCGCCATTTCTCTCTGAAATCTCCTAGGCCTGCAAACAGCTAATTTTTGATTAGATACACAAGCTGCTGCAACAGGTGCCTTAAAGGGTTAATAGACAGGGGTACCAGCTACCCTAGACATTAATTTAATAACCCGAATCAGCATAAAAAAAAATATATATATATATAAAAATGTTGCAGTGTCAGTGGCTCAGTAGGTAGCACACTCGCCTCTGAGACCGGGAGATCAGAGGGCTGTGGGTTCAGTTCCCACATCTGGCACTTGGGTTAATATGCCAGTACTGACACTGTAGTGCAGCATGAGAGGGGTGATGCACTTCTGAGGTGCCGTCTTTTGGATGAGACGTTAAACCGAGGTCCCATCTGCCTGGATTGGTGGTAGTTCAGGTGGATGTTAAAGATCCCATGGCACTTATCGAAAAGAGTAGGGGGAGTTTATTGAACAAAAAACAAAACATCACAAAAAACAAATCAAAATATCCAAATACACTCAGAGAACATGAATAAATGTACATAAATAATAAAGAAAAACCAACAATGTACTGAGATCGTAACATCAAAAGACAGGAAAACATTTCCATAAATCAACAACTTTTTCCATAGAGTATTTGCTTGTATCCAGCACTCTAAGTGCAGACAAGTCTGTCTCAACTTGTGAAATAATAACAGAATGTAACACCTGCTGCTGTTGTAATACAAACTGACATCTGGCCTGCCAGAGAAAATGCTGTAATAATGCAAAAAAAACATTCAGGTACTTTTATGATATGTTCCCCAGATTCCTGTATAGTCACCCAAAATCAACGTACCATATGAGAGTAAAGCTAAGTGTGGCACATTTCAATGTAAAGCAGCCGTACCCCAAAATGCTTTACTCTCCATACATTCTAAAAAAAAATGGGATTGACTTTCTTCCACATTAACACACATAGGCCTAAGACAGTATCTATCACTTTGAGGTTTATACTTTCAATTACCCCTAACACCTAACCTCCCTTGTGCTGAAATCAAACTACATCCCATGTTTTTATAGGATTCTAAAATCAGTTAATTTCTGCAAAGCAAAAGTCATTTTAGTGGGTATACAATTAGGGAAAAGAAGAGTCACTCGCTGAACTTCATATACAATATATGCATAGAAAGATTTCCTATTCAGGGAACGCAATTTCTGTAAGGGCACTTTCCACTGATGTAGTTTTTTTAAACACAAAATTCCATATCCCGGTAGATCATCAGAAACTAATATTTTAGGAGGAAACATGGACCATTTAAAAAAATACTTGTGCCAGATAGACTGTACCCAGTACTGCCATGGTAAACAAACTTCATGCCATATAAAATGAAATGAAGAAAATAAAAATACAGAGTGAAAAAAACAACAGGATTCACCATCTGTAAACCCCCGTTCTTAAGTGGAAGATAAGTAATATCTCTCTTAACCGGGTTCAGCCTGTTACCCCAGAGCATTTGGAAGAATACACTATACAATCTTGTTTCCACAGAAAATGGTGGTGGAAAAAGATGACTTAAATATACAAACACTGGTAATAAAAATTTTTTAATAATCCAAATTCTTTTCCTTTTACCAAATTTCCAATGCTTCCCTTGATTAATTTTAGATTCCCCAATCATCAGCTGCCTTTCCCAGTCATAAACTGCCAGATCATCAGTCCCAAACCAGATACCTAAAATCTTTTGCGGTAAGACTGAAAAGGATATACCTAGGCAATTAGTCAAATCAGGAGGCATAGCATCCAAAGACAAAACAAAACTTTTATCCATGTTAAGCATAGCCCCTGAAAAGCGTCCAAAAAAAAAAAAAAAATCCAATGCTTTCCTTAAAGATGAAGTATCTGCTACCAAAAGAGTCACATCATCTGCATAAGCAGTGATTTTGACTGTGTCTAAGTGTGGTGAGGGAGAAAGACCAATTATATTAGATCCCAAATAATTCTCCTAATAACAGAATCTAATACAAAAGTATACAAAAGGGGACTCAATGGACATCCTTGCCTAACCCCTCTGCCTATACCAATCTCTGTATCAATAAACCCATTAACTATAGGAATGGTAACTGCTTGACTATAAAGCATAACTATCCACTGGACAAACTTTTTTGGAATGCCATATTGTAATAATATATAGTAAAGGAAAGAATGACAGACTGCGTCAAAAGCTTTAGCTTGATCCAAAGCTGCCACCAATCCTGATCGAGCAGTAATTTTACCACTTTCAAAGAGATCCCTTAACAAAAAAAGATTATGCTGTATCTTCCTATTAGGGAGAGCGCATGTCTGAGCTGGATGTATGAGGAAGTCCGCTACCTTTATCAATCGATTATACAACATTTTGGTCAAAATCTTATAGTCACTATTTAAAAGACTAATAGGCCTCCAGTTGGTCAAAAGTTTCTTATCACCCTTTTTATAAATAAAGGACAAAAGAGAAATAGTAAAATCCTTACAAGAAACATCTGACGTTGACACATAATTAAATACTAAAGGCAAGAAATACCCCATATACTGTATACAGACTTTATAAAATTCATTAGGTATCCCGTCCAAACCCGGGGAAGCCCCTTTATTTAACTGATTAATGACTTCCTCTACTTCCTGTGTAGAAATGGATCGAGTCAAAAGTAGTTACATACTTTCCTCTACCTGTGGTAAATGACCCAAAGTCTGGATGGGAAAGGTATCTTCTGAAAAGTCAGTATGTGCTGCAAAATAATCCTGGACATGTTGTTGCATAATTAATAACATGCCTATATCTGTATTAACCACTTCCCCAGTTGAGTTATAAAGACCTAATGTTAGTGTGTGTTCCAAACGTGATTTACAAGCCTGATAAGGATCAGACATAGGTGTTTGTTTTGTTCCAAATCTGAATTCCATGTCCAAGGACTTGGCCCTGTCATACTGAAATGACTTCATCTGTTTCTTAATTTCTAGTATCTGAGAAGTATAAAGGGCATGACCTTTCGGAGGGAAAGACATCAATTTATATAATTGATTTCTATGTATTAAATACTGCAAATAATCTGAGTTAGCCTTAAATTTTCCCCAACTAAGAAACAAGGTCTTAATTTCCGTTTCAGAGTAACCACCAATCATAGATTATCAAACAAATCAATGGTGGAAAATTTAGCTGCAAAAAAATATTCCAACTTGAGGAAAAAAACTGGACTCTCTAAAAAGGATGTATTCAATCTCCATCGTTGTACTGTAGACAACAGTTTAGGTGGCATATTAGTCAAGCTAAGATCACAAATCAAAATATGGTGATCTGAAAATTCTGTGGGTTTCACTGTACAAAACTTAGGTATAATGTAGTGAGAAATAAAAACCATATCAATTCGTGTGGCATAGGTGTGTCTATAATAAAGTTGCTCCACCCTGCAAATGAATGCTTCTATAAACATCCTGGAGACCTGCATCTCTCAAAATGTTTATCAGAGCATTTGTGTCACAATATATTTTTTTACCTGAACACCCAGAATCTTTAGCATCTGTTGAACAATTAAAATCACCTCCCCACACGATATGTTTTTTCGTGTAAAGGAAAGGTTTAATCTCGTCAAACAATTCAATCCGGCCCAACTTTGTTTGTGGAGCATACAGATTAATAAAACGAAAAAAATAATCCCCTAAAGAACAATCCAAAATCAAGGCCCGTCCTGGCCTAACATCTATCAATTTGGAAAGTTTAAAATTTGAATTTTTAAATAGAATCCCAATCCCATCTGCCGCATCTGGCCCGAAAGTCCAAAAAGATAGTCCCCAAATCCAACACCTTTTTAGTTGTTCTACTTCAAAAAGGGAAGAGAAACTGGTTTCTTGTAAAAATATATCTAATTTCAAAAGATCTAAGTATGCTAAGATGGAAATCTGTTTCTGAAATGCCTTTAAACTACAAACATTAGAGGAAGCCAGTTTCAGCGTAGCCATGTAAGAACCTAATTGAGTCAAGGACCATGCTTCTGACTAACTTTCCGTTTTTTTCCTTTTTTGCCTTTCTTTTCTTTTGCCAATTCCGTAGTCCTGCTGTCCTCATCTTCAGTTACCAATTCTGACCTATGAGATGTATCTGATTCCAAGTCCGAATCACCTGCCTCATCTTGCAAAGGTAAAAAAAAATTATCCGTAGGGAGTGGACTCACGGCAGACTGAGCGAGGCCCTAGTGAAACATCTGCCTTTAACAGTCTCAAAAGGAGGAGGCACGGATGTTGCAGGACTCTGTCTCCCGGATACTAAAGGCCTAGTGACAGTAACAGTTTTCTCAACTGGAACCTGGGACTCAGTAAATCCTACAGCTACTTCCCCCATTTTCCTAGAGTCAGCCATCCCGCTGGGAGTTTGCTGAACAGGAACAATAGGCGTACTGAGGGGAATAGTCCCCATGGAACCCCTTCTCTTAGTCTGGGCTTTACGCAACAAATCATCTTGGTCCCAACCTTCGGAGCAATTTTGTCTAGCCCAGGGATACTGATGAAAAGTGTGGCCTTTTTCGTCACATAAATTACACTGAAAAATGTTATCACACAAATCCATGGAATGTCCAAACCCCCCACATAAGGGACATTTCATCATGTCACATACACTGCTTATGTGAGTACGAGCTCCACATTTATAGCAGGCCCTAGGTTGACCATCATAAAAGCAAACCCCGCTATCTTTCCCTAAGAAGAAACTATTAGGTAGGTGAACAATTTCAGCATTAACCCGGAAAAGTTTCACCTTAAATTTCCAGCCACCCGTCCAAATACCCTCAGTATCAAGCAATGCATCAGGGGGGCCTAAAATATCACACTTAGTTTGAAGCCAGTGATAGATATCACTCACATTCACACCTTCGTTACGAAACGAATCTGGGGTCTAGTGAGAGGAATGGCAAAAAAGGGAGACCATAAGGGGGTATTTTTAAGTAGGGCATACTTTTCCCAAAACTTTTCTAAGTGTGAATTAGCTTTAAAACTAACATCAAAGAGTCTTCCCCGATATATGTATCAATGCATACAAATCAGAGGAAGAAACAGAGCTTTTCAAGAGTTGTTTAAAACATAATACCTATCAGGATGCTCTGAGAGACCTCCTTTATAAGCGTAACGCACCGCATTCGACGTGGTGCTTGTTCCAATTTGTTTTAAACAACTCAGACATAGGTAATTTCCTAGCTTGTTGTTGTGTAACAAACTCTTTCTTTTTTTTTTTTTTTTAAAGAAATACCTTCCTGCCCCTGTTCAGTACACAAAATACCAGCCGTGGAGGTGCTTGGCTTTGAAAAAGCCAAATCACTCTCCCCTCCCATAACAACCTGTTTACAAGAAATACTGGTGTCTGTGCACACAGAGTCTTTACCTGAGCTCAGGTTTCGTTTCTCGGTGGCATGCATAGTCAACAACGTAGAATCAGCAGACAAAGAGGTCCATGATAAGTCCGGAATCCATTTACCCGAATCAGTTCTCCTCCAGCCAGATTCAGTCAAAGCTTTAGTCTCCGACCAGTCCCGAAGAAAACCCTCCTTGTCCACAGATTGTATTCCAAACTGATGTCGAAGAGTTTGTGACACAGTAGGGGTGCAGGCAACAGCCGTCTCAACAGAAACTCATCCCGATGCAGAAAGATCCAATTCACCATCCTGAGCAGCTGTCGACATAGATGTGACGCAATCAAGCACAGGCGGAGCATCAGGCAAAATACTACTTCCAGGATCCTTACCAGCCACAACATCTGTGAAAGGCACTCTCTCCGATGCTGGAATATCACCAGCCAACTTCGGTAAGTCCATGCTAACTTCCGATACCGTTTCAAGCACAACGTCAATATTCTGCAACACAGAAATCTTCTCTCCACCACGTCTCTTCCAAATTCAAAAATACAGCACTCTCTCAACCTCCATTACCCGACAGCGTTCCTCCTTGTCTGCCATAACGCAGACTGACGTCAGCAAGTCCCCTACTGGCCACGAAGCAGCCGAAGAGTAGGGGAATTTCCCCGGTGTCCTGGCCAAATTTTCCTCAGTCACTAAAAATACCACCAACAGCTTAATCTGGTTCAAGGTCAGTTGGCATTCATCTGTATCCCCCTCCCCCGAGTCGTGCCTGAAAATAGGCAGGATTTGTCTAGTGCACTTACCCAGTCAACAAAAACTAAAAAAAAAAACAAACATATACATATATATATATATATATATATACACACATATACCTGCAGTGGAACAGCAGAACAATCTTAACAGGAACTCTGACTGTACTCCACGGAATTTACCACAGTGAAACTGTACCAGCAGCCCTCCCCTCCATTAGCCACAGCTAACTTAATTCAGCAGCCCTCCCCTTTCTGTACACCCCCTTCCCGGCATATACCTGATATAGTTTCTCCTCTCCACAGATTTGGCTCAGGAACGGAGGCACCCCCTCCCCCCACAAATGGTCATGATGGCCAGGAAGCTGAAGCCCTCCCTCCAGCAAAAGCACAGGTACGATTTCTCAGACAGCACAACGCCAACTCCACGCCACTTCGGCCGACTAAGCTGCTGGTCGGAACTGCAGAGGAGCCCCGCCGACGCTCTGAGTCGGCTACCCCGCCGCCCCCACCACCACCATTGGCAGTCACTTCCTTTTATAGAGTAGGTCATATGACCACCTGAGCCTATCAGCTTTCTCTTTACCATTTGCAGCTTATCAGCTGCCACCGCTAGAGATCACTGTTGTAGGGCTGCCTGATTAGCGGCCCATTACCTACTAGAAGGCGCTCTTTTAGCCTATATCCCAGGGTAATTGATGTGGGGAGCTGCTTACTACGAGGGGCTTTTCCAGCCCTGATCTTGGGCTATTTGAAGTGGAGTGCAGCTATACTGCACATCCCTGACTGCACCCAATCTGTTCTAATACCTACGGCCAATGCACTCCAGGATTAAGCTTCAACAATGGCTGCTACAAATGAAGTGAGATTTGAACCTCACCCATTCAAGTGCCCTAGCCCAAAGCCCCCAGGGCAATACAGCCTAGACTGCAAAGCCACATTCTGCCAGAAGTGTCAATTCACACTCTACTACCATCATTATAGGACAGTAAGCTCGGAGCCCAAAGCTCCAACCTGAAGCAATCAGGCCACAACACTGGAAACCACAGGGCCGCTGGCACTACCCAAGCCTTGCCCAATACAGAGTCCATGGGTTAGTACTCTTGTACATTGCAGCACTAGTATGGATAGATACTACAACAGCTTCGACCTAAACCTACATAGGGTACCACCGGGCCACCACCTACCACACCTGACAAAATGCCCTGACATTACTACCATGGACGCTATGATATCGATGCATGGCCTAATGTGTAAGGGAACCTGGTACCATATCCTAGCAGGAGTGACCAAAAAGCATGGTACACTGCCCCCCCAAGTTTAAGAAGGGGGTCCTCCGCCTCATTGTGCTCACCCTTTCAATGAACTCAGGAGACGTACAACCCAATCCAGGGCCTAGCATTGCTAACACAACTCTAGGATCCCCCAGGGACCCCACATGACATCTCGCCAGAGGACTAAGAATTGCCCATATGAATGTCTGCAGTTTGCAACCCAAGATGCATGAGGTCCAGTCCTGGGCAGAAATGTATAGGCCAGATGTGCTTGCCATCTCTGAATCCTGGCTGAAGCCTCACATCCTCCAACACGAAGTGGAGCTGGCCAATTACCATACCTTCCGAAAGGACAGAGATGGTAAAAAAAGAGGGGGTGTCCTAATTTATGTGAACTCCTCACTGGAGACCTCCACATCCCCCACTGACCTGCCAACCTCCTCAGGGCTCGAATCCCTCTTTATTAAAATCATGCTGGTCCATGCAAAACACCTAACCATTGGCTGCATTTATAATCCCCCCACTGGTGGCAGTACTGCACTCCAGAACTTGGCACAATCCCTCGCAGGGTCTTCACCCGCAGAGCTCCTGGTCCTAGGGGACTACAACCTGAGGTGAGATCCCGCCAGCGAGCAATCCCACAGGGCCTCGCTCCAAGAAGCTAACCTGACACAGATCGTAACTGAATTCACCAGGCAAAACCTAAAGACAGGGAACCACTCCACCATCGACTGGATCCTAGTCTCTAACCCTGCCAACATCCAAGCGGCTGGCATGATGTTCGATGCCCTGAGTGACCACTCCCCCACTTTCCGCATCTGGAAGAACAGGCCACCCAGGATCCACCCCCCCCCCCGCCAGACTCATAGTAGCCAGGGACTTCTCGGGTTTCTCCACTGAGGCCTTCCAGAGGTCACTAAGAAATGCAGGCTGGGCACCACTAAGTCTACTAGGTAGTATTGATGAAGCGGATCAGTACTTCCAGCACACTTTCTCTGTGGCAGCCAACCTCCATGCCCCGGTAAAGAAAAAATGCACAAAAGGTCATTGCTATAGATGGATATCGCATGAGCGGAAATCCCTTATGATTAGCAGAGACAAGGCCTGGAAAAAGGCCAGATGCTCCTCTAGAACAGCAGACCTAGCCGACAACAGGTCCCTGAGGAACAACTGCAAGAAAGCCTTGAAATCCACTAAAAGTGCCTATATCAAAACTCTCCAGCGGGATACCCTGTCAGACCCCAAGTCCGTCTGGACATGTATCAACTCCCTATTGAAAGGCACAAACAAACCTTAGCCAGGCAATATAACCTACAATAGGATGACCCTAACTGGTGAGGGAGAGGCAGCCGCAGCCTTCAACAGCTTCTTCACAGACCTAGGCACTTTCAGAAGCAACTGCCCACACAGTCACCTGGATCCACCAGTCACTGAAACGCAGGACCCTCCGACCCCCCACTTCCAACTAAGGACTATAAGAGTCAAAGGAGGGCTACCCCTCCTGCAATCCCTAAAACCCACGGGATCACCAGGACCTGATGGGCTGAACCCACAACTGCTCCAAGCTGCTGCCCCCGCCGCAGCTCTACCCATCACCATATTAATAAATAGATCCCTGCTGGAGGGAATTGTCCCCAAAACATGGAAACAGGCCCACGTCGTCCCAATCCATAAGGGTGGTTCCAGAGACCCTACTGGCCCCTATAGATCCATCTCCATCCTTTGCCACCTGGCAAAGATCCAGGAGCAGCTAGTATATGGCCAACTGAGGGACTACCTGGAAGGCAATCGGCTTCTGGCACCGTCACAGCATGGTTTCCGCCAAAAGCATGGGATGGACACTGTCCTCATCAGGCTCACCTCTGACGTCCTTGCTGCCTTGGACAAGGGCATCCCTAAGGGGGGTTGTCTTTATAGACCTAACCAAGGCTTTTGACCTGGTCGACCACCCTTTCTTACTAACCAAGCTGAGCACATTTGGACTGGACCAACACTCTCTGAATTGGTTCCGTAACTACCTAACTGTCTGCACCCAGCAGGTCAAGTGGAGAGGAGCAACCTCTGACTCGCTACCATTAAATGAGGGGGTGCCTCAGGGCTCCATCCTTGGCCCACTTCTGTTTTCCCTGTTCGTTAACAACCTCCGCCTCCACTGTGGGGGCAGCTCCATGGTGCAGTATGCTGACGATGCAGTATTCTACAGAACAGAGCCGTGCCGGGACGACCTAGGACCCCTGCTCCAGTCTGACTTCACCCAGGCTGAAGAGTGGCTGATCAAGAATCGCCTGGTCCTCAACCCAAGCAAGACCAAAGCGCTCCTGTTTGGTCCCAAATCCCTGGGTCCCTCCTGGGAACATCTTCTGCCTTTGGTCACCATATCGGGCTCCACAATCGAAGTGGTCCAATCCATCAAATATCTGGGTTTTACACTAGACCAGGGACTCGCGCTAAAGCCTCATGTAGACCTGGTGACAAAATATATCTATCAAAAACTCAGGCTGTTGTACCGACTTAGTGCCAGCATGATACCGGAGACAAGACTGGTAATAGCTCAGAGTGCCCTCCTACCAACTCTTACTTATGCAGCCCCAATTCTTCTCGGTATAGCAAAACTCGAACATGGCAGACTACAGACATTGTACCACAAAGTCGCCAGTTTCGCCACAAATGCCCATCCAAGGACACACCACTGTGAAGCCCTTGCCGCACTCAAATGGCCCACACTGAACCTTAGGCTGCAGTACACCCTGTTAAACTGGGCATATAAGCTCCTCTCTGCTGATCCTCCCGCAGGACTAATCGGACTACATGCCTCAAAGCGGCCCAGCCGACCCCTCCGCACCTCGGGTAAAATACTGCTCGAACTGTCCAGGTCCAGATCTGCAGCAGGCAGTAAATCCTTTGCCCACATTGCCCCCACGCAGTGGAACTCCCCAGTCAACTCCAAGAAGCCCCATCACTAGCAACCTCCCAGGTGGGTCTACGCACTCACCTCTGGAAACTTAGCTCCTGCGTCTGTCCTGTTGATTAGCCTAAATATGCCCCCTGTAGCATGCCCAGGGAAAGTCTAATCCAACTGCCACCTAGTTGCCACCCTTGATCTTGTGTTTCAGGTCTGTAAATAGTCACTCTCTTCTTTGAAAACCGGTCATTTCCAATGTAACTGGTTACCTACTCTCCTACAGTATACTGCGTGCATATGTAATTGTACTGCCTACCCTAAGTCCAGCAGTTGCCACTGCTGTATTGCTGCATGTTACCCCCTCTCCAATGATTACTGTACATTGTCATCATATTCTGTATGCACTGTACTGCTATGTATACTTTGATTGTACCTGCACTGCTCTATGTAACTACTATGTATACTTGGATTGTACCTGCACTACTCTATGTAACTACTATGTATACTTGGATTGTACCTGCACTGCTCTATGTAACTGCTATGTATATTTGGATTGTACTTGCACTACTCTATGTAACTAACTCCGGGTCGCCCCTGAAAAAGGGACCTCTGGGGCCTAGTGGGCTTACCCGGTTAACAAAATTTAATAAATAACAGATAAATAAATAAACAGACAGCTGGGCTTAATTATTGCTCCCAAGCGATGACCACTTTTAATCACTGTTAATACTTGGCTAATTTGGCTAATGAACCACAGACTGGATAGGATTCCTTGAGGGGAGAAATCTTGTAACACTAGACAGCAGGCAGCTCCCAACGTTGTTCACGCTCAGAGACCCTAATACATTCAATGTGTCTTGTTTTCTTTGATAGTGTGTTGATAAAGGAGACAGGAGACAAGAACATGGTCAAAATAGTTTTATTGTACTATTTAGTAGACACGAGATTGTTAGATTATATGGCTTCTTTTCAATGTAACATGATCTGTCACTTGCACTTTCCATAATTGTTCTAGGTTGCTGTTTGTAGCATAATGCACCTGTACAACTGATCAAATGCTTAATAAACATAGCATTTTACTACCACAATATCTCAAAGTAACTGCCTGTAAACTAAAGAACAAGCTTTTAACAAAAACAACATTGTGGCACAACAAAAAGAACATCTCCCTACTACTCAGTAAAACTATTTAAACTCTCCAGACCTAAATGGAGCTCTGTGGCCTATGACTAACAAATAAGGAGGTAGTATAGCGCAGTGGTTTAAGGCTCTGAGCTGTAAACCTGGGTTTGAATTCTTACAGCCCCCACTTGCATGCTGTGCGACCCTGTGCAAGTCACTTAACTTCCCTGTGCTCCCAGGTCGCACCTGTAAACAAGATTCAGCTTAGTGTCTCTCTCCTGGTAAAAAAATAAACAACAAAAAGAAGAAGAAACCACCCCCCCCCCCAAAAAAAAACACTTTTTTTCGTTCATTCACCTGCTAAGCACTCCCTAATCACAGCGTGCCACTAACTGTTTCTAGGAATAACAGGGCATAACACACTGCTTATGTTTTAAAACCTGCAACTTGCAGCACTTAAAATATTCCCCAAAACATCACAGTAATCACCAACTGCTCATTTAATTTTACAAATTAAAGCTCACTTTGCAGCAGCAGGAGCCCCATTGCTCAGTCTCACTGTAACCATAACCAACGGCTTCGGCTCTTTTCTACATGCAGGCATGAGAAGGCTGAATGAAGATGAGGTGAGTCCCATTCCTGTTTTTTGGGGGACTCAGAAATAAAACTCTGTTTGCATGGCTCACGCTGGTGGTGGTGGGGAGTGCTGAATAAACACACAGCTTCTGTCCATTTCTATTGTTCATGGCTCTGTCACCAATGTCCATGTGCTGGAGGATTGCCAAGCAAGGGAAAGAAGCGCTGACTAAACGCCCAGCTCCTACTACATTTCTACAATTTTTTGGACTACTGTTAATCACTTCACGATGTTGGGGAAATTGTTCAGTAAGCCTGGGGTGTCTCCTCATATTAAGCTCCCGGCCCCATCAGTACACTTTGTAGGGGACAGGACAGTAGGTCAGCTGGGGAGGTTCCAGAGGACTGGAGAAGGGCTGACGTCCCTCTCCACAAAAGTGGTAACATGGAGGAAGCTGGAAACTATAGACCTGTCAGCCTGACCTCGGTGGTGGTTAAAATTATGGAATCTCTGCTAAAGGAAAGGATAGTAAGGTACTTTGAATCAAGTGTAGCACAAGATCCGAGACAGCACGGATTCACACCAGGAAAGTCATGTCAAATGAATCTAATTTCTTTGACTAGTTCACCAGGGAGGTGGATCAGGGGAGTGATGGACGTGGCCTACCTGGACTTCAGCAAGGTGTAACCCCCCTGCAAATCGGGGTTCCCAAAAGACTTCCAGGAGCTTGCTTGAATGCTCCAAGCCTGAATGGTGTTTGGCCTTTAAGCCATTTATCAGTGAGTGTTTTTAGAGCCTCTGGTACTGTCTCTTTAAGAGCTGTCTGCTTGCAGACATAATTAGTTTGTATGGGGGGACTGTGTGCTTCTCTGTTTGAGTACCACTCGAGCTGCTGCCAATTCACTCCATTTTTGCAGTCACTAGGAGTGCAAAGGGAACCTATCTGAAAGATGTAACTGTTTGCCAGAAATCATTTACAGTAATAATGAAATTACAGTTTGTCTAACCTGCTTTCTTTGCAGTCAGAACTGTGTCTGCCTAGTTCCCGTTCTGGTTTTGAACTGCTGAACTGGACCAATCAGTGTGGGGTGAGCTAGCTCTAAAATGGTGCCTTGGACGAATCAGAACTTGGACTCATAATCTGAGCCAGCCACAAGAGGATTGTATGGGCAGTGACTCTGGGAGATGTAGTTTAGACTTGGGCCTTTTGGACCAACAGCAGCAGTCTATTGTGAGTGACAGCCAATCCAGTCAAGAACTGGGAGGAACTCAAAGGAAGTGCCGGTTTTGTCTGTTGGAGTTTCAGTTTAGCTCTGGGAGTGAAGGGGAAAGAAACCCTGTGCTCCTTCAGTGCACAGTTTCAGTCAAAAAACGTGTGTAAGGCCCAGAGTTCCGGTCTGCAGCTTGTGTAACTGCTTGTTAGGACTGAATCCGTCCTGTGAAAAGAATCAAAGGATCTCTGAAGAGTTGAAACCAGGCTCACCCTGTAGAAGACTGGAGAAATTGTTGAATTGCACTCGGTCTGTCAGGAACTGAATCTGCTGTGTGTTCCCCCGGGTATTGTGCAGTAATTGCGATTGGGATAGAGAAGCAGCCTGCCTGGTATAGTACTTTCTTTTTTACCATATAAATGTGTGAAGAGTCTCGTGGAGCTCAAGAGTAGCCCTGCTGACGTTGAAGGACCCTATCTTGTTTGGAGGTCGTGAGTACTAATTCAGGAGTCGCTCCTGTTGATTGCCACATTAAATCCAAATGGAATCACTGTACTGCTGACTGTTTAAACTAATTTTTCTTTCACTGTGTGAAAGGGCCCTACCAGCTGCCACGGTTTGGACTAGCCACTAGGGCTTGGGTACCCAGGGACAGTAACTCGTAGGGATAGGCCTGTGCACAAGAGCCATAGAGTAGATAGTAAAGTGATAAGCTAATTAACCTGATTTCCCCTGTCCTTGTTATATCCCCCTAAATAAATCAGAGCTGCTTGTTTCAGCAAAGTTATACTGCCTGAGGTATTTGTCTATGTTAAAGTACTGTACTGTGATTGTTGCACTGTATCTTATTTCACAGGAGGTCCCAGTGCCGGAACTAGTCCTGGGGTAAGTGTATACTGTGAAGGTAATTCTGATATATTGTGTAGGCCACTAGTGGGAAGAAAGGGGTTGCAGTGTCCCAGAGGGCTGTGACCAAGTAAGTTTAACTATTGCAAACCCTGACCTCTGGGTGGAGGCACCCGCCATTGGATCCAGGCCCCTCAACCTGTTAGTGGCAAATCAGGCAGGGGTAGTAGCCCCTGGGATAGCGCCATCTAGGGGTTACAAAGGCATTCAACACCACTCCACAAAGGAGGCTTGGGAAAAGCTGGGCAGCCTGGGAATGGGACACAAGGTGATGAACTGGGTTGGGGATTGGTTGAAGAACAGAATGCAGAGGGTGGTGGTAAACGGGGCTAAATCTGAAGTAAATAGGGTGACCAGCAGAGTGCCGCAGAGTTAAGTTCTTGGACCAGTGCTGTTTAATATCTATATCAGCGATATTGCAGAGGGGCTGGAAGGGAAGGTGTACCTCTATGCAGATGACACAAAGATCTACAATAGAATGGATAGTCCAGGAGGGGTGGAGAGGAGGAGGAGGGACCTAGCTAAATTTGAAGAATGGTCCAGAGAGTGGCAGCTAGAATTCAATGCGAAAAAGTGCAAAATCATGCACTTGGGGCACAGGAAACCAGGGGAGGGCTACATGATGAAGGGGAGAGAGGAGCAGCAGCAACAAAACAGGAAAGAGATATGGGGGTCATCCTATCTGACGAACTAAAGGTGGCCAAGCAGTGTGCCAAGGCAGTGGGGAGAGCCAGTGGGATGCTGGGGTGCATAGGGAGAGGTATTACCAGTAGAAAAAAAGAGTTCATAATGCTACTGTACAAGTCTTTGGTGAGACCTCATTTGGAATAATGTGTCCAGTTTTGGAGGCCATATTTCTGTAAGCACATAGACAGGGTGGAGACAGTTCAAAGAAGAGCAACAAAAATGGTGCAGGGCCTGGACCACAGGTCATACAAGAAGAGATTGGAGAAACTCAATGTGTACACCCTGGAGGGGAGCTCTGCAACCACTACTAATTAGAGCAAATAAAATATTCTTAGACTAAATATGTTATCTTATCTTTGACCGCTGAATGCAGCTTTGCGTCCTGAATCGGTGGATATAAAAATCTTTAAAAGAAGCACGTACAGCCGGAGATATGGTGAGAGGAAACAAGGCGGCAGCTCACTCGGATGGAACCCACTCCAAGGACTCGGGGATGGGTGGCAGTAAAGATCAACACACAGGTGATGGGATCGTGATGAGGCCCAACACTCCAATGCAGTCCTGCTTCAAGCCATCCAAAGCTTAGATAAAAAGATGGAGGATTTCAGTTCGGAGCTTAAACAAATAATTACAAAGGTAGCTCTCCTCACGGAAGACACTAAAGAAACATAGAAACATAGAATTTGACAGCAGATAAGGACCGCTTGGCCCACCTAGTCTGCCCATTTTCCTACCTAACAGATAAGCTGCAGATCCTAGTTAACCAACAGCTTACTTCCTCCTATCCCCCACTAGGACTGCCTTATGTCTGTCCCATGCATTCTTGAATTCCCCCACTGTTCTTGACTCCACGACCTCCTCAGGGAGGTTGTTCCATGCATCCATAACCCTCTCTGTAAAAAAATACTTCCTCACATTACCTCTGAGCCATCCCCCCTCTATCTTCAAATTGTGCCCCCTTGTTCTTGCACATCTCTTTTTCTGAAAGATGCTACCCCTCTTGGACTTTGTTGATTCCCTTGAGGTACTTGAAAGTTTCCACCATGTCCCCTCTCTCCCTTCTTTCCTCAAGGGTATACATATTAAGCTCCTTTAGTCTTTCTTCGTATGTCTTCTGGTGCAGACCCTGCACCATTTTGGTTGCCCTCCTCTGGACAGCCTCCATTCTGTCTATATCTTTGCAGAGATGGGGTCTCCAGAACTGCACACAGTACTCCAGATGGGGTCTCACCAACTGTCTGTACAGAGAGATAACAACTTCCTGTTTTCTACTATTGATGCCTCTTCCTATGCATCCCAGTATCCCGCCAGCCTTCCTTACTGCCTTCTCACATTGCTTGCCCACCTTTAGGTCATCTGATATAATTACCCCCAGGTCCCTTTCCATTTTTACTGTTGTCAGTATCACCCCCATTGTGTACGCTTCCCCTGGGTTTTTGTTTCCCATGTGCATTACCTTTCACTTCTTTGCATTGAATCTGAGCTGCCATACATTTGACCATTCCTCCAACCTTGCCAAGTCCCTTCTCATCCTTTCCACTCCATCTTGTGTATCAACGCTGTTGCAGATCTTTGTGTCGTCTGCAAAGAGACATACTTTTCCTTCCAGTTCCTCTGCAATGTCACTTATAAAGACATTAAAAAGGACCGGTCCCAGTACTGAACCCGGCGGTACCCCGCTAGTAACCCTCCTTTCTTCACTGTGTACTCCATTTACTACTACCTTTGCGTCCTGTTGTCTAGCCAATTTTTTATCCAGGCTACCACCTTGGGACCCACTCCAAGGCTGGCTAACTTGTGTATTAATCTTTTGTGTGGGACTGTATCAAATGCCTTGCTAAAATCTAGGTAGGCCATGTCCACAGCCCCTCCCTGGTCTACTACTTTGGTCACCCAGTCAAAGAAGTCTATTAGATTAGTCTGACATGACCTTTCCATCGTGAATCCATGCTGCCTTGGGTCCTGTGCCCCACTGGCCTCTAGGTACTCAACAATTCTTTCCTTCAGAAGTGATTCCATCATTTTCCCTACCACTGAGGTCAAACTAACTGGTCTGTAGTTTCCTGCCGCTGTCCTGTTCCCACTTTTGTGAAAAGGAATCACATCTGCCATCCTCCAGTCCTCGGGTACCACCCCATCCTCCCATGATTTGTTAAAGAGAGTAGTCAGCGGTATCACTAGTTCTACCCTTAGTTCTTTTAGAATTCTTGGGTAAATCCCATTAGGCCCCATTGCTTTGTCCACTTTCAATTTTATTAGTTCTTTCAGAACCCTTTCTTCTGTAAATGGACTGGTATCGACCCCCGTCTTCAGAGTGTTTCTCTTGTTTGGTTTAGGTACCTCCCCCTCCTCTTCCTTTGTGAATACTGAGCAGAAATATTCATTCAGTATCACTGCTTTTCACTGTCCCCTCTACCCACATTCCCTCCCCTTTATTAAGCCTCAGTATCCCTTCTTTGGTCTTTCTTCGCTCCCTAATGTACCTATAAAAGGTCTTATCCCCCTTCTTAACAGAATTGGCTATCCTTTCCTCGGTTTGGGCCTTGCTATTCTGACTGCCTTCCCAGCCTCTTCCTGCTTTAACTGATAAAGTTCTCTGTCCTGCTCCTTCTGTGTTTCCTTATATTTCCTGAATGCTATCCTTTTCTCCTTAACCTTCTCTGCCACCTCTTTTGAGAACCACAGCGTTTTTTTCCTTCATTGTGTTTTATTGATTTGCTTTACACAAAGGCTTGTTGCCTCTGTGATGGCTGTTTTGATTACTCCACGTTGTTCCTCCATCCCTCCTTCTTGCCTGTTTGCTAGTGCTTTTCTGAGGCACTCTCTCTCATTTTCCCAAAGTCAGCCCTCCTAATGTCCAATACTCTTGCTTTTGTATGGCTTGATTGTATGGCTGAGTTTATCGTGAACCACACTGTTTGGTAGTCGCTTGTTCCCAGATGGCTACCCACTTCTACATCTGAGATTCTTTCTCCGTCCCCATTTGAGAGTACCAGGTCTAAGATTGCTCCCCCCCCCCAAGTGGGTTCCAATACTAGCTGTCTGAGGCATGCCCCCTGTAGGGCATCAAGAATGACCCTGCTCTTGGATGTGCCTGCAGCAAAGGTGCTCCAGTTAACATCTGGCATATTCAGGTCCCCCATCAACAATATCTCCCCTTTTTCTGCCATTCTAAGGAAGCCTTCTATCATTTCCTTGTCCATTCCCTCCCCCTGAGATGGGGGCTGTATATAATCCCCATGTGGATTGTGGTGCCATTTCCTGTCTCCAGGGTGACCCAGAGTGCCTCATCTGCTCCCTGTTTACTCTTTAGTTCTGTTGCTTTGATCCCTTCCTTTACATAGAGAGCTATTCCTCCTCCTCTTTTACCCTCCCTGTCCCTCCTGTAGATTGTGTATCCTGGTATGTTGACATCCCAGTCATGGTTCTCTGTGTACCATGTTTCTGTGACTGCCACAATATCCAGGCAACCCTCTTCTATCAAGGCCACTAGTTCAGGGGCTTGTTACACAGACTACGGGCATTGGTACTCATCACCCTCCACTTTTTGATAGCCTTACCCCTTTTAGCTCCATTCCTGTCCTTACTGCCTTTTTTTACATTTACCTCTGTTCTGCTCCCTAATAACTTCTCTACCTTGGTGTTTACCTCACTAATTACCATGTTTTGTGGGGGGAGGCTGGGATTTCCCTGGTCCTTTTCAGTGCCTCCCTCCGTGGCTAGTTTAAATGCTTGCCAATGAAGCATTTAAACCGCTCACCTAGGATGCTGGTTCCTCCCGAGACAGATGCAGATCATCGCTCCAGTATAGGTCTACATCCCTCCAGGTGGCTCCCCAGTCCCCAATGAAGCCAAAACCCTGAGCTCCACACCAGTGTTTCAACCACTCATTGAATTCCCTGGTGAGGAGTGCCCTAGCATCACCCTTGCCATAGACAGGCAGCACCTCCGAGAAGGTTACCGTATGCGCTACTTGTCTAAGGCCCCTTCCCAACTCTACAAACTCCTCTTGCACTGCTCTGATCCCATTCCTAGCCAGGTCATTTGTCCCTAGGTGGACAATGACATCCAGCTCCCTCCCTCGTGCAGCTCCTCCCACGATCCTGAGGATTCGCTTCCTGTCCCTCCAAGCCGTGGCGCCAGGAAGGCACCTTACCTCCCTCTCCCCTTCCTCCTCCATTTCTACCCCCCTAATGATTGAGTCCCCCACCAGGAGTTGTTTCCTTCCCCTGTGGGGTCCCATGCCACCCTCCTGTGGGTCTCCTTTGTGAAGGTTCCCAGCATCCTCCTTGGTCTCCATTGCAGGTGCCTCCATAGAGGAACCACTATCCACCAGAACAGCGAATGAATTGTGGAGAGTACAGCTGGAGGGATGCATAAAGGGGCAGCGAAAACAGCCGAAAAGGCCCTAGATGTTACTACAGGGCTTACGAAGGAGAACAGCCTCCTGAGAAGGCGTCTTGAAAACTTGGAAAACACGTCTCGTTCTTCGAACATCAGACTCTTGGGTCTCCCTGAAAATGTTGATGGAGATAACCCTAAAACTTCCATGAAACAAATGTTGGCAGAAATATTAAATATGGAGGATGATTTCACTATTAAAAAACTATCGTATTTCACCACATGGCGGGAGGACCAGGGCAGTTATGGGCAAAGCTACTCCCCGAACAATTCTGCTGGAACTGGGGTCATCCGAGGAAAGAGACTTAATGCTGAATAAAGCCAAGTAACTGAGCTCATTACACTGGCAGGAAACTAGTATGCATATTTTCCTGGACCTTGGTTTTGCGACTAGAATGAGAAGAAAAGGATTCAACGGAGTTAGATCTCGCCTTCGAGCCCTAGGTGTGCGTCATGTAATGTTGATGCCGGCGAGCCTGAGAGTCATCTACAGGGGGAAAGTATTTCAATTTTCGGACCCAACTGACGCTACCGAGCTGTTGGTAAAGCTGGAACAATAGTTCTCCTCAAGAAGGGACAATTCTGAATTGGAGGATTAAAATATAAATGGGGACTACAAATGCCTAGAAAGGGAGGTCGCTGGATGAGAGACTGCTTTATCTGATCATAATCATTTCTTGTTATGGGAGTTGGGGGAAATCTTTATGGTTATGGCAGGGAAGTAGTAAAGGGCAGAGTTTTCTTTTTTCTCCTTAATGAACCAATAATCCACATAACTTTGAAGGAGAGGGTCTCTCTATAATCTGCTCCACCCTTATGTTTATGTTTAATGTTCTTAGCTTCTAACTAAAATGTCAGAATGTTACTGGCTTACTAGGATGCACCCTTAGGGTGAAAGGTTTATCAATTGTTACAGCTTATATTTTAGTAAGGTTTTATTTAGATCAAGTTCAGAGTAAGATTGACCTGCTTGTTCTAGAGTAACAGACTGAAAAAAATTTAAAGGGGAACGTACAGCTATTTGTGGTCTGCTACAGGGTGATGTTATTTGCTTAAGGTTATAAAACTGGAGAGGGACATTAATCCTCTTTGAAAGGATGAAAGATATAGCAACACTATGAGTCTAGTACCTGCTCATGGCTGCAAGGATAGTTTGGAAAATAATTTTACTATCTTATGAGTATATAACTAAATCTGATTTTCATAGAAAAAGAGCTGGTTTTGTCAAATACACACCTGTGAAATAACAGGGTACAGGGGCATGTGCACTAATTAAGTTACTGTTAAAATGATGTACTTGTGTATTGCAAGGTTCTACAGTTCTGTAATGCCTACCTGAATGGAATGCATATAATGTAAATTTTATATAAACTCCAATAAAATATAAGTAAAAAAAATAAATGCTCAGAGGCTGCTGTACTGATACTCTGGACCCCATTAGGCTTAAATGGATTAAAGATATGGGTATGGAGGTTGATACAGATCTTTGGAAAAAGGCAGCCCTCCCCTATTCTAAAGTTACCTCTACGATATACTGGAGAGCGTTCACATGGAAAGCAAGGGTACGCTATTTTAGAACCCCAGATATCACTGCCAAGTACAGGAAGCAGGATTTGAGAGACTGCTGGTGGGGGTGTGGCTGCAAAGCTGGAGGGGGGGCACATTCTATGGTCTTGTCCATCCATTCAGAAATACTGGCTCAATGTTATCTCAGAACTGAATGAAATATTCCAAACACCAGAATTGCTCACCCAGGTCTTCATCCTGACTGCAACTCCACCCACTGCAATTAAGATAAACTAGCTTCAATATAGGCTTATAGCATTAATGGTCCTGATTGCAAAAAAAAGTAATAACAAAGCTTTGATTTACTACCTGTACATCAGTTAAAGAAACATGGTGAAACTTAATTTATGAAGTATACAGATTAGAGCAGATTTTGGCCAAACTGAACAATAAAATGACCAGTTTTACTAATTGATGGAGTAATTGGACCCATTATCAGTTAGAGCGGTACCCAGATTTTGTACCATGATGAGCAGAATGATATTTATATACTTCCTGGGAATACTGTTGGTAGAGGACGTAGAATGGGGTGGGGGGGATATTTCTGGGGTCGCTTAAGGATGGAGACTTGAGTGGAATGGGGTTCCCGGACTCGAGCTTGTATCAACCTATATCATCTGTTCTTTCACCTTCTAAATGAGTTCATGCCAACATTTAAGTTGTCACTTATATTTACTGGAACTAGCATTATAATTTTATTAGTCACCATTGGAATTGACTATAGCCAGGGACTTGAGAGCTGTATACTTGTGATTATGCAATATTTCCAGCTGTACAACTATATTGCATTATATGTTGACCTAAGTCAATGTGATAAAAATAAAAAAAATTTCAAATATAAAAAAAAAGAAAACTCCAGGCCCTGGATCTAGCGAGCAGAAACTGGGCAGTTTTGCACGGAGTGAGGATGCAAAAAATTCCAACTCTGGATGACCCCATCCATTGAACAGATCTTCTATGATGGATGAGAGAAGTTCCCATTTGTGCATTCTGGACTGGGTCCGGCTGAGGCTGTCAACCAGGGTGTTTAGCGCACCTGGGACATGTATTGTTGAGAGGATCTGACCATGGTCCAGTACCAGACTCTCATGGCCTTCCTGCACAGGGGGTGCAAATGCGTTCCCCTTGCTTGTTGATGTACTAGAGAACACAGACTGTCTGACTGGACCAACAATTGACCCATAAGGAGATGGTTCTAGAAGGCCTGCATGTCAAACAGGACCACTTGCATCTCGAGGACACTGATATGCAGGGCGTCTCGATCTGGGATCATGTCTCCCAGTCTGAAAGGGACAGGTGCACACCTCAGCCCAAACCAGAGGTATCTGTAGTAAGAATCTGCTGGGAAGAGGAGATCTGGAATGGGACCCCTTGCAACAGGTTCTGGAGATCCATCAACTACCAGAGCACCTTGCGGTCTGGAGAGGAGAACAGCACTAGCTGCCCAGGTCATCCATAAAAATAAAAAAAATTTCAAATACAAAAAAAGAAAACTTCAGGCCCTTGATCTAGCGAGCAGAAACTGGGCAGTTTTGCACAGAGTGGGGATGCAAAAAAGTCCAACTCTGGATGACCCCATCCGTTGAACAGATCTTCTATGATGGATGAGAGAAGTTCCCATTTGTGCATTCTGGACTGGGTCTGGCTGAGGCTGTCAACCAGGGTGTTTAATGCACCTGGGACATGTATTGTCGAGAGGATCTGACCATGGTCCAGTACCAGACTCTCATGGCCTTCCTGCACAGGGGGTGCAAATGCGTTCCCCTTGCTTGTTGATGTAATAGAGAACACAGAGACTGTCTGACTGGACCAACAATTGACCCGTAAGGAGATGGTTCTAGAAGGCTTGCATGGCAAACAGGACCACTTGCATCTCGAGGACATTGATATGCAGAGACGTCTCGATCTGGGATCATGTCCCCCCGAGTCTGAAAGGGACCCAGGTGCGCACCTCAGCCCAAACCAGAGGTATCTGTAGTGAGAATCTGCTGGGAAGAGGAGATCTGGAATGGGACCCCTTGCAACAGGTTCTGGAGATCCATCCACTACCAGAGCACCTTGCGGTCTGGAGAGGAGACCAGCACTAGCCGTCCAGGTCATCCATGCGTTATTCCCACTGCATCCGGAGGGTCCACTGGAGCACCCACATGTGCAGTCTGGATAGGGGGACTGTGGCAATGACCATAACACCTAAAAGACTCAAGTACACCCTCGCGGGAACATAACTGCTCCGGGTGACTTGCTGAGCCTGGGAAATAAGGCACTCCACCCTGTTTTGGGGCAGGAAGGCCCTGCCTTGTGCCGAGTCCATGACCGCCTCTATATACTGCAGCCTCTGGGACAAAATCAAGACTGACTTGGGCAGATTGACAGTGATGCCCAGGGAGAGACACAGCTGGACGGTCTTCTCCAGGGTCCGGAGGAGCTGATCTCTGGATGGAGCTTTGAGGAACCAGTCATCCGGATAGGGGAAGATATACAGGCCTTCTCGCTGGAGGGCAGCAGCTACTGCTGGTAAACATACTGTAAAGACACGTGGGGCAGAGGATAAACCAAAGGGCAATATTTTGGAACTGGTAATGCTCACCTTGAAAGAGGAACCACCTGTGCAGAGGGCACACAGAGATAATGCAGGTAAGCCTCTTGCATATTCAGGGAGCACAGCCAATCGCCCTGCTTGAGTAGGGGCAGCAGGCATGGCAGAGTGATCATGTGCATTTTTTTTGTACTGAATACAGAGACTGAGGTCTTTGAAATCTAGAATAGGCCTCAGATCTCCGGCTCTTTTGGGGGCCAGGAAGAACCTGGAGTAGAATCCCTTGTTCTTCTGCCACCCAGGCACTGGCTCGATGGCCTCTTTCCGAAGAAGGGACTGTACCTCCTCCCAAAGAACCATCAGATGGGCCAGAGGATTGGTAGAGGGTACTGAAGGAGTCTCTGGGGGCTGTTCTGCAAGCTCCAGAGTGGGTCCCCTCTCTATAATCTGAAGAATCCAGGCATCCACTGGATGAGATGGAAGGAGAACTGACCTCCGACCACCACCTCTTAGTCAGGGACCAGAAAGGCGGGGGTGTCTGGAAGGAGTCAGGCAGAAGGGGGTCCAGCTGCCGGAGCTTATCCATCGCGCCGAGCTGCTTCACAGTGGGGCCCCAAGGAGGGGGTAAGTAAGGCAGAGGAGGCTTTTCTTTTGCCCTTGGGATGGGAGCCTGCCCCAGACTTGTGGGACACCTTGTGAAAGGACATACGTTGTCTGCTCCTGGACTACGTATGGTAACGCGAATGGACAGACTTAACAGCCCTACCAGATGCCTGTAAATCATTAATGATGTCCTGGACATCTGGCCCTAATAACTTTGAGCAATTAAAGGGGGGCCATTCAGCACCTTCTGTTGGACGTTCACTGCAAAGCCTGAGACCCTCAGCCAGGAGTGCCTATGAAGGCAAATGCCTGTGGCAGCAGCCCTGGTACCAGTATCGGAAATGTCATACAAGGTCCTGAGGAGGTGCTTACTAACATCCTAGGTGGCCTGCAAGAATCTGAGAACCTCCTGTTTCTGGGACAGCTGTTCATATCGTTAAAAAAGGTAGGATCTTCAGGAGGGGAGCTGGAAGTATGTTTAATAGAGTCCTCACTCACCAAAGAATCAGTTGACCTATCTGAGGAAAGAAGTTCCTCCTCCTCTTCCTCAGGGAGGATGAGGTCAGGGTGGTACTCCTCAATGTCAATCTGCTCTAACACAAGGTCCGACACGTGAGGTACCGATGGTATAATGTGGGGCACAGACCGAGAAGATTGAAGAGGCGTCGACACCGGGGCGGTCAATGGCACCAGAAACCCAGGCCTGTATGAGCCCAACTGGTGCACCATGGCCGTAGTGATCTGGGTTAAAATCGTATTAAGAAGGCTGCATAGACGATGGAGGGGTTGCTGGCACAGGGAACGACAAGCCAACCACAGGGGATTGAGAGCCCTGATGTTGTAGGGCCTGGGGAAGCATCAGGCCACAATGGAGGGGCAGGCGTCGATAACCTGAGGGTCGACGAACAGGGGGCTGGCGACCCAATGGCCGGCCTCCCTGAGTGTTTTTTTCTCATGTGCATAACTTTTTTATCATTTTATTTATTTTTCTATCTTTGGCTGTCGAGGTGACATTTAGATCCCTTTCCACAAACACAAGTGTTGTTATTAAAAAATGTTAAAAGGTGAGAAAGTTATGCTCAGGAGGAAAAAATACCACTGAAATGAATGGGGGGCCCATTCATTTCAATGGAGAATTCTCTACGATCTTTGGGTGCACCTGTAAGTTGGAATGTCCTGCATGGGTGTGTGTGTGTGGGGGGGGGCAAAAATCACTTGTCCTTGGGCTGAAGTAGGCAGATCAAAGGATCTGCCAGACAGAGATTTTTAGGTCAGCCTTGGGAATTGGGCAACTGGATTTACACATCCCTGGTCAGCAGGTGACGTTGGCGGCCCCAGCGGTACTGCTAGAAAATCTTCCGTGTGGATCCTGCTTCACCAACGGTGAAGTTAGTATGCTGTGGCCTCACTGTGACAGGGTGGAACAGGACCTTATCCCAGTGTTATGGAGAAAGTGTTTAAAATGTAAGGATCTTTCCTGTTCTGTCTCTTCTCTGTCTGGCTGCACAACCAAATTTTCCTGTGAGACTTTGAACTTAATCAACCTGAGAGGCTTGCAGTTTTTTGTCTCTCACTGTCTCTCAGCCCTCCCTTGCTGTCTGTTTTTCTCCCTTGCATATCTAGATCTGCTGATATAAAAATTTGTGCAAATCATTATATGGAAATGTAACTGATATTGGGATCCCTTGTGTTTAAAAAAATATATAGCATTACTGTTGAAATGTAGATACTTATAATTTGAGATGACTGCAAAAAGCTGTTGGAAACTAGAGGTTACCTTAGTGCAAATATTTGAGCCTTTTGCAAAAGTTGTGCAAAAGGGGCCTTAGCAAGCACACTGTATTCTAGCAGCTCCCGCCTGTTATTTACAAAAACAGGATGCTCGCTAAGGATGGGGGTTGACAGGACTTATAAGAGCTAAGCTGCAACTGCAAGGGAGATTAGAAGAAAAAGGGACACAGAGACTCAAGGAAAACTGCTGTTTTTCTCCTTTGTACATAGTTATACTGAACAAGTTAATTTTTTCTATGTTACTGCTACTGTAAATAAATATTTTTTGTGAATTCTACAACTGCTCCTGGTTTTCCTAAGCTTCTTGACCTGTGCCACGATGACACTGATGACTGAGATACCCCCAAAGAAGATCTTACTTTTCCAGCAGAAAGGAAGATCTAGAGTATGAAGGGGCACGGATACAAAAAGGAAAGGAGAGCAGAGGCAAAGTTGCTGTTAATGGGCTATCTGATAGTTTTGTATATGCTCAGTGGTACTGGACTAATGTGATTATGTGGAAGGAATCCAGGTAATTTTTTTTCTTGAACTTGGTTAGAAGAGCAAAGAGGGCATATATGTGTATGTGTACGTGTGTGTGTGTGTGTGTCAGGCGATGCATAATTCTTTTCATCTGAACTTTGGTCTGAATCCATTTTCCTATACATTATTTTCTGAAGTACTGGTCCAGACAAGACCGCTAACATTTTAAGTGGGGGGACCCAGATTCTTCAGTCTACCAGCAGGCTAGCCCAAGCGCTGGACGCCAAACCTCCCACCATGGTTGCAACTTCGGTTCGAGAATGAACTCGGGTCGCTGGGGGTTGGCTGGGGAGGGAGTGATTTAAGTGTCTATTTGACTGCTCGCCTCTCCCAGAAAGGGGGATCAGCCTTACTGCTTCAAATACTATCACCACATGGAGGCATGGTGGCACATCACCAGGGGCGACTCCTCAGCAGACGACCAGCAGTGGAAACTGTACTGCGTGTGTACCTTCAATCACATTGTACGCCTAGTACCACTACACACTGCTGGTCAGAGGAAGGACTAGAACAAGAAAAAGTGGGAGCAGATATATGAAGCCTTACTCGCCCATTTTTGACTGTTTCATCACTCAGGACCCCCAACTGACCGTCTGGATATGTCACTTCAGGGTGGGAAGATGGCTCTTCCTTCCTCCACGGCCCTGCCATAGGGGCAATCCATGGAGGATTCTCTGGTGGTTCAGTCCTGACAGAGGAGGTAGATGGCAGAAGAGACCAGAGGTTGCCACCTGCAACCTGAGGGGGGGAAACTTCTTATGAAAAAAAAAAAAATAATACATATATATATATAGTCTACCAATGGCAGAGCAGCAGAGAAAGATTTGAATGAATTTTTCCTCTCATTTGTATGCTGAGCACTTAATTCTACATACAACCACATGTTAATGCAACACATTACCCCACATCTTCATCATTTTATAATACAACTAAAAAAGAAAGACATTCCAATGTTACCAACCTCATGTGTACCTCAATATATTTTATGGTAGGAAAACAGACAACTAGCTCCAGCTCAAGCTGCTCTCCAGCTGTATGCACATGCAGGCTTGTTTGCCATTATACTGCCGCTCAAAGCTTAAAGAGAGGATTACATTGATGAATGGCACTTCCGAATAGACGTGCTACTTGACCGCTGTGTTTCAACTAGGTATTGGGCTAAACCTGCCAGCCTGTTAAGGGGGCAGCTGAAACAGCAGGATTGCTCTAATTGGATTCTAATCCAGCCACAACACAAACTTGAATGCTAATGTCAACAATTAACACAGGACCCAGAATTAATGGTGTCTCACTCAAGCGCCAATAAAAAAGAAACATCAAGCTTCTATTATCTTGGGATGTTACAAAGCGAATTATGATTTCTTTCCAGTAAATTCAGTTGTGGGTAGGCTCTATTAAATGGTATGGGCTATGATACCCTGCGGTCTGAGACAGGTTTTAGGGCACATCCCTTCCGAGACTCCCTCAGTCCAACCTTCTGTTCAACTCAGAGAATTACACTGAAATAAAAAAAACATAAATAAATAAGCCATAACTAAAATTCAAGTTGCCACCAAAGAAATGGAACTAAATACAGTATGGGATAGGAGACAAAATCCAGATACAGCACGGAAGAAATGGGAGGGCCTGACTGCCCAGGGACAGAGCCTACACACAACTGGAATTACAGATAATGAATCAATATTCTTCTTCGTGTGTCGGCTCCCATGAATTGCCAGACAGTATGGGCCCAAATACTTAGAACCTTGCAGGGAGGGATCATTGCTGTGTCACTGAATTCAGCACCTGTCTGCCGAACACAGCATCTATGGAGCCCAATAAATTAAAACGGTAATGCCTACCGAATGTGTGTACAGAGTCCCAAGTCACTATTCCTCAAGGGATGTCGAGGCATGCTCAGCATAGGAGGCTGTCATGGATCTGTTGGCATGGCTCCAGATACCTGGAGGGGCCAGTAACCCCTTGGAAACATAGGCTAGCCTGAACGAGTGACAGACCCAATTAGCTTAGGCTCTTTTTTCCAGGACAATGCCCTTCCTTCCTGGGCCGAGGAGGACAAAGAGCCTGTCCATCTTCTGGACCACCTGGGGTCCAGTGATCAGCACACTGTGTGATTCAATGTCAGAACAGTGGAGGAGTCAAACCACACGAAAGCAAGGGTCCTGGATTTCAGATGGGTCGACTTTGCAGAAATGGGGAATGTCTCAAGGAAGCCCTGGCAAGAGAAGAAGAAGGGTGAGGGGATGCAGAGAAAAAAATGGGCTAACCTTAAGGGAGCCACAGCAGAGGCAGCAAGCCTTTGTGTTAGGCAGCTAAGCAAAACAAAGAGAAAGAAAGAAAAAAACACTATGGTTCTCATAGGACATGGCCTGGAAGGTAGGAGAAAAAAGGCTAGCTTTCAGGAGGTACAAGGAAAGGGGGGGCAGAGCGAACTGTATCTGGAAAAACAGAGAGAGGCGGGGAAAGCAGACAGGAGTGCAAAGGTGCAAATGGAGGAAAAAGTAGTCCAGGCAATTAAAAGGAGACAGGAACTTTTTCAGGTACATTAGTGAAAGAAAGAAGACCAGGGGTGGGATTGTGAGGTTAAAAAGGGAGGGAGGGGGTTGTGCGGAGGGGGACCTAGAAAAAGCAACAATTCTGAACAAATATTTTTGTTCAGTATTCACAGAAGAAGAGGAAGGAAAAGGACCACTATTGGGCGATAGGAGCACCAATGGGAGAGAGGTGGATACAGCCCGTTTACGGAGGAGAGAGTCCTTAAGGAACTTGAGAATTTGAAATGGGTCAAGGCTATGGGGCCGGATGGGATATATCCCAGAATATTAAAAGAACTTGAGAGATCCTGGCAGCACCACTAACAGCCCTATTCAACAAATCGATAGAGACAGGGGTGGTTCCAGGGGACTGGAGGAGGGTGAATGTAGTCCCTCTCCACAAAAGTGGGAACAGGGAGGAGGCTGGCAACTACAGGCCAGTCAGCCTGACCTTGGTGGTGGGTAAATTAGTGGAGTCACTGCTAAAGGAAAGTATTGTGATATTTCTTGAATCCAGTGGAGCACAGTATCCAAGGCAGTATGGATTCACAGTGGGAAAGTCTTGTCAAGCAAATCTGATAGATTTCTTTGGGTGACCAGGACAGTAGATCAGGGAGGGGCAGTGGATGTAGCCTACCTAGATGTCGGCAAGGCCTTCAACACCATTCCACATAGGAGGTTGGTAAATAAGTTGGGCAGCCTTGCAGTGGGCCTCAAGGTAGGTAACTGGGTCAGAAACTGGTTGAGTGACATGGCACAGGAGGATGGTGGTAAATGGCATTCAAGCTGAGGAGAGGGGGTGACCAGCGGGAAGCCACAGGGATACGTGCTGGGGCCAGTCCTCTTTAATGTCTTCATGAGTGACATTGCAGAGGGGCTGGAGAGGAAGGTATGCCTCTTTGCAGACAACACTAAGATCTGTGACAGTGTTGACACTCCAGGGGTGTGTGTGAAAAAAATGAGGATGTACCTAAACATGTTTGAGGAGTGGTCGAGAGTGTGGCAGCTAAGATTCAAGGTCGGGTTACTGACCTATAAGACCCTATACCGACAGGGACCGTGGTACCTGTAAGATCTCCTCTGCCCTTACCGCTCCCTCCGTCCTCTCCGCTGACGAGGGATTGATAAAGGTTCCCAGGGTCTGTTTAAAAACCTTGGGAGCTAGATCATTCACAGTCGCAGCTCTGACCCCGTGGAACTCTCTACCTCGCCAGATTAGAGAGTGCTCGACCGTTGAGGCCTTCCAATCTGCCTTGAAAACATATTCATTTAGTCTGGCATTCATTTGAACTATGAAAGTTGGCTGCTGATATTTAGTGCTTCTGAACGGTTTTATAGTCCATACTGTTTTTAGAGTCTTATGTACAACGCTATGATCATGAATGAAACAGCGTTTAACAAAATTTGCTTGCAATGCAAAGAAGTGCAAAATCATGCATTTGGGGCACAGAAATCCAAGGGAGGAGTACAAGATGGGGGGGAGGGTACTGACGGCCACCAATTAAGAAAGGGACCTGAGAGTAATAATATCTGATGACCTAAAGGTAACCAAACAATGTGAGAAGGCTGTGGGGAGAGCCAGTGGGATGCTAGGATGCACAGGGAGAGGTATAACCAGCAGAAAAAAGGAGGTGGTTATGCCACTGCACAGATCACTAGTGAGATCTCATCTAAAATACTGTGTCCTGTTCTGGAGCCGCATCTATAGAAGGAAATAGACAAAATAGAGGCAGTCCAGAGAAGGGCAACAAAAATGGTGCAAGGACTGCATCAAAAGTTATATGAGGAAAGACTAGAGGACCTCAATATATATTCCATGGAGGAGAGGAGAATGAGGGGGGATATGATAGAGACATCAGGGGTATAAACAACGTACAGGAGGGTAGCATCTTTTAGAAAAGGTGTACGAGAACAAAAGGGAACAAAATATGAAGCTAGAGGGAGGCAGGCTCAGGGATAATGTAAGGAAGTACTTTTTCACAGAAAGAACAGTGGATGCTTGGAACAGTCTTCCTGTGGAGGTGGTGGGGGCAAAAATGGTAGCGGAATTTAAAAAAGCATGGGACAGACATGAGCACTCTCACAACAGGGAAGAGAGGGTAAGCCGCAGATCGACTAGGGTCTGCGGTAATGCATTTGGTAGGGAAAAGGGGCAGACAAAGTGGGCCACACAGTCCTTATCTACTGTCACCTTCCATGTTTCTATGTTCTGTGTATGCCTATGATATATCTTGAAGGCCTGCCTGGCATCCAGAGAGTGATACCACTCCTCCTTGGTGTAAGAAGGACTAGGGCAGACGTTGGGCAGAGGTATATCTTGGTTTCCGTAAGTCTGAGGCAACCTTATGAAAGAAGAAGTATACTGTACGAAGGACAACCTTGTCCTTGTTGAAGATTAAGTATGGTTCCTGATGGGAGAGGACTTGTAGTTTCCCAATAAAGTGAGCACAGCATATGGCCAGTAAGAAAAGAACCTTGAGGGATAGGTGCCAGAGTGACACCTCCTGGAAAGGAGCCTCCAAAATCACATTAAGCCTCCAAGGAGGGAGTATCTGCCTAAACCAGGGGCGGACCTTGTGGTATTCCTTCAGGAAATGGACTATGTCCAGATGGTGTCCTAATGAATGTCACTCCACGCATTCCCTTATGGATGAAAGGGCTGCCATGTGGACCCTGAAGGAACTAGCTTAAAGACCCTTGTCACAGCTCCAGGACAGAGGACAGACAGGCAGTTGAGGGCCTGATCTGAAGAGGTGAGCATCAGTGTCTAACAGTGTCCCAGACTTTTCTTTGTCTCGTTGTTCACTGAAGGCTTCCTGGACTTCAGTAAAATCTAACTGAACCTTGCTGAATATCCTGCCTTCGTGAATTTCCTGCCCAGATGAGCCAGGATGCCAGTTGAACTTGCCTGGATCCAGATGAAGTATCGAGTCCTAATGCAGTAGGTTCAACCTACTCAAAGTGGCATGTGGTCTGCGCTGACATCCAGGCACAATGGAAACCACCGAGGAGCAATGAGAATAAGTTAAAGCACTGCCTATACAACTTCTGTAAGACCTCTGGGATTACTGGCTACAGAGGGAAGGCATAAAGTAGTGTATTCAGCCATGTCAGGAAGCGGCAGCCTATTTCCATCAACTGCCATTTCTGGTACCTTCCACTTGGGAGTCTGCATTGGATTTGGTTGCTATGATATCCAAGAGTGATGTTCACCACCTGGTTGAGTTTCAATTCACTTGCATGCTGCTTCCATCACTGAATCACTGGTCTGACAGTTTAAGGTGCTTACCAAATTAACAGCAGTAAGGGACTGGTGGTCCTACTCTGTCCAGCGAAGGATCTTGTATGCTTCTGTTATCACAGACTTGCACCCTGTGCCGCCTTGGCACCAGATGTAAGCCAGATAGAAGCATCTACTTTAGGCACAGTATCCTAGGTTTTCCCGTCCTTGCTGTCTATCCTGTATACCTTTGAGAACCTGAGAGCTGCAGATTTTCTGTTAGTATAGTACCACTCTCTGACAATGAGCTCCTTGGCCGTGTCAAACTCCGCAAATGCTTTGTCCTTCCTTGGCCACTCTTTCTAATGGGTTAGCTTTCTTTTTGGCTTCCTGCTTAGGCTCGTCCTTTAGATCCAAGGTGATACATGTCTGCTTCATAATAGTGTTAATATACTTCAAGTTTATTTATGTCTTTGGTAACCGGGTAAGTGAGCTGATCCGGAGGACCGTTTTAGGTCATGACCCAGGCCACATAGTGGTATTAGTTGGACAATACAGTACGTACAGATATAGAGCAGTTAAAAGAAAGAAACACACCTCAACATGGGGCGAGTACAATAGTATCGAGTTGGTTATACAGCATAACAACAATAGAGATCAGCAAATTGGACAAACAGTACATGTAGCTACAGAGTAGTAAGATCACACCTCAAACATGAGGTGAATACAATGGTATCAAATTGGTTGTACAACATAAATACAATAGAGATCAGTAAGTACATGAAGTTATAGGGAGCCTCTGAGGGGTATGTACAGGTAGAGACAGTGTAAAGTCGAACAGTCAAGAACAAGAAAACTGGGTCAGTCCGAGAATTTAGCCAGGAGGTCAGCCAGGACTGCAGCGTTAGATACATGAAGTGCAGAAGTGCGATATGTTGCCTTTGAGAGTATGGGACATGAGGTCACAGAGGAAAAAGGCATGGGTAGGAGGGGAGGGGCAGGTAGCAGTCAGGAGTGTCCAGCTGAGGTAGAGGGGCTGGATGCCTGGTGTTAGTTGGGAGAGCAGCGACAAGTGGCAGGTTAAACCTTCTGCCCACTCTGCTTCCCAGATGGTCATCGATGGAGATCTAATCTTCTTCCACAGACTAGTGTGCATCTGAGTTGCTTCCTTGAGAAGATGTAGAGGATCTCTCTCTGTGAGGTGAAACTGCTCTTGGGAAAGGTCTAACACAGTCATCTAAAGGCTTAGGCAATGGTTGGGGTTCCTGGGGTACACGTTTCCTCTTATGAGGCTGCGCGGCATACAATACAAGGCATCCATGAGGAAGTGAACGGCCTTACTGAGCTTTGTTATGGTAGGCCACAGAGCATCCACTGCTCCAGGAGGGGAAAGGGATCTTGCTGTCTGTACTCCACTGGGGAGAGGTAAGGTGGAGTCTTGTGGTTGTCCACTGTGGCAGAACGACTGTCCAATGCAGTCTTGTGATTGGCCAACCATTTTCTAGAGCAGTTCCTTTTCCAAATTCTTGGATGAGGATGCCTATCACTAGAAGGGCAATAGGAGCTGACCTCGGTGAACTGAAGCCTTGCTTCACAACATTTACACTTCAGAGCCTTTCGCTTAGACCTGGTCTCCTTTGACTTTGGATGTGCCAGCTATGCTGCCCAGCTGTCCAACTTTTTGAAATGTATATGCAAACAGGGTCAGTACTAAAAACAAGGGCTTTGTAATCAGAGTAGCCCACAAAAGTAGTGGTTGCTCAGATGGATCCAGACAAATCCGGATCGACTGGTAGCTGTCCTTTTGTGGCAGGATAGTGGATCCGGTTGTCAGATCCCTGGTCGAATCCCGTGTTATTCGATGGCCGGTTCCAGGGATCCAGCGCTGAATAACGCAGGACCCGACCCGGGATCTGACCTCCGTATTCGGCTGGATCCCAGGATGGATCCAACTCAAATAGTGCCGCCATCTGATGGATCACTGGCAGATCCACAGTGGCACTATCTGAGCAACACTACAACAAAAGCCCAAAATGTTTTAGATTCAGTGCTGAAGTTGTAGAACATGAGACTGGCCCCAAGAAACTGAGCAAAGCAAGTGCTTGTGCTGAATTTTTGCTCAAATATCACTCTCAGGAGGCTTCAAAATGGTGTCATATCCTACTAAGCATGTGCATCCTGTACCAATATGACCAAAAGCTCAAATGCCCCTGTGTTTGGCATTTGGGAGCCTAGCAACCTTTGTTGGCACACCCTACTTTCATGCTAACTGCAGTCCTGAAAATTATCCACCCTTACAGTTAAAAACAAACAAACAAAACTCACTCTGATACTACTTGCATCCAAAATGGTTAATCTGGTGGTCTTTCCTAGCACTGTAAATGAGGATGAGGGTATAGTATATACCTGCCAGGCCCTTCTCAAACTTATGAAGAACAATATTCAAAAAAGCTCTAATGCAGAAGAAGTAATAAAAAGCCCTTCAGAGCTGGGAGCTGTTTTCCAGTTAGTACAGATTTGATTCAGAAAAAGTTGCACTCCAATGGAAGAACAAGGGCAGGCTCACTTGCTGTGTTTAAATCACAAAATGAATGTACTAAGCAACTAGCTCATAAATGTGAGCCACCTAATGAAGCCTTGTTTGAAGGTGAAGCACTGCGCTAATGTTCCATTTTGGGTGACTGGCAGTGGCTTACCTTTATGAGATACTGTAGCTGCTTTAATAAATTCATTTATTAAACACAGTAAGTGAGCCTATCTTCATTATTCCGTTGGAATGCAACTTTTCCTGAATCAGGCCTGTCTTTTGGGTTAACCGTCCTATAGTTGCACCCCTCTGGTTCCACTAGAGCACGTGAAAATTGTTGTATTCTACCAGCTAGAACAGGCTGGAAAAGACGGAGGGAGTATTGGAAAGAGTGTGTCCTAAGACTTCTCTCAGGCTGTTACAATCTGCCCCAGCAAGCAGAGGAGGATAGCCCATACCATCTAGCTGTCCGTAGGAGCCGATACAAGTCTCTTTCTGGCAATAAGACACATTTGCTGAACAGCATGAATGTCCTAGAATATTGTTGGAACTATAGCAACTCATCCACAGTAGTAGATCAAAACCACATTAAGGCCAGTATGAATAAAAAACTAAGACATCTGCTTAGCCGTTTTTGGACACTCATGGTTTTGATTTCTGAGGATTTTTTTTTTTTAATTTTACTGTTGAATACTCCTACACTTGTTATAGCAGGAAACGTAATACCACAAATCTTTCATACTGCTTAAAGCAGCAGTACTACAAAATCAGGAAGTGAGCTATCAAAATTCTGTTTTTTGGCTATAAGCATGTGGCCAACGTTCCAGTTTCCATACCTGTAAATGTTTTTTTTCAGTCATCCTTAGTTTTTTTTTTTTTTTTTTTCACATTTGCAATTTATCTGAATTGTTGTAGCGCTACAACAAATATGGCGGCTGACTAATTTTCAGCTACGCTTTTTCTACAGGTCACATTGCTAGCCTTGCTTGTGCAGCAGAAAGCAGCTAACTAAAAGAAGCTACATTTTCTTATTAATTTAACACTTATATCTCAGCAGGAGTCAGGGTCTGTTGAGATTAAGCAGACAGATAATTTATTAGAAGTAGAAGGGGTCTTATTTAGGGTTAAAAAAGAAAGAAAGTCAGTGTGTGTTCTGTGCTGTGAAGGGTACTGTATCAACTTACTTTGCTAAACCAGTAGGAGGAGAGAGAGCTTAACTGGGGGGGTGGCTTAGACACTATAAAAGCAGGTGACTCAACTTACAACTTTCTGTTGCTAGTCTTTTTTCTTACTAATTGCCCTCCATCCCACCCCTCCACCCACCTACCCTAAGCCAGTTCTACTTTTATAGCCACTGGATTTGACTGTCAACAGGAACTTCCTGTTTGGCAGTAGGAAGGGAAGGATCATAGAGAAACATTGGTTTTGTCAACCCTGTGTGGTACCATTTGCTTGTAACTGACTCTTCAGTGAATAGCAGAGCATTGTGGGAACCTGGAGGACTAGCAATAGGCTAGTATACCTCCTACCCCAAAACAACATTTCTCTGTTAGAAACACTGTTGCCTGGTGGTTCTCTTGCCCTTTTAAGGGCTTGTAAACCTTCAACTCACATAATCTTGCTGAATTTAAGTAAATATTGTTATTATTACTTCGCGCCGAAACCAAAAGTGAACGGATGCTTACTTCTGGTTTTTCGGCTTAAAACCTACCCCTCTAGCAAGCTGGGCGAGTGTGCGCGGAGACGCGCACAGAGACACGCGCATTTGCGTGTGTCTGCTGTGTCCGCTGGGCACGCTGAAACTGCTGGCATTAGACAAACTTGGATAAGAATTTTAGCATATCCTCTACTTAGTAAATATACACCTTTAATAATGGAAAAGGAACTTAGTGCATGCAATGTTTGATGTATAGTGAGGGAAAGTATGGGAGCGAGTATGTATGTGCTAATTGCCATCTGACTACTACTCTTGAAGCAGAGATGGCGTTTCTGCTTAAGATTAAACCAGTTTCTACTGATATTAGGGAACTGGAAAGTTACACTGATCTTATGGATGAACAACTTCATTCTAATGAACAATTTCCTTCACATATAGGCAGCATTTCTATGTCTCCTGATGAGGAGACAATTGTAACGACTAGTACTAGTATACCTGTTGCCTCTGCCCTCTCTTATAAGGTGGATGATTACCCGCCCTCTTCTCATGATAATGATGACTGGACCATTGTCACAAAGCCTCTTAAAAAAAGGAGGGGCGGTCAAATACACAATAGTGCCCCTATTGAAACTCGTAATAGGTTTGAGCAATTGACTGTATCAAACAATGAAGTGCTACATGATTTATCCTGTGCATCACCCTCTGTTGATAATAATGGTTTAAAACACTTTTCAATCAGGAGTTAATGCCCATGAATATTTGTCCTAGTAAGTCTCAAGCTACCAAATCAATACCTATTAAGTTAATCGCTCCAGAGTGTGTTAAACAATCACCTGTTTCTGATTCTTGTACCCCTACTGTCTCAAAACAAGTGTTAGTCCTGGGAGATTCAATCATTAAGCACATTGACAGGGCGGTATGCAATAGTGACAAGAGCAACCACACTTGTTCAAGCTTCCGTGGGACATTACCTCCGTGATGCCTAAAATTTTACAAAATGCGGGGGAATATCCACTGGTTATCATACATGCCAGTGTTAATGATATAAACAACACCCTATTTAATTAGTTACAACAGGACTATGTGGCGTTATGTAACCTGTTACTTGATAGGGGATGCTGTGTATGTATATCTGAAATTCTACCTGTCCCGAGAGCAACATCTACCACGACGCAGAAAATCAAAGCCCTAAATTAATGGCTGAGAAAGTGGTGTTTTAAGCAGGATATACCCTGTATTATCCACTGGGAATCATTTTCAGATTGTTCTTCCTTGTTTTGCTGGGACGGTTTACATCTCAGTCGTAGGGGTAGTACACTTATGGGGAAAAGTATCACTAAAATTATAAATCATTGTTTAAACTAAAAACAATGGGGGAGAATGGGTCTATTCCCAAGTCTCTGAATACTTACCAAAATATTATTACAACTAAATGTAAATTCCTAGCTTTGAATGCAAGATCTTTAAACCAACTCAAATTAGCAGAACTCGGAAGCCAAATGTAAAACTTTAAATATAGGTGTGGTGGGAGTAACTGAAATTTGGTGGGACGCATCCTCAATTTGGACCAGAGAAATTCCAGGTTATAAATTATATCATAAAAACAGATTAGATAAGCAAGGCTGTGGAGTTTGTATGTACATACGAAATTATATTCCTTCTTTTGAAGTGTGTTCTCCCTTTCCTTTGGAAAGTATATGGGTTAAAATCTTATTGAAGGAGCAGTCCTATATAACTATTGGTAACATCTATCGACCTCCATCTGCAAATTCAGATTACACAACTGATATGTTTAAAGAAATTACACATTTTTTCAGAATCTCAAGCTACTGTAATATTTGGTGACTTTAACCTCCCTCAGATTAACTGGGACTCATTCTCAGGACAGTCCCATGTCGAGAAAGGACTAATAGATGTGGTAATTAGTACTGGATTACAACAACTTGTTACTGAAGCCACTCGAGGTCCTAATATTTTGGATCTATTATTTACTAACAGGGCAACAAATTAGCAATTTACAAATTTGGGATCCACTTGGGACCAGTGATTATTCATCTATTCTTTTTTGAAATTCAACAGTTTAAAACTACACAAAGGAAGTTATACTGTACAAAAAATTATAATAAAGCAAATTTTTCTAAAATCAATGAATACTTACAAAACATAAAACTGGCAATCTAATCTTCTTAATTGAACAACACAACAAGCTTGGGACTTTTTTTAAAAACATTGTACATGATTTGGAAAATACCTTTATTCCATCGAAGAGGAAATTTAATAATAAAGGAAAAATTCCCCCTTGGTTCAACAAGACAATTAAAAATCAGATTAAAATAAAAATTAAACTTTTTAGGAAACTTAGGAATAGTTCTGTTCCATTTAAAACTACTCTATTACATAAATATAGACTATCTGTGAAAAACTTAGAAAATTCTATTAAATTGGCAAAAAATAAGCTAGAATTTAAACTAGCTCACACAAAAGACTGTCACAAATCTATTTTCTCCTATATAAATAGTGAAAAAGGTGTATCAAGGACCACTGGTCCCATTATAACCAATGGCTCTTCTCTATCTGATATAGAAACCTTGAATCTTTTTAGTAAGTACTTTTGTTCTGTCTTCTCTCAAAAATCACCTATGAGTACATTAAAGTTCACCACATAGATTATCATAGGTTCTATCCAACTGACATTATACAGGCTATCGAAAAACTAAAAAAAAATACTAGTCCGGGTTCAGACGGTATTCATCCATGGTTTCTGATTGAAACCTCTATAAATATTTCCATACCTTTGTCAATTATCTTCAACAAATCCTTACAAGTAGGCATTGTACCAGATGACTGGCGTTCAGCAATAGTTACTCCCATATTTCAAAAAGGCAATAGAGGTTCTGTGCAAAATTATCGTCCAATTAGCCTGACCTCAGTGGCTGGTAAATTAATGGAACAAGTAATGAAGTCTCTAATAGATCAAGATTGTAAAAAAATTAGGAATTTATGATTCAAATCAGCATGGGTTTACTCCCAAGTATTCCTGCACCACCAATCTGATATCTTTTTACAATAATATAAGTACTCTACTAGATGTGGGTATCCCTACTGATGTAATTCTTCTGGACTTTAGTACAGCTTTCGATAAAGTCTCACATGAAAAACTCATTACTAAAATGCACAATCTAGGTTTGTCATCTGATATTGTCAACTGGACATTAAACTGGTTGACAAATTGTTCTCCGAGAGTCATAATTAATGATATTTTGTCTGATTTGGGTAGTGTGACAAGTGGTGTACCACAGGGGTCAGTCTTGGGACCAACACTGTTTAATCTCTTTATCAGTGATTTACAAACAGGGCCAAATAACTTCATGGTTAAATTTGCAGATGATACTAAATTGGGGGGCAAGGTTAATAATCAAGAAAATATTTCTGCATTAAAGAAGGATTTGGAAAAATTAACACTTTGGGCAAATGAAAATCATATCCAGTTTAATCAAGACAAATGTTTAGTAGTGCATTTCAGTGTAAATAATCCAAAAACGATATATAAACGGACTACCACTTCACTCATCAAATTGTGAAAAAAGATTTAGGGATATATGTTAATAATAAACTTACAGCAAATGATCACTGTGTTAGAACTGCTTGCATGACCAACAGCCTTTTGAGGCAAATAAAACGCACTTTTTGTTAATTGCACTGAACAATGCTTTATTCCATTGTATAGGGCATACATTAGACCGCATCTAGACTATGGCTCCCCTTTCTGGAATCCAAACAAAAAAAAAAGACATAGCAATTCTTGAACAGGTTCAAAGGACAGTAACTAGAATGATTCCAAGATTAACAAACTTGGATTATCAGAACAGGTTAAAAGCTACTGGTCTCTTCTCTCTTCAAACTAGAAGATTAAGAGGATATGCTTATGGTTTTAATTTAATAAATTCACCAGATCTAATGGAAAATGTGGTCTAACACTCTCCAAAAGGAGACATGTTCGAGACTGCATAATAAACAGCTTGAAGTAAAAACTTATAAAACCAGCAAAAGGGGAAACTTTTTTCCAATAAAAGCATCCACTGTATGGAACACCTTGCCACAAGAACTGGTAGAGGCAACTAGTGCGACTGTCTTTGAAAACAAATTAGATGTTTGGTTGAGGGATAATAGATAAATAATGTCCCACATAGTGTGGGGAACAGTCTCGATGGGCTCTGGCCTTCTTCTGTTCTTTCATACCAAATAATACATCATGTCTTTTGACAACAGCAGAGGGACCCTCTGCTGACCATTCATAATGTCCCTGCAAGTCATACAGATGCGCAGTTGGCAGCAGAGGGGGTTCCAGTGCAACATGCTTAGTGGCAGAAATATAAACAAAAGCAGAGAATAACTGAGCAAATTACTTGGGGATAGTACAATGCCGGCGAGAAAGAGTACCAGGTACATGATTAGCAGGGTATAAGGAATAAACTGTCAAAAAAGTGCTTTTTTTTTTTCGTAGTACTGCTGCTTTAACTCCTATAACCTCTTGCCCTGGGAAATGTTCAAAAAATACAGGTTACTCACCTGTAACAGGAGTTCTAGGAATGGTATATGTTGTTCATCCACACTGTCTGGCAGGTACCTTGCCGCTTTAAATCTTGCCGGAAGGTCTTCAAGTTGGCTCCTCCCACCCACCCGGGTGGTAAAACTCTCGGCTCCGCCCCATGACGCCAGATCTGGCCCGCTGGAAGCTCAGGTTGTGTGTTGAAGCCGGGAGTCAGGAAAGTGGGATGAACAACAT
Organism: Neoceratodus forsteri; assembly: GCA_016271365.2. Taxonomy (NCBI): domain Eukaryota; kingdom Metazoa; phylum Chordata; order Ceratodontiformes; family Ceratodontidae; genus Neoceratodus; species Neoceratodus forsteri. The sequence goes on from CM028132.1 coordinate 1,341,800,468, forward strand.
ATACCATTCCTAGAACTCCTGTTACAGGTGAGTAACCTGTATTTCTAGGGACATGGATATGTTGTTCATCCACACTGTCTGGCAGACTCCTAGCAGTTCTCCCGGGAGGAGGGAGGCAAGGCGACACCCCTACTTAGGAATAAAGACTGAGAACTGAGGCCCCAAACCAGCATCCCGCGTGACTCAAGGTCGATGTGGTAATGGGTAATAAAGGTGTGTGCTGACTTCCAGGTAGCAGCCCTGCAGATTTCCCTGGATAGGGACGTCCTGGAAGCAGCCACCGATGCAGCAGTATGACGGGTAGAATGAGCTCTTATCCCTCTGGGAGGCTCCATGCCCGCCAACTTGTAGCAGAGATCTATGCAGGAGGTGACCCACCTGCTTATCGTCCACTTGGCTGCAGGTCTACCAGGTGCGGCTTCAGCGTAGGTGACAAACAGCTGGCTAACCTCTCCTCGATTTCAGCCGCAGCGCCTCCTTATAATAAGCGAGCGCCTTCTAGGGTCAAAAGTATGGAGCCTGTATTCGCCTCCGAGGTGTGATTGGGGTAGAACACCGCAGAGTCAACACCTGGTTAAGATGAAATCCGACACCACCTTCGAAGGAATTTCAGGGGGCGCAGGACAACCTTGTCCCTGTGGAAGACCAGGTAAGGAGACTCAATGCAGAGCCTGGAATTCTCCCATCCTTCTGGCTGACGTGATAGCCACCAAGAAGGCGGCTCTTCCACGACAGGTGAGAGAGTTCACACCTGTGCACTGGTCTACCGGCTTGCCCATGAGCTTTGCCAGTACCAGCAGTAAATCCCACTGAGGTGGAGGTTCGCATGACGGAGGGGAATGTGATCAAGGCCTTTGAAAAAGCCCAGACCACCTTCTCCCTGCGCCTCACTGACTGCCCTCGGCCGCCGCCCGTAAGCAGAGATGGCTGCAGATGCACCTTTAGGGTCGACGACCTAAGCCCTTGACTAGAAAGGGACCATAAATAGTCCAAAATGCTTGCCAAGGAACAGGAGGAAGGATCCAAGCCCTTACCAGACACCAAATGGAAAACTCTTCCATTTGAAGGCATAGCATTTCCTGGTCGACTTACGGGACGCTCAACAACATTGAGGACCTCGGGAAAGACCCAAGGCCTGGAACTCTAGCCGCCAGGAACCAGGCCGGCCAGGTGCAGGGATTGAAGGTCCGGATGGAACACCTTCCCTGACTGACTGAGAGCAGGTCCGGGCGAGCTGGAAGCTGCCTCGGGAGCCTGGAGCTGAAGCTGAGGAGATCTGGGTACCAGAACTGGCGGGGCCAGTCTGGGGCTATCAGAATCACCTGCGCCTTGTCACTCCTTGTCTTGAGAAGCACCTTGTGAATCAAGGGAAATGGGGGAAAGGCGTAAAAGAGACCCGGGGTCCACAGCCTCGAGAAGGCATCCCCCTGCAGCGAGCCCTGCTGAGGAGGGCGGGGGCCGGCATGAAACAGCCTCAGCTTCACATTCTCCCTGGAGGCAAACAGGTCCACCTGAGGTGTGTGCCCCAGTGGGAGAACAGATCTTGTACTACCTCCGCAGGAGAGACCACTGTGAGATGCAGCCCCCATCCGGCTCAGGGCATCGGCCAGGGTGTTGGAGGCCCCGCCACATGAATGGCTAGGAGATCCGCCTCCAGGCTGCGCACGAGTGACCAAATGCGGAGAGCCTTGCATAGAAGCATGGAGCGCATCCCGCCCTGGCGGTTCAGGCAGTACATGGTCATGGTATTGTCCGTCTGGACTCGGACCACTTGACCCCGGAGAAATGGAGCAAAGGCGGTGAGAGCTAGGCGGACCGCTCGATGCTCCAGCAGGTTGATGTGGCATCAGGACTCCCGCGGGGACCAAAGGCCGTGCACTCAGTGTTCCCCCAGATGGGCACCCCAACCCATCAGAGAGGCATCGGTCGATAGAGACACCGTCGGCTCGGGGCGGACAAACGGGATGCCGTCCTGCAGATGGGATGGAACGGTCCACCACTGGAGAGCGTTCCACATCTCCTGGGTCACTATCACTAGCTGGTCCAATGGATCGCAGCGTTGTGACCACTGGCTGGCCAGTCCCCACTGGAAGGGCGCATGTGCCAGCGTGCCCAGCGGACCACGCTGGTACAGGCCGCCATTGAGACCCAGGAGGCGAGGAAGTCCCAGGCAGAGTGCCATTGCCCAACCAGAAATGATTGGGCAAAGGAGGTAAGAACCCTCGGCCCTGGTCCGGAGCCATGCTCTGGCTCAAGAGAGTCGAGCTCTGCCCCGATGGAACAGGATCACCTGCTTGCGCTCGAGTTCACTCTGGCCTCATTGATGAGAAGGGCGACTTGGAGCAAACCTGGAGGGCCAGATCTCTGGACCGCTCCACCTCCCGGCCTGGAGGGGCCATCATCAGCCAATCGCCCAGGTAAGGGTACACCCGACCTCGAGCCAAGAGGAATGCTGTCACCACTGCCATGCATTTGGTGAAGACCCTGGGAGCTGGAGATAAGCCAAGGGCATGGCTTGAACTGAGAGGGATCCCTCCGCCGAAAGCGGAGGAATCTCCATGGTGACGGACGGATAGGGATGTGAAAGAACGCTGCCCTGTAGGTCCAGAGAGCATAACCACACGCCTGTGTTCCAGAGGTGGTATTATCTTGCGCCAGAGTGACCATTCTGAAGGTCCGAGACCTTAGGAACTTGTTCAGTCGGTATCGCCGAGAATGGGGCGCCAGCCCTCGTCTGCTTTGAACCAGGAAATACCTGGACATGAACCCTGGTCTAAAGGGGGGTCCTCTACCTCCGTGATCACCTCCTTTTGGAGGAGGAGAGCGATGTCGGCTCGACGAGCCGCCAGTGAGGCTGCGGACCCCGAGGCCCCCCGAGGTGCGACGGCTCTGAAGGGCGGGGCCTGCTCGAATTCTAGAGGTAGGCCTTTTCCCACCACCTCCAGTACCCACCTGTCCGTGGTAACAGCGGACCAGGCGGAAAGGAAGTGTCTGAGCCGTCCCCCCACGGGGGGAACCAGGGGTGAGGTGACTGGGATGGGGCGACACCCCTCAGTCCGTCACTGGGCAGGCTTGGAGGAGGGACCGGCCGAGGGACCTCCTGGGCCTTTACCTCCCTGCCTCCTGTTGGAGGAAGCCGACGGCTTGGGTTTGGGATGCCAAGCTCGAGCCTGCTGGCCCTGACGTTGCTGGGCCGGGCGCGCCGCGGGTGCAGAAGGACGAAAGGGCTTAGGCTGTGGCTTGCGGCCTTTGTCCTTCTGAGCGGAAGAGACCCGAGTCCAAGGTAGCATTGACTTCTCGATCCTCTGCAGGTGACCTTCCACCCCAGGGCCAAAGAGGTCAGTCCCAAAAGGGAACATCCGCCAACTTGTGCTGGGTATCCGAGGTAAAGGTGGATATCCTCAGCCAAGCCCGACGACGCATGGCCACTGCGGCCGCCACAGACCTGGCGCATGAGTCCCTGATGTCTAACGCAGTCTGGAGCTGCTGTTTGGCACCTGCCTGACCGTAGTCTGCAGATCTGCGGGAACATGAGGGACAACCTCATCCAGGGAGCCCAACAGGGTGTGAGAAAAATGTGCCATGAGGACGGCCGAACTGGCCTGACGAAGGCCGAGAGAGGACGCAGCATATACTTTTCGCCCGGCATAATCCAATTTCTTGGTCTTGTCGGAGGTTTGTCCACATCCTCAGGCGTTCGCACGCCGGAAAACGCTGTCGGTAACCAACCCTCGGCTGAGGGGTGTTCCAAACCGACAGGGAACCGGTAGGGACCACATACTTCCTGGCCATCCTGGCAAGGCACAGGGCAGGAAGCAGGACGCTGCCAAAGTTCCAAGGCCGGGACTCCACTATGGCTTCGCCACCGGAAAGGGCCTCCAGAGGAGAATCCCTCGGTCCAGAATTCCGTGAGGGGATACCTGGTCTGCTTAGAAACGGGTTCAGCTTCATCCCGTGGACCCGAGATGATTCAAGTAACCCTAAGAAGGACAAAGGCTATCAGTCACTGACTGCCCTCCCGAGGACTCCAAGTCCATGCGCTGGAGAAGAGGGAGGAACATCATCGGACTCAGAAGAGTCCTCAAAGAGCTGCCTCGGGCCTGAGCCACCCTCCACCTGCCGAGGTTTATCGGGAGTGAGGGTGACAGACAGCCTATGGGGCAAACCCAAGGCCGACTGAGAATTTTTGGTCGGAGCCCCAACTAATGGCTGTGGAGGCGGAGGTTCCACCAGAATCGGTGGGGCAGCTGGACTTGGCCGAACAACCGGCCTGGGAACAGGCTCCTCGGCTACAACGAGGGGTTGTTTCGGCCGCTCCGGTGACAGCCACTTAATGGCCGGGAAGACGACTGGTGGCCTATTCCGTCAAAAAGAGCTGTTGCTACATGAGTTCCTCGTATCCGGCACTTAACTTGCGCCAAGCCTCCTCGTCCGGAGGAAGAGGAAGAGGGCGGGCGCCGCTTTGTCACAGGGAGACCGACCTATGGCGGCGGGATTGGTTGTACCTACGAGATGTCCGAGACCGAGTCTCGACTAGGCCGAGGGAAGGTGAGGAGAAGTGTCGAAATCGGCACTCCTCGGCTCGGACGATCCCACCAAGGCCCGGAACCGGAGGCACAGACGAGCCGATGGGATCCTCAACTCCCACCGGGAAACCGGGAGAGGGATTTCAGTTTTCCAGCCGACAACCCGTCTAGCGGGTCGAGAAAATCTCGACCGGCCGGCCGGAGTCTCGGTCAACTGGCCTGACGGGACACCGTGAAGCCACTGGCCGAAGCTGAGGGTCGACCAAGTCGACTGTCGACAAGGGAGGATCTTTCCGTCCCCAAGAGCGTCGACGGAGAGACTTACTTTTGCTCTTTTGGACCTGGAAAAGGTCCGAAGTTGGACCTCACCTTCGTCGAGAGGGTCAGACAAAGCTCCTTAAAAGAAGCCGAGTACGAGGCACCGAGAGAGCCGGGACAAATGCCGCAGCGAGGTAGAAGCAGCCAGCGCCGCCTCTTCTTCGAGGGAGATCATCTGTCGAGCTGATCCGCACGAGCCGCCCCGCAGACACCGCCAACCGGGCCTCTTTAGATTTCACCGGTGGAATTCTTTTCTCGGGGCGCCCCAGTTGTAATCGGGCAGCACGGTCTTCAAGGACGTAAGCCGAAAAAGAAGAGCACAAGTAGCAGACATGCGGGTCGTGCTCAAGGCCCAGGCAGTAGACGCACGTGGAGTGTGGATCCGTCCTAGACATCTTCTGCCCGCAAGGGTACCTCCGGAAACCGGGAGTCGATTTGTCCATCGCAGCCGCGAGGAGAAGAAGACCGAAGTCTTTTTAGCAAAAAACCTTTTGATTTCGAACTTTCCAAGAATTAGGAACCAGTCTTAAACGCAGAGCATTAAGGAGGGAACCTGAGCTTCCAAGCGGTAAGGAAGATCTGGCGTCATGGGGCGGAGCCGAGAGTTTTACCACCCGGGTGGGTAGGAGGAGCCAGCTTGAAGACCTTCCGGCAAGATTTAAAGTGGCAAGGAACCTGCCAGACAGTGTGGATGAACAACATATCCATGTCCCTAGAACTGAAATATACTTAACCACATTTTTTACGGTTATCAATAAAATGAAAAATGTAATTTAAAAGATTCATAAGAAGGAAAATAAATAAAAAGAAATTATACGTAATACTTTTTTGTTCTTTCATTAGGGACTGTCAATTCAAAATTCTGTTTATTAAAATACATAAAGCAGGATGGTGACACAGTCATACGAGCACCAATAAGTGTTTATTTTCAATGACATCCAATGGCTGCAGGGCAAAAAAAAAAAATTAGGTTGACATCTACATGGGTATTAGCACTGAGCCAGTGGTATAGTGGCAGCACAAGAAGCACGAGAGACCAAGGTTCATAAGGCAGTCACTTTTGTTTCCACAACCTTGCCTCATCATCAGTGTGGAACTCGAGCAGAAGCGCACTATAACTCAAGTTCTACACTTTTTTTTTTTGCAGCAGAAACACAGTTCTTGTGCCTCTTCCAACAGAACTTGGAAATGACGTTAACTGTGGCCTGCAATGAGGGATTTCCGCACATATATTCTTTGATTTGGCAATAACTGAAATGCTTAGAGGAGCTTAGTACTACAGCATATATGCAGTGTGCCAATGTTTTAAAGACAGTTATCTTGAAAAGTGAAGAACTTCACACATTTATTCTGGGGTGAATTGTAATGTGAGGATGGGGGAAACAAACTGCTTAAAGAAATAAAGGAGTCATTAAAAACAATAGTGATTGCAGAGGGAAAAGAACTGAGGTGGGGGATTTCTAGGGGTGTGGATATGGTGCACTGTCCACACTTCTGGCAGACTCCTAGCAGTTCTATGGGAGGAGGGGCAAGGTGCACACCCCTATCTAGCAAACAGGGAATGGAGAATCAAGGTCCCCAAACCAGCATCCTGGCATGACTCACAGTCGATGCAGTATTGGGCAATGAAGGTGTGTGCTGACTTCCAGGTAGCAGCCGTGCAGATCTCCTGGACAGGATGTCCTTGGAAGCAGCCAATGAGGCAGTGGTATGTCTGGTGAAATAAGCCCTGTGGGAAGCTCACTACCAGTCAACCTATAGCAGAGGTTGATGCAGGAGACAATCCACCTGCCAATCGTCCACTTAGCTGCCGGTCTGCCAGGTGCGGCTTCAGCACAAGTGACAAAGAGCTGGCAAACCTTTCCATGAAGTCTAGCCATGCACTCCCATTAGTAAGTGAGTGCTTGCCTCATATCCAAAGCTTGGAGCCTGTGCTTGGCATTCGAACTGGGACTGGTGAAGTACACCGGGAGGTGAATCACCTGGTTAAGGTGAAACTCTGACACAACCCTCGGGAGGAACTTTGGGTGGGGGTGAAGGACAACTTTGTCTTTGTGGAACACCAGATACAGAAACTCCACCAAGAGCACCTGGAGCTTGCTGATCCTTTTGGTGGAGGTGATCACCACCAAGAAGCTGGTCTTCCACGATAGGTGTGACATCTCACACTTCTGCACTGGTTCAAACAGCTTGCCCATGAGCATTGCCAACACCAGCAACAAGTCCCAAGGTGGTGGTGGAGGTCCATGCACCAGTGGGGACACGTGGTCCAGACCTTTAAAGAAACACCTGACCACCTTCTCCTGTGCCACTGTCGGCATACCAGCCCACACCTGGTATGCTGAGATAGATGGCTGTAAGGTGCAGCTTGAGGGTCTACACCCTCCGCCCTGACTTGGAGAGGGGCCACAGATAGTCAAGAATGCTAGACAATGGGCAGGCCAGGGGTGTAGCTCCCTGCCCTGGCACCAAACGGAAAACCTCTTCCATCTGAAGGCGCAGCACTCGGAGGTTGATGCTTTCCAGCAGGCCTCCACAATGTGGAGATCATCTCTGGAGAGACCCAAAGCCTGGAACTCTAGTTGCTCAGGAATCAGGCTGTCAGGTGCCGGGACTAAAGGTCTAAGTGAAAGACCTTCCTCTTGTGACAGGAAAGCAGATCTGGGTGTAGGGGCAATCATCATGGAGGCCTGCTGCTAAGGCTGAGGAGATCTGAGTACCAAAACTAGTACAGCCACACCAGAGCTACCAGGATCATCCATGCCTTGTCCCTCCTCACCTTGACCCACACTTTGTGGATCAGGGGAAAGAGAAGGAAAGCACAGAGAAGGCCTGGAGTCCAGGGCCTCATGAATGCATTTCCACCAGTATCTTGTACCCGGGGCAGGCACAGAACAGCCTCAATCTGGCATCCTCCCAGGAAGCAAATAGGTCCACCAGGAGAACAGGTGGTTCACCAGCTTCTGATGCAGGGACACACGTGAGACACCCTGCCCACTCAACTAAGGGCATCTGCTAGCTAGGTGGAGGCTCCCGCTACTTGAATTGCTAGGAGATCACCAACCAAGCTGTGTATGACGGTGCAGGTGCAAAGGGCCTCCAGACACAAATGAAAGGGAGTGCATGCCGCCCTGCTTGTTCAGGTAGTACATGGTTGTGGTATTGTCCATCTGGACCTACACGACCTGACCGTGGATAAATGGAGCACATTCCATTAGAGCAAGGCGCACTGCATGGCACTCCAGCAGGTTGATGTGGTAATGGGACTCCCTTGGGGTCAAGAACCCATGGGCTCTGTGGTCTCCCAGGTGAGATTCACATCTCACCAGAAACACGTTGGTTATCAGGGTGATAGTCGGCTCTGGACAGACTACCAGGACTCCTTCCTCCAGATGTACTGGGAGGAGCCACCACTGGATGGCATCCCACATCAGCTGGTCCACGTGACCTAGGCACTGAGACCAATGGCAGGCCAGCTCTCACTACAGGGGGCACGCATCTGCCAGTGGACCCATCTGACCATGCTGGTGCAGGATGCCATGTACTTCAGTAGCCAAAGGAAGTCCTGGGCAGGGCGCGAGCTCGCAACTCGAAATTATCAGGCAAAGGAGGAAAGATCTGATGCCTGGTACGCAGGCAGCTGGGTCTTGGCCTGGAAGAAGTCTAGCTCTGCTCCGATAAAGTGGATCCCCATCTCCACAAAGACAGACAGAGTGGAGGCTGTTCAGAGGAGGGTAACCAAAATGGTGCAGGGTCTGCACCAGAAGACATACGAAGAGAGAGACTAAAGGAGCGTAATATGTATACCCTTGAGGAAGGGGGGGGCAGGACAGAAACTTTCAAGTACCTCAAGGGAATCAACAAAGTCCAAGAGGGTAGGGTCTTTCAGAAAAAGAGATGTGCAAGAACAAGTGGGCACAATTTGAAGATAGAGGGGGGCGGCTCAGAGGTAATGTGAGGAAGTATTTTTTTTCATGGAGAGGGTTGTGGATGCATGGAACACCCTTCCTGAGGAGGTCGTGGAGTCAAGAGCAGTGAGAAATTCAAGAAGAATGGGACAGATATGAGGCAGTTCTAGTGGGGGTAGGAGGAAGTAGGCTGTTGGTTAACAAGGATCTGCAGCTTATTCATCAGGTAGGAAAATGGGCAGACTAGGTGGGCCAAGTGGTCCTTATCTGCCGTCAAATTCTATGTTTCTATCACCTGTGAGGGGTTAAGTTCGGACTTGGTTGGGTTGACCAGAAAGCCCAAGACTCTGTAGGTCTGGAGGGCCAGGTCCCTGGACCACTCTACCACCTCCTTGGACGGTCCGGCTATCAGCCAGTCATTCAGGTATGGGTAGACCCTGACCCACAGTACCTCAGGAATGCTGCCACCACTGCAATGCATTTTGTGAAGACCATGGGGGCCGAGGACAGGCCGAAAAGCATGGCCGGGAACTCATAGAGAACCCCCTCTCTGCAAAACTAAAGGTACTGCCAGTGGAATGAAGAGACTGGAATTTGAAAGTAGGGGCTCTTGGAGGTCCAGACAGAAGAACCACATGCCCTGCTCCAGGGATGGAATGATATGGTTCAGTCACCATCCAGAACTTGTGCTTCTTCAAGAACTGATTGAGATCATGAAGTTCCAATATGGGGCACCAGTCTCCATCCGTTTTGGAACCAGGAAGTAACTGAACATGAAGCCCTTTTTCTCTAGGAGCTTGGCAATGTCCTTCCTGAAAGCGGACAGTGTGTCCTGCGACCCCACGGACTCCACTGGTGCTTGGGGTTGGTATAGCAGGAGAACCTCAAAGTCAAGAGGCAACCCTCTGCCCACCACTTCTAGCACCCAGTTTGCCCACCATTTCTAGCACACGTCTGTCTAAGGTGATGATGGATAAGTTGTGCCAGAAATGGCAAAGCCGACCCCCAAAGGGAGCTGAGGCAGGGACTGGAGAGGTGGGAGGTAGACACCCCCCTCCGACCCGTCACTGGGCAACCTTGGAAGAGGCATGGGCACGTGTTGCCAGAGGGGCATCACCACCCCTACCACAGGCTTCTTGCAGCCCTGACCAGCAAACTTGTGCTTGGGTAGCCAAAACTGCAATTGCTCCTGCTGGAGCTGCTGCTGCCTGGGCTGCCGCCACTGAAAAGGCCATATCTGAAGGGGCTTCTTTTTTGGCCGCTGCCCTTTCTGGTCTTTCTGTGAGGATGTCACAGAATCAAGGGTGGCACTGGACTGTTAAATCCTAGCAAGATGCCCCATCCACCCTAGAGCCAAAAAAGTTGGTACCCAAGAAGGGGACCTCAGCCAATTTGTTCTGGGTGTCTGCCATGAAGGTGGAAATCCTCAGCCAGGCCCTGTGATGCACTGCAACGGCCACTGCCAGAGACCAGGCATAGACGCATAGAAGTTGACGGCAGGTAAGGACCACAAGGCCCATCCAGTCTGCCCATATCTTTTTCTACCTTATGAATGTGCCATTGGCCTTTGCTCTGTCAATGGCCTATCTATTCATATTCATCTGTATTGCTCCCTTATGCCTATTCCATGCCTATTTGAAGCCCTGCACTATATTCATATCCACCACTTCCTGAGGTAGGCCGTTCCATGTGTCCACCACCCTTTCTGTGAAAAAGAACTTCCACAGTACCCCTTAATAGGCCTCCCTTTAATCTCATGCTGTGTCCTCTTGTCCTGCTAATTTTCTTACATTGAAACATGTTAGACTCTTTCATCTTCTTAATGCCCTTAAGGTGTTTGAATGTTTCAATCATTTCACCTCTCTCCCTCCTTTGCTCTAGGGTATACATATTAAGCTCACTTAATCTGTCCTCTTATGTTTTCTAATGCAGTCGCTGCACAATTTTGGTTGCCCTTCTCTGGACTGCCTCAATTCGGCTAATGTCCTTGTGAAGGTGTGGCCTCCAGTACTCCAGATGGGGCCTAACCAGTGTCTTGTAAAGAGGGATTATTACCTCCCTCTTCCGACTTGTGATACCCCTACTAATACACCCCAACATCCCTCTAGCCTTACCTACTACTTTAGTGGTCTGCTTGGATGATTTCAGGTCATTGGTGATGATGACACTCAAGTCTCTTTCTTCCCTTGTGACTGCCAGCAACTCCCCCCTCCCAGCCTATAGGTGGCTTCAGGGTTTCTCTTCCCTATGTGCAAGATCTTGCACTTCTTTGCATTAAATCCCAGTTGTCACTCTTCCGACCATTTTGCTAGTTTATCCAGATCGCTTCTCATTCTGCCCACCCCTATCTGGATCATCTACTCTGTTGCAGATCTTGGTGTCATCTGCAGACAGACAAATCTTACCCTCCAGTTCATCTGCAATGTCACTGATGAAGCTATTGAAGAAGACTGGCCCCAGGACTGATCACTGAGGTACTCCACTTGTGACTTGCATCTCTTCTGACTGTATACCGTTTACCACCACACTCTCTTTTCTGCCCGTAAACCAGTTTGCCACCCAGTTGACCAACGTCTGACCCACCCCAAGCCTACCCAGCTTATTAATCAACCTTCTATGTGGAACAGTATCGAAAGCTTTGCTGAAGTCAAGGTAGGCGACATCAACTGCTCCCCCTTGGTCCACCACTCTGGTTATCCAGTCAAAGAAATCTATGAGATTAATTTGACAGGACCTTCCTTTGGTAAACCCATGCTGTCTTGGATCCTGAGCTCCTATGGATTCCAGGTGTTGCACTATCCTTTCCTTAAGTAATATCTCCATAATCTTGCCCACTACTGAGGTAAGACTGACTGGTCTGTAGTTCCCTGCCTCCTCCCTGCTACCACTCTTGTGGAGCAGGATCACATGAGCCCGTCTCCAGTCTTCTGGGACCTCTCCTATGCTCAGAGACTCACTAAACAGTTCTGATAATGGCTCTGCTGGTTCCACCCTTAGCTCCTTTAGTACTCTGGGATGTATGCCATCAGGTCCCATTGCCTTGTCCACCCTGAGCTTATTGAGCTCTTGTAGGACCCTTTCTTTTGTGAAGGGACTAGTGCACTCCCCGTGTCCATTGTGCTGAGCTGTGGGCCCTGCCCTACCTTCTCTTCAGTAAATACCGAGCAGAAGTATCTATTTAGGATAGATGCTTTTACATGGTCCTCCTCCTCACATGCTCCCTTAACCCCTATGATCTTAGCAATATCCCCTCTGGACTTTCTCCTTTCACTAATGTATCTATAGAAAGTCTTGTCACCTTCTTTTACTGTTCGTGCTAGTGTTTCCTCGGTTTGGGCCTTTGCCTGCCTTACTGCCTTCCCTGCTTCCCTTAGGGAAGTTTGGTATGCCTCCCTATCTTCATCCTGCTGCGTTCCCTTATATTTCCTGAAGGCCAGCCTTTTGGCTCTGACCTTTTCTGCTACTGTGTTTGAGAACCAACGTGGTTTCCTTCTTCTTTGCACTTCCTTTTCTCACTAACACAATGGGATGTTGCTTCAAGTAGTGCATCTTTAATGCTTGCCCACTTTGCCTGTACCCCCTCATCTATATTTCTTTTTGCCAGGGCTAGCTTAATTCTGTTGCCCATCTTATCAAAGTCAACTCCTCTGAAGTCCCATATGTTTGCCTTGAAATGGGATGATTTTGTTCTAGTGGCCAAATTGAACCATACCATGTGATGATCATTGGCACCCAGGTGGCCTTCTATCTGGAGATCTGCTATCCTTTCCCTGTTAGTCAGTACTAGATCTAGGATAGCCCTGTCTCTTGTGGGTTGTTGTACCAGTTGTTTGAGGCCCTCTCCCTGCAGGGAATCCACCATGTGTCTAGTTCTGGCAGACGTCCCTGCTGATATTGACCAATCAGTATCTGGCATGTTGAAGTCTCCCATTATCAGAACCTCCCCTTTAGCTGTCATGTTTTGTATATCTTCTAGCAGTAACGTGTCAGTGTCCTCCCCCTGGTCTGGAAGCCTGTACACAACCCCAGTTCGTATGGCTGTCCCACTTCCTGTTTCCAGGGTGACCCACAGTTCTTCTGGCTCCTTATGTGTATTCTGAATTTCTGTAGCTTTGATATTTTCACTGAGATAAAGGGCCACTACACCCCTCTTTTTTGCATCTCGGTCTCTTCTGAACAGTACATAGCCAGGTACTGAAGTCTCCCAAGTGTGGTTACTGGTAAACCATGTCTCGCTAATGGCTACTATGTCCAGTTTAGCCTTTGTCATTACTGCCTGCAGGTCTGGGATCTTGTTTCCCAGACTGCGAGCATTTGTGTACATGATTTTCCAATGGCCAGATTTTGGTGTGTTAGTTGTTGGGCGAGGTCCGGCGTGTCCCCTGTGTGTCGTATGGGGAGCCAGACCTTCTTCTTTATCTGGTGATGCAAATGAACTACAAACACGATGAATGCCTGTTTGACCACTAGCTGGGGGGAAGGGTGTTCCTCCCATACGACATATGGAGTGCTGCACCCCTCTCCCCATTTGCTAGTTTAAATATTCTGCAAAGACATCACACTTCTGCCCCAATGCACTGACTCTCTCCTTAGTCAGATGCAGTCCATCAAATTTAAAGAACTTTTGCTCCCAAAACTGTTGCCATTTCCCTACAAATTTGTGTCCTTTTTCCTGGCACCAGCCCTTGAGCCGCATGTTAAGCTCCCCCATCTCCCCTTCTCTGACCTTCCGTCCATCTGTCCCCCTCTCCCAGACTGGCAGGATCTCTGAGAAGAAGATGCCAGACGAAATGGATGATAGTTTAACACCCAGTCTGGTCAGGTGTTCCTTGGTCTCCACAACTGACCGGCTGGTGAGATCGTTGGTCCCTGTGTGTACCCGGACGTCAATGTTTTCTCCTGCTTCCTGAATAATTTTAGCAACGCGGTCAGTGTCTCTCCACGCTGATGTACCTGAGAGACATCTGACCATTATCCCTGGCTGGAGATACGTATCAACTCCCCGAATCATGGAGTCTCCTATGATCAGAAGTTTTTTGGATTTCCTTTTTGTTTTTTTTGTTTTGGTTTCTGTTTTGGGAGAGTTTTGTTGTGCTAGATCCTGTGCTGCAGTGTCCTGCTCTGCAGTGTCCTCTGCCCCTTTGTTTGATTTCGGAGACAGAAGCAGATACTTGTTTGTAGTTTTTATATGGTTTGTGGAGGTGATATGTTGGAGAGCACCGGGTGATGGGACACCCGATTTGCCCCTTCTAACCACGTGCCAACCTTCCGGACCAACTACCCTCTGCGGTAGAGGTGCTTCTGATGGATGTTGGGGAAATGGCGGGTGGTTCTTATAATATATTTCCTCTTGAATATGCAATTTGAGGCACGCAATCTCTGCCCATGCTGCCTGGAGCTGAGCCCTTAGATCTTCAATGGGCCAGCATGTAGGACAGTGTCCTAAATCCTGTAAAACTGCCCTTCTGAAAAGTGTTCTGCAGCACCTGCAGTTAATGATATCCATTCCAGATAAGTTGCTGGGTTTATAACCTGGTCAGAGTAATTAGAAGGAAGAAAATGAAAGCAAAACTTAAATGTTGTGTTTTGTTTGTTTTTGTATAACTTGTTATAACAAGTTAAATTACTAGTGCCCCTGTAAATGAGGTCACTGTGTGGATACCCCTCTGATCTGCCCCTTCCTACTTTGCTACAGGAAATGTCACGACTGTGCTACCCTATAAAAGGAGTGTAGTGTGGGGTGGTTGGGGATGGCGGTGGGTGGGTGGGCCTTCCCCGCCGAAAAAGAACAACCACGGAAGAAAGAAACAAGGAGGTAAGAGCAGAAACAATCAGCCAGCAACAAATGCAGTAGCCCTGAAAGCTTATCCTAATGATAAATAAAACTGTAAAACCTGTAAAGTAACACCTGTAATAATTTCACATAATAAAGCAGTAACAGAAAATATACCTTGCAAAAGACAATTTGAATCAGAAGATTACAGCAGTAATGTGTAAGCACACACCTGTAGGCAGACCCTGTAATAATGCAGCAGAAGGTATACCCAGCAACAATTTGAATCAGAGAAAAATAAAGCAATAATATGTTAGCAACAAACAGTAACAATCCCTGTGAGAACAAAATAAAAATAACAACACACAGTAAATCTGCCTAGCCATAAGAAGCCTTAATCCTTATCCTTGCTCTGGTAAGGGTCTTTGCTCTGTCCTGTCAAGCAACCTAGACGAAAAGAGTTCAGGTGAAGCTAGGTGCCTTGGCCAGCAAACCTAGTCTTCGCCCGATGTCCAACACTATCTAGAGCTACCGTTTAGCCAGCACATGACCCTGGTCTCTGACCACCTTAACCGCCATCTCCAGGTCAGCAGAGAGGTGAGGGAGGACAAGGTCGAGGACTCCCATCAGAGAGTGACTGAAGCTGGCCATCATCAAGGCGCAACTCCCCTGACGGAGATGCAGGAGGATGCAGCGGACACCTTCTTCACTGCATGAGACAGCTTTTTGGACTCCTTGTCGGGAAGGCTTGTCCACATCCCCAACACTGCCAGTCTTTCAGAAAACAGAGTTGGCCACCAACCCCTCAGTCGAGGGGTGGTCCAAGAAATCAGACAAGGACCCGGTAGGACTGCATAGTTGTGGACCATATGGGCCATGGGCATTGCGCAGGAGGCCGGATGCTGCCAGAGCTCCAGCACAGTTCCCAGGATGGCCTTAGCCACCTGGAAGGTAATCCCCAGGGAATGATCTCTGCCCAATATTTCCTTGAGGGGGTACTTAGTCCACTTCGGGATGGGTTCTAAGGGCATCTTCATATATTCAAAGATCAACCAGAGTATAGCTCCAAAGGAAACCAGATTGTGGTCGGTGGTCAACACTTCAACCAATTCACGGGTCCTCGAGGACTGAATAGAGGACCCATCAGAGTCCAAAGACTCCCGCGAAGACTGCCCTGGACCACTTCTTGCCATATACCACCCTGGACTTCTCGGCGTGTATAATCTCCATTGACAACTGGCATTGAAGGGACTCCCTGCAATGGCTGCTGGGTGGTGGTTCCACCCTAATTGGGGGACAATCAGTCGCTGGAGACACCGGTCATGGCAGGACGGGGCAAGCTGGATCGTGGGGGGGTCCACCAGGGAAGCCCTGTGGTCAGGGAGTAGGCCTACCCTGCCCAAGAACCCACTGCTGCAACATCAGCGACACAGCCTCTCCTCAACAGAAAATGAGGAGGAACAGGCGTGCCTGTGGTGCCTCTGGGCCAAAGATCAAGAGTGATTACATGAGGAATCCCCTCAACTGCGATCTCAACCGAAACTGGGCTGTTGACTGACTTGATTGTCGATGGTGAGGAGAGGCAAGCGGACAGGCTGCATAAATAACATGAGCTGGCTCCTGCCACAGGACCCCGGAAGGAGACAGCTCCTGAGCAGCTACAGCTGGTTCCACCGACTGCTCCCAACCCTCCTGGGAAACAGTCAAGAGGACTGGAATCCTAGAGATCAAGTCATCTATGACCAACGGGTCGACCAGGTCGAGAAAAACCTCAACTGCCTGGTCAGCCTGTGTCATGGCCAACAAGCCTGATAGAGTTACCAAGAAACTAGTGCCCTGGCCCTCAACCAAAACAGACTTGGCCGAAGTGGAGCACTCGATGGTCGTCAAGCAGTCAAGGGAATCGCAGGACCAGGAAAAGTGTGTGGTGGAATGTTTCAGATTTCTTCTTCTGGCTATGGGAAGGGCCATCCCCAAGGGTCTGGAGGAATCTGCACATCTCTGGGAATGTCCCCATGAAGGATGCCCCAATGCTGGTCCCAGCTGGGAGCAGTACTGATGCCAACGAAGCTCCCACTGCAGCCTGGCCCACTGCATCTTCCATGGCCACAAGCTGGGCCGCCAACCCCGACACCACCTTATGAGCATCTTTCGAATGGATCAGGGTTGGGGTTGGGGGGTGTCCAGTTCGGCTGGCCAACTGAGGATGAGACACATGTAGTGACTGTCTAAAGATGAAGCCAAAACCATTTTGCAAAGGCCGCAGGTCTCAACATCGTGTTCTGCCCTGAGGCAGTAGATGCACGACTTGTGCAGGTCCATCTTAAACATCTTTAGGTTGCACTGAATGCAATGCTTAAACACCCAGACTGGACCAGGTTTCCTCTCAATCCATTAGCAGAAGGGGAAACCAAGAAGAAACAACCAAAGTTTGAAGATGAAATGCCAACTGCGCACTTATGAGCACTGGCCTACACTACGCATGGAGCTGTGAAGGAGGAGAGCTGATTCTTCTAGCATAAAGGAAGATATGATGTCAAGTGGAAAGTCAAATACGCAGGCTCACACATTAGAGCCTGAAGCTCTGAAATCCTTTGAGCAGAATTGATCGCAACCAAAAATAATGCTTTAAAGAGGACAGGAAATTATTTCTAATTGTAACTGTTTATGATGTTCCAGTTTACAGAAATGATATCCATAAGCATATGTAACGGTACCGGAATGCAACGTGATAAGAAAAACAGTATTTTGCATTGTTGTGTTTTTATGTGCAGCATTCTTTTGCAGTTCTCTTCATGGAACCAGTGATCTGGAGTTTTAACTATGTCACGGTTTGTGGTAAGAACTACAAGCATGGTTCTGACAGGACAATAGCTCATATTTAGCATTCTGTACTCAAACCGTGACATAGTAAACAATCCAAATTACTGGTTGCAGGAAAAGAACTGTTCAGAATGTTGTTCATGAAAAGAAAACAATGGAAAACGCAGTTTTTCACATCAATGTTTATTAAAGTACAATTAAATATGGTTCATTTGGAGGTAAATTTATCATTTCTCTTACTAGGAACATTGCTAACTGCTGCCAATTAGCACATATTTCCTGTTCCCTTTAAGCCACAACTGGTGGCCAGGTCAAAAGGGGCCAATGTCAGTTTCTCAAGCAAAAAATACAAGGCCCAAGGTGGGATTGGATTGCAGATAGGAGGTTCCATATGTAGACTACCTCTCAGAAAGGTAAGGGAGACCTCCAACTGGGCCACCGTACTACACTTAATAGGGGCACAGAAAGAAAAAAATTACTCACCATAGTAATGTTGTTTCTTCTAATGGAGTCTTGCTGTATTCTGACTATATGCAGTTTGCCCCAGCACTTGAACTGCTCCGGAGAGGAAAGTTAATTCTATGCCAAAGCACAGAACGTTGAGCTCGAGCTTGGTTTTCAAACCTCTGTCCCTGGTACATTCTATTGCAACTGTCAGATTCTTACGAGCACTATGCTAACTACCTAATAGCTATAGAAATTGTTTTGAAATTTTAGCCACAGGCAACAAAAAACTTGGGTCCAGAAAGACTCAAGTCGAGAACCCAAGAAGAACCTTACATAGATAGTGATAATAACAAAAACAATAACAATAAATCAGAAATACCCAACCTGGCCAGGAAGGGTAAGAAGGTGCACCTATGGGGTACAACACTGTACCTGCCAACCCACATTCTAAAAACTAGGTTCTGAGAGGGGAGGCAGGGAGGGAGGTCAGAATACAGCAAGATTCTATTAGAAGAAACAACATTACTATGGTGAGTAATTTTTTCTTCAAACGACATTAAGTCTTGCTGTATTCTGACTATATGCAGACTACCAAACAGTTCCCCCCTGGAGGAGGGGATACAGAACCTACTTTGGGAACAGGATCTGCAGTACTGCTGTGCCAAACCTAGCATCACTTCTAGACTGGGTATCCAATGAGTAATGCTTGGTGAATGTGTGAACTTGTTTTCCAGGTGGCTGCTTTACAGATTTCTGACAGAGGAATATCCCTAGCAGCTGCCAAGGAGGCAGCCGTACCCCCTGGTCGAGTGTGCCCTCAGGCCTGAGTGAGGCTCTTTTCCATATCTTCATGGATTCTGTGCACAAGGCCGTGGAGAGTGCCCCCCCTTGCTTGTTTATGTACCACATGATGGTGGTGGTGTCTGTCCTGACTTGCACCACTTTCCCCTTAACTGACTCCGAAAAAGCCTGAAGAGCTAGGAACACAGCTCTGAGCTCCAGAAGATTGATATGAAGAAGAGACTCCTGTTGAGACCAAGTGCCCTGTGCAGTGAGGTCTCCCAGATGGGCTCCCCAACCCAGGAGGGAAGCATATGTGGTGAGCACAACTGAGGGTGTCTGATGCAGAAATGGGACACACTGCCTGAGACTGTCCTCCTCCAGCCACCACTGGAGAGCCTGGACAAGGGTCCGAGACACTGGAACTAGTTTGGTGAGAGGATCCTTCCTCTGAGACCAGAAAGACTTGAGCTGGAACTGAATGTTTCTCATCTGGAACCTGGCTACTTGTACTACTGCAGTTGAAACTGCCATGTGGCCTAGAAGCTGAAAAAATTTCTGGCTAGATGAGAAACCAAAGGTTTGAAAGAAGAAGCCAAATCTGTAAGGGACTTTACCCTTGAGGGAGGTAGAAACGCTGTTGTCTGAAGGATGTCCAGCTCTACCCCTATAAAGGTGAGAAGCTGAACAGGTTCCAGAACTCATCTGGCTAGATTGAGAAGAAATCTGAGAGAACCCAGAAGCCTCTGGGTTAACAGCCAGAGCTGACTTGACTTGGTCTGATGATTGGCCTACAATGAGCCAGTTGTCTAGGTAAGGAAACACTGAATGCCCTGCCTTCTGAGGAAGGCTACCACAACTGCCAGACATTTTGTGAACACCCTTAGTGCAGATGTCAGGCCAAAGGGCACTGCTCTGAACTGGTAGTGCCCTGAAGGCAACTCAAACCTGATGTACTTTCTGTTGGAGCACCTGATGGGGATGTGGAAATAGACATCATTGAGGTCCAGGGAGGCTAGCCAGTCTCCTGGCCTCAGAGAGGGAAGAATGATTCCCAGAGTCACCATTTTGAACTTTGGTTTTGTGATATGTTTGTTCAGATATCTTGGGTCTAGGATGGGTCGCCACTCCCCTGTCTTTTTTGGGGTAAGGAAGTATCTTGAATACAATCCTTTTCCTCTGTGAGGTAGAGGTACCTGCTCCACAGCCCTCTGGAGCAACAACTGAGAAACCACTGCCTCTACAGCAACTGTTTCCATTGAAGAGGCAGGTTTGAAAGACCTTGCTCTGATTGGGAAATCTTTTGAAACTGAGAGCAAGTCCCTGGCTTACTACTTCCAGAACCCACTTGTCTGAAGTGACAGACTTCCAAGCCTGGAAAAAATAAGTCAGGCTGCCCCCCCACTGGAACTAAGGAGGCGACCCAGTCTGACACATCAGGGTGTCTGTTTGGCAGGGGCCCTAGGCTGAGAAGAGGATTAAGCCCTCCTCATCCCCCTTCTGCCTCACCCTCTAAAAAAAACCCTCTGCTGAAAAGAAGAGGAAGCTTGGGAAAAAATGCCTCTGAAAAGGCCTGCTGCTGCCAGTCCTAGACTGCTGCTTCTGAGGAGTGGCCTGCTTCTCCTTGGCCACTGCACTCCTGTAGGTGGTCCTGTATTCGTCCATCTTCATCATGTATGTCTCTGTCTGCTCCCCAAACAGAGAATTATCTGTGACAAGGAAATCCATGACCTTGGCCTGGGTATCATGTGAGAGGCTAGTACATCTGAGCCAAGCAAACCTCCGGAAGGAGACAGATGTAGCCCTGACTCTTGATGCCACATCATTACAGTCCACAGCAGCATGGAATTGTACCTTGGATGCCTCTATGCCATCCACAGCCACCTGCTCCAGCTCCTTGGCCAGCTGGGGGGAGGCACTTTTCGCTAGCTCCAGAACTGTATTCCACCTAGATTTCTGGTATCTAGCAGCATAAGCCATACAAGAGGCTTGTCTGAGTCCCAAGGAAGATGCCAAGTACTATTTCTTTGCCATGGCATCCACCTTTCTGGAATCCTTCTCTGGGGGGTGTGATGCCAAGGGGATGTCTCCAGCCTGCATTACCCCAACATGGCTGCAAGGAGAATATAGGAATTCCATCCCAGAACCTGACAACATGTACCTCTTGTCCATTTTTTTATCCATAGGAGGAAGGGAGAAGGGCACCTGTAACAGTTCTGAGTCTGTTTCCCCAAAAATTTATGCAGGGGAATAGACAGCCTTTTTGACTCTGGGACATCCATCATTTCCACAAAGTCAGGTTCTTCTGCTTCATCAACAGCTTCCACTGCTGGTAGCTGGAGAGTTTCTGCCACCTTTTTATAAAATAAAAAGTGGGAAGGGGACTCAGAAAGTTTGGCAGGGGAAACACTGGTAGGCCTGTCTGGGGAGATGTCAGGCTCTACTGGCTCATCTAGGCCTTCATAATCATCTTCATCATCAGGATCCCCCTCCCAATCCAATTCATAATACTCCTCCGGTTCAAATTCTGAAGGAGCTGGAACCAATCGTCTGCCTGGCGGTATCGGTTCAGTTGGAACCGAGCAGAGCAATTGCACTATATTTATCGCTCTTGCAGTCTCTTTCGTGGTTGGGATCCGAGAAGGATCCGAACCGGCAGATTTCTTCTTTCTTTTTGCCAGAACCAATCCCTCTGAATCAGATTTCCTTTTGCCAGAGGAGGTATCGCCCGTGTCAGCAGGCACCTCCTCTGGATTGGTCGGAACCAAACCGGGCTGGCCGTCCAGGTCAGCGGATTTTTCAGTCTGCTTTTCCTTCAGCCTAGCAAGTCTTTTATCTAGAGTGGCTTTAGGAAAGCTTGCACAAATTTGGCAGTCTGATTTGAGTTGGTCAAACCCCAGACAATAAACACAGATGAGGTGGGGATCTGCTTTAGCAAAAGCGTCCTCACACTCAGAACAGTGTTGAAACCCAGTGGGACCGGTTTTCCTTTTGGGTTTCTCAGACATGGCCTTACTACCAAAATTACCCTTTACAGCTTTCACACCAGGTAATACAAAAACTTTTCGGTTTCAACAGTGTCATGGGTTGTTTAAAAAAACCGAATAAAACATCGTTTTTTTGAAACCGAAAAGTTACCGGACCACACTTCCACAGAGTTTAAACAGTAATTTTTCATTTCCCAACCGAACCGACCAGCAAAGAACCGAAGAAAAAAAAAACAATTTCTACCAACTATCTACCTAAAATACACTTACTGTACTGTAGACAGAGATCTGATGACCGTAAAATAAATGGCTGGATAAAACCGACCGAAAGAACTAACCGAACCGAAGTAGCAAGGAGAAATTCTCCGAAGCGTCTTCACAGTTAGGTGGAGTAAAGAATATGACAGTTACATTAGAATATACCAGGGACAGAGGTTTGAAAACCAAGCTCAAGCTCAACGTTCTATGTATTGGCATAGAGTTAACTCTTTCCTCTCTGGAGCAGTTCAAGTACTGGGGCAAACTGCATATAGTCAGAATACAGCAAGACTTTATGTTGTTTCAAGCTGACATAGTGATCATATGCACCTTAAGTGAAGATTACTGCAGACCAGTGGCTCACATGGACAGCAAGTATTTCAACCCATTTACAAGACATGTAAATGGATCCAGATTGCTGGAAGCAGCCCACAAAGTGAACTGCTTTCATTTGAAGGAATACCTTTGTCTGACAGAAGGCCTTCTAGCTGCAATATGAACATCAGCAACTTTAGGTGATATCCCAAAATGTGCAATGGCTATGTCTTCAGAGGCCTCGCATGCAGATGTAAGGACTGTAGGTTTGGATGGACCAGGGATCCCTTGCCCTGTGACAACAGGTCCAGAGACAGAGGTAGGGGAGGACAGGAGGCACCACTGTCATCTGTCACAGAAGTGAAAACCACATCTGGTAAGGTCATAATGGAGCGATGAGGATGACAGTGGCACCCTCCATTCATAGTTCGAGCAGCACCTTCAATATTAGTGGAATTGGTGGGGAGTCCATCTAAGAATTTTCTTTTCCAAGACAGGGACAACGATCTTGCCAGAAAACTCAGACCCTGGACCAAGTGAGCAGAAATGTGGCAGTTCTGCATTGTGTGGGGTGCAAAAAGGTCCAGCTTTGGACGTCCGAATCTTGTGCAGAGGTCAGCTACCACGGAGGTCATCAGTTCCCATTCGTAAACCCTAAACTGTGACCTGCTTAGTCAATCTGCCAAGACATTTTGGAGATCTATGAGCTGCACAGATGACACTTGCAGGCTATGGGACAGGGCCCAGTACCATACTCTCATTGCTTCCATCCACCACAGCAATGTTCTGCAAAGCAGAAACATGACGAGAACCCCTTAGGTCAGCCCATCCATTAGCTGATCCCACTGGCCCCTGAGTAACCACTGAGGAAGTTACAGATGTAGGTATGCCAGTGGCACAGGCACAGTGGCCACAGCTCTGAGACCCAGAAGAAGGAACACTTCTTGCAGAGACATAGTGACTTCTGTATACCAACTGAGCTTGGGCAATCAAATTTTCTGCTCAGTCCTGTGGCAGGAAAGCACAGCCCCTTCTGTTTGTTTGAGACTGCCCCTATGTACTGCAGTCTTTGGTAGGGAGTTAACAGATTTTAGCACAATTAATGTGATCCCAAGTTCTAAAACAACTGCAGGCAGGTAGTATGTTTTGCATATACCCTCTGGTGGGCCTGGAGGCTGATGGTACTCTTGACAACTCTGAAATGGTGACAGGTAGGTTTTCGTGTGAATAGATTTCATTTTTTTGTGGTCAGTTTTCTTCACAACACACACACACACACACACACACACACACACACAAACTTCATTAAAGTCATTTTTTTTTTAAGTAAAGGTTCATATTTTGCAAGAGACTGGACAAATTTGCTTACTCTTCTGCAGACATTCCACAGTTCCAAATGTGAACTTAATCAAAATGTTGCCTCCTTCAGAATAACCCAGGAGGGATGGATCAAGGCGAATCTTACTGCAAGTCAGAAATGTGGCCAGTAGGCTGGTGCCCAAGCTGTTTACATTAATTTAGAGTATGCAGGCTATGTTTTTTGCATATGCCCTCTGGCGGGCCTGGAGGCTGATGGCACTCCCATTGACCCTCTGATGTGGTGGCAGGTCCTTTGTTATGCTTGTTATGCTTAGAAGACCCCATCATCAGTAATGACAGAAGAAAGTGTCCTGGTGAAAAGGGGCCCGTCTGCCATGTCTATTCACAACTGTGATATCTGATAAATGAAACTGCCTTGCTGCATGGCTTCCAGCTCGCTTGCAGCTGGAGTGTCTGGGGCGATTTGTGATTGCTGTTGAATACGAGTGCTATTGAGGCTTTCATGGATAAATGACAGAGCTGGCACTAAGACAGAAAAAAGATCTATGCATGGTGCAGAAAAGAAATGTTAAATGTAAAAAGGTCTAACTAAGGACAGCAGTGAATGGATCCCCACCCAACCCACCCTCAGCCATGCTATCTTTTACTTAAAAAACAAGTCACAATATATTTTTGATGACTAAGGTACACCAAGCAGTTGGGGCTGGTTTAATGAGTGGCTGATCTTCCGTTGCTGTTGTCCAAGCATGTTATCCTATCCAGGGTGAGAAAAGCTGCCGGTTACACCCTTCACCTGCCTCCCTTTTTCCGTGGCTTTTATCAGAGGTCTATATACAAGACATGAGTCTTTCTACATGAATAATTCCAACTACACTCCCAAGAAAAACAGATGGAGAGAGAATAGGGTTAAAACAGATTTTTAAAGGTGTGTCTCCCCATGAAGAGGTAAAAAGGAAAAGGGCTAATAAACTGAAATAATGTTTAAAAGGCCTTCATTTGCTAGTAAGAAATAACAGGAATGTTTATACTTAAGATCGGGAAGGTTGTGGGTCCTAGCCCTACTCCAGGAACTTAGGGTTAATTCCAATACTGACACTGTAGTGCACCATGAGGAGGGTACTCCACTCCTGAGGTGTCGTCTTACAGATGAGATGCTAAACTGAGGTCCCGCCTGTCTGTTCTGGTGGTTGATAAAGATATCATGGAACTTCTCAAAAAGAGAAAAGGAATTTTGTTGGAAGTATACAAAAACAAGAAAACAAACCAAACAAATACAAATTCTCAAGTGGTTAAAGGAAAATCAGTGAGGGTCAAAAGCAAACAGATTTCTTATACATGCAGGTTCAAAAACAGAAACAAAGTAATAGACAAACTAAGTGTGGTAATCCACCAAAAAAAAAAGTAAAGAAATAGGGAAGCAAAAATGTTTGAATATGGAAATATTACAGAATTTCAAACCTTGAGTAACATAATCAATCAAGGCTGCACATCATGTGTACATATACGAGATTTTTTCCCCAGTTCAGGTGCTGAAATTCCACAACATTCCTTTCCATAATCACCTACAGGAATCTACTGGGAGGCTCTCTCTTTCCTTTATTTGTATACCTCAAAGACTGAAGGAAGTAATTTGCTCTACGTCTACCACAAAACTTGTTGACTGCCACAATACAAAGTGGTAACTCACCTGGCAGATGAAGAATTTGATAACAGCCAGACACAATAATAGAACTGCAGTGATATTTCAGCCAGTTAGGCTGTAAGCAACCCAGAATTAATTCCTCATATTTCAAAGAGGAGAATAAGGTTTTTTAAAAATCTTTAATAAAGGGACATTTAAAGAATTACTGTTCCTGGGTTACAAGCTGTGTTTCACGCTCATGCCTGAGACATGACATTACTCACCTGTAACTGTAGTTCTAGGAGTGGTATATGGTACACATCCACGCTCTGGCAGTCTTCCTTTCCCCTTAATTCCAGCTGGAATGTCGTCAAACTAAGCTCCTCCCACCCAACCAGGCTGTATACTCCTCAGCACCGCTCCATGACATCAGATCTTGCACGCTGAAAGCAAAGATCCATGTGCCACTTGCCTGGTGAGGTCAAGTGGGCTGTGGGGATGCGCACTAAACCACTCCAAGAAATACAGGTTACTGCCTGTAACAGGAGTTCTAGGAATGGTATATGTTGTTCATCCACACTTACTGACAGGTTCCTTGCCGCTTTAAATCTTGCCGGAAGGTCTACAAGCTGGCTCCTCCCACCCACCCGGGTGGTAAAACTCTCGGCTCCTTCCCATGACGCCAGATCTAGCTCGCTGGAAGCCAGGTTGCGCGTCGAAGCCGGGGAGGTCGGGTGGGTTGTGTGGATGAATAACATGTACCACTCCTAGAACTCCTGTTAAAGGTGAGTAACCTGTATTTCTAGGGACATGGATACAGTATACTGTTCAATTCACACTTACTGGCAGACTCCTAGCAGTTCTCTGTGAGGAGGGAGGCAAGGCGCACACCCCCTACTTGGGAAATAAGGACTGGAGAACCGAGGTCCCAAAACCAGCATCCCGGCATGACTCAAGGTCGATGTGGTAGTGGGTAATGAAGGTGTGTGCTGACTTCCAGGTAACAGCCCTGCAGATTTCCTGGATAGGGACGTCCCTGGAAGCAGCCACCGAAGCAGAGGTATGGTGGGTAGAATGAACTCTTCTCTCTCTGGGAGGCTCCATGCCTGCCAACCTATAGCAGAGATCTATGCAGGAGGTGACCCACCTGCCTATTGTCCGCTTGGCTGCAGGTCTGCCAGGTGCGGCTTCAGCATAGGTGACAAACAGCTGGCGAACCTCTCCCTGAACTTCAGCCGTCCGCTCCTTATAATAAGAGGGTGCTCTTCTAGGCCTCTGAAGTGTGACTGGGGTAGAACACCGGAACAGTAAACAACTGGTTAAGGTGAAACTCCGATACCACCTTTGGAAGGAATTTCAGGTGGGGGCACAGGACAACCTTGTCCCTGTGGAAGACCAGATAAGGAGACTCTATGGAAAGCGCCTGGAGCTCTCCCATCCTTCAGGCTGACATAATAGCCACCAAGAAGGCGGTATTCCACGACAGGTGGGAGATATCGCACCTGTGCATCGGTTCAAATGGCTTGCCCATGAGCTTAGCCAATACCAGCAGTAGATCCCACGGAGGTGGAGGTTCTCGCACCAGAGGGGATATATGATCAAGGCCTTTGAAAAAGCGCCCAACCACCTTTTCCTGTGCCACCGACTGCTTTCCAGCCTGCACCCGGTAAGCAGAGATGGCTGCCAGGTGCACCTTAAGGGTCGTCGATCGAAGTCCTAGCTGAGAAAGGGACCATAGGTAGTCCAGAATGCTGGCCAAGGAACAGGAGGAAGGGTCCAACCCCTTATCCTGACACCAAATGGAGAATCTCTTCCATTTGAAGGCATAGGATTTTCTGGTCGACTCCTTACAGGATGCCTCAACAACGTTGACGACCTCGTCGGAAAGACCCAAGGCCTGGAACTCTAGCCGATCAGGAACCAGGCCGTTAGGTGCAGGGATTGAAGGTCCGGGTGGAGTACCTTCCCCTGGTTGACTGAGATCAGGTCCGGGCGGGCTGGAAGCTGTCTCGGGAGCCTGGAGCTGAGGCTGAGGAGATCTGGATACCAGAACTGACGGGACCAGTCTGGGGCTACCAAAATCACCTGTGCCTTGTCCCTCCTCGCCTTGAGAAGCACCTTGTGGATCAAGGGAAATGGGGGAAAGGCATAGAAGAGGCCCGGGGTCCACAGCATCGAGAAAGCATCCCCCTGCAGCGAGCCCTGCTGAGGGGGGCGGGCATGAAACAGCCTCAGGTTCGCATTCTCCCTGGAGGCAAACAGGTCCACCTGAGGAGTGACCCAGTAGCAGAACAGATCATGTACTACCTCCGGCAGGAGAGACCACTCGTGAGATGCAGCACCTATCCGGCTTAGGGCATTGGCCAGAGTGTTGGAGGCTCCCACCACATGAATGGCTAGGAGATCCGCCTCCAGTCTGCTCACGAGAGACCAAGTGCGGAGAGCTTCCTTGCACAGAGGCAAGGAGCACATCCTGCCCTGGCGGTTTAGGTAATACATGGTCGTGGTGTTGTCCGTCTGGACCTGGACCACTTGACCCCATACAAACGGAGCGAAGGCGGTGCAGGCTAGTCGGAGCGCTCGAAGCTCCAGTAGGTTGATGTGGCATCAAGACTCTTGAGGGGACCAGAGGCCATGCGCTCTGAGCTCCCCCAGATGGGCACCCCAACCCATCAGAGAGGCGTCAGTCGTTAGAGTGACCGTTGGCTTTGGGCGGACAAATGGGATACACTCCTGCAGATGAGCCAGAACGATCCACCACTGAAGAGCGTTCCCCATCTCCTGGGTCACTATCACTGGCTGGTCCAGAGGACTGGAGCGCTGTGACCACTGGCGGGCCAGTCCCCACTGCATGGGACGCATGTGCCAGCGGTCCAACGACCACACTGGTGCAGGCCGCCATGAGGCCGAGGAGGCGCAGGAAGTCACGGGCAGGGCGCAACTGCCCAACCAGAAATGATTGGGCAAAGGAGGAAAGAACCTTGACCCTGTCCACCGGGAGCCGTGCTCTGGCTTGAAGAGAGTCGAGCTCTGCCCCGATGAACTAAATCACCTGCGTTGGCACGAATTCTGATTTGGCCTCGTTGATGAGGAGACCAATCTGAGAGCAGACCTGGAGGGTCAGATCCCTGGACCGCTTCACCTCCAGCTTGGAGGAGGCTGCAATCAGCCAGTCGTCCAGGTAAGGGTACACCCAGACCCTTCGGCACCACAGGAATGCTGTCACCACTGCCATGCATTTGGTGAAGACCCTGGGAGCTGGAGAGAGGCCAAAAGGCATGGCCCGGAATTTGAAAAGGGATCCCTCTGCTCTGAAGCGGAGGAATCGCTGGTTGGATGGACGGATTGGAATGTTAAAAAACGCGTCCTGAAGGTCCAGAGAACAGAATCACAAGCCTCGTTCCAAGGATGGGATGATCCGAGCCAAAGTGACCATCTTGAAGGTTCGAGACCTTAGGAACTTGTTCAGGTCATGTAGATCTAGAATGGGGCGCCAGCCCCCTGTCCATTTTGGGACCAGGAAGTACCTGGACACAAACACTGGGTCTGATGGAGGATCCTCCACCTCCCTGATCACCTCCTTCTGGAGAAGCAGGGCAATGTCGGCTCGATCGGCCGACAGAGAGGCTGCGGACCTTACAGCTCTCGGGGGACGGGCTCGATAGGGTGGGGACTGCCTCGACCCAGAGGCAGATCCTCTCCTACCACTCTCCAGCACCCAGCGGTCCGGTGGTGATACTGACCAGGCGAAAGGAAGTGGCGGAGCCGCCCTCTCACGCGGGGAACCCAAGGAGGAGTGATGAGGTTGTGGGTGACACCCCTCAACCCGTCACTGGGCAGCCTTGGAGGAAGGACCAGCCGAGAAGCCTCCTGGACCTTTCCCTCCCGGCTTCCTGTTGGAGGAAGCAGCAGGCTTGGCTTTGGGGTGCCGAGCGCGAGCCTGCTGGCCCTGATGCTGGTGTTGCTGAGCTGGACGTGCCGCAGGGGCTGAAGGACGAAAGGGCTTACTCTGCTGCTGGCGGCCTTTTGTCCTTCTGGCAGATCGGGACCGAGTCCAAGGGTGTCACTGACCTCTCGATCCGCCTGAAGATGCCCCTCAACCCCAGGACCGAATAAGTCAGTACCCAGGAAGGGAACGTCTGCCAGCTTGTGCTGGGTATCTGCCGTGAAGGTGGAGATCCGCAGCCAAGCTCTGCGGTGCATGGCCACTGCGGCCACTACTGACCAGACACATGAGTCAGCAATGTCCAGGGAAGTATGGAGCTGCTGTTTGGCCACCGCCCTTCCTTAATCCCGCACCTGCTTTACCGTAGTTTGGAGGTCAGCCAGGAGATGAGGAATCACCTCATCCAGGGAGCCCAAAAGGGCGGGTGAAAAGTGTGCCATCAGGATGGCCAAGCTGGCCTGACGAAGGCCTAGGGAGGAAGCAGATAACCTTTCCACTGGATAGGTCCAACTTTTTGGACTCCTTGTTGGGAGGTTTGTCCACGTCCCAAGTGTTCCCGAACACTGGAAAACACTGTCGGTCACAAGCCCCTCCGAAGAGGGGTGCTCCGAGAAACCGGAGAGTGAACAGGTGGGAACTGCATACTTCCAAGCCATCCTGGCCGAAGGTGCTGGACAAGAAGCTGGCCGCTGCCACAGCTACAGGGCCGGGCCAACAATGGCTTCGGCCACTGGGAAGGCCTCCATGGGGGAATCCCCTCGGTCCAGTATTTCCGTGAGAGGACACTTGGCCCATTTTGAAACGGGTTCGAGCGTCATCCCAGTGGACTCTAAGATGAGCCGAAGCATTCCAAGAAACAAGGATGGGCTCTCATCCACCGACTGACCCCCAGTGGACTCCAAGTCAAGCGGCCTGGAGAACAAGGAGTCATCAACAGACTCCGAGGAGTCTGCGAACGGCTGCCGAGCGCCTGTGCCACCCTCCACCTGCCGAGGTCGATCGGGAGTGAGGATGACTGATAACCTATGGGGCAAACCCTGACCAGACTGAGAATCCTTGGTCGGGGCCCCAGTCTTCGGTTGTGGAGGCGGAAGTTTCACCACAATGGGAGGCGCAGCCAGTTTCGGCCGAACAACTGGTGCCGGCTTCGGCTCCTTGACCACTACGAGGGGTTGTTCCGACAGCCACTTAATTGCCGGGGAAGGCAATGGAGTCGGCTTATTCCCGGCCAGAAAGAGTTGCTGCCACATTAGATCCTCGCAGCGCTGATGCAATCTGTGCCAGAGCCTATCCTCCAAAGAGGACGAAGACGAGGATGAGTGGCGCTGCCTCTTTCCACGGTGCCGAGACCGAGACCACCGATGTCGGCAGGATCGGCTGGACTGGGAAGAGGTCAGAGAGGAGGCGGGGGAAACCCGCTCCTCCCTCGGTTCAGGGACCTTAACCGGGGACTCCGGCACAGGAGGCACAGGCAAGTCCTCGGTTTCCACCGGGGGAACCAGTGAAGAAGACTTGTCGGCTTCTCCGGTCGACAGCCCATCCGACAGGTCGAGAAAAATCTCGACTGCATCAACGGGTGTCTCGGCCGGCTGACCTGACGGGACACCGTGAAGCCGGCCGCCTTAGCCGCTACCTCGACCGAGGTCGAGGGTCGACTATCCGGGGAAACAGACCTCCTGCTCCCACGAATGTAGACGGTGGGACTTACCCTTAGAGTCCTTCTTTTTGGACCGAGAGGAATGTCCCGAAGGCCCTTCTCCCTTGGTGGAGAGGGATTGGCAAAGCTCCTTGAAAGAAGCCGTGTAGGAGGAGCCTAAGGAGAGCGGGATAAATGACGCGACCAAGGATGATGATGATGATGCAGCCTGGGCCGCCACCTCCTTGAGGGCGATCATCTGCTCCAGCTGTTCAGCCGAGCCCGCAGCCGAGGACACCACCCAATGGGCTTCCTTCGACTTAACCGAGGATAACGTTTCTCGGTCACCCCAACAGCAATCGGGCAGCACGGTCCTCCAAGACCGAAGCTGAAAAGGATTTGCACAACTCACAAGCCTGTGAGTCATGGCCGAGTCCAAGGCAATAAACGCACATGGAGTGCAGATCGGTCTGGGACATCATCTGCCAACTGGGGCACTGACAAAATCCGGGAGTCGATTTGTCCATCCCAGCTGCGAGGGAAGATAAAGACCGAAGTCTTGTAAATTTTGAAATAAGTTTCGGATTAACTGAAGAGTTTGGATCCAGGCCTAAAACGCAGAGCGCAAACCAGGGAACCTGAACTTCCAAGTGGTAAGGAAGATCTGGCGTCATGGGGCAGAGCCGAGAGTTTTACCACCCGGGTGGGTGGGAGGAGGCAGCTTGAAGACCTTCCGGCAAGATTTAAAGTGGCAAGGAACCTGACAGTAAGTGTGGACTGAACAACATATCCACGTCCCTAGAACTACAGTTACAGGAGAATAACTGATTTCTAGGGGTGTAGATATGGTGCACTATCCACACGCTGCCAGCATTTCTCCCAGAGAAGAGGGTAAGGCGCACATCCCTATCTGGCAAACAGGAAATGGAAAGCAGAGGTCCCAAAACAAGCATCCCAGCATGACTCAAGAGATCTCCTGATAGGGAGTCCCTGGCCACTGAGGCAGTGGTATGTCTCGTGGAATGAGCCCTTAGCACTACGGGAGGCTCTTCACCAGTCATCCTATAGCAGAGAACGATGCAGGAGACAATCCACCTGCCAATCATCTGCTTAGCTGCTCGTCTGCCAAGTGCAGTTTCAGCTTAGGTGACAAAACAGCTGGTGAACCTCTCCCCAAACTCCAGCCATGCACTTCCTATACTAGGTGAGGGTCACCTCAGGTTTAAAGTATGGAGGCTGTGCTCAGCCTCCAAAGTCAGACTGGTAAAATACACCGGGAAGTTAATCAGCTTACTGAGGTGAAACTCCGACACAACCTTCGGAAGGAACTTCAGGTGGGGATGAAGGACAGCCTTGTTCTCGTGGATCACCAGGTAAAGAGACTCCACTGAGAGTGCCTGCGGCTTGCTGATCCTTCTGGCGGAGGCGACGTCCACCAAGAAGGTGGTCTTCCACGACAGGTGCAACACGTCACACCTCAGCATCGGTTTGAATGGCTTAACCATGAGCACTTCCAGTACTAACAACAAGTTCTAAGGCGGTGGCGGTTCACACACCAGCAAGGACAGGTGGTCAAAGCCTTTGAGAAAATGCCCAGCCACCTTCTCCTGCGCCACCGTCAGCATACCAGCCTGCGCCCAGAATGCAGAGATGGCTGCCAGGTGCACGTCAAGGGTCAACAACTGCAGACCCAACAGAGAGGGACCACGGGTAATCCAGAATGCTAGCCAAAGAGCAGGTCGGGGGGTCTAGCTCTGGTTGCAGGACCTTCCCCTTGTGAAAGGAAAGCAGGTCCAGGCACAGGAGCAATGCCATGGAGGCTGCTGTTGAGGCTGAGGAGATCTGGGTGCCAAAACTAGCGTGGCCTGTCGGGACTAACAGGATCATCTGCCCTTGTCCCTTTGCACCTTAACCAACAACAACACTTTGTGGATTAGGGGAAAGAGAGCAAAGGCATAAAGGAGGCCTGGGGTCCAGAGCCTTGCGAAGGCATCCACCACCAGTGTTCCATATTGTTGGAGGCAGGCACAGAACAGCCTCAGTTTGGCGTTCTCCCAGGTGGCGAACAGGCTGTTCAGAGGAGTGTACCACTGGGAAAACAGGTGCTTCACCACTTCTTGATGCAGGGACCACTCGTGAGACATCTTGTCAATTGGCAGGAGATCGACATCCAAGCTGCGCACGAGGGTCCAGGTGCAGAGGGCCTCTTGACATAAATGAAGGAAATGCATTCCACTCTGCTTGCTCAGGTACAACATGGTCATGGTACTGTACATCTGGACCTGCAAGACCTGACCGCGAACAAAAGGAGAAAGCAAATTCCATCAGAGCAAGGCGCACTGCACGGAGCTCTGGCAGGCTGATGTGATAATGGGACTCCTTGGGGGTCCGGAACCCATGGGTTCTGCTGTCCCCCAGCTGCTTTCCCCATTCCATCAGAGACACGTTGGTTGTAAGGGTGACAGCACCAGGCGGACAAATGGGACTCCTTCTTCCAGGTGTTCCGGGGTGAGCTACTACTGGATGGCATCCCACATTGGCTGGGTCACCGTGGCTGGCTGGTCCAGGTGACCTAGGTGCTGAGACCACTGGCAGGCCAACTCCCACTGCAGGTGGTGCATCCTCCATTGGACCCACAGGGTCACGCTGGTGCAGGATGCCATGTACCCCAACAGCTGCAAGATGTCTCAGGTAGGGCGCAAGTGCCTAACCTGAAATTATCGGGCAAAGGAGGACAGATTCAATGCCCAGTCCACAGGCAGTTGGGCCTTGGCCCGGAGGGAGATTAGCTCTGCCCAGATAAAATGAATTGCTTGTGAGGGACCGAGTTTGGACTTTGTCAGACCAACCAGAAGGCTTATGTCTCTGCAAGTCTGGATGGCCAGGTCCTTGGACCGCTCCACTGCCTCCTTGGACAGCCTGGCTATCAGCCAGCTGTCCAGGTATGGGTAGACCCGGACTCCCTGGTGCTGCAGGAATACTGCAACTACTGCGATGAACTTGGTGAAGACCCTGGAAGTCGAGGATAGGCCTAATGGCACGACCTGGAACTCATAGAGAACGCCCTCTGCACAGACCTGGAGGTACCACCAGCAGGAAAGATGGACTGGAGTGTGGAATAAGGGGTCCTGGAGGACCAGGGAGCAGAACCACATGCCCTGCTCCGGGGATGGAATGATTTCATTCAGAGTGACCATCTGGAACTTGTGATTCCTCAGGAACTGATTGAGATAGTGAAGATCCTGACGCCCCCATATCCATTTGGAGATAAGGAAGTACTGGACAAGAAGCCTGATAGGCCATAGCATCGGAGTACACGGGCTATGGCTCCCTTCTCCAGGAGCTGAACTATGTCCTCCGTGAGGATGGACAGCATGTCTTGCGACAACACAGACTCCCGAGGGGTTGGTATGGTGGAAAAGCCTTGAGGTCGAGAGGCAACACGCTGCCTTCTACTTCTAGCACCCATTTGTGAGAAGTAATGGCAGACCAGCTGTGCCAGAATAGTGATGCCGACCCCCACCGGGAGCTGAGGCAGAGAGTGGATAGGTGGGAAACAGACACCTGCCCAACTCGTCACAGGACAGCCTTGGAGATGGCACCGGCACCAGCTGCAAGAGGGGCACCACTGCCCCTACCCCTGGGTTTTTTGGAGCCATGGCTGGCAAACTCATACTTAGGTCGCCAGACCTGTGACTGCCCCAGCTTGGGCTGCTAGAACTGAAAGGGAAGAACCTGAAATGGTTTTTTCTTCAGCCACTTTCCCAACTAGCCCTTCTGTGAGGATGTCACAGAATCAAATGAGGCACTGGACTTTTCAGTCCTAGTAAGGTACCCTTCCACCCCATGGCCAAACAGGTTGGTGCCCAAGAAGGGGATATCAGCCAAATTGTACTGGGAGTCTGCCATAAAGGTGGAAATCCACAGCCAGGCCCTGCAATGCATTGTGACAGCTGCCATGGACCAGGTGCAGGAGTCACCTATGTTCAAAGCTGTCTGAAGCTGGTGTTTGGCCAGCGTTCGATCCTGGTCTCTGACCACCTTAACCACTGAATGCAAATCCACAGAAAGGCGAGGGAGGACATGGTCAAGGACATCCATCTGGGTGTGACCCACGTTTGCCATAATCAAGGCGCAACTCCCCTGACAGAGACCCTGGGAGGATGCAGCATACACCTTTCTGCTGTGTGGTCCAACCTCTTGGATTCCTTGTCGGGGGCTTGTTCACATCCCCGATATTGCCGGTCTTGTAGAAAATGGAGTCAGCCACTGGTCCAAGAAACCAGACAGGGAACTGGTCGGGACTGCATACTTGTGAACCATATGGGCACAGGGTGCTTCGCAGCAGGCTGGATGCTGCCAGAGCTCCGGCGCAGGTCTCAGGAAGGCGACCCCAGGGGAATCCAATCCAGGATTTCCATAAGGGGGTACTTGGCACGCTTCTGGACCAGTTCTAAGGGGATCTCCACAGATTCAGAGATCAACCAGAGTACAGCCCAGAAGGACACTGGCCCATGGTCAGCTCTTCTGCTGATTCATGGTCAAAGCCTGAGGTCTTCGAAGATTGCATGGTACCCGGAGTCCAAACGGTCCTCCTCAAAGACTGCCCTCGGCCACTTTTCACCATGAACTACCATGGATTCATCCCAGTGGGTAATCTTTACTGAAAGCTAAACTAGTAAGGATAGTTGCCGGGTGGGAGGCCTTGGTAGGAGCGCCATATAATGGTTGCCTGGGCAGCGGTTCCATGCTAATCCATGGAGAGGCTGATGCCGGAACCAGCGGGAATAGCAGGACCAAGACAGATTGGACCCGGGACAACCAGGGCAGTTCAGGAGCTGGGGGAAGGGGCCTACCTTGCCCGAGAATCCACTGTTGCCACATCAGCTCCTCAAAGTGCCGGCACAGCCTGTGACGGAACCTCTCCTTATCTGAGGACAAGGAGGAAAAAAAAAATCCCTGTGGCGTTTGCGGGCTGAGGATTGAGAGTGGGAGAGCGAGGATTCCCTCGATCGCAATCTCGACAGAATGGATCGTCAATGGCAAGGAGAAGTGGGCGGAGTGGCCATGTAGATAACATGAACCAGCTCCTGCCATGGAATCCAAGAAGATGGCAACTCCTGGGAGGAGACAGTCTGGTCCACCAACTAATTCCGATCCTCCTGGGAGACGGTCGAAAGGACTGGAGTCCTGGAGACTGAGTCATCCTCAATCCCCTCAGACAACAGGTCGAGTGGGCTGAGAAAGATCCTGACCACCTGGTCGGCTTGTTTCAGGGCCAACAAGCCTAACAGGGTTACTATGGAGCTAGCAGCCTGGCTTCGACCAATACAGGATCAGCTGTCACCAAGCGCTCAACAGCTGTCAAGGGGTCAAGAAATCATGGGAGTGGGAAGAGCGTGCTCACTCCCGGTCCCATGACCGTTGGTGAGATTTTATTTTTTTTTACTTTTCCTTTTAACCATGGAAAGGGCCCTCCCTGAGAGTCTGGAGGGATTTACACATTTCCTGAAAGGTTCCATGAAGGACACCCCGATGCTGACACCAACCGAAAGCCATGCAGATGCCAAATAAATACCCACAACAGCTTGAGCTACTGCTTCTTTCATGGTCGCAAGCTGGGGTACGCCTGCCGCTGCGGACACCGCCTTACAGGTATCCTTCTAGAGGACTGGGGGGGGGGTCATCTGGTCAACCGAGGAGGAGGCGCATGTAGCGATTCTCAAGAGACAAGGGCAAGAGAGTTTTGCACAGGTCTGAGTGTCGTGCTCTGCCCTGGGACAGTAGATGCACAATGAGTGCAGGTCTGTCCAGGACATTTTTTGGTTGCATTGGATGCAGCGCTTGAAACCTTGACAAGATTGGGCTTCTTCGCGATCCACTGTTGAAGCGGAACCAAGAAAAGAAACACAAAGCAAAGACAACAATGGCACACTTAGGATTTGCAGGGACCTACACCGTGTACGAAGCTGCGAAAAGGAGACCTGACTCTTCCAGCAAAAAGAAAGATCTGACATCACTGGGTGGTGCAGAGGAGTATACCACCGGGGTGGGTGGAGCTTAGTTTGAAGATGTTCCAGCTGGAATTAAAGGGAAAGGAAGACCGCCAGAGTGTGGATAGTGCACTGTGGCAGGAATGATTATGAAGACCTTCTCCCATTTATTATGCAGAGAGAGTTAAAAGCAAGGATCTATTTTTCTGTCCTCTCCTATTCTATCACTAGTCTATCTCTTGCCTATCTGCTTGCGCAATCAAATTTTCCTTGTTGAACCTTGGAACTGGCCACTCCGATCGTCCCACCATTTTCCCCTGTCATCTCCCTTCCTTTAATTGCTATTTCTATTCTTCCACCCCCAACCATTTATCTGCTGTTAAAAAAAATATATGTGAAACTGCGTGAGACCGGGATCGATTGGTTTGCAAATGTATATAGTTATATTGTTGAAATGACTGCTAAAAAATATTAGGAACTTGGGGGTTAACCATGAGATGCAGTTTGACCTCCACAAGTTCATTTGCAGAGTTATCAACAGGAGATCAATTCTGGGGGACAATGTTCTATTTTGCTGTACCTGCAAAAATAAACTAATAAAGTTCTAATACATTTTGTGAGAAACAAGAGATGTATCTTAAGCTCAGGATGCAGAAGTTAATTGTCAGGAAAACACATTATATATAAAGAGATCAATGTTTGTTTAGAGAGACAGATTTTTTTTATTTTAACTACATTTTTAGTGTTATTTTTTGTAAGACATATGTAAACAGAAGGTACAAACGTCATGTTCAGTGGTAAAACAAAGTCCATTACCAAGAGCACTGTCAGAGAAATACAATGAAAGGTTTATCACTTTAAGCCCACAGAAGTCCATTATGTGCTTGATGTTCAGTTCGAAGGCAGAAGGTCCAGGATGTAGTAATAATATTAAAAGACCACACAAGGTGCTGGCCCGGTGGCACGGAGGGCTGAGGCGCTGGTTGCCTTACCTCACATTACGCCAGTGACCCGTGTTCAGTAGCGAGCACAGGTTGCTGGGGGTTGGTGAAGGACTGAGAGTCCGGAGGCCTGCTCTACTTTTCTGGGGAGGGGGGACATCAGTGGTCGTCGCTTGGCTGGCCCCTAGTGAGACTGGGGGCCATATCCATGCCCCTAGAAAGAAGCGTTCCTCCGGCTTATGTTTCTTTTTTTTTTGGGGGCCGTATCCCGTTTCTTGAGCCCCATCTGCCTGCCGCCCATTGCCAGGCTTACCCCGAGAGAACTGCTGAGGGGCTTCCCACTCCCGAATGGACATCGTGGGCAAGCCCCGGATCGGAGCCACGAGAGCAGGCCCCCCCCCCCACTGGGCATTGGAGGCAGTGGACGGTGGGACGGAATGGGCCTTCATGCCAGGGGACTGGCATTTTTCTTGTACTTGCTGCCCTGGGGGTGGAGACATGCAATGGTGACCAGCATCTGCCCCGCTCCAACATACTGGCGCCAAGCACAGTGGTGCCCCCGACCTCCGCCAGGGGTCCATCAAGTGCTAGACACTCAGCCCTCCCTCCCCAGAGAGGGAGAGCAGTCAGGGCGCTCAATCCTTCTCCCTGGCCAACCCCGACTTCCCGGTCCATTCCCAACCTGCCGCCGTGTCACGAGCACACCTAACCGCTGCACCAGCGGGCCGGCCTTGGCTTTTATGTTTATCACTGTTTCTAAACCCCCAATCTCCCATGAGACCTAAGCTAGGATGCATCCCACATTCTAGGAGGTATATGTGAGTTGTTTTACATACACAAAGTTTCTCTTTTAAAGTACCCAGGCAATTCGGGTGAGGAAGGCGTGACCCAAAAAGCTACGCTCAAGACATGATGGTAGATTCCTTTCCTCCCGACCGTCAGCACTGATGCATAACATAATTTCCACTGTCTGACTTTACGTACGTGAGTTGTGACATACAGAACACCAAGATGGCGACGGCCACGCTGGGCTGGTTGCTTGGAAGACAGCGATTGCTTGTTTTACTTCGAATGTTTGTTTTACTTTGTTTAAATCGTTTTGAATAAAGGAATAATGCACGACAGGGTGTGTGTCGTGCTGGGATAACGCCACGCCTGGGGGGGTTGGGCACGAGGCCACAGGCCGAGAGCGGCCAATGCCCCAGGCGCGGCATTATCCCAAACGACACACACCCTGGAGTGCATTATTCCTATTATACAATGGCTCGTTGTTATACAGAATAAAAAAAAATAATTTTAAAGATGTTTTTGTGTGGAAAAATATTTTTTGGTTTTAAGAGAAGATAAAACAATCAATCAAAAGCTCCATAAAACAATCCATCAAATGCTCCATAAAACAATCCATCAAATGCTCCATAAAACAATCCATCAAATGCTCATTTACATGAGTTCACAGTTCTGAGACTAGACCTGTAGCGACGTGCAAGGATAACGCCATGGGTCCAGCTCAAACTGACCAATCACAATCCAAGATTCTTTCTTGCCATTGTATAATTGTTCATTACCCATGGTCTTATGTTTTGATCCTACGGTCCTATGTTTTGGTGTATGCGTATGAGGACAGAAAGTTTGGTTGGGCTGCTTATGAGACGGGACGCCGAGTTTTTGTGCTGGACTTGCTGCTGAACTTTATCAGCATTGGCTGTGTTGCTGAGCTGTTGGATTTCTGCATTTTTGTGTGCCTACCTGTTCTTTTGAGTGACTGCTTTGTGGGAGCGTTCCATCTGCCCTGGGACTCTGTTGGAATGCGGATTGAGGATTGCCTTGGCGGTTCTGTGACAGAGTGGACCATCCTGGAGTTGCTGGATCGGCGGACGTAGTGGGGACCTTCACAGGTCATGTTTGTGTTCGGGGGCACCCTGCCGACTAATGGCCATAGGGTGGTCAGCAGTGTGGCCGGGGCCACAGACTAGCAGTCGAAGAGCGGCTGGTGCAGTGGTCGGTCCTGAGTGTTTTTTGCCAGACTCCAGTGGGTCTTGCTGTGGTACAAGCCAAATCTGGAGTGGGCTGCTGAAATTTTGGGGGGCTTATTTGGGGCTGAGTTTCCACCTGGTTTGGGCTGCTGGGGGGGAGCTGGAGGGTAGTCTCGTCTGTGGCCATTGAAAGGTTCGGAGTGGTGGGCTGCCGAAGGGTGGTCTCCTCCAGGGCTGACTTTGTGGAGCAGAGCCCCGGGATTGCCCACAGAAAAAGAAGCTGCTGTTTGAAGGAGAAGAGAACAAGAGAAGAGTGGGACCTTTGTCTCTAAAGCACAGAACTTTTAAGAAGACTACAGGGCAGGTTGGCATATTTTTTCTAGATTTAAACTGGACTGGCAGTGAGAGTGCCTTTGAGTCATTATTGCTGGCTAAAAATAATTTCAGTGACCACAGAATTCTGGGCAGTGAGAGTGTCCGGTCTTTAGTTTAACCTGGACATGGCTTAGGGAAGTGAGAGTTTCCGCAGCTACTATTTTTTCGTCAGTTTGGCAAGACTCTTTACTTAATCTGGAACTCTGATCCTATTGTTGTATTCCTTGTACATTTATAAGGATTTTTTTTTATCATTATTGCTTTTGACATTGTTTAATGTGGGGGGTTGGGGAGGTTGCTTATTTAGTTTGGTTTATTTTGTTGGTGGGGGGGGTTGTGTTATACTAGTATTAGTATAAGTGAATAGCTACTTGTGTGCAAATGTGTCTGTGACAGGGACCCTTGAGGCGCAGCTACTCGGGGGACTACCACCATGGTCTCTGTCCCTTTGAGCTCCCAACACTTCCAGTTGAGGCCTACCAGAGGTGTAGAGCCCTGGGAATAGCTTGGAGAGGGGAGGGGGTCTGGCAGTGGTGGTACCCGGGTCGCTGTCAGGGTGTCTGGGATTCGGGTGGTGAAGATAAGGAGATAGATGCCTTGGGGTGAAATGGAAACTGGAGAGGGGGTTGCCATGTTTAGTTCCCATACCCAAGGGTTCCATGATGGATTGTGGGCAGCTAGTTAGTCCAGCTGCCTCACCTCATCCTACTCGGGTTGTGTTACGCAATGCCAGGTTGATGAGGAATAAGACTGCCATAATGGTGGACTTGGTGTAGCCGGTCGATCTGGCTTGTTTCACGGAGACTTGGTTGGATGAAAATGCCACCCCCATTTTGGAGGCGGCGGTGCCAGACGGGTACTCTGTGATACACAACCCGATGAAGGATCGCCAGGGAGGGTAGCCATTTTTTTTAAAACCAGGCTGAACCCCACGGTGCTACCTGTAGGTCATACGGGATCTTCCGAGTGTGTGACTGCCCAAGGTGGTGTGGGGGCAGGTTTCAGGGTCCTTGTGCGTTACTGTCCCCCTGGTGTGGATGGGGATTTTTTGTGGGAGATCGAAGAGCTCATCGCTGGCCTGGTGTTGGAGTCTCCCAGGTGGTTAATTCTGGGGGACTTCAATGCCTGGGTCGACGGCGGGCTCTCGGGCTTTGGGAACAATCTCATGGGAAGCATGGGGGCCCTGGGCCTGTTGCAAAATGTAACAGCTACACAATCTGGTGGCCACACACTGGATTTGGTCTTTTCCTTTAGGGTTAGATGTGACTGACCTCAGTGTTGATCCTGTATTTTGGTCAGATCATAGCACCATGAGATTCACGCATGGGGTACCCCCTAGATGGTCCCGTACCGCCCGTTAAGAGAAGTTTCCTCAATGGCGCTGGACCTATGGAGTGTTAGGCCAGCTTGTGTGATTCAGGCAGAGGAAGCAGTGGCGATCTATAATGGGGCTGTTACTCGGCCTTGATTCCATCGCGCCATTGATGTCTGTCCCTTAGCTCCATGGGAGCACCTCCTTGGTATGATGAGGATCTCCGGAGTTTAAAGACGAAGTGGCAGAGGTTAGAGAGGTGCTGGAGGAAATCTGGCCTGCTGGAGGACAAACTGGCCCTAAAGTTGCTTTTTGTCGACTATCAGGGGGACAATTTCACGTAAGA
This sequence comes from Neoceratodus forsteri, assembly GCA_016271365.2. Classification (NCBI taxonomy): domain Eukaryota; kingdom Metazoa; phylum Chordata; order Ceratodontiformes; family Ceratodontidae; genus Neoceratodus; species Neoceratodus forsteri. The sequence goes on from CM028132.1 coordinate 1,341,842,066, forward strand.
AGGTGAAATATTTGTCTAGGGAAATTGCTTCAGTGAGGAACAGACCAGCTGAACTTTTCTGTACAGTGGATGGACTATTACATCCTGCTTGTCTCTGTGTCGGCGGAGCAGGTTCTAGCACTAGGTGCAAGGAACTGTCTGTATTCTTTGTCGACAAGGTGTCCTCTATCAGGAATGGGGTCTCCTCAAGTACCTCTTGAAGGGGATGGAGGATCTAGCATGAAGTGTGTTGAAACACTCCTCCTGTCTGGGATGAGTTTGAGCTGGTTGGGGTGGTGGAGGTGGCAAAAATAATCTCGAAGCAGCGACCAACCCAATGTGAGCTGAACCGAGGTCCAATCCATGGATGTTTGCACCAGATTGGTCCTGTGATTGCTGGGGTCGTCTGGAGTTCCTTGAGGAGTGGCGTCTTCCCAATAGCCCTGAAAGAGGCCCGGGAAAGAGGCCTTGGTTAGACCCCTTTTGAAGAAACCCTCTTTGGACTCAGACTGCCTCAGCAATTACAGGCCAGTCTCAAATCTCCCATTTTTAGGGAAGGTTATTGAAAAAGTGGTGGCCGTACAGCTCAAGAGACATCTTGCCTCTTCCTCCACCTATGAGCCCTTCCAGTCTGGATTTCGCATGGAGAATAGTACAGAGACCGCCCTGGTGCTTAATGATCTCCTGATGGCGAGGAACAGGAGAGACCGGACCATTTGATCCTGGACCATGAGGTGTTACTTGACTGCCTGTGGTTCTGGTGTGGCCTGTCCGGTCATGTCATCAACTGGTTCAGGTCATATCTGACAGGCAGAGGGTGACGATGGGGTTAGCCTCATCTAACCCAAAGCCTCTGTGCTGTGGGGTCCTGCATGGTTCGGTCTTGTCGCCCTTGCTGTTCAGGGTGTACATGCTGCCACTGGGGGACATTAACAGGTGGTACGGGCTGGGTTTTCACTTCTATGCAGATGAAACCGAGTTGTACCTGTCCTGTGCGCTGATCGCCCGATACCCAGGTGTCAACCTCTGTATTTAACAGCTGCCTCGATGAGATCTAGGTGTGGATGTCTCAAAACTGGCTTAAATTTAACCCAGACAAGACAGAGGTACTGGTTGTGGATCCAGTTCGTCGGGGTGTGTGTGTGTGTGTGTGTGTGTGAGAGGGGTTACGCCCTGGTCTAGTGTTAGGGGCCGTTCCCCTTAACCTGTCTAGACAGGTGAAGGATTTGGGCGTGATCCTGGACGACGGTTTGACGCTTGATGCGCAGGTATCGGCCGTCATCAGGAGTAGATTTTACCATCCCTGGAATATCGCATGAATCAGAGCCCTGATCCCACCTGAGGATCTGACCATGCTGGTGCATGCGATTGTCACTTCCAGGCTAGACTACTGTAATGCCCTGTACCTATGGTTATCTGGAGGCAACCTATGCAGACTACAGCCAGTGTAGAATGCGGCGGCAAGGTTGCTGACTGGGGTGTGATGAGGTCAGCATATCACCACAGTCCTCCGAAGACTGCACTGACTGCCAGTCAGGTGGAGGATTGTCTTCAATGTCGGGCTCCTGACCAACAAGACCCTACATGAAAGGGGACTTGTCTATCTGCAAAATCTCCTTGTCCCCTACCATCTGCCTCAGGCACTCCCTTCTTTCAGGGGAGGCCTCCTTGGAGTTCCCAGAGTCAGGTTGCGGCATTCTGGGGAAAGGGTGTTCTCAGTGGCGGCAACTACTCTGTGGAACTCCCTTCCTGGTTATCTAAGGGAGGCCCCCTCGGTAGAAGCCTTTAAAAAGGGGTTAAATACATACCAGTTCCAGCTGGCTTTCAGTGACTGATATGTTGGTTTTAATGGGATGGACAGAGTCATTTTAAACCTGTTTTAATGATGAATTGCTGTTTATGTGTATTATTGTGTTTGATTTTGTATTGTACAGCACCCAGAATCTCTGGAGATGGGTGCTTTATAAATATAATATCTGTCTATCTATTTTATTTGGGCCATCTGAACTTGCTGTTACTCCAAGAGGAGAAAAAATGCTTTATTCAGGCCAAAAACCAAAGTGACCAATGTGCAAGTGGCTGCCTAACAACGCCTCCAAGATTTGTGTGTAAGAAAATACCGTACAGAAAGGCCACTGGATTCATCATACTGAAACAACCTTCGGTAACAAGAAGATAGGAGACAACCCTTTTGAAGGGTTGAGCCTACTCCCCCACAACATTTGGAAAAATATGTTTATA